>OX595849.1:1351244-2697488 GCA_951392215.1 Epirrita christyi
AATTAAAGTCTAGCTATAAATAGCTACTTTAAAATTAAAGTCTAGCTATAAATAGCTAGACTTTAATTTTAAAGTTCTAACCGTTTATTTTTATCTATGATTTATAGGTTTCGATTAATTAAAAAAACTCTCAAAATAAATACAGTCTGAAGTGCAAACCCGTTTCATCGTCAAACATTTATACAAATTAAAATACATTACATTTATTAAAATTAATTGAAAATATTGTGTTGTTGCTATTAAGAGCATAATTTGAATGACAAAGCTTTTTTAGGGTGGTCATTTTTGCGATTTTTTTGCAAAACCAGACTTTGCTTCAAAATTCTGATATGTTACAACTACATATTATTAGTATAATTGTACTATTTTTTGCATCTCATAATTTAATCTCGTTTCGTCGCACTGGGCGTTCGAAATATTACTTTTGTGATCACTCCTAGTCTTAATCTTGTTTTGTCGTTGACTGTACTTCGTAGCTATTGAGCAATCTGTGTTTTGTGACAAATCACCGAATAGATCGAAGAAAGAATGTTTTTGTATTTCCCGGTCTGATTTGAATGTCGGCCTCTTTGTATGTATTGTGGGAACATTCAATTATCTGGCAACAGATGTATAGAGTAACAAAACTCCATCTAGGAATAAAAAAAAAACTTGAGTGGTGGTCACGAACTGGACAACGCAGGGTAGGAAAGCCGAGATGGGCTTTCCTACACTGAAAGAAAGAAAGAAATAAAAAAAAAAGAAAATATGAATATTTATTTGCCTCCAAACAAGACATTTAAAAAAAACAAAATTAAAACAAAAGTAGTTTATCTTTAGTAAAAAAACTAAAAAAAACACCAAATGGCACATTTCGTCTGCGTCATGGAAAAATAAATTTTAAAGGTCGCCCTAAGAAAGTGGATGGAGGCGACTCATGACCGTTTGTCGTGTCATTCTATGGGAGAGGTCTATGTTCAGCAGTGGACTTCTATTGGGCTGATGATGATGACTCTATGTAGAGAGCTGTGTTCATTAGTGTTTACCACATTTAGCTATGATTGCAAAATATTTTCTAATACATTTTTGACTATACTAAAAATTCTCGTGAATAACAACATTTTGCAAAAAACGGGAATATTCACGTCTTTGGGAGAAGGGACCAACAAGTTTTGACTCCAATTTTGAGAGTCTTCATTAACAACATTTAACAAGTAATTTACACGAACGTGGTGTAGTGTAACACGGGTTTTTGTATAGAAAATGAGGTTCACAGAGTGTACGCCACAGGGGCGCCCATCGGTGTCACAATTGACACTCATTGTGTGAATTGACACGTCCGTGTCAATTGTGTGCTAAAAACTTAGAATGAGCTCTCAAAACTGCTGGACGGATTTTTATATATTTCAGGATATCTTCAGATTAGCCCAGCGAGTGATCATGTCTTTTCTTTTGTCAAAAGTTTTCTTTTTTTTGTGCTACCCGCACGAAGCCGTGGCTGTTCGCTAGTTTAATATAAATGCGAAAAGTTGGATGTCTGCAAGTTAAGATCTTTGGATGTTTGAGAAGCTAATGATAAGTATAGTTCTGGTATGAACTTCAAATGCTTTAAAAACTGCTTACGCTTGATAAGTGACAGCGTTTGTTCGTGCCTACACTCGTGAGTAATGTTAAATTCCAGGCAACTTTATGATATTAATTTGCCTGAGTTTATGACACTTTGTGGCGGGAATTCTGTTTGAGGAATGGAATTTTATGAATTTTAGTACCCAACTATGACTTCGTAGAATAACGATTCCTATATTGCGAAGTAAAGATTTTATGTTAAGCCTGGAAAAAGTAAATATATCGATATAAAATAATTAATTAATTATTCAATGTATATTTATTTTTTATTTAAATAAATGATGGCACTGGTGGTAGGGCATCGAGCCCGGGATTTACCACATCGAAATGAAAAACTAACGAATCCGATCAGAAACGTTTCCGACGTTTTAGAATAGCCCTGCATGACTGCGTATGTGAATTAAATTGAAAAAAAACATGTGTTTTAGGTATTCTTGTATTCGCAAAATCTGTTTTCGCTATCTTAGGAAGTGTGAGCTGTGATTGCAAAAAAGTCGATAAAATTTGAATTTCTCACCACATACATAAAACGCTCCACCAAGCTTTCAACATAAACATTTCTGTACAATTTATTGCTAAAAAATAACTTTGCTGATTGACATCTTTAAAAGTTTTTTGTGAAAAACAAAGTGTTGTGGTTGCATACGTGTGGCGCCAACTCATGTCTGTATGTCTGTCTGTCTGAAGTATTTACTCACTCAATTGTCAACATTGGTGTATTGATAGCGTGCTTTTTAAGTGATTCTATATTTGCTTTGAAGTTTAAAATTAAATATTAATATTATTGTATGTTTATTCTTAACTAATTGAGTAAAAAAATGTTTCTTTTGTTTGCCATGAATTTCGAGAAATACCTAAAGTTATTTGCGTAAGTATTCGAGTTTAGAATTCGTAATTAAGATAACACCCAACTGTCACAAATATATAGTTTTGATCCCACACTGGGATTCCCTGTGTTGTGAGTATCAGGAACTACGAGTACCATGGCAACATAACACCCAGATCCGGAATAAACATTTGCAGATCATACGAATGTTTGTCCTGCAGTGCGAATCGAGCCGATAGGAGTCCCCTGCTGGACATAGGTCTCCCCCTAAGAATGCCACGACGAACGGTCTTGAGTCGCCTCCATCCACCGACTTCCTGCGACGTTTATAATGTATTTAGTCCATCCAGTGGAGGGCGTCGTTTGTAGTCGTCACTCGAGAACCTTTATTCCCCAACGGTTGTCATCAGTTCTGCGAGCTATATGACCTGCCCATTGCCACTTCAACTTGCTAATTCTGAGAGCTATATTGGTGACCTTGGTTCTTCTACGGATTCCCTCATTTCTAGTTAGGTACTGTATAAAAACAATATTGGAATAGTAAGTAGGATAAGAACATAGTTTATAAAGATCTCTGAATGTATTTAAGATAAGTAGTATAAGATATTCTCTGTATTGAGTAAGAGTATAAGAGTGTTTGTTGTTTTATTTTGGCTAATGTAAGTATATTTTATGTTGATGGATGGAGGATTCAAAATTGAACGAAAAATAAAACGGTCAAGTGCGAGCGAAACTCGCGCCCAGAGGGTTCCAATCCATAATTAATTTTAAAATCGTCAAAGCCTTTTTCGAGTTTCAGTTACATTTTCCTACAAAATTCACAATCCCATTTTAGGGGTAAAAAAGTTGAAATTACTAAATTTTAGACTTTTTCCGTTATTTGTGTCACAAAGCCTCATACAAATTGAAGAATTGTGACGTCGCTGTAATCACCGTAGAGATTATTAATTTTCGCGGTTTTTTTACACAAATTAGACATTCATTGCTATATCTTTTTAATGCTTTGAGCTAGAAGCTTAAAGAAAAATATTTTTTACAGCACTAAGTTCACAGAACTTTATAGTTCGTATTCTTAAATTTCAACTTGATACTTTTAGCCGTTCCTGCGAAAAAGGGTCTTGACAGACAGATGGACAACAAAGTGAACCTGTAAGGGTTTTTCCTGTTGAACTGAGGAACCCTAAAAATTACGAATAGGATAATGATATTGATCTCATAAAAACGGAAAATAATACGAAAGGTATACCTATCGCTTATAACAACTCATTTAATTTTAGCATGTTGCCACCCAAAGTTATTAAATAATGAGTTAATATACAGCGTGTTATTGTTGGCGGATAGTTTAAGAGAGAAACCGGGTGATTTTACAGAGAACATTTAAACAATTAATTTTGTTTTCATAACACTCAACTTCCACGCTGAAACTAAGGTCATTGACATACATGGTCGCCGTGGTATAAAATACGTTTGGGCAGTGGTTGGGCACATTTTATCCATCTTATAATATCGAGGGCATCAAACCATATGGGCGTATCGACTTTGGGCTACTGTTCAGGAGGAACAAAAAACTGTCTAACTTTTTTCAGAGATGTCAGATCTAACTGAAGTTTTCAGGAAAACTATCTAATTTTAAGTCTCAAATAATCATAGCACTTAAAATTGTGTAGCCCAACTCCTTCTAGTACTTTTCGTTCATACGCCCATATGGTTTGAAAATTTTCAGTGAATTTTGTGTTCCCCCTCACCATATAATTTGAGGCGTATGATAAAACATATTTTTTTAATGTGTTTTTTTACAAATAATCTGAATGGAGATGCCCATAGTATAATAAAAAACATAATAGTTTTAACAGGGAACCCTTCATCTCAGAAAAATCAAATTATACGCCCATATGGTTTGATAAAATAGTTGACTTTGTGTAAAAATTCCGTAGAGGCGTATAATATCCAGACCTATCTAATGAAACAGTATCTACTGATACCAGCTTCTTCCTCCAGTACAATACTAAGCACTTATCCTGTATTACTAATTTTTGATAAAAATCTGGAAATTATACCTAAAATCCTGAAAAAACTTACAATTAAAAACAACTAACACATTTACAATTTGTCTGTCAAATGTAATAAAAAATCAAAAATATGAATCACTATCATCAGCCTGTCCACTGTCCATTGCTAGGCATAGGTCCAGCACCTAGTGGACTTCTACAAGCTGATGATGGATGGATGGGGTTCTAGGGGGAGTGCATAGGCATCACGACGAATGGTCTTGAGCCACCTCCACCTATCGACTTCCTGCGAGGTTGCAACGTTTATTATGTCTTTAGTAGATCGAGTGGAAGGCCATCCTCTACCGTCTCGTCCGGTTTGTGGTCGCCACTCGAGAACCTTTATTCCTCAACTGTTGTAATTTCTGTGAGCTATATGACCTGCCATTGCCACCTATTCTTGCTAATTCTGGAAACTATGTCGGTGATCTTAGTTCTTCTACGAATTTCCTCATTTCGCATTCTATCACCTAGTGGAAGCCCTAGTAATAGCCCTCTCCATGAGCCAGTGAATTTGAGCTAATACGGCCAATAGTAAGCGAGTTAGCTTAGTGCCGTAAGCCATCACTGGCAACACACACTGATCTATAGACTTTCGTCTTAAGGCTCTGCGGTATTTGTGACGAGAAAATATGGCGTGGTTTTCCGAACACTGCTTTGGCCGACTTCAATTCATCGGTTGACCTCTTTGTCGAAGTTCGACCTTCCTAGTCGAATCGTCTGACCCAAATAGACACAGTGGTCAACAACTTCGACAGTATCGTTCCCAACGTGTACTAGTATAGGTGCGATATGGGCATTGGACATGATGTTCGTCTTGCCTTCATCTGTTGGGAGACGGTCACGGTATTGAGGTCACTGAGCATTGTGCCGACTATGACATCGGCATATCGAAGTTAGGTGATGTATTCGGCATTCTAAAGTTTTAGGGTTTATGATTATGATGTCGTCGGAATTTGAGCAGATAAAGACTATAAAGATACTGTATTACACTTATATTAGGAGCCATCTTGAATATGTGTCTCAGGTTTGGAACCCAGTCTATGACATATACATAAATCAAATTGAAAGAATACAGAAGCGTTTTCTTAGATATTTACAGTTCATATTAAAGAAGTTTACGTCTAACTATTCCGCGCGTTGCAGAAAATTCCACATAAAGAGTGTAGGCGTGCCGCGCTGACTTATCCTATCTTCTCGATATTGCAAGCAGCTCGATCGAATGTCCTGAACTTCTCAGCCAATTGAGGCTTCGAACTCCTACACTATCAGTAAGAAGTCCTAACCTTCTTCACATTCCAAGAGTTTGTTCTATATACAGGCAGAATTCATATTTAATTCGATCATGCAGATGTTATAATGAAATGGCGCGAGAGGTCGATATTGACTTGTTCAATACCTCCTCCACAACTTAAAAGCGCGGTCTCGACTGAATCAAAGGCTTTCTCGTAGTCCTCTAACGCTAGATTATACTCGTTAAGTCATCAGTCTTCTGTATAATCTGCCGGAGCGTGTGGATGTGGTCTACAGTAAACCAGTCTTATTTCGGAGGCTGGAAGTCATCTAACCCACGTGTGAGGAGACGATTCGTAACTACTCTTAAAAACAACTAATAGACGTGGCTCAGGCAGCTCAAAGGGTAAATAAATTTTAAATAGGGTGTCATCAACTTTTTTGAAAAACAGTACCACTACTACTGTTCCACGCCTTCGGCGTTATGCTCTCGAGGATAGCAGTAGATAGATACATAACAGTAGATAGATGAAAATAATATAAACATAACACCCAACAGTCACATACATTGCCCTAATTCCACACTAGGATTCTCTGTGTCGTGGGTATCATGAACTAAGAGTACCATAACGGGATTAAATAGCGTCTGAAAGACTTTTAGTATCAGTTCTCTACCCGCTTTCAGTAGCACTGTTGTGAGCACACGCTCTGATACCTTGGTTTTGTGTATAAAATAATGATATAAAAATTCCCTTCAAAGTTTAGTTAGGTTTTGTTGATGAATTCACTAACCCAATTTATAACTTATAGTAACCAAAAGTTCCAAAAATAAAAATGTGTTAGAAGACTTAGAAGTTGGTCTGAAATTAGATTTCAATTTTAAAAAAAATATATAGTCATCTTTGTTTAAGTTTTTAACGAGTGGAGTAATTCAAATTGTGTACTGAATTTATGATTTCACTAGATAAAAAGCTTAAGAATACGTTTTTTTTCGTAAACTATAAGAACTCATATCAAAAACTTAACTATTCTAGAGCTCATTAAATGCATTATGTGAACCTATAGCGTCTTAAGCTGTTTGAGAGCTGTTCGGATCTCGTATAGGCTGACATCCAGGATATCATCGTTGTAGTGGCGGGTCAAACGGGCTCTTGCATCGCTCGTCGTGCTGGAAGCCGGATTTTGCGATGAGTTGTACAATTGAGAACTTCTCGTGCTCACGTACAATCTCCAGCTTTCGAAAGCTGACTTAGCCCAATTGACAGATCTCTAGCAAATACTTTGAAGCCTTAATTGCACTCTATAGCCACTTTTAATACAATTAGTATTGAAAAGACGCAAATCGTGCAGCATGTACCTGAAGATCGGTTTATTGATCGCTCTGCCATGTATTTAAGAGTGCACTCAGAGAGTTTCTGTGTTCTATTTTTGCGAAGGGGTCCTAAATAACTCCGACTTGTCCACCAAGTTGTTGTTGTTGTGTTCACTTGGACAATTTGCACCAGCCCGTTGTTCAGCTCGTCCACTATATCGCATTTAGGCAGGTATTGGAAGCAATTCTGGAGTTCCAACTCAAAGTTCTCAGGGTTTGAATTTGAACAGGACTAATGAACTGGGCGGAGAGTAGATTTCATCAGACGGGACTTTTCTAACTTAACATTGAGATTCAATGAGCCTCTTACCATGCGGTGGTCACTGGCGGTTTTGACCCTGTTGATCACAGAGACATCATTGCCATAATCACCAGGCGTGGCAGTTGGATTGATGATTGCAGTATTGGTATTGAGTACTCAGGTGGATGTCCATGCCCTGGTGTACTACATCCACGGGAAGAGAGGGAGGGGTCTTTTCTAGGCTAGTCTATTCTAGGTATACCTAGTTACATCATCAATGTTAAAGTTTGTGAGGATGGGTGGATGGATGTTTGTGACACAAAAACTAATGAACGGATTTTGATGAAACTTTACAGTATTATAGCTTATACATCAGAATAGTATATTTAGCTATAATGCATATTTCCATACGGGCGGAGCCGCAAGCAAATGCTAGTAAAGAATATGAATGATTGCGTATTTTGTCAGATTTTGACTACCAAGCCCCATTAAACCTATTGGACATTTTGACACGTGATACCGCCAAGTCCCGAAACGTTGTATGTTTGTTTGTAACTGAATAACACATTAACGTTAAAACTGATTTGGTTGAGACTTGCTAAAAAGATACATTGATAATTTGATCGCTACTTTCCAACCCCACCCCACCCCAACTGAACTCACTGCTCAACTAGATTGCTCAACTGCATCAAGTTGATCAGTGGGTAATACCAATGGCTCAACTGGTCAACTATTCATATTTGAGCAGTGGGTATTCACATTACCCTCTGATCACCTAAACTATTTTTCTTACAAAGATATGTGTTAACGGATTTTTAAAAAAAACTTTTTTAGAAGACTTCGTTAAAGAACGTGGTACCGGCATTAACTTGTGACGGTTCCGGGTATTGTGCGAATGTAAATCTCCGTGCGTTTGGTACAAGCTAAGATTACTTCTCACGTATATCGCTACCTGGTACAACAACAAGCAGGGCAACGTAAGGATGTACAAACTCTTAAAATGGGGCCTCGCTGACTCGTCACTAGGTATCCGCACGATCGCGCGTATGGCCCTTTTCTGCATCCTGAACGCGCGTTCCCAGTTGGCAGCGCGCGCCCACAACTCGGCACCATACTCCAAAAGAGACTGGATCGTGGCGAAATAGCAAGCACGAATCATATCAGCGGACACCACGCACGCTACCCTGCTCAGCGCGTAGCACGCACTCCCCAGCTTCCCGCACAACTTGTCGATATGACTCGCAAGCCAATACCACAATCACCAACTAGCCTGCTAAGCTTGGTGATTATGGGAAATCCCCCCATTGCATTCTATGGGGGAGGCCTCGTCCGACAGTGGACGTCTAACTGCGCTTTTCATTAATACTGGGATATCGATATTTTTTAAATTTGAGAATAATGTTATTTAGGAATATGTTATTATTAGAAGCATTAGCTGAGTTAGTCGTGATAATGGCGACGATGAGCTCACCACTGGTCACGGCTAGGTATTGTGCAACCTACAGTGAAAAGAGGGATGTTGAATTTTAGGTACAAGGTTTGAGACTTGTACTAATATTTATTCTGTGGTTTGAGGACCAATGACTCTAGAGGCCTACCTCTTAGGAGAAAAAGCGCGTGTCTAAGTATGATAGTATGAGGGTAATTCATTATCTTATCTCTCTGTTTCTGTATACTGGCATGTGAATATTTATTCAAATTATATTGAAATCCTCCAAAGTAGTTTATGACTATCAAATTCCTGATCCAAGTTTTCATAACCTCAAATTCATTCACATATTGCTCTGCAATTTAGTTCAACCATCTTCAATTGAATAGAATAGTGAATGATACATAGATCTTGCCAAATAAATAAAGGTTGAGCTTCTGGCCCGTAATACTCCGCCTATATGGAATCAGAAATAAATACAAGCAAATGTTATGTTTGGGTATACACTGCGTGCGTATATAGCTCCGGAGCCAATTATATTTTTCTTTCGTCATTTAGTAACCTGCAGTCTGCGTTTAGTAACATGTCCTACACCTACTCAAAACAAAAGAAGTAAGACCAGCTGGTCTAGACAAACGGTATTCGCTTCGAAGCGATTCCATTTGTACAGTCGTTATGCAATACAAAAGACCACGTGACATATACCAAGGCTCGGGCATCTTCGCCTGTGCCTCACTGCCTTGCCGCACTCAATGCTCTCCTGAATGCCAATCCTGAGTTTGACTTGTTTGCTGATGAGTGGACAAATATATTGTCAGAATGCTTGAAGTTCTGTGAGCGTGATGTATGAATGGATATAATGGTATGATGTGACTGTAGCCTAATGACATGCATGACGTAATCTAATTTTTGTTGACTTTATTTTTTCTTTTTTGACTTGCTATTATTTAATTTTTGACATCGTTAAATTGTTTGATTGTCTGTGTCTTTAATTAATGTTATTGGTAAATTAACCGTGTTAATTAATAAATAATAATAATAAATATCGATAGCTTACGTCAATCTCATACATTTTGGCCTTTTCTACTAGCGTCATCGCTATTAGAATGTTACTTTGTATACGGCCTCTGGACGGCTAGCACAGGGTGGTTAGTAACGATAGTTAGTCGGAAATGATAGTGACAAATATTAACCAATCAAATTTCAAGGATTTCAAGCTACCCCGATGTCATTGGCCAATATTAATATTTGTGGTGGTTTGCCAGCGTCTTGGTACGTAAGTAAGTCTGTGCTAGCTGTGCGAAAACGAAGCCTGTAAGTTTTATACTTAAAACAAGAATCTTTCAGCATACTTACATAAATTTAGTACGAATATGCGATTCAGTATGAAATATCGGTTCTACGTTAACATTCCTTACCATTCAAACAAACAAATACATTTATTTGCAAAATTTAATTCTGGATATTAAGAGTCTCGGAACATCAATACGAAATTGAAATTTTACACTTAATAGCGAAGTGAGTAGAAACAGAATCGCTACAAAAGCTTATGGTAACCCAACTGAACCTAATAGGAACTAAAATCCTTGAACTCTATGACATAAGAAATCTATCACTGGCTTCCTGACTACAATATTTGTAGATGTTTAGACTTGGATGGAGTCAACTCCCAATGTTTCAAATACCTACTTTGTTGCATATTCCACATGATTTATGGATAATCTTGTTGCTAATTTTAAAGCTTTCTATACGTACTGAAAAACCCCCCAACCACCGAACACGAAGGTCACCGACATAGCTTTTAGAACCAAGTTAAAGTGGCAATGGGCAGGCCATATATATCACAGAACTGACGACGACACAGTATAGGAAAGCCACTCTTTTAATGCACTGGCGACATTTGAATGCTCGCAGGAAGTCGTTGGATGGAGCGGACATGGACCTCCCCAAAGAATGCCTCGGTAGAACAGGCAGAACTGGCAGAACTAAAGAGCACTTTAATTTGCAATGCATGCCCAATTCTCAAATTCAATTATAGCGATGACTATAAAGGATTTTCAGTGGGTAGATAATTAAACGGCTAAACGAAAGTGAATTAATAGCTGGAACAATATGACATCAATTACAATGCTTTTTGGTTTATCGGTGAAAGGCAGTGAAACTATCCTGCTATGAGTCATGAACATGGAATATTGCCGGGACATAGCCAGGTGAAATTACGGAGCTACGAAACCTATTTAACTCAATTTAGGCTTTTGCCACCAATCATTAAAATTATCTTATTATTAACCAACTGCACCTCGTGGTTTCACCCGCGTAAACAATGATGAAAGTTGATGATGAAGATGAAGAAAAGTAGGATTTGTGTTAATACAATTTTTTTGAGACCCAAGATACAGGCTTTTATGCCTAGTTTGGGCATTACAGCTAACCTCTTATAGAACTAAGGATATCCTTGTGTTTTGTACTACCTTAAAATATAATGTAAAACTTTTTTGGCAATAAACATTATCTAAGAATAGGTCTAAGAATAGACCGCTCCTTCTCCTCCCGTGGATGTAGTAAAAGTCTTACTCAGTGATTTCACCAGGGGATGGGAAGCAGCATCCGCCTGTGTACCTACTCAATACCAAACTGCGATTACCAATCCGCCTGGTGATTATGCCATATCCCCCCATTAATCAATGGGGGAGGCCTTGTCCAGCAGTGGACGTAAACAGACTGGTGATGAGTTAATTTGATGACTTCTGTTGCATGGCGGGCAAGTAGCTGTCTGAGACGCAAAAGGTGCGAGTTTGATTCCCGTTACAAGAAAAATATTGCTACTATGTTACAAGTACAACAAATTAACAACAAATAGTTATGTAATGTTAGTAAAAACAACGATAATCTAATAGTTAGTTCGTAAGTCACTTTATTGCTCACGACTCGCAAATCGATAGTTACAATGTCAAACTCGTAATAAGCCCTTAGACCGCCAAGGGAGCGTCGCTGAGCGAGTTTTTTCTTTTATCTAGTGGAGAGAGGGCAATGTTAACAGTCAGCGATCTCTTTCATTTACACGGACTCGTACATATTTCATGAGCGAGAAAATTGTCGATCGCCAGTCGCTTCCTCGTCGGCGGTAAGACAAGTGCCTAATTAGCGCAGCCTGACTGCTTGAGTAGTATACATAATGCACTTGTATACCTAGATGAATAACACCCAGGTGAATTAAGTCTTATCCCCCCTCCCCCTCTGCAATGTACTCAGGTATCCTCATTCCCACACAATGTAATTGAAACAAATCCCATCGATACAGTCACTGTCGTCACTTGAACTAGTTTCTGTTGGTATTTAGTGATAAATAACGCCTAATAGATACTCGGCTGTCAATATCGTGATGAATTTATCGTGTTAACATAAAAAGTGAAGCCATTTAGGTTGTATTGGTCCAATCGAAAAGCGTTGAGCGTGTCCTACAATGAGGCATTTAACGGCCGACTCGAAACATGCTTTTAACGTTGAAAATAGATGGCGCTGTATTGTGGATAAACTTTCAAAAGATAGCCTGACTTAGTGGCAATGTGACTTTGATAAACAACAAAAATTAACCTGAAGATTTTAGACAGTTCAGATTAAGTCTTAGCCATCTATCGAATCAGTTGGAACAACTTTTTCATTTTTAAATCGAAATGCCCTCATTGTAGTGGAAACTGAGATTGCCATAATGTGCGCTAAGCGAGAGTTGTGTTACTGTTACTAATACCCCGTCTGCACTAAACTTTGACAGCTCCTAAGCTCATGCTAATCTCTACTAAAATGCGATGCACTTAAGATGTTGCCTAAATGACGTTGTTGACATTAGTGCAATGCAGACGGGCATAAAGTGCATCACACATGCAGCAGACGCGGTAATATTTTATATGCGTATAAAAACTTATCGCATCTGAAGGTATCACACACGATAATATACGAAAATGATACATTCACGAGGAAACCTTCAAACTGTATTGTATTTCAATTTGTATACACAGATATAATCTGTTCATCTTTTGATATATGTCGGTGCCTACAGATGCTTGACGGTAAAATATAAGTGATCTGCTAAGTGCATGTTGCTCCTTGAGTTTAGTATAGACAGCAATATGGACAGATACGCGCTCAGATACACATATCTTACCGCATCTGCTACGCGTGTGACACACGTTACTGTCACTATCAAAATTTAGGTGTTGGGTTTTACTCATTAAAAACTTGATGTTCTTAAGGTGATCAGTGTGCTGAGTGTGAGTTTTTTTAGCTGTTTACTATAATATGAATGCGAATGATGCATTCGAATGTGAAATTCAATCGCTCAAGTTGATCACATAGACCACACACCCATCCGTTACAATTAAGTAACATATCACAGTGACATCGGTGGTGGGTGTGGATTCGCTAGGGAACCGCTGTTGTGGCGGCTTGCGGTTCTAACACATGTCTATTATAGTTTTATCACCATGAAGCGACACTTTTACGGAGTTCATTATTTAAATCTCTTCCTATCTTCAAAAAGCTATTGTTTTATCACTTTATGTCTTTGTCGCAAAGCTGTTAGGTTAGCTCTTGTTATATGCTCAGAGTATATATAAATAAATAAATAATAAATAAATGCTGGACATTTCACACAAGCTAAGCAGAGCTTGTGTTATATGGGTACTAGATAACTGATATACTTGATGCAACAATACATTACATAGATAGATATTTTTTATTATATTTACATAGAAAATACCCAGAACACCCTGAACAAATATCTGCAGATCGTACAAATTTTCGTTCCGAGGCGGGAATCGAACCCGAAACCTCCTGCGTCGCAGGCGAACCATCGCCCGCCGCGCCACAGAGGTCGCCCTAATAATAAATAAATAAATATAAGTAATTTTTTTTTTGTATTTTTATGTATTGTTTGTACTTATAGTTATGTTAGGTATATAAGTATATTATTGAGTACACCGTATGTATGCATATACTTTTATTGTTTTTTACACCACCGTCCTCTAACGTTCTCATCAATTCCAGTCCATCCCAAGGTTGTCTGGAAGAGATAGCTCTCAGCTATAAGACCTCTCATTGTACTTCCATAAGTATAATCATGTTTCATGCGGGTGAAACCGTGGGACTAGTCTAAAATGAGCCAATATAATAAAAATAGTCTAATTTTCTTATTATAAACTAATGATTTCAATAAAATTTACTGAAACAGTTTAATACGAAAACAATTGAACTATAGCCGTCAAAACAATAAAAAAATCCCAATAAACTACGACAGCGGACAGTGACATGAAAAGAAATGCAAAACACGACTGTAGCTTACACAGGACAGCTGTACCGTTCTATGTAGACTCTACATAGAACGGTTCTCTATTTAGATTTAGTTGATCGTGATCAACAAGAGAAAGGAAAAACTAAAAAAAAAGCAGATTTTTATATTTTTGTAAAATTGACAAATCTGTCCTGCTAGCACATCTTGTTAAGCTTTCGAAGTATAATCAAAAAATACTAATAACCCACTTTGACCATCTGAAATTGTTTTTTGTTTTATTTAATTAAGTTGTAGCTTAGTTTGATCTCTTTTCTCTTTACTAATTAAGAAGCCTAAATTAGATTCGTAGAGTTGTTATCAATAATTTACTCTACCGGGAATTTAAAGGTTTAAAGCTTTTTCAAACCTGATATTAGTCCAGCACAAGTTGTTTTGTTTTTTTAAATAGTTTACAATTGTTCAGTATTTCACACTGAAGTTTTGGTTCTCTACTCGTTTGGTTACAAGTTCATTAATTATATACTTTATTGGCACTTGATTTTTTGTGTTTTTTTTTTGTTTGCTTTGCATACCTACTTTAACTAGTGTTCGTCTTCGACTCCACGCACTTTAGGGAATACCTATATCGGGATAAAAGTTAGCCTCTATCTAAATCCTACAATTCTACATTTCTATTGTTTCCAAGGCTGCCCAATATTTAATCTGGCTGTAGTAAACCAGCCGTTACATATACGCTGTGTTTGACCAATAATAATAACTTGCAAACAATTTGCCTGTAAACACTTCAACTAATCACCATAAAACCAACTCTACCATCAAGGAATAAGGTTTAATTTAGAATGTAATAAGTGAAGAGACTCTTGGGATAACAATAATAATCCTTTCTCACAGGTACGCACTCGAAACAATAAACTGTGAGTGACACCTCAGTGACAGTACATAATAGCTCCTTGGTTTTACACTTAACTCCTTCATACAAATTATTTGAACTCATCAGTACCTTACCTAATACACGTCTGAAGGAGCCTTTACACCTTGAACTACAACAATCACGTCTCGCTGTTTGATAATTATAATCAAACTAGCGGCCCGCGCGCGACTTCGTTCGCGTGGTCCCGGTGTTCCCGGCAGTTATTCGAATTTTTCTCACCTTTCAAACCTTCCCTAGACCTCCATGAACATTTCAAGACCAAGATAAGATAAATCCGTTCAGCCGTTCTCGAGTTATAGCGTCAGGAAGGAAAACCCGACTTATTTTTATATAGTAGATAACTTAGGATACCTAGTTCTATTTTTGAATTAATCTACGTCTGTAATTCCAAGAAATTTTAAATTATGAACCAATGACGGTAATTTTAGTGCTTGAATAAACTTTTCACAGACTTTTTCTGCTCTTTCGAAAGGAGACGTCCGTTTTTATTTTATTTCAATTTCCAGTGTTTTTTTTTTAGTTTTATCGTGTAACTGTTGTGGCATTTTAACCGGTGTAGCTTATAAAGAGCACATGGTAGTGAATTTAAATAAAATAAGTGTTGATTGCGTGTATTTTCGAAGGAGTGGAAATTGTCCAGGAACATTCTAGTAAACCTGCCATCGCTTTGCTAGAACATGACTTAATAGATTTAATAGAGGACTTTACGTCTTAACATTATTTGGAATAATATTTCTTTACTTAACATTGGCAAAATTGAGTCTTAACAAAAAGGCCATAATTTTAAAAAAAACCTTAGCGTAGTTCTATTTTTGAATGAATCTACGTCTGTAATTCCAAGAAATTTTAAATTAAGAACCGGTGACGGTAATTTTAGTGCTTGAATAAACTTTACACAGGGTAGGGTTACCCTTGCTAGGGCAATTGTGCGATAAGTATATCTCATTATATCTGTTACATATTATCGCTCGCAATGTAAAGACACCTTAATATGGTTTGTAAGGATTGGCTACAACTGTTTGAGTGACATCTACGGTTAAGCAGTACTGTGGATAACTCATATGACTCATCCTTACACACATAAACATTTCAAATGTATTTACCAAGTACAAGTACCACCTTAACTGTGGAGATCATGCAAACATTTGTCACGCAGCGGAAATCGAACCCACACCTCTTGCGTCTCAGCCGGCTACTCACCCGCTGCGCCACGGAGGTCGTAAAAAAATTGGTCATAAAATTCACACTCATAAACCGGACGACGCATTAGCCCTAATTTATCTATGCCTATGGGCCTATATATATCTGGGCCTATGGGCCACAACTATAACGAAAATAATGCAAAATGGAACGGAGATTCAATGGTCACAAAACCTTAGGCCATAAAGACAACATCCCGCCTCTAAAGAGACTAAAGGCATTATAAAGGTCGCAGGAAGTTGGTGGAGAGAGGCGGCTCAAGACGGTTCGTTGTTGCATTCCATGGGGAAGGGATAATCACCAGTGGGCTTCTACAGGCTGATGATGATGATGTCTATTTATTTAAGCCGTAGAACCTCCAGCTATTTCAAAGCAGGAAATATATGACATCTCTGAGTGAATTTTAGAAATATATACTACTTTTGACCACAAACTTTACTATTTACCTACTGACGTCCCGTCTGAGGAGGAAGGACTTCTAAGTCAGCGAAACGTCAGCAGGAAAAAAGTAATGCAGTAAATAGTCTCATATACCTACTTCTAAAATGACACTAAGCCAAGAATAATTTCAATTCTATTTAGTGAAAATTGAGTTGAAAGATTTTCCAACTCATGACGGAAGCTAATAAAAGCGTGCCATTAATCTATGATTTTCCACTATCGCACAAGTTCAGGCTGTGCAAAATGCGAAGCTTTGCCAAGTTCAAGCGAACTCCCGCGCACCGGAACACGCCAGTGATCGACAAACGCGCGGCTAGCGAACACGCATAATCTATACCTCTATTGTACCCTCTATTGATTTATCGATACTGTCCCCGCACTATAACAATTTAAAAATCGAACATAATAATAAATAAATTCGAACGTGATTGACATTTACACTTTTTGAAAATCGAATGTGTTATTGTGTAACTTTTTTTTGACAGTGAATTAGAATTTTGTGTATTTTTTGTGGAATTCGGTAAAATATTGTGTGAATATTGGAATGGAGTGTTACAGTGAAAATTATGGTTAAGGCTTGTCCACATCTGGAATTTTGAGATGTAAGTTATAATATACCTTTTACATTTGATTATAATTGATTATTATTAGATAAATAATTTATTTTTATGGAAAAAAGTAATGTGTACTAAGCTGAGCCATTTGATATTCTTATTGGCAAAACAATAATGAAAAGATTTAATAAAGCTTATGGGTGGTCAAAAAAGATTTCTTGCAATTGACATCAAATTGAGGTCAAGCTGGTTCTGTCAAGTTATTAAGTCACCCAATTTTAAAACAAATAATAGTTAGATTTCAAAAAATCTATTACCTGAGTTAAAATCAAGTTCTCACAATAAATAATTTTTTGGATAAAATTTAATGATAATTAAATAACTTTTATCGCACTAAGTACCTATCGGAGCTTTTAAAACCTCCAGTAAGGCCGATAAAACTACACCAACCTGAAGTTGTCGTTTGTCAGCGCATTAGACAGCTTAAGTACTTAGTTCCTAAAAAATATACTGCGAGCCAAACGGCTAACTTCAGGGCGGGCTTAGTTATATCTGTAGAACTGTACTAAACTTCTAAAGCCAGTCTTTAATACCTAGTAACTCAAAGCTCTACCGAAAATAAGTCTAGCTAGTTAGTGACGAATGAAGCCGCAAGATGTCGCTCGTATTATTAGCACTATTTCAGGAAACATCTATCGATACTATATCTTGGAGTTAATTAATCCTTAAAATAACTTATCCAAAGCCAAGTCCAATCAGTTTTATGGTCGCAGTTAAATTAAGTTTAACTAGGGTTGTCAGTTGATCTTGAAATAAATTTAGAATCACAGAAATTAAACTTTAAGTTAGAATATAAGTAATCCCATATTTGCCAACTTTCTATGAAACATATAAAATTTGGTGTCTTGTGGTCTGAAATGTGATTAAAAAAACCCTACATTTTTAATTATAAATGATTATTATTGGCAAAACTTACTAAATTATACCTAAGTTTATTTATATAAGCACATTATAAAGTTGAATTATATGCACCTACTGTTTAAGACGCGTGTCGTTCATTTTAGGGATTTTATTACCCATTATGCACTAGTACGAAACTGTGCCATACAAATTACACTTACAGCTGATTATTCTAATCACTACTACATAATAATTACCTACCATAAACGAAATATATCACCCACCAAAAAGTATACCAACATAAACATAACTCCCAACACATACGAAGTCTTGATCCCACACTAGGATTCCCTGTATCGTCGGTATCAGGAACTACGAGTACCATGGTACCACAACACCAAGACCCGGAACAAATATTTGCAGATCATTCAAACATTTGTTCCGCAGCGGGAATCGAACCTGCAACCTCTCGCATCTCAGCCGGCTACTCGCCGCCGCGCCATAGAAGTCGCCATCTGGCAAAATCTAGCTTTCAAAACATCACCCGTATTTTAATTGGTTTACAGTTCTGGGGCTGTGATTCCACATGCAAACATAATCGCCTACCTTTTGAGTAGTAATTTAACTGCTCTATACCACGTTGTGGTCACAGTATGTGGTAATGCATTGCGCCCGTCATCCTGAGACATAAAGTTGAAGTCTCATGTGCCTGTAATTTCACCGGCTCCCTTGCCCTTCAAGCCGGAACACAGCATGGTTCTTGGCAGCAGAAAATATGTTTCTTAAACAAACTATTTCTCAAGAGGTTACACATGTTTTTTCAAAAAACAGTCAAATTAACACACAAACATATTTTGGGTTCCGTACCAAAAAAAGAAAAACCTTATAGGCTTACTTTGTTGTCCGTCTGTTTGTCTGTTTATCTGTCTATCCACAAAGTCCACTTATATAAAGTTTATACTATTAGCCGTTCCTAAGTAAAAGGGGCATCTTTTACTTAGGAACGGCTAATAGTATAAACTTGAATATCAAATATAAAGGGCTGTGATCTAGTCAAACTTTTAACTCAATGAATTAAAAGATATGGCAATAATTAATAATTAAATAAAAGATATCTGATTTTTGAATGGAAATCGCGAAAATGATAAACCTCTATGGTCATTTCAGTAACCTCATAGTTCTAAAATTTGGAATGCTAGGAGGCTTTGTAATACTTAAAACGGAAAGTGAAGAATTTTGTCTTATATTTACTTCTTCAATGGGATGATGAATTTTGTAGGAAAAAGTGGATGAAACTCAGAAAGGGCTCAGACGACTATGAAATAATTTATGGATCGGAACCCTCAAGGCACGAGTCTCGTTCGCACTTTTCAGTTTTATTTTACAGGTGAGCACCAACATATTCAGAGTTAGATTGATCTAACAAAGCGGTCTGAATACGGACACCAATCTAACTATGGTGGCAATCTAATCACGGATGCTTTTTGTTTTCGTGGTCAGATCAATCTAACCACGAATCTATCTATCTATATTTGTCCCGGGTCTGGGTGTTATGTGTACCATGGTACTCGTAGTTCCTGATACCCACGACACAGGGAATCCTAATGTGGGATCAAGACTACGTACATAACTGGCTTATGTCAAAGTGTTTTTACTCCATGCATGAGTATTTCAATTATAAAACAGCATTTAATAAATTAATTTTTTGGTTATCTTTCTCACTACTAAAGTATTATTATATTTATCATCTATGTTTTATACTGTACCTACATTCTAAGCAAATAAATAATTCATTCATTCATTCATTCATTCATTCATTCATTCATTAATTCATTCGTATGTGACTGTTGGGTGTTATGTTATGTTAGGTTATAGCAAAGCCGACCTGACCACAGATAATAAATTAATATAAGATTAAACGAACTTCTTAGAGTGAAGTTCAATCATTATTATACTAGACGCATTCTACAAAGATTAATTTAAAAACTTTACGTTCGTTTAATCTTGTCTAATGTTTTTATTTAAGTTCAGTAAGTAACAAATTATACCCTACCAAGTTCTCCATTAGATTCTTCATTATATTTATCCCACTCGTATTTATTTCGAGTGCACCCTAAACAAAGATAGACAATTTCAAGAGCAGGGTGCGATTAAATCAAGCAGTGGCCCAACAGTTGCCACTTGATGACGTGTTGATGCGCCCTGCTGTGTGGTGCAAGTCACAAGATATTATGTCATTCGATAAACGATTCTCATGGAAGTATAAGTACTGTTGTACAAAGTACTTATTACTACAGTTTCTGAAGTTTTTTTCAATGTCCAAAGAGTTTTTACTATACCAACTCTTTTTTGTGTAGAGTTTGCTCCATAGTTGCTCTGGGTGTAGAGAGTTGGCTTGTTTTATTTCGGGTAAAACTCTTTTAAAATACTCTTTCATGCTCACAGACTCTAAATTACGGCTGTCATCAAACAAAATCTATATGAAGAGGCCCAGAATTAAAAAAACACACACGTTATTTTGATTCAGCGTACCTACGTCATTTGTAGAATAGCTGTGGATATCATATTTAAGTAACTATTATAAAACATCTAGAAAAGAAAACAGGACTGTATAATATTTCCTCATTAGATAAATAATAGATAAATTAATAATTAATACATAATATTTTTCAAAGTTTATTCAAAATTTTGGTTTGATCATAATTTGAACTATAATTTTTGCTCACAAGAAAATTTTGTACAATGTAAAGTTTTTCCTATAACAGAATTTTATTTAATTAATTATCTTTTTATTTAAAAACGTATTTTGATTTGGCCCTCACGACTATTGTGTGTTGCTTCCTTTAAGGTTGCTTCCATGTGAAATCTCCGCACTTGCGTACTGGCTCTATGAAGACTAACTGAACGCAAGCTGTAGATTTGTAGATTCGTTCACCAAAACGACTACCGTACTGTACCCTACTTTTAGGAATGTTTAAAAAATATATTAAACGTTTTCAGATATTTTTTCTCATTTTTCTTTATGTCAGCATGGTAACACACGTACAAACTTTTAATAGGTCACTGATAACGAATTAATTGAACTGAATAAAGCTTGGTAGCTAAAACGCCATGTGCTGTCTAGACAGCTGCTTGGTATAAAAATATTATGTTATTTTTTTGTTGAACTTCTACTATCAATTTCAATTGTATGCATGTGCACACTGGTGATAAAAAGTAAAGTGTTTTGTGTTTTGTAAAATTATTTTGCTATTTATAAACTATAATAATAATAAATTTACCAAGTCGATGCTCGTAAACATAATAATAAAATTATTGAAGTGTATGTTAGTTGGTTACTCTCCGGACACTTTGTAATTAAAAACAACAAATAACTCAAGTCCTAATCCTAGACGCAATGTACTGTTATGTATTACTAGTGTACATTACGTGAGTGCATACGTAACAAAATCTTATTGCCATTGAAAAACAAACCTAAAAACGTAACTATAAAATGAATTCAGTTACACTACGTAACTAACGGTAGAATAACACTATATTACCTTAAGATACTCTAGATAATCTAGCTTTTTATGATAATCCCAATGTTCAATGATTTATCTTTCCAAATAAATAATAAAACAGTAAAACAAATACAGAGTTAAAATAAAAATAAATCATTTAAAACCTATGCATAGCAGTGTTACGAAATAGGTTAGAAAAAAAGTTATATACAAAAATTATTTAATTTTCACTTTCAATTCGCAAGTTCTTATGACTTTGTTCCTCCTCAAGTTGAAGAAGCTATATAAGTTTGGGCATTGTGGTGTGGTGTTAGAAGTAGCGTGCTTTGACAAATGGGCAGCAATTACAGAACGCCTAATAGTTTTATAGTAAACAGCTTACTTGTCGAGGGATGTAAATATAATTTTTATTAAACCGCCCGCCCGGCTTCGCTTGCGTTATACCGGGAGAAAAAACTGTAAGTACCTGAATATCTGTGTATTAAAATATTATACTATATCCTTCTTCTTTTTTCAGTTGGTAGACATCCACTGCTGGATGATATTCACTCTTAACATGCATAGCGTATAACCATATAGCGTGCAATAGGGGAATTTTCCATAATTACACCACGCATGGCAGGCGGAATTTATGCTATAACCTTACAAATACAATAATCCTATCTCTACACGTAGATTTATAATACGTATAAATACCAACCAATCAAAATCAACTCAATCATCATATACCCAATTCTGTAACTACCTATTTATTTCCCGACTACAGCAATGCAAATGGAGGATTATGATTCAGTCTATGAATGTATGTCGTAACTCCGAAACTACTTGATGGATTTTGGCAAATGAGGTATAACATATATAGACGTGACTAAACTCAATATAGGGGAAAAAAGATTTTTGAAAAATTTATTTTTCATAACAAGCTTTTATTAAATTAGTGATCGGAACCGTGAGCTGATCAACATGAGGCCAAATACTGCCAGGCTACTACTAATCATCGAGGAGTTCCGTTTTCCACCTTCCGTCTCCATCATCACATCAGCTCGCCGTCATCATAATATTGTATTGAATTATCTGAACTTGACTGGTATGAAAAAATTTCAGCTCAATCGGTTAAAGATAACTGATCTAAAATTAATTTACCCAGACAAACATACATAGGTACATTGCAAATTAAATAAAAGCTTTTAAAAAACGCAATATCTTCCAACAAATTTTTATTACTAATAATATAATATAAAGTTGAGCTTGATACATTCCAAAAATATTTCACTATAATAGCACCACTGTAGAGTGTATTTCAAGTATTTAGTTATAAATACACAAAAAAGGTGTACGCGAAAATTAAAATTATTTAAAAACTAAAATCCGTCGACGCTAAAGCTTGCGTAGTCAAAAACTGAAACCCGACTACGCAAGCTTTTGCGTAGACGCACGTAGCGTTTCACACCAAAGGTCTACACTTCTCACGGAACAAGAGTCATGTGCCATTTGGCCGTTTACCACCAATCTAACTAGTTCAACTTTGTAACTAAACATTTGAACAATGTTTTCCGGACCAATTTCAGTGAAAGTAATTATCCGTACACAAACACATCCTGTTCTGTATTTGCATAGAAAAATGGAAAGTTTCACTTCAATATAGGCAAGGCTCGAAAGTAAGATAACACTAACTCAGACGACGTTGTTTTAGCTAAGTAATTAATCTATGTAGAGCCTACTACAAGAAAACCACCTTATCATAACATAACATACACGGAAAAAAATTAAACTAAATGTTTATTTTTACCAAGAAAACCATCAGCATTTCCACAAAAGATGTGCGAGGTAGATGAGCGGTGCGAGGATGCGTAGCAAGGCTGTGGAACGGTGCATATAGAGCGGTGCGAGGATGTGTAGCGGGCTCTTTTCAGACTGACTGCTAGTAGTTTATTGCTCGCGTCCCTCCTTTGCACACATCCCTTGCAAACACCCCTCCCAACACATTCCTCGCAAGTCTCGCAACACATTTCTCGCAACACACCCCTCGCACTTATCTCGCTTGTTTTGTACGTATAAAAACCTCGCTCGCTAAGCCGTTTCCACCAGAGATGCGCTAAGCGAGGCTAGGTAAATGAAGTGATTCTATTGGTTCTTAACAAATACATCCCTCGCTACGCATCTTCGCTCATCCCTGGTAGAAACGCAGTCTCATTCTTAAAATTATTGTATAAATGCGAGACAATTTTATCTTAACTTTAAACATTACTCCTTATCAAAGAAATACACAACTTTTGCATTGGTGTTATGTATACATAACACCCAACAGTCACATACGTAGTCTTGATCTCACATTAGGATTCCCTGTGTCGTGGGTATCAGGAACTACGAGTACCATAGTACCATACTACCCAGTTCCAGAATAAATATTTGCAGATCATTTTGTCCCGCAGCAGGAATCAAATCCACATCTGTCGCGTCTCAGCCGGCTACTCGCCTCGCCACGAATGTCTTCTACTCAATAATTTTAATAAAATTATGATGATTATGTAATATTTAAAATAATAATATAATAAAATGGTGCAGTATAATTCGGTAATAGAGAAACAACGTGAGACATAACGAAACATCTAATTAAGAATATGTGGTTACTATTACTATAAGGGCATCAGTCGACTGATCATCGAACAGCATCCGTTGTAGCTCGTTTTATAGTAAAAGCCAATGCCACTTTGGATATACATTGCTGGCATGTTTATTTTCTTTTCGCCAGTATTGAAACCTAGGTCATAATTGTTAGAAGCATATATGAGAAGTCAACAACAGAACCAGAGGCCGTAGACAAAGTAACATTCTAATAGCGATGACGCCAATAGAAAAGTCCAAAATGTATGGGATTGACGTTAGCTATCGATATGACACGTGGTCTTTTGTATTGAATTACGACTGTAGAAATGGAATCGCTTCGAAGCGAATGCCGTTTGGCTAGGCCCTCAGGTCTATCAACCGTAACCGGTAACCCTCGTAAATTGAGTATGTCAAATAAAGAATTGAACGATCTATCGGCGCTTACTTGAAGCAAGCAAATGAACTAATCTCTAATAAGAAACAAAGCTTTAAGCCATACAATAAACTTTCATCCACATATATCTATCTACAGAGTTTTTTCAAATGGTCTGGCGTAAAATCTTTGTAAACCAGGCGTTATAAATATTAAATCAGATGTCCACTGAAACGTTGTGCGTCACCGACGATTTAGTGGACAGCTGTTCTAAGCCATCTTCGTTATATCCAAACACGATTATGGAACCAACGCATCCAATTTTCACACCACGCTGCCTCATGTTAAGATAATGTCCGAAATAACGGAAGAGACAATTAATTTGCCGGTTATGTCACAAACTGTTTACTGATAGTTTACAGTAAACGAGAGATGACACAAGATGTGGTTTGATTGACTTTCGATGCGACAAGTTTTCAAGAATGTAGTTTTTAAATGGTGATGTTAACTTGAACTTAGTTCTGTGGCGTAAAATTTAAAGTCATTTATAATATTAGTGCTGTGGTGTGTCCGGCCTGAGGATAGACCCCTCCATCTCCTCCCGTGGATGTCGTAAAAGCTGACTAAGAGATTACACCAAGGGATACGCAGCAGCATCCACCTGAGTAGGTACTCAATACTAATACTGCGATTAGCAATCCACCAATCAAACTAATCGCATTCTATGGGGGTCTTGCCCAACATTGGATGTATCTAAAGGATGGTAATGATGATAATAAAATTTTAGAAAAGGATAAATTATAAAAAGTGATTAGGTGCCTAACTCTGCCTTACTTCAATTGAAGTCATAATCATAGAACAACGTATTAATAACTTTTCATTTAAATAACCGACTTCCGACATTGTATTCGACTAAATATCTGAAAGATATTTTGATGGTGAAAAAACAAAAGTGATGAAAGGATTAAATCACCAAATGATAGTTTCTGAATGCAAATGCTTGATTTGTTGCTGAAAATACCAAAATCGCTATATGTATGCCTATAATATTTTAGGAGTTCTCTCAATTCCTCATGGATTCCATCATCAGAACTGGATTTTGAATCCAATCCAATTTTCCAATCTGGAAGTATATTTACTCAAATAAAAAAGGAATTTTTCAAATCGGTTTATAATCAACAGAGAAAAGACGTAACAAACAAAAAAAAATACAACCGAATTGAGAACCTCCTTCTTTTTGTGAAGTCGGTTAAAAAATACCTATTACTCCAACCTTTGGAGGTTGTGACAAATGTATTGACTGTGGTTTAGATTAAAATAAGTCATGCGAATCGTCTCCACGATGGATCAATGGCATTTAAAAGTTGGTGGATCAAACGAAAAGTCTTGAGATGCATCCTACGGGGGAGACCTAAGTCATAAGACCTATACCTTCTACCTACAGACTTTTTAAACTTTCGCGATCAAAAAACTTCTACAGCTTGATGACGATGATCCGAATTGAAGAAATCTAGATACAAAGCAGAGTCACAAATCACAAAGTCACAAACTACGTATGGATTCTCTCTGAGACATTACAAATATCTATGTAGATAGTAAAGCGCCTGAGTGTGTTGTTTGACAGATTGTAATATTTTAATCACAGCTACACTTAAAACACAGAGCATAACATTGAATAATTTAGTATCACGAGTTCTGCAAACGGAGTTCGTGACTGTTTTAGATATAACGGAAGTAAGTTATTGCAAGTTCATTAACATCTTGACCCAAGAGGTAAAGAAGCTGCAGCTAATGTTGAAACTATGAATGAGGGTGTACCAAAGGAGGCATGACAAATTTATCAATTTCTTGTAACCCTTTGAATAGATGGTGGACCCGTGGTGTTTCCGGCCTATGAATAGAACCGTCCTTCTCCTTCCATGGATGTAGATAGAAAGATAGAAAATTCTTTATAGCATACCATAATACCTATACAAAAAAAATAACAATTTCACAAACAAAGACTAAAACTATGCTATTATGGGCGATAAAACCACTACGTGATGCATAAAGGGATTATAACAGAAGATGGGCAGCAGCATCTGCCTGAGTACTTAACACCAAACTGCGATCACCAATCCACATGCCAAGCGTGGTGTGCATGGCAAATCTTCCCATTGAATACACGGGGAAGGTCTCTTTACTTCCACTCTCCTGTAGTGGAAGTAAAGAGGCTGATGATGATGATGATAATGATGATATATATATATGGTAGGTACTGCCTTTAGAAATAAATGTTATACATATAAACAAGGCTCTGAAATGCGCAAAACGAAATTGATTTTGAAGGATATGCCTATTAAAGAACAAACGTGTAGCGTTTGACGCTCTGCGTCGAAAGCAATAGGAATCCCAAGAATTTGTAAAATAACATGGACAAGTGCGAATGGGACTCGCGACCTGACGGTTTCGATCCGTAAATTACTTCGAAATCGTCAGAGCCGTTTTCTGGTTCAACCACAAATCCACAAACTTTACCATCGCATTTAAACAAACAGATTTTTTTAACAGTCGAAATACCTCAATTTTAGACTTTTTCCTTTATTTGTGCTAAACTAACTAACTAACTAGCTTACTAGCATTCGAAATTTTAGAAGTCACGGAGTGCCCTAGAGGTCTTTCATTTCCAAGATTCCTCTACAAAAATTAGATATTTTGTTGCTTTTTCTTCTTAGTTAGATTCTTTATCTTCATTGAGTTAGAAGCTTGATTTTTTTAGGACACTTTTAGCTTGAATTCTTATATTTGGTGTAAATTTTAAGTTGTTACCTTCAGCCGTTCCTGAGAAAAAAGGAAAAAAAGAAAAATAGACAGACGGACAACAAACAACGGTTTTATCATCGCACCTCTCGACATCGGTTGGGAGCTCATCCACACATCATCGATGTGTGGGTATCTCGTACAGCTCGCTTTACGAGATCTTTTCTCCCACATACGTGCAAATTGTGGAATGAGCTCCCTTCTGAGGTTTTTCCGCTTAACTACAATATGCACAGCTTCAAAAAAAATGTGAAAAGGGTCCTCCAAGGCAGGCAACGCATTGGCCTCGGGTGTTGCAGATGTCAATAGACGACGGTAACCGCTTACCAGGTGGCCGTATACCAATTTGTCGGGCCATAAAATAACATAAAAAAAAAACAAGGTTATCCTATAAGGGTCCCGCCTTTTCCTGCTGAGGTAAGGAACCCTAAAAAACAACCTTACCTTCAACCTTTGGCCGAGACAGTAAATAAGTTTTTTGTTTTCACTCGGTTCCTTGTATTGTTAACTTAGTAACAAAGCAGGCGTGCCACAAGGTCCGGTGTGAGGTCTCATTCTTTTATATTTGCATGCTCCTGATTTTCTTTTTAATTTAGGTTTTTATTGAACTACACGGCTGTTATTATGGCACTTTGTGCAGAGCGAGTTTCGCAAAGGTCTTGTATCAGCTTTGTTTAGCGTTTTCTTTGTTGCATTTCAAACGTTTTCTCAAATTTAAAATACACATGCTACACATACTTCACAGTGTGCCACAGTTATAGCCGTTAATGTTAGTACTGTATCCTTTTCTTTATTTTGAGATTGATGTGGATATTTCGCTGTTGAAGTCTCGTTTGCTGCTTTTATGGTTATAAAAGTATCAAGAAAAAATTCTTCAAATTCTTAAAAAATATCAAATTCTTAACTAATTCTAAACCACTTTGTCACTTCTCACGTTCTTATTTAAGAGGGTTTTAAGAGTTATAGTCTTGAGATTGTTTCTTTATTTTGTACAATCAATTAGCCAGCACATTTACATTAATATTTTTTTATCTGCCCTAGAACTACTTTACAACATAATCAAGTTTTGTCTCTATAACATCAGTTATTGTAAAATCAACCTTTGTAGAGTAAATAGCTTATTTGCTAAGGCATTTGAGATTGTTTATCAACCCGAAATAATTTTCAATGCTTCTTGTCAGGGCTTATAATTATGTCTTCGACCCTATGTTTTTTTAAAGTCTTTGGGTAGGTAATTAAAATGCTTTACTTATAGCCGAACCTCGAAGTTAGGATACATCTTCCTTATAAAATATTTACGTTTACTTTTTGAGAACAATTTGGTATGCCCTTAATTTTAAATGGGGACTATTTCTCATTCATTAGATTCATATCATTTAGATTGATATATTATATCATAAAATGCAACTAGATTCTAAAAGCTGACTGTATGAAAGAAATCGATGACGAACTTACCCTTCATCATCATCATTACCTCCTTGTTTACGTCCACTGCTAGACGAGGCCTCCCCCATTGAATACAATGTGGGGACTTGCCATAATCACCACGCTTGGCAGGTGAATTAGTGATCTCGTTTTGTTACTCAGGCGGATGCTGTTGCTGCCCATTCTCTGGTGTAATCCCTTACTAAGGGATTACTTTACTACATCCACAAGAGGAGAAGAAGGGTTCTTAGGCCGGGCACACCACGGCAGTCTAACCATAAAAAATATAGAATTTATTGACTTGTGACTAGGGTTACCAGATAGAAAATTTAAAAGTCCGGACAAAAAGCCTGACATTTGATGTAATTTCCGGACTTTCTTGTAAATATAATTATTAATATCGTTACGCATCGTGCATATGAATAAACGAAGCAAATTTTCGTTCGAATTTTCACGCGCGCTCGTGTCTTGTATCTATGATGGAACACGGGCGAAGAAGGGGCGAGAAGGGGGAAGAAGTAATGTTGTTACTTTGATTTGTAATAAAAATAATTAGGTTTATTTCACTCTTCACATAATTGTAGAAATTCCGGACGGTTTAGAATTCAAATTCAATTCCCTCCGCATTCCGGACAAAGATCTATATTTCCGGACATGTCCGGAAAATTCCGGTTGTAT
The DNA here is from genome assembly GCA_951392215.1 of Epirrita christyi. Taxonomy (NCBI): domain Eukaryota; kingdom Metazoa; phylum Arthropoda; class Insecta; order Lepidoptera; family Geometridae; genus Epirrita; species Epirrita christyi. Next base: position 1,380,697 of record OX595849.1, read on the forward strand.
GGCAACCCTAGTTGTGACGAGTTTACCCTACAAATTTTTGCGATTACGAAATTACCCACTATTTCATTATACACATCGTAGAAGACAGTTATGGAGCCGCAACTTTTTCTAAAATCTCGGTTGGACAATGGGTCGCAATCGGTTAACCATTCATCGCAAATAGCGACAAAGAATGAAACCTTCTGAGAAAGAATGCTTGTTATGACGGCACTCAACTCTTCTTAGAATTACATGTGTGACCGACAATAGAGCCTTTTCAATGGCCACCGCAATTGTTTGAAAAGAAATGGTTGATAGGCGGAATTACCAGTCGTTACATATATTATGATGACGGATTTTTTTTTTTACTTTTTTTTTTCAAATTTTTACGTAAGTATTTGGAGCGTATATCTTTTATTAGTTCAGGATTGAGCGCTCATAATTTCTTATTTATATTTTCGAGTAACCAGTAGGGTGGGGGCATACTAACCACTTTCACCACACGGGTTCTTTCTGACAATTTAATCTGCACTGCTCTGTAGCTATTGATACTTCTCAAAGTTATTTATTTTTCCTTTATTTTTTAATTGTACATCAAGGTTTCTTTTCGGATGGTACAAATTTAGTTCCAAATAAATCAAGGAGCGAAAATACATTTCAAAAAGCATCTGATATAATCTAAAAAGTGGAGTGCTCACACCAAGTAAAAATGTAAAGTTATTTAAGTTAAACCAAAGCTAAGTTCATTACTAAATTTAAAAGAAATAAGTGCATCTAAATCAAAACAAACAAACAATTTTATTACGTTCTAGATAACGTTAATTATAGCACTTTGGGATAGAAACAGACAAATTAGAAAACATATTTTTTAAATGTCGGTACTTTATAAACAAATGAGAACAAGACTTTCTACTTGAGAATTAGTTGTAGTTTAAGGTAAAATTAGTTTTAGGTATAAAATATATATGTTATGATAATATAATGCCTATAAGTTAAAATAATAGGTTGGAGTAAAAGTTTCTTCGCATTTTGCATGAAAACTTAAGACATTTTTTTTTTCAAAGTTTATTTACATTTATGTAAATACAGTATAAAATATATTTATGCCATTTTTGTCGATGACTTTCTGCCATCTTGTAGGTAGTAATATGATCTCGTTGCTGTTGAAATTTTAGGATTTCTGATCAAAAAAACGCGACAGTTTTGGCAGTCTACTCTTGCCGTTAACCTGACAGCCTAAAGAATTATGAAGAGACCGAAACAGGTGGAAATCTGAAGATTCAAGGTCAGGGCTATATGGCGGATGCACACCTCTTAGCCAAACTTTCTTTACTTTTGCTGTATGGCTAAAGAGTGGCTAAAGACTAGCGTTATAATCTGGCGCGATATATTTCCTATCGCGCTATTATTCACATAGTTATCGCGTCACAAAATTCGGTATAATTGCGTTACATTGAAAATTTTGATCTGGCCGCCAAACCGAATTTAAATACATTTTTCACATCAAAATACAACGTAATTGTACTAGATTCTGTCCCGCCCAGAAGCACTCAGAAGTAAATGACGTAAGCGACATGTGATAAAACTTCGATTTGCTTAAAAAGTAGCAAATATAAAAATAAATCATCTTCTATTTTATTACGTGCTGTGTTATTGAATATGGTGAAAATCAATCGATCCAAGAGTAACCTAAGTTTAAGCCCAGTCTATTGAATTTCTGTATTGAAACCACATACTTACATTTAAAGTTGTTATATATAGTGTAATAACCTGCACTTTTTGCCCCTTCCCAACTCCTGCGCCTATTTCGATGTCACCTCTACATTTAATAACATTGATTTACTAAATGTATTTGTACTTGGGTATAGCCTGACTGTTTTACTTTTGTGTAGTTTAACGCTGCGCTTACGTAGGAAACGGGTGGCCAGTGCGCCTACATGCCAGTTTTTTTCCCAAAACTAGTATTCCCTGTGTCGTGGGTATAAGGAACTACGAGTACCATGGTACCATAACGCCCAGACCTGGAACAAATATTTGCAGATCATACAAACATTTGTCCCGCAGCGGAAATCGAACCCGCAACCTCTCGCATCTTAGCCGGCTACTCGCCCACCGAACCACAGAGGTTTACAAGAATATATCGTGTATATAGAGATTCTATATAGAGTATATTATTAGAATGAATTTGCTTTGACATAATGTAAACGTCTACATTGTAATCTTAAATCTCTGCCCATTCAAAAATCGATTCAATACCACGAGCACTTGCTCGTGGTATTGAATCGATTTTTGAATGGAAGATTTTGAATTTGAAGATTTTTTTGAATGAAGAGGGTTTTTCTGCATGTGAAAACCCACTTGGGTTTTCACATGCAGAAAAACCCTCTTTGGTACACGTAGAGTACAGACGCTGGTAACCTACTTTCGACGTAAACGGCCCTTACGTTTAAGTACGTACTTAGTTACCTTAATGCTAAACTAGCAGACTACGATTGTATCTAGGATATTTATTTGACGCCACCTATATTAATGTTAATTCAATTGGATTTATAGTTATTCATTTTACATTTATTTGGGTTAGATTACAAACAGTTTTATCTTCATCAAAGTGTCCAATAATAATCAATAGGTCAATTAATAATACTGAACAAATGAAATCAGGTTTCGTTTATAGTTTCTACGAGTTCGTATACATAAAGAAAATTTATAAAATCTTCTAAAGTAATAAAACAAATCCCTTATTAAGTAAGGATTCGTAGAATAGAATAGAAAATACTTTATCGTAAACCATAACATATATAACTTTTCATTTAAAAAACCGACTTCCGCCATTGTATACGACTAAATATTTGGATGAAAAAAAATGATCAAAAGAACCATAGTGGTGAAAGGATTATGATACTTTTTGAATGCAAATGTTTGGTTTATTGCTGAAAATATCAAAATCACCATATGTATGCCTACAATATTTGAGGAGTTCCCTCAATTCCTTATGGATCCCATCATCAAAACTGGATTCTGAAAAAAATGGGACCAATCTGGAAGTATATCTATTCAAATAAAAAAAGAATTTTCCAAATCGGTTCATAAACGCCGGAGATATTTGAGAACCTCCTCCTTTTTTGGGAAGTCGGTTAAAAATAAACAAAACATGATAATTAAAAGTACAATAGACGACCTTATCTATAGAAGCGATTACTTCCACACAATTTTTGGATAGAGAGAGATCTGTAAGATTAGAAGAATGGCCAGGGGTATACGCAAATTTTACAAGATTATACGAAAGAAGTAAAAACTACATAAAATAACATCAAAATAAATAAATACACAACATAACACCCAACAGTCACATACATAGTCCTTAGTTCCTGATTGAAAAGTATCTAGGTATCTACATAATACAAAACTATAATATACATAGACATACTACAGATATACTTAATCAAATAATACCTAAATATATACCAACAAAATAATAGTGAATTGAAGGTTTCATAATGTTGGCCAAATTATCGTAGCTTTGTACAATTATAGAAGAAAAATAGTTTTTTTCTGTAATCATATTGTTGTATTTGTTTTATTACAAAGTAACTCCACTTCATAACGAAAATTTAATTTAATTCAATGACAGATGAACAGACAAATCGTGCAACACAATTACTTATTACTGATTGTAACTATTCTTGCGACCGCACACGCTGGCATGGATTTGTAAATCAAATAAATTTTCTTGAGCCTCAGCAAATTCAAAACTAAACTCTATTAAAGATAGGTTACGGTAGAAAATACTTAAAATTTTCCTAGAATCTCAAATAGCTAATGAAAGATCATTTATATGTATTAGCACAGAATAAAATAATAGTATGTATAGTTACTTTTGGCTTACGAAATGGTGTAAAGATATCGGAAGTTTACGTCGCATATCTTGAAGCTTATCAGAGTTGAAAATTTTATAACTTGAATAATAAGTGTATGAAGAAATGTATGAATAAATAATTAATTAATTTACCATAGTACCAGACTTCAATAAGTAACTGCTGCTATTTGAGTATTTCATCTATTTATGTATAATCCTACTAATTGTATTATAAACGCGAAAGTTTGTGAGTATGGATGTTTGTTACTCTTTCACGTAAAAACTACTGAATGGATTTGAGTGAAATTTGGAATGGAGATACTTTACGCCCTGGATACATAGGCTATTTTTCATCATCATCATCATCATCAATTTTCATCATTATTCACGCGGGTGAAACCGCGGGGCCCAACTAGTATATTATATTAGGTTCTCGAGTGGCGACCGCAAACCGAACGACGCAGTACAGGAAGGCCTAACGCTCGATGGACTAAAGACATTATAAAGGTCGCAGTCGGAGGCAGCTCAAGACTTCGTCGAGGGAGGCCTACGTCCAGCAGTGGACTTCTACAGGCTGATGATGATGATGATGATCTATTTATGATAGAAAATTTGTAATTTGTGTTGGATATAGATAGATCAAAGATTGTTATTATCGTTCGTCAACGGTTGTCAGAACAAACCCCATTCACGCCATGACAAAACTTATACCAACGAAAAAAGCCCAACAAGTCCGGCCCCCGTATTCTCTATCTCGCGACAGGTTTGTAGCAGGCGTAAATTGTGTGACCATTGCTGTCAAACATCGCTTTTCTCATACAAAAGTTACCGTTTGACAGCAATGGTTGCACAATTTACGCCTGTTACAAACCTGTCGCAAGATAGAGCCATCGAAATTGATTCAGACACAGCGTGATTCAGTAATAAACAATCATTGAAATTTTTTTTAGTATGGTAGGAATCATTTCAGTTATGCATTTCTTTGTTGGACGTTCCTTGTGATGTTTATACTTGCTTTCAATATCTATTTGCTTTGTCCTTCCAACAATAGTGTCCTCCAGTTCCGCTATGTCATATAAATCGTTGGCGCCACTCGAAGTGTCACAAAAACCTTATCTTTGACTATGCTGCAATTGGACACCCTTTCAACAAACCCACATCTGGTGTTACTCAAGGGTGCTACAGTGTAAAAGATCTTGTACAGAAAAAAGATGTCATGATCATATTTTTTGCTCCTACTGCGTTGGTGTTTAGACATGATCTGATTGGCTCTATTTGTCAAGTTCACTGTTGTATTGGTTTTTGCATGGATTGCAAAACTATTAAGAGTATAAATGGGTGGTGTTTTTTGTATGAAAACGTATTCCCCTATTTCTTCCCTAGATTATGGGAATGGAGCAGTTATTTTTTTTATGCCGTAAAAACCTCCAATAGACATGCCCTTCTTTTTAAAATAAATTATTTCCTAGCAAGGATCCTCCAAAAGTCCTTAAAAAAACTGCGTTGTTTGACTGCTGTCAAACAGAGGTCTGGTAAACAAAAACAGATACGTAAAGAGAAAAGCAAAAAACAGATATATAAGTAAAGTAAGGTAGGTACTTTCTTGACATAGGTACAGTATCAGAAAAAAATATTTAAAATCGTTCCAGTTTTGTGGAAGGAGTACAAGATCTAGATTTTGTCGATTTCAGTTATGAAAAATCCACCCGAGGAGCTGCTGTCCTTCTCGCACCGTATCTGCAGCTAACGGGGGAGGGCGACAGCAACGCATTTAGTCAAATACCTATATTTCATACATCTCGCATTAGCTCTGTAATTTTTAGCAGTATACAGTCGAACTCATCGTTAAAAATACAAAACTCGGCACGGCGGTGGTCTAAATAACAAAACAAATCGCTTAAGAACCCAGCGAAGGATGGACTGCCCATACAAACGTAATACCGACATCATTTGTAATTCGAGCACATTTCCACCATATTATGCTATTATTCGGATTCGGATAGTATTTATCTATGTTCCCAGATAGTTTTTTTTATCAAAATATATACCTAAAATGAAATGTAAGCGAATTACTTTTTGTATATTTTTACGACCTAAACGACATGTTTTCATCTTATTTGTTTCGTATGAAAAACAACGATATGTTACGTATTTTATGTGTAGGAACATAGCTTATATTGTCAAGTAACAGAATAACAACACGATATAAAAAAAACAACAAGTTTTTATTCATCATTTTTGGTATTACGGAACTTGAACAAATTTCTAAAAAATTCTGAACGCCCATATTGCTATCGCGTCAGAACCGAGGGCCGGTCGGGGAACTACGGTTGTGTGATGTTTGACAACTCGACAGGCACTCACACTAGTACACTGTGTAACCCCGCGCTTCGCTTGCTCTTGTGTTTGTTCACCTATTTGTTTGTTATATATGACATTGCAATATTTTTGTAATTTTATTTAGATTTGCCTTGTGATTTGGAATGAAGTAACCTAGGTAACTAACATACCTACGACTTGTGCTTTGTTTACCATTCAGTACCTAGTTTTTGCGAGAAATAGTAGCGGCTCAACTTTCCTTTAGTGACTGTGACCTACGAGGTTCATATTTTTATCACATGTAGGTTCACATAGCACAAGCCTGAATATGAAATGGCGTACTGCGGAAACCAATAGTTTTAGCATTGTGAGCTATGACAAAAAATCAAAGAAAAATATTTCAAAGTAAATGCTCAACTTTACTTTAGCGACTGTGACCTACGAGGTTCATATTTTTATCACATGTAGGTTCACATAGCACAAGCCTGAATATGAAATGGCGTACTGCGGAAACCAATAGTTTTAGCATTGTGAGCTATGACAAAAAATCAAAGAAAAATATTTCAAAGTAAATGCTAAACTTTCCTTTAGCGACTGTGACCTACGAGGTTCATATTTTTATCACATGTAGGTTCACATAGCACAAGCCTGAATATGAAATGGCGTACTGCGGAAAAAAATAGTTTTGGAGCTATTCATTGTTGAAATTTGCTAAAAACTGGTTTCCGATCTCCATATTTTGGTGATATTTTACTATTTGTCAGTGTTTGGATACGATTTTCGGCTTTTGACATTGACAACCCACCCCTCCCCTCCCCCCTCAAGCCTTATACTTATAGTCGCTAAAGGAAAGTCCTTCGATGAATTCTCAAACACGAGTAAGCACGTAAACAATCTCAACTCTGAGAACACAAACGATGACAGAGTTCATTGATGTTCAAGGAATACGTAACCGACTGGACCGTAAGAGCAAAAAACACGACTAGTTGAAAATTGAGAAACCACCAATTTTTAGCAAAATATACCATTTGGTCTGTCACTGTCATTGTCAAAAGCCGAAAATCGTATGGGAACACTGATAAAAAGTAAAATATCACCAAAACATGGCGTTCGGAAAGCGGTTATTAGCAAATTTTAAAAATGAATAGCTCCAAAACTATTGGTTTCCGCAGTACGCCATTTCATATTTAGGCTTGTGCTATGTGAACCTACATGTGATAAAAATGTGAACTTCCTAGCTAGCAGTAGCTAAAGGAAAGTTGAGCGTTTACTTTGAAATATTTTTCTTTGATTTTTTTGTCATAGCTCACAATGCTAAAACTATTGGTTTCCGCAGTACGCCATTTCATATTTAGGCTTGTGTCTACATGTGATAAAAATATGAACCTCCTAGCTCACAGTCGCTATTGGAAAGTTGAGCCAAACTCAACGATCATCAAAGCACCAACTTGCCCCCTTATTCGCTCTGACCAAACGTAACATAACGCGGGCTCGTTACGATATCTGCGTGGAATCATCGCTGAATCGTATGGGTGACGTCACACGTTATTGAAAAGAAATCTCATAGGTCATAGCGAATAACCACCCTGATCACAATTATTGGAAAAAAGTTTGTGCTCGCGAGTTCTAACTGTTCGCAGAACTAGGTACCAAGGAGTTTTTATTGCTAGATATATAAATGTAAAAAGTTTGTGACAAATGCCAAATATGCCAAAAAAATATTTTTGTCAAATGCTAGTTTGCATAAAAAATAAATACCAGCTTCGAATTATGAATGGTAACGGCCACAGAATAGAAATAAGTGTTCGGCTGTGCCCCGCGCGCGCCTGCGTTAGCCAAACAGGGACAGCAATATGCAGGCCGACTTTTGCGCTATTCTCGAGTTGATTTAGCGTGCGGCCATCACCGCAAACTTAAACTCAAAAACAGCTCATACAGTCATGTCACATCCAAAGGTCCAAATGTTTTTTCATTGGGTAAAACCATGACGTTAACATGACATGACAGATGTTGTGATCAAAGTGACATTTTGATGTCAATGACAAAAATGCCAAGAGAAAGGTCTTGAGTCATGACATCGGAGAATTTAACAAAATGACTTGTTAAATGCAGATTTTTTGCATTGTTACATTGTTTAGAACCTTGAGGGGATTTCTTTTGTGACTTGATCAAAATCTTGTGTTGTCCTGTTTGCAAATATTTTAAGTTGCCTTTTCGCATTTTATAGGTAGTGCCTGGGTGACCGAGCTTTGCTTGGTAAACTCGGAAAACGCGTTTTCCCAGAGACGAAATCTAGCTTCATCGATTTTTGCACCCAAAAACCCAATTTAATGGCATGTTCTTTTTCCCTTTCGCCAGAAGTGAAACCTAAATCATATTATGTTTGAGGACTATATGAAAAATCAATAGCAAAAAAACCAGGTCTATCAACCGTAACCGAACCAGGATAAAGAGGGTAGTATATTGCTAATTCAATTTTTTCAGGCCTTGTTTTTTTATCATCATCATATTACGGTTGATAGACCTGGTTGTTTTTGTTATTGACTTCTCATTATATGCCTCGAACACTAGGTTTCAATACTGCTGAAAAGGAAAATAAAGCATGCCAGCACTGTATGGCCAAAGTTGCATTGGCTTTTCATTGAAATCGCTACCTAGGGCCGTTTTAATTTATCTATAGGCCATGCGCCAAACTCTCATCTATCAAACTGGTATTTATTTTATACGTTTCTGTTGTCCTATTTACATTGATTATCTATTGTATAGCGTACTGCAAATATACACAAATTCCATTGAAATTCAAACGGCATCTTCGCTAATTGTATGTTTACATACGTTTATCTCAACTCAAGTGTTATTCTTCGTACAAAGAATAACTTGCTACTTTTGTGCTTCAAGAGCGTTCCTAATCTGTCACAGTGCCTTTTTACTTTGTTGATACGGCTCAGAATCAAATAACAGTTTGTTTTCACTTAAAAAATTAAGTGCTTTATCGTCGTTTGACAGCAATTGAGTGATCAGTCTTCGTTGAAAACTGAAGAGTCAAAGACGACCGCTGTTGAAATGGTTTAGATAGAATTGTAATTATTTCATGTCAACCGTATAGAGTCTCATAACTTAAGTGACCATTTGTGTTGAAATGTGTAACGGTTCGTCACTTTTAGTTGTATCATTATAAGACGTGTTATCTTTGTTACCATTCACTTTTTTCTTTGACACGAGGAGTACTATATTTGGTTCTATAGTAGGTAAATGAATACTTAGGGTCTTATAAAAAAAAATAGACGGTACTAAATACTACTGTCAAGAAGCAAAGATGAAGTACAAGCAGTTGTCAATGACATTACCAGTACATCAACGCTCGCTAAGCAAGAAAATTCCTTAAAAGTAAAATACTATCGTAGATCATTTTTAAAACTAATCGACGAATACGAAAGATTAGTAAGCAAGGAATGTTTTTATAATTGAATGATCATGATTCATGACAGAAATATTTATCTAGTGTGTTTACACTGAAAACACTCAAAATGATAAGCAATCAAATGATAATCCAGCAGTGTTCTAAGACAATAAGTACAAACACTTCAATATTATCATCAAGAGCCAACAACCATTTGCAATTAAGTACTTCAGAAGCAATGTATGCATAAATTAATCTTGCAAATGATCAGACAACTTTGGACTTTAAGGCCCTACAAAGAAAATATTAAAACAGACCACGCAAGATTTTTTTTACTTACACTGTTTTCAATACAGTAAATTTCATTTTAAATTAAACTATATTGCCTTGTAATAAGAACTACGATAGTGATAATATTATATTAGATGCATTGCTAGATATTTTCAAGGTTCTCGGCATGGCGCCTCCAAGAGTCCTCGAGACGGCAGCTCTTGAAAGTTCTTGAAATGGCGAGAAATGTTGCTAAGTGTCTTGACAACAAAAACACAGTTTTGAGACTATCAATTTCTGTTGACAACTGTATTCGAAATTGCTGGTAAGAATTTAGGATATTGAACACTAGAATATTCATAAACTTATATTTATTTGTTTACCGGAAAGGTACCTAGAGACCACTGATTTCCAATTACTTCGTTCCTTTCATATGTCTGTCAATGAAGGGTAATATTAACCTGTCTCCGAACGCCTACAACTTGGTATATTTGCAGAGGTCTTCTCCTTCCAACTGTTTCATTCATACTTATGTACCTACTTGTTTCTTCAATTTGTTTCTACTACTTCTTCTTCTTATACTTTATCAATAAAAGTCACTAGAATGGTAAACTATTGTCATCATTCAGGCGAGATGATAATATGGCAACATTAATTATAAAATTGTTTTTAGCATATTTACAAAAAGTTGTAGTAGGAAAATTGAAAAAGCTACGAAGCCAACATTCCAACACCCCACAAATTACAGTAAAGAGAATCAGTAAAGACATAGCATTTAAGATAATGGTCCCAATATGGCTAACTTACGATAATCCAGCTAAGCGAAACAAGATTATGTATTAATTTACGTATCAAGTAGTAACGATAATTTAAAGATATAAGGCTTTTGCTTAGCAATGAGTGACAAATAAATAAAGACCTACACCGTCCATTCTAAAGTTTTAGAAAATTCCTCAGAGCTGAAATTTTGCGATAGGTCATCACACTATCACACTAATATTATTGTAAAAGCTTGTGAGTATGTTCGTTACTTCACCACGCTCAAATGGCTAATCAGATTTGAGTAAAATTTGGAATGGAGAAACCTTATACCCTGGATTAACACATAGGCTACTTTTCATCATCACCGTAAACAATTTTCATCATTGTTAACGCGGGTGAAATCGCGGGATGGAGCTAGTTGATCCTTTAACTGTCTATCTAGATTAATAGACGGGCACGAGAAAACTTAAAAAAAAATACAATCCAAATATTGTCCTCGTAACCTCGTTAAACTTTTCCCCTGATTTACGCTTCAACTCTTACTTTTCTTTTGGTTTTTTTGTTTAAAAAGTCTAGAACACTTCGTACCTTGATAAGTCGTATTATTACATATAATAATGTTATAATATTATTATTTCACTAATTTATTTTAAATCTCGTAAAAAATTATTATTATTATTTATAACTTTGTTTTACTAGAGAAAATTGTTAGAGAATTGGTTTAGTTAGTTACCATACCACATCGAAATGAAAAACTTACGAAACCGATCAGGAACCCTTCCGAACGTTTTAAAATAGCCCTGCTGACTTGTAGATTATTGCAAGCAACTGAACTCCATAGTGTAGTAGATACTGTTGCCTCATTGAAGAAATATCAGATGAAAATCTAGATAACGTGCTGCCCAGCGCCAAGATTTTCAAGGGTACTGGAACGTACGGCAGCTTTTGAAAACAAAACTAATTGTATCACGTAGACAGCACCACCAAACCACCAGTTATCAGCCACGTCTCACCAAAATCCAGATCAGTGCATTTATCTTTCAGGCCGGATCTTTTGAGCAGATTTGTGGCTATTTTATGAGGAACTAGAACAAGAATCTCACCTGCGGAGATATTGTCTAAAATGAAACAGAACTGCCTGATTTTAACGTGATTTTGCTTCATATATCTTTGGCGAATACTGGGCCTTAGCAGGTATCGGCTGACCTTATTTAAATATCATAAAACATCTAGGTTTGGATATTATTGCTTGTAGAATATGCAAATCTAAAACTACGTTTACCAGTACCCGGCTAATGACTGACGCCACATAGTTAGTCAAGACGGGCTTGTATTACCTACTAGTAAATATAGGTATTCTACAATTTATTATGTTTATTACTAGAGTTATAAGTTATAACTCCATTACTGTGTTTAACCATTGGTTTTGTTGTTTGTTTTTGTTTGATGTGATTCATCTAGAAAACTATAATTATGGTTTCCTGAAAAATTCAGAATCACATGAAGTTGTAGAACAAAAGCTTCATGTGTAGAATGACCCACTTTTAGGATAATGTACCTTCCTATTCTGAGAACCCTGTATTTATAATATTTTATATGACATTCAAATAGGTATCTTATAGTTACCAGCTGGTTCTCTTGCATATATGGTGAAAAAGTTAAATTCAGTTATATAGTTAGTAAAATATGTTATATAGTACTACCACCGTACCTATTTCTGCCGCCAAGCAGTAGTGTTCGCATTGCTGTGTTTCGGTTTGAAGGGTACGGGTGCCGGTGAAATTACAGGCACATGAGACTTTTCATCTTTATGTCTCAGGGTCGGCAGCGCGCGTGTGATGTCTCTGGTGTTACAGGCGTTCATAGGCTACGGTAACTGCTTTCGATCTGGTGGGCCGTAAGCTTGTATGCTTGCCAAGTAGCATAAAAAAAAAAAAAAAAAAATTGCCATTTTTGTATAACAAAGGATGATTTTATGGCATAGAACGACCACTTCCGGAAATAATAATATTTTGTGGAAAATTTTTAATTGACTTTGGTTAATTATCCTATCTCACTTTAATCTAAATCAGTTTACCCCTCTGTCCCACGGTTTGCGACAGCAACAGTTGGTATTTTTATTTATAAAGCTATTATAACTAAATGTTTAACTTTATTACTCTGTGTGTCTAGTTAATCTTGACGTCTTTATTGAAATGTATCGTCTACCTTACATTTCTCACTTTCACTAATTTGACTCCATACTTTAAATTACAAACCAGTTTTACATTTTGATATTTAATTTAAATTTCGTCACTTACACCTAACATTGTGTAATTTAAGTAACCAATTGTATCTTTCATCAAAGATACATCTTTTTCTGGAGCCGATTATAAAACCAAGTTACTTAGACCTTTTTAACAACTGTGTCTTCTTCAATTTTTGTCAGATCTGTTGGATCATTCTAACATGGTATTAAAAGAATTTGTGTAGGCGTTCAGCTTGTTTTCTTTTGAGTTTCCTCCTCATTATGCGTTTGTATACTTTCATTGGGTACTTCGTTCGTGATAAATGCTTGCTCAATATAAATCTCAGACTCTGGTTGACAACGGATGGACTTCACTGGCACATACAGATGGACCGCACGTTGACAGGTAAAAAGCTCGACTGCGCACAGTTACACTGCAAGATTGCGTAGTATCTAATAACTGAGCACATTTAAGCGCTAAACTGTGTATTCAGATGGACCGCATATTTGCAGATCGCCTGCACTCAGTCGATCTGTGTGTTCGCTATCGAGAAGTCGATTAGTTAGTTTATAGTTAGTTAGCTAGCACGCTTCTCTGCAAACGTGCATGCGGTCCGTCTGCATATGCCAGTAAAGTCTGTTTGTTAGCACCCATGGGAAAATCGTTGTTGCTACTCTCTCCGCTATGCCCTTTGTGTTCGTGTTATAAAGGTGGTATTGAGCTGCTAAACAGTTTTTATCGTTCCAAATTGGACACTTATGTTGTGTTTATTCGTTTGGTATTCAGATTATATTTCTTTTGGCTACTAAGTTTACACCGCTTTATAGAGGAGCCGAAAACATTCAAGTGCATTTTACATTGTCATCAGGAAAGCAATGGAAAAAATATTGAACTTAAAAATCTGCTTTGTACCGAATTTACATTTCGGACTTGGGAAAGATATATACTCCAAAGTGTTTTAATCTATATTGAAAGAGTTATTTCTTTACATTTTCATATATGTCACTCTTCAGAACAAAATAAAATATTTGGGAACGTTTCATTATAGATTTGGAAATTTATATGTTTTGAAATTAGGACCCAGAACCATAATTACAATGTACATTTATGGATGTAAAATGCCTAAAATTACACAATCAATAACGTTTCGATCATCTTGTCAAGTTAAAAAATGCTTTGCCAAGAATTAAACAGCTAACTAGTTAACTATTTAACTTTTAATTCATCGCATAATTTTTGGTTCCATGCACTCTTGATCAGTGAGAGTGCATGGGACTTTTTTGTAAGAGACGCACTGACACTTGACCCATTATATTAAACTTTAATTTCTGCCTATTACAGCTTCAATACATCGATCACGTCCATCTAGCTAGAGCGTGCCCTACGTAGTATTGCATTGCGCCCGTCACCTTCAGACATAAATTGCAACCGTTTAATATCGAATCCATGCGGCCTCATTACCAAATTGATTAGCGATAGATCGGGGTGGCAGAATGGAATGGCGCCTTGCCTCGTTCTAGTAGGTACCTTACCTACCTATTACCACAGAAGAAATACAAGTTGGTTATACCTACTAAGTACGTAGCTACTCACAGAAAGCTCACTCAAGTGACACAAATATTAAAACTGCATGAATTTGTAGCATGTACAGGAAATACAAGTTAGTTTTGTTAGTAGTAGAAGTCTTGTGAAAGAGTTCGTCCGGGGAAGTACTACCACCGTAGTTTCTGCCGCCCAGCAGTAGTGTTTGCATTGCTGTGTTTCGGTTTGAAGGGTACGGGTGCCCCGGTGAAATTACAGGCACATGAGACTTTTCATCTTTATGTCTCAGGGTCGGCAGCGCGCGTGTGATGCCTTTGGTGTTGCAGGCGTCCATAGGCTACTGTAACTGCTTTCCATCAGGTGGGCTGTATGCTTGTTTGCTTGCCAAGTAGCATAAAAAAAAACTTACCTACAGACAAAGCTCACAGACTTATCAAATTGAACTAGCAATGGGAACAGAACTGACATTGGGGATAAAGGTTTTTGAATAAGACCACGAATCAAAAGAGTGTAAGACTCGGTGGACCAACGACATTGTATCGGTCGCAGGAATTCAGTGGATGGAGGCAGTCAAGACCGTTGATCTTGGTATTCTTTGGGAGATGCCTGGAATGTCCAACAGTGGACTGCTTTCAGCTTCTGTTCCAGGTGATGATGACGAACTGTCAAATACATACATACATAAGAAAAGCAAGATCTGCATGTGTTGTGACTTATGGGTACCATTGGTATTCGTAGTTCCTTGATACCCATGATACACTGAATCCTAGTGTGATATCAGACTATATACCTGTTGGGTGTTATGTAAATTTTCGAGTCTAATTTCTCGCATACATCGCTATATTAAATCTAAAATCAAAACACACTCTAAATGGCAAGCTGACTTGGAGTGGCGCACGCCATCGATAAAGTAGGTAAGTATATATAGTACTCGTACCTACTTTATGTATGCTATTACCTATTCTATTCTCGTTCCTTACTAATGAATCAGTGAGACAATAAAATTGTTTGTCAACTGTGGCCTAGGGCGAAGGTAATCGATTAATTTGTCGATTGAGACATTGTTTTACTACAAATCGGGAAATTCTATCTAGCAGTAGGTCCAATTGATAACGTTAAATAAATCACGAGATAACATTACACAACATAACACCCAACAGTTATAGTCCTGATACCACAGTTAGATTCTTCGCTACGAAGGTTGGGTTTAACTGATTCTTGACTGTTAATTCATTGCTGATGAAGACCACAAAGTGGGAAGAAATGAGGTCTGACACACGGGAGGTGAAGAAGGGGTCTATTCTTAAACTGGACACACGTGTGACACGAGTGACTTTTGAAATAAATATTCTTAAACACCAACTCAAATGTAAAAATGTGTCTGAACTGATTCTATCACAAGTTACACGAACAAAACTGGCGGTGCTAGCATACAAGAAGTATTGGTTACGTTTGTATGGAAATAATGGACATGTGGTCCCGTGAACGAAATCACACACTATTAAGATAATAATGTGCTTGGGTTGCTAATGTTAGACAAACTGCTTTATGCCTTTGAATCTAATTTTAATGAAACTACTTAGATTCCCAGTTTAATTAAAATTGAATTCAAAGGCGAACAGTTTTCCCACCATAGCAACCCCAGAACATTATTATCTAAATAATGTGTGGTTTCGCTTAAGTTCATGAGTATGCTAGCTATGTTTTCATTCTTCAAGATAAATGATTAGGTTCAATTCAATATTGCTTATCATTAATGTAGATGTGGAGATTATTTTACTCGCTTTTATGTTGTGACACTTGGAAATGATGGTCATTACTATTTGCATAGTGCTTGAGCTGAACAAAAGGGATTTGACCTAGTTGAACAGTGATATCTTGTGACAAATTAGCAATAATTCTGAGAACTTGGAACATTGGTGTAGCTTACGCTAGACCTAAGTTTAATCATCTTACTATCAGAATTTATGAGTTTGGCTAGCCATATGAAACTGCTGTTGCGAAAGTGTGGTGTTTTTTCATACTCTTTTTTTAATTAACTTAATGTTGATTGTGAATTTTGATATACCTTCTCGTTTCTAGGTACATTGTGATTCTGTGTAGCTTAAGCTTTATTGGTGGGCAGTAAGTTTGAATAGCAACTAAGTTATCTAAGTGATATTTTATTTTCTTCACCATCTCAGACTTCTCAACTTGTCTCGACATTGTGGCTAACTTCTAGCAGGTTCTAGCACCTTTCATGATCCTTCATTTACCGGGTCTTGGATCTAGGTCTGATTTTGATGTTTCTACCCAGTGTGCCTACCCAAATAAGGTCTTAACTTTCGCTAGTTGAGTCAGCGAGCGCGAAAGGCCTAAAAGGTTATCGATAGTCGATAACAGCTACGCGTACTATTGCGGAATATTGACACTATCGATATTGTAATCTCGATACGACATGTCCCAGCACTATCGTTGGAGGAAGTGAACCTAAAACTAGATTATTATAAGGTTAAGACAATTAAAACCAATAATTGTGCAGACTGGAGAATTATTGTGGAGTGTGAATACCTAGTTCCTAATGCTGCGTTATTTGCAATTTTAAGCCATGAAGATTTATTAGCTTCCAGTAGATTTATAGATCGACAGTTTAACCCTGTATTGTGTATAACAATAGTTACATAACACAGAAATACAAAACTAAACTACCTTTATTAAAACAAAAGAAATACACAATGGGCGGTCATATCAGTTTAAACAATTTCTTCCAAACATTAGGATGGAGAGGACGTTATGGAATAATGGAACAGTGGTGTTAACAACTTTACCAGTAACTTTTGACAGATACGTTTTCAATAGAACTATTAAAAAGTTTCAGATACAAACGATCTCAACTGATTCAACAGCTAAAGTAGTTTTATCGATAAAATAAGTTTCAATCAACTTTCGGCGTCACTAATTTACTACCAAAAGTTGTAAAACTGTTAACATTGCTTGAAAACATCGACACACATTGCTTTTTCTAAAAAGCTAAATAAGCACTGCCCTACCTAGGTACATTTCATGGTATACTACTTAGTAACACCGGAGTTACGTGTGGTCTTGAACCTGGAAGGGACTTTACCATTACGTATAAACGAGTCTTTTAGCACCGACACAACTGCCTTGATTTCCTGGTATTATTTCGGTCCTCTCATGTTCAAGACATAACATAAACACATTTAATTAGACTGGTTAGTGGTCTACACTTCTATATACCTCTACGGTAACTCGAAACATGCCGCTATCAATATAGTTTATTTAACTTATCATCATCATCCAAAGTTGGACTTCACTCACTGCTGCGTAGGTATAGGCCTCTCTTAGTTGATGCAATTCACCAAGATCTTCAGCTAGTCTATCCATCTTCAGCACAATGTCGCCAACCTATCGCGCCAGCGAGCGACCAATGCTTCCTCGGTCACCAATTAGTTCATCATCACCATCAGTAGCGTTAAGACGTCCACTGCTAGACGAGGCGTCCTCCACAAATTACAATTGGTGGGCATTGCTATAATCACCACGCTTGGCAGGCGGATTGGTGATCGCAGTATTCGTGTTGAGTGATCATGTAGATGTTGCAGCCCATCTCCTGGTATAATCCCGTAGTCATCTTTTATGACATCCACGAGTCTATTGTTACTGTTTCTCTTTTCTTATTCATTACCAATTAGTTATTTAATTTATTTAGCTCAATGGTCATCAATTAGTACAGTCACACCAACAGTGGAAATATTTATGATAGTCCTTGTGTTATAGAACCTTCTTGCTATAAAAATGAACGAAATATGATTCCATTCTAACCAGAACAATACTGTAGCAGGTAGGAACTACACCACATTTTATTGCACGAAATTCCTGGAAGCTTCCGCTGCCTATTAGCACGGGTATGCAAAGTAGCACGATTTGGTTCTCGGGTGTGCCAACTAAGAAGGGCGTGAATGTAGAACTAAGGTCTATGGTATGATTGTGAACTTCAAACTTGTTGGTAACGGAAGGGAAAAGGCCGAGATGAGAGCAGACGATCTAATAATAGAAAGTACCTATCGGGTATATTAGTGCTTTGTTGTCATCTTCATATTTTTGTTCTTTTGTTTTGTATACAATCACAATCCAAAATCGTAATCCAAGCACAGCTTTGGTAGAAAAAAGTAGATTTGAATAATTTACAGAACTGGCATGTGGGATCACCTGAGGCCCAATTCTCGTAATAAAAATTAGTCAACATAACATTCGGGTCAAGTTCCGATCTAGTGTCGATGTCTTAAATGACAGAAGTAATAATAATAATAATAAATAAATGCTGGACATTTCACACAACATTATCTAGCCCCAAGCTAAACAGAACTTGTGTTATGGGTACTAGATAACAGATATACTTAATACAATACATTACATATATAGATATTTTTTATTATACATAGAAAAATACCGAGAATACCCTGAACAAATATCTGCAGATCGTACAAATGTTTGTTCCGAGGCGGGAATCGAACCCGCAACCTCGTGCGTCGCAGGCGAACCTTCGCCCGCCGCGCCACAGAGGTCGGTATTTTATGTTAGAAGAAATGGTATTCTGCTAACATAAAATACAACACGGTAATGTGATTATGCTGAAATGTGACCGAAACTTGGACGATTCAAATTTTTCCATAACTTTAGCTTAACTGGATGAAGTCTCTCTTTACTCTTTTCAATAATAATATAACTCTACCTACTCTAATTACCGAGAACCGAAAGTGGACTAAATTGTTATTATGAGGGAGCAGAATACCAACTTTCTGTCAATTCACAATTCAGTCTCAATTCCGTCAACTTTTAGTGTAGTTTTAAAATATTTAAGAGAATTGGGCCTCTGATGTCATAAAAAATGCAATAGGTATTTCTTAGGCTCTATTTAGTGTTATACGGATGGTCCGTACGGACGTCCGTTGTCCGGAGCTATCGCATATAAATCAATTATTGCGTTTAGTAGTGCACGGTCTGCGGAGCGTCATATAGCACTAAACGCAATAATTGATTTCTATACGATAGCTCCGGACAACGGGCATCCGTACGGAATCCGTACAGACCATCCGTATAGCACTAAATGGAGCCTTAGGCCACTCCACATAGGACGCGCATTAAGTGTCATTGCACCAATTTTTTCATAATGTTCCTTGTTTTAAGCATGTGACCTTGTACACACTAGCCAAGTCCTAGTGCCTACTGAAATTCAGCGTAATGAATCAGTGTAGTGGTATTTAGAATTCGTAACAGTCCATTAAAATACAATTTACGATGCGGTTTTCTATGGTAACAATGACTTTGAAGTGAGTTGTAACTTCTAATATTGTTGTGGTGGAAATAGCTCGCTCCGATGTGCCCTTTTATCAATAATACTGCTATTACCTACTAGTTTCATTCATCATTACCAGCTATCTATCTAACCAGCCTCCATCAGACTCTTCTTTATCACGCCAATGATAATACTGCATAATTTTATGGTAGGTACTAATTTCACTCTGGTAATTTTACAATATCTGACAAGGCCCCTTTTCAACCGCACATTGAAAAATTGTGTAACTATAGAATTATTATTGGTAGTCTTTTTATACGACATCCCTATAGTCTCAAATTATTTTGAGTCAAGTTTTATAATTTTTTGTGATGTTTTGTTGTTAGTAAGAAAGTTTGTTTGTTTAGTGTATTCTTTGCTTGTGTTTTGTGTTGTGAATCATATCTCGAATATTATGACGAATCGAAGAGTACCTATGCGTTCCAAAGGAATTGTATTGAATTGAATAATAATAATAATAAACTGTAAGATGTATGCTTAATATAAACTTACAGTTTAAGTCCTAAAATTGGCGGTCTTATTGCAGAGAGCGATTTTTTCCAAACAACCGCTTCAATTGAATTGAATTGTATTAAGCACGCTGTTACCATACAGCAAAATATTTTTGTGATCGGGGCTTTGAAGAAAAACTATTCACCAAGAAAAAAAACCATCACCACTAAAAGGAGACTTTTAGAGTTAGAGAGTAAAATTGTGTTTTTTTTTCTATAGACCGGCGCCTTGTTGTAGTTTGAGTGAGGTTCTGAAGTTTAGTCACGAATTATAGTTCTTTATAAAATGGGACGAAATACGTAATACAAAATGCTTACAAAAAAGATGGCAAAAGCTAGTCTACGGCTTTGCTCAGACTTCGTGACCACACCGGATTGCCATGTCAACATCATCGTTGCGTGGTGCTAACGTGGGAATTTGCTGTCTTTTAGCTCTTGTTAACTTGCTGTTGATATTATTGTACCTAACCTACTCCTATCAGCCCAGTTTGAATCGGTGATAGCTTGGTCTTTAAATTTTGGCATTAATCATTAGTATCATCAGCCTTTAGAAGTCCACTCCTGGACATACGCCTCCCACATAGAATGCGACGATGAACGACGGCTGGCTCCATTCAATTACTTTCTGTGACTTTTATAATGTCTTTGGTCCATCGAAAGCCTTTGTACACTGCGTCATCCTATTCTGTGAGCTATATGGCCAGCCCGTTGCCACTTCAACTTGCTAATTCTGATTGCTTCTCGCTAACTAAGATCTCTTTATTACAAATTCTGTCTTGTAGTGAAACTTCTAGAAAATTTTAAAGACTCTGGTATTACTAAATATTTTCTATCGTGGCTTTTGGGAAGTATAAGTGTTAATACTAAGTATAATACCTAATACTTATGTTTTTTATTTTATTTTCTATGGAAAACAAACAGTAAGTAGGTACTTATTCAAAATTTAATCTTAGATATCTATTGTAAAAATATGACTACTGACCATTCAGAAGTTTCCACATACTCCATCTGAGGATGCTTGCTTGTTACAATTGCGATATTAAGAAGAAAAAAAGTTGGTTGTCTGTAAAGTCGGTTTACTGACGATAGTTGAACGTGACAACGATTGCCCGATCCCCGATTGATTGACGATTGTGGCCGATTGTGCTTCTTTGTCGCTCGTTCCGCGCTCTCGCTTGCACTTCAAGCCTTACATGGAACGCCTCAGAGCGAGGTAACGCCGCATGAGTCATGTTTTTTCGTGCGTGCAGCCGGCTCTATCAAATTATAAGACGTTGTCACGTCAAAAATAATAAATAAGACAATTAATTGATTCAAGCGTGACTTTGCGAAAATCCATTCTACAATATCATTTATAGAAAGACATCTTCTGTTCGGCGTTCGGCGAGGCAACATGGCTGCGGAGTTTTTGCAGTAGTGTGTCTTTGTTGTTCTAGCACGCAGTGAGCCTACTGTCTCCTGAGGATGCTTCGTTGAGAGGCGAAACACGTGTCGAATTCTTTCAGAGTTTTCGTTGGAGAGGAGCGGAATTGTTACTATATTAATTGTTACTTTGTTCATCAATTTTATATTGAAGAAATAAGACGAAAAATTCGTAGTATACATAGACATACACTGTAGTATACTACGAAGTATTCGCAGTTCGCAGTATTCGTGACTTTACTCGAATAGTAAACATCTATAATAATTTATAGTCGTTTTATATGTATAGGCCAAAACTTGTAAACTAAAGAACTTTTACCAAATGGGGCTTTTTTGGAGAAAACCTGAACTATGCCGTCTTCAATCTTCGTATTTTTTTGCCGTTAGTATAATATACCGTATAACTGTTCAAGATTTCAATGTGTTTAAATATTTGCAAAATACGCAATAATCCGTTAAAACTTGTTCCATTCATATTACAATCGTAAAGTTGGTTGCACTACACTAAAGACTGCAGCTTCTTAGGTAATGGTAATCAGTTGCAGTCCATAACTCTTGTTCTCATCTGAGATTTGCATTTAAATAGTACGCAAATGTGGGGGTCCAGTGCTATAGCTGATACAAAATAGCTGGGACACTCATTTAATGAGCATAGCTGGAGCTAATATTGGGCATACCAATACCTGTTGCTGAGCAAAAGAATTCAACACATTGCCAGGGTCTGTTTTTATCGATAAATACAACCAAGGAGGTTTCAAGTCGAAGGTAAATATCTTCGGTCTTCTTGTATCTTCTAGACAAGCGTGCTACATCTTTGACTACATTGTCTCTTTCCAGTATGTGAAAAAGTGGTCAAAAAATTTGCTATTTAATATAAAAAAAAACAATACTCAGACCCGTTCACAGTGACTTTTAGCAGCGCGTGTTTGTATCGCTGCTAAAAGTCACCGCGGCTTTATGCCGCTCATTCATAATATTTTTTTTAAAACCTTTGATAGCTAAAATAGCTTTTGTCTTATTTTGGCGTATGTCATTTTACATCAGAGAGAACAAAACAAAAGATATTTTAACTAAATTAGTAATATAATTTTTTAAACCTCTTTAGAAGACGCTCTACTGTATTTTAGAACAAAACTTGGTGCAATTAAAACAGAGGAGCAAACCTATATTGTATGTTTTTTATGTCTTTTTACCTTTTCGGGCAGGTTTAAGTCTTGAGATCATACCACCTGGTCATCCTTGGCTTCTTGTAGGGTTTCGTCTTTCGTTTAACTGTTCTTTTTCAATTTATGGCTTTTGTTTTTTTCTTTATTGTTCAGATCAAAGTCAAAGTCACAGTCAAGTCATGCCTTAGGGAAGCGGTGGCAGTTTTACTAAGATTTTGGTACACAATTTATTTTCACTGGTTTGATACAAACATTACAGATCATATTTAATTTCACTAAACTTGGGATGTTTAAATAAGATACACCATACATACTCAAAAACAAATCTGGAAATTATAATTAAATTAAAACTACTAACTAAAAACCACCACCACTTACCATCACTTTAACTTATACTACTTAAGTAGTTACTAATTTTAATACTAATTTCACCTGAGTGACATTATATTTTAATTGGTATTACGACATATTTACAATTTATTTTTTTATGAAATTTTGAATAATATTTCAGCAGTGGACTTCTACAGGCTGATGATGATTATGTTATTTTATTTTTATGTTGTGTTTTGTTAGTAATATTTACCTAAAATTTAAATACAATTGTGAATTGTTCCATGAATAAATGAAATTAAAAATGGACGGCGTCTCTTTTAGAAAAAGGTGGAAATAGTTACTTCCCTAGGCATAGAATGATTCAGCTAAATACAGTTACTTAGGTCTTAGTTCATATTCTAACAGGCAGTTCTGAATAAATGTTTTTCTTTAGTTCGTATTATTTATTGCTCTACTTGCTATAACTATAGTGCTGGACTATGGAGGAATGCATTGTTGACAAGATTTATGGTTTATCGATTTAAATGCTTAGCGACGTTCTTGGTGGCAATGTGAATAAATCCATAATGAGGCAATGGCAGGCGACAGTTGGTAAAACCATTGTAGAACCACAAAATAAAAAAGATGTTATAAGTACATGCAGAGAAGAGGCTTTAATACAATCATTTTAGCTTTACTTAGACCATAAGACCTTAATGTCTCAATAAATAAATAGATAAAATAAATAAATAAAAATAATAATTAGTATTTTTTGGTAGCTCGTGAAAAATGTCTCACACGAGACAAATATATGCCTTCTGATAAAGAAAAACAACTTGAAGTTATTTTAAATTGAAAAAATAGCTAATATTCGTTTTTTTTTTTTTCATTTTAAAATGATTCCCAACCATGAAAGTTTCAATTCTATAACTTGAAGTTAATTCCCACTGGTGCCTTTTACACCAAACTGTGTAAACCTTTACCCTCTTATTCATAATCAATTTTTAAACCTTTGATTGCTAAAATTGCTTTTGTCTTTTTTTGGCGTATGACATTTTACATCAGAGAGAACAAAACAAAAGCTATTTTAACTAAAATAGGTTTCAAAAATGATTATTATTATGGGGGTATGTCTTATAATTAATCACATGAATTTATATCTTGCGGTGAAGGAACGCGACATTTTTGTTGTAAAAACCTTGGCATATTTTTTTTTAATTGAACGAGCGAAGCGAGTTCTCTAAGTCAAGTTGGAAGAATCGGCGTTTGTATGTATGTATGTATGTATGTTTGTCCGATGAAAACTTCCAAACCGTTAATCCGATCTTCATGAAATTTGGTATGGGGGTAGATAGTATTGGTACAATTTGTAGGTAAGGGTATGAGCTATATCGGTCAGGGGGTTGCTGAAATATTGGGGTGCAAGAGGGGGTAAAAAAAAGTGAGACAGTCAGATCAGGTGGGGTGTCTAATGAAAGCGCTTTGGTTGGACATTTCAAAACTGTTTTTAATAAGTATTTAGTCTTAGTAGTTTTTGAGATATTAGGGAAAATAAAAAACGTAAAAATCTTAAATTCTAGGGTACTTCCAGCAATTCCACAATGCTGAAATTTGGTATGCTTGTGGCTTTTGTGTCACAACTACAGGGAAAAGTCTGAAACTGAAGAATTTAGAAACTTGTACTCCATAAAACAGAAACCAATATAACATCCATTGTTGACCTCCCACTTCTAGGAATTTTAATGACGCTGGAGTTCTATGGTTTTCGTCAAAAGGACGTTATCAATTAACTCGTCAGGTACTTGATATATGTACTAACAGGTATGTGTATTACGCCCCGTTGCTTAGCCCTATTCAAAGGTTATTTCGATGATGTGTAGGAAATTAGAGTTGTTACTGATAGATCCTGTACTGTACTGGTAGACCTCGAGGTGAAAATTTTCAAAAATAATAATAGAAAAATGGAAATTACTTGGTTAAGTAGTCGGGCTGATAAAGGTGTTATCGCGAGGTCTCAGTTCGGGGCGAACCACTAGTTATTTCTATTCGACAGGAGTAATCGTCTTGTTTGTCTTAGAAACGATAATAAGGCAATTGAGATCCTGTGATTCAAATGATAAAACTAAACCAGACCATTATAATTTGGGTTGCGTTCTCAATGTGGCTGTGCCAAATATGGCCTGAATTCTTGATGTGTTGATTATGGCCGTCATTCAAAACCATGTATTTATGTGGCTGGAAGTAAAAGTTTAATTATTCATATTCATATAATTTATTTACCGTTGGAACACTGAGGGCACTTGGTTTTGTTATGGTAGGTACATATATTTTAGCGGCCGCACATAGGCCTTGTTAGACACACAATCAGAACAGACAGAATTATAAATCATATCAATCTTAGGCGACGAAATTGATTCGTCGGTCGATTTTTTTCACTTGTAGCATTGCGACAAGTTATCCAATTATCAAATTAATTCTGATATAGGTATTGATATCTATATTATTTAACAATATAGGACACTGATGGTCGATATTACAATAATACGTTAGCTTGTGACTCTGTTAACCTACTTTTGACTGTTTACTAACACGCCTACGATTTAATTAGTCTTCTATAAGCTATTAAAGTGACTTCGTATTTTACTACCCATTTAATGCAAAAACAACTTCTGTATTTATTAGATACTATTTATTATTTTATTACTAGCATAATTAGGTCTAGACGCCTCAAATGATTCAAAGACACTGTCATAACATTGTTATTTATGACAGAATCTACCTACATGACTGTTAACCACGTTTTAGCAATTTATTTGTTGTTTTTCCTATCTTGAGGATACCTATTACCAACCTACAGTATTATACGTACGTTTCAGGTAAAAGAATAAATTATAACTAGGCTCTAATTCTTTTTTTTAATTCTAATTAAAAAATAATAATTTTTAATTAGAATAATTTTTGACATTAATTTTATCTGTGATTATGTCCTAGTATTTAATTTTTCTGATTTAATGTGATTTAATTTGTGTGTTTTTTAACTTTAATTTTAATTTTTGAATAGAATAGAATAGAGTATTTTTTTAGCCATAGGTGATATACCACAATAATAAATGTAAAAATACGTATATTACGTGCACAGGCTTATGACTCGACAACAATTTAAATAGGTAACAATATTCTCAAATATGTAGGTACATAAAAATTAATTTAATTTTCTTCATTGTCATTTCTTTAATAACTACTGAAATAAATTATAAACAAATTATAATTTTGTAACGTGTATATGAATTGTTTTATCCGAAATAAATTGATTAATAATTATAATTCGCCCGGGCCAGAGAAAAACGGTCTTAAAAGCTCACGAGGCACTCTTTTTGTAGAATATCAGGCCATGTTGGTGCAATTTCCTTCCTTTTAACCATACGAAAAATCGAGACTCTTAAATGATCACTTTGTTGTCTGTTTGTCTATCAAGACCCTTTTTCTCCGGAACGAGTATTGTATCAACTTGAATACTAAGTAAAAAAGTCTGTTAGCTTAAAGTCAAAGTCAAAGTCAAAAAGAACTTTATTCATTGAAATCACAAGGATCATTTTGAATCGTCTTATATAAAATTAAATTACTCCTGTTCCAACGCGACCAAGCCTAGAAGAATTTCATCATCATCATCATCATCATATGTGTTTTGTTTACGTCCACTGTTAGACGAGGCCTCCATCATAGAATGCGATGGTGGGATTTGCTATAATCACCACGCTTGGCAGGAGGATTGGTGATTGCAGTATCGATGTTGAGTACTCGGGTAGATGCTGTCCATCCCCTGGTGTAATCCCTTAGTCGGCTTTTACGACATCCACGGGAGGGAACAGAGGGGTCTATTCTTAGGCCGGACACACAACGACCTTGGTTAGTTACCTATATACATCTAAAGGTTACAGCACACCGGCTGCGTACGCGTAAATGTCGTCGTGCACGTCGTCGTACCATAACGTTTTAATCCATGTAGTACAGTCAAATTAGGTGATTTTTTGCAAAAGTGTGGAACTAATTAGATGTAGTCATGAAAACTTTTCTAATTGTTTTGTATGGCTTAAAAATCACCTCTAATAATAAGCATCAGTAATTTAACCCTCCGGAACAGGGTGAAATAGGGTGAAAAACCTTAAAATATCCATAACTTAATGGGGGAAATAGAAGTAGTCGGTGCAATTTGGCATAGACTTTGAACCGTTATGATCTACATTTGCACCAAGTATTTTTTAAATCCGACATACGGAACATACAAAAAATATCGTTTACAAAAAAAACTTTTTGTGGTTATTACGGCTCCGGGAAAATTAAGGTAGTCGGTGCAAATTGATAGACTTATCAGAAAAATGCTCGAAATACATTACCAGGTTTTCACCATGGTGCGTCTCACGGAAGGCACTTTTCCATATTTTATTGTCGCTCTACTTCGGGGAAAATTAATGTAGGTCTGGAAATTGACTTAAACTTATTCATTTAATTAGTACTACATCCGCCGGAAATTTTATACTGGTTTTTTTACGGAAGATGCATTTGTTCAACACTGTGTTCCCTACATGCACGTGGTTTTTATTAAAATCATAATGCACTAAAACAGTCCCTCTATACGTAATTTAACTTGCATCAAGTAATTTATTTCTTTTTTAAAATTTACGGCCTTTTTAAGTTTGTACCTAATATTTAAAAGGGTTCCGTAAGCGCCAGAAACGGTGCAAACCTAGGATAAGCTTCTTTTCGTGTCATCTAACGTTTACATAAGAATTCACGACTACACGACTTAGGTCCACACTTTTTGCTAATTTGCCTGTACTAATGGAACTGTGTGAGTATGGCACACCACTTGCGTGATGTGCACGCAAGCGTGTACATACATTCTTCACTGCGTGTACTGATTCGTCTAGGCTTGGTCACCTTGGAACAGGAGTAATTTAAGTTTATATAAGACGATTCAAAATGATCCTTGTGATTTCAATGAATAAAATTTGATTTGATTTGATACAAAGTGACGCGCGTACGTGCTGCATACTCATCCAGTGTGCTATAGCCCTAAATGGGACTGGTCCACTCTCATCCTTGCTCAGAAGACAGGATTTACTCCCACTTGGAAATTCTAATACCACTCAATCGAAATTTATTGATTGCAAACCCAATCTTCAATAATAACAGACTCTCTTGGCAGCTGATTAAATTCAACAATCCCTCATTAAAACAATCTCTTGAATCGCTGTATCTATTGAGTTTGGCTTGTTTATACCAGCTTACATTACGTTTGATTCTGATAGATATTATATCAATAGGCCATACCATAAAATCAAAGCCATTACTCCGCCATTGTTCCGTACGGAACCCTAAAAACAGGAACTGTATATAGCTATACTAACTTTATAGGAACACTGAGGTGTCTACCTGTCTGTCACAGCCTATTTTTAACGAATCTACTAAACCAGAGAAGCTGAAATTTGGTACATAATCAGAGTTGGGTGACCCAATTATGGACGTGGAGCGTATATTAATGATGATTTTTTTTTTACCCTGAGAACTCATCACCTATACTGTGATCATATGAATTAATCATCAAACGTGATGATTAGAGACTCGTCCAACAGTGGCTGCTGCTGTAAAGACTACTGATGATGATGGTACCCCAAAACACTGATGATGATGATGATGCTAATATTTGGAGTAGTTGCAGAAATGAAACGTAATATCCTACCATCAAAACTACCGCTATCCAGGACCATTATCAAGTTTTTACAACCCTCTAAAGTTTAAAGCGTGTGGGATCGTTAAATCTTAATCGGCATATTAACGCTATCCGGGTTCAATTTGTTGGTAATTTGAGCTATTATTGCCACTAAAATAAATCAGGATTCTTATTAAATGGAGGGTAATTTGGGTCAATTTAGTTTTGTTGATTTTGAATTGTTTATTAGTTTACACATATTATTTGTAAGCACGAGTAGTTACTGATAGATCTTGTGGTTTAGATACTTTGTACTAATAGATCCATTATGCTTATAATTTTGTTATTGATAGATTCTGTATGGGTTTTTCAGAGAAGTTAAGTATACAGTCAAGAAACAAATATCTACCTTTATACACTTTACACTTTAACATAATATATCTTCTTCTCAGTCGTTACACTCTTGACAGAGTGGTCGTGGTCGTTATGAAGTACTGTTGTTGGGGGCAGATGTGGCTCGCCTCACGATATCTCGCCATTTATCCCTATTGGTGGACATCCTCGTGCATTCATGCAGGTTGCCACCCACTGCAGACTTAATCTGGTCAGTCCAACGCATGGGTGATCTTCCGCGCGGTCTGGTGCCTTCTACTCGTCCTTGCACAACAAGAGGCTCAATGGAATCAGTATCCCGCCTCGAGACGTGTCCGAAGAACTTAAAGATGCGAGTTTGTACTAAGTCTGATAGACGCCGCTTAATGCTGAGTTCCTGAAGTATCGAGACATTGGTACGAAATTCTGTCCATGATACCCCGAGCAGTCTTCTCCAGCACCACATTTCCAGAGCATCTTTCTTATTTTTCTCACCTTTCCGCAGCGTCCACGTCTCTGCAGCGTATAAAAATATGGGGTAAACAAGTGTTCGCACTAGCTGGATCTTAGGGTTTTAGTGATACTACGATTCCTCCACATATAAATACATATACATAAGTAATCTTACTATTTAGGTACTTTAGGTATATTAATATTTGCAACGTATAAAATGTGTGGTGAGCTGTAACTTTTTTAACACCACTGTTCACACTGGTTCTGTTACCATTAATTACAAGACCCTTTTCAGAACCAACATACCTATGATGATGATGATGATGACTACTAAGCTTACTGTGCGTTATACTTATCATGTCGCTAGTATTTTATCGTATTAATTTCACTTTATCTGTCAAAGACAACGTCTACATTCTTAAAGCGACCTCTAATAACCCTTAAAAGTCCTCCATGGGTCCTGTTCCACAAATAATATCCCGTTATATTCTTGAATCTTGACCTACATCCATGACATAGGTCAAAAGACCGATATCCAAAGGATCATAGGCGCCGGCGCCGGTGTAATTACATCGATAAAACAAATTGCTCACACATTTGTTAATCACTCAGAGGGTCCTGTGATTTGTGCTCGTAAAATACCTTTAAATGGTCAACTAAAAAGGGTTCTTGATGGAATTGTGTTTCTCTAATTCTTCAACGTTCGGTCGCGTTGGAACAGGAGTAAATTCACCTAGTTTGAAAGACGATTGGCCGTTGTGCAGGAGTAAACTTACCTAGTTTAAAAGAAGATTGGCCGTTGTGCAGGAGTAAATTAACCTAGTTTAAAAGACGATTGACCGTTGTGCAGGATTAAATTTACCTAGTTTAAAAGACGATTGACCGTTGTGTGGCCACCCTAAGAACAGACCCTTCCCGCGGATGTCGTAAAAGCCGACTAAAAGGTTACGCTAAGGGATGGGCAGCAGCATCCACCTTAGTACTCAACACGATTACTGCAATCACCAACTCGCCTGCCAGGCATGGTGATTATGGAAATTTTCCCCTTTGTATTTTTATGGGGGAGGCTTCATCTAGCAGAGGATGTTTAAAGGCTACTGATAATAAGACGATTTAAAACTATCACTGTTATTTTAATTGATGGAATACTCTAAACACCTACCATCACATCACAACACCATTATTAACGAGGCCCTTTTCAGGGCCAGGATATCTCCGGTCGCTAACTGCCCACAGAATTACCAAGAAAAGACCAGTGTCACTACATTGCCGAACATACTAAACCACTTATAAAAAACTAGCACCATAGCAGCATCGGGATAAAAAAAAACATTCCTTACATCATACGGTCTTATTCTATTAAAGTAAAAAATTGGGTAACAGAAAAACCGATCTACTGCAAATATTAAATAATAATAATAATATAATATATTTTATTTATTCAAATAACTTAGATCCATAAATGTCAAAAATAAATGTAAAAATTACAATACAAGAAAATTAAGACATTACTTAAAATTACAAATTTCAATTAAAAATTATCTATAAATCTCCCGTGGATGTCGTAAACGCTTACTAAGGGATTACTCCAGGGGATGGGTACTGGTATTTATATAGCAAGAAAAGCTTGCAAAATTATTTTTCAATTAAAATCTTACGCAAGCATGCAACGCAACTTACAAATGGTTTCTCGTTTGATGATTGCTTGTATTAATCGCTTTATTGCCTCAGATCCTTTGAAGATTATTTGTTTGTAGTATAATTTCATCTTTATAATGCGTGTAATCGAAGGCATCTTAAATGTGGTTTGAAAAAAGTGTGAGAATGTAAAATATAGATATAGCTTTTCATTTCAAAAACCGACTTCCGCCATAGTAATCGACTAAATATTTGGATGAAAAAAAAAATGACGAAAGAACCATAGTGGTGAAAGGATTATTATACTTTTTAAATGCAAATGCTTGGTTTGTTGCTGAAAATATCAAAATCGCCATATGTATGCCTACAATATTTGAGGAGTTCCCTCAATTCCTCATGGATTCCATCATCAGAACTGTATTTTGAATGAAAAAATGGTACCAATCTGGAAGTATATCTATTCAAATAAAAAAAGAATTTTCCATATCGGTTCATAAACGCCGGAGATATGCGGTAACAAACATAAAAAAAAAAAAAAATACAACCTAATTGACAACCTCCTCCTTTTTTGGGAAGTCGGTTAAAAATTGTAGGTATTGAATGCTTCTCTACTTCTTTTTATTTGAGTAATTGACAGGACTGGCTTGTGACAACCTCAGTGACGCGGCGGGCGAGTAGCTGGCTGAGATGCAAGAGGTTGCGGGTTCGATTCCCATAACACTCAAGTCACCCAACAGTCACATATTCGTAGTCCTGATACTATAGGATTCCCTGTGTCGTGGGTATTAGGAACTACGAGTATCATGGTACCATAACAGCCAGAACCGGAATAAATGTTTGCAGATCATATTTTGTCCCGCAGCGTGAATCGAACCCGCAACCTCTCGCATCTCAGCCAGCTGCTTTATGCTTGTGCTTCACGTAAACAATTGCGAAATTATTTGAAGAAAACGTATAGGTTTATTATATTTTTCGCATTAATAATAATAAAAGTGGATCTATCTCAAACAAATCAAATAAAACCTCAGCACAATCGAAGCCACGATTTTAAATTTTTTTCTCTGGGATATGAATTATTATTGTCCTCACCCCAATAACCTATTTAACACTCACGGATCTATGAGAACTTATGTAATTATACTCCTTCCTCTTGGAGAGTGTGAAACGATGTAATGAGCCGGAAAGTGACGTATTTTATTGATCCAAACCATAGAGGGGAAATATTATACCAGTGTCTTAATAGTAGCTAGTAGAAGTGTGTAAGTAGAACTCCTTGTGAAAGAGTTCGACCGGGGAAGTACCTAATTCTGCCGCTAAGCGCAGTAATGCCCGCATAGCTGTATTACGTTTGTTTACTGTTAGATTATAACTTTACTGTACACCATAAAAAAAAAACAAAAAAAAGATACATAGTTTTAAATTGAAAAAACGGCTAATTACCACTGTTTTCCGTCACTTTTGCTGACGTTTCGAGACTGAGTTCAGAAGCCTCTTCATCATGAGCACCGCCCGCGACCGCGTTCGACGGTAGACCGGCGAATACTGCGTGCGGCCGCACGCTCCGCTCGCCGCGATAGGGGCGATGGCAGCGGCGGTAGGCACCAGGATATCCTGGTGACGTAGGCAGTGACGTAGATGAACGTAATCTCGACGCGCGCGCAACGAACCTACCGCCGCTGCCGTCGCCCCTATCGCGGCGAGCGGAGCGTGCGGCCGCACGCAGTATTCGCCGGTCTACCGTCGAACGCGGTCGCGGGCGGTGCTCATGATGAAGAGGCTTCTGAACTCAGTCTCGAAACGTCAGCAAAAGTGACGGAAAACAGTGGTAATTAGCCGTTTTTTCAATTTAAAATGATTCCCAACCACGAAAGTTTCAATTCTATAAGATACATAGTTTCAAATCAGAGGTAAGGTAAGATGGGCGGTCTTATCGCTTAAGAGCGATCTCTCACCATCGAATGTACCATTCATGGTAACCACTGTGCTCCCGTTTAAAGGGTATGAGTGCCGTTGAAATAACAGGCACATGGGACTTCATCATAATATGTCTCAGGGTGACGGGCGCAGTGCATTGCCAAGTAGGGCGTGTCCTAGGCGGACGTGACCTAAGAGGTATTGCATTTGTAATGGGCTTGGGTTAAGGTGGGCAAATAACAGATCCGTCATTTAGTCAAATAAAAAAAAAAAATGCCAGCTGGTGGAGGCCTCGTCCAGCAGTGGACGTAAATAGGCTGATGATGATGATGATTTGTTGTAATCACCACGCTTGGCAAGCGCATTGTTGATCACAGAATTGGTGTTTACTCAGATGATTGCTGTAACCCATCCCTTGGTGTATTCCCTTAGTCGGCTTTTACGACCTCCACGGGAGGAGATGGGTCTATTCAAAGTTGGACTCTCCACGGCCATTAGGGGGATATACTATATCTCTTTCCTGTGCAAAACACTGATGTATTAGCGGATGTTCGTACCCAACCTTCGGTTCGTATAATGCGCATAGACGCGCCCTTTATTTTCCCTCTTGTATCCAGTTTGTGATGACTGTGACTATTTGGGTGCATGTGGCCTTACGCTTTAATTTGGGAACCTCTTTTGAATTTTCTGGGATGATAGTTTTTGATTATGCCGTGCGTGCGCTATTTTTATCATTGTTCCCTTCTATAGGTACTTTAGTCTAATGATAGTGGAATGCCGTGGTGTATTATAATATGTATTAAGGTCGATATTTGTTTCATGAGTATACTTAACTTCTCTGAAAAACCCACGCACGCGGGATCTATTAGTAACAAATTTTTAATTAAAATAATCATTTTAAACAGATCCCTTGGTCACAGGATCTATCAGAAATAGACCCCTCCTTATCCTCCAGTGGATGTTGTAAAAGCTTACTATGAGGTAAATACATCGGGCAAAGGCAATAGCATCCACCTTAAACTTTACACGATACAGCAGTCACCAATCCGCCTTATTTACCCCATCCTGTAGTTTTATAAACAATTAAATTTATATATATTTTTTTTCAATTTCAATTTCTTTTGATTTTCGAGGTTGTTTATTATCAAACCTCACGTTATCTATCAAACTATGAAGTAATACCTGCAGGAACTTCAATCGATGTCACGTAAAGTGGCTCTTAAGAGGGTCTTAACTTAAGTAACAACTATGTCTTCGCTTCCCACGTCTTCACTTGCATTAACGTAAACATTACAAACAGTTTTTGAACCTTTAAATCACACGACCGACTTGACTGTTTAGTCTAGTCAGTTGTAGTCGTATGCTCCAGAAGTCACACATTTCCAATCAACAATCAATCAATGTCAATCACTGTATTCGCTTCATCCTACTATGTTATTGTTTTGATAGAGCTGTTTTTGATTATGATACATTTCATAGAGCTCTCCCTAATATTTATAGCTCCATTTACTTGACCTTCTTTTTCGTCTTTTTGTATTTATTCTTTGTTTATGTTTTGACCAGGCAGTGTACAAAATACAACATTCTCCTGTTCTTCCCCTGTTGTTCCTTGTATCCACTGACAGTTGTGTTGGCCTAGTTGCTGGTCTGCGTGCACCCTTATTGTCAATGTTGATTGCTCCATATCCTACTTGAGCTGTTCAGACAGTGTTTGGACCTAGTTTGAATACACAGTTTGTAATTGCTGCATCATTATTTGACGTGAGTCGATCATGTAATCCGTTTAACACAATGTCTGTACAAAATTCCTCTGAATACATCTTGGTTCCATAGAATGTGCGTCTGTGTGCTTCCATGCAAGTAAATTTAGGTTTAGCCGTTCGACTGTGCAATAGATTTTTCTATAACTTGGTTTTGTGTATAGCGTAGCCGAACAGCTAACATCAAGCCTAGTCATTTCGAAAGAGGTGTACTAAGCTATATATGTATATCATAGGATATAGCAAAATACTCTCCCCCTTGTTCATAATCATTTTTTAAACCTATTTTAGTTAAAATATGTTTTGTCTTGTTTTGACGTATGACATTTTACATTAGAGAGAAGAAAACAAGCTATTTTAACTAAAATAGGTTTAAAAAAGGATTACAAGCCCTCTGTATTAAGCACCGCGCAAGAACCCTATTCCAAGAAAAAACTCTACTAGACTTTTTATTAAAACTATCTCCAGGTCGCATATTGAGTAATTAATTTTGGTGCCTGTATACATTTAAGTGTTTCACTTGGACAAGTAAAGCCAGCGACATGTTTTACCTTCCGAAATGTTTATTATAAAACTGCCTTACGATTAAAACATGAATGTCAATAGATATTTATTTTCTTATGATATAGATAGAGTGTCGTTGGCAAAGTTCGCCACCCGTCACCCTGATAAATTAACAATCCTATCGCTTTTCGACATCCAACGAATGAAACACAACGATTACCTACTTCTAATTAAAACCACGAAGGTAAGCAATCATAACATCGATTTATTATCACTAACGGCAGTCCGTAACCAGCAGACAGGTAAATTGAAATAGTGACGGATACTTCAGGTAGCCAGGCCATAAAACCAGCGATATTGTTATAGAATACCTATAGTATAACATACTCAGAAACATAGCCCATCCCATACAAAGATTACCTTTGTTATGATTATCGGAAGCGAAGCGAGCCATGGTACCTTACTCTTAGTTTACTTACACCCAAACTACACTGGCCGCCAAAAAAATCGACCCACCCGCTAATTTTGAGTAACAAAGTTGTTATCTTAAGTATGCGTTGACATAGTGGTATGTTTTGCTTATGCTTTATAAATAAACATCTGAGTACACACTTCACATTGTTTTAGACGAATACAAGTGCTATTGTGGGTATTTGTAACATTTTAAAAGCACTGATAAAAAATTCATGACTTTTGCATAGAGTGCAAGGTTAGTTTATTTCGAACTTTTGCCGCGGCATATCCATTCACCGTGCATCGTAGTGATTTAATCTTTTGTTAGAACAATCATATTTGTTGCTTTTAACCATAAAATATGGATACAACTGAAGCAGAAGCCGCTCAAGTGGTAGCTCTCGTTCGTGAAGGGCTAAGTCAGCGAAATGTGGCAAGAAGATTAAATTTGAGTCGATCAGCAGTGCGTCGAGTTTATAAACGATACTTAGAGACGGGAGAGTACCGCCGGAGACCAGGATCTGGAAGAGGACGTGTCACAAACACGACGGATGACCGTTTTATTGCCTTGACTTCCTTGAGAAATCGGCATCTTTCTGCTGTTGATGTGCAGGGCAGGCTGAGAGACACTCGTGGAGTGGCTGTAAGTGAGAATACGGTGAGAAGAAGACTTCGGGAGCAAAACCTGAAACTACACAAGCCTGCCACGGGACCAAAACTCACTGCATCTCATCGGCAAGCAAGGTTAGAATTTGCTCGGCAACACATCCAATGGGATCTTGGTCAATGGGAGACAGTTCTGTTCAGTGATGAGAGCCGAATGTCCCTTGTAGGTTCTGACGGACGTCGTAACGTTATGAGAAGACCAGGAGAACGTTATGCTCAGAGAAACAGTCCGGTTTGGAGGAGGCTCTACAATGTTTTGGGGAGGCATCTCTTTGACCGGACGTACGGAGCTGGTTTTCTTTCGGAATCGTACGGTTAATGCTGAAAATTACATAACGGATATTCTGGAACCTCATGTAATGCCATACGCGGGATATATTGGCGAAAATTTCCAGCTCATGCATGATAACGCAAGACCACACGTCGCCAGAATTGTAACCGGATATCTTAGGGAGGTTGGCATACCAGTTATGCAGTGGCCAGCCAATAGTCCGGACCTAAATCCGATCGAACATCTCTGGGACCAGATAAAAAGGAAAGTTAGAGCCCGAAATCCAGTTCCAGAGACGTTAGATCAGCTGGAAGCCGCATTAACGGAAGAATGGGAACAGATACCCCAAGAAGACATCAAAAAGCTGATCCGTTCGCTGAATCGGCGTATGGCAGCAGTCATTAAAGCAAGAGGAGGAAACATCCCATACTAAGGTGAAGCGAAAATATTTTTAAATGTCAAAAAACATAAATTTTGCCACTTAAAGTAAAATCGTTAATTTTGCCAAATGCTATGGTTTCATTATCATAACACATTTTTATGTAAAATATACCGTACCACGCGAGATTTTTAGGTTTTTTACAACCCCATAATTGCATTTTTTCATTATCAACATAAAAAATATCTATCGATTGCAGTAAAAACCCATGGGACACTTTTTTGCGAAAAAACGTAGGTGGGTCGATTTTTTTGGAGGCCAGTGTATATGCAGAGGGAATTAAACTTCACCTCTTATGTCTCAGACTTCTACCAACCCGCTTCGGACCCACCACGGAGGTCGTCCATGAAGCCTTTGCTTTCTAAGACCGTCATATGACGGCCTTTATATAGAGTACAATAGGGTATAGAGTGGATAAAGGTTCTCCAGTGGCGGCCACAAACCGGACGACGCGGTAGAGGAAGGCCCTCCACTCGATGGACTAAGGACATTGTAAACGTCGGAGGAAGTCGGTGGATGGAGGCAGCTCAAGACCGTTCGTCGTGGCATTCTAGTTGGAAACCTATGTTCAGCAGTGGATTTCTACAGGCTGATGATGGTGATGATGACCTCCTGTACCTCAAGTCATATAATTTACTGACGTAAGATTGAAAATCATAGTCACTACTATCTATGACATAACTATTTTGACTTGAAATCAAAACTTTAGGATTCCAATAGGTATCAAAACAAAATTAAAAAAACTGAGCTTTGACAAACTATGTACTTGAAAAAACTAATATTGAAAGTGGAAGCAATCTTATTTTAATTTTATGAACATCATAAAACGTCCATCCGCTCAAACAATGATCAAAATAGAACTTCATAATATTATCAACTACCTTGTTTCTAATTTCAATTTCATTATGACCATAATTACAATGCATCTTACATCCTAAAGTAATCTCTTGTTGCTCATTATTTAATCTACCCACATTCCAGACGTATTTTAGCGATGTATATGGTTGTAATATTAAGTTTCTGCACAGCTGATAAGTGGTTAAAAAAGTTGTAAGAATTTAAAACATGTTTTAGTTTATTGGAGGAGTTAATCGCCGGTTACATTGCGTCTAATATACTAGGAGGTACTTCAGCCCTTTTACTTTTAGTCCTTCACATTAAATTCTCGTAAACAGATCTGGGTTTATTAATCTAATTAATTTGTCTATCCATCACCAAGCTTGTTTTAGATCTTGTTTATTTCTCAGTAAGTACTTATTAATAGCGGTCTCATAGGTCATGGTTATGTTTAGTTAGTTTAGAGAAGTTAAGGTAGCCGAGCCCTTAGAATATATTCTAAGGCATGT
Organism: Epirrita christyi; assembly: GCA_951392215.1. Classification (NCBI taxonomy): domain Eukaryota; kingdom Metazoa; phylum Arthropoda; class Insecta; order Lepidoptera; family Geometridae; genus Epirrita; species Epirrita christyi. Next base: position 1,419,326 of record OX595849.1, read on the forward strand.
AGTCAATGATCTCTAATCGTGCAAAGACGGGTTGTGTTGCTAGTTTCTCAATAAAATAATAAACAGCTCTAAAGCTAAAAACAAAGATTTGACAACCATAAGCCACCCATGACGAATTCCAAGCTCCCAGTCATAAAAATGAGCCACAACAATGCATTATTTACCATTATGTATCGCCAGTGACACACAGACTAATTACAAACATAAACATTAACCTGACGTAGGTGTAAAAGCGAGGGGCGGTCAGTATATCTGTTTGATGATATCTTCTAAAAACTAGCTCCTAAGTTGTAGCAACAATGAAATACGTGAACCAATATTGACCCTTGTGGTAGCCCGGTGGTTCCCACGGTGTCCTTAGGGATTTCTCAAGATTTCTCAGGTTCAATATTACACCGCTGGGCGCCTACCTTTCAATGGGTAGCGTAAACAAATTGAGGCTCAAATATTGAGTCTGATTACTCGGGTACTCGGTGTTGCACACTCTCTCAAAGGCGGTTTTAAAATCACAAAGACGTGGTAATTGGATTAGATTTTTATGTGATCTCAGGCCACTTTTATCCTTGTTTGTAGTATGTAGGGTGTGAGTAGTAGCAGTGAAAACTATACTATTAGGTATACGTATGAAAAGATATTGCGCACCGTTTGTTGATTAGTAATACAACAGATTCCTTGGTGAATTAGGTTTTCGTATCAATCCTTGAAAGGGCTAGTATTTAAACTCTTAGAAAAGTGGTAAAAAAAACCATGTAGTTTTAACGGAAATTGTATATTAATTTGCTCAAGGTGAATTACCTTCATAGACGTTAGTGAGTTACAAGACGATGTATTAACTTAACTAAAGCCATATCTGCACTTAAACCAGTGTCTTGAATTATCATTAATATAAAGTGTTCGCAAACATTTAAACACATTTCATGATGTTGTATTGATGTTATCAATTGTATGGGTCACGTTTTGAATTATAATAAAGTGAATAGCCATATTTGGCTCCTTTACCGTCCATAATGCTCTAATGATATGACAGTTGACTAGACTCATAATGGACCTATTTAGGAAGTCGTGGATTAGGTAATAAAGGAGTAGGATTCTCTGCTGGTGCTTGTCACGACCTTTTCGATACGATCCATCCTCAAGTAAAAGCTTCTTTGGTACATAATGATGGAAAAGAATGTCGATAAACTAATAAGAGATAAAAAAGGTTTACCTGAGTTAATCAGTCTTAAAAATTACAAACATGATAATAACACCTAACCGTGGTGAAGTAAGCGCGTCACTGATTTAAGGTGGAAGGGTTGGCAAGTGGTGCGAAATTCATTTTTATGTGTGAAAATCCGTTTTCGCTTTCTCAAGAAGGATGAAAATTAAATGTGAAAAGCAAAAAAATACAATAAAAAAAGAATTTCGCGCTTCTAGCGAACCCTTACAACCGCAGCGAGTCCAGTTGTTAGTAACCTATAATATATTACATACCTTAAGAAGTAGGTTGGCTTTTACGATAGGTTGTCTAAAATATGTATTTTCAGAAAAACATTTTAAAGGTGTCCTTGTTCAACGACCGAGGGTTATAGGTCTAATGACTCACTTCTAATCATATTTTCATTTGTTTCAGATACTTTACCATCACATGACTCCTTAAAGACAACAAAATTACCAAGGTACCTATCGCAATAATTGTTCTCTCATTGACGTACTTCTTAAAAACGGAATGTCACATCGATGAGCATAAATCATAATCATATACCAATGAAAAAGTATTAAAATGAATGAGTGTAAAAAGTTTGACTATGAGTAGGTACGTTGAATTATATGGTGTCTTTTTGCAAATTGTAGATCAGAGTGATCAATCATGACGAAGCAAAGAGTAACCTAGTGTGAAAAGGATATTAAAAACAAAAACAATTCAATAATGTTTATTATTGAATTGGATGGATATAATGTCTGGTCAAATAGGTGAACGTAAGAAAACATATTATTTAGTTAGATTGTTTAGTTTCTGCGTGCTTAGATCTTAGGTAAGGTTTGTACAGAAAACAAAATCAAAAAAGTTTTTCATGCTGATTTCAGGATTTTAATTAGGGTTCTGAAATCTACAAAGAAAATTTAATAAACAAAATTGTAATTTTCGTTCTAGATGATACATGATGATATAGATAGATGGAGTTCTGACGTGTCACACAATATACGTCGGCACTCTAGCTAAATAATTATATTGTTCAACAAAACAACTCTCCAAACAGAATATTATGTAGCCAACGAATCCATTAGAACTAAAATAGGTACCCTTATTAATGATCATTTAACCGCTCGGACGATTGCTTATGACACCACAGTGTCCAAGCTCAAGTTACACCATCCGTCAAAGAATTAATTGAAAGTCTTTCACAATACATTGACATACAGCATATTTTAGACTGAACTTGTTACTTGACTAAATTTTACTTACACCGGAGTCACAGAAGAAATACTGATCAGAAGGTAAAACGTCACAGGACTCTTCGCAACAACTTTGACAAACTCAGTGGCCTCAAACTGTATTAATTTCGGGGTTTTTTGAATTAATTATATATCAAATCATTATATAGATAAAAATATGCGGTTAGATAGAAATTTTAAGCATAAAGAAAAATCGTAAAAAATTGTGTTGTTGCCGTTAGAAATTAAGAGCATTTGAATACCAAAGCTTTTTTAGGGTGGTCATTTGTGCGATTTTAGACAGACTTTTTTTTTAAATTCAGTTCGGTTACAACTATTATTAGTATTTTGTTCTATACCTACACTATTTTTTGCATCTCATTATTTAATCTCGTCACGGCGCCGACGCACCGGGCTTTCAAAATACTACTTCAGTCCTCGCCTAAGAAGCTTCCTCTCTGGTTTATATTTTCTGTGTCAGTCTAAATTGGTATGTCCCGAAGAAAGCGGCGTCTGTCTTTCATAATGAAACGCGACAAAAACAAAACGTGACAAATTAACACGTCAGTGTTGTCATGTCATTTGTCACGAAAGTGGATGCAGTCTGTTTTGAAGACGGTCCGCTAGAGGCATGACGTTTAATATGTTAAGATTACATAATTTTATACCAGTACACAAAAATGGATTAGGAGTTACGAAAATGGAAAATAAATATATAATTTGGAATAATATGTGAGTGGGTTGTTGCTATTTTGCAAAATGTCTCTTCTTACTTTAGTACTATATCTTGTGAATATTTGTTTGTTCATCATGTCAGTGGTTTTGTCTTGGTCAACCTGCGTAAGGTCAGTGACCGGTTTGAAGTGGGTGTCAGTGACCAATTTAAATCCAACAATAGCCCAATATGAAATACCTAAAGACAATTTTGGCAATAAATAATAATCAGTTGATACAAATCAGTTTTTATTGGCTGTGTCGTCTTCAGCTTAAGAATAGACACCCATCTCCTCCGTGGATGCCGTAAAATCCAACTAAAGGATTACACCAGGGGATGGGCAGCAGGACTTGAGTACTCAACCTAATACTGCGATCAATAGTCCGCCTGCGTTGTAATTATTGCAAATTCCCGCATTTTATTAGATGGGGGAGGCCTTGTCCTGCAATGGACGTCTATACAAGCTGCTACCGCAAGTGCTGATGATGATGATGATCATGATGATGATAATGATGAAGACGATGATGATGATACAAAATATCAAACCAACGGCACAGTGAAGAGTACCTAAACAAGACAATTCACAATCATTGTGAGTGTTGAGTTTGACACGTCATACTCACTGCCATTGCTAAGGTCAGGATCGCAATATGCTTGATTGGTGCAAATTTATGATGCTTCTAGTCGGAGCTTTTGAATCACAAAGCTTACTTGGGAAATAACATGTTTGTGGCAAACAAGCGTACAACATCAAAATAAACAAACATACAATATAATTTTGTAAATATTATAAAACCGTTGCGCGACTGATTGACTATCAACGCACAGACTAAACCTGTAAGTTACACAGACCTGAAATTTGGAGAGTAAATTAATTTTTTGGTTCAGGGGTACTGACAAAATTTTCCGAAATTTACCCCCTGAGCAGCAGGCTATTAAAATTTGTGAGAAAGAACTCTACTGTTATATAAATTTTCAAATTTTGAATCATATAAGTGACTAGGTACCTAATGAGATTGTAAGTCAAAGTCAAAGTGTTTTTTTTTATTGCTTGAAATCATGTTTTAACAGCTCAAACAATTATGATTAAATTTTCTTGAGATAGATTATAATCTGGATTGACACACATCCTTATAGGCGATTTTATCCTTGTACTACATTATAGTTGCGTCTCTTCCCGTGGATGTTGTAAAAGCCAACTAAGGGGTTACATCAGTGCATAGGCAACGGCATTCACCAATACTGTGAGCCCCAATCCGCCTGCCAAGCGTGGTGTTCATGGTAAACCCCCACATTGTAAGTATTTGATAAAGAAAGCCTAGTCCAACATAGAACATCATTCGGTTGATGATGACATTATAGTTGGTTTATAAAATTGCCCCAATCTTGTCAAACTTAATCGCTCAACACCAACACCCCGCAATCACTACTTTAGACTAAGTAATTGTTTATTCAAAACGGTGCGATTAGCGGTGATTGGTATCACCACGCCCGCAATTTGCCACTGGCGGAAAGTCGTCATTGGGATCATTTGCGCTTGTTTAGCGCGGATTTATGGCTATATAATTGCTACTATCGTGAGCCGCTTAGACGAAGTAACATTAATAGAGCATGTTTTTTATATTTTTATATATTTTTTTTCGCCCGCGGTACCTGAATTAAAAGTAGTCTAAAGCTCAATCCGAAAATGAAATGAAATTTAATTATTTTAGAAACTGTATACAAATAAGATCTTAAAAGCTAGGTGGAAATAACAGTTTATCCATTAATTATGGACGTACAATATTTATCTTATATACTTAACTAGATAACTTATTGATTATTGAATTATTTAATGCATAAAAACATTTTTCTTAAATTTACTAGCAGGCTCTCTTAGGTCTCTAGGAAGTTTGTTATAAACTTTACTGTCATCGTAGAGCAATTTTTCTTAGGCTGAGCCGTGGTAGTCTCGGCCTAAGAATATGACTTCTCAATCTCCTCCAGTGGATGTCGTAAAAGTCTAAGGGACTACGCCAGGGGATGAGCATCAGCATCCACCTGAGTACTTAACACCAAACTGTGATCACCAATCCATCTGCCAAGCGTGGTGATTATGTCTCGACCGCTATTACCCCCGTTATGTACCGCAGCGGGAATCGCACTCGCGACTTCTTGCATCTAAGCCGGCTACTCACCCGCCGCACAGAGCTCGTCAACAAAGATTGCCCAAGAACAATCGTAGGTACATTTCGTCTGAGAGCATTGGCAATTTGGCGCCATATTTTTCACCGCACACATCGCGACCTATCATCACCCAGGCACTGAACATTCTTTATTTCTCTTGTGTTTGCCAATGAAGATGCAGTAAATAAAACTCTGTAGAATAAAATAAATCGACGAAGTGCGAGTCAAACTAACGTAAGGAGAGTTTCGTTGATTCATGCTGCCCCCCAGCTGCTGCCAATTACAGTAGCAAATGGTAATGTGGAACGCAACAATGGGGATCATTTTGGCAGCCTTATAGCGCTGTACGAATCTTTTGAAACTTGAAAGGAGGAATATTTAGGTCAAGAAGTTGAAGTTGAAGTTCCCTCTAATCAAATTTCATAAGATTAAGCCTGCCATTGTTGCGTTCCCCGTTGTCATTTGCTACTGTAATTGGGGGGCAGGAAAAACAACAAACAACAAAAATATATATATATTTATTAATTTTATTTAGTTATATCTTTGTTCAACATAAAATTTATTATTTTCAAAAAATCTTTACCTTTTCATGTGCCTCAAGTCATTAGCAATAGGGTTGCGGACTGAAAAACTGACGGACGGCTGTACCGAAGTCTCATCGTAAGAGTTTATCTTTTTAACATTTGGGTAACGAAACCCTAAAAACGACTGTTTGGAATGATAATACATTTTATCGACACGAGCCGTTTGACCACCCGAGTGGCTACTGGGGAAAATGGAGCGTTTACAATAGACAGTTTTATTAAATTTCTTGATGTGTTTGTAAATGGGTATTTATCTCCAAAATGGTATAAACGATTGTAAATAATAATTTCGGTGACTTCAAAATGAGTTTTTTTTTGTTTGTGTCACTTTACGCTGCTAAGGGGTGCTGCAATAGACAACGAAATGTATAGGTACTTTTATATTTTAAGGGAAACGCTTTAAATAAATAAATAAATGCTGGAGACATTTCACACAACATTATCTAGAAGCAGAGCTTGTGTTATTGTTACTAGATAACTGATATACTTAATACAATACATTACCTACATAGATAGATATTTTTTATTATACATAGAAAATACCCAGAAAACCCTGAAAAAAATCTGGAATCTCTTTAAATGTTAATATTTTTCTACTTATATGTAAAAATTGTATATTTTTATTTTTTAAACAATTTTATCGAATTTATATAGTAATTTCATTTTAAAAACATAAGCTGTTAATGTTTTTTTTATATTTAAAAATGTTATACAGGTAGGTATTTTTTTTAATTACTCAAGTTTATAAAATTTTGTTAATATTTAAGTAAATCATTTTATTTTAAAAATATTTAATTTTAATTAGTTTTTATGTATATTATACATAAAAAATGTATATGTTTTATAAAAACCCAAGTTACTTGGGTTTCGTGTTGTACAAACCTCTTTGCAATTAATTTACCCAAACAAAAGTTTGTATCGCCACTATTCTTCAACGCCCGGTCTGGGACTTCTGTTCCAGAAAGATTTATTTGTAATAAAGTAAGTGCGCTTTCATACATTGCATGAAATATTTATGAAGAGATCTGTCAATAATTTATCAATAAAAAGTACTTCGTTTTGGCACGCATTTTTGCCAGCTGCAAAAAGCTTCCTGAAAGATGCCTGAAAGCGAGTTATTTATGTGCGTAATAAAATGTTTTTTGTTTCAATATCGTAACCCTAAATGTTACACTTATATAATCTGTAATTTACATTTTGGTGTCATACGTTCTCTTCGCTCTTCATCATTCTCAAATATTTTTATTTTAGTAAATTACGGTACTGACTGTACGCCTATTCCAAATAAAAAATCTCTTAGGTCACGTCCATCTAGGACGCGCCCTACCTAAGCCCAACTTACTAACTTTAGGTCTCATCCTGAGACATAAAGTTGAAAAGACTGAGTCTGTAATTTCACCGGTACCCATACCCTTCAAACCGTAACACAGCAATGCGAGCACTACTCCTTGGCGGCAGAAATAGGCCAAGAACGAGATCTACTACTAGCAAAATCTGTGGTGGTATCCGTGGTCGGTTTTGTAATTGATCATCGCTACGAGAAAGTTACAAACAGAATGTAGCCATCTATTCACCGCCGAAGACTGGACAGTTAAAGATCGAACGTCACATGGTAAGTTCGTTTGATCATCTAGTGGTTCGCCCCGAACTGAGACCTCGCGATTACACCTTTATCAGCCCGACTACTTAAGTGGGGAAGAAAGGGCTTTGTATTTAACGGCTATGTAAGTATGTTTGTATTGATGATCCATCAGAAATCTTAAACTAACGAGTCAATTTCTCAAAAATGAGAGAGATTTGGTAAAGCAAAAAAAAGTTTTTTTACATAAGCAGTGCTCTAGTTGTTGTTTTGCTGCCTAATTTTTAAAGATTTACGTTTCACACGCTAAAAATGGATATTACAAAGAAAAAATCCTCAATGTTTGACTTCTCCCTGTCGAACAAAATATACTAAAATAATAAATTTCAGCATTACCAGAGAACTTGAAGTATCTTCTATATTTTTTGCATATTTTACTTTCTTTACCCTTCTAACCGATTTCTAAAAACATTTACTGAGAAAAAAATAACATCTTAGTAATTTCCTACACATCATCGAAATAGCCTTTGAATTAAGGACTATTTGAGGAGGATTAATTTTGGACTAAGCAACAGGACGTAAATATTATATACCTGTTAGTATTTAAAGTACTTGACGAATTACTTGATAACGTCCTTTTGACGAAAATCATAGAACTCTAATGTCATTCAAATTCCTAGGATTGGGGGGTCAACAATGGATGTTATATTGGTTCTTGTTTTTTAAGGTTCAAGTTTCTAATTTCTTCAATTTCAGACTTTTCCCTGTTGTTGTGACACAAAAGCTACAAGCATACCAAATTTCAGCATTGTGGGATTGCTGGAAGTACCCTAGAATTTTTGATTTTTACGTTTTAGATTTTCCTTTATATCTCAGAAACTACTAAGTCTAATTAAGAACAGTTTTGAAATGTCCAGCCAAAGCGCTTTCATTAGACGCCCCACTTGATCAGACTTTCTGACTTTTTTTTTTTTTACCCCCACTTGGACCCCAATATCTCATCAACCCCCCGACCGATATAGCTCATAACCTTACCTACAAATTGTACCAATACTATCTACTCCCATACCAAATTTCATGAAGATCGGATTAACGGTTTGGAAGTTTTCATCGGACAAACATACATACATACATGTATACATACATACAAACGCCGATTCTTCCAACTTGACTCAGAGAACTCGCTTCGCTCGTTCAATTAATATTGTCTATCGAACTGATAATCGCTTTCGATTCTGATTTTAACGCTCATTGCGCTTTATGTTTTGAAAGAAAGAAAGAAATAAAATAAATTTATTTGATACGAAACCAAATAAAAAAGTTAATTTACTTTCAATCAATCAATCATGGTCTAAATGACATGTTTATGTTTTTGGAAGCATATTGTGTTGGTAGAAGTTTTGTTCTACTCTGGTAGACCCAGAATCTAGACCCTAATCTACGTTCTAGTCTAGATAATCTAGATTAAGTTAATAAGTGAACACAACACAAGAACCGACTCGTTTAAAAGGATTCTTTTAGTTTTTCTTTCTTTGCATCGGAAAGCAAATTAGTAACGTGCCTTAATTGAGACATCGAACAAGATTCCAATCGCACCTGAGAGTAGCTTTATAACTTAGCTATAGATTGTGTCTTCCTACGATGGTGGTGTAAGCACTCAGAAGTGCGGAGGACTTGCTACTAGAGTTCGCAATTGTCAGTGGAGGATTTACACATTTGCCGCCAGTATTCTATTCAAATTTTGCCGCCCCTACCGACCACTACAATTTAATACAGGCAAAGATTTCGGGGGGATCTTCATCAGGGTGTCCTTTTTCATATTTCCCTAACGAACTATTCGTACCTAATTAAGAAGTGTGAACAGCCAATTTTTTGAGATTTTGGTATCCAAACTAAACGAAAAAGTAACGAAACGTGTGGCAGCGGAGAGCGGAGCGAGCTGCGAAAATTTCTTATTCATATTAACAGCAAAATCAGTTGAGCAAATTGGAAATTCATTGCACTAAAAATAAAGTACCGAAATCACAAAACAAATGGCAGTCTTCTATTCTTATTGCCAAATCAATCTTTTAGATTCAATTGTTAAGAAGTTTTAATCAGGAAGTCTAAAATTTATTAAATTTTTTCGTGAATTGAATTCGAATCTCGAAGATAATTTAGAAAAAGAAAAAAAAATTGCCCCCAAATTTGCCGCCCCTAAAATCTGCCGCCCTAGGCTCCAGCCTACTCAGCCTGCTGGTAAATCCGCCACTGGCAATTGTCTAAACCCCTTGTCCCTTTGTAGACTGTACCTACGATTCACTACCCTACCTATTCATTTCCCTGTTAGGCTTCATAAACACGAGCGGCACGATGTCAAGACACGAGCGGCATGATTTCAACGGCAGAGGCAACTGCACCCGTCGGCGACAGCCGTCGACGCGTCGGCGACAGCCTTCGACATGTCGGCGGCAGCCGTTGACAGCTGCTGCAACAACTGCAAGCGTCGCTATAGGTCGACGGCTGCCGCCGACGTGTCGACAGGTGTCGCCGACGGGTGCAGTTGCCTCTGCCGTTCACATCGTGCCGCTCGTGTAGAAGAGCACTTAGTACCGTTGACTCGCGTCGTAGTAACTATTCGGTAATCTTTTTCGGGGCCAAATGGTAATGGGATCTTATAAACCTGACCCAAATCAAATGACAATCAGCATAGTGCGTCATTGAACTTAAAGTCAAACATCGAACTTTTATCTGTCAAATTCAAAATAAACATCGATAAAGCAAGCTTACAAGCTACAAGCTTTTTTACAAGCTTTTATCAGCTTATTTATAGCTTAATCTGTTGATATATGTGTCGGTCCAAAGGTTACAACTGAATTTTAAACCAGTTCCACCGATCCGATTGACCTGAAATCTTACATACCTGTCAAGTTTCGATGACAGTACACATATTATGGTGGCAGCGAGCTGAACTGCAGTGCTACTCTTGAAAACAGTTCTAATCGCAATCCAGTTTCAATCCTAATAACGCTTGTTTGGCACTCTTAAACCAAATCGAGTTTGAAATTCAGATAGAGCACGCGTGTTGGCCCGTGAAGAACAACAGAGACAGAAAGTCGATTTCACTTAGTTCCATAAAATTCCACCAATCTCTATTACAAATTGTGCGTTAGTATTGAATTCAAGAGTACCAAATGACCAAGGAATCTAGTACTTTCTGACGACAAAAGACACTAAATCCAGAATTAGGATTGGAGTAGAGCGTCAAGCAAAAGTAGCTACAATGGTCGTGTTTGGGTTCTTTTTGGTCAGCTCATAGTTTTGATTGCTTATGTCATCATCAACATAAGGAAATACATTTCATAAAAGCTTTTTTTTTTAAGTTATTTAAGTACCTACATTACTTTCAAAAAACTTAGGCATATAAAAATATTTTGATAATCGCATTGCGTTGTCGTGTGCCATGATGTGTTCGGCCTAAGAATCGACCCCTCCGTCTCCTCCCGTGGATGTAGCTTTACTAAGGGATTACACAAGGAGATAGGAAGCAGCATCTACCTGAGTGCTTAACACCAAACTGCGATCACCAAATCGCCTGCCAAGCGTGGTGTTTATAGCAAATATATGCAATACTAATTGCGCCCCACGGTTTCACCCGCGTGAATAATGATGAAAATTGATGATGATGATGATGATGATGATGAAAAGTAGCCTATGTGTTAATCCAGGGCGTAAAATTTCTCCATTCCAAATTTCACTCAAATCCATTCAGTAGTTTATACGTGAAAGAGTAACAAACATCCATCCATACTCACAAACTTTCGCGTTTATAATATTAGTAGGAAGGATATGGAGGAGCCCTCATCTAACGTCTAACGAATGATGATGATGATGGAGATACCACAATTGGTTTCTGGGGAGCTTTCATTACTCTGAGAACTGTACACTCAGACAGATAAATATTATCAAATTAAATGATTACGCCCATAATTCTCGGATCGATTAGGGCGAATAAATCTTAATGCTGGTGATTGCTGGCCTCGTAATTCTCCATTGGTGTTTAACAAAACGAAGAGTCAGCCCATTGGTGCTTTTAATTGCTCAAACAAAGAAACGGCGTAAAAATACATGTCGTTTAAATTAAGATTTAATTCTTTTCTAAATTGGTCTTGATTTTTTTCATCGAACTCTGTCATGTCATTTGCTGATCACAGAATCAATTTTCCCTTGTGCCTTTTTAAATGATTTCAAAAGGAGGAGGTTCTCAATTCGACTGTATGTTTTTTTATCCAATTACAAATTGGCAATGATTTTAAGTAATTTACTTTCTAGTATATTTTATAATTTTTCTTATTAATTTATGACTTTTATCTACTCACAGTTTATGTAGTAAACTTCATAATTATCCTCATGTCACAAAAGGTGTCGTTTAAAAACTCGAATACCAAATTATCAAAGGTCGAATTCGAGAAAAAAAAAATTGGTCGAAAATTGGAATGGTTAACCGAACCGCGTCACAGAATAAATATAGTACATGTGCAAGAAAACATTGATGTTATAATGTGTGTGATGATAGTTGGCGTCCGCGGGAAGTCGGTGAATGAAGGCGGCTCAAGATCATTCGCTGTGGCAAGAACTTCTTTCAGATGATGATCATGATAAAGTTAATTACTATAGGTTCAATAAGTTAAATGGTCATTTAAACTCTTTCTCAAATTACCGTTGCTTGCCTCGCCCCGATGCGTATCTACCGAGCAGAGTTACGAGCTGCTACAGGTGAACTGGGGTACAGTCAGCGACATCAGTCCATCCATCATAGTTATTAGTAGTTATAAGCCAGTTCAATTTAGAATATACATTACTAATATACATATATAGAATATATTTAGTGCATACGCGCACACGACACATTCAAAAATAAATAAATAAATAAATACTGGACATTTCACACAACATTATCTAGCCCCAAACTAAGCAGAGCTTATGTTATGGCAACTAGATACCTGATATACTTAATACAATACATTACTTAGAACATAGATAGATACTTTTTATTATACATACCCAGAACATCCGGAACTGCAGATCGTACAAATATTTGTTCCGAGGCGGTAATCGAACCCGCAATCTTATGCGTCGCAGGCGAACCTTCGCCCGCCGCACCACAGAGGTCGTCGACCAATGAACATAACTTAAATTTCTGAAAACACCCCTACGTTTCACTGGGCCCCACGTTGGGCGCCAGTGAAACGTATCTGGTTGGTTTAGAAATGACTTTAACACAACACAGATGGTTTACAATAGATTTATTAAAACGGTTCTTCACTGGCGCCCATACGTGTTCAAAGGTCACTGGTTTTGTTTTTTTGAAGGTGGTATTTTGGTGTCATGTGTGTTTTATCTTAGATTGCTTTTATTCTGTAAAACGTTCTTTTCTTTTCTTTATATTTGGTTACCAGCAACTAAGGTGTAGGTACGTGACTGTATATTTTATTTTTGTAAAGTACAGTCATCAACAAAAATATATTTAAAAAAAAAAATTGTTCCAATTTATTTCTGTGTGTGGTTTAATTGTTGTTTACTGACTGATACCAACATCTATCGAAGTAGGTACTGTCAGAGTAAAAAAAAAAATTGTTATTTTTTTAAGTTTTCTCCATTGATTTTTTTTCTTATTGTGTCTTTATTTTATTGTACGTACACATTAGTTGCAGTTTATTTTGTAGGTGCACGCTTCTATACTCTTAGTAGCAAAGTTTTTTTTCAGCACGCTTAATTTAGATTTTGTAAAGAAAAACAACCAAGACGTAGGGTGTACGTAGGGGTACGTGTAAGGGAAACAACCTAGGTACTGCTTAAAAAAAGTTTTCGTATGAGCATCATCATCATCTTCATCAGCATTTGGAAGTCCAATGCTGGACATAAGCCTCCCCCCTAGAATGCCACGACGAACGGTCTTAAACCGCCTCCATCCACAGATTTCCTGCAACCTTTTTAATGTATTTAGTCCATCGAGAGGGGGGCCTTCCTCTACTGCGTCGTCCGGTTTCTGATCGGCACTCCTGAACCTTTATTCTCCAACGGTTGTCAGTTCTGCGAGCTATATGTCCTGCCCATTGTCACTTCAATCTGTTAATTCTGAGAGCTATGTTAGTGATCTTGGTCGTATGCCGTACATACGTAGTATGCATACGTATGTCGTATCTACATTTATTTCAATTTAGGGGAATCAGCTTCCAAAAAAGCGTGTTCGCAGTGTAGGTATCATAGATTAGCGAAGAAGAGAGACATGAATCTCTCTTTCGAAAAATTTTCCGCGAGTAAGGTTTATTATGTTTGAGCATTTTTGTCACCGACTGTACGAACAAGTGATTTATGGACTCGACTTTACGCGACATTCAAATCAACTGCGAATGTTGTTGCTCTAGTTTCGTCGAAGATTTGGTTTGGTATGTTGCTTTAGGTGACATAGTTTTAGCAATTATTCTATGTATAGGATCCTATAAACCTAGTCCCTATGATAAAAAGTACCCAGTACCTATACAGAATGTATGCGAACCCAAAAGTGGTTGCACATAACACATGACGGAGATTTTTGTTTTTAATCTTTGGCGATCGTATTTTGTTCAGTACTTACCTAAATGTTGATATTTCATTTTTAAGTAGGGTCAACCCTAAAATCAGCTGGCTTGCTACTTGACAACACAAAAATAAAAAAAAAATAGTAATATTAACCGTTTTTAACAGACTTCAAAAAAAGGTCAATTCAGTTGTATTCCGAAGTTTTCTATTTTTTTTTTTATTAAATTCAATGTTATAATACGTTTTTGATAACATTGAATTGAATTATTTTACTCACGTTCTTTTAGGCATTATATTTTGCTATACCTACTTAATTATTAAGTTTATAAAAAGCTAAATGTTCGAAAAAACAGATATGCCTATAGATTTAATTGTATTTTTATTTTCAAAGTATTGTTTAAAAATGTATAAAACCGTAAAACAGTAATTGGTACCACCATAGTGGCTTTTAAATGTGGTTAATATTTCTTTACGTTCCACTTTTATGAGTAAAAAGATTATTTTCTGTCATAAAATCAGTAACAAAAGTCATTTTACAAGTAACTACTAAATTATTTAGCTCCTTTTTTTAAAATATTTTTTCTTTGTATTTTAGGTTATTCTCGACGGACCGATAACATTCAGAAAGACGGTTGATGGAGGCGGGTCAAGAATGTTCGTCATGGCATTTGGTTGCGGGAGGGGTAGAGGGGGAGGAGGGGGGTGAGGGTGGGGCTTTATCCAGCAATGCAATTCTACAGCGAAATGATAATGGTACCAAAATGTCCACAAATCATTAATCATTATTTAATATCCTACTTCCTACTAATATTATAAACGCGAAAGTTTGTGAGTATGGATGGATGGGTGTTTGTTACTCTTTCACGTAAAAACTACTGAATGGATTTTAATGAAACTTTACATTAATATAGCTTATACATCAGAATAACACATAGGCTACAATTTATAAAGATATTGAGTGAATTGTCCATAATATGACGATAATTGTCAAGTAAGTAGGAAAAAATCTACCATCTGCGAGCTATTCTGGCGTGCGCTGCCAAAACCGCTAGAGTTACACATATGTAATGTATAATAAAAATGTTTATCTTGAATAGTCCTACAAAAAATCCCGCCACAGTATATATCTATATCGTATGTGTAAGCCATTATAGCCAAAATGTGTATAATATTATAAACGCGAAAGTTTGTTACTTCTTCACGCTCAAACAGCAGAATTTGAGTGAAACTTGGAGTGGGGATACCTCATACCCAGGATTAACACATAGGCTACTTTTCATCAATATCATCATCAATTTTCATCATTATTCACGCGGGTGAAACCGCGGGGCGCAACTAGTTACCTATATTTATTTTTATATCAGCTGTCATTTGTCTGATTGCTTTTTATTTTTTATACTACTTGGAAAGCAAACAAGCATATGGCCCACCAGACTGAAAGTTGTTACCGTAGCCTATGGACGCCTGCAACACCAGAGGCATCACACGCGCGCTGCCGACCCTGAGACATAAAGATGAAAAGTCTCATGTGCCTGTAATTTCACCGGCACCCGTACTCTGCATACCAATACTTACTTACTGCTGTAGCTTATCACTTATCAGATACCAATGCAACACAATTCACCAGTTCAACCATTGCCTACTCGATTTCACTGGAACATGCTCTATTTCATTACTGTAATTGCATTCCTATGTCGATTCCGGGACAAGTCACAGAATAAATACCAGTAAATTCTTTAATTTGGGTCAATGTATTGAATTTCGATGTTGTAACTTGTATAGATATCTATGCCATATACAGGGTGTCCCATAACCAGTATGCTGAGCCGAAATCAATATTCAATAAACACATGAAAAAGGTCTAATGCGAAAGTAATGGACCTCGGCAAACTTCGTCTTTTCGAAACAGAAATATGATTGCAAGTACAAAGAGCGACAGTCAATCACACGAACGAAGATTGCCAAGGCTATTTTATTTTTTACGTTTATTTCGTAGTAAAAGTACTGTAAAAGTTATTATTAATACCTAAATTTCGGATTCCATATTATAATTAAATGAGGCAATCCGAAGAAGAACCAAGAGCTCTCAGAATACATTTCTTGAAAAATGGTGATTTGCGGCGTTTTTGATGATATTTAGTCACTCAGTGACATTCAAAAATCGCACGCCTTGGTGATGATGATGATCTATCATCAATATGTGAGTTAGTGTGAAGACTTAATTTGATTGGCGTAGAAAATTGTTGGTTACATCAAAATATTTTCGTGCCTATAGATTGCCCATCAAAAACCTGTCAAAAATTCCAAATATTTTCCGTTTTCTGTTAGCACCACTTGTAACGGTTTGTAAGCTCTTGTTAAATTGATATCGACACCCGTTATTATGTTGAATTTATCGCCTTTCGACCAAAAACAGAAGTGTGATGTGTTGTTGACAGGTGCAGTCGTGTGCGAAAGTGCTTTCAAGTGTTATTATTAGTAGGGTTTTTCCGAGTTTCGTTGTTTTTATACAAGGCTATGACAAAGGTTTGCATTTTGTTGGTTTTGCACTTATTTGTTCTTTGCAGAGCTTTCCCGAACAATAAGGGGAGTAAACCAAAATTTCCAAAAAAATAACATAGATAGATAGATTAACACTTTTAAATCACCACAGAAACAATAAACAAGTAATATTACTATAGAAAGGTAATACAATGGGCGGCCTTATCGCTGCAAGCGATCTCTTCCAGGCAACCTTTGGATGGAACGAAATGAGCAACGCTATAATAGACTGCGGTAACTGATAAGTGATAGTGCGGTGGACTGGAATAAGTTTCACTTTAAGTAAAATAAAGGCGCCTTTAAATAAACTTAACTTAACTTTAAAGAAACGCCTTTAAATAAAATAAGTCATAAACTTGAATAAAAGCGTCAAAGTGTGTAGACATGGTTGTTAGCGTCGCAGGAAGTCGGTGGATGGAGACGGCTAAAGACCGTTCGTTTTAACATTCAAGAGGGAGGCCTATGTACAGCAGTGGACTTCTATATGCTGATGATGATGACATAGTTTATTTATATAATATGTTAACATAGATCTGCCGCGTGCCGTGGTGTCCGGTGGCCTAGGAATATACCCCTCTGTCTCCTCCCGTGGATGACACAAGTTGAATACGACACCAGGCGATGGGCAGTAGCATCCACCTGAGTACTCAACGCCAATAACGCTGTGCTGTATTTTTAATTCACTTAGAGTATAATATATTTGAGTAATAATTAAGATGGTTAGCATTTTGGTGTATACTGTTAGCTTTCTGTCTATCTGAAAAAAATAATTCTAATAATTCTAATTCTAATTCTAATTCTGCGTTTACAAATCCACCTGCCAAGCGTGTTGATTTTGGCAAATCCACCCATTATAATTCTATGGGGGAAGTCTATGTTCATTCTGGGTATTTTTCTATGTATAATAAAAAATATCTATCTATGTAATGTATTGTATTAAGTATATCAGTTATCTAGTGCCCATAACACAAGCTCTGCTTACCTTGGGGCTAGATAATGTTGTGTGAAATGTGTCCAGCATTAATTTATTATTTATTATTATTAGTGGTTTCCTACAGGTTGATGATGAAAATGATGATGATATTTTATGCGTGACAGTACTTTAATCACTCATCTAAATAAGGTTGTGTGCATAATTTCGCACGCTTTCACACCCACACCCATATTATGACAGCGACCTTATCGCTTATGAAAAAATTTAAGAGTAACATTTATCCATTCGTGAAATTAGCTGATATTGAATGCACTTTAATGTTTGTATTCGTACGTTTGCTTGGAATAATCAAGTGTGTTCCTATTTTTGATAATTTTTATTACCCAGACAAACCCTAGTCGGTTTTAGGGTTAGTTCTAAAAACCCCTTTTAGATATTCTCTTTGGAGATGCAAGATAAGGGTGTAGCAGATTTTGGTACTCCCAAAATCAAAATTTGGGATTTCCAAAATACCATTAGTTTTATTTTTATTAAATGATAATTACGTAATGCCCTAAGTATCCTACCCCGAACATATGACACAAGAAAAAAAAACTTCACGTTAGCATACCAATTTAGAGACACCCTGTAGTCTGATGATATGCAGTCTGAGTATAAACGATGATGAGAGTGTGTGATGGATTTTATTTGTTGGAAATAATGAAAGGAAGAATAGAACAGTGCTGCATAACTGCTTACGCTTGACATAAAGCCAGACTCAAGAGCTCTATAACTTGTTATTTATCACTCTGCAGACATTAAAAACACCGCGCATTTTATTACTGAATTATTAATTTTAGATTTAAAATTATGGGTGTCAGCTACAAGCTTTTATAAGTTGAATGACAGAATTGGCACTTGGCTCACAAGCCACTCAATTACAGTAGCGAATGGTAATGGGGAACGCAACAATGGGGATCATTTTAGCAGCTTTAGCGCTACATAAATCTTATGAAACTTGAATAGGGGAAACTTCTTGACAATGTTAAAAAGACGAACAAATATTGTTTAAAATAATCAATAAAACACCTTTATTGTTGTACATATCAGAACTTAATTTTATTCTTGTATTTTTCATAATATGTACTATATCTGATGTGTGTGTTCTCAATAAATAAATAAATATTAATAACAATTCCGCTCCTATCCATCAAAAACTCTGAAAGAATTCGACACGTGTTTCGCCTCTCAACGAAGCATCATCAGGAGTGAGTCAAAATTTCTGAGGATGCTTCGTTGGAGAGGCGCGGAATTGTTACTATATATTCGTTCGTCTATTCAATATTGTAGAATAGATTTCCGCAAAGTCACGCTTGAATCAAATAATGAAACTTCTTGAACTAAATATTCCTTCTTTGAAATAAGATTCAGACAGCGCTAAAGCTGCCAAAATGATCCCCATTGTTGCGTTCCCCATTCCCGTTTTTATTTAATGTTTGTTACCGCATATCTCCGGCGTTTATGACCCGATTTGGAAAATTCTTTTTTTATTTGAATAGATATACTTCCAGATTGGTCCCATTTTTTTCAGAATCCAGTTCTGATGATGGGATCCATGAGGAATTGAGGGAACTCCTCAAATATTGTAGGCATACATAGGTTGATTTTGATATTTTCAGCAACAAACCAAGCATTTGCATTCAGAAAGTATCATAATCCTTTCACCTCTATGGTTCTTTCATCATTTTTTTTCATCCAAAATTTATTAGTCGAATACAATGGCGGAAGTCGGTTTTTTAAATGAAAAGTTATTTGAATGGAAAGTTATTTTTATGAAGTGACTTTTTGCCGTCTATTTGCACTCTAAGTACGAGTTTTTAGTGACATCGAATCAAATGCGTATCCGTCATAAATGGCAACAAAGTGGCGCAGCTTATTTTTTAAAAGATTGTTTTTTATTTGTTCGTTGTTTTCGCATTTGATTCGATAGTACTAGATAGTATTTGGCTGATAGTGAAAGATAGCTACCGTACTTAAACAACAGCAATTTAATTTAATTTAAAATTTAATTTATTTAAGTAAGTAATCGAAGTAGGTTCGGCTTGATTAATAAGCAATTTCAATTTAAATATTAATTGATTGGAACATGCGCAAGACTCGTTTGACTTCAACGAATTTAGTTCAAGAAATCATTAATTTTGTTCACACTAATTATTCACTATTTTCAATTTATTGTTCAAGATAATTCAAATGCAACGCAATCGTTGTATATTCAACCTAAACACAAATGTTTAAGGTAAAAAATTTAGTGTCAGATATAATTGTAGATCGTTACAGAAGTAAGTGCGCATAGTTCAAATTGCTATCATTTTAGTAGAAATGTTAAGGCACGATATGATTCAAGATAATTAATTGATTCAAGCATGACTTTGCGGAAATCCATTCTACAATATAAAATAGACGAACAAATATATAACAATTCCACTCCTCTCCAACGAAAACTCTGAAAGAATTCGACACGTGTTTCGCTTCTCAACGAAGCATCCTCAGGAAATAGTAGGCTCACTGCGTGCTAGAACAACAAAGACACATTACTGCAGAAACTCCGCAGCCAAATTGCCTCGCCGAACGCCGAACAGAAAAACTTTTTTCAGTTCGGCGTTCGGCGAGGCAACATGGCTGGAGTTTTCGTTGAAGAGAAGCGGAATTGTTACTATATATTTGTTCGTCTATTTTATATTGTACGATATTATTCTAAAATCCAATCATCCAAAAATCTAAGGGCCTTATTCATAATAATTTTTTAAACCTATTTTAGTTAAAATAGCTTTTGTTCCGTTCTGTCTTATGTAAAATGTCATACGTCAAAACAAGACAAAAGCTATTTTAACTAAAATACGTTTAAAAAATTATTATGAATAAAGGGGTAAATTTTTAATCCAAACTCAAAGTTGAAAATTGCATGTCATATTTGACTATGAAACTGTGGTTTGCCTGCATTCATTTTGAGGTTTTTTTTTAAATAATTGAAATATACAAATCATAGATAAAAAAATATGCGTGCTATTATGTTGTTGCTATTCTAAACTTTCAACTGTTTTTCAAAATTCTATTCGGTCTCTATTATTATTATATTGTTCTACCTACACTATTTTTTGCATCTCAATATTTAATCTCTACGTCGTTGCACAGGGCGTTCAAAATACTTACCACTTTTGAAATCCGTCCTCGCCTTAAAGTAATTTACATAAAATATACCTACTTTGAACAGCCCATCATCAGTTTCATTTATTTTTTAACCGACTTCCCAAAAAAGGAGGAGGTTCTCAATTCGGTTGTATTTTTTTTTTTTTTTTTTTTTTTTTTTTTTTTTTTTTAATGTTTGTTACCGCATATCTCCGGCGTTTACGAACCGATTTGGAAAATTCTTTGTTTAGTTGAGTAGATATACTTCCAGATTGGTCCCATTTTTTTCAAAATTGAGTTCTGATGATGGGATCCATGAGGAATTGAGGGAACTCCTCAAATATTGTAGGCATACATATGGCGATTTTGATATTTTCAGCAAGACACCAAGCATTTGCATTCAGAAAGTATCATAATCCTTTCACCACTATGGTTCTTTCATAAAAAAAATTTCATCCAAAATTATTTTGTCGAATACTATGGCGGAAGTCGGTTTTTTAAATGAAAAGTTATTATATATAATCACTTGATGTGTGTCACGTAAATAGGTATGTACAACTTAAAACTGGTGTTCAACTCAGCGATTAGGGTACCTATCTTAACTTATATGGTATGTTGTTTAAATCTATTCAAATAAGGTATTCTTTGATGGATATAAATATTAAATAGTTGTATATTTTGTCAATACATCGGTATATTGTCAATGTTGAGTGATTAAGTATCTTCTTAGCATACACAGACAGAGTAACAGAGCATTATTATTTGCTTGTATCTTGACCCTTAAATTAATATAATTCTATGAAATACATTTAAGGCTGTAAATAAAGGATTTCATGGATACCGATATTTACGGCCGTCATGTGACAGCCGTCGCTTGACACAAACACTTGGCACTGATACTCAATACTGTGACAGGGGCAGTTCAAAGCAATAGCACGTGCTAAGTAACGTTTATTTATCTTGGCAAACCTCTCGACACTAACGCTTGACACTAACACTTGACACTAACATTTGACAGTAACACTCGATACTAACACTAGACACTAACACTACACTAACACTACACTAACACTACACTAACACTACACTAACACTACACTAACACTACACTAACACTACACTAACACTACACTAACACTACACTAACACTACACTAACACTACACTAACACTACACTAACACTACACTAACACTACACTAACACTACACTAACACTACACTAACACTACACTAACACTACACTAACACTACACTAACACTACACTAACACTACACTAACACTACACTAACACTTAACACTAACGCTTGACACTAACACTTGACACTAACACTCGATACTAACATTCTTCACTAACTACACTCTCATTCGACACTAACACTCGACATTAACACTCTACCCTAACACTGTACACTGACGCTCGTCACTAACACTCGAAACTCCGTGGAGTGGAAGCACTCTTCTTCTTCATCAGCCGGTACGGTAGACATTCACTGCTGAATGAGGCCTCTTCCACAGCATGCATAGCGAGCGAAACCTCTTCTAAAGAGAAAATAAATGTTCTTTTATTATTAATATTTATGTCGACATTTGTGTAAGTGGACTCCACGACACTAAACGATTGAAAAGAATTCAGTGTCAATGCGATATACACAACTGTGACACTCGGTGTTATACACTGAGTGTCGACTCGATTGTAAGATGGCGCCATGTATGCATGCCCTTAGAAAACGTAAGCTTAAGTTTTAAGGCCACATTTATTAACCCTAAGCTTCAACGTGTCAGGTATAAAATAATTTTGATTAATAACCCAAAAATCGGTGTATTTAATCTGAGGTGTGCCGCCAGACACGGCCTAATCTATTAAACAAACTTATAATTGCATTGATACTCAATTTATAGTTTATCGACAGATCTCGGCGCCAATCCACAACGTAATAACTAAGGCTGATATCAACTAAAGCGGAGCAATCAGTTGTGTTACGTCTTTGATTATATACACACTAGATAGAGCTTCATGACACAAACGCTTCGAAAAAAATACTGTTAGCTGGTAAGTCGCTTCCCGCACCTCATTGTCAATTGTATTGTCAAGGCGAACGGTCGCAAAGTGAATTGAAATTTGAGCTAGCAATGACGATTTGCGCCATAAAAGTGTGCAGAAATTACAAAGGACGTTTAAAAACAACTAGTAAAGTCACCTACCATCGATAAGTATCCAGAATTCATAGTATTTTCAAAAGTATTCAATAAAAACAATCAACTTATTAGCCCCGATTATTCAACTCAAGCTTGGCACTTTTGTCTGTGTTGCCAGTTTTTGAATGCTAAATTCCTTATGGTGACTGAATAAATGATTCCTTATAAAGTGAGAACGTCGATTGGGTTCACCTGCTTTTACTTTACTTCACTTTTACCTATGAAAAGTGTAGTAGGTATGTATGTATATCGGCCTCTGTGGCGCGGCGGGCGAAGGCATACATACGTTATCTTATCCACTCTAACGAACGTCTATAGCGATGATTAATCAAAAGATGCCTGAGATGAGATTATATTGTGAGTTGAAAATTTAAAATATACTGGGTGTTTTTTTTTAAATGGGACAGTATGGGGATATCCGAATCCATAAGAGATACGGGAAAACTGTCTTTGGAACCATTTGCTCATTTTGTATAAAAACGATTTTGGCATAGTTATTTTTTGGTCAAGCGTGAGTTCTCCATAAAAATTAGTAGTTTTGATCAAAAAAATTTTTTATGCGTATTTTTTTTTGATCACTTTTATGTAAGGATTGTTTCATTGTATCGGAAGAAAAACATCTGAGCAGCAGAAGTTAGTCAAATTTAATAAAAATTTGTAAGTAATCTGGTACGTTAATAAAACTATCGCAAAAAAAGAAGTTTTTTAGAATACCTAATGTTCCTATAGTTCACAGACACTGGGTGAATATTATAAAAAAACAAAGCTTTTTATTGACTTTTTTCCCACACGCTCGACATAATCACAATATCGCTAGTCTATCTATCTCCATTCTGTAAAAAATCAACAGATTCCACTGTTTGTTTTCTAGTAACCGGCAAAACTTACTTACCCGAACATAGTCAGTTTTTCCCAATAAATTGGGAAATATGTCAGTAGTTGTTATCTTTACGCACGCAAACAGACACAAAAGCAATGACGTGACGCGAGTGTAAGACAAACCTGCATGCATGTTTGTGTGTGTAGACACGCACACGCGCTAGCAAAGGCTGGCCTCTTTCTTTTGTAGTGATTGCAGGACGAAACTCTATCTAGTGTGTATATAATCAAAGTGTTACGTATAATAATAATAATAATCATTTATTGATCCAGAAAAAATTACATTATAACAATAATATGGTAACGTAGGTACCATAATTATAATTTTGTACACTAGCTCCCACACTAGGACTCCCTGGTGTTGTGGAAAGCTATGATACCTGTGTTGTAATTTGGAGATTTGAATTTATACAATACATTTTCTCTTTCCATAACATTCCTACGGGCAACTGTCTACTAAATGCAACTAGATATATATAGGTACTATGACACATGTTTCATAGCTTAAGCCTGGCTGGCATTTTCCCTAATACTTACTGAGGCATCTTTAGGCCACTTTCGATTTTAAATAGTGTATGCAGAAAAGCTATAGTCGACAGTGCTCCTTATTCAACCTGCAGCATGACTTATGATAGAACGTTTTTCAATTTAATGATTAAGTTAATTGATATTATAGTAAATGATAAAGCCGTGTTTCTTCCGTTAACATGAAAATAATTCTGCTCTGTCCCGATTAGCTATTTGGGACGAGCGGGACAGACCGGAATAACTTAGTGTACTTACCTATACTAGAGCTAAAAACTCACAGACAAACACTAGGTATAGTTTTTAAATGAGGAGATACTTTTTCTACGCCGCGGCGTACGTTTTCTAAGGCTTCGTTGAACAGGACTCTAAAAAATCAGTCAAGATTTCTTGATCTATTTTTTATTATAACTTTTATATCTATTCAAATAAAAAAAGATTTTTCCAAATCGGTTCATAAACGCCGGAGATATGCGGTAACAAACATTAAAAAAAAATACAACCGAATTGAGAACCTCCTCCTTTTTTGGGAAGTCGGTTAAAAAGAATCTGCTGTCAGAAAAAAAAAACTGGCCTACACTTTGAACTTTTTTGTTTCCCAAAAAGTTCTATATAATTTCTGGCGTTGTCACGAATGGGGGACGCTGGTACTTTTTTTCCAACGTCCCCCAATGAGGCCACATAAGTGGGGGAAGCCTGGGAGTGAACGCTCGTCTCTGTTCTTAGCGAGTTTCTTTCTAGATTTTAGTTTGATTCCTCATCGTCTTCTAGACAATCCTTCCAGCGTGTATAAGGCCTATAATATAGACTGTAATTGGGGGGGCCCCCAATAATAGTAGCAAATGGTAATGGGGAACACAACTATGGGTATAATTTTGGCAGCCTTCGCGCTATCTAAATCTTATGTTATGACACTTGAATAGGGCAAACTTCTTGAACGAAATATTCCTCCTTTTATGTTTCAAAAGATTTGGAAAGCGCTAAGGCTGATGATGATGATGATCCCCATTGTTTTGTTCCCATTACCATTTGTTTCTGTAATTGGGGGTTAGGTCTATATACTCGTTCGTTTCTATTGGCGGTGTCGGTACAAAGTTCAAAGAAAACTAAAGATAAAGATAAATCATTTATTACCAGAAAATACAGTACAGTACAGAAATATACATGGAACACATTTAAGGAAAAATTGAGTAACATTATGGATTTCTTTAAATAACAGAAACTATGACCCCACACTAGGCTTTAAGCCCGTGTCGTGTGCTGGGGTATCCATGAGAAATTGGTCAAAAGAAGATTTACAAAAACGTACATATATACCTAGTAATAAGAAAAAGAAAAGAATAATATGAATAATGACATGTTAAATCCTTGCATATTCGTGTGTGAGGGTGAAGGTGTGTACCTAAACCAAAAATTTATTTATAAAAGCTTACACTTGTTAGCTTTTGAAGTTTTACACAATTTATTAATAAAAACTTGTATATCAAACTATCGAAGATTAATTACCGCAGATTAGGTCACTTCCTCTGATGGTGTTCAAAACGTTGGTAATAAATAATCTTCAGGATTACTTTTGTTATAGACCAAGTTATAGTTTTCCGTGTTTTATAATAAACACGGATGTGTGTTTGTTATAAAACATGGATAGCTCGCAGCATCTTTGGCTGATACCGGGATAAAAATAAACTTATAATCCAGTTCATAATTCATCTTCCTAACTACTTCTAACTACCTTTACTACAATTACGTAATTTTTGTAATTAATGTATTGTATCCCCAGCCATTCTTCTAATCTTACAGATCTCTCTCCATACAAAGGTTATCTGGAATAAATATCTATTTCTAATATGAGCTGTGATTTTTCCGGCCAAAGAATAGACCCCTCCGTCTCCCCCCGTGGATGTCGTAAAAGTCGACTAAGGGGTTACACCAGGGGATGGGCAGCACCCACCCGAGTACTCAACACCAATACTGCGATCAACAATCCGTCTGCCAAGCGTGGTGATTATGGCAAATCCCCCCCTTGAGTTCTATGGGGGAGGCCTCGATCAGCAGTGGACGTCTAACGTCGAAGAAGACATGTGTGTTTGTGTGTCTCATGTTGTGGAGATGAAGGAGTCTTTTCCTAGTCTCTGTTCTCTATTCTAAGGTCAAAAACACCACATCCTTTATGAGTAGTAGGGAGATGAGTTATCCATCCGCACAAATGGCGAATTATTAGTAAACTGTTATTGTTAGTAGTATAACTTCTTGTGAAAGAGTTAGTCCGGGGAAGTACTGCCACCGTACCTATTCCTGCCGCCAAGCAGTATAGTGCTCGCATTGTTGTGTTTCGGTTTGAAGGGTGCGGGTGCCGGTGAAATTACAGGGACATGAGACTTTTCATCTTTATGTCTCAGGGTCGTCAGCGCGTGTGTGATGCCTTTGGTGTTGCAGGTGTCAATAGGCTACGGTAACTGCTTTCCATCAGATGGGTATGCTTGTTTGCTTGCCAAGTAGTATAAAAAACTATTGCTTGGGTCACAAAGCAACTAGACGGTACCAGAGTTCTTGAAAGCGGTTTAGGGACAAGACAAACCAGAAATGACCTACGTACTAAGGTTAATATCGACACGCTTGGCGATAACCTGATAGAACCAGAAAGAGCTAGTTGCATCGCACCGGAACATGATGGCTTTTACACGCAGACCCACGATGTAGAGATGGCCTCTATCGTTACACAGTGTGATTGATGACCGTACCAATGAGTGTGTTATGTTGAAGACCTCCGTAGGGTGGCAGGCGAGTAGCTGGCTGAGATGCAAGAGGTGCGGGTTCTATTCCCGCTGCAACAAATGCCGTTATAATCCCCGATATAATAGATATGGCTAAATCCACCTGTTCTTTTTCAGCAAACTATAAAAAGGGATATGCTTGATACTTATCTGAAGGATAAATCCGCAGAGAGGTTCATCAACATCATCATCAGCCTGTAGAAGTCTACTGCTGGAGATAGACCTCATCCTAGAATGCCACGACGAATAATTTGTTTATTTATATTGTCACGGGTATTTATCGCGTGTTACCTTATTATTTATTATTCCCGTAATATATAATAAGGTAACGTAATAAGGTACGTATGCGTAGATACGGTTAGTGTGGTGTTTCGGACTATGAATACGGCCATTTCTAATTCTACTCTCTTCTCGATGGTAGCTCCATGTACTCCAGTCAGCCCGCGACCATGATTGCTGTACCGCATTCGTAACGTCGGGAATAATAAATAATAAGGTAACATGCGATAAATACCTGTGACAATATCCTACTATCCTATCCTACTTCCTACTAATATTATAAACGCGAAAGTTTGTGAGTATGGATGGATGTTTGTTACTCTTTCACGTAAAAACTACTGAATGGATTTGAGTGAAATTTGGAATGTAGATACTTGACGCCCTGGATTAACACATAGGCTACTTTTCATCATCATCATCAATTTTCATCATTATTCACGCGGATGAAACCGCGGGGCGCAACTAGTAAATAAATATGTGTTCTAATCGCGAGAGTTTAAAAATATTATAATTTGTTTATTTGAGGCAGGTAATTAACTTAATAACGTATTCATCTAACCCAGCCTTTGCCACACATAATACAAGTCAATGGTAGGTATGTTGTGTGCTGACAAGCACCTGCTTCAAATTTACATTTACAGAATTTAGTCAAAGTTGTTGGTTTGCTTAGAATCCAGTATTGAAATATCCTGATCGTGTACCGTGATTTGCCGATACGGCAAGGCCGTTGCTACTATTCAGATTGTCTTTACCTAAATACTATACTGGTATTTAGATGGTTGTGTCCTAGTAAAAATTGTCTAAAGTCTGGCTTTAGCCGGATTATGATACTTGTATCTCTGTCCGGCCAAAATATATTTGTTATAAGGAAATTATAAGCCGTGTTTGTTGCCTGATTCTTCTAGGTTTGGTCACGTTGGAACAGGAGTAATTTTAGTTTATAAGACGATTCAAAATGATCCTTGTGATTTTAATGAATACAATTCTTTTGATTTATAGTTTACTGTAAAAGAAACTTACGAATCGATTCGACTTTAAAATATGCACCAAAATTCTTGAAACCTGCAACCTCCTTGTGCACGATCGTAACTCCTTGAGTGGTGATATATTTTTCTTGCTGACAGCCAAATCGGAAATCAGCTGCACATTTGGATGGAAAACGTTTTTGCGATCCATAGGTGTAGAAGGCCTCAAGAAAGGAAGTAGCATGTAGGTATGGAAGGTGTTTTCGACAATTTTCTCGTACATGTTCTGTCATCAAATTGTTATCTGCATTCGGTTGAAGAAGCCCTTAATGCTTTCTTGGAAGTTGTCAGATTTTTCCGCCTTTTGATTTTGTATCTGATAAACTCTAGTCAGTGCTAAGTGGGTACTATCAGCGGAATGTGTCACGATGATTGTTACCGAGGTAGGCTGGTTACGCTGCGCTAATATCGTGTCTTTTTGATAGTTCGCTCCTGTTTGCGTTTGCAATGCTAATTAGTTCGCTTGTTTCCGAGAATTCGACTGTGATTTTAGAGTTTAGTTTAGGTTGTCCATTTCCGATGATCATGGCTGATAAAGTTCTACTGTATCATCACACACTTGATTTATATCATTAGCATCATTATCAAACTTAGTCATGTTCTTTTCATGTCTCCTTTGTTTCTTGTTCCATTTCAAGTCTGCACGTACTTTCTATGTCAAGTATGCACGTACTTTCTACGTTAATTCTGCACGTACTTTCTATGTCAAGCCTGATGCACGTATCTGCACATACTTTCTATGTCAAGCCTGTACGTACTTTCCTTGTCTAGTCTGTACGTACTTTCCATGTCAAGTCTGCGCCTACTTTCTATATCAAGTCTGCACGTACTGTCCATGTCAATTCTGCACTTACTTTCTATGTCAATATCTGTACGTAATCTATGCTCCTTGTAGTAAGATCCTCTTAAAATGTGTTAAATGCTTCACTGGCGTCTTGACTTTACAGTACCTCCTTTAAATACAGTTAAAACAAGGTGCTACAACTTAAATATTCGCCACACCAATTAAACCGGCAGATTAGCATGTTGCCGATATAACCCAAGCTCTATCGTCATTAAGTTACCCTCAAGGAACAATACAATCTTCTTTTAACGGATTGTGATTAGGTCTACCCATGGAGATAAAAATATAGCTACAGCCGGGGCCGTGTGTTTAATCTTATATTAGACCCCTCCATCTCCTCCCGTGTGTGACTAAGGGATTACACCAGGGGATGAGCAGCAGCATCCACCTGAGTACTCAACACCAATACGCCTACTAATCGTGATGGTTAAGGCAATTTTATGGCCTACAAAGAGCAATAGCTTAGCTTTGCTATGAGCTTAGCAAAGTTGATTTTCTGTGTCATCTGTCACTTGATTGTCACTTGAAACTGCGTTATACGTTGTGTGTGTGGCCCACAAAAACCGAGTTACTATCGGTCCTATTATTCTTTGCCAGCGGCTTTACCTTGCAGGCCATATGTCCATTTGTAGGTCATGCCCTTAAATATTTTTATCTAGTGCATACCGGTTTCCTAACGAGGTAATGATGTCTTCCTTCATGTATAGTATCATGAAATGATTATTAGTAATGGCTCACTCACGTAATCTATCTTCCAAAGTGACCATCGAGCATTTACTCTTTGACAATTTTTTTTAACCGGTTTCAAAATAAGGAGGAGTTTCTCAATTCGACCGTATGTTTTTTTTGTATGTTTGTTACGCGATTACTCCGTCAACTTTGAAATGATTTTGATGATTATTTTTTTGTTTGATAGGTCATACTTCAGAGGTGGTCTCATATCAATTTTATCGAAATTAATTCAGCGCTTTTTAAAAGAAGTCAGTTTTTGTGTTATTTTCTTTTTAAATTACCTATATTTTGTTAAAATTCTAACTTGTTACTCACATATCGAAGTCTGAGTTTTGACAAACAATTTACACAGACGTATGGTGTAATTTACATTACATTTAATAGCACATGCCCTACATGGTATCACACTTCGCCCGCCACCCTTAGAAATTAGAAAAATCACATCCCAGTAATTTCCCCAGCATCCATACCCTTTAAACCAGAACTCAGCAATGCGAGCATCTTCTTGGTGGCGGAAATACTTATAGCACTTCCCCGGACGAGCTCTTTAAAAAGGAGTTTTCATCATCATCATCAGCCCATAGAAGTTGAATGGACATAGGCCTCCCCCTTAGAACTAACGAGACGAAACGTCTTGAGTCACCTCCATTCACCTACTCCTTGCGACGTTTATAATGACCATGGAGACCTTCAAGAAGCTACACAAATACTTACATTTTCAGTTAGGGTGATTTATCAACACGGGTGCTTATGTTGGTCTTGGCGCCAAGAATTAAAATAAGCTATATGTTTTATATACCTGGTAATTGTATAGTATATACCTGGTTTACTTTATATACCAGATTTGTGTACTGACGGGTGCAAGAAGGTAATCCGGCTTATGCAAAGCTGCGGCACTTTCAATTAGTTATCAATTGATTGATTTGTTATAAAGTTGAAGTTCGGTACCTAACACTAAGAGGTACCTTCCTACTAGGGCATTGGTGAACTTTAGTGTAGGTGTTAAGGGATTTGTATTTGTTAGTTTATCACTCAATCTGTGTCGGGTAATACAATTTAAGAGAATGTCATCGGTGGCTAGCAAAAGTTTGCTTCTAGTTTGGCTAAATGTTCTTCAAACTCCATGAAACTTTTTATACATAATTAGTGCCTATCTACACTAATATAAAGACCCGTGGACCCCAGCCCATTACACATGTAATATCTCTTAGGTCACGTCAATCTAGAAAGCACCTTATAAAACATACATAACATAACACCCAACAGTCACATACGTAGTCTTGTGGTATCAGGAACTACAAGTACCATAATGGTACCATAACACCCAGACCAGGAACACATTATTTGCAGGTCATACAAACATTAGTCCCACAGCGGGAATCGAACCCGCAACCTCTTGCATCTCAGCAGGCTGCTCGTCCGCCACGCCACAGTGGTCATCTTTATGACGTTGCACTGCGCCCTCACCCTAAGATACAAAGATGAAGTCTCATGTGCCTGTAATTTCACCAGCACCTACCCTTCAATCCGTTACACAGCAATGCGCGCACTATATAATACTGCTTCGGCGGCAGAATAGATCAACAAGGTGATATACGATTAGCAAAATCTGTTGTGGTATCTGTAGTCAGATCGGCTTTGTTAGATTGATCATCGCTACGGGAAAGTTATGAACAGAATGTATCTAGGTATTCTCCAACGAAGACGGGACAGTTAAGATCGAACTTCACTTGGTAAGTTCGTTTGATTATCTAATTAGTATTGTCTATTGAACTGATAATCGTATGGTTGTAGTACTTCCCCGGACGAACTCTTTCACAAGAAGCTCTAATGCAAAAATGCTCACGTGATAAAGTAACATTTTATTGTTATTATTAAATGACGGAACTGACATTTGGCCCACCTGAGGCCCAATTCTCTAATTTAAAAACATTCAATTCGCAGTATAATCTCGTCTCAGTCGCACTGTCATGTATAGTAACTATTACTCAATCTTCGCGTTTCTTGCGAAGAATATGT
Organism: Epirrita christyi; assembly: GCA_951392215.1. Taxonomy (NCBI): domain Eukaryota; kingdom Metazoa; phylum Arthropoda; class Insecta; order Lepidoptera; family Geometridae; genus Epirrita; species Epirrita christyi. The sequence continues at coordinate 1,451,260 of OX595849.1, forward strand.
AATAGTTACTATACGAAACAGTGCGACTGACACGAGACTGGAATGTTTTTAAATTAGAGAATTGGGCCTCTGATGTCACGCAGTCCCAGCTCATTGCTATAAATTAGCAACGCCACTTTGTCGTTTATCTTATTACGACACGGCAATTATGCAAGTTTTAAAATGCGATCGTGACCTACCTTGTTTTAGATGTAACTTATTTATAAGAAATTAGAATACAACCTTCAAAAATACTTCAATGCTGGGCTATATTTAGCAATTTAAAAATAACTAACTATATGTGCGTGTTTGACCATGCATGTAGGGTTAGTAGAGTCGATAACTCTCGATCGAGTCGATAGTTTTCGATAACTAGAAAACTTATGTCAGGATTTCTAACATATTTTTTGATGAAAGTTTCCACTATGACCCACATTCATGTGGATTACAACTTTCTAGGTAAAACGGTTTGGAAATAGCGAGGCCCCTCCTCGCACGTTGTAAACCACTTTGGCGGGGTATATCTCGCTGACGGAAAGGCTAGTAAAAATGTTATGTACATCATTGACAATTACCTTTTTAACATTACTCATAAAGGGAGCGCTAAAAAACACCCATACACAATTAATTAAACTCTAATGAAAATGTAAGACGTTTTATTCAATATCTTATTTCAATTAGTCAGGGACGGATGGACTAACGGGCGCGCGGTCCAAAGGATTCCGTAACGGACTCAGAACCCTTAAGACGAGGACTGATCTCAAAAGTAGTATTTTGAACGCCCAGTGCGACGTGACGTCATCAAATTATGAAATGCAAAAAATAGTGTAGGTAGAACAATATACTAATAATAGTTGTAACCGAACAGAATTTTGAAAACAGTTTGTTTTTTCAAATAAAAATCGCACAAATGATCACCCTAAAAATGCTTTGGCATTCAAATACTCTTAATTTTGAAAAAGGTCTCAAAATTAATACAGTCCGAAGAGCAAACCAGTTTCATACTCAAATATGACATGCGATTTTAAACTTTAAGCAAAGCCTTTTGGATTTTTGATGTTTGGATTTTAGGATCATACCGCGCCTTAAAAAGATCCATCGAAAAGGTCGTATTTTAGAATCAGCTTTTTTCTGATACATATTTCAGATGTCTGAATTTAACGATAATGCCGAATTTAACAGTATTTATTAAATACGTTTCTCATCAAAAAAATCGAAATACTTTCAAGTTTGTGTTTAATGGAATATTGGAAAAATATTGTAATAAACGGAAAAAACTAAATTGTCATATAACAGTTTGTAGTACAAAGTTATGAACTGCCAGCAAATATAATGATGGCTTTTCTTGAAGAAATAACACTCTTATTTGGTTATTTGTCGTCAGAAAGAAAATCTTGGTAGTGTTTGGTTTTTTTTTGATGAGAAGTGTATTATTTGATAATCTTTAATATTCTGCTTTAATTCACACAAGCAACCGTTTCGAAACGGTCCCGTAATCCAAATCAAGAGTAAAGTGATTTGTATGGATATGAGTTCCGTTGACTTGGTTGTTACGTCATTGCCATGCATGGCGGAGTCGGTCATCGCTCATCAATTCAATGTGAAAATGCGGGTTCAAGTCCCGGATCAGCTTTAATTTAACATTGTTTTTTTTGAGCACTCTCTGTTGCACATAAGATCCCATTATCGATGAGCTATTACAACAGCCGGGAGTTGAACCTACGATACAGGTCTTCCTATGCTCACAACTACACAACAAATTGATATACAGATTGAATCCGAGTAATCATAATTTGTTAACTTATATTATTTATTTATTAATATTATTTAAAAATAATTATATCATTAGGTGTAGATTGAACAGATAATGTAAGTTAACGCAGATAAGATCAATTGCCGAGTGAAATATTGACATTTCAATGAAAATAATAAAACAGCACTAAAAATAATCTAGCACATGAATAAAATTAAATGATCTTAAGTGTAAACTTATGCATGTATAAATAACTAATTTGATTATATTACTGTGCCATTAGCTGAATCATAATAAATTATTTGTTTAAATAATATTGTCAAAAATTCGCTTAAAATATAAGCTGGCATTAAAAAACTTTACTCTTAAATGAAGTAAAAACACATTTTCATCAGTAATGAAACCAGTTTGCATAAATTCCCTAATATCCAAATTATTCAAACTGCTAAATAAATAATAATGTCAAAAATAGTCTCGCAATTATTAACTTATGCAAAACTTTTAAACAAAATGAAAAAGATCACATTATTTAGATTTTTTAGCTTTTATAACGTAGTTTAGTAAAATTATGACAACAACGTACTTTACTATTCACCTGCTGACGTTTCATACAAAAACAGCTAAGTAGTAAAGTACGCTGCAGTACATAAGTGCTGAATAGTAAAGTACGAAGGTTATAGTCGTAACTTTACTAAAATACCCACTATAATTTCAATTCTTATAATGTAGAGATAGAAAACCACACATGTCGTGAACTTTAAAAAATTACGAGCAGATCACATCTTTGGTTTACTTTAAGTAATTTGGCTATCACATAAATTTTGCATTAATGTTTATCTCTGTAGTTCATAGTTTCTTTATTACCTTTTAGATTATTGTTACATTCCAAACTTTTTTTGTGAAATCTTACGTAATAATTATAATTAATAATGTATATAAAATCATTGCGTGACTGACTGACTCGCTCGCTGATTGAATATCAACACACAGCCTAAACCGTGAGAAATCGTAAGGATCTTCAAAACATGCCCTCAGTCTGGGTTTAAACCAGGACTACCAGTCTAGGCTTAAATATCAACCTATGGTAATATACGACTGTAATACAAAAGCTGATGGTTTGTTTTCCAGAAGCAACTTTCGAGCGAGATAGTCCGCGCTTATGCCAAATATTACATAAGCGTGGACTATCTCTGGTTTTTCTAAAAACAGGCAGCCCCCTAGTTTAGCAATGGTCTAGAAATTGACAGTTGATTGCTTGTTGGAGGTAAGAATTTCGTGATGTGACACAATCCGTCAGTTTGATAGTTTGAAAATTTGTGTAAAAGCGCGAGAATTGATTTCGGAATACAAACCATCTGCTTTCTTATTATGTCTTATTATGGTCGATATTTAAGCCTAGACTGGTACTCCTGGACTAAATTCAGAATTAGTCCATGTTCAGAGGCTCAAGCACGAACATCTAACGTTATCGAGACGCTAGCGTTACGATAGTAAACTTCAAATATGAACCAATCAACTTACTAAGATTTCAAGTTACCCTGATGTCATTGGCCAATATTTGACATTTGCGATCGTCTCGCTAGCGTCTTGGTAACGTAAATTATTCGTGCTGACCCCACTGTAATAAGGCCGTAAACGTTTGGAGGGTACATTCCTTTCGTGGTCTAGGGGTGCGTTAAGAAAGCAATTTCCGAAATTCAACCCCGAAATGCGGGGTGATGAAATTTTGTATGGAAAAAATTCAACGCGGACGAAGTCATGAGCGTGCTAGTAGTACTACATAAATTGGTAGGTAGCCAACTGTCACTATCAATCGTGGTACAATCACTAAAATGCATCACCAAGTCATCAAAAAGACGTGTTTTTTGAATACTTTAACAAAAAATACTCGTAGGAACAAGATTGAAAATGTTCTAGGAATCACAAATTGATTTTACATGCTAATGCATATACCTACCTATCTAAGCAGTCGTATTTACTACAGATATTTTATTTGTAAAATATAATTATTTGTGTTTTTTTTTTACAGAGTATTTAACAAATTTGAGATTTTAAAATATAGTTCTTGTGGGTATCATTTCGAGAACATAACACGTATGTAATTTCTCGGATAGTTTACAACTACCGACGTATTTTTATTGCTTTGTTGAAATTACCTACCTATTTGGGTCACGGTAAATTATATTATGTATTTTGATTAAATTGAATGCTGATAGTTTAATAACTAGGTATATAACTTTATAACTGAACGAAAGCCGTTCAGGTCAGGTTTGGACCTTACGGATTGATTAAGTAACAAACGTTTGTATGTTTGTTATGTTGTATGTTTCCAAACTTTCGAATTTATACTTGTAGAATGTTATGGGATGTAATTAATATGTTCAAGACAAATAAATAAGATATTATTATATAATTAATAGTACTTAATATTTTGTATAAAAATCACTGTCAATCTGTACATTGACATTTTCAAAACCTTTTATATTTTTTTGAATCCTTATTACTTACTAATATTATTTTTATTTTATTTTATTTATTGATGTCTACCATCAGTTGAAACAAGAAAATAAGATACAAAATGTTTAAACTATAATGTATATACATATTATACACATCTTAAGCTACATAAAAGACTAAATATAACTTCAATCAAATAACGAAAGAAAGAACCAAATAAAATTACAAACATACCTTCAGAATTAATGGTGTCTATGTAATTATTATTGATCAATGGTAAAATAGTTAATTGATTAATATACGGGACTTAACACCTTGTGTAAAAAAATAGTCACAACGAAATATATCAACTTTGTGCTTGCAAAAACCATATTAAAAACAAACAAGCAGACATCAACAAAGCAATAAAAATGAGTTATTCATTTTTATCCCATTACCAAAGAACACAATTTATGATATCCACAAATCAATTTACAACCAAATAAATCAATTCTCTCATTCAGCGATCAAGGCGATATTATATCACACAGTTCATTTTAATTATTGTTCAAACATTAATCTACCAATTTGGTAGAAATACGATAGTTAAGTAGCTTCATTATAGTTTAAAAACATAAAAGCCAATTCGAAAATTTTATAATTATAATTATTAACAAATAAATTAAAAAACTATTATTAAGTAAAGAAAGAATAATTCAAGTATGTACAAAACAATTCAAAATACAAATGTATTCGTTGAGCTATCTAAAGATCGTTGCAAACGATCTAATTATAGCTCTACTAGTAATAATAGTAATAATCATTTAGTAATAAAATAAATAGGTTTAACTGAATAACATAGGTTTCTAAGTTGTATAGTCATACAAGATGGGCAAAGTTTTTAACGACTATTTTGCTCTCTACCGAAATATATGCCAATCCTAGTTTCAAAAGCGGCCCGTTGTTCCTATACGAATAAGGCCAATGAAGATTTCTTCAACTCAACAGTTCTCGAAATAAATTGATCCTGTACTTATTCTTAACATTAAATCAATGACATGTTCCTAAAAATTCTGATTATTTGGGAATGTATCATACATACCTATGGCACATAATAACCCAGGTACATCCGGATTTGAATTTTGCGAAAACCTAGTTATTTCGTAAATTGACTCATTGAAGAAATATTTCGCAAATGATAAAATGGCGCCAATGATAGATAAAGTAACACGGAATTATGATGTCAGCACATTTTGGAGGTGTGGAGGCGCCCGTGACGTCAAAAAAAAGATTAGCTAATATTGATAAAAAGAGTATAAAGTACATTTGTATCAATGGAATTCGATGCTATCTGTAATGTTATGACATGAGTATTCTTTTGTTTTATGATTGGTAGATTGTTTGTACTTATAATAAAGTCTTGCTCACTTTTCTGTTCAACTTGGTGTCTTTTAGTGCATTTGGAAACAACGTTATTTTTTAACAGACTACAAAAATAGGAGGAGGTTCTCAATTCAGTTTTTTTGTTATCTCATAACTTCTTCATTTATTAACCGATTTGTTTTTTTTATTATTTGTTACCGGATTGGTATCAAATACCAATTCCGGTATTTGATACCGTATTGAAATTGGTAAAAATTTTTAAAAGCTTAGTTTGGTTGATGGAATCAATGTGGAATTGAGGGAACTCGGAGGTTTTGGTATTTTAAGCAACACGTTATTGTTTTGTATACCTTTAGCAAATTAAAACATGCAGATAGCCGATATTCAATGGCAGAAGTCAGTTCATTGTGGTATTATTTGTGACCCATTCTTGTAGATTTCCTTATGACGGCCGTCTAATTTGATAGTTTGCTCCGTTATTTGTGGTGAAAATAATTACATGGTTTTTTTGTATATTTGCCGCTTCCTTTTTTTTAATTTATTTTGCAATTTACACCGTTACTCTGTGCAAGTCGCCAAAGTCTGTCAAGATGGTTTAATAAATCAGTTGCAGTGTTTTACTAAAACTTTGATGGAAAACTTCAACCCCTTTCAAAAGTTACACAATCACTTATATTTAACTTCACACACTTCTGTTTTTGTAATTTGGTTAAAATGCCACCAAACTTACATGAAATAACTCAAAATAACTATGGAAAATAAAATAAAACTACATGACCACTCTTTTCGTAAATGGCGGGAAGAGTGTTCGTCCCCCTTGAACCGTATTCGTCAAGCCAAGATAGGGTGTGGTCTATAAGCACATGCGCTGTAACTGCAGTATCAGCCATTTTTCCCTTAATGTTTTCAATCAATCCAACTGCGTCCTCTTTCCCATAAGTCAAAAGATCTAAATGAAAACGGATTATTTGTTGGTCAATTCTCTTTGGTATTAGGTTTGTTCTGGCTGCTGGCTTTTTTAGTAATGTAGAAGAAAGCTTTAGCTGAGTTGGTCGTGGAAAGCAATGGCGACGATAAGCTCACCACTTGTCACGTCTATATTGCTGCGAGTGAGCACGGTGAAAAGAGTCCCTTTGAGGCCGTTGAGCAAGTCTTTTGGGAAAAAAAAGCGTCCGTTTATGTATATATGTATGGTTTGGTTCCAGAGCACATTACTTCAGCAATTCTTCTCTAAAACATCCTTGAGATGGGTTATTCCCGAAATCCCTTTTGTACCCATCTTCATTTTATTTCGGAAATGCATTCTTTTTGTAATAAGAATTAAATTTCTAACATAGTCAATTAGTCATTTATTTCCTCTTTCCACCTAAACATGCACTTAGATATGTCAAAACAAATACCATCCTACTAATATTATAAACGCGAAAGTTTGTGAGTATGGATTGATGTTTGTTACTCTTTCACGTAAAAACTACTGAATGGATTTGAGTGAAATTTGGAATGGAGATACTTTACGCCCTGGATTAACACATAGGCTACTTTTCATCATCATCAATTTTCATCATTATTCACGCGGGTGAAACCGCGGGGCGCAACTAGTACATCATATAAACAATACTGACGATTGGTACATTTCGATAGAAATCAAATTTAAATATAATTTGAGTTTCAACTAAAAGCTTCGTCATATTGTAAAAACAAAATAACTTTTCATTTAAAAAACCGACTTCCGCCATTGTATTCGACTAAATAATTTTGGATGAAAAAAAATTTATGAATGAACAATAGTGGTGAAAGGATTATGATAATTTCTGAATGCAAATGCTTGGTGTCTTGCTGAAAATATCAAAATCACCATATGTATGCCTACAATATTTGAGGAGTTCCCTCAATTCCTCATGGATCCCATCATCAGAACTGGATTCTGAAAAAAATGGGACCAATCTGGAAGTATATCTACTCAAATAAAAAAGAATTTTCCAAATCGGTTCATAAACGCCTGAGATATGCGGTAACAAACATAACAAAAAAAAAATACAACTGAATTGAGAACCTCCTCCTTTTTTGGGAAGTCGGTTAAAAATAACAGAATGCGCCGTGAGGTTAAAGGCACAAAAGCGCGATCTTTCCACGATATCTCTGAGGGTTAGCACTTATGGCCACAACTGTGTAAGAAGTAGAAAATGAGTGATTCTTTTTTATTTCCAGGAGGGAGATGCCGTCGCGACGGTGGTAGAGGCCAGAAGGGCGGCCGGATGCGGCCCGCGCGCGCCCTTCCGCCCGCCGCCGTCACATAGCCCAGCGCTGCTACTATGCGCATGGCACGCGCCCTGCCCACTCTGCTCGCGGTTAGTATACATATACATACAGCACTACACACAGGCGTGCGATTTCTGAACGTTCTTAGTGACTAAATATCATCAAAAAAACCCACCGTGCAAATCACCGTTTTTCAGGAGATGTACAGTTGAGTTGATACCATTGGTATAAGAATTTTATTCATCAATTAATTTCAATTTACAGATGGAAATCGGGGATTAAAATCATTTTTTCTAACGTTTACTCACTCGAAAACTTTAAAACATCGCACCCCTGCAGTGACATCTTACCCATAGAGAAGGTTATGTAGGAAGCTTGCGGGGGAGGGCGACAGCAACATAATTAGTTAAATACCTATTTTTCATTATATCTCGCAGACCGCGTTAGCTCTTAACCCTCAATTCGCCGCGCATTTTCGTAACGTGAGCATTTTTGTGTTGTGTTCCTTTGAACCCCAAAAATCAACAGCGTATTTAAAACACCTTCTAAGATCGGTTTTTCCTAAAAACTTTGTCTCAAAATTATTTATATAATTACTGGTGTAACTTACCATTAACCGATACAAGATAAAGTATTTATTTCTTTGAGACCCAATAATTTTCTATGAAGTACACACTGCACTAAAGTTCTAATAGCTTTATGGGTAAAAACTTCGCGTTTGTTGGTGCCGGGTTTTCAAGATCCTGACACAAACGAAGGGTTAACAGTTTTGACTCTTAAATACGACAGTTAAATGCTACTAAGCGACTCTTCCATCCTCCAAAATTATCACAATCACCTGCTCATTTAAGTTCGGTGTTCTCGGAAAGGCGTCAAGCGTGATGGGACTCGTTATGATAAAACCCTGTGTAATAATAGGTAAGTTAGTGCAGGTACGGGGAAGCGATAAGACCACCCGAAACTAACGACAAGGCAGACTCGTATAGTTAAAACATCAGAGCATTATCGACTCGGTTACTTTCTTTTTCATTCACATTATTAGGATTCATTCATTTTTAGTAGTTTTAATATGTTATTTTATCACGTAGTAAAACTCCTAGCATAGAGTCTGGCTCCTACCTCCATATCCGTACCTGCCCAGCCAGCGCCCCAAGTACACTATTGGAACTGCCCAGATTTGTGCATTTGACTGATGCTATTTTCTTGCGCATCATGGCCTAATTTGATACTTTAGAATTATTTATTTTGACTTATGTAGGTTAATCCAGGTATTTCATGTTAATTTTGGGGATGCCAAGCTGATTATTTTTAAATTTGCCGAGCATTTTTAACCAACTTCCCAAAAAGGAGGAGGTTCTCAATTCGGTTGCATTTTTTTTTTTTTTTTTTTTTTTTTTTAATGTTTGTTACCGCATATCTCCGGCATTTATGAACCGATTTGGAAAATTCTTTTTTTATTTGAATAGATATACTTCCAGATTGGTCCCATTTTTTTCAGAATCCAGTTCTGATGATGGGATCCATGAGGAATTGAGGGAACTCCTCAAATATCATACATATGGCGATTTTGATATTTTCAGCAAGACACCAAGCATTTGCATTCAGAAAGTATCATAATCCTTTCACCACTATGATTCTTTCATAATTTTTTTTCATCCAAAATTATTTAGTCGAATAATGGCGGAAGTCGGTTTTTTAAATGAAAAGTTATCAGTCTCTTCTTTCATTAGCCAGACTCTAGCTCTCTTCATGCGCGACTTTGAGCTTGTCTATATGGCCAATAGTTAGCGACCACGTCTCAGTGTCGACTCAGTCACTGGTGTTGCCACTAATTAGACTTTCGTCTCGAGTCTTATCCCCCATTAAACTAAGTAAACACTTAAATGTTTAAATACCATAACTCTTATTTCTTAATACATGGCTGTTATTTAGGGAAGGAGTACTGGGTATACTGTAAATAAACGTTTATTACGTAGGCAATAGTGGTGATAATTAATATGTAATTATTAAACGCATTAAGCAGTCTGCTCAAACTAGTTTTGTTGATGGTATGTGAAGTGCGCCAGCTCACTCAATAATAATGTTACAGTTGGTGATGCAAGACATAGATATTATTTTACTAGAAAATGAACGGACGATAAAAAGATTTTAGCATAGAAACTGTTCAATCAATATTATAACATAACACCCAACAGTCACATTTAAGTTGGGGCAGGTAAGTCTAGCGCTGAACTAAACGTAGAGGGGATAGTTGCGCATGTTTACTGTCGCGCACGCAATACAATGGGAAGTTTTCTGACAGCTGAAAGAAAATAGTTCTAAATCCATGCATAGATGGCGCAGTCCAGATATGGTTGTCTACATTTTGTCGGTCAGCCACCAACTGTCAGTGTCACTTACTGTGACTTCACTCACTCATGCTGTTCGTTGGTGAAGTAAAGTAAGTATCTACGTAAAGTTTTTGTTGAAATTCTGCTAAATTTGTTAGTGTTACGTTATTGTTATAATTTTTTGTTGTTATTGTTAAAGCCGAACCTAGTAGACCGGTCTATATTAGACTTGAAAAACGAGCTTCGGAATTGCAACGTGAAACTTGGAGGAAAAAAAGAGAAAATAAAGAGAATTTATTCGCTGTGGTGCTTTTGCAAAATCTTCAGAAGACACAACCATGTCGAGTCACCGCCATCTACCGGAATTTTAAGAACTATTTTTTCTTATTAATTGCCTCCCTGGAAACTTCTCATTAGTATACAATAGATAGAGATAGAGACCCCGCCCAAAATACCTAACTTTTGACTTCTACGCAATAACGGTCAGCGCTAGAGTTTCGTGCCGCTACTTGTACGTAGTCTTAATCCCACACTAGGATTCCCTGTGTCGTGGGTATATCAGGAACTACGAGTACTATTACTATAACAGCCAGACCCGTATCAAATATTTGCAAAATGATCAGCAATTATATGTACTAATATGCAAATATGTGTATGTAATAGATGTTGGCAGCGGGCCAAATGTTTGTATGAACTGCTAGTGAAAAGATTTCAGTTAGAAGCAACAAAGTCGGAGGAATATTTTTTTAATAAAATGGAACATTAGCAAAATCGCGTGTTATTCAAATTGTATTGTGTTTTGGTTTGATTCCCTGACTCCTGCAAAAGAAGTGTTTGAGCTTTATATGAGCAAAAAACACAATAAAATTTTAATTTCAGGTCACTTTGCTAACTTTCCACCTTAAAGAAATAAAATTATGTTTCGAGAGAGCTTTACAATGTACAAACTTGTGTGCAAAAAATTATAAATCAAAATAATTGCAATCATTTCGAGATGCCGAGCAAAAGGTTTGAATATTCAGAACCTCTTTGGAAAATAATTCTATCGAGAAAATGTTATGTATGGTAGTCGTGTTTTCTTTTTGAGGTGTTTTAGAATAAAAGCTGAAAACATATGATTAATATACTTAAAAATGATATTATTATCCACAGCAATTCTACAAATTGACGTACCTATGCTAAATCGTGTTTTTTTTTTAATTTTAGCCCTTAATGGGAGAAAAAAGGAACAAAAGAAAACGCATTTCTCTACATTAATGTAGAGTCATTGCTTATTTAATAATTTTGTAGTAGTTATTAAGTACCTACCTTAATTCTCACATCTTACCTCATGTTTAAAACTCTTGGTAGAGACTATGCATCCCCAACACATGTGAATTGAATTAATTTCCTTTTTTTAGTTATAATTTCGTCTTTATCTATCTTTTTAACTTTGTTAAAGTACCGAGTATATAATTGAATATTAAGTTAATCATTATTGTGATAATAAATTATATCTAATGTGTGGATGTCAAACTAATTTAATACACATAAATAAATTTGTCATAAATTTCAAGAGTAAGTATGCAATATCTAATAAATAATATGTTTTCATAATATATACCGACAACTCACATTCTAAAAATAGAGTTGGCTACATTTATTTGCATAGGATCTGTATTTTTTAAATATTATGATTTCAAGGAAAACCTGCCTGATTCAGTTTTTATATGCAATAGTGAAGTAGGTATTTTATTTTATTGGGTGTCGCGACGAATGAGCGAAAACCCGATAGAGTTTCACTGCGGCAGTTTTGATTTATATAAGCGGCGGAATACGTAGCTGACCCTAGCGTAGCTCGCTCGTGGCAGTATGGCACAGGCCGCCCGTTGCGCTAGTCGCCTATAAAAAAAAAGTTAGAAATGCGCGCACTCTGAGATTCAAAATGATCGAACTCTACCGTAGACGACCGCATTAGAAGTTAAATTTTTTACCGAACAACTTTTTATTTTTTTGTTATAAATTTTTTAACTGTGATATGAACATGAAGTGGTCAAAAACTTATGAAGTGTCATAAAGTTTTCAAATGGACTCTGTGTTAACCTTAAATTTTATGTATGATTTATTCAAGTCCTTGGACAAAACTATTTTTGCTGATAGCAATTAATATGGTGAGTGGTATCTATTTTTGTCGAATTAATGTTAATTAATTTTATGCGTGCTTTATTATAATTGGAAATTTATTATTGTTACTCACAAATATTTATTTCTATTGATTTTTTTGTGACTCGTAATTATTTATTTTATTTAAGTATATTATTATTATAAGTGGAAGCCCGCGACTTTTTGTCCGCGTGGATTTTTTTCCATACAAACTTCACCCAAACCACCTACCAAGCATGACATATTATTTTGAAATAGTTTTATTAATTTACTGTGACATAAATTATTATGTCACAGTAAATTAATAAAACTATTTCAACCGCTTCCATCCACCGACTTCCATATTAATGGAAGTCAGTGGATGGAAGCGGCTCAAGACCGTTCATCGTGGCGTTCTGAGGGGGAGGTCTATGCCCAGCAGTGGACTTCTACAGGCTGATGATGATGATGATGATGCATAACATGCCTGCCCGATTCAACTCAAAAAGCTCACTAAATATGAAGCTCGGGAAATGTAAACATTATAGAACTTTATACTACCGGAAGTTTTCACTGTGAGGTGAAATTCATATTACCGATTATTGAGTTCAATGTTCAAAATAGTGTATTGAACTTGAAATTTAAATAAAATGTATGTAGGTACGTAGAACAATATTATCTTGATATACATTAAATGAAAATTGTTGTATTCATAATCATCTAGAAAGTGAATTGATGACAAAAAGGGCAAATTTGTATTGAATAATAATTATTATTAATAGTAATTACTTATAATAGAATTGAAATTATTGTGGCTTGGTATAATTTTAAAGTACGTGGTGTGGAGTCGTAATTTTTCTAAAACAATAATTATTATTTATTTGCATAAATGTAGTACATACAAGGTTCTTTGGTAAGTATGTTTAGTTTATATATATGGCTCACATTTTCCATGTCTGGGATACAAATATTTAAAAAAACAACTACCATGAAATTATAACAAGTGTTAGGTACATAAAATACCAAAATAAAATACAATAAATGTCAAAGTAAAAATAAATACTTATCACTAGAAATAGGATATAAATACCATGATTTTTGAACTTAATAATAAAAATAAAATATTTGGGCATATCACTTGTCTTTATTTTAAAATGAAAACATTGACTTAGTGCGAAATCTTTTATCATTGCTATCGAAATTAAGTAGACTTAATTTTCTTATAAACGGTGTATTACGATTTTAGATCCAACATGGGACAAACTGCGGGCGTTTCCAAAATTCGCTGCCGAAAACACAGAAATCTGTGTTTTTATATTGGAAGTACAAAATTACCAACAAAAAATATCTTTCGCAATATTATACCCTAGAATTGTCCCTAGCCTACGGATACATACGGACAAACGGAACAAAACAAATCAAAAGAAAATTTTATTTATTGAAATCACAAGGATCATTTAGAATCGTCTTATAAACTAAAATTACTTCTGTTCCAACTTGACCAGGCCTACAAGAATCAGGCAACAAACACGGCTTGGCTTACTTTAATGATCCGTCTTACCACTATATGTGAAGCGCCTATGTGGTGCCTCGGAGCAGGGAGTTGCTGATACATAGTAAATGAAAACTTAAAAACCTAATGAAGGAACTCTGCGTGCTTGGAGGCGCGCGTGGCGGCATGTCGCTCGCACCGTGTTTTCCTACATAGGTTAAACATTGTTTAATATTATCGTACACAGCTAATAGGAAGTTGTAGAAAGAGCACGTACAAACCAAAGCACTTTCTCAAAATAATTCCAGACCAATTATGAATTTCCGTATCGAATGACCCCCAGGTCATTGTATCGATTCTCATTGTTTGAACGATAATAGGAATTGAGTCATTAAAGTCGATCATTAATCGATTGCTGTCGAAAAAAAGGCCTCAGGTGTATTTTATGTAACTGATAAATTACTACTTGAAAAACTTTTTTTTTTAATTTATTTGGGTTTAGGGACTACTGGAACTGTACGAATTTAATTGTATTTTTGATAAGGTTATACTTATCAGTTATAGTCATCAGCGGTTAGTCGAAGCCTCACCTATAGAATGCAATGGAGGGATTTGCGATAATCACCACGCTTCTCAGGTGATCTATAATCGTAGTACTCAGGTAATGCTGCTGCCCATTCCTAATCCTTTAGCCGGCTTTTACGACATCCACGGGAGGAAATGGAGGACTCTATTCTTAGGCCAGACACACCACTGCTGATATCATTCACCAATTAACATTTTTACTTTATTAATTATTTGAAACACTTTTACAAAATTAATGATTGCCTATTTTGTTAAAAGATTTAACCGGAAGCAATAAAAGTTTAAGGCTTTTAAGTTTCATTAGTTCTTAAATTATTAATTTGAAACCTTTTTAAAAAGCCATTATTTTTAAAAGCCATGAAATTTAAAATAAATAAAATTTACGACAACACCTGCACTAATTCGCAGCAAATACTTAACATTATTTTATATCAAATTCCGACGAATGTTTACTACTTAATTTTGGACCGTATTTTCTAGAAGCTAAATGTCATGTTTTAGAGTTTTTAGATGTTGACTAATTGGGTCATTTTAGACTTTATGTTCTTGGTACTAAGTGTCATGGCTTGTTTGTTTTTATCGATTGATAATTTTGATTTTATAGCGTGTTTATCGAGTATTATCAAAGAGCGAGCGATTCGATTTGTTATAAATCCATCGATGTAATTATACCACACTTAATAAGTTGTTGTATGGGAAATTGAGTTTTTGGAATTAAGACATAAAAGCTTCCAACTTCAATTTCATCGCCCCATATAATCGCAAAGGAACAATTAAATTTAAAAAAAATTACCTATGAATATGTGACTTCTTTTTTTTATGTGTACTAAAAACGTACAAATTAAATCATGACATTTGCGCTGTCAATGTCACCTGTCGACCTTAACATTGACATTGACATTACTCTGAATACTAAATTGCTGCGAAGAGTTCACGAGACAATTTGTTTCAGTTTGCACCAGTTTCCATCAGCGCTGTTACTATTCCAACAAAGAGGTAGGTACCTAATATACCGACTGAAACGAGTGTCATCGTATCAAAATTCAATTGGTTCAGTGGTGTCCGAGCCGTAGGATTTTACGTAAAAACGTCATATACTTCGATTTCTTTGCATCTTTGCTGGAATTTAATTTTGATTTTTGTTTTTAAAGTCAATGTCACTTGGTCGTTTTTGGTCGCCTTTTTTCTGATTGCCGTAACCTTCGCTTTTGATCGTATTTTCGTCTCAATTAGGCTAATATTTTCGTAAAACTATAATTCATTAAAAATAATATACAATCTTTGCAAAGCTACTTGAGAGTTTTTCTTGGACACCTCGATTAGTGTCCTAGCTTTAAAAGTTCACGAGGTAGACCACCTGTAAAATAGGCATAAGTAATTCTATTTAAATAGTTAAAATGGTAGATATTTTTTTTATTTAGCTTTTAACTTATTTTTTTAATTTTCACAGGGATATCGCGTCACGAAATTCGACATAACTTAATTGCATCAAAAAATTTTACCGGAACAACTTATTTAGAGACGTCTTTACGCCAAAAACAGTTTTTTTTTCGTTGTAGGCTTTAGTTTTGTTTTTCTTTATAAACCACAATTCAGATATCTCAATAAAATTTTATAGATATTTACAGATGGTTGAATAAGACTTAGTATAAATTTTACAGTTATTTTGAAAAAATTAACTAGAAAACAGTTAGAGAGTATTGATTCTACCAAAAAGTTTAACTATCACTCAGGGTTTAACTGACTATCAGATATCACAGTTTCAGCTTAATATCCCAATAAAGTGCCTGGAGGTAATTGATAAGACTTGAAAATGTAACAAAACAATTAAATCTCTGTTTGACTGTATCTCGATCAGATTAACCAACATACATTAGCAAACAATTACAATAATTTGCGTGCACACTGTCAAACAACATAATTAATGGCCACACAACAATGGCTGGTTCATACAAATTGCAACTTGAAATACCACGTGTAACATAAAATAATACAGCCAATTATATATTGTATTTTACATAAACACAAAGGTGATAATTCCAAGATCGATTTCAGGAACGATAAATCAGGATTATCCCTGATTTGACAGTTGGTATTCGAATCGGTCCTCGAAGGTTAACCGATTAGATGAAAGATTGATAGTGTTTTGTTCTGTGGGGCTCTTGAAAACAGTTCCAATCGCAATCCAGTTCCAATCTAAGTCCAGTTTCAACGCTTGTTTGGCACTCTTGGACCAAGTCGAGTTTGAAATCGAGATAGAACACGCGATTGACTTTGCGTGAAGAACAACAGAGACAGAAAGTCGATTTCCATAAAATTCCACTCCAAATTGTGCACTAGTTTTGAATTCAAGAGTACCAAATGACCAAGGAATCTTGTACTCTCTGACGACAAATGACACTAAATCCTGAATTAGGATCGAGTAGAGCTTCAAGAGTAGCCCTGCTGTGATGTCACATACATATGTTTGGTACATCACTGTCCATCTCAGAATCATGCAATGCTGCAAAAGCCTCAATTTTTGTCAGCTTTCTCCTCTTCTTCATCAGCTGTAGATATCCACTGCTGGAGAATGCCTCCCCCATAGCATGCATATTGTTATACGGTTTTAGTCGAGCTATACCTAGAAAAAAGGCTATATCTAAAATTATTGATTAGATTCAAATAATAGGTTCTTCATCATCACCAGCCTGTAGAAGTCCACTACTGGACATAGGCTTAGAATGCTAGAACGGTCTTGAGCCGCCTTCATCCACCGACTTCCTGCGACTTTTGTAATTATTCATCGTGTATTTATGATAGGTTCTTAAGCAAAAGAACATACCTTAGAACATACACTTGTCTAGAATTATCATCGTGCAACAAACAACAAACAGAAAAGCTCGTAACCTACAATGAGATAAACATTATTAAAATTTTTAATGTGTGCCATTGCAACAGCCGGAACCTGTAATTTCACATTCAAATTAAAACTAAAAGGCAGATCTTAATATACTTACGTCCATCTTCGCAAAACAAACCAGACAGGATTCTGATTTTAATCCTACCGTGGAATATTAACGTCAAACATACCATCAACCCGATTTTATACGGGGATCAGGACTACCTCAGGGGCTTAATGCTTATTATAACCTGACGACCTCTGTGGTGCAGTGAGCGAGTAGCTGGCTGAGACGCAAGAGATGCTGGTTCGATTCTTACTATAGTACAAATGTTTGTATGATCTGCAAATATTTGTTCCGGGTCTAGGTGTTGTGGTACCATGGTAATCGTAGTTCCTCATACCCTCAACACAGGAAATTCTAGTGTGGGATCAGGACTATGTATACATATATACTGTGGGTGTGTGTTATGTTATGTTCTAAAACTTTATATGGCGGATTATATACCTTCATAATTTATGTATAGCCAATAACCAAGAGTTTATCTGTTCTGTACCATAATTTAATAAATATGGTGATGATGGTGAAGGTGATGATGGTGAAGGTGATGATGGTGAAGGTGATGATGATAACCATCATCTTCATCATCATAATCAGCCTGTAGAAGTCCACTGCTGGACATAGGCCTCCTCCCAAGAATGCCACGACGAAAGGTCTTGGGGAAAAAACATTATAAATTCGAAAATTTTGATGTAAAGAATGAATAAATTAAAATATTACCCACCTTACAAGCTAATTAGCATTAATAAAATAAAACTAAACAATGGTTCTTAACGCTAAATAGCAGTCGCTTCCAGACAAAACTTGGATCCAGAGGAGCTAAAAGGTTGTTCGTTACGTAGATTCTTCACCAAATTTCATCGAAATTGATTCGGCTGTTACGTCAAAAATAAAAAATAAAACAAATTAAATTAGATCAACATAATTTTATTCATTGAAATCACAAGGATAATTTTGAATCGTCTTATAAACTAAAATTACTCCTGTTCCAACGCGACCAAGCCTAGAAGAATCAGGCAACAAACACGGCTTGGCATAAATGAAAACTTTCCCATTCACTATATTATGTAGGACAAGCACATAAAATACTCGTCTTTCCTTAACTTTTAGGAAAGCTACCAAAGATAAAACAAAACCTTCTAAAGTTACTAGCTCTAAGTCTACACAGGCACCGCTAATCCAACGAGCCGAGTTGTCACATAAATCAGTTTTAAGACACAGATTTGTTGCATAAATCAAAATCAATATTAATATAGAGATTGGTGGCGGTTTAAATGTCGCTACGTTCGGGACATGGTCGCGGCATTTGAGTTTGATATACTTGAATAATAATGAGATTGGGTGAGAGATGATTCTGTTATTTTTGAATATACTGGAACTCATAAAATATGTACAGAAAGGAATATGCTTAAATTGTTTATGTATTATTTAGACACACGCCTTCTTTCCCGAAGGCAGAGCTTTAATTGAACTCGCTTCATATAGACGTGAACAGTGGTGAGCTCATCGCCACCATTGCTTTTCCCGGCTAACGCTTTCTTTCATTTATTAACATTCCTAAATAAATTTACGTCTTATTTGGTAACGGAGAGCACCAATCGTAGGATACACAAAATATAACTTTTATTGACAAGATAATAAAATAAGATAAATAAAAAACTTACTACTTTGGTGGTCTTTAAGCACAAGAGCACAAGAGGCTTTTTCTACAACTGGTTGTAAGTCGCTTTCTTCAAAGCAAGATTGTCTTAATTCAAGTGTAATTTTTTAGTGATCGCAAAATTTTTGTTTGCCAACAATTCAAATAATTACATTGAGTCATACATACATTTATTGACATCATCATCATCATCACCAGCCTGTTTTACGTCTACTGCTAGTCGAAGCCGTCCTCATTGAATATAAAGGGGGGATGGGATTTGCCATAATCACCACGCTTGGCAGGTGGATTGGTGATCGCAGTTTTTTGTTAAGTACTCAGGTAGATGCTAGGGATCCCGTGGTGTAATCCCTCAGTAAGGCTTTTACTACATTTACGGGAGGAAGGGGGGTCTATTTTTAAGCTGGGCACACCACATCACAATGGCATCAATGATCCGGAAGAACAATTTGATTTTACAAAAAATATGCTTCTATAGTTTTGCAGTCAGCATAATTTTGAAAAGTTAGTTGGAATTAATAATGGTATTTATAGTTTGCAATGTTTAATTTGGATAATCAAAATGTTGGCGACATTTTGTGAAAAATACTGAATACCTACTAAAATAACAATTTTATTAGGTTAGATGGTTTAGGACTATTAACCTATTATTTTGTAATTTATTACCAAAACTTAATATCCTTTAATGCTGGGATATTGTTTTGGAAAATTGTATACGCTAGATTAATATTTTTAGGCACAGTGTAGACGTGTAGACACCACTGCGTGTGACATGTTGTCTACTAAAATTACCATTATTTATCTCCATCTCTTTCCTACAAAACACATGTTTTTCCACACCATTTTGTGGTTTTATCATCCATTCATGATTGTTGTTTGTCCCCAATATTTGAAGGGACAGGTTCAAACTCCCAAATGAAAGGGGTCCGAGGAGGGGCAATATTTGAGGTGCTATGGCCAAACAATTATGCTTATGTACAGTCAGCGACATATTTTGGGTGTTTAAAGTGTTAATAAGAAATCGGAGACTTTAGACGGAAAAAACGCTGAAGCGTGTACTCAAGAAATTGGTAGATGTTGATATTACACGATCATAAAATATTACCCAACAGCAGAGCTATTCTAAAACGTCAGCAGGGATTTCGATCGGATTCGTTAGTTTCTCATTTCGATGTGGTAAGTAACTAAAACAATTTTCTCTAGTAAAATACAGTAAAAAATAATAAATATTGTACATTAATGTGTTTTACTAGCGAAAATTGTTAGAAAATTGTTTTACTTACTTACAACAACGTAATGAAAAACTAAAGAATCCGATCGGAAACCCTTCCGACGTTTAAGAATAGCCCTGTGGATCTCCTAATTTATTTTCTGCGTTCCTTGCTACCTGAATCCAGAAACCGCGGTACGCTCTACTTGTCGGAGTCTTCTACCTAGAACGATTTGTCTGCTCTCACTCCTGTCACCAAATATTTAAAAAAATAGCCATGCTGGATATATTTTCTTGAGGAGGTTTTAGGTCGTTTACGCCCTTTTGTACGCGAACGAAGTATTAGAACTTTTTTCGCGTTCAAAAGGGCGTAAGGGCCTTTTTGCTAGCTACCAGTGACAACCTCTAATTTTTTTTTTATTAATCCTTGCCGTGAGTTGTTGATTTGGTGTCATGCCATCGAGTCTTCAAAATGATCCTTGTTATGAATGATAAAATCTTCTTTTGTCACTGACTGTACCTACGCTATGTTTATGTAGAACATGGTGTGGAGACACCATGAAGATCAATTTCCTGTTTAGTTTCGATAAGGGCTTGAGTCAATATGTTGAACATTCCAACATGGGGTGACGGTTGCCGTAAACTAAACTGCGTTTTTGTAGTACGACCAGTTTCAGAGTAACCAACGAAAAATATCTAGAAAATATAGAATCAAAGAAATAAAGAGTGCATGAACACCTATAACATAAATAAACTAAGAAATACACGAAGAACGAAAGAAGTCAGTAATACAAAATGACTTTATAAATAAGCTGGCATTCACTAGGTATAACTATTTCACTCAGTGCCTTAGCGAGTATATTCAGTTGTTAGGTACAATTGTATATTTTCCCTATAATTTTTGGATAAGCAAAATAGCGATATCAAATAGTACCATAAAATATAACGAAATTTATTACTAACATCAAAACCCAGTTCTGATGATGGAATCCTTGAGGAATTAAGGGAACTCCTCAAATGTTATAGGCATACAATTATAGCAATTTTGGTATTTTCAGCAACAAGTTATTGTTTTGTATGCCTTAAAACATGCAGATAGCCGAACTCAATGGCGGAAGTCGGTTTTTTAATGAAAAGTTATTTGATATAGGTTCCTACGAAAATAGGACCATAAATTAAAAAATATTACTGACTAGGTATAACTATTTCAGTCGGTGCGTTAGCGAGTATATTCAGTTGTCACAATTGTGTATTTTCCCTATTATTTTTTTATAAACAAAACTGTGTTATCAAATAGTACCATAAAATATAAATAAATTTTTTACTTACATTATATCTTTTTTTATATACCTACTGTTTAAAAAGTCGAAAAATTCAACTATCACGAAATTTACAGTAGGTGATTTGACTAGTAATACATTTAATTATTTTGATTACTATCAATAAAAGCATCACCTGACCATAATTCTGACAAAAATTCGCCTAAAATTGGAAATGGCTTTGCCGTATCAGCGATTATCTAAAGAATTTAAAATCTATTTTACGTATATGGTTATGATTTAAATTGTTCGTATGATAATTAATATCTTTATTACGTCTTTTACACATTGCTAATACATTTTTTATTGTATCATTATTGATAACTGAATACCAATTAAATGATTACCGTCATATTTATGCGCCATGGAAAATTTCTTAACTTACAAACTTTTCGGCTGAACTACGCTTAAGAGAATGTCACCGGTAGCTAGAAAAAAGGCCTTTTGCACGCGAACGAAGTTTTTTTCTAATTTGGCTATTATTTCTTCAAACTCCAGGAAACTTTGTACACATGATCAATACACTAATATAAAATAAAAAAAATAAAAAAATTATATGGTTACCAAATCATAAATGAAATAACTTTTCATTTAAAAAACCGACTTCCGCCATTGTATTCGAATAAATATTTGGATGGAAAAAAAAATTATGAAAAAACCATAGTGGTGAAAGGATTATGATACTTTCTTAATGCAAATGCTTGGTTTGTTGCTGAAAATATCAAAATCGCCATATGTATGCCTACAATATTTGAGGAGTTCCCTCAATTCCTCATGGATTCCATCATCAGAATTGAATTCTGAATAAAATGGGACCAATCTGGAAGTATATCTGTTCAAATAAAAAAGGAATTTTCCAAATTGGCCTATAAACGCCGGAGACATGAGGTAACAAACATAAAATAAAAAAAATACAATCGAATGAAAACCTCCTCCTTTTTGTTGTGACGCACCACGGGTACTATAAAATGAGATTGATGAAGCAATAGCCAAAATAGAAGAAAACTTCGTTCGCGTACAATAATAATACAATATAATAAATATAAGCGTAAGCACCCTACCGGTAACCTTCCCTTTAATTCTTTCTAGAACTCTACGTACCTTGATGAGTCTTATCCGATTCATCATCATCAGCAGCTTTTAGACGACCACTGCTGGACGAGTCCTCCCCCATAAATACAATGGAGGTATTGCCATAATCACCACGCTTGGCAAGCGGATTGGTGATTGCAGTATTTGTATTGAGTACTCAGATGAATGCATACCTTGGTTTTTTTTCCTTGGTGTAATCCCTCAGGCTTTTATGATATCCACAAGAGATGGAGGGATCTATTCTTAGGCCTGACTCACCACGCCTACCAACTGAATTGAGAACCTCCTCCTTTTTGGGAAGTCGGTTAAAAATTGTCTATAGATCTGACTTGTAGTTTTTAAAATAATGAGAATTTCTCATTATAAAAAAGCGTAATATATAAATAACCTAAAAACGTAGTTTCTCAATGAGAAACTACGTTTTTAGGTTAGTTTTCTTTTTAATTTAAAAACTACAATCAGATCATCATACAATTTTGTAGATCTATATAATCGTATAAGACGGGATGTTGTCTTTGTGGCCAACCAAGTTGAGGCCCAAAAGACTTTTAAAACAATGAACCAGACAACATTTTGGTGGAGTTAAAGCGTAGTTTAGCTTAAAAGTTCAAAACGAAAATCTCATACCTCTCAAGAAAAGTCATAGTTTCATAAATGTGTACATATTTATTTAATTTTTATTCGTAAAATTCTTCTAAAGTATCTACTTTTAATCGAATTTCACGATATTTAACAACACAGCCTATTATATATGAAGGTCGTTATAAGAACATTATAAAGGTCGCAGAAAGTCTGTGGATGAAGGCGGCTCAAGACAATCCATCGTGGAATTCTAGGGTGGAGGACTTCTACAGGCTAATGATAATGATGATGAACAGCACAGCCACATTTTTCGTTCATTAAAATTTGACGTCCAAAGAATTATATAATGTTAACAAATCGTACACTAATCGCCTTCGCATCGAATTTCATGGTTTTCACAGTTAATTATATTCAAAATTTAAGCCAAAGCACTCATGAGTATGTACAAATTCACAGTTCTTAACATACTTATGACACGTCTTCGAATTAACGATGTATGACGGAAATCGAATGATTTTTCTGTCAAATTTTAAATATCGAATTGTCATTATTATTATGATCACTTACAGTAATGATTAAAACATAACATAACACCCAACAGTCATACATAGTCGATCCCACACTAGGATTCCCTGTGTCGTGGGTATCAGGAACTACGATTACCGTGGTACCACAACACCCAGACCCGGAACAAATATTTGCAGATCATGCAAACATTTATCCCGTGGCGGGAATCAAACCCGCACTTCTCGCGTCACAGCCGGCTTTTCAACCACCACACCGCGAGAATTAAAAAAAAAAACTAACTGTATATAAATTATCTCTAGCAATTCACTTACAAAGGGTTTCTTAGTGCCTTCTGGATTCCAGTATTTGTCAAATGCCATAAATATAGCAATATTTTGTTTACATTACCATGGTGTGTCCGGTCTAAGAATGACTATCTCTTCCTGTGGAAGTCGTAAAAGAGTAATTACACCAGGGGACGAGCAGAGCAGCATCCACCTGAGTCCTCAACATAAAAACCGCCTAATCCGCCTACCATGCGTGATGATTATGGTAATTCCCCCCATTGTATTTCATCAAGAAGCCTCGTCCAGTAGTTGACGTCTACCCGCTGCTGTTGATGATGATGATGATGATAACTATAATGATCTATAGCCATATCCATTCTGATAACGAATAACTTGAACAAATTGTTTTAATTAATCATTGATGACTCTTATCAGTAGCTCTTACATCTAAACAAATATTGATGGCTGGTTTTTTTAATTAATTCATCTATTTTATAATTAATTGTGAAATATTTTATTTAAATTTCATAGTAAATTAAGTTATTAGCTTATCTATGTCACATAAATTAAATCTAGAGATTTTAATCAAAAGATGATAGTTCCATTTAAATTTAATTTCATTCGTTTTATTGATAAAATTAATGAATTACAAACATTACTATTTCCTATAAATTTTAAAATTGAATTTTGCATTAAATGTATTCGTATAAAAATTTATAAATAGACTACACTCGAGAGCAATGAATCCGGGTCACTTAAAGAATCCTAAAAATCTCGGAAACTAAAAATGCTAGGTTAATGCAATAAATTGTATTTAATAGACAATGTAATACTCCTTAAATGAAGGTATTAAAACTTCTTAGTTATTGTAAAGTTATATCATAAAAAAAACAAATTTGAAAAAGGGCCACTTTCGAAGATGGAACTACGAAATTACAGCATTTGGTTTTGCTTTTGTTTGTAATCTGTCATTTATCATTGTTTGATTTCTGTTTTTTTGTTGTTTTTTTTCTGCGTAAACGCAGTAATGGAAGCACGAGGAGGCAATACGAAGTATTAAAATTCAAGAAAATCGTAATAAAGTTCAAAAATTTCATGTTTCCTATTTTTGTTTTAAGGAGAGATCCGCAGTTTTTTTCTTTATGTAATTTTGTGTTAATAAAATGTATGGTGACTCATATTTTTTTTACCTTCATTTAAGGAGTATTACATTGTCTATTAAATACAATTTATTGCATTAATCTATCATTTTTAGTTTCCGAGATTTTAACATTCTTTAAGTGACCCGGATTCATTGCTCTCGAGTGTAGTTGCACCCCGCGGTTTCACCCGCGTGAATAATGATGAAAATTGATGATGATGATGATCAAAAGTAGCCTATGTGTTAATCCAGGGTATAAGGTATCTCCACTCCAAATTTCACTCAAATTCGTTCAGCTGTTTGAGCGTGAAGAAGTAACAAACATAAATAGGTAACAAACTTTCGCGTTTATAATATTATACACATTTTGGCTGTAATGGCTTAAACATAAGATATAGATATATACTGTGACGGGCCTTTTTGTAGGACTATTTTAGATAAACATTTCTATCAAACATCATATATGTGTAGCTCCAGCGGTTTTGGCAGCGCACGCCAGAATAGCTCGCAGGTGGTAGATTTTTTCCCAATTACTTGACACTTATCGTCATATTATGGACATGTCACACAATATCTTTATAAATTGTAGCCTATGTGTTATTATGATGTATAAGCTATATTATTGTAAAGTTTCATTAAAATCCATTCAGTAATTTTTACGTGAAAGAGTAACAAACATCCATCCATACTCACAAACTTTCGCGTTTATAATATTAGTAGGAAGTAGGATAGGATTTACAAGAGCACGTGCGCGTTGAAGTCTATTGTACAAGAAAACATTTGGCAAACGTGTGAAACTCCTTAGTTGGTGCAACAGCTTTTACTAGCCCGTGGTTTCATCCGATCAGGCGTTCCTTTTTCTTGTTCTTTCTTGGGCGTTAAGACAAACATTCAAAAAAAAATGTTATTTATTCAAAATTGTTAAATGTTAGATATAAGTCATTTAAAATAAAATTTGCTATTAAATAATGTCACAAAATCTTTTTAACCGACTTCCCAAAAAAGGAGGAGGTTCTCAATTCGGTTGTATTTTTTTTTTTTTTTTTTTTTAAATGTTTGTTACCTCATATCTCCGGCGTTTATGAACCGATTTGGATTCCACCAAACCAATTTTTTGGATCCATTTTTTTCAGAATCCAGTTCTGATGATGGAATCCATGAGGAATCGAGGGAACTCTTCAAATATTCATATTCATATTCATATTCATTTATTCAATAACAATTATAAAATCGTGTCCGAACTAAAATTATAACCTAATGCTAAAAATGCTATTGTAGGCATACATATGGCGATTTTGATATTTTCAGCAACAAACCAAGCATTTGCATTCAAAAAGTATCATAATCCTTTCACCACTATGGTTCTTTCATAATTTTTTTTTCATCCAAATATTTAGTCGAAAACAATGGCGGAAGTCGGTTTTTTAAATGAAAAGTTATTAAGTTATTCTCTTCCGTGTCACTGTACACGTGTGTGCTTGTGTGGCTTGAAAATGAGAGTAAAATAACATAACATATTATTATAAACTAGTTGTGCCCCACGGTTTCACCCGCGTGAATAATGATGAAAATTGATGATGATGATGATGAAAAGTAGCCTATGTGTTAATCCAGGGCGTAAAGTATCTCCATTCCAAATTTCACTCAAATCCATTCAGTAGTTTTTACGTGAAAGAGTAAGAAACATCCATCCATACTCACAAACTTTCGCGTTTGATGATGATGATGATGATGAAAAGTAGCCTATGTGTTAATCCAGGGCGTAAAGTATCTCCATTCCATATTTCACTCAAATCCATTTAGTAGTTTTTACGTGAAAGAGTAACAAACATCCATCCATACTCACAAACTTTCGCGTTTATAATATTAGTAGGATAGTAGGAAGTAGGATAGGATGTTATGTGACCCAAAAACTTAAAATACGAGCAAAATTCCAGTGTGGTAACAGAATTCAAGCTCCTTTAATTTCAAAAGAACAGGGCTGTATTTTTGCGCTATATATGGCCGCATATTATTGTAGCATTTTAAATTGTGCCTTTATGTGTAAAGCCTTCGTTGCAACTAAATTGAGTTATTCTAAAAGTAGGTTAACTACAAAACTTTATTATGAGACTAAACCCGGTTGTTTACAGTTAAAACAACACTGGTTATAAAATTATTATATTGCAGTTTGTAATAATAACGCAGTAGTTAAAAGCTAGGAGTTCTTAAGGTACGTTGCAGAGCGCGAATAAGGGCCTAAGATATTAGGCCCTTATTATATAATAATATTGTGCCTAATATTATATTTGTGCAATTGCTTTGCTCGGTAAAATCAAATCAGCTATATATTAATAATATTTTATTATCTAACTTGCAATGTTTGTCCGAGTGTAATCTTGCAAATGAATTTTAAATCAGTTATCTTTAACCGATTGAGCTGTTTTTTTTTCATACCTGTCAAGTTTAGAAGACAATTCAATATTATGGTGACGGCGAGCTGATGTGATGATGGAGACAGAAGGTGGAAAACGGAACTCCTCGATGATTAATAGTAGCCTGGCAGTATTTGGGCTCATGTTGATCAGCTCACGGTTTCGATCACTAATTTAATAAAAGCTTGTTAGTGATCACCAGTCCGGTTGCCAAGCGTGGTATGGTAATTCCCCTGATTATATATTAAGGGGGAGGCCTCGTCCAGTAGTGGAAGTCACTTGTGAACTGGACTTTCAGTGTGTAGGGAATTTAACGAGGAACGTCTTTAATGTCTACATCCGTGTTTCACGTGAATACGCCACGGGCATAATAGTATACCCTGCTCTATCTCCAAAATTAGTGTTCCTTGTTATTCAGGGGATTGATAGATGTAGGTCGATCAACGACGAAGAACGATACATGCCACAACATCAGAGCTTGACTTAGGTACTGTCGGCCTTACTGAGGATTACTCGAATGCTATGTTATTTTATTCTTTAATTATGGCCTGTGAGGAAAATTTTGCCAGCATCATGTAGGTATCAGGTCATATCGTGAAAGTCTCATTTTATTTATGTCATGTTTTAGTAAAAACGATGGCAGTTTTACTTGAATAGACAATTTCCAGCCAAAAGTGAAAACTCCGTCACTTGCTACTTCGTATCACTGGTTTTTTCTTTGTCACTTTGCTGCATGAGACGGTCCGAATAAATTTCGTCCACATGATTTAGTCACATCTTGGTGACGCCCATACAAAAATT
This sequence comes from Epirrita christyi, assembly GCA_951392215.1. Lineage (NCBI taxonomy): Eukaryota > Metazoa > Arthropoda > Insecta > Lepidoptera > Geometridae > Epirrita > Epirrita christyi. The sequence continues at coordinate 1,479,553 of OX595849.1, forward strand.
TATGTCTATCATTCGAGATTTGTCGTCATCACGTGATTTTTTCCGAAAATCACCACCAGCTTGAGGTATGTTGGCAATGAAATTAACCTGTGTGGTGATAGAATTCAATTCAGAAAACGAGTTTTCGTGGTAGTCGTAACTCAGGTCGATTGTTTTGTCTGTTTGTCAGCTTGTTTTATAAACGAGGCTAAATCGATCTAGGTACTAAAATAAAACTGGATTGAATTTGAACCCTATTTTAGTCGATTTACGATTCAATAAGAGAATGATACAATAACCTTTTCATCGAAATCATTAGACGAATTTATTAACATTATCACTTTGCCAAAATATATCAATTTGTATGAGTTTTTTATACTTACAACTGCATATTCATAATGTTTTTTATTTAGTTTTTGTTTCGATATCCACTAAATTATTTTCATTATTATCTATTTAACATGTGCATTTTTAATTATGTATTTTAATTATGTGTATACATAATGTATTTTTTAGAACCTAATAATTCCAGTTTCGTAAAATATAGTAAAACAAGTTAATATAAAAAAAACAAAAACTACTATTTTCTGTCTTTCATTCAAATTTAAGTATAGCATCGTTGCTAAAACTAGTTGTTTATTGAAGGACTTTGAACATTATGAGAAGGAGTGGTCGAAAATTTATTGCACCACTACACATCCTGGCAACATCTATAATATCATAATTTGGGACCCCTAAAACGTAGGTATATCGGAAGCCTTAGTGCGGTCTGTATGGAAGGAAACGAAAGTTCATAATTAGTTTCGCAAAACTATCTAAACTCGTATTTAGCTTAAAGATGATTAAAGATGGGACGTTAGTTGTACTAATATTTATTCTGTGACGTTAGTGCGAACCGACTCTTAGAGCGGTTTCGCACTACGTCCGATCCGAATCCGATCCGAACCCGAGAAAATACGGTCCGAAATAGTCGTAGAACTATACGTAGATTTCTTCATATATCCGTATTTTCACGGATACGTATCGGACTCGGAACGGACGTAGTGCGAAACCGCTCTAAGCGTACTGTCTTTCTGAAATAAATCATTCTAATTCTGAAAGGTCTGTCTAAAAGCTAAGGAATTTTGAAATTGGAATGCGCGACCGGTAAACCGTGCCAGATATATCACAGTAGTATTTATTTTCTCATGTAAACTTCCATGGCATCCACACCATTTAAATCGGAACACAAAGTACGGGCATTACTACTTAACAGTAGAACTTTATAATTTGTGATGATGATGAGTGATGTAAATGATGATGATGAGTGATGTGAATGATGATGATGTGTTTCTGGTGTTGCAGGTGCTGTGTGGCGCAGTGGCGGACGCGGGCGACGTGATTGGAAACGTGAGCCGCGTACGTCGCGTGTCGCAGCTTTCCGAATCGCATCGTGTGGTGTAAGCATACCTATTTTTCATTACACTTTATGTATCCAAACCTGCCCCCCAAATTACAGCAGCAAATGGCAATGGGGAACGCAGTAATGGGGACCATTTTGACAGGTTTAGCACTGTCCAAATCATTTGAAACTTGAAAGGAGGTTTGGATAGACCTATATTTAGGTCCCTTTTCAAGTTTCATAAGATTTAGGTAGCGCTAAGGCTGCCAAAATGATACCAATTGTTGCGTTCCCTATAAAAAAAATGTAAATGTAGTAAGGATTCAATACCAGCTCCTTAATTACATTAAGGAGCCTGGTATTGAATCCTTACTCAAACTTTCAACCTTAATATAAACCTGAGCTTGATTCTAATAAAGAATAATTTTAACCCAATGAACCAAGTAGAATGGCAAGGTTAACGACCTCTGTGGCGCGGCGGGCGAGAAGCTAGATGAGATGCTCGCATCCCCCAACCCGCAACCTCTCGAGGTTGCGGGTTCGATTCCCGCTGCGGGATGCTGTTTATATGATCTGCAAATATTTTTTCTGGGTCTAGGTGTTGTGGTACCACGGTACTCGTTGCTGATACCCACGATACAGGGAATCCTAGTGTGGGATCAGGCCTTTTAGTCTCGAATAAATCTCTTCCACGTGATGATGTCACATCTCGTATAACACCAATACAAAATTATGATAATCATTCGAGATTTGACGTCATCACGTGTACAAGATTTTTCTGAGAATCACCTCCCAGGATTATGTATGTGACTGTTATGTTATGTTATTTATGACAAGCTTACTTTATAAATTCCAGGACTGACGAAGAGCTAGACATGACCGCGTCGTGGAAGCGGTCGCACTGGCACAAGATGCAGATGATCATGCGGCGGGACCATCCGGAGGGGGTCCAGTGCTGCCCCTCCGTGCTGGAGATGGTCTATATGAAGGGGGGCCGGACCCCCACGGGCCTCTACGTAGAATTATACGAAGACGGCGAAAACCAGCAGAGTCTATACGAGGTTTCATGTGCTAAAGGTATTGCTGATAGACCTTGTCGTTTTGTCGACGCGCGACTGTACAATGAATCTCGTTGCGTGCAGAAGTATTCGTATTCTTACGCGTTGGTCCGTCATCTACCATCAGCTGGGACCGAAACCCCCCCGCACCGGGCTGAGGGCCACTTCTCGGTACCCGGCTCCAATGGCTGGTCAATGGACTATGTTAGAGTGCGCGCTGGCTGTGAATGCCAGATTAAACCACCAAAAAACATTCGCCGGCGACACAAAAAAAAACGTAACCGACGTTTACTTGAAGACGATGAAACTTGATAGTGTTTGAAGTGATACCAGTGAACAATTGACTAATGATTTAGACGCGAATTACCGCGAGTATCAGTTACCGATACGCGATCGGTGTATCAATGTATTTATTTTACGCTTTGTAGTTCAGTCAGTGTCGATAAGTGCCTTAAGAGGAGAATACCGGTAGCTAGCTAAACGCGCTTACGTACGGCTTTTGTACGTGAACGAGGTTTGGATCTAATTTGGCTATTCTTTCTTCAAACTCTATGAAACTTTGTACACATGATCAGTACACGAATATCTAGACCCGTGGTGCGTTTGTTTCTGATAATTTTATATGGTTAACAAATCATATATAAAAAAAACTAATTTAAAAAAAACTGGCGTACTGGTTTAGATATTAGCTACTTGGCAAGCAGACAAGCTTACGGCCCACCAGATGGAAAGCAGTTACCGTAGCCTATGAACGCCTGTAACACCAGAGGCATAACACGCGCGCTGCCGACCCTGAGACATAAAGATGAAAAGTCTCATGTGCCTGTTATTTCACCGGCACCCGTACTCTTCAAACCGAAACACAGCAATGCGAACACTACTGCTTGGCGGCAGAAATAGGTACGGTGGTAGTACTTCCCCGGACGAACTCTTTCACAAGAAGTTCTACTACTAACAAAAAAAATTGTGTACAAAATTTCATGGAGTTTGAAGAAGTAATAGCCAAATTAGAAGAAAACTTCGTTCACGTACGAATGGGCGTAAACGCCCTACCGGTAACCTTCTCTTAATAGTGCCTTATAATTGTATATTGCTAATTTTAGACAGTTAACTATGCTTTGAAGTGGCTGGTGAAAAAGGACGAAAGCATGTCTGTCAACTCCTCGCTGAGTCCGGAACGTCCATTCGTAGAAACCAATCAAGTCAATAGTACTACATGTAGATAGTGCAGAGTTTATTTCTTTGTATTTTGTTAAACGATACATCAATTTGTGTGAATCAATTTTAGAACTTGCTGCTGATGTTGTACTAGGGGCACGTTAACAACTCCTTTTTGATAGTTTCAATTTCATCAAGAACTGAAAGCCAATAGAATTTTGAATTTTCAAATATAAAGTTCTTTGTTCGATTTATTTCCAAAAAAACAATGTGTTTCGAAGAAAATTTATGGAAATGTTAATGTCAAAAAAAGAATTCTTGTGAGATTTAAACATGGATTTAAATCAGATTTTCGGACTCTAACCAACATCTTACGTGTACCTAACGCTTACGAGACACTTAATGAATGTCAAATTTGACAGTTTTTAATAGAACCATGAAATATTTACATGCGTTAAGTGTTCCGTAACATAATAATTGGTTGGTTAAAAATGGGTATGGACACTTTCACACAAAATATTATTTTTTTTAACAATTTTTTACAATGGAAAAACTATATTGAACATATAAAATTAAACAATTCAAATGAAATAATTCCATTGGCTGTAATAATTCGATCCACTGATAGAAGAAAAATGCTCTCTTTAGTAAAAAAATATTTATTCAAAGTTAACATTGTAATCGTTATTTTTGTTAATTTTTAACAATACTTACTCCTAGACATAAGTTTTTCGAGTCAAAGATCTGTATTATTTTCTATTTTGTATTACTTTTATTGTATTTTATTTTAGTTATCTAAGTATTAATATCAATTTATTTATACTGTTTAATACGAGGTACTCCGGTTACAGTATCAATGTTAGGGACTTCGCGCACTACTTGTCTAAGTGCTTTATAAAAGTGCCCTGGCCAATAAACATCTTTAACCATAGCAACCGCACCAATATTGTATTGTTCGAGTATTTGCGAATAGTACAAAAAATGTTACCTCTAATACGGCCAGTAGCCAAAGGAGTTGTTTCACAATGTATGGAACCTAGCCCTTGTCGGTGTTCACTTGCATAAACGTGGCTAAATATTATGTAAAACCTTTTCGCACTGTCATCTTTTTATTATTTCGCTTCATTTAATGCAATTTCCTAAAATATCTTTCTCACTGAGAGCAACACAAAATGTAACAAAATGGCGAGGCGGAAGCAATATACTCTGTGGTAAAATGCTTCGACAGCAGTTGACAACTGTAAAGAGTATAGAAACACTACGTTTTTAAACACAACTCCCAACAAACAAATGTAGTAAGCAACCACAATAACCAACGCGATATTCACTGTCATGACTGCACAGGAAAATATGTTATTATAATAAAAATAATTAATTTCTAACATTTTTATGCAGATATTTAAGTTTCAAATTAGGATAAAAGTATTTTTTCGAAAATAACAGATTTTTTCGCCATTCTTTTTCTGGTGGACATATACATAGGCCATTTTGGAACAACTCCTTTTGTACTTTACCTACGTAGTACACGAGGTCCCTTAGTTTGTAAATAAACCGCTTCCAATATTATTATCGATGTAAATAAAAATAACACAATAGTATTTTGGACTGAGATTATAATTAATATTTTGCATTTAGATACGTAATTTCATATGATTATGTAAAATCTTCATAGCGACATCTATTGTTATAATACAAGAAGTTATGTTTCCACTGCTGGGACGCAAGCCGATTAGCGAGAGAGAATAGGGCATAATTAACTACGTAGACCCAGAGTGGTAAATTTGTGTACATGGCAATGATGTTCTTATTTGACAATAGATGTCTCTAGGTTGTTAAAACTGTGAAACAAAGTGCCATCAATAAAAATAATCATCCAAAAACAATACTTTTAACAATAATTTAGTATGAATCACAATATTTCAATGTTCAGAAATAAATAGATTTTTATTACTACATTTAATAAAAATACAGTAAATTAAAAAAAAAAAACTTTACTCAATTTTTTTTATCGTTTAAAAGAACCACCGCTGATATTTTATTGTAATATTTTTAAAACATAACACCACCATGAATGTTTTTTATGAATTAAAAATGACGTCACATTGTATCAGAAATATTATGTATTCTACGTTATTATTATTATTGAAATCAAAACAAAATGAAATAAAATAAAAACCTGATATAGCAAAATAATTGTTTTATTGTCTTTATTACAAACTTGTTCTAAGTAGGTATACCTACAGTTATTGTCACCTATCTTATCAGTTAGAAACCTAGAAAGCTAAAATACCTAGTTTAAAGTAGATAGGTACTTAATAGTAAAACCTCCTTGGTTATTTTATTTTGTTTAATCTACTCATCTGTTGTTAGGCTGCGTCGTAGTCTGAAAAGAAACAAAAAATAGATAAAGAAATAGGTACTTACATGCAAGTACGTAGATTCATAGAATCATCATCATTATCAGATGCTGGAAGTCCACTGTTAGACATAGACCACTATTATAAAAATACGAGCACTGCAACTTGCTAATTCTGAGAGCCATGTCGGTGATTAGAATGGTATTAGAATCATGTAAGTACTAGCAGCTGCGCCCCGCAGTTTCACCCGCGTGAACAATGGAAAAATGAATCATGATAATGATTCCAAATTTCACTCAAATCCGTTCAGCCGTATGACCGTGAAGAAGTTACTAACATACTCACAAACTTTCGCATTTATTAATATTAGTATGATTAGTATTATTCAGTGAAATTTCACTAAACCAGAGACAAGTATAATTATTTACTTGTCTCTGACTAAACTCATAAATTCTTATAATACGGGACTTGAAATTTTAATAATCAATTTTCGCCATTTTGTAAATTTGAGATCACTTTTTATTCGTTATTAGACCCAATGTCAAGATCTATCTATCAATAATCCTTATGGGCGAAAACGAGTTCAAATGTCGCATATTCGGTAAATGCTCTAAAGGATATTGGTTATGATTGGGCATAACCAATATCATTTGGTCCGTGTGGTATTCAAGAGACGAGGTAGTGGGTTGGCCCACACTATCCTCGTCTCTTGAATCCCACACGGCCAAATCAGCCAGAAAAGAAATTGAAAACTATTGACATTCTTTATTGTATTTGTTTATCTGTAGAACAAACATCAAAATTGTCTCAGCTATTTTTGCTTGAAAGCACGTCTAAACCCCAGAAAAATACATGAAGCACATTTAATTTTTATAAAACTATTTGTAGGGATAAGGTTAATAACTATTTATTATTATTAATAAGCTTACCAAGATACTTCGTAGTCAAGTACATAAGGGTAAATCCCACAGCCACAGCAATGAACTGAGTGATGCCGGCACTTCGTTTCCTCTCGTGCCAGCGTGCCCTCTCGCGAGGCAGGACCTCACTTACCGTCACGTACAAAAGTGTGCCAGCTGCTAGTGCCTGCAAATACAATAATAGCAATGTTATAACCCAGTTGCTATGCTTCTCGCATCATGCGCAAGAAAGAAAAACCTTGAAACATAACATTCAACATAAGATAACACCAAACCGTCACATATGTAGTCATCCCACACTAGGGTTCCCTAGGGGAATTTTGCAGATCCTGCAAACATTTGTCCTGCAGCAAACCCGCACTTCTTGCGTCTCAGTCGGCTATTCGCCTACCGCGTGCCACAGAGATCATCAACCATTGCACCACCTTGCACCAATGCAATCACCTTGGTTTGGTAAAACCAAGGTGGGTGGTTCTTCGCTATGACCTAACTAAGATTCCTTGTCAATAACGTGTGACGTCACCCATACGATTCAGCGATGATTCCACGCAGATATCGTAACGAGCCCGCTTTATGTTACGTTTGGTCATAGCGAATAAGGAGGCCGGTCACTGATCTAAAATATAGTTGAACCAACGACTCGAAGAAGATAGGAGACACCTATTGGTAATTTTTTTCTTACAACCTTTCAATGTAGGTTTTGTAACCACATGTCGTTACACTGGCTCTTTCTTGGTCAACCTACAATCAAACATTACAACAACAGCTGAACTGCAATATCACGTAGGTCACGTACATCTGTCGTATCATGCACTGCGTTCGTGACCTTGAGACATGAAGATAAAAAGTCTCACGTACATATAATTTCACCTGCGTGTAATTTATTGGACGATAATTCTAATAAATTAACCAGGGGATGGGTCCAGCATCCACCTGAGTATTCAACACTGCGATCACCAATCCGCCTGCCAAGCGTAGTGGTTATGGCAAATTCTGCCATTGCATGGGAGAGACTTCGTCCGACAGTGGACCTAATGGTAGATGACGAACCTGCATTATCGGCACTGCAGTCGAGTCTTGAAGGGAACGGACTGCATCGAGACCAGCACCTGCAGCTATGCCTGCTACGGACCTGAAAGCAGAAGGCTATGCGTATAACTTCAATTAGACTTGTGTGTGGCAGCTGTGTACTATATGCTCAGTACGCTGTGTAAACGAGATAATATTGTGTTTAATTCCTCCAAGATACAGACAGGTTTCCATGAGCTTTTATAGCCATACAGTGATAAATTATTTAGTATAAAATATCGGTTCGTCGTTAACATACCCCATCGTTGAATAACTTTAATCGCAGAAGTATACGTATAGACCTTCTGCAACTGTGCCTTTATTATAGTTGCGGACAGCACGGAACCGATATTTTGTACTGAATAGTTTTTAACTGAATGGTTATTAAAACTCATGGTAACCCAGGAGCAAACAGGAAACCGACCAATTTGCGACTGTGTTTTTGACGTTTCTTCGTGCCTTACTATATCAATCTAGCTGCGGTTCCACGGCCTGATTTCTCACAGGTTTTTTCTGCGTGAGAAATTACAGGCGTGTCGCCTGTAATTTCTCACGCAAAATTACAGGCGACACACCGTGGGAACACCTCGCCTACAGACGCCTGTCGTTGCCCCAAGACGTCGACCAATCAGCATGAGTCCGCACGCTCCCTCCCCACCCTCTTGCTTTCCCCCAAGCTCCTCCAAGCTTTAAGCTGGGGTCCCGACGTAAGACATATTAAGATCTGACACCGCTTCTTGGCGATTTTATATTTGAAAAGGCATATATTGCTCGCAGGACAAGTGTCACTATATGGTCTGGGAATAATGGCTCTCGAACGAGCCCAGCACAATCTGGAAGACACAGCGTAGATTCCCCCTCTCCCCCTTCTAAAGGCCGATGACATTCTAACAATTGCAAGACCAGTGGTATTGCCAGAATATGCGAGAAGCCTATTTTCAGAAGTAGATCTTCATCATCGTCAACATTCAACTTATGATGATTGTACATTACTACTCAAAAACAGATGATTACTATAACTTGAACTTACCCCCCACTAAAGAGTGTGACGCACACGATGTGGATACAAATCCTTCCTGGAAACGAGTCGCAAAGCTCAGCACCAAGGCAGAAACCCACCACGAACTTGTGGGAGCTTACAGCCGCCAGCAAGAGAAGGACCTGGAACCATGCAGGTAGGCTTAAAAACGTGAAATTTTCACATAACGATTATGTTGGTGGAAGCACTAACAGGTGTGAGGAGGGACGCTGACAGAGTGAAGTGTGGATCGCACTCACCTAGAAGACCCTCGTTTAGGGTCGAAACCTGTTGCTGCTTCCACCAACATATCGGTACGTGAAAATTTATTGTTTTACAAAATGAATTACATTATAATTCATGAAAGTTATTTTTAGGTTATAGCTATCACATTATATTATGTGGAATATGTGTGTGTTGCGTATAATGATGGAAGAAGCCACTGGGTCCTGAAATACCGTATTTTAACTAGTTCGGTAGCCTCCATAGGCATACTCAATAATTAAATCATTATGTCAATAAAGGTTTATTTATTTTTACTTTCATATAAAGTCTACAGTTTATTATTAAAATTGGTACAAAAAAAATATGGAACAAGAATTTTACAAATATTGTTTAAAACTAAACTATCTGGTAGTATGTACATAGATATGTACCTATATAGATAAATATAATAGTCCTGATAGAACAGCCCTCCTATTCCCTTACTGAAAGTCACTCGGTAACTAACGTTTGATAAGTAGAATGACAGTCAATTGAAAATTCAATGATTATTTTGAGCAATTGATGGTGTATTGTCAAACGTTATAGTCAACGAGTGACTTTCAGTCACGGAAAAGAAGGGCAGATCCTCTTAGAATAAGAGATTTATTCTGAGCAGATCCTGCTTTGTAAAGTGCATCACACACGTAGCAGATGCGGTACTATTTTATATGTGTATAAAAACTTATCGCATCTGAAGGTATCACACACGTAGCAGATACGATAATATACGAAAATGATACATTCACGCGGAAACCTTCAAACTGTATTGTGTTTCAATATGTATACACAGATATAATCTGTCCATCTTTTGATATTATGTCGGTGCCTACAGATGCTTGATGGTAAAATTTAAGTGATCTGCTACGTGTGTGTTGCTCCTTGAGCTTAGTATAGAGAGCGATATGGACAGATACGCGCTCAGATACAAATATCTTACCGCATCTGCTACGTGTGTACACACTTAAGTTTTAATTGAAAGGTCGATACATTGGCAAGGACCAACAATTATATTGAATGTGACACCCGCCTTGGTTACGAATCCGCATGCTATTTCAATGTCGGCTTGGTTGTTTGCGTATAGCGATAGATCATCATGATTTTCATTTTTTTTATACTACTTGCCAAGTAAACAAGCATATACGGCCCACCTGATGGAAAGTAGTTACCGTAGCCTATGGACGCCTGCAACACCAGAGGCATTACACGCGCGCTGCCGACCCTGAGACAAAGATAAAAAGTCTCATGTGCCTGTAATTTCACCGGCACCCGTACCCTTCAAACCGAAACACAATGCGAGCACTACTGCTTGGCGGCAGTAATAGTACTTCCCCGGACGAACTCTTTCACAAGAAGTTTTACTGAACGGTAAGTGTATGATGGCTTGTTGACATAAAGTTCAGATTACTAGATCGTAAATTAAGGCTACTGCACGTTGCGCACACACCATACTATCGTATGAGTGTTGCAGTTGGTACATCTAGCCAGCAGGATCATTCTACAGGTCAAGAGGTAAGCCTCCAGCAGTGAAAATCAGGAATATTAGCAGGGTGGTGATCAAACCTCAAACCTCATGCTTATCTACAACAGCTGCGCACACATGAAGTACTGTGCAATTGGTACAATGTAGACAGTATTAATCTGTACCTATCTACAGTAGTACCTAGTGGAACGTGATATATACAAATAGGTATACCTACCTATTTAAGAGGAGTGTACTGCTAGGGCACTTGAGCCCTATGCATACAAACGAAGTTTGCTATTATCTTGGATATTATCTCATCAAACTCCATTAAATTTTGTAAACATAGGATATGGAATAGTATCCCACACCATATTCGAGATGTCTCCTCTATCGGTTCCTTCAGAGTTGGAGTGTATAATCTTTTTATGACTGAGATGATTAACTCGTATAAAGTGAGCGGTATCATAAAATGCTAATTTGTAATTATATATATATATATATATATATTGATTGATAGGTATGTATTTATATTATAATATTGTAAGTTAGGGTTATGTTTGTTTATGCATATTATGTATTTTAAGTACCTAATGTATGTATTTATTTATTGTTAGTGTGTTCCTGGTATAATGTTGTTCATGTATGTTTACTTAATTTATAAAATTTATTATTGTGAAAATATACCTAAGTACTTGTAGTACTATCTAATTCTTTTCAACGTATTATGCACCACCTACATAAATTTATCCGCATTACACAAAGGTTAGCTGGTAGAGAATGCTTCCTAGCATTAAGTTCGCCTATGTACATGATTTGTTTTTTTGTGCAATAAAGAATATTCTATTCTATTCTAAACATGATCTCGTTTGTTAGTTTCTTATAAAATTATATTTATAGTTTGCAAATCACACCGACATAATGAATTGAAATCTTATAACACATCCTAGTTTGATTCTTTACAATGTAATGGGAAATTTTAAGTAATGTTTTCGTCTTATTTTCTTTTATTTTTTTTGTATTGTTATATATTTTACATATATGGATCTAAGTTATTGACATAAATAAATATATTATATATTATTATTGTTATTACATCCCACATAACCTGATTGTCTCCGTTTTTTTTACCCCCTCTTTGACCCTCATATCTCAACAACCGCCTGACCGATATAGCCCAAAATCTTACTTACAAATTGAAGTAACACTACCCATCTACTAAATTTTATGAAGATCAAATAGATGAGTCGAAAGTTACCCTCAGACTAACTTGCAGACATACATACAAATGCCTCACTCAAATTGACTCTGAGAACTCGCTTCGCTCATTCATTTAATATCCAAATGAGCGGTAAACTTCGTTTTGCATGGATCGGCCTTTCGTGCCCATTTCACATCAAACTACATTATCGTTCACCTATATAACCTTCATGATTTCGTAATGCTTGTGATAAGACTAAAAAGAGTAAAGAGTAGAGTTGTGTAAGAGTAGCCATAACGCAAGAAAATTGGAAATGCTAATGATAGATCCTTTGTTGTAAAAGATCCTACAAGGATATAATTTAGTAATGTATCATCATCATCATCATCTTGCAGAAATCCAATGCTAGGCCTCCCCCTAGAATGCCACGACGAACGGTCTTAATCTGCCTCCATCCACCTGCGATGTTTATAATGTCTTTCAGTCCATCAAGTAGAATGTTATTATTTTGACCTACTTAGTTGTTTCACTTGTAAGATTACCTACTGATTTACTGTAATTTATAATAATCAAACAACAAGATAGCATAGTCAGGCATAACGTCCGTTACGATAAGGAAACAGTTGATTTTACTATTATCACTACAAACGGGATATTTACCATGATTTTTGAGCTTTGTAAATTCCTAATACTCAAAAATCGAAACACATCCAAGATTTTCTTTCTGGCGACAATTAACCAAATAAGAAGATTATTTCTTTAAGAAAAGACATCATTATATTTGCTAGCAGTTCGTAACCTTGTACTACCGACTGTTATTATGAGATTTTTTTTCCGTTTATTACAATATTTTTCTAATAATCCGTTTAACACTTGTGGATTGTTTAGATTGTTTTGATGAGAATTTTATTTCGGTACAGTTGCATGCACTGATGCACCATGAGCCGTGATCATAAAAAATAATAATAAAACTGTCAAAAAAAACATGGTAAATTATCCCGTTTCTAGTGATAATTATGTTCATAGCCATGATAGTTTCAAAAGTTATTTATCTTTTTGGTGTTGCTGTTGAACTTTGTTCAATAAAATATTCAATTTGATGACAAAATTACTTTCAAAGCCTGAAACTTCAAAGTAGCACAAAACATGTTCTTAGGGCGTTCACAGACCTGATGCCGATTCTATTCTATTCTATTCTATTCTACGTAGAACAGCAAAGAACAGAATTTAAACCAATTTCATCGTCACTTACCGGGCATTCTTGATTGGCACTCAGTCGTAATCTAACGCTTGTGTATGGCTCTTTCAGAACTACCAGAATGTTTTGATCAGCGATGTGGACGGTTGCTTGCCTACCGGGAGTTCGCCGGTTCGGGTCTGTAGGTGTGTGACAAGTGGTACATTTTGCATTGTATTCTAGCCTCGCAGTTTCGATTCTTTTCTTTGCTGTTCTATGTAGAAAATAATAAAACCGGCAGGTCTGTGACCCCGCTAATACCGAAAAGCCCAAAGCCATAAAAACAACGCTTTCATGACGAGAAAACTCTCCATGCTCGTGGAAATCTAGACCAGAAAACTTCCACTGTATACTAGAAATATCAATATTAGAACAGTAGCAATTGGGAATGGGGAACGCAACAATGAAAATCATTTTGGCAGCCTTAGCGCTATCTAAATCTTATAAAACTTGAATAGGGAAAACTTCTTAGCTAAAATATTCCTCCATTCAATTTTCAAAACATTTAGACAGCGCTAAGGCTGCCAAAATGATTTCCATTGTTGCGTTCGCCATTGTCATTTGCTACTGTAATTAGGAGCTGGTCAGTGACATTTATACAGACGGATGTGCAATCATTATCGCACCCAGAGTGTTGATATCCTTTTTATTTATAAATTTATCGTTTCCACAATGTTTGGCTGATCAATTCACAGGCAACAATGATGTTTTGTGCACGCTTTTAACATTCGATCCTCCATAACAATATCGTTTATCAATATGTACGAGCCAAGTGTGCGCCGATTAAAATATGCTTATCAATATACATATGCCGTAGTGCGTCTGGTCTAAGAATAGACCTCTCCTTCTCCTCCCGTGGATGTAGCAAAAGCCAAACTAAAGGATTACTCCAGGGGATTGACAGCAGCAACTGAAATTCACCTCCTAAAGGGGGTGAAGTTTGTATGGAATAAACTACACGTGGATGAAGTCACGGACGTTCCACTATGGTAACTCATTCAAGTCATAATCTACCTGCGTACCAAACTTCATCAAAAACGGATTCGCATTTAAAGTTTCAAGGATATAATATTAAAGATATACATAGTTAGAATTTGTAAGGAACAAATATATTATTATACATTTTCAGGACCATCCAATGAACTTGCATAGCTTGGATGGCCTATCACAAGAAAAGCGGCGTAGCGTGGCAGTTCGTGGGTTCGTTTTCCTAATACTTACATATTTAATATACTATCCGATCCTATCCTATCCCACTAATATTATAAAAGCGAAAGTTTGTGAGTATGGATAGATGTTTGTTACTCTGTCACGTAAAAACTACTGAATGGATTTGAGTGAAATTTGGAATGGAGATACTTTACGCCCTGGATTAACACATAGGCTACTTTTCATCATCATCATCATCATCATCATCATCATCATCATCATCAATTTTCATCATTATTCACGCAGGTGAAACCGCGGGCGCAGCTAGTACTATATACTATTTTTTATGTATAAATAATGTTAGTATTTAATTATGCTTTACTGTGTATTGTTTTGTTGTATATAGATTATACTCCTCCTCGTGGTGTTTTATAGTAAAAATTAATATGAATGTACCGGGTTACATCTAATTGTTAATGTTTGGTTCTTTTTTTTATTATTATTTCATTTGTTTTATGTTTTATTATTTATGGTTACCATGTTCGCCATTCTAAATTGGTCCCAATGATTGGTTCCCTCCACGTCCGGTACCATGGCGTAGTGAAAGACCCGCGTGGGTGGGTGTTTTGTTTACAACCCGCATCATGCGAGCTTAGGGTCCATTTTGCAGCATCATTAGTGTTATATATACATATATATATTTTTTGTGTTACGAGGAGACAAAGTAATATTTTGTTCTTCGAGGGCATTATTTGAATCCTGAGCGTAGCGAGGAATTCAATATACGCTGCCCTCGAACAAAAAATATGTTGTCCCCGAGTGATACACACTATTTTTCATCACTACAGTTCAGTTCAGGAGTTTCAGTTTCTCTCTTGTAATTGGTCCGCTAATTCGCTTCGCTTGGAGTTCTAACTTTTTTCAGTGTTGTTTACCTATACTCTGATTTTTAATCTTAGACAATTTTTGTAAACAAACAAAATTGAGAATATATGCCACTGTGTGTATAAAAGTGTCATGATTGTGTATCATACGTGTATATACACATATACATATACGTGTATATACACATAATATGATACACATACATGACACTTATACACACAGTAGCATAATCTTGACATTTGTTTGGTTACAAATTGTCTATGATTAAAAATCAGAGTATACATTGTTGTGTCTATAAATACTTGTATATTGTTGCAAATAAAATTATTGTATTCTTTTGACGCAGTAAAATTAATAAACTGAATGGTACCTCTGAAGAAGACACTTGCAGACCAATAGCCAGTCCCTCCAACACGCTGTGCACGAATAAAGCGCCCAGGAGTCCAACTATTCCAGAAGCACTCTTATTACAAGGCGCAGTATGGCTCACATGACACATCCTGGGACTTCCTGCATCACCACAACACCTCTCCCGTAACTCTCCATCCTGATTCAACAGACCAGTTTGTTCATTCTGTTGATTGCTTCCATAATAGACAGCACCTGCTGGTGTATGGCTTTGTATTGCATTTCCATAAAATAGATGAACAATTTCATCAACAAGATACACAACGAAAAAGCCGACACAGAAAAGCAGTTCTGTATTCATTGGCAGCTTTTCTCTGGCTTCGGGCAACATGTGGACGAGAGATGTGGACAGCAGCACGCCACCTCCGAAGCAGAGTAAGCACGATACGAGCAGAGGATGTCTTTGTCTTGCCGCTACGGAGAATGAGGCTGGAAGCATTCCAGCGAAGAAACTCCCAAGGCCTAGGGCCAGCATTGATATTAATTTCGCTGTTGTCACTTCCATTTTGCTTTCTGTCTTGTTTCTTTGTTCACTTCCGAATTACCCTCTGTGTCGAACGCTGTCAACTGAATAAAGTCTTTGTTCCAAGTGCTTATAAGTTATGTGCTATATCTTAATTGAATACCATCAACATGTCCGATTCATTATGATTCACTGCAAACCTATGACAGTCACTTCACTTTCAACATTGTTTATTTTTGGCGAATATTCTTTCTCAATTGTATTTTTTCCCCGTTTTCAAGTTCACATTATCGTCAGTCAGTTTCGAATTTATGTCCTCAATTTTAATATCAATTTTGTTATCTTTGTATTATATTTAAGTACATAAAGTTTATCAGTATGAATACACAGTAAATTTTACAACACAACCACACTCTTCAGACATGAGCGTTTAAATAAGTACCTACCTATGGTTGAAATAGTACTGCGGGTTGATTTCCTTATATGACACATCCATTTGTGCTATAATCCAGTGGCACAAGGTTCAATTTCCTTTATATCCTACATTCTACAAATTGTAAGTGTGTGAGTTTGGAGTTATGTTTATTTGTTTGCTCAATTACAGCTGTGGTGGGTGATATCAGCTTAAGAATAGGACTCCTTCATCTCCTCCCGTGGATATCATCAAAGGTGACCTAGGGATTACGTAGACATCTGAGTACTAAAAAACGTGTAGGAACTTCGTTTACCTAAGTCAAAGATTTAAATCTTTGACCTAAGTCACGTCCGCCTTGGACGTAAGTGCATACCTACCCTGTGGCATTGCACTCCCGTGACCTTGAGACGTAAACTTTTTAAAGTCTCATGTGCATGTAATTTCACCGGACACAATACGGTGAACATTACTGTTTGGTGGCAGAAATAGGTACATATCACAATGAAACATTACAACTACCATAAGTACTCACCTACTAATGGTAGTACTACCCCAAACATAATCGTCCAAAAAGAGCTCTCTATACTAGTTAAGTAGGTAGGTACTTCATTCAATAGATTCAGATTATCCTGAATATAAACTAAGTAAGTATATGTATATACTTATAACGAATTAGGGTTACCTAACTTTGTACTGAATTTATTTATTTGTAAAAGTATAATCATGCTACAAAGTTTACTTATAAACTACCTAAATTAAATAATCAATTTAACCCAGATATATAGATAGGTAGGTAGCAAAGTGGTCTACTTAGCCCCCACACTAGGATAACCTGTGTTGTGAGTGGCTAGTCTCTTCCAAGAGATACAATAAAAAGAATTTGGGTAGAAATTGGTACCTACGTATGTATATAAATAAATAGAAAATAAATACAAATTTTCCAAAAGAAGTTATATGTCTAAAATTTAGTGGGTAAGTACTAAGTACTGACCTAGTAAGCTACACACACATCAGAACAACACAAAAGTAAGTATAGGTAAACAATTCATGAGTAGATAGATAATTTAGTACATAACTAGGTTCGGCTAAGTAATTAAATATTAAAGCTAAAAATAAGATAACTAGTGGTTCGCCCCGAACTGAGACCTCGCGATGACACCTTTATCAGCCCGACTACAGGGGTTTGTATTTAATGGCTATGTAGTATGTTTGTATGGATGATCCATCAGAAATCTAAAACTACCGAGTCACTTTCTCTAACATGAGAGAGATTTTGAAAAGAAAAAAAAATGATTTTTTAAATAAACAGTGCCATCTAGTTGTAGTTTTACTACCAAATTTTTTATTTTCTACGCTAAAAATGGATATTTACAAAGAAAAAATCCTCAATGTCCGACTTCCCTCTGTAGAACAAAATATACTAAAATAATAAATTTCAGCATTACCATAGAGTTTGAAGTATCTTCGAGATATTTTTTGCATATTTTACTTTCTTTACCCTTCTAAACGATTTCTAAAAACATATAGTTACTGAGAAAAAAAATTAACCTCGTGGTAATTTCCTACACATCATCGAAATAACCTTTGAATAGGACTAAGCAATGGGGCGTAAATACCTGTATACCTGTTAGTATATAAAGTACATGGCGAATTAATTGATAACGTCCTTTTGACGAAAATCATAGAACTCCAATGTCATTCAAATTCCTAGGAATGGGGGGTCAACAATTGATGTTATATTGGTTATTGTTTTTTTATGGTACAAGTTTCTAATTTCTTCAATTTCAGACTATTCCCTGTAGTTGTGACACAAAAGCTACAAGCATACCAAATTTCAGCATTGTGGGATTGCTGGAAGTACCCTAGAATTTTTGATTTTTTCGTTTTAGATTTTCCCTAATATCTCAGAAACTACTAAGTCTAAATACTAATTAAGAACAGTTTTAAAATGTCCAGCCAAATCGCTTTCATTAGACACTCCACTTGATCCGACTGTCTCACTTTTATTTTTTTTACCCCCTCTTGAACCCCAATATCTAATCAATCCCCCGACCAATATAGCTCATAACCTTACCTACAAATTGTACCAATACTATCTAACTCCATACTAAATTTCATAAAGATCGGATAAACGGTTAGGAAGTTTTCATCGGACAAACATACATACAAACGCCGATTCTTCCAAGTTGACTCAGAGAACTCGCTTCGCTCGTTCAATTAATAAAAAGAAATTGAAAAATTTAATTGAATAGATCATGCCACCTCCGACCACATTGAAATTAAAATAGTACGTTTTATTCAACAATAATCTCACGGTAATTGTACAAAACATAAGAAAATGTTGCTTATGACGAGTTAACCCACAAAGTATAAAACTTAAAAGTAGCACAAAGTGACGAAAGACCCGTAACCCTCAAACCGTTGTTTGATGATTCACAGGATAATTATATTATTTTCCTACTCCAGCAGCAACAACTGAAAAACAAAATTGTAATGTCTGCTAAAGGAATTATATTATTTATTTATACAATTTATGATGTAATCATTGTGTAAGTGTCCACAATATATTGCCATAGTTTTGATAAATGATAAATAGTGAATCTGTCTAAGGAGTGTTAATTTCTGATTACTTAGTAGGTAGTACTTAGTATAAATAGTATTACGAAACTAGATGCACTCAACTATTGTGGAATTACCTAACATAATACAGATATAATAATCATTATCATCCGGTAGTATGTAGAGCTGCATAGTGGAGTTATGCCTTCTAAAAATAATGGCAAAATAATGATTCATAGTAATAAATAAATAATAAATGCTGGACATTTCACACAACATTATCTAGCCCCAAGCTAAGCAGAGCTTGTGTTATGGGTACTAGATAACTGATATACTTAATACAATATACATTTACATAGATAGATATTTTTTATTATGCATAGAATATACCCAGAACAACCTGAACAATTATCTGAAGATCGTACAAATATTTGTTCCGAGGCGGGAATCGAACCCGCAACCTCCTGCGTCGCAGGCGAAACTTCGCCCCCCGCGCCAAAGAGGTTGTCAAAGTAGTAGGAATTCCTTGTCTTTCTAAACACAAATCTATCAATTTATCTAAATATTTGATTCTACCTTGAATTCTAATAAAAAAGTTAGGGCATAAACAAAGAAAATGAAAACTTCTTGGTATGGTTTCACCGAAAAGCTTAGTATCAAAAATTGCCAGTTCTCTCAGCTACTGATGGAAGGCTTTAGTATACTTCTAAAAAGATACATGACATTTAAACATCAGCATTCCTGCTAAACAGAAAAATCCTAAAATGAACGAATTATTACAAAATCATGGCTGTTCCACCGTTTTCAAAGTTCCAGAAGGTTTGAAGGAGCTTATGGGTGATATCACTCGAGAAGTAAGAATGAAAATATTCTTGATTCTCACCACCATCAACACTAATTGTCTCCATCAAAATCATTGATAATTCAATACTGCACAAGCATCTTGTTAAGGTGCTTCATCCAGTCAACATTAATTTATGTAAGTACTATGATTTCAAAAGGACTGCAACAAATATAAAGGGTGTCTCAAAATCCATTTGAATTTTTTTGGAAGGACCTTTATGTAAGGGTACATTATATATATTTATATTTGAGGTTGTGGAGGGGTTGCGGAGGGGGAGGCGGTCCCCCCGTGCATTGGGGAAGCTTAGGAAATACATAGTTTGTTTGAATATATGTTTTGGTAATATTTAAATACCTGTGATTAGAAGTTTTCTTGTGGTCCCAAGATTTTTTGTGTACAAAAACTAAAATGATTTTCTAGCCGAGGTACGATATAAGCTGTGTTGTTCGACTGTCGTATGCATGATTTGCACGCAGCGTACAAAGTTAAAAGGGTATGTTCCGTTGTTCCAACCATGAAGTAGATTATAAGTACAAAGAAGAATGTTGTAAGCTGACTGTCTGTCTATGTATCTACTTCAAAACGGAAGATTCAATATAACTACTCCCTCCCTAATAATTATAGGAAATTTAGTATAGTATTTCTTAAAACTTAGGTAACATCTTATTAGGTACTCCGTGACCAGCCCCCAAAGATATTCGACTACATAGCCAACTATTTATCCGTACTTCTCATCACCCGGGAGCACGGGATCATGGCCGTGAAGATCCTGGAAGACCTGTGCGACTGCCAAGCCTCGGTGTCCGAGCATCTTCTGCAGTTAGGGTTAGACAGGACCAAAACAGAAATAATTTCGCAAATCATCAAAGAAGAGATAGAGGAGTTTGAACCTGTTGAGGGAAAAGGTGAGCTTATGACCAGAGTAGTGGTAATATCATGTTTTTTAATATAAGTTACGTCCAAATACAATGCGATGGTACATGTAATGTTGATAACATTCTGCATGAATCACGGTTTTAAGCTGACCTATAAACGTCCCAATTTGACCTACATCCTGTTATGAAAGAATACATTTAGTTCGACTTATTGAGCTTCATAAAAACTTTTAATACGTAGGTAGGTATGCCACTAGCAATAATATGTAGTGTTTTGCCGTCAGAAAGAGTAAAAGAGACCCAAATTCTAAAGAAGATCCTGGATAAAACTATGTTGGACGAAGAAATGTCTGCCAAAGTCTGCCAGGTAGCCAGGAATGCTTACCGTGACTACTGGTACAGGAAGAAGATGATGGAGAAGGTATTTCACACTTTTATAATAACATCATCATCCTAGAGCCACCTCCATCTAGCGGCTCTTTATTTTTTGAATGTTACCCAATAACCTCGTTCATTTATTAACCGATTTAGAAAATTCCTTTTTTGATTGATTGGATATACCTAGTTCCAGATTGATCAAATTTTTTTTTAAAAATCCACTTCTAATGATGGTATCCATGAGGAACTGAGGGAGCTACTCAAATATTATAGGCATATACATATATATATAGTGGTTTTGGTATTTTCAGCAACAAGTTATAGTTTTGTATACCAAAAACATGCAGATACCCGAATTCAATTGTGGAAGTTGGTTTTTTAATGAAAAGTTATAGTGTAGCTATAATCGTTACATCACGCATCGTCTGGGATCCATCTGACTCACCGTTTTATCTACCTAATATTTAGAACCGAAAATACAGTAAAATAAAACCTAAATTACTAGGGACTTACATACTAAAGCATTACTTGGAACCTTAAATACTACATAGAACTTAAAATACTAATTCGAGACTAAAATACTACAAACCTAACATGAAAGACAGAATTTTGCTGCTGAAGACAAAATTTTGATGTTGCTTGTTGAGAGAACGCTTGTGGTCCAGCAGTGCAGTGCAGTGAGGTAAGACTGTCCCCCCTTTCAGAGTTTGAAGGTGCATCCAGAGGAGCCATGGGAGATCGCAGCTGAGCGTACCTTGCAGCTGTACAAGCGGACCAAACCATCGCTTACTGAGCTAGCCAGAGCTACGCAGAAGATACAGGTATCTCCGTTAATTTTCTCAAGGTTATTTGGCAGGTGACTATCAATAAGATGGCCCACCTGATGTTAAGTTGATTTTGCCCAATAAACCCAATTGAATCTGCAGTAGCGTTTGAACCAGTAATAAGTCATCCTTGTCAGGTGGATTTAGTGTTGAGTACTCAGGTGGCTGTCCATCCCCTTGTGTAATATCCTTGTCAACTTACGACATCAAGATGGATAAGTCTATTTATATTTCTAGGTAGGTTATTTAAACCATTTTTAGGCCTTTAAGTAGAAGATGAAGATTAAAATGTGATTCTGAGTGACCCACAAATTCCAATCCAACGAGACTCATATCCGCAATGCCAATGCCTTTATCAATTGAATTCACAGTACCAATACGATACACGGTCGCGTACACGGCTTGGTTTGTTTTGATCATCCTTCTTACTACTAGATGGGAAGCGTCTGTGTGCTGAGAATAAGAAATACTATTAGGTCATAGATCAAGCTGACGCTCGCTGCGTTTATAGGCACTTTCATCAGCTAAGTGCCGATGGGTTCAAGTTCGAATCCCGCTGGATCATAATTCAATGTTCCCCACGAGCTTCCCTTTAACTTTTGTCCCATCCAGGCTGCCTACAAAGGCTACCATGTGCGTCGCAACACCCTTCGTCACTTGAAGCACAAGCACAAAAGGGGCGGGCCTAAAAAGGAGCTGCCTGGCGCTCCGCTGGACGTAGCCAACTCCAGGGAGATTGACCTGGGCCGTGTTATCGTAAGCTCATCATCAGCCACTAGGCTCAATTCACACCGAAATTGCAACAGAGGCTGGCAGCGCCGCCAAAAATCAAAAGATGTGGCTTGTTAATAAGTCGCGCCGCCGCACCGCGCGTCTAGCAATACCATGTACTTGATAGATAATAAACTCTTTATTGAGCAAAATAACAACTATAACATAGTACAACTATGGCATAGTGTTTAAATAAAAAGATAATACATATCACTAACACATACCTACCTAAATATAACCATCAATATATTATACAAAATAATATATAGGTACATTCATACATCACACACACACACAAAAATCAAAAAAGTCAAAAGTCAAAAAGTCAAAAAGAACTTTATTCATTGAAATCACAAGGATCATTTTGAATCGTCTTATATAAAATTAAATTACTCCTGTTCCAACGCGACCAAGCCTAGAAGAATCAGGCAACAAACTCGGCTTGGCTTACATAAATGGTCCGTCTTACCACTAGGTGAGAAGCGCCTGTGTGGTGCCTCGGAGCAAGGAGTTGCTGATACATAGTAAATGAGAACTTAAAAACCTTAGGAAGGCAGTCAAAAGTAAATAAACATCAGCAAAAATATGCAAGACAGCACACGCTACGCTTGTTATACTTATAAATAATAATCTAATACAAACATGTAAATAGGTAAGTACAGATATTGCAAATTTCCATTTTAGCAGTCGAGGGGCAGAGCGATATCAGGCCACGCGGCTTTATCATTAATATAGTCATCAAAAGTGTAATACGCTTTCTTAATTAGATTCATCTTTATGTAGGATTTAAATCTTCGAATAGGAAGTTTAAATGCACCTTCTGGAAGTTTATTATAGAACCGTACAGAATTCCCCATAAAAGACCCACTTACTTTTTTTAATCGAAATTTTGGTATATTAAGTTTGTGTTTATTTCTCGTGTTAATACCATGCACGTCACTTTTTATCATAAAACTATCCAAGTGTTTATGTGTATGTAATAATATTTCATAGATATATTGCGATATTACTGTAAGAATATTGATTTCTTTGAAACGCTCCCTCAAGGAGTCACGCGACTTCATTTTATAAATGGCACGTATTGCCCGTTTTTGTAAGACAAAAATAGCTTGGATATCTGCTGCTTTACCCCACAGTATGATACCATATGACATAACACTATGGAAGTAGCTAAAATAAACAGGCCTAGCTGTAGCTTCATCAGTAAGCTGCCTTATTATACGAACTGCATATGCAGCGGAACTAAGTCTACCAGCAAGAGCCACAATTTGTGGTGCCCACTGCAACCCTGCATCAATATTAAGCCCTAAGAAAATGGTAGACTTGACAAGATCAAGTGTCTCCCCATTTATTTTAATATTAGTTGGATAATGTTTTACATTAGGCAATGTGAATTTGATGCATTTCGTTTTTTTAGCATTAAGCAAAAGATTATTTACTGTGAACCACTCAAGAACACGCGATAGTGAATCATTTACATCATCGTAATTAGCTTTAGATCTATCAACTTTGAAAATCAAAGAAGTATCGTCAGCAAATAGAACTATGTCACATATGTCTTTCACAAAAAAAGGGAGATCGTTAATGTAAACTAGGAATAAAAAAGGGCCTAGTATTGAACCCTGTGGCACCCCCATGACAATAGTCGATCCTGAAGACCTTTCACCACCAACATCAACTTTTTGGATCCTATTGGATAAGTAAGAATTTACAAGATTAATTGCCTGATTTTGTATGCCATAATGTTTTAACTTGGAAATTAAAGTATCATGCCTCACGCAGTCAAAAGCTTTGGACAGGTCGCAGAAAACTCCGATCGCGTCCTGCGAGTTCTCCCATGCTTCAAATATGTGTTCTAAGAGCATGGTACCAGCATCGGCTGTCGAACGACCCTTAGTAAATCCAAATTGATGACTATGAAGAAGTCCGTGGAGGTTAAAGTGTGACAATAACTGAGTAAGAATAAGTTTCTCGAAGATTTTACTTAACGCAGGCAATATAGAAATTGGCCTATAATTACCTGGATCTTTTTCGTTACCAGACTTGAACAAAGGAATTAATTTACTATGTTTCATAAGATCAGGAAAGACTCCCTCGTCAACACATCCATTGAAAATGTAGGCCATACACGGCGCAATATCAATAATTATAACACCTAACACCTTTGTAGATATTCCCCAAAGGTCTTCAGTATTTTTAATATTAAGTGACTTAAATGTCTTAACAATATCATTGGCATTAACGTATCTGAAACTAAACGCGACCTCACACTTATCAACACTTAATTCCAATAAAGTAGATGCTCCAGAGGCAGTTGATTTTAAAGATTGAGTCACAAAATTAGGTATACTAGAGAAAAAACTATCAAAGGCATTTGCGACCTCAGTATTATTTGATAATGTTGTATTGTTTACGTTTAAATTAATTTGTTTACTACGAGGTTTAGTTTTACCTGTTTCATTATTTATTAATTTCCAAGTTGTCTTAATTTTATTTGCTGATTTTTCTATTTTATTTCTCAAATGCAATGATTTTGCTGCATGACAAACTTTTTTGAAGGTCTTGGAATAGTTCTTTATGTACAAGATAAACGATGGATCGTGCAACATTGATTCTCTAGCCGCATAGAGTTCATATAATTTATTCCTACTTCTATAAATACCGGTTGTAGCCCAATCAGCTAACCCGACATTAGCTCTAGCTTTACATTTTTTTAACTTAAATATCTCACTATGTTCCTCACATATCAACTTAAACAAACTAGTAAAAAGGTCATTCGGATCATCTACGCACGGTACAAGGGGCATTTTGAGTTCAATACTGCCCTGGAACTTCTTAATGCGACTTTCTGTGATAGGCCGATAAGTGAATTCCTTAGGTTCATCTACAAAATTACAAGTAAATATAGCACTGTGACCATAGTGATCTGAGGTGAAATGTTTAATTACTGATTTATTAACTGGAACACTACTGCAATAAATATTATCTAAACAGGTGGATGTTGTTAGTGTCACCCTTGTAGGTTCTTCGAAGAGGTGATATAAATTAAAGCATTTAAATAAATTAAGCAGCCTCTCAGATAGAGGATTAACCGGAATATCTATATTGAAATCTCCGCAGACTATTAGCATTTTATTACGAACAAAAGTTTTAAGCAATGCTTCTTCCATAGTGGATTCAAATAATGCGAAGTCTGCGTCAGGGGGACGGTAAACGCTTACAATGATATGCCGCTCTAGCTCAACACAAGATAGCTCAATAGTCCTCTCAATAGTGAGATTTGCAACATCTTTACGTTCCTTGCATTTTAAAGTATTTCGAACAACAATTAAGGAACCCCCACGTATGGCGTTCTTGCGTTTGTATGAACTTACAATATTATAATTCTCATAATAAGGGAGTAACTCAAATTGTAACATCCAGTGTTCAGTTACACACATAATATCAACATTAAAACGGATTAAAAATAATTCTAATTCTAAGATTTTGCTGGGAAGGCCTTGCACGTTTTGATGTACTACATTTAACGTGCCCGGCTGTCTCATTGTCGAACTCGTCAGTTTAAATGACTGTCAGCTACTCCTACTTGTTTGCCCTCATTAGTACTACTACTAACTACGGGCTTGTCGGTGAACTGCGTTATAGTACTTATAACGGGATCAAAAATATTAAATGCTAACAATTTAGCAATTATTAATTTACTATGTCTACTCAGGTACACAGTATCTCTTGTCAAAACAAAATTACTAATAAAATTATTAGTATCAAAATACAAAACGTCTCTATGACGACATGTCAAATTATATAGCATTAAATTAAGATTCCATATTTTTTGATTGTCTTTGGCACTCAAAGATTTTGAGTAAGGGAAAGCACATAAAATTAATTTTCCCAATCCTGAATTTAACTTGTGTAGCAAAGTCTCAACCAGCTTAATAATATCTAATCGCATGACACCACTACTCTCACCTAATTGTACTAACAAAGTGGTGTCGTTGTCAAAGCAATCCTCCCTCTTTATAGAATCTATAAGTTTGTGAATAGGGGCATTTGGAAAGCAATTATTTGTCACAACTTGCCCTAACAGATCACTAAGAAGCAAACCCATCCCAACACCTATCTTATCTGAAAACACTACAGTCTTCCGGGTCTGCCGACAGGATTTTACCTGTCTAACCGGAGACTGCGTACCAGGTGTGGAAACTACTTCAACCTGAACAGTAGGTTTAGCTTGTCTCTGCGATGCACATGGTGCCATGTGTATTAAAGCACCTAAAGCTGATCCAGAAGGCTCTGATAAAGGAAGGTCCGTCTGTGAGCTACTATTACATACTTGTACATATGTGCTATCATCACTCAGTATCTCTACGATATTATTCATTTTCTGAATATTGTCAGATGCTTCTTGTTCAGCTTTTTTATATTTACACGTTACATCACGAAGTGATGTTTCTAAACTTTTGATTACCTCTGACATATCAAGTAACTCTTTTGAATTACGTCCAATCAAATTATAGCAGGAATTAAGTTCCTCATTCATATTACATTTTTGCTTTATATGCTTTGCATAACTCAGGACATTTTTATGCTTTTTAAGCTTTTTCTCAGTTTTTTTTATAAAATTACTTAGCCTTACATATTTTTTTATTCTTTTACTCCCTTTCAATTGTAGAAATTTACTTTTACAATTTGGCGTAGTGAGATCTATCATTGAGATGTTAGAACAACTGGCCATGAGTTCGGTCTGTAAATCCAGACTCCTATAATTATTATTTGAGGGCACATGCTTCGACTCTAAATGTTCTAGTTTACATCTGCACTCCGCAAGCTCATGCTGTAAGTCTTTATTTTCCTGAAGCAACACCTCGTAGGTTTCATGGCAGCTGTCCACGGAATGTAACATGGACTGCAGACGGTCCATCTGCTCGAGTACGGCTTCATATTGAGAGTGAAGCTCAGAAAGTTCTTTCTTGAGGCATGTATTCTTGCCAAGAATCACCAACATTTCAGCCTCACTCTCGTCACGTTCTTGTAGTAGCTGGCTGCGAATCTCATTGGATTCTTTGAGCTCTGCCACAGCCCCCTTGTACTTGGCTTCCAAGTCGCATGCCCTCCGAGTCATCATGGTGGATGGTATTCTGAAACACAGCAGTAGGCAAGTGGGTATCTAGAAATGGATATAGTGACAGGTATAGAATAGGTGGAAATATAAAAAAAAACAATCAGTATAGATGGGGGTGGTAGAAAGTAACAAGACTCTAGTAATAG
This sequence comes from Epirrita christyi, assembly GCA_951392215.1. Lineage (NCBI taxonomy): Eukaryota > Metazoa > Arthropoda > Insecta > Lepidoptera > Geometridae > Epirrita > Epirrita christyi. The sequence continues at coordinate 1,507,492 of OX595849.1, forward strand.
AATTAAAAGTAACAAGAAAAATAACACTTGCTTAGATAACCAATTATTACCAGCTCAATTTAAAAATTACTTGGAATTTCTCACTACTAATTACTTGACACACAAGTAAAGGAAAGATTACAAAGTAAGACTACTCTGGTTACTACAAATTAGTAAAAAAAAGAACAATAAATTCATGCATTTAACTAAATACTACTCCGGTACAATTAATTAGTTTTATTGTGGAAAGTACAACCTACAGATTACAGTTAGTAGGTATTTTGGGGCCAGTTAGTGAACAAGAATGATAATATTTTTGTAATTTTCTAAGTGTCTCTGTAGTTATGTATGTGTGAGGCAGTGTTTAGACTACAATCATCTTCCAAACTTTGTCAAGGCGAAAGAGTGCAAAACTTTGCCTATTCGTAATGTGTAGTGTAAGTGACTCACAAGGAGCCGAGTCAATGTGTGGTAACGTGTGTGAGGTGAGAAAAATGTTATGTTATTAGAACAAAAAATACTCCCCAGGTAACAGCAATGTAATCCAGCTAACAGTTTGGTGTGTAATTCACTTCACAGCACCCTCTGGAAACAAACTGCTTTCCTCTTGTGGATTTTCAAACACGTCAACCGTTGTCTCCAAGTCCGAAATTTGCCAAAGTTTTTTCATATGTTTTTATAGAACACAAACACTCACACGTGTGAAATATACTATTTTTAACAACATAGCGTAAGTTTTATGGTAATTAACAGTAAAAACTACAATAAAAACTAAAATAAATAAGAGCAGCTGTTTTTGACGTGCGTCAGCTGGGGTTAACTGTTATCTACTTTAGTAATAGCCTAATAGAATATCAAGACCGGCCAATGCTAGATAGGACCTACCCTTTAGAAACCGGTCCTGAGCCACTTCCATCCACTGGTTCCCAAGGGATAGGTATTGTGTTGCTTCCCTCTGGCTACCCCAGTGGTTGTCGGGTCTGCGCGCTAAGTATATTTCTAGCATCGGCCCGCGGCTTTGTTTGCGCTTTACGGGGTCAAAAAGTAACCTTACGTGTTGACCTGTAATTGGGTAAGCAATAGCTCGTAGTAGGAAACGGGACGAACAGTTAGTAGAAGTGGCTATCACTAGTAGATATGGCATGAGTTTTACTGAAATCGGTGCAGAGGTTAGGGCGTTAATAAGAAACAAAGAAACATGAAAACATCCACGCATTAACTACCGGTAGGTAGGGTAGCTTGGATTAATTAGATATTTTCTTTCCCAGGATATAAAAGTTCGAGATGATGACGTCACAGTGTTGTTTAAAGATGAAGTTGCCCAGCAGCTGGGTCTCCCGTACGACCCGATGAGTACCATAATGCACGTTGATGGTCAAGAGAATAGGAAGCCCGACGATCAAGCTAACAGGCAATGGCATTTTAAACTACAACTCTTCTAAGTACAACTTTTTTATTTCAACGGCTTTATTACAAAACATGGTTTAAATCTGAGTTTAGTTTTGTAATAAGGCCGTTTCTATTTATTTTTTGACAGCTGCCTTCATATATGACACTAAATACATAATGGATGTAATATCCTGAGAGCTTTTCAACTTCGATTAAAATAAAAAGTAATTCAAATTGGTTGGATAGATGGCGCTGACCCAACTGTAGCTGATAAGATTGTCAAATATATTACCTGTGGTGTACGCGTACTAAGGTTTTATCTAACTAATCTGTGGCTATTAGTCATGAAATTCTATTTGTGTCTGCTTCTTGAAAGTGCGCTAGTGATTTCGTAGTGTTTTTATCTTGTTTTTATAAGTAAGCAAAAATAAATACCACGAAACGAAAATATATCCACGTAGTTGAAGTTGACATTAAACTTTATTTTGACACTTGACAGCTACATAACAGAGCAGCGCCATCTATTTTCAAAGCTGAAAGCACGATTTGAAACGCCCGTGAAAACCCCTCATTTCTCAACAGGATCGTGCAGTATCTAAAAATTAGTCAAGCGAGAGCAGTCGAAAAGGCGTTTTGTCTCTGTCTACTAAGTCTTGTTTAGGTGTCGAAACAAAATTTGATTTCAAGGTTTTTTCAAACCTAACTCTTCTTATTCTGGCTTGCCAGAGCTAGGCTTTAGTTCTCATTGCAGTGCCAACTTATGGGTGGGCTGATGATGACCCCGAACTCAGCTTGAACATCTACCAACAGAGATCAAACGGGGATTTCGTTCAAAGATGCCATCGAAAGGGCGATGGTAGGTGTGAAGCCGTATACGACAAACATCGCAGGTATTACAAAATTATCCATAATACTTATTATATTTTCTTCTTTTTCTTCATCAGCCAGTAGACATCCACTGCTGGATGGGGCTTCCCCCATAGCATGCATAGCGTAATCACCACGCTTGGCAGGTGGATTGGTGATCGCAGTTGGATATTAAGTAATAGGTATACTCAGGTGGAATGCTGCTGCCCATCCATTTTTTTTTTTTTTTTTTTTTTTTATCAAGAGGAGTAGGAGGAGGCTTATTTAGTTCTTAAGCCGAGTATTTCCGGCAACTTCACCATAGGTACACCTGTTTTTCCCCATAAATAATAAATAAATAAATAAAATAAATTGAATCTAGCTAGGGGTCTTAGCTTGCTTCAAGCTGTAAATATCTTATAGACAAGATTGGTACATCTTGGTCCGCATTGCTACTTTCCATCAACGAATGTCAGGTCAAACACTTCCCTGTGTCGTGAGTATCAGAAACTAAGAGTACCATGGTATCATAACACAAAACCCCGGAACAAATGTTTGCAAGCCATATAAATATTTGTCCTGCAGTGGGAATCGGACCCGCAATCTCTTGCATCTTAGCCGGTAGGCACGATTATAAATAATTTAATCAATCTCCTCATAGGATTTTGACCCAAGCCACAAGCAGATCAAACCTTTAATTTTAGAAGTCATATTTGCAAATTCTATTGTAAATTCATAAAAGAATGGAGACAGTACGCGTAGTATTCAGTGGACGCCATTGCCCAGTAAATTCTGTTTAAGTTGCATGGATAGGAATCTTAAAATACCCGCCTTTTGAGGAGATAGTTGTACATATTGAGTTAATAACTTACTCCTATGAACTGAAGTGACAACCTTCAGGATAAATAACTGGCGAACTCTTAAGATTTCAGTTTCGCTGTTTAATTGAAGCATCTAAAAGGCCTGCACAACATCACCTTCAGAATTGCGCGCTGAGCTCGTTCAAGTTCAATCATGAAGGCCTTAGCTGCATCTCCCCAGGCGAGACTGCAATAGTTTAGAATTGACTAGTAGACTGCACAATAAACCATTTGCAAAGTCTTTTAGAGAGTCATTTCATGAGAATGATGCAAGGCCCTCTTAGTGTACTCTTATCTAATGAACTTTGAAATGAGATCAAGCAAAGCCGCGCGAGGAGGAGTACTAGCGTTTGGGATACATTTAAAAACTAGTTCGGAGTGGTAAGGTGAATCTAAATCTGCCAACAAATACTAATAACAATCTTTGCAAACACAATATTTTCAGAACCCTCAGAAGCCACCACGCGTCAGGTCAGACTGCTCAGCCCGGTGCCTGCTGAGAGAGCATCGCCGCCGAGAATAGGATTCATAGTGAGTCCTTTTAAACATCGCGTCATGCGTCAGACGTGTACCTAGTTACAAGGGTCTTCTGATCACCACGTCAAACATCAGACGTCTAACGTATCTAGTTAGAAGGTTCTTCTGATCACCACGTCAGCGTCAGGCGTAAATAGTTTATCTAGTTAGCTAGATAGAATAGAATGCCATGATGAACGGTGTTGAGCCGCTTACATACACCGAATTCCTGTGAATATTAAAATGTCATTAATTCATCGAGTCATGTTTCCTACACAGCGTTGCATAAAAACAAAAATTTTCTCCGCAATAACTGTCACAGGTATCAATCATGCGTAGCACGTTGTACGTTGCTCTTGTCGTCTATCTTACATAGGTTAAAATAACAGGTCAAAATACCAGAAAACACCCACTGCTTCTTGGGTAACAGGTTGTATTATATGACGTTCCCGCATAACATAAAGTCAGTAACCTACCAGTTTGTTCACAAACTCTTAAAAATCTCAGCTTGTTAAATATTGTGTTCCAGGTTCCTCCGACAGTGATCGCAGACACACCAACTGCAAAGACACCAGAGGAAATACCAGCTGCAGAAGTGCCAGAGGAACTACCAGCTGCAGTAGAAGCTGACGTGCCCCAAGAAGTGCCAGAAGACATACCAGGTACAGCACAACACAACGTAGAAGTCGCATTGACGAAATCGTTCACTTCTGAGACTTTCCGTTTCATAATTGATCTCATTTTTGTAGCCTTGCAACGATAGCTAGAATCCCAGGTAACTGACGATAGTTTATGTTCACGCTAACTGATTTGTGGATTTCAGCTCAACAAATCGGTTAGCGTGAACTCAAATTATCGTCAGTTACCTGGGATTCTAGCCATCGTTGCAAGGCTATGAACGAGATCAATATGACGATACTGACGATAGTTTGAGTTCCACCTAACTAACGATGATATATTGAGGACACGTAACTGACGATGGTTAGAGTATAAGCCAGCTGACAATAATTTGTTGTAGTCCCAGATAACTGAGGATAGTTTGAGTCACAGCTAACCGACTATGATTTGTTCCGACCGTACAGAAGGGGATGGGCATGGTGAGCTCACGGCCTCGGAGCCATCCTCGGCTCCCATGACTGATATCGAGGACACCGGTGATCCGACCACGGATGAGGGCGAAGAGTGATCAACTCAGATATAACTATCTATGTAGGTTACTGTTTATTTTATTTTGACCTTGTAATAATTTTATGTAACGAACTCCCAATTAAAGACAATGACCAATAACTTAGGGAGCCCCCTGTTCTGTTATAGTATTGTTGTGTTACAAATAAGCTTGTTTTGTATTGTTGTGTTACAATTAAGCTTGTTAATTTTGTAGGAATTAAACTACAGGATCAAATTATAATTGTGTCATTCTCTATTAAGCACATAAGAGCCTCGTTGATTATTTATTATTTTCCTAGCACGGAGTTAAAAGAAAACTTAGAAAGTTAACACGCTGACCTAAGGAGGGGTGAGGGGGGTGATTGTGTGTCATTCTAGCCCCAGAACGGCAGCGCCATTCTCTATCTCGCGACAGGGTTTGCTATACAGGCGTAAATTGTGCAATCAGGGCTGACAAACGGTAACTTTTGTACGGGATAAAGCGACGTTTATTGTGCTATTTACGCCAATTTATGTCCAGCTGTGGGCAAGTATACCTACAGGCTGATGATGATGTTATAAAATCTACGGGAGGTAACAGAGGGGCTTATGCTTAGGCCATACAAACCATATTTTTGAAGAATATTATATTGGTTCTTGAAATAGGGACATCAATCACTTCACACAGATATACCTACGTGTTTTTTTAGTAGAGTTCGTCCGGGGAAGAGTACTTCCCCGGACGCAGAAATGTGGTTACTACCACCGTACCTATTTCTGCTGCTAACCAGTAGTGCGCACATTGCTGTGTTTCAGTTTGAAGGGTACGGGTGCCGGTGAAATTACAGGCACATGAGACTTTTTATTTTTGTCTCAGGGTTGGCAACACGCGTTTGATACTGCTGGTGTTGCAGGCGTCCATAGGCTACGGTAACTACATTCCTTCAGGTGGGCCGTATGATTGTTGGCTAGCCTAGAAGTATACAAAAAAACCTATACCTACAAACTGTTGGCGACCATATTCATTTCTATCGACCATGCCAGCCTTCACAAGGGGGTTGGCTGGTTTTTTAATTATTTATTATTATTTGTTGTTTTTTTTACTTATAATTTTTTTTTGCATCTTGGTTTTATGGTCTTCAATAAACTCTTATAAAAATAATAATAAATCAATTTATTTATTTTCTTTTAACAAAAGGTAGGTTACGTAATTATAGTGCTTAACTAAGAGTGTCGATGTTTGATTCACCTGTTTTGCGAGAGACTGTGCAGGTGCCTAAAATCGTTTATTCCAATCTTTCCTGTATAATAGATAATTAAGGGTATGAAGTTACTATTTTCAATGAATCAAAATTGTTGTGTTTGTAGTGACTCAGTGAGAATGAAAAATGGTGAGAATGAGAAGAAAGGAAGATGTGTGCCAAAGGAAATGGGAGAGAGAATGAGTGAATGAACGAGGGAGTGAGATTGGAGGAAGCATCGATGGGTGTGTAAGGGGTGAGTGGGTATGAGTGTGGGTGTTGTACGCATCATACTCTTAGCATGGCAATACGAAGTATTTCTATAACTCAGGACGAAGCTTCCCCCATTGCATGACATGGGGATTTGCCATAATCACCACGTTAGGCAGGCGGATTGGTGATCGCAGTTTAGTGTTAAGTACTCAGGTGGATGTTGCTGCTAATCCGCTGGCGTAAGTATACAGGGTGTCCCACGGCTATGCCACATGGAAGGAAAGTACCTTAAATATTGTAGATGGAACATTTTACTGAAAGAAGACATTATTTGAATTTAAAAAACAATTTAAACTGCATTCATAGATATTTAAATAATTACATGGTTGAACCGGGAATCGAACCCGTTACAAGAGAAAAATAATCATTCTGTAGCTTTATCATACCGATTGAAAGGCTTCATCACAAGGATTATTTTTTACTGAGTAACATAGTGACATAAATAAAAGGAAGACCATGAAATTTAACATTTTTTATACAAAATTAATCAATTTATCAAATGCTCAAAATGAGTCCCTGTTCAATACAAAGTCGCACTCTTTTGATTATTTCGCTCCCTGACGATTTTTTGATCTTGTTTTGGTGGATATTCAGAATAATACGTTTAACTTCTGCATGTAGCTCGTGGACACTTTAATACTGGTTCTTCTCAAGTGGGTACATTTATTAGTAATATGTAGGTAGTTATGATAATGTCAGTTTTATGTCCTTACGGCAATGTCAGCTTTTCATTTTTCTGAACAAAATTTATCATCAAATGGTAAAAATTCTTGTTCTTCCTTTTATTTCTGATACTATGTTACTTAGCAAAAAATAATCCTGAATAATGAATATAATGAATGAATATAATGATTATTTTTCTCGTGTAACGGGTTCGATTCCCGGTTCAACCATGTAATTATTTAAATATCTATGAATGCAGTTTAAATTGTTTTTTAAATTCAAATAATGTCTTCTTTCAGTAAAATGTTCCATCTACAATATTTAAGTTACTTTCCCTCCATGTGTCATAGCCGTGGGACACCCTGTATAAGGGTATGTAGGGGGACTAGTACTATTTTGGGGATCATGATTTTTCAGTTTCTTCATAATTTAAGGTTTTAAGATACTCACTTACTAATAGTTTGCATTTGTGTTTAGGAAAGGGATAAAATAGAAGGATCTTATTATGTTTATTGCATAATATTAGGATCCAAGGCAGCAGAAAAATTGTGTTTTAAATAACAGAACTGCAGACATTGCCTTTCCCACGCTTAGGTATCTCTTAACTCTTCAGGGTCATACTCTAGCTGGGAGTGGATCTTCGTATCGCTGCTACGACTTCTGACAACTAGTCCTCATCAATGCTGGGTCTTCCTCAGTTGCTACAAGAGGAGGAGATCATCATCATTATGATTATCAGCTGATTTTTTTCCACTATCGGGCATAAAGTTAAAGTGAAAGATATTCTATTTAATGAAATCACAAAGATCATGTTTGGTATCATCTTATTTAACTAGTTGAATTTGACCAAACCTAGAAAAATCAAATCGGATGACGCAGTAGAGGAAGGCTACTCGCGATGGAATAAAGACTATAACGGTTGCAGGAAGTCGGTGGATGGAAGCAGCTCAAGACCGATCGTCATGGCATTCTATAAGGGGGAGGCCTTTTCCAACAGTGTACATCTACTGCTGGTGATACTCCTTCAATCTCAGTGGATCCATTGTCCAGATCCATAGACGGGTTGACTATTTTTTTTTTTGACGATTCTTACTTTAGTCTAATTCTTATAACACTGGTCACCCCGTTACATAACCTAACAACACCCAAAAGTCACATACATAGTCTGATCCCACCTTAGAATAAGGACTCAAGGATCCCACCTAGGATTCCCAGTGTCATGAGTATCAGGAACTACGAGTACCTACCATGGTACCACAACATCCAGAACCGGAACGAATATTTGCCAATAAAAATGCAACTTTTCTTTCTAAGCATAATTCTTTCGTCAATCTTTGATTCTACGTTGAATACAAGGACCTCAAAAAAACTTTTGGTCCGTGCTTGCATGCTTATAAGCCATGTCAGGAAATTCAGGCAGGAGATAAACAAAGAAAGTGAAAACTCCTTGGTATAATTTCACTAAAAAGTTTTCTAAAATTTCCAGTTCTATACTTCTACAAAGATACTTTTATGTCATGATGACATTTAAACATCAAAGACTTTTGCTAACTCTGCTATACACTTAACAAAAAAACCCAATGAACGAATTATTACAAAAACATGGCTGTTCCGCCGTTTTCAAGGTTCCAGAAGGGTTGAAGGAGCTTATGAGCGATATCACTCGAGAGGTAATATTGAGAATATTCTTGATTCTCACCACCATCATCACTGTACATATCTCACGGTACCAAAACAAATTTTTTGTGAAGTTTTTCATTAAAATTTGGTAACATCTTGTTAGGTGCTCCATGACCAGCCCCCAAAGATATTCGACTACATAGCCAACTACTTATCCGTACTTCTCATCACCCGGGAACACGGGATCCTGGCCGTGAAGATCCTTGAAGACCTGTGCGACTGCCAAGCCTCGGTGTCTGAACATCTTCTTCAGTTAGGGTTGGAGAGGACCAAAACAGAAATACTTTCACAAATCATCAAAGAAGAGATTAAGGAGTTTGAACCTGCTGAGGGAAAGGGTGAGCTTATGACTAGAGTGGTATGGCGTTTAACTTTAGGACAAAAAACATAGTGAACTTGTCCTCTGGTATGTGCGTGTCTGTCTTGCTGGACATTTGAAAATCTGTTCTCTAGGGCGACGAAGTCATATAGGACGATTAAGTTCCGTGTTGTGTCTGGCCTACGTATAGATACGTATAGTGGTCCTTCCTCCTCTCATGCATGAAGGATTACACCAGGGGATGGGCAGCACCATCCAGCTGCGTACTTAAGAGATGGTCACGCCCTGTTGTATTCGAGCGAAGTTTGCTTCTAATTTGGCTATTATTTCTTCTAATTTCATGAAATTTGGGTTATTCCTGAAATCCCCTTCGGATCATGATTTTTTCCCGAAATACACTTTTTGGACACCATGATCTGTACACTAATAATTAGACTCAAGAAGCGCCAGTTTAAAAAAAATGTTTTTTTTGTGATCTTCTGAGCTGTAATGTATGAGCTTGTAATTCCACTTATTTATTTATTTTATTAATCTAGGATTCACAGTTATCTTATACTAGTTTGTATGCAATTAAATATATGCCGTGCTTATACCAAATCGAATCCACATTTTATAGGCAGATATTTTATAAAGTGGTAGTCTGTGGTAGGTACGCATGCATTGACAAAATAAAACTGAAAGAATAGATATAAACTAAAATTAAAAATTAAAAACTAAAAACAGGTACAAACGTAACTACTTGCATCCATAGCATTCAAACAAGAACACAGCAATGCGAGCATTAATTGCTTGGCGACTGAAACCCTTTGAGTTTCTAAGTAGTTATAACGGCTGTCATCCAATACATTCAGTTTTTAAGGTTTCGTACCTCAACAGAAAAAAAACTGAACCCTTATAAGTATGATCACTTTGTTGTCTGTCTGTCTGTCCATCAAGAACCTTTTTCTGGTACTTCCAGTAATATCACAATTCTGAAATTTAAAATGCTAGGAAACTTTGTGCCACAATTATAGGAAAAAGTCTAAAATTAAGGAATTTTGACTTTTTACCCGTATAATGGGATGGTGAAGCTTGTAGGGCAAAATGGCTGGAACTCGAATAAGCCCGTAATGTTTTCTAAATAATGTACGTATCGGAACCCTCAGGGTGCGAGTCTCGCTCGCACCTGTCCACTTTTTATATAAGTTGCCGTCCAAAACACGGTTTTAAGCTGACCTACAAACGTCCCAATTTGACCAACAGTCTGTTATGAAAGTATGCATGTAGTTCGACCATTTGAGCTTCATAAAAACTTTAACCTATACGTAGGTAGGTAAGCAACTACCAATAATATGTAGAGTACTTTTGCCGTCAGAAAAAGTAAAAGAGACGCAAATTCTAAAGAAGATCCTGACTAGAACTACGTTGGATGAAGAAATGTCTGCCAAGGTCTGCCAGGTGGCCAGGAACGCTTACCGTGACTACTGGTACAGGAAGAAGCTGATAGAGAAGGTATTTCACACTTTTAAAATAGCATCATCATTCTAGAGCGACCTCCAGTACATACATACATTCATTCATACATTCATCCAATAGTCACATACGTAGGTAGATATCACACTAAGATTCCCTGTGTCAAGGATATCAGGAACTACGAGTACCATGGTAACACAAAACCCCATTTTAGTAGTGTAGCGGCTCTTTTTAGTGTACCTAATCATAGCGCATCGTCTGGGATCCGCCTGACTCACAGTTCTACCTAATATTTCGAACCTTAAATACAATAAAATAAAACCTAAAATACCAGGAACTTACAAACTAAAACATTACTCGGAACCTTAAATACTACATCGAAACTAAAATGCTACAAAACTTAACATACGAAAGACAATTTTGCTGCTGGAAGTCATAGATATGTCGCTTGTTGAGAGAACGCTTGTGATTCAATAGTGCAGCGCAGTAGGGATAAACTAATTCAGGCTGTCCCCTTGTTCAGAATTTGAAGGCCCATCCAGACGAGCCGTGGGAGATCGCAGCTGAGCGTACCTTGCAACTGTACAAGCGGACCAAACCATCGCTTACTGAGCTGACCAGAGCTACGCAGAAGATACAGGTATCTTGGTTAATATTCTCCAGATTATTTGGCAGGATCAATAAGATAGCCCACCTGATGTTAAGTTGTTTTTGCCAAATAATCCCAATTCATAATAAGTCCTTATAAATTGACTATATTTATTGACAATCCATCTGAGTATTCAACAAAAAAACTGCGATCACCATTCCACCTGCAAAGGGTGGTGATTATGGTAATTCCCCATTGTATCGGGGAAGCCTAATAAAGCCCGCTCATGATGATGAATAGCAGTATAAATAGGAAACAAAACGACGAGAAAATGCACCTGGCATGACTTACTGGTTCAATTGCCGGTACTGCAATGAGTTTTCGAGATCTTGGACTATCTTGGACACATCAACGTCACTCGTTTAGTCTTGTGTGCTAACACTCCACTTGTACCATTTCTTTCTAGTAGCAGCTCTAGCATGGAGGTTTTGCTTAGCAGCTTCTTACAGAAAGTATCAAGGTCAAAAGTGTCAAATGCTATTTACTATACCTATCGTGTGACCCACAAATTCCAATCCAACGGGACTCGAAACTGCAATGCCCGAGTTAAAAGTATTTTATTATTTGAATTCACAAGGATCATTTTAAGAATCGTCAATAAACTTTGACTCCTGTTTCAACGCGAACTTGATTTGTTTCGATTAACCTTCTTTTTACTCGGTGGGAAGCGTCTGTGTTGTGCTTCGAGAATAAGGAGAAGCTGATGTATACAAAAACAGTAGATACTACCAGGTCATGGATCAAGCTGACGCTCGCTAAGTTTAGGGGCAGTTTTATCAGCTAAGTGCTGATGGGGTCGAGTTCGAATCCCGCTGGATAATTTTGGGTCACATACTTCAATGTTCTCCACGAAAGTAGCTTTTATTTTTGTCCCATCCAGGCTGCCTACCGAGGCTACCATGTGCGTCGCAACACTCTTCGTCACTTGAAGCACAAACACAAAAGGGGCGGGCCTAAAAAGGAGCTGCCTGGCGCGCCACTGGACGTAGCCAACTCCAGGGAGATTGACCTGGGCCGTGTTATCGTAAGCTCATCATCAGAGAGCTGAGTCTAACCCTCTGTTTCATAATCATTCTCTAAACCTATTTTAGTTAAAATAGCTTTTGTCTTGTTTTGACGTATGACATTTTACATCAGAGAGAACATGGCAAAAGCTATTTTAACTAAAATAGGTTTAGAGAATGATTACGAAACAGAGGGTAAGTTTTTAGTACTTACACAATTGACACGGGCGTATGGTGAAGTAGAGAGTGTCTAGCATTAAGACAATGTCACCGGTAGCTAGCAAAAGGCGCTTACGTACGCCCTTGTGCATGCGAACGAAGTTTTCCTCTAATTCTGGCTATATTTTCCATGAAACTTTGCACACATAATCAATACACTAATATCTAGACCAGTGGTGCGTTAGTGTCTAGTAAAATTATATGGTTACAAAAACAAATTTAAAAAAAAAAATTTTTTTTTAAACTTACGCACCACGGGTCTAGATATTAGTATATAATACTGATCATGTGTACAAAATTTCATAGTTTGATGAAGTAATAGCCATAATAGAAGCGAACTTCGTTCCCGTACAAAAGGGCGTACATAAGCATACTACCGGTAAACTTCCTGTAGTAATTTTCTTTCCCAGGATATAAAAGTTCGAGATGATGAAGTCACAGTGATGTTTGACGATGGCAAGAAGCTGGATCTCCCGTACGACCCGATGAGTACCATCATGCACGTGAAGGATTATGCCGATATTAAGTCAGAAGACGGTTCCAGCAGGCAGTGAGGCTCTATTTTTTAACTATAACTGCCTTAATATTTATTGAGGCACCATACAGGTGCTTCTCACCTAGTGGTAAGACGGATCATTTATGTAAGCCAAGCCGTGTTTGTTGCTTGATTCTTCTATAGGCTTGGTCGCGTTGGATCAGGTGTATTTTTAGTTTATAAGACGATTCAAAACGATCCTTGGCAATGAATAAAATTCTTTTGATTTGATGAACCCGAACTCAGTTTAAACATCTACCAACAGAGATCCACCGGCGATTTCGTTCAAAGATGCCATCGAAAGGGCGATGGTAGGAGTGGAGCCATATACGACGCACAGCGCAGGTATTGCAAAACTATTCTTATTACTTATATTTTAATATGTGCCGTGGTGTGTCCGGTCTAAGAATAGACTCCTCTTTCTCCACCCGTGGATGCAGTGCCTTACTAAGGGATCACACCAGGGGATGGGCAGCAGCATCCACCTGAGTACATAACACCATACTGCGATCACCAATCCGCCTGCCAAGCGTGGTGATTATGGCAAATCCCCTCATTGCATTCTATGGGGGAGGCTTCGTCCAACATCTAAAGGCTTGTTAAAGAAGATATTTTAATTTTCTAAAAACTACACACCAGACGTACACACCAGACCGTATCCTCAACCGTCTCCATCGTACGGAGATCCACTGCGCCACTAGTCGTTTCGACGTCGAAAACCAACAAAACATTACAATTTTATTAAAACCTGTAAAAAATATTCGAAGTTGCCATGCAAAGGCGCCTTTTAAATTTTGTGGACAAAAATATTTTAAAAGCTGGAACAATTTGTATTTCAGAAGGGAAAACCGTCCATTTCATCTCATCATCATCATCAGCCTGTAGAAGTCCACTGCTGGACATAGGCCTCTCCCTTAGAATGCCACGACGAACGGTCTTGAGCCGCCTCCATCCACCGACTCCTCGCGATGTTTATAATGTCTTTAGTCCATCGAGTGGAGAGCCTTCCTCTACCGCGTCGTCCGGCTTGTGCCCGCCACTCGAGTACCTTTATTCCCCAACGGTTATCAGTTTTCTTTTCATCTTATACAGAAAAAAATATTATAATATTGATACATGATAAATGGAAAGGAATTTAAATCCTACTTAAGGAATAATATAACTACGAAAGCGTATATATTATATTAAAATAATAGAGCCTCTGCCCCTCGACTGCTAAATTGTGAATTTGCAACATCTGTATCTATCTATTTGTAATTCATTTATTTTTTTTATTTTATTAGGTTGTTATTCATAAGTACCTATATCAAACATAGCGTGTTCTGTCTTATAAACTTTTGCTTACTTTTGACTACCTACCTAAGGTTTTTAAGTTCCCAGTTTCTCCCAAATGTATATAGGTGGGAATTCCCAACTATAGTAGTAAAAAGGATCATTAAATTAAGCCAAACCGTATCAAATATATTGATATTCTGGAAGTAACCAATACATCATTTTTAAGAATAATTTTAGACAATCATTGTAGCTAGAAAGCTCATATTGACAAAGTTTGTAATAAATTAAATGATTTCTTTGTGCTATTCATAGATTAAAGAAAACGTCTGCAAGCATATGTTGCGTCGGTGTTATGCTACGGACAAGTATTTTGGGAGGAATATTATAGGACAGACATACAGAGAGCTTTTATTGCACAAACAAAATGCATTACGGCAATAGTTGCTATACCGCCATGGGAATCATGCAAACCGCTGTTCGGGGAACTGAAATTGCATACTCTACCCTGCATGTTTATCTTTGAGCATTATTTGTAAGGAAAGATTGTCATTTGTTTTACAAGCTAAATTTACGATCGTTGCACCGGGATTCTGATAGAATGGTTCTATACCTAGGGTTCCGGCGACTAGGTAAGCTCTATTTAAATAACAGCTACTCTATGTTCGGCAAAATTTATAACGCCTTACCCTCTGGAATTAAAAGCCTTCCGCGGAATAAAACCAAATAACTAAGACTGGCTACTGGGTATCAGGTTTTACCATAGACTCCCTAGGTTAATGGAGTATCTTTAGATTATTTATTTTTTGACTTTGTGTATTTAAGGCATAATAATTATACTTAATTAATTTTATTATTGACATTTGTGATCTATTTGGGTATTATATGCAACACTGTTGTAATTTGATGGTAGTTTTGCATTGATAACCTGCCTATTTTTGTTAATATTTGTATCCCAGACATGGGAAATGTGAGCAACCTAAATTAACTTATTATAAGAACATTGTATGTACTTACCACATTTATGCAAATAAAGAATCATTATTGATAATGTTCATTAAAAGTTATTTCATTTAAAATGAACATGGGCAAGATGAACATCATGTCAAAGGCCGGACGGACTAAATAATATATATCAAAAAGGTCACAGGAAGTTGGTGGATGGAGGTGGCTCAAGACCGTCCGTTGTGGCCTATGTTCAGCAGCGTCTACAGGCTGATGATGTTTATGTAAGGTAGAAGTTAAAACAATTGAGGATATTCAAAGAAGCTACCTAAGTATAGGTACCCTCCGTCGCACCGTATGTAGATGACAGCTAAGTGAAAGCAGTGAATGACAGCTAAAGTGGATCTTCGCCTCCGACCAAGCTTCTCTATTCTGCGCGGTCTCACGCCAGATGGTGGCATTGAGTCTACAAGCGGTATCAGGGGCAGCCGACTGGTCTTCGCCCACTATGGTCTTCCCTGACATCTCATGGTGACTCCTCAGACACCATGATACATACGTACAAACGCCGAGAAAACTCGCTTCACTCTTTCAAATAAATAAAGGTAAATAAAGGCTTCCTATACACGAGCAGCACGATGTCAACGGCAGAGGCAACTGCACCCGTCGGCAGCAGCCGTTGACGCGTCGGTGGCAACCGTCGACGCATCGGCAGCAGCCGTCGACCTCTATCAACGCTTGCAGTTGTTGCAGCAGCTGTCAACGGCTGCCGCCAACGGATGCAGTTGTTTCTGCCGTTGACATAATGCCGCTCGTGTAGAAGAGCACTTAGGCCCAAGTTCACGAACAAATAAACAAGCGTTTACCGTAACCCAAGGAACTTATCCGTAACCATTAGTCAAAGGTGTTCAATTGTGTAATGAATCTATTTTCTATCAAAAATAAAACACTTGCTCACTGTATGTATCTTAGAAATCGTTTATTAAACTCTCATTGGAGACCTATGCAGACGGCAAAACGCAACGATAGCGCGATGCAGGATCGTATTGCATTTACTAGTGACATCTAGTTTACGATAGATGAGACAACCATTCTTTGAACTAATAATATAGACTAGGTGACAGGATAATCTTTGAAAACTCCTGTCAAAAAGCATTGGTTAGGCTAAACAGTTGTTTAACCACTTTGTTTGTTGGCGAAATCACTCCTTACTAGAATAAGTATTTTTAAACATAAAATAATTTGCCATCAATAAAACCGTAGGCGCTGTACAGGTACTACTGTATGAACTAAGAACCGTGTATTACACTCCTAGTCAATCAATCAACTTAGTTTATTGCATACTGTTATAGACGATCAGCTCTTGAGTAGGTTGTCTGAATCAACCCTTATTACGCTAGAAAGAGTTTAATCAAAGAGTAATTTTAAAAGGAATGAGTAACTTTATGATAGCCTACATAACAGAAGCATTGGCCCCACACTAAGCTTCCCACAGCAATAACCCATTCCGGACCCCAACCAACGTGAAAGATTTACAGGGGTATCCAACTATCGGATTTTTCCCAGTCCTCCGATCGGAACTCCGATTGGTAGGAGGAGCGGGAATTTATCCATGAGAATAAGCTAAAAAATAGAATTGACAAATGTACATAGAAAAAGGAGAAAGATAAATTAATATGAATAATGAACTGCGCGCTGGGCTCGTTTCAAGTTCCATGACAAAATTTCTGAGCTAAAAGGTTATGATGAATCGGCGGCAAAATCGATATACTTATTGCATGGTTAACTAGGTGGGGATTGAACCCGCGACTGTCTTCTTGAAGAACAGGGAAAGACCCGAAGCGGAATTAAGGCTTCAAGGAGAAGGTACGTCGGTGTCGTCGTCTAGAACAAGCAACGCGACATCTCTTGTCAGTGGGAAGTTTTCTGACAGCTGAAAGAAAATAGTTCTAAATCCATTCATAGATGGCGCAGTCCAGATATGGTTGTCTAAATTTTGTCGGTCAGCCACCAACTGTCAGTGTCACTGACTTCACTCGCTCATGCTCCTCATGCTGTTCATTGGTGAAGTCTTTTTTTTTGAATAGCCTCTGAAAACTTCCCATTAACTATAATAACTTTAGTTTATAGGGTTTAGGAGGAATTAGTTCAAACCACAGGTTGTTTTACTGTAAAATCCGTTTTAATCACACGATAACAATACACTCTAGAGTAAGCTCTATGCTTATAAGGAGTGCTTTAGTCCTTATTCTGGCTCTATGACTACTTTTGCGTGGAGTCGATGAGGCGTCGAGTCGTGACGCAACGGTCAAATAGCCGGCTGACGCAAGAGGTAGCCGGGTTCGATTCCCGCTGCAGAACAAATGCTTGCTTGATCTGCAAATATTTACTCCGGGTCTGGTTGTTGTGGTAACATGGTACTCGTTGTTCCGTGATACCCACGATACAGGTATTCCTAGTTTGGGATCAAGGACTATGAATGTGACGGTTGGGTGCTACGTTATTTATGCCATGTTAATAAAAACAATAATAATAGTAATTATTTATTTGCATAAATGTGATACATTATACAAAGTTCTTATATTAAGTAGCTCACATTTCCCATGTCTGGGATACAAATATTAACAAAAACAGATTATCAATGCAAAACTACCATCAAATTACAGCAAAAAATACATAAAATAAAGAATAGAATAATGATAAGAATAATCATAATCATAAATAACAATAAAAAAATCTTAAATCCACAATGTCAAAAAAAAAATACTCTAAAGATAATTAAATACACTCTTTTAACCTAGGAAGTCTTTCAAATGATAAAACCTGTTACTTTGTAGCGAAAGTCTAACAGCCACACTCAGAAAGATTCATTAAATTAGTCCTAATGAGTATTTAACTAATTAGCATTAAATCTGTTAATTTACGGTACATCCCAGAGAGATAATTTAAGGGTTCATTAGTTAATGACACTTTTAAGTATCCGTAGGGCGGAGCATCGTCGAGTCACTCGATATCGATTGCAATTATCTAAGGCAAGATACTCCTAACTGTCAATGTCGCGTCAAATATTTCCTTACATGGATTTAGACTTTTTCATTGTTGTTGTCAACTTTGATGGGTCTACCCCTCATGGATGAGTCTCCCTCCTCCCATGGATGGGTCACCTCCCATGGATTGGTGCTATCCCCATGGACGAGTCCCTCCCATGGATGTGTTTCCTCTCATGGATAGGTAGGTATTATGTAAGTTATGTGTACCTATGGTATCTATTTTCTTTTTTTACAAATTTATTTAAATTTTTCAATGTCAAAATCAGTCGTTAATAGTTAAGTAAAGGTTTTGCTGTGCTTAACTTTAATTGCCATTAAGGGACGCTAATGAACCATTAACTGACTCTGAGAGTGATTTTTCCCAAATCTACATTAAGGAAAAACTTAAGTAGCCATTAAGCAACTCTGAGTGTGGCTGTTAATCCTTTGGTTTTATTGAGCGGATGGCTTTTAATGTCAGATGTTAAGACGTATTTTGTATCAAAATACGGCTTTTAATGTCAGATGTTAAGACGTATTTTGATACAAAATACGTCTTAACATCTGACATTAAAAGCCATCCGCTCAATAAAACCAAAGGATTAACAGCCACACTCAGAGTTGCTTAATACGTATCGTATAGCGTTGTAATAATTTAAATAAAGCATTGGCAACGGATGGCTCACATTTCCGTTTATTCCAATCTTTCCTACCAACAGTTCGATAGTCTAACAGTTTGGACAAAATTATTCCAAATTGTTAGCCTGACCTGTCGGACAGATTGGAATATGGATTTTCGCTCAGTTTTTTTCAAATTTGCATGCCTAGTTATAAGGTAGAACATATTGGACTTTTTCTAGTTTAAAACCTTACACCTTACCTTGTATTTACAATGTCCTGGCAAATAAACTTATCTTATCTTATCTTATCACAGAATCGTTTCCAGTACCCAGAGGTGTCGTATCGACAAAATAATTTTCCCCATTTTTAGGGTAATTTCCAAAAAGTTGCAAAATCAAAATTTTGATTACACTGAATCGTTTTCAGTACCCAGAGGTGTCGTATGGACAAAATAATTTTCCCCGTTTTTAGGGTAATTTCCAAAAAGTTGCAAAACCAAAATTCTGCTTATACAAAACCATTTCGAGTACCCCAAAATGTTGCCTGATGGAAATAATTTTCCACATTTTTATTTTGGAAATTACCCTAAAAATGGGGAAAAATATTTTAACCAGGCTGTATTTTGGGGTACTCGAAATGGTTCTGTGTACTCAAAATTTCGATTTTGCAACTTATTGGAAATTACCCTAAAAATGGGGAAAATAATTTTGCCCATACGGCACCTCTGGGTACTGGAAACGATTCAGTGTAATCACAATTTTGTTTTTCCATCTTTTTGGAAATTACCCTAAAAATGGGGAAAATTATTTTGTCCATACGACACCTCTGGGTACTAGAAAAGATTCTGTGTAGTAAAAATTTTGATTTTCCATCCTTTTGGAAATTACCCCAAAAATGGGGAAAATTATTTTGTCCATACGACACCTCTGGGTACTGGAAACAGTTCTGTGTTATAAAAAATTTGATACAACGACTTAGGTGAAATTACCCTAAAAATTGAAAAACTTATTGGACCAGGCAACACCTCAGGAGACTTGAACGGTTCAGTATAAACAGAATTTTGATATGCCGACTTTGGTGAAATTACCCTAAAAATAAGGAAAATTTATTTAGTCAGGTTACTTGCAATACAAATTAAATTAAAAATTAAAATTAAATTAAAAATGTTTATTTCTTTAACTTATAATAAAATTTACATACAGGTTTTGGAATCTCCTTTTAAGCAGATATATGCTTGTGTTAGGAGATCCCGCTCTTCAATAGCCATTTAAAAAGTAAAAAACTAAAAGTACATAATAAACATTTGTAAAAAAAAAACAAGATAAAATAAAATAAAAGTAAAAGTGCACAAAAATAGGAAATATGTGTGGGTGCGGGTGTGTTTGTGGGTGTGTGGGCTCGTGCTTATGTGAGTGGCACTCCTGCTACCACCAGTCTCTTAAGAGTCTGGGTATCACAGGAGGAGCCATACAAACATTTTACTTTTTTGTATAAACGAATAAAAATTGATAATAATTTAATTAAGTTTTTCTTTTTGATTTCACTGTACTTCACATGCGGTAGTACTATATGGAACAAAACTGAGCGAAAATCCAAATTCCAATCTGTCCAACAGGTCAGGCTAACAGTTTGGAATAATTTAGTCCAAACTGTTAGACTATCGAACTGTTGGTAGGAAAGATTGGAATAAACGCACATTTCCCATGTCTGGGGGTACAAATACAAAAACAGGCAGGTTATCAAAGCTAAACTACCATCAAATTACTACAAATGTTAAATAAAATACCCAAAATAAAACAAAAATATCAACAATGAAATAAACTTAAATAAACAATGTCAAAATAAGTACTCATTTAATCTAAGAAGTGTTTCAAATGGCTTTTGCTAGTTGCGATGGTAGGGTGTTATAAATTTCGCCACGTAAAGCCGGGTATTCTCTAGGCAAAATTTGCTTTTTTTTTTGTTAATAAACACTGTTTATTAACAAATGTTGCCAAGTGAATACCCGGCTTAAAACGTAGCGGTAAGTTAAATAGAGCTTTGTCCGCGGAACCCTAGGTAAAACAATTCTGTCAGAATCCCGGGTGATCCGTTCGTACATTTTGCTTGCTTTTAAAAATTAAAATATATCCTTACAAATAATGCCGACTCAAATATAATACATACAGCGTAAGCAATTTCAGTTCCCTGAACAGTGGTTTGCATGATTCCCAGCATGGTGGTATACCAACAATTGCCCTGCTGATGCTAATGTCTGTCCCATTTTCACCAACTACTAGTCCGACGCAACATAGCCTATATGCTTGTAGTGCTGTTTTCCAAACTGACGTTTTCCTTAATCTATGAAGAGCAAATACAAATCTATTTCAACTTTTACAAACTTTGTCAAAATGAACTTGAAAGCTCGTACAACTGAAAACTGTTGGGGAATAAAGATTCTCCAGTGGCGACCACAAACCAGACGACGCGGTAGAGGAAAGCCCTCCACTCGATGGACTAAAGACATTATAAACATCGCAGGAAGTCGGTGAATGGCGGTGGTTCAAGACCATTCGTCGTGGCATTCAACTGCATTCTAGGGGGAAGATCTATGTCCAACAGTGGACTTCTACATGCTGATGATGATGATGATGGCTGATTTAAACCTTGTGAGGGACGAAATCGAAAGCTTTCGACAAATCGAAAAATATCATCGTAGTCCATTTATCAACAATTATTTTCAGTGTCAGATTAAAGCTGGGCTAAAGTTTTCCCTTCTGAAATCCAAATTTTTTGGTCTACTAAGTCTACATTTACCTTTGCATGGCAACTTCAAATATTTTTTACAGGTTTGGTAATAAAATTGATGTTTCCCCTGTAGATTCCTCCAGGGGATGATAATATCATAAATTCGACCTGGGGTGCGATTTTTGAATGTCACTAAGCGACTAAATATCATCAAAAAGGCCGCAAATCACCGTTTTTCAGGAGATGTACTGGAGGAGGCACTTGAATTGATATCATAGGTATAAGAATTTTAGTCATCAATGAAATTCAATACATATAAATTTGGAAATCAGGGGTTAACGACAATTTTACCGACATTTAGTCACTCAATGACATTCAAAAATAGCACCCCTGACGTAGAGACGACTAGTGGCGCAGTGAATCTCCGTACGTTGGAGACGGTTGACGATACGGTCCTTGCCTATGGTTGGTTATTTTTTGAATATTCAAATATAAGGATTATTTTGCGATACCTGCGATCTCCGTCACAGCACCAGCACCTTCTTATCGAAGGCAACTTTGGGCATCTCCGAACTCTCCTTTCGAACCCTGTTTTGCGTCGTATACGGCTCCACACCTACCATCGCCTTTTCAATGGTATCTTTGAACGAAATCGCAGCTTGATCTCTTTCGATGGCATCTTTGAACGAAATCGCAGCTTGATCTCTTTCGATGGCATCTTTGAGCGAAATCGCAGCTTGATCTTTTTCGATGGCATCTTTGAGCGAAATCGCAGCTTGATCTCTGTTGGTAGATGTTTAAGCTGAGTTCGGGTTCATCATCAGCCCACCCCTAAGTTGTCACTGCAATAAGGTATTGTGTCTTTGTTGTTCTAGCACGCAGTGAGTCAACTGTTTCCTGAGAGGCGAAACACGTGTCGAATTCTTTTAGAGTTTTCGTTGGAGAAAAGCGGAATTGTTACTACATATATATTTGTTCGTCTATTTAATGGTGTAGAATGGATTTCAGCAAAGTTACGCTTGAATCAATTAATTAGTTATCTATGGATACAATAATATGGTCATCCTTTTAAAAAGAGATGCACCTTAGTATTTAATCTCTTTCGGAGCGGGTTTTTCGTATGATCAGTTACCTAGTATAAAAAAACCCTTAATTGAAATTCATAATTGATGAAGGCAGAGGTCGGACACAGAGGTCGGACGCGGGTCGGGTGCGGGTCGGTTGCGGGTTGGGCGCGTGCACGCGCTTTTCATTGTCTTCACACACAGCGTGGGCGCGGGTCAGCCGCGGGTCGGCGCGGCGGCGGGGCGAGGCGGCGCGGCGATCCGCGTTCGTGGCGTCGCCCGGTGGCGTTCTGTGTGTTGTCTTCCATAAAAACTCAACGAAATACACCCGCGCCCGACCCGCATCTGACCCGCGCTCGACCACAGTATGTGTTGCGCTTGATAGTTAAAGAATAGAGCCTCACTACCTGCCGACACGCGGGGTTATTGTGTAAGTCTACTGAACATCGAATAAACTTCAAATTTGATATTGACAACTCAGTCTGGACTCCATCTGTCAATTTCGTATTGTCTAACCGGTGAACTTCGTCTGTTTCAAGCCCAGTGAATGAATGCTAATCATGATTTTGACAGTTTTGGTATTGTCTAGCGCCAAACTGAAGTTCGGAAAAGTTTTTGACGTCTTCAGTGACGTCAAAAACTTTCCCGAACTTCATGACAAACGTCAAATGAAACAGGGACCTCCGTACTCTCCTTAGTCTGTGGGACCTCCTTCGATGCCTGTTTGAACTAAAATAGCACACTAAACAACTTCAGTTATGAAATAAAGTGATAATTAGAGTTTTTATTAGCAGAAGTAAGTAATTAATTCAAACATCCATACATTTGTCTACATTTATTTAATGATATTTGACTTCCCAACTTGCGAAAGTCTTGGATGATTTTACCTAAATTGAGAACACTGATATCCTCGTGAGTACCTAATGTAGTATGCTGATATCAAGGTAGGTGCTCAATAAATATACTAGCCAAATCTAAAGCTAGCTACCTACCTAGTTCCAACTGGACTGTCAATTCCAGTCCATCCCAAGGTTGTCTGGAAGAGATCGCTCTCAGCGATAAGACCGCCCATTGTACATACGTATAATTATAATTATGATTGTTTTAATGTTTAAATTTTTAATGTGGTGTGCAATAAAGTGTTTTCTATCTATCTATCTATCTATCTAGTTAAAAACTCTTAAATAAGTAGTGTGTGTGCTTGCAGTTCATGTTCTTACCTATGTTATTCTGTCTTGCAGATATTAGCACCATTGGCATTTTACGTGAATGGTTATTACCAAAAACCGTGGGGCTTATTGCCACCTTGGCCTGTTCAGAAATGTGTTGTCGGACTGCTGAAATTCTTTAAAAATACATCCAATTTTCAACTACTAAGGATGGAGCTCCCTAATGATGAGGAGGTCTCAAATGGTCTAAGATGTGGACCACATTGTTTCGTGATTTATTAATCACGAAACAATGTGGTCCACATCTTATAGCGTTCTTAATGAAAGTGAAGATCAATGACCAAGAATATCTTACTTGTAAGTAATAATCTATTATTAATAGTATCAATATAAGTACTCAACATGCACAAATTTGCTTTTAGTGTTGATGATTCTATGTGCACAATCTACTGAAAGTCCATTGCTGGACATAGGACTCCCCCATGGACCCCCCATGTGACCTAGGTTCTTCTATGGATCTCTTCTATTCAATTGATATCTACCATAGCAGCCGCTGCATTAATTTGAGAGTGTAAAAAGTATCAAAAGTGCCAAAAGTGTAACCTTATTGTTTTTGTTCCAGAATCAAAACAAACGTGGACAAGGGCTACTGAGCTATTTTAACATTATTGGTTGTTTACTGTTGTTTTCTACTTCTCACAACGGAGTTCAGTGAATTACCCTTATTAATTCAGAATAAACTTTGAAATAGGTTATCTGTTTAATTAAAAGGATATCACTGTTGTTCATTTATTTTGATTATTCGTTTAATCAACAGCGTTTTCTTAAAAATCTAGGCAGAAAAACATTGTGTGACAAACATAAGGCCAAACATGAATTTTACAAAATCAAAAACATGTGTAGGTAGGTACACACAAGTAAGCATCCAAAGTGACCGAGTGCCTACAAACTTTTTAAATTTCAGCATTATTATTGAAATAACCATTACTATTGCCCACTGGGGCACGAATGGCTTTTTTAGTTTTATTGGTTTCTACTTAGTTAACTACCTTTTTTGTAAGGCACGCCTCACCATCTTTCTGCACGCCCAGGATGACTGGTAGATAATTCTATTAGCATTAAGTCCTCCTAGCGCTGATGTTTTGTGTGAAAGTTTAAATAAATAACAATGGCTAGAAATATAAATCAAATAGAACTATTAATGTAGTACTCCATTGAGTCAGGTAAGTATATTATGTTTGAAAATAGATGAGGTTTGCCGTGGTGTGTCCGGCTTAAGATTCTATCTCCTCCCATGAATGAATTAAAAGCCAACCAAGGGATTACACCAGGGGACAGGCAGCAGCATCCACCTGAGTACTCTACATAAATAATGCAATCACCAATCCACTTTCGAAGCGTGGTGATTATGGCAATTCCCCCCACTGTATTTCATGGGGGACACTTTGTCCAGCAGTGGATGTCTAAAGGCTGCCGATGAGTAGCATACCGATGGACTGGCAACATTGTATTGGACGCAGACAGTCAATGGATAGAAGCAGCACAAGCCGTAAGACGTAGCATAGCCATGGGCCAAAGACATTGTACCGATGACATTGTAATGGTCCCTGGAAATCAGTGAATAGAGGCAGCACAAGCCCATTGATAGTGGCATTTTATGGGGAGGCAGCAGTTATAACACCACTGTTGGACGTCTACTAGCTGATGATGAATAAAATTAAAGAAATAATATTGGGTAGGTAAGTCATTTACTCATTATTCATTATAAACAATCAAAATTTACCTTGACAAATGCCCGCACTAATATTTACCATTACCGCTAACCAACATATAGCTACTATACACTCATTAAAGTACTAATTCTACGGTTTATTGGTTTTATCTATAGTCTCAGGTAAACCATAAAGGAATTAAAAATAACACTATGGCGAGACTCCCACTGAGTATTATGTTCCTTGCTCTAACTTCATAACCGTCATGGTGAGCTTGGTTCTGCTGGAGGTATTCTATCATCACTTTGGACATCACAACGTAGTGAATACGTACAGTTGAGTGGTGGGTACTCCTCAAGTAATAGATTAATTCTGTGGCAAGGGTGTTCTTCCGAATTATAATTGTAATTTTTCCATTTTGGCCCCTTTTTTCTTGGTGGTCATCATAATATGCCAACCCCAACGTTTGGACGTTGCCTGTTTTCCCACAACCAACGCTTAGGTATTGCTTCTCCAACAATGGCCCTAGCTAGACTATCCTTTCGAAATCTTGCATGATTTTGAACTTTGAGGCTCAGTCTGATTTACTTATTCGAAATTTGTGACACAAATGATTATCACTGCCGTTTTGGTATTTAATATAGCAAAGCGTAAATAACACCCACAATGTTTCCAAACACAGTTCTGCATGTTTATTTTAACTTTTTTCAGTCCAATTAAAAGAAATACACCAAAAATAAACAAATTAAAGGCTTTTTTTTTTTTTTTTTTAATGGCATCTGAGAATTTTTCTCAATTTTGCCAATGTCAAGTAGCATAGATAATTACAAACATTGTCCAGTCGTCAAGTACTCTGTTATGTCATGTTCTAGTAAATCGATGGCAGTTTACTAGAATGTTCCTGGACAATTTCCACCCCTTCGAAAAGACACGTAATACACTTATTTTATTTAAATTCACTACCATGTGCAAGTTACACCGGTTAAAATGCCACCAAAATAAGAATTGTTACCGGCATGTCGATTCCCGCTACGTCGACTTCTCGTTATAGCGAGCTCTATTACGTCGAGCGCGCTATAACATCGAATATTTTACGTCGAACACCCCATAACATCGAGCACTATAACGTCGAGTTCTGTTTAAGGCGAGTTCTTGCGACGCCGAGTCTCAAAGAGTCGAGTTTTTTTAAATCGAGCGTCGTTTTGTAGAGTCTGTTTTTATGAAGTACAGTCAGACATGCAATCTAGGTACCTACTTATAAGTAGTGAGCATATTAGTAAGATAAGAAAAATATACGCAACGATATCCTGTACAATAGATAGGTAGTAGGATATTCTTTTTTAGGGTTCCGTAACCATAGGGTAAAACGGACCCTATTACTAAAGGCTCCGCTGTCCGTCCGTCCGTCTGTCGCCAGGCTGTATCTCATGAACCGTGATAGTTAGACAGTTGAATTTTTCACAGATCATGTATTTCTGTTGCCGCTATAACAACAAATACTAAAAAACGAGTGAGGAGGCGAGTCATCACGCGAGTGTTTTAAGACCAAATTATGTGCAGTTTCATACACTACTTTATCTAATCTCATGAAATAGGTAATATTATATTTAAAGTCTTGGTAACAATACCTTCTAGATTTCGCCGGTAAGAGGTTCATTTTTTCGAGCTTCGAGAATGTCCGGTGGTGCAAAATTTTCTTCAGTATCGCTACTGTCGTTTTCAGTCATTTTTTAAAACAAAAACTAATTTGACAATTAAAGTTGCGTAAAATTACTGCTTATATTTGCATTCATTTGTAAATGTTCAGCGCCAAAATCCATACGCGCGAGTGTGTTGCGCCGCGTCCACAGATTATGTATAGAAAAACTGCAATGCAACCTCCTTGGTCCAAGTGAAGATGCATCGTTATAGAAAAAAAATATATACATATATTATAATACAGTTGTCCATAGAAGAGCTGTATCGTAATGTAATTTTTAAAATTTATTTCGGTGGCATGTGCATAAAGACTGTAATTATTATGTTTGAAATTATTGTATTTGAAATTTAATTTTCCTCATTTAAAAATGCAATTTTCTGTTTATACTAAACCATTGCTAGGATGTTGCCTGGTCAAATAATTTTTTCTCATTCTGAGGATAATTTCACAAAAGTTGACATATCAAAGTTTTTAACTTTTTACTGAACCAATGCCAGGTATCGTGACGTATTTCAAAAATAGGGAAAAATTCATTAAAAAAACGTTGATGCAACTTTGGTGAAATTACCCTCAAAATGAGAAAAAATTATTTGAACAGGCTACACATTAGGAGACTTGCAACGGTTCTATGTAAACAGAATTTGTATATGCCAACTTTGATGAAATTACCCTAAAAATGAGGAACTGACTCTGGTTGCCAAACAAAAAATTAAAATGACATTTTTACCGTACACCTGGCCTTAGCTCTGGTGGTACCGGTGGGACTTTATTTTTCATTGTTGTGTGTTTATCCATATATTATCCATTTTTTTTGATCCAATGGCCGTGAAGTTCAAGAGGATAATGTAAGTAGGTATCAGTTAATAAGTACGTACCTAATAAAAATTTATAATTTTTTTTCGTATTTTTTGCGACAAGCGAGCGCACGTCCTTGCGTCAGAGGAGATGACTCAAGCGACATGTGATAAAACTTCGTTTTGCTTAAAAAGATATAAAAATAAGTAATCTACGATTTTATTTTATTACGAACTGAGTTTTTTAAGACATTGTGTAAGCTCACGTTTACCACTTTTAAGATCAATTAGCGGGTTTATAATATTTTTATGATAAGAAATCTATTCTGTTAAGTTTAGTTTGTTTAAACTCCAGTGTCCAGTGTTTTTATTTTATCCCAAACGCTAGCTTTTAACGATAACCAGGCCTTAATACTTTTGAGCAGCAAAAAGGATTAACAATAGTCAGCAAATCAGGTACTGTGTGTGGAAACTTGTAATTAGCTCTCTATATTACATTTACTTGTTTGTTTGTTTACTTAGCTGTAAGTTTTCCAAAAATTGATAAAATAAAATAAAATAAACATTTTTTGACTCTAAAATTTGTTTATAACCAAATCATGAGTCACATTTAGTAAAATTTTGGTATGCCGTATTGTATTTTTGAATAAAAAACAGACATAAAACTGATTTTGCTGCGCAAATAGCTAATTCAGTTGCCCACATTGATTTTCCAGCTGATAGTAATCGAAATTGTATGCCCATCTTTAATTTTTGTGGACAATAACATAATTATGCAGACCAAATTATTTTTTTGCTGGCTTAGGCTGCTGACCGTATCTATTTTTCAGCGACCCAGTCCCTTGAAATAAAAGTAAACCTTACATCTTAAAAGTTGGAAATATCAAGGGATGAGCTGTAGGTACTAATATCTAATTCCTAACCTATTTGTTTCCCTGATAACCTAGTAAAATTGACTGCATTCGTAGTCTTTTTCGGGGCCAGTAAATAAATAATGGGGTCTTAGGAACCTAACTCACCCCACTCAGGGGTACCCAAAGCTCCCTACAACCGGCACTAGGTTTGGGCACTTTTACCTAGGCTCAGATGATCTCATTCATACAACTTTCAGACTGCTTTTTTTATACTACTTGGTAAGCAAACAAGCATAATATATACGGCCCAGCGGCTCACCTGATGGAAAGTAGTTGCCGTAGCCTACAGACGCCTGCAACACCAAAGGCATCACACACGCGCTGTCGACCCTGAGAAGTCTCAAGTTCCAGTAATTTTACCAGCACCCGTACCCTTCAAACCGAAACACAACATGCGAGCACTACTGCTTGGCGGCAGAAATAGGTACGGCGGTAGTAATTCCCCGGACGAACTTTTTCACAAGAACCCAGAAGTTCTACTACCTACTGCTTGCAGTTGGAGAGAATAATTTGAACCAAACTGAGCTTTCTTAAGTATAAGACAACATAGCTCCCAACATTCATATAAGTAGTTTTGATCCCACACTAGGATTCCCTGTGTCGTGAGCACTCGTGGGTATCAAGGAACTGCGAAGTACCATAAGAATTTCAGGAATAAACTGGACCTTCCATAACACCCAGCACCGGAACAAATATTTGCAAAACGTACAAACATTTGTCCCGCGGCGGAAATCGAACCCACAAAACCTCTTGCATCTCAGCCGCCGCGCCACAGAGCGGTTTATTTCTTCTGTTTCAGAAGAAATAAAAACATTCCCTTACCCTCCCATACCTACCTACTTCATCTGCTAACAGAAAGCAATAATAGTCAAACAAAGTTTATTTCATTTTTTAAACAAGTTGATCATATAAAACCAAAAGATTAAAAAAAAAGTTAACAAAAACATACATCATTACGAAGATTCGAACTCCATACACTTCAAATGATAATCCACTACTGATACCATCGCGCCACGAAGTAGTTGTAGAAAATGTCGAAATTAGCTATATTATACTACAAACGCCGATTTTTTTACCCATTCTTAAAAGGCCAATATCTCAACAACTCTCATACAATATAGCTCATACATAACCATTGACATAATGCTCATAACCTTACCTACAAACTGTATGTTCATTCAAAGTTTTGTTTACTTTTGGTGTTTTCGTAAAGTTTCTCTATTTTATTAGCAAATACCTTTATTTTTTTCATGGGCAGCACATTCGTTGGATAATTATCATTTACCAAAATTTCCACTTTTTAAACCAACTTTTTTACTCGTTACATTAAAACGTGAATAAACGACCCTCCCTATGAAAATCGTGTGGATTTCGAAAGTACCAGGATAGCATAAGATACCAGAGTGGTTTCTTTCTAAGATGGGAGGATGGACAAGCAAATATTGCAATGAAATGCATTCGTCAAATCCAATGTTGGTCAAAACCTGTAATAATCATCGCAGAGTCCTACGTTCGTCAGGTGGTGCTTACCTGCCTACAGTATTTCATAAGTATTTTAACGAAATATTTAGACTAGATTAAACTTCTGTCATAGTTATGGTATCCTGGTACTTCAGCCGAGCTAGAGGTAGAGTTAGCTCTAGCTAATGCTACCACTAGCTCGGCTTCTCGATCTTTCAAGATTATTAGAGATTATAACGACCTCTGCCTACCCCTTGGGAAAGACATTTCAAATTACAGTCCACTTACAATGACCAAAAAACCGCTACACCAATATAAATTTTTTTTTGTTGTTTTTTATTGATTTTATTTGAGTATTTTATTGTTTTAAAATCCAGTTATCCAAGTTTTTGATTTCCTATAACAAAAACTTTAAACCATGTAGCTAGTAAAGGATACGGGAACGTTGTTTAAGTTTTTAAAAACTAAATTTAAAATTACTTTAATAAAATTCTTAAATTAATTTAATTAAAAATGACACATGTGAGACAAAGCTTATTCTCTACATGAATGAATCAAATCATCTTACTAACTTAAGGCACAAAGGCACAAGATGCGTGGGTGGTAAGCGATAAGCGTCTATCCGGCAGTTACTAGAATGGGGTTATTCCCAGTCCTCCGATCGGAACTCCGATTGGTAGGAGGAACGGGATTTTTTTTTCCCGTTCCTCCGATTGAATGGTTTTTGATTTTATCACTTAGTTTATTTCGCCAAAAGTACAGTCAATGCCATATACTGTATTTTTAGTTTATTCTAAACTGTCCTACCAACAGTTTGATGATCAAACTGTTTGAACAATATTACTCCAAACTGTTAGCCTAACTTGTCGGACAGATTGGAATTTGGATTTTCGCCCAGTTTTGTTCCTTCAACAACTACCTACCGTGAGTAAAGTAGGTACAGTGAAATATAATTATTAATTTTTATTAGGTAGTTACTTCCTGACTGATACCTACTTACATATTATATCATCTTGAGTCAAGATGCGACGGTCAAGAATCTTGACCGTCGCGGCCATTGGATCAAATAAAAAGCAAAATGGATAATATTAACACACAACAATGAAATGAATGAATAAACGATCACGAATGAAAAATCTCGAATGAAAAATCGCGATTGAGCAGTGTCTCCGTCCGTACAAAGAAATTTGTCTTTTTTGATTGTTTAGCTGGCAAGGACCTAGGAGTAAGTTTCTCATTTTTAAGGTAATTTCACAAAAGTTAGCATATCAAAATTCTGTTTATACAGGACCATAGCAAGTATCCTGAGGTGTTGCCTGATCCAATAATTTTTCCCCATTTTTAGGGTATTTTCCAAAAAAATGGAAAATCAAAATTCTGATGATGCAGAACCATTTCGAGTACCCCAAAATATTGCCTGATGGAAATAATTTTCCCCATTTTTAGGATAATTTCCAAAAAGTTGGAAAATCAAAATTCTGATGATGCAAAACCATTTCGAGTACCCCAAAATGTTGCCTGATGGAAATAATTTTCCCCATTTTTAGGGTAATTTCCAAAAAGTTGGAAAATCAAAATTCTGATGATGCAGAACCATTTCGAGTACCTACCCCGAGATGCTGCCTGGTAAAAAAATCCCCATTTTTAGGGTAATTTCCCCAAATGTTGGTTGGTATGTCGAAATTCTGTTTATAAAGAACTGTTACCAGTATCCTGAAGTGTTGCGTGGTCAAATAAAATTTCCACATTTTAAGGGTAATGATTTTAGGGTAGTGATATGTTTTATAACTCATACATCAGAATTTAGATTTTCGAACTTTTTGGAAATTACCCTAAAAATGGGGAAAATTATTTCCATCAGGCAACATTTTGGGGTTATTGAAATGGTTCTGCATCATCAGAATTTTGATTTTCCAACTTTTTGGAAATTACCCTGAAAATGGGGAAAATTATTTCCATCAGGCAACATTTTGGGGTACTTGAAATGGTTCTGCATCATTAGAATTTTGATTTTCCAACTTTTTGGAAATTTCCCTAAAAATGGGGAAAATTATTTCCATCAGGCAACATTTTGGGGTACTTGAAATGGTTCTGCATCATCAGAATTTTGATTTTCCAACTTTTTGGAAATTACCCTGAAAATGGGGAAAATTATTTCCATCAGTTAACATTTTGGGGTACTTGAAATGGTTCTGCATCATCAGAATTTTGATTTTCCAACTTTTTGGAAATTACCCTGAAAATGGGGAAAATTATTTCCATCAGGCAACATTTTGGGGTACTTGAAATGGTTCTGCATCATTAGAATTTTGATTTTCCAACTTTTTGGAAATTACCCTAAAAATGGGGAAAATTATTTCCATCAGGCAACATTTTGGGGTACTTGAAAAGGTTCTGCGTCATCAGAATTTTGATTTTCCAACTTTTTGGAAATTACCCTAAAAATGGGGAAAATTATTTCCATCAGGCAACATTTTGGGGTACTTGAAATGGTTCTGCATCATCAGAATTTTGATTTTCCAACTTTTTGGAAATTACCCTGAAAATGGGGAAAATTATTTCCATCAGTTAACATTTTGGGGTACTTGAA
Organism: Epirrita christyi; assembly: GCA_951392215.1. NCBI lineage: Eukaryota > Metazoa > Arthropoda > Insecta > Lepidoptera > Geometridae > Epirrita > Epirrita christyi. Next base: position 1,540,260 of record OX595849.1, read on the forward strand.
ATGGTTCTGCATCATCAGAATTTTGATTTTCCAACTTTTTGGAAATTACCCTGAAAATGGGGAAAATTATTTCCATCAGGCAACATTTTGGGGTACTTGAAATGGTTCTGCATCATCAGAATTTTGATTTTCCAACTTTTTGGAAATTACCCTGAAAATGGGGAAAATTATTTCCATCAGTTAACATTTTGGGGTACTTGAAATGGTTCTGCATCATCAGAATTTTGATTTTCCAACTTTTTGGAAATTACCCTGAAAATGGGGAAAATTATTTCCATCAGGCAACATTTTGGGGTACTTGAAATGGTTCTGCATCATTAGAATTTTGATTTTCCAACTTTTTGGAAATTTCCCTAAAAATGGGGAAAATTATTTCCATCAGGCAACATTTTGGGGTACTTGAAATGGTTCTGCATCATCAGAATTTTGATTTTCCAACTTTTTGGAAATTACCCTAAAAATGGGGAAAATTATTTCCATCAGGCAGCATCTCGGGGTACTCGGAATGGTTCTGCATCATCAGAATTTTGATTTTCCAACTTTTTGGAAATTGCCTTAATAATGGGAAAATGATTTCCATCAGGCAACTCATTCGTCATTCATTCGAGATCATTCGTTCGAGATTTTTCATTCAATATTTTTTGTTCATCATTCGGGATGATTTTAGATTAAACACGCAAATCGTGTCGTGCGTGATCAGAAAGTACCTAATTTTTGTTTAGCTAGTCCTGTCTGTTATCTTGATCAGACGGGACTGTTTCGCTAGACGTGATTGGTTTCTTGTTAGGTCTAGTCTAAGTAACTCGTTGTTAAGAAACTCTGTAATAACTGTCTGTGTACAAAAAACGACGACCCTGACGACCCTTGTGGCGCGGCGGGCTAAGGTTAGCCTGCGACGCAAGAGGTTGCGGGTTCGATTCCCGCCTCGGAACAAATATTTGTACGATCTGCAGAAATTTTTGTTTAGGGTGTTCTGAGTGAATACAGTGATGAATACATCAAATAATAATAATTTTGTTTAATCTATTTTGCACGTTTTCTTTTTGACTGTACAATGATTATTAGATGCTCAATCGGAGGAATGGGAAAAAAAATTCCCGCTCCTCCTACCAATCGGAGTTCCGATCGTGCAGTCTCAAACATTCAATGTTGTTTCTAGCCTGCCAACTGAATGCATAACTAGCTTGTGGACTGTACTCCCGGTAAAGAGACTCGACATTTAGCCCATTCGAGGCTACGAAACGCTCGCTCGTGAGACTCGGCGATTCAAACATTCGACTTAAACAAACTCGCCTTCAAAATGTTCGATGTTATAGCGCGCTCGACGTAATAGAGCTCGCTATAACGAGAAGTCGACGTAGCGGGAATCGACATGCCGGTAACAATTCCAAAATAACACGATATAACTCAAAAAAACAAAAAAAACAATTGAAATAAAATAAAAAAGGACGACGTCTCCCTTCGAAAGAGCAGAAAAAGTCTCAATTATAGGCTTCTCCTTTTTCTTTATTTTTGACAAAAAAACGTGACATTGCCAACGTCAATCATTTCTGACGTTTTTTAAAAACACGTTCCGTTTTAAATTTCAGGAGACTATTATTACAGCTTAGTTGCTAACAATGCAACCAATAACATAAAATTCTGTACCGTTAATGTTTGTAAAGCACATTAAATATAGTTTTCAAGTTAACAACTTACTAATACCACATAAATCATGTCACTAAGTACTCGTACTTCGTCAGTGCTAGTTAGTCATACTTCTGAAATGAAACGTGACCGAGCGATGAACGAGACCGAAAACGCGTACGCCAGTCTGTAGCCGCTGAACATCGAAAAAATCCTTCGGCAATACCGCGAAGGCATGTTTACTGAACATCGATTTTAGTACTCTGACAATCGGTTTGAAAGTTAGCCAATAACCCCCACGGTCTTCGTACTTATTATCGTCTTGGTCCTCAACGTGCATGATACTCATCGGGTTGTACGAGAGATCCAGCTTCTGCTCAACCTCATCTTTAAACATCACTTTGACGTCATTATCTCGATCGTTTATTGCCTGGGAAAAAAAATATCCACATTTATCCAAGCTAACCCTACCTCACGCTAAGTAATGCACGGACATGTTTCTTCTCAATTACGGCGCAACAACCGAACCAATTTCAGTTAAATTCAGTACAAAGATAGAAAATTACCCGGATCTAGACGTAGATTACTTTTTGATCCGGTAAAGCACAAACAAAGCCGCGGGCCGATGCTAGTAATATACATAACGCGCAGTACTGCCACTGGCACTGGGGTAGAAACCAGAGGTCCAATTCTCGTAATGAAAATTAGTTCAAATAAAGTTCGGATCACGTTCCGATCTCGTGGCAATGTATTAAATGTCAGAAATGGTATTCTGTTACTTAAAATACGGTACGGTAATGTGATTATATTTAAATGTGACTGAAACTTGAACGATTCAAAGTTTTTTCGATAACTTTAGCTAAATTGAATTGGAGTCTCTCTTTACTCTTTCCAATGACATATTTATCTATACTCTAATGAATCGAAATTAGACAAAAATGTTACAATGAGGGAGCAGAATACCAAATTTCTGTCAATTCACAATTCAGTCTCGATTCCGTCAACCTTCAGTGTAGTTTTAAAATAATTATGAGAATAAAATTGGGATCAGTGGAAACATTAAAATCCCTTGGGAACCAGTGAATGTAATTTCGAATTTGAATGAAATTGAGCCTAACGGCTGATGATGAGCTATTAATAGCTTACAATAACACGGCCGAGGTCAATCTCCCTGGAGTTGGCTACGTCCAGTGGAGGGCCAGGCTGCTCCTTTTCAGGCCCGTCCTTTTCGTGATTGGGCTTCAAGTGACGAAGGGTGTTGCGACGCACATGGTAGCCTCTGTAGGCAGCCTGGATGGGACAAAAGTTACACAAGAAGTTCAACTAGTCATAGATCTGCCCAAAAATCTGAAGAAATTAAACAAATATGCCTGTATCTTCTGCGTAGCTCTGGTCAGCTCAGTGAGTGATGGTTTGGTCCGCTTGTACAGCTGCAAGGTATGCTCAGCTGCAATCTCCCATGGCTCCTCTGGATGGACCTTCAAATTCTAAAAGCAGGGAAAATTTTTATTGGTTAAACCCCACTGCGCTGCACTGTTGGATCACAAGCGTTCTCTCAACAAGCAACATCTAACTAAATTATGTCTTCTAGCAGCAAAATTATGTCTTTCATGTTAGGTTTGCAGTATTTTAGTCTCGAATTTGTATTTTAGATACTACGTAGTATATTATTTTCTGTTTGGTGGTAAAATATAAAATATAAGTGTAGTTGAACGAGCGAAGCGAGTTCTCTGAGTCAAGTTGGAGGAATCGATGTATGTATGTATGTATGTATGTATGTCTGTATGTATGTATGTATGTATGTTTGTCCGATGAAAACTTCCAAACCGTTAATCCGATCTTCATGAAATTTGGTATGGGAGTAGATAGTATTAGTACAATTTGTAGGTAATGTTATGAGCTATATCGGTCAGGAGGTTGCTGAGATATTGGGGTTCAAGTGGGGTTAAATAAATAAAAGTGAGACAGTTAGATCAGGGTGTCTAATGAAAGCGCCTTGGTAGGACATTTCAAAACTGTTTTTAATAAGTATTTAGCCTTAGTAGTTTTCGAGATATTAGGGAAAATAAAAAACGTAAAATCAAAAAATCTACTTACAGCAATCCCACAATGCTGAAATTTGGTATGCATGTGGCTTTTGTGTCACAACTACAGGGAAAAGTCTGAAATTGAAGTATTTAGAAACTTGTAGGTACTCCATGAAACAGAAACCAATATAACATCCATTGTTGACCTCCCATTTCTAGGAATTTGAATGACGTTGGAGTTCTATGGTTTTCGTCTAAAGGACGTTATCAATTAATTCGTCAGGTACTTGATATAGGTACTAACAGGTATGTAGTACTACGTCCCGTTGCTTAGCCCTATTCAAAGGTTATTTCGATGATGTGTAGGAAATTAGAGTAGTAACTGATAGATACTATACTGGTAGACCTCGAGGTCAAAAATATTCAAAAATAATAAAAGAAAATATGGTAATTTCTTAGTTAAGTAGTCGGGCTGGTAAAGGTGTTATCGCGAGGTCTCAGTTCGGGGTGAACCACTAGTTTAAAATCACGTAAGGTTCCGAGCAATGTTTTAGTTTGCAAGTTTGAGTTGGACGGATCCCAGACGATGCGCGATGTAACGATTAGGTACACTAAAAAGAGCCGCTACACTACTACACTAGATGTTATGGTACCATGGTACTCATAGTTCCTGATACCCTTGACACAGGGAATCTTAGTGTGATATCTACCTACGTATGTGACTGTTGGATGCTATGTATGTATGTATGTATGTACTGGAGGCGGCTCTAGGATGATGATGCTATTTTAAAAGTGTGAAATACCTTCTCCATCAGCTTTTTCCTGTACCAGTAGTCACGGTAAGCGTTCCTGGCTACCTGGCAGACCTTGGCAGACATTTCTTCATCCAACCTAATTCTAGTCAGGATCTTCTTTAGAATTTGCGCCTCTTTTACTTTTTCTGACGGTAAAAGTACTTTACATAATATTATTATTGGTAGTGGTATACCTACTTACGTATAGGTTATAGTTTTTATGAAGCTCAATAAGATGAACTACATGCATTCTTTCATAACAGGATGCTGGTCAAATTGGGACGTTTGTAGGTCAGCTTAAAACAGTTTTTCGTGCAGAATGTTATCAACATTACGTGTACCGTCGCATCAACTTATTATTAACCTTTTTATACCCGCTCATTGGTCTGTCAGACCGACAAATTACATTTTCGTGTTTTTTTCTCGTAAGGACAACTCTAGCGCAGTGAGCTTCCTAGTAGCTGCATGATTCGTCACTATCTTCAATTAAGTGCGGCGCAAGCGTTGGTGCGGAAAGCGTATGTAGCAGCACACGGCATCAATCGGTCCGTGAGACCGGCGCGAGTATAGGAGTTACAGTTTCGAATAAGTAATAAGTATTGTTATTCATATAATTATGAGTTTTTTTATTATTATTGTATGTAAACTATAGTATGGTATTTAACATAATATTTTTTTAACTTTTAGCTTGACATTTGACAGGAAAATAGATGAAAAACGAATAAGACTAAAGTAGACTAAGACTTGCTGAAATATGTAAATTCGATGGTCCAGACTCTTCGATGATGGCTAGTAACAACAAAATAGGTCGTTCTTATTATTGTGAATCAAAAAAAAACTCCTAAGAAGCGTCACAACTGCGCTACTTGTAAAAAAATATTTTTGTTTGGAACCTAGTTATGGTTACCCCTCACCCCTCTGCCTTAGATTAAGTCTAGAATATACTTTTAGTGACTAAGCATTTATGTTTTAAGGCTGACTCAGCGGCGAGACAGCCCTCGGCGCTCTGACGCCCATGTATTCTTTTTATTTCAATATTAAAGCATCTCCATATCGATGCAGACGTAGTTTTAATTTAATTTTAATTTTAGTTTTAAATTTTAATTTTTTAAAAACCCGTTTCTAAGCTCCCAAATCAAGAGTGGCGCAGCCCGGGGCGGATTTTCATAATTTTCACGGGTTTTTCCGCGTTTTCCCGACGTCCAAATTCGTCAGGAAAATTACCACGAAAAATTCCACGAAAAGTTAATCCGACGAACCAAATAAATATTCTCTTAAACGGGTAAAGAAAAGTGAGCAATGGGTGTAGCAGTCGGTTGGTGAGTACAACTTTTCGCCAATCCTTTGTTTCCCAAATCCTCCTCTTAGAAAATGGTTTTTAAACACTAATTTGTTATTATTGCGATCAAACTTCTCGCATTTTAACGTGTCTGGTTAACTTTGTATACAACTCTATAGAGTTAACCTTAGTACTAGTTAGTTAAGAAAATATAGAGAGTGCATATCTTCAAACTCAGATTTGTACTGTAAGTATTTAATTAGTGTTACATAAACTTAAATGATCTAAAATCGATCATATTAGAATTATAATTTAGAATAAAAACTCAACTTAGAAACTATTGGTTGACTTTGTATACAACTCTATGGAGTTAACCTTTGTTCTCTACCATTGAGTTATGAAAATATAGAGAGTGCATATCTTAAAATTCAGATGTGTACTGTAAGTAATTAATTAGTGTTACGTAAGCTTAAGTGATCTAAAATCGATCGTACTTGAACTATAATTTAGGATAAAAACTCGTATATTTTACAAAATATTTCAGTGTCAAACCAATTTTACAAAGAATTTTTATTCTATGCCCAACTATTGTTGTGCTTATTTTATTGTTTTTACTGACATTTTTGTGTCAATATTTTTACAAATTATTTCAATGTCAAACCAATTTTACAAAGAATTTTTATTTTATGCCCAACTATTGTTGTGCTTATTTTATTGTTTTCATTGACATTTTTGTGTCAATCGTTTTTACAAAGAATTTTTGTTTTATGCCCAACTATTGTTGTGCTTATTTTATTGTTTTTTTTTATTGACATTTTTGTGTCAATACTTTATACAACCGCGTAAGGTAGAGTGAAAATTTTTCATCAAGTTTTTGTGTAATTTTACATAATCGCATAAACTCAAGTAAAAATTTTCATTCAAATTTTACACATTTTCCCAACTTTTCTTGTGTTTTCAATTGTATTTTTTTTGTGCTGTTTTAAATTGTGTAATTTTTACAACCGTGTAAACTAAAGTGAAAACTTTCCATCAAGTTTTCACCAATTATTTTTGTGCTTTTTATTGTGCTATTTTAAAGTGTGTAATTTTTTAAACCATGTAAACTTAAATGGAAATTTTCCATCAAGTTTTCCCCATTTATTTTTGTCTATTTTATTGTGCTATTTTAAAGTGTGTAATTTTGAAAACCATGTAAACTTAAGTGGAAATTTTCCATCAAGTTTTCCCCATTTATTTTTGTGCTTTTTATTGTGCTATTTTAAAGTGTCTAATTTTATACAACCGCGTAACCTTAAGTGAAAATTTTTAATCAAGCTTTCCTTTTATACTTTATTATTGTAGTGCTTTTAATTGTGTTATTTTAAAGTGTAAACTTTTACATAACCGCGTAAACGCAAGTGAAAAATTTTCTTAAAGTTTTCCACATTTTCCCAATGTGTTTTCTATTGTGTTTATAACGTGTTCTATTTTTGTGTAAAAAAAAAAAAAAAAACTTAAATCGTGTAACTCGAGTGAAAAGTTGCCTTCTCTGAATCGTTCGTAACTCTATTACTATGTCGAAGCTATAGAAGCGATACTTAAAGAATTCATTCAATTGATACTATTATACAATGGTGATAAAAGACAGTTAAATTTATATTTGCGAAAATGTTATTATGTAATTGATCGGTTTAGTAACAGAGATTTCGAAGAACAAATTGTTTTGACTAGTCGACTTACAGAGAACGCAGCTGCGCTCTTATCGGAATGAGAGGATGTTGAGACTTGGTCTGCGTTGAAAGAATTGCTCGTCTAGCATTTTGGAGATCCGCTTAGTGAAGCGTGTATCAATATTGAATTAGAGTTTTTGAAAATAAAATCAGATGAAAGTTATCTGGATTTTTGTAATAGAATCCAAAGTGTTCGATATTTATTGATGTCGAAGGTGAACGTGATTGGTCCTCAATCACGATAATCACTGTCCTTGTGATTTAAAACGCGCAAAATTTATCATATTATAATAATACATCCTTGATGTATTTTTATATAACCGTCCTGAGAATATGGTACGGGTAGTGAGACTTAAGGTACCATTAACATTAGAGGCCGCCTTAAGTGATGTTCTTGAGGAAGTAATTTTTTTTGGAACAATACAACATGAAAAATCGTATACACGGCAGCAGTCAAATTATAAGTTCAGGTTCAAGGCCATTGATAAGCAACAATGCCTCGCCTAAGATGCCCCAAATTCAAGGGCAAGGTCAACCACAGAGTTTTGGAACGGACCGTCCACAAACTTTTGGGTACCGACCTTAGTTTGGCCTTCAGCCACAACAACCAGTAGGCCTTCAGCAATTTGGTTATAGGCCACCACAGCAATTTGGTTAAAAACCACCTCAACCATTTGGTTATAAACCACTCGAACAATTGAATAATCGGCCAACTCAATTTGGATATCGACCACAATCTGGTATCCAGCCAACTCAAGTAGGCTACAGTCCCCCTTAGGTACAAAAGCCTCAAATGCAAATCAGTGACGTGTCTATATGAGGACAGCTCCTCCTATACACAAGTACCACAACAAGGTTTTAAGTTAAACGAACTGATTATAAATGACTATGAATACGAACCTTATTACAATGAAAATTACGACTATAATCATAACAGTTATCATGACGTGAACGAAGTGAACTATTATGGTAACAAAAATTATATATGTAGGTACCGACGTAACGTACCATATGAAGACTGACGTATATCAGGCAGCCAAATTTTCTCAAAACTGCCTTGACTAAGTCTTAGAACTAAATTGCGATCCTAATTCAAAACTTTCGTACATTATTTAAAAGAAATAGATGCAAAAATTATTATTGATTCCGGAAGTATGAGGTCATTATTTTGTCCTCAAAACGCCTATCAATATTTTGGTAAATTTATTCGAAAGGAACCATTTCAAGTGATTAGCACCCACGCGTCCAGCAGGCACGATGAAGTGATGGAAATCCCTCTCTTGCCTACTCTACTTTTGTTACAATAGTAATGATTGGCATAAATTTTATTTGTATGACGTTGACGCACGTTACGACGCTTATTCGAAATGATCTTTTACAACAATTGGTCGTGATTATTGATTTGAAAGAACAGCTTTTGAAAACGAATACTTCTTGTATTCCAATAATCAATATTAATTTAAAATATATTATTGATAATACCACTACGATCAGAACAACGGGTCAAGTTATTTAAGCGAAGCCATACTTGACTTCTATGAATTTAAGAACGGCTTACGAATGCCTAGTGCAATGGTGAACTGCATAAACGGTTATGCTTCTACGGTCATTCAGAATGCCTTAGATCAATCAAAACGGTTGACTATTACAACACCTTTTGCTGTAATAAATTAAGAAAAACATGTAACAAAGATTAGAAAATTAACAGCTAAAAAGAAAATAAAACACAATGACTAAACGACAAAAACAATATCAGACTCAAGTAGGACAGCGATAGCTGGTAGCCCTATAGCGATTTCTGATACATTATCAAGACATAGTATGGAAGTAGGTGAATACCCTATAAGACCAGAATCTAGTAAATCACAAACAATTAATTCCGCTGAAGATTTGGAATCAACTAGAATACCAATTTTACGAGAGGCAATTTACAACAAGCCAAATTAAATTCTAGTTTATCCATGGTTTAAAAATGAAATGCAAGTAAAGAATCTTTCACGTGAAAAACAAAAGGTTTTGGAAGTTTTCCTACCTACAGATAATTCAGAATTGGTTAAAAACTTTTTGAAACAATACATAAAGCCAATCTATAAATTAAATATGAAAAGCGATGTACTGATGCAGCATCAACAATGACGTATTCCGTTATGGCATACAATCACACCATTCATTCCGTTACTGAACTTACTCCATTTGAAGTTGTCTTCGGACACACTGATACAAGCAGCCCATATAGCATAGAATTAGAAAAGCGTTATTTTCAGAAATTAGTTAAGGATCATGCAAAACGAACAAAAGTCTTATATGAACATTTGGCAGATAAGATGGTAGCAATTAAACAAAAGACTAGGGAAAAGAAAGGTGGTGAAATCGAAATTGAATTTCCTGCAGGAAAAACTATTTTTGCTAAAGATGTTAACAAGCGGAAAAGCAAAGATAAACCTCGTTTTGTAAAAGCAAAAGTTATAGGCAACCCCGAAAGAAACGTTTTACCTATACAAGTAGGAGAAAGAAAAACTAAAGTTCCTATTAAAAATGTCAAACGCCCTCCACAGGTGGTGCAGCATACTGCTGATAATGACACCAACCCTGGCCCTTCATCTACAGACACTTGAAGGAAATCCAGGGATACTTCCAATAAAGGAAGGTCAGGCATACTATCAAACTGACTATTGGACTATAGTTAAGGTTATAAACTTGGAAAGGATTTACAGTGATTTAAATTACGTATCAATGAACTATGAACAACTGTGTAAACTGATCGATTGGAATACATCATATTCGGAAGAATTTAAAAATGTGAAAATACATACAGAGTTTATACGCGATATAACTATAGATAAATACCGACAACTTGTTCCACAGCAACGCTTTAAGAGAGGTCTAATAAATCCATTGGGTTCCATTATAAAAGTTATTACAGGTAATCTTGACCATGACGATGCCATCAAATATGATAAACTCACATCTGAACTAAGTCATAATCAAATTATCGTTTCTAAGAAATTAACCTTGGTCTCTAAAATGTTCGATAGCTTTATCAATGTAACTGAAACAATGAATCAGAATACTGTTAATTTAGATAATCGCTTAAAGCAAGCCGAAATAATGTTAAGAGATTTAGCTGCTAGAAAAAACAATTGGGTTTTTTTCACATACATATCAGGATTATTTAGCGTCTTTACAAGCAGTTTTCGTACTATATTTATCAGGTTAAGTGAAATTGAAACAGCTCTAGCATTAAGTAGAGTCTCTATACTACATCAATCTATCGTGAACTCGACGGAACTCATGTATCATTTGAAATTGATTGCAAACTCAGAAAGCTTAGTGTATTTACCTATCGATGAAAATTTGTTAAAATTAGAAGAAACTATTTGTGTAAAATCATTTATTAAGAAAAACCAGATCACGTTTATTATGGAAATTCCTATTACTGATAATTGTACTTATAACTATTTTAAAATGTACTCCTTACCAATTTTCCACCAATCCGAAAATAAAACCTTGTCTATTTTCCCCAAATATCCTTACATTATGGCGAAAGGAATGAAATACTTACCGATTGTGAAACCATGCCGCCCGTTATCAACTGGCGACCATTTTCTGTGTAATGCAGACAACCGAGCAATGTACCATGAGCCCACCTGTATGGAACAGCTCATGAAATTTGAAGACAACCCTGATGATTGTACGCAGCATCAGGTTCGAATTGAAAATGTCAAGGTCCAGCAAGTCAGTTCTGACAGTTGGATTATTTTCAACAGACTTAAGACTACGCTAACGAAGCATTGCGATAACGAAGTCAGTAAGCAGCCATTATTTGGAACTTATCTCGTGACCATCGACGAGCCTTGTGATTTGGAAATTCATGGAATTCGTATTCGACACCGTATCTACATAGAATCGGATGTTGTAGAGCCAATTCCAGTTATCATCTTGCCGCAGCTACGTGCGAACGCCAGTCTATCCGGTGCACGCGCACTCAACATGAAAGGAGTTCACTTAGATGAAGTTAAATACATGGCTTACTCTTTAAAGCAAAGTGCAGTGATCGAAAGTGTTTTAAATGAACAAAAAGACTTTAACTTCAGTGAACAATTAGGATACGTTACTTTATATTTAGTAATTTTAAGTTTTTTGATGTTTTTGCTTTACGTGTTTCGTTTAAAATTGTTAAAAATATTACCGCTTAAGAAAAATTATCGGAATACATCTAAAATCGATTCAACCGATAATTTTCCTCTTAGGGATGGAGGAGTTATGGTTACCCCTCACCCCTCTGCCTTAGATTAAGTCTAGAATATACTTTTAGTGACTAAGCATTTATGTTTTAAGGCTGACTCAGCGGCGAGACAGCCCTCGGCGCTCTGACGCCCATGTATTCTTTTTATTTCAATATTAAAGCATCTCCATATCGATGCAGACGTAGTTTTAATTTAATTTTAATTTTAGTTTTAAATTTTAATTTTTTAAAAACCCGTTTCTAAGCTCCCAAATCAAGAGTACCTACAGTTATGGAGTTACTAGTCTCTGGTTATGGTATGCTCTGACTGCTATGGTGAGATGCCTGCAGAGATCTTAGGTTGTTATAATGTTCCTCGTGTTGTTATATATAAGATTTTAGAGTTCTTTTTAGTTTTTTTGAGAAATGTATGTTTGTTTACAGGTTTTTGTAGCTCTTAAGAAATAGTAACATGTTTTCAGAGAAAGCTGTTTGTTACTAATAAAGCAAATATTTTCCATAACATTGGTTTATTTCTTGAAAACACATCCCTAACTTATAATAAAACATATTTTTAGTAAGACTTTCTTAACAAAATTATAGAAAAACAAGCACTCGAACTTTCGGTCCCAGGCACCGTGGGGTATGTGTGTATTTTTTTTTGGCGCGGGTATAGAAAGGTTAAAAAACATAATGATACCACTCTGGTCATGAGCTCACCTTTTCCCTCAACAGGTTCAAACTCCTCTATCTCTTCTTTGATGATTTCCGAAAGTATTTCTGTTTTGGTCCTGTCCAACCCTAATCGCAGAAGATGCTCAGACACCGAGGCTTGGCAGTCGCACAGGTCTTCAAGGATCTTCACGGCCATGATCCCGTGTTCCCGGGTGATGAGAAGTACGGATAAGTAGTTGGCTATGTAGTCGAATATGTTTTGAGGCTGCTCACGGAGCACCTAACAAGATGTTACCAAATTTTTAAGAAATAATACACTAAAAAGGAGTTTAGTTACACCCTTTGTTTACATTATTTACGGTCACGTATCAGTTTTTAACGCGGACGAAGTCGCGGGTTTCAGTTAGTCATACACGTATCAGTTTCAGTTTCAGTTGACATAAATGTTGATTGACCTGATGTCTTATCCCTATCATGCCTGTGGTGATTATAATCAATGATTATGATGGAGATAATTATAGTGATGATGGTGGTGAGAATCAAGAATATTCTCAATCTTACCTCTCGAGTGATATCGCCCATAAGCTCCTTCAACCCTTCTGGAACCGTGAAAACGGCAGAACAGCCATGATTTTGTAATAATTCGTTCATTTTAGGATCTTTCTGTTATTTACTTCACTTCTTAGTTTAGCAGAGTTATAAAAGTCTTTGATGTTTTTATGTCATCACGACATACAAGTATCTTTTTAGAAGAGTATTACAGCAGTAAAGAGAACTGGCAATTTTTCATACAAATCTTTTCGGTAAAATCATACCAAGGAGTTTTCTCTTTCTTTGTAGATACTTCTTTTTTCACTTTATTTTTCTCCTGACTTTTTTAACATTCAAACTTAGAACATTTTAATTTGCTATAGTCATTATTCTGCAAAGATTTATTATACTATACTCTGGTTTTTAATCTTAGACAATTTTTGTAAATAAACCTTAGATTAAGGACTAAAGCACTACTTCTTATTCTAAGAAATAAACACACACAGTGGCATATCTTGACATTTCTTTGCTTATAATAAATGTCTAGATTAAAAATCAGGGTATAGGTACCTACTATCGAATGATGATGATGATGATTATTACTATTATTATACCTGAATATCCTATTTATTCCACAATTTAGTTTAGTGCATCTAGTTTCCTAATACTTACATACTATAAGTACCTACAGAGGTTAACTCTAATTAGACCATGGACCTCATTGAGGAACACACATTTTTTTTCACAAAGAAAATTTATCATTTATTAAAACTATGGAAATATTGGACACTTAGGTAGTAAAAAACGAAACAAAAAGTGAATAAATGATATGTGTACTTACTAAACTAGCCCTTGTGTTTTCTCTACCCCTATCTATTGCTAGACATATCTTAAAGATCCCCTAAAAGAATCTACCTATCTCTTCTCTTACCAGGGTCTACACCTCTGGTATTAGGCAGGCTACCTACCTTAATTACCTACCTAACTGACGTAGGGTTGCTGAATTCTTTGGCCCATTTATCTATAGTAAAATAAGCAAACTCTGTGAACTGCATACTAACTCTGGGGACACGGTAGTGCCCCGCCAAGCCGAGCAAAGGGCATTTTTATTTGATGAGTTACGACGATGATATAAAATTATTAATGAAACAGAGTAAGAAGGAGGAAATGAAAAACAAAACAACAAACATATTGCACTATAAATCCATATAATATTTAAACATGAAACACAGTATAAATTGCAGAAATTACATACATATATTTTTTAGTACGTACGAAACATAATAAAAAACAGAACTTCATTGCAGACTTTACTTTGCATTATTTAGTAGGAAACAAATATGTATATACCTATTCAAATATTATTCGATGTATCCATCTTCAATTGTATATTCTACCACATAATATCATATTCCAAAACATCCTCTCCTACTATATCTTCTTCTACTATGCCATCTCCCACTATAGCTTTATCAATTAAATCTTCTACTTCACTTTCACCATTTGTATCATGTTTATGATCATCTACACTACCACCTTTCACTATAACTTCTGCAACATCTTCGTCTATTTCCTCAATGTCTTCTTTCTCTATAAGTTCTTCAACTGTACCTCCTTCAATTTCACCTTCAACTATACCTTCGTGAACTATATCTTCTTCAACTATACCTTCTTCAACTATAACGTGGTCAACTATACCATCTTCTACTGAAAATTCTCCAGTTTCTGCATCGTCCACTTCTTCAGCCGAGTCTTCTTCATCAGTTGGCAGTTCATAAAACAGAATCTTTTTATCTTTTTTTTCTCCATATTTTTTTATCATGTCTATGTTTTTGTCGACTGACTTATTTTCTCGAGTGTAGTCGAAATTAGAGCGCTCTGTTTCTGTTTCTTCGAGTTCCATCAGGTGCCCGAACTCATGAACTGAATACGGTATGTACTTTGGGAGGCTGAGGTGTGAGCCCGCTAGCGAAATTGACGATATTTTAAAGACCATTGGTTTCTGAGATTGAGCTGCCGCCATCTGTAAATCCCAGGTTTCATATAAAATACAAATTTATATGAAATCCAGAAGGTCTGGTTCTTGGCATTGCTAATGGGAAGGCAATAATTACCACCTCAAATATTTCAACGGAAAAATCGTTATTTTCATACAGCATTCGGGATTTGAAAAATCATGGTCAGTAAAGTCACTTTGAAAAGTATACTAGTCTTTATACATCCTGTTACTAAGTTATTGTATAAGATAAAACAATAGCCTTGTAAATTATATTATTTAACTTAGCATAACATAAAGCACCCGACAGTCACATACATATGTAGTCGTAATCCCACACTAGGATTCCCTGTGTCGTGGGTATCAGCCCCTTTATTGGCTAACAAACTGATAATCGCTTTCGATTCCGATTTTACAGTACATTGCGCTCTATGGTTTAAATATTTCTGCTTGTGACAGTAAGCTAAAGTATGCGGTGCAATGTATTGCGAAATCGTAATTGAAAGCGATTACCAGTTGTTAGATAATACTGGGGCAGGACTACGAGTGCCATGCCATGGTACAACACAACATCCAAACCAGCCCCCCCCCCCCCAATTACAGTTGCAAATGGCAATGGGGAATGCAACAATGGGGATTATTTTGTAGCCATAGCGCTGTCCAAATCTATTTAAACTTGGAAGGAGGAACATTTAGGTCAAGAAGTGTGTCCCCAAGTGTGTATTCATGTTTCATAAGATTTAGAAAGTGCTAAAGGCTGCCAAAATGATCACATTTCAGATCATGCATGCTCTTGCCAGCTCCTTGCCCTCCGCACCACGGAGGTCGTATTTACCTTGGTTGGTTTAAAATCTTCTTTGTTATCCACATGATGATGTATACTTCCAATGCTACCTTTTGGTTTATCAAAAGTTCTGAATGTGACAAACTTTTCCAACTCTTCAGCATTACTCGTTGTCTTACTGTCACTGCTTCTCTTCTGTGTGTGGCGTCTCTCTCTATATGCACGGTATGAAGCCTGCGAACATTCACAATCTATGTTTCTTTGTTTTTTAATGTTCTATATATATACACCACAGTTAACATATACTATACTAAAACTATAACCACAGATAACATAATACTATACTAGTACTAAAACCACTGATAACATACAATGTGTAACAAAATACCCCTATAAGCCTGAGGGGAGGGTATTGACATATTATATATTATTATTAATATAAAACTTTACATTATCAAACACAGTTCATTACCATAATTACAACTTATCTTTAAAAGTAATTTCACAGGCTATGACCTGACCTTTAATTTTTTTTTTGAGAAAATATCTAATTACCTTTTACATATACTATATTTTAAAACTATTAAATACTTTATACACTAAATACATTTAAAGCGTCGCAGGAAGACTGTGGATGGAGGCGGCTCAAGATCGTTCGTCGTAGCATTCTAGGGGAAACATTGTAATAATTAATCGTTCTCGTTTCCCCTGCTAGAAAGAAAAACGAGTAGTTACTGATAGATCATGTAGTTTCGATCTTGTGAACTTAAAATACTATAAGCTGACTAATTTGTAACTCGTTAGTAATAGGCTAAATGACCTACCTGTATTTTTCGTGCCATAAAATTATACGTTTCATAACTTGGATTAGTCTTCCCGTACAATCCTAGTGTGTGCTTGGCTGCCTTTTCAGTTTCATCATCATCACTATTTGAAGAAATCTGAAATAATAAATAAACCGTGAAAACGTGAAACAGTTACGTAGTAGAACTTCTTGTGAAAGAGTTCGTCCGGGGAGGTATTACCACCGTACCTATTTCTGCCGCCAAGCAGTAGTGTTCGCATTGCTGTGTTTTGGTTTGAAGGGTACGGGTGTCGGTGAAATTACAGGCACCATGAGACTTTTCATCTTTATGTCTCAGGGTCGGCAGCGCGCGTGTGATGCCTTTGGTGTTACAGGCGTACATAGGCTACGGTTACTGCTTTCCATAAGGTGGGCCGTATGCTTGTTTGAAAAAAAAAACAACATTGATATCGATTGAAATCAATAGCAACAGAAGTAAGTAATCGCCACTCTGATCATGTGCACAAAATGTCATGGAGTTTGAAGAAATAATAGCCCAATTAGGAGCAAACTTCGTTCGCCTGCTGAAGCGCCCAACCGGAAACCTCTCAACTTTATATCTCTAGTATGGTCAGTGTAGCTCACGGTACATTTGTTGTTTATTTCCGTTTAGGCACTGGTCCCACTGCCGGCGACGAGCGATAAACGAATAGAACTAGAAACTAGTGGGCGAGCGGCGAGAAGCGAGTGTGTAGTTTCGATAGTATTGTCGCCCGGCTATAAGCGAGTGTTCTATAGTGCGACGGGCGATTACTCGCTCAGGCCGCCCAGCAGTAGTGCTCGCATTGCTGTGTTTCGGTTTGAAAGGTACGGGTGCCGGTATAATTACAGGCACATGAGACTTTTCATCTTTATGTCTCAGGGTCGGCAGCGCGCGTGTGATGCCTCTGGTGTTGCAGGTGTCCATAGACTAAAGTTACTACTTTCCATCAGGTGGACCGTATACTCGTTCGCTTGCTTAGTAGTATAAAAAAAACAGGCGGGGCTCACGCTGTACGATAGGAATGATCGCTCTGAGAGCTGAGGGCCTAGCCAAACGGCATTCGCTTCGAAGCGATTCCATTTCTACAGTCGCAATACAATACAATAGACCACGTGACATATCGATAGCTAACGTGAATCCCATACATTTTGGACTTTTCTACTGGCGTCATCGCTATTAGAATGTTACTTTGTCTAAGCCCTCTGATTCTGAGTTTTGACAACCAATTGACACGAACGTATGGTGTAGTGTTACACGGATTTATATATGGAAAATGAGGTTCACAGAGTGTACACTAAGGGCGCTCATCGGTGTCCAAAATCCACAATACACATACCAGACGTCCGTGTCAATTGTGTGCAAAATACTTAGAATAAGCTCTCAGATCGCCAAGCGGGCATCGCCGAGTACCGCTGAGCGAGTTTTACCGTTGATAGCTTTTATCGCTGCGATCAACTAGTGAAGAGAAAGTCCTCGCCGGCGGTTTGAACAGCCGTAGTAGTAGTTTGTAGTATGAACTATAAAATATAATCTCTCTCTTTTATTTATACGGGAGCGATTATCTTTTGTTCGTTTCTTGGGCGATAACATCGCCGATAGCTCATCGCTTACTCGGCGGCGGTGGGACCAGTGCCTATTGGTGGTAGGTTTTGTTTTATACCCACCGTATACAACCAGGGGTATGTCCAGATGGTACAGTGACTCCAAAACGCTATACCTCATAAATCTGTGTGTGATTCCTCTGGTGTGTAAGGAACGATCTTCGTATCGCTGCCACTACTTCTGGCAGCTGTTCCTCATCAATGTTGGTCTTCCTCATTAGCTTCAATAGGAGGTTTCCTTCTTTAACTAAAATAAAATCATTGTCATCATCAATACCAGCTGAGAGATGTCCACTGCTGGACATAGAACTCTTCCTAATAATTCCAGCGTGAATTACGTCCATCCACCGACCTCGCGGAATTTTGACAACCTCTGTAGCGCGGCGGGCAAGTAGCCAGCTGAGATGCGAGAGGTTGCGGGTTCGATCCCCGCTGCGAGACAAACGTCTGCATGAACTAAGTACATATAAGTGTTTTGGGTCTGGGCGGTATTGTTCCATGGTACTCATAGTTACCATACCCACGACACAGGGAATCCTAGTGTGGGATCTGCCCCCCTATTCCCTAACTGAAAGTCACTCGGTGACTAACGTATGACAAGTAAAATTACTTACCATCAATTACTCAAAATTATCATAGAGAATTTTGTCAATTGATGGTAATTATTACACGTACGCCATTTTCACTTCAGCTTGTTAATTCTGAGAGCTATGTCGTTGACCTTGGTTCTTCTACGAATTTCCTCGTTTCCGATATTATCGCGCAGTATATTTTCACAACGCGATATAATACGAAATGACGAGTTTCAACCATAGCCCGAAGTATCACCATAGAACAGAATAATTATACGAGTCAAGATGAAAAGTCTCATGTAATTTCCTGTAATTTCAACGACACCCATACCCTTCAAACCAGAACACAGCAATTTAAGCGCTACTACTTGAACTTGGCGGCAAAAATTGCTATGGTGGTAGTAGGTACATCATCGGCAAACTCTTTCATACGAACCTCTACTAATAAAAAAACCAATCACCAAAGAACCAGTGTGGTAAAAGTATGAGGATGCAAGTTATTTGACAAATTTTGGCAGTTTCACCTTCGCCTTTTATAAAAAACTCTTCAATAATGTCTTTAGCGTTGCTCGCGTTGTCTTCGTCCAAACCAATGGAGCGTAATTCGTCGTACAATTCCGGCCGAACAGAGCAGTCGCAGATGTTGCTGCATAATCGCGCCGCAACGGACAGGTTCTCTCGCGTTATCAACAACGTAGATAGGTAGTCGGTGATGAATTTTAGGAGGTCATGGGGATGGGCTCGTAACACCTTGTAAACAAGCCATTAGTTAGACCATGATCATCATGATTAGCAACTGATTTTCGTCTACCGGACATAAAGTCAAAGTGAAAGATATTCTATTTATTCTAATCACAAAGATCATTTTGTATTGTCTTTTAAAAACTACCAAGACTAAGGTGTGCTTTTCCAGGACTCCATAGCCCCATGTACTTGAACGCTGAGGAGATTAGAACTTTCCTCTTGTTAACTGATTTAATGAAATCACCGTACCTACATAACTAGTATAGCTTTACATCAAGAACATTAGATTGTGTTAGATAGATAGAACCGATTAGCACTACCGGGTTTCGTTGACTGTATTTCAAAATCCTGGACCACAGACTATCAACTAAACAATCGACATTGTTAAGACACCGTGGCTGACGCCAGCACACTACTCTCAAGATCTACTTCTCCCGAATAAGTGAGACGACCTCAGGAGCAATCTGATGTCCTACGATTCGTAGCTGCCGGATTCACGGGACGATTAGACTGTCACTCCAGATCCAGAGGCTGGATACTAATAGGGCCATAGCCTTCAAGTCCTACGCTCTCCAGGTTCAGGCAAAGTACAAGGATGAGTTCCTTGAACTCAATTTCAATAGGATGTAGTAAATATAAAATATGTATGCTAGTCTTTATGGTATACAGAGATTAGTACATGAATTTATATGTAAAAGAAGTAGGAAATGTTCATACATTTAAAAATAAAGTAAATAATATTTTGACAAATAAAGCATACCTGTCAGACAATTTGTAAAATTTAATTTGACATTTGCTATTTGGTAGGTAACGATAGGATTAAGGTCTTCGCACATTAAAACAACTCAACGGGGACTCGACTCTATGCCAAATATTGAAATTTAAGCCCTGTGTCATATTTCAAATTCATATTATAATTTCAAAAAATGATATTAAAGTAGTGTACGACGAGTGGCCTACGCATCGTACACTAATCAACCCCGACTCATCGAGAGTGTGAGTAGAGTTGCTGCCGCGTTGGCGTTGAGTTGTTAAATGTGCGAAGACCTTAAGGTAATTTACATTTGTTCGCAATATATTATGATGATAAAAATTGTAGTGCATGCATTTTGTTTGTTGAATTTTTGCATGTAAAATTATAATTAATAATACTATTACTTTTTAATATCTGTATGCCTGAATGAAGGCGAAACATGGTGAATCTATAAATTATATAACATCTGTATTAAAAACTGTACCTACGTGTTTCGAACAAATAAATATTTGTTTTTGTATTTGTAATATTTTGACAATGCCCCTATACAGCTGCAATTAAAACATTTACCTACCTACCATACTATGCTAGTTAACAATACAAATTACCGCTTATGTGCATTTACTCCGGTTTTTTGTGATCAAATCTAGAGAATCAGGCATGAAGCACGATTCGGTATTTTCTATAGCTATTCGGGAGTATCTAAATAAGCTTGGTGTGTACGTAGGAAGGTGGGCTAGCGAACGAAACGACCCTTCTAGTGCAAACGTGGTTTATTACTGCCGGGCAGGACTCGACCATACAGAGGTTGGTAGGTAGGTACATACTTAGATCTAATATACATACAGTTAGGATGCACAGGTAAGCTATCGCTATGTTCATACACAACAAAGCTACTCCTCAGCGGGAGGATTATGGTAACTTACTTCCCGTGATATATCGCTCATCAATTCTTTAAGTCCGCTAGGCAAGGCTAGCCTACAGCTATCCTGTATTTGGGATTGTAACAAATCTTCCATTGTGGTATTTATGGCATTCAATTTATTAGACTCCTTACAGCCAATATTCTTATAATATCGAGATGGTTGCGAAATGCGTGTCAATCGCTGACACGATTTTGCATCCTGGGATGGTTGTGAAATGCTTAGGAAAGTGAAGTGGGTAGGATAGGATCTATACCGGGTAGGTTAAGAAGCCTATTCGATGAAAAACTTAGTTTTACACATCGTAGCAGCTACGACGTAGACAAACATTATTATGCTACGACGTAGCATAATCTGTCTGTAATGTTCCCACATTGCCGTGGTGTGTTCAGCCTAAAAATAGACCTCTCCGTCTCCTCCTGTGGATGTCGTAAAAACCGACTAAGGGGTTAGGCAGCGCAGCATTCACCTGAGTACTCAACACCAATACTACATTCACCAATCCGCCTGCCAAGCGTGGTGATTATTTATTAGACTAATTTAAAGTATTGGCGTTAAAAAGATATATCAATTAATGCATAACTTTTGTAAGGAAATCGCAATAAAGGCAAAAGTCTAAAATTTAGTAATTATGACTTTTTTACCTCATAAGATGAGATGGTGATGTTTGTAGAGAAAAGTGACTAAAACTCGAAAATAGTTCCGATCATTTCGAAAAAATTGCGAATCGTAAACCTCAGAGGCCGAATTCACTTATTTAAACACGATTAAATCAATAGAAGCTCGTGTCAGTCGCACTGTCACGTAGTAACTAAGATTAAGTAGGTAATAGTCATGGAAGTAATAAGTACTAGTTGTACGTAGTACTTATTACTTCCATGGTAATAGTTAATATGTGACAGTGCGACTGACACGAGATTATACCTATTGTGACTTGAATGTTTTTAAAATAAAAGAATAATTGGGCCTAATGGCGTGAATCTCGCTCGCAATTGCCCGATTTTGTTTTTGCTAATAGCGTCTGGTTCTTGCTTGGGTGTCGGCTAATTACCGTCCAAAACAATATCGTGGGACTTTAAACACGATAGATGGCATACCTCATGGCCTTGAACCCCAATGATCTCATGGCAATATTACATTATTATCTACACAAAACATAATTATCGGGGTTTACCCCAAAAAAAACATATTTCATTTGCTACGACCATGATAACGCTATCCAAACCACTTCCTATGTAGAAGTAGGCAGGAGGGAGGTAAGTATGTAGAGGTAGGTTTTTATATAAATCAACTCGTGTTCCTGTTGTGTTATTAGTGTTGTTCTTTTGTGAAGTGCTCTTACAACTACTTCAAAGGCAAGTATTTTATTTTTTTGTTTTATCGTCAAATTAATTTACGAGATACTTGTTCCTCCCTAAAAGCCGCTATAACAATTATATTCTATCTTATTACGTTATAAAAATAAAATTAACAAATTAAAAAATAGTCAATTTAAACCACAAAGAAAGTTTACAACAAAAAAAACATTTAAAAAAAAAAATTAAATAAAAAAAAACAAATAAGTAAAAAGTTTTTATATTGTTTTTTTTCTTTGCGACTTTATGTTTTCCACGGATGACTTAATGTACTGTGAATAAATTTACTAAATTACAATTAAATTTACTATTTCTTTTTAAAGACTAAAATTCTTATATCTTATATATGATATCAAAACAAGTGCCTCCTCCAGTACATTTCTTGAAAAACGTTGATTTGCGGCTTTTTTGATGATGTTTAGTTACATTCAAAAATCGCACCCCAGGGGTCCCATTTTTTTGTTATTAAATAAATAAATAAATGCTGGACATTTCACACAACATTATCTAGCCCCAAGCTAAGCGGAGCTTGTGTTATGGATACTAGGAAACTGATATACTTAATACAATTCATTACATAGATAGATATTTTTTATTATAAGTAGGTACATAGAAAAATACCCAAAACACCCTGAACCATCTGCAGATACTGCTACTGTGGCGCGGCGGGCAAAGGTTAGCCTGCGATGCAGGAGGTTGCGGGTTCGATTCCCGCCTCAGAACAAATATTTTTACGATCCGCAGATATATGTTCAGGGTGTTCTGGATATTTTCTATGTATAATAAAAATATCTATCTAAGTAATGTATTGTATATCAGTTATCTAGTACCACAACACAAGCTCTGCTTAGCTTGGGACTAGATAATGTTGTGTGAAAAGTCCAGCATTTATTATATATTATTATCATTATTATATATTATTCACAACTTGCAGATGTCGAATAATATTGACGGTGTGCACGTGGTGACGGTGGAAAAGGACCACTCATACCACCTCAATGAGGAGGAACTTAAGAGGATCCTGATGAATGACGAAATCAAGGATCTGCCTGTGGCTGTAGTGAGCGTAGCTGGACCCTATCGCGGCGGAAAGTCCTTCCTGCTCAACTTCTTCCTGAGATATCTCTGTTCTACTGTGAGTCTTTATGTTATAATCATCATCAACATCATCATCATGGGCATAGGCCTCCTCCTAAGAATAACACGACGAACGGCTTCGAGCCGCCTCCATCCACCAACTTCCTGCGACGTTTATAATGTCTTTAGTCCATAGATTGGAGGGCCTTCCTCTACCGCGTCGTCCGGTTTGTGGTCGCCACTCGAGAACCTTTATTCCCCAACGGTTGTCAGTTCTACGAGCCACCTGTTCTGAACTCTACCCGCCCATTTCCACTTCAATTTGCAATATGTGTGACTCTTCGGTTAGGTTAAATTAGAATACAATAAATCCATCATCATCATCGGCCTGTTTACGACCACTGCTGGACGAAGCTTCCCCCAGTCAATACAATGGGGGGATTTGCCATTAAGGTGATATGTTAAAATTTGGAGTCGCTGCGTTACATGCTCACTCAGTAACGGTAAAGGTTACAAACTTGATGTTAATATAGTGATTACTTGAGGATGTAATCTAAATAAATCTAAAACAGAAACACGATTGGTGAAACTTTTCTCGATAGATTTATTTTTTGAAATCGGTTCTCTTAATACCCTTTTTACGTCCATCCTTCTGATCTAGAAAATATTCACGGTTTATACTATTCGGTAGCTAATCAAAGTATTTGAATAAATTTAAAAAGATTTATTTTTGTATTTGCTAGATTTATCATTTGTGGCTTACGCCAGTTACTTCTGAGCGGCGCAAAGCTATACCTTATTCTCTTCCCGACATGAAGTGAGTAATCGCGCTATCACTTTCTTGCAGTGATGCTACCTCTCCCCTCTCGAGATTTGAAACAATTCATCATAATATCATCAGTCATCACCATGCTTGGCCTTAGAGCATGCTCTATATAATATAAGCGCTTGGCAGGCGCATTGGTGATCGCACTATTGGTATTGAGTACGTAGGTGGTCCCCTGGTGTAATCTCTTAGTCAGTTTTTACGACATCCACGGGAGGAGACGGAGTGGTCTATTCTTAGTCCGGACATTCCATTACACGTTGACATAACGTCTGTGATTTTCGTGTCGCGAAATATTCTGAGAGAGGCCAATTATCGCGCTAATAGACATAATTAGTCCGATGAACGAGGCAATTCTTTGTATGCACACCCTAACAATAATTCCTCTGTCGCTGAAACTTTGCTGTGTGATAAAGTAAGGTTTATAGATTACGGTTGACAGGTTATCTAGGAATTTTTTTATTTTTAAATTAGGTATTCCTACCTAAACATGGAAATCACTTATAATATTCGGTGGAAAATTGCTCAGTCTGAAATTTCTTCGGTGTATGTTAATATACATTAATAAGTATAGATATGTAATGGTATCCAGGAATATTTCGATTTCGGTGAGGCAGAAATTAAAGAATATCTGTTTTTTTATCACAACTTTTTCAGGAAAATTGCTCAGTCAGTTTTTATTTTTTTGTACGCGTAAGGTTGTTTAAACGAATCGCCTTGCAGAGTTATCTAAAAGATTTGCCTTTTCGTTCATAGCTTTATGGTTTTTTGGAAATAACTTTCGGCGGAAAATTGCTCCGTCCTTTTTTATTCATTTATTAGTTAAAGTACACTTAAATACAACAGCATTTTAAAGTATCCAATAAAATTTCGGCGTCGCATACGCATTTTAGACTATCAACATTACGCGCACAGCCGCCGGGAGCTACTTTTACTACTTCTTGAGACAATAGTTTTGATCAATGAGAATCAATATATATATAAGGCAAATATCACTCACCTACTTGCTGACTCTCACGATATCTCAAGAACGAAATAATAATAAATAATGTTTCTTTCGGCTTCTAAGTGCTTGTAAGTTTAATATTTGTATGAAAAAAGTTAGAGCCAAATTGAACCTAACGTCATCACATAGAAGTTGAAAGCCGAAGCAAAATCGTAAAGTTTCTCAGACGAAAAAAAATGAGAGACAGAGTCGTCGTGAACCAACAGCTACAGAGGGTCCACTCAGAACATAGCGCCATTTCTGGTAAGGACACATTGACTTTACGTTTACATGTATTCTCACGCAATCTCGAGCAGAGCTCAGTCGCGACTATAATAGCGAGTGCAGGCATTTGTCACTTGTTAACAAAATGAGTAGCGGTATTATTACGCTTGCAGTGTATTTGGTTGTTTAAATACAACCAAATGAAAACGTTCTTCACCTTTCCAAACGAGATTGTTTGTAACTTGTTCCAACTCCTAATAATCTACTCCTTTTCAAAATTCTGAATGAATACAGTAGCAACCTTAGTGAGTCAGGCAAGTTTAGGTAATTATTTTCAAGGACGGTGGGAGCGGACCTTCTGTCTATTTCTATATTTTGTGGTCTTACCTAAACTGTCAAATTTTGTAACGTGGATCATTTCTTCTTCGATGCGTTGGCTGTTTTTATGACGACTTCTAGGTGGCCAGTATGTTTCAATTGATTTCTAACGAGATTTAAAAAAAGTACGACTACATCAACGATCTTATAATTCACAATAGATCCAGGGTCACGTACAAAATGAAAGCTAAAAACTGTCCGCATGGATACATACTTATACAGCTACATTTGTTTACTAACGAACAAAGATGAAAGTTTTAAAACAGTTCTAAGTTCAACCTAATTACAACCATGACACCTAGCAAAAAAGTAGCAAATCTTCAAAATATTATCTTACACTTACGATCATTCGTCACAAAAAACGAGCAAAGCAATTATATTACTCCTGTCACTTGTCAAATCAAAAGACATAGGTCAAACAACTAGTGTGAAATCAACCTTAAAGAGCTACAAATAAAGTTCTTTTTCCCGTTATTACCTTGCGAGCTACATCCATCCGTTTCCATGGTTTCGCTTCTGTTTGCTTCTTCAAATTTAACTACAGAAGGTATGGACTCGCGTTGATCACTTAAATAATTTATAATATGCACGTTAAAGTTAAGTTAAAATTATTTATGTTTTGGGCATCTATGTTTGATATTGATAGTATATATACTTGTTATTTTATTAACGTTCTGTTGTGTGTATATTTATGTGTATGTTTATGTTTTTGGCCAAGATGTCTATCGCTGGATGTCACAAATAAAAATATCACTAAATTCCACATCTTTATATTCATGTTTACAATCTTTATAATACAAGTACAGTTTAGTGCAATAATTTGATCAAAACCCAAAATGTTTAAAACAGCTCAACATTAAAAAATTTCCATTCTGCGTACCTACAGGCTGATAATGAAGCCCTAGTTATAAAAAGCTCAAATATAAAAAATATATGTTCTGTTACGTTTGTCTCGTTTCATAATAAAAAAAGATATCGACCATCAAAGTTTTCCAACAAAAACCGTAAAGTGCTTGAGGGCGGGCGTACAGGCGCCTGCCGTAGGTTGGGCATTTATTTGATATTTGGGAAATATACCTATAATATGATAAAAGAATTTGAAAAAGTACTGTTTTTTTACGATAATGTGTTCTATAAGTGATTCTGGTTCATAAATTTTAACAAAGCGAGAGGACTCATTATCAGTTGGTATAGATGTAAAGGGGTTGTTAACCAAAGATTTGGTTAAATAACAGTAGCGTAAATGGATTGCTCGGAAAGCTAAAATAAAAAAAAGGAAAGCCAAGTATCTGATGAGAGTTCAACAAACAGACACAAAAGTAGTATTAAATTTTTTTAAAGTTCTGGTAAAAACAAATTATTACAATACAAATCTACTCCATGCATCTACTGTTCTGTTACAGACAATTTTGCGTCAACGTTGGCCAAACATTTGTAGCGGTGGTTTAAAATCGGTAATTTTGATCAAAATTTCATACTTTTTGTTAGTTTAAAGCTTAAAATACAACTTATTCTACATGTACTTAACGAAAGTAAGACACTCCGGCCGTTAAATTGTTTTTTCGGGGATTATTTTTGCAACTTTTAAATATACATTGCGGCATTGTGACACGTGTTTACATTGGCTTTGTTTGAAGCGAACTAAATCAAATACAAACTCACTTTTCAAGTGAGCTTAAATTCACCGAGACGTTTTTATTGCGCCGACCCGATATCTATGTGAGTATTAGAGATCGTTGGACTACATACAAAATAAGGTTGCCAAGTGCGAGTCATAAGTACTCGAGTGGGTGTGCTGACTGACGGTTTTGAATGTGGTAGTTTTCCATGATTTTGATATATTTTCAGTAAGTAATTTATTTTAATTTTTTATTCAAAAACGAGTTGAGTGTCCCTGGGAGAATTTTTAATAGCGTTATAGTTTTGATTGTTTTAACAGACACTCGCGATAACTTTCGTTTAATTCTTCATCGTGTTCTCAATATTCTTATTTTTTCCACATCTTTTTTACGTTATTTTGGAGATAAGTTTAAGGACAGCTACTTTTAGGCGTTTTTTTTCGGTGTAAAAGTGATAAAAAAGTTGCTCATAGTATCATCCAAAACAAAACAGAACCTCGATAACCAAAAACGGAATGCGGATCCCTAAGCAAAAAAGCTGTGTCAAAAAAGGAAAAGCGGTATATCTGGCAGACCTTGCGCGGAGCGCATGCGTGGTGCGGTGCCCCGCTGTATTATCAGAGGCCCAAACACGAACATCTAAAGTTACGAAGACACGATAGTAAACTTCAAATATCTACTCACAAATATTGAAAATTTCAAGTCACTCCTGTGTCTTTGGCCAATATTTGACGTTTGAGATCGTCTCGATTGCGTCTCGGTAACATTAATTGTTCGTGCTGAGCCCACAGAACTCTGCGCGGTACGAAAATTGTCTAAGTATGAAATGTTGATATTTAAAAGTTTATGTGTTTATGTGTTTTGGCGAAATTTTATTGGATAACTTAAAATTCTATTATAATAAAGTATACTGTAACTAACAAATGAATAAAAATGGACGGAGCAATTTTCCGCCGTAAGTTATTTCCAAAAATCCATAAAACTATGAACAAAAAGGCAAATCTTTTGGATAACTCTGCAAGGCGATCAGTTTAAACAACCTTACAAGTACAAAAAAATTAAAACTGACGGAGCAATTTTCCTGAAAAAGTTGTGATAAAAAAACAGATATTCTTAAATTTCTGTCTCACTGAAATCGAAATATTCCTGGATACCGTTACATATGTATACTTATTAATGTATACTAACATATACCGAAGGAATTTTGGACAGAGCAATTTTCCACCAAAAGTTATTAGTGATTTTCATGTTTAGGTAGAAATACAACAATTAAAAATAAAAAAAATCATGGATAACTTGTCAACCGTAATTTATGAACTTTACTTTATCACACTGCAAAGTTTCAGCGACAGAGGAATTATTGTCAGGGTCAAACCCCCTCACTGACTGGACTATAATGTCGGACTCGACATTTTCAAACAAGTTCTGTCCAAACTGACAGCTATTTGTATGCAAATGACGAATTCGACATTTTGAATTAGACATTATGTCTACAATTTGAGAATTGGCCCCCTGATTCTAAGTTTTGAGTTGACAAGCAATTGACACGGACGTCTTGTAGTGTGGATTTTTGTTTGGAGACACTGATGAGTGCCCCTAGCTTACACTCTGTGAACCTTATTTTCAATACAAAAATCCGTGTTACACTGCACCATACGTCCGTGTCAATGACTTGTCAAAACTTAGAATTTGCTCTCAGTATAACATAACATAACACCCAACAGTCCGTACATAGTCCTGATGCTACACTAGGATTCCCTGCGTCGTGGGTATCAGGAACTACGAGTACTATAGTACCACAACACCCAGACCCGCAATAATTTTTTACAGATCATACAAAAATTTGTCCCGCAGCGAGAATCTAACCCGCAACCTCTCGCATCTGAGCCGGCTACTCGCCCGCAACAGCACAGAGGTCGTCCAAAAAAAAGTCCAAAAAGTATAGACTTATCTACTGTATACTTTGTACAGCCAGGACAATGACGATAATGAGTGTCATTTCAGCCATCGGCTCGTTCTGATGGGAGCTGGCTGGGTGATGGCACCGCGGAGCTCAGTGGCTTCAGCTGGCGAGGGGGCTCCGAGCTGAATACCACAGGCATCGTTATGTGGCCCCAACCGTTTGTTATCAGAATACCTACTGGAGAAAAGGTTAGTAGGGAGAATGCGATCACGCCAAATAGTAATGTAGTATTTGTAGTAGTATACTGTAGTTCATTTACTTTGTTCGTACAATTAGGCGAGAGTAATGAGGGCTTTTCAACTTCGATTTAAAAAAAAAGTAGTTCAAATTGGTTCGATAGATGGCGCTGACTCAAGATTATCAAATGTATTATCTGTGGTGTAAGCATACGAAGCTATTATCTAACTAATCTGTGGCTATTAGTCATAATATTCTGTTTGTGTCTGCTTCTTGAGAGCGCGCTAGTGATTTCGTGGTGTTTTTATAAGTAAGTAAAAATAAATACCACGAAACTAAAATATATCCACGTTGTTGATGTTGACATTTAACTTTATTTTGACACTTGACAGCCACGTAACAGAGCAGCGCCATCTATTTTCAACGCTAAAAGCATGATTTGAAAACCATGATGGGTTTTACATTTTTGTAAATTTTAAGTTCTTTTTTATTGGTGGGGTAAAAAGTTTGTTCTAGAAATGGATTTACCATCCTTAAATTATACGTAAACGATACCAAACTTGCCCTAGTAGCTATATGTGGTAACTGAGCTCCAATTGCAACGCGGGAGATGCACACTTCCCCCCCTCTACTGGCTACCAGCGGGGGGTAACTTTGTGGCTACAATGCTAAATCTGCTCAGAATGTCCTAAAGAACAATCGTGCCAAGTAGCGTCTTCCGAGACAAAAGTGCTAGGTTTGGCCTAAAATTTAGGCTAAAAGCTAAAAGGTTTTTTGTCAAGATTAGAATCAACAATTTTTGATGGAAAGTAGTTATACCATAGTCTATGGACGCCTGCAACACCAGAGGCATCACATGCGCGCTGCTGACCCTTAACCGGCACCCGTACTCTTCAAACTGAAACACAGCAATGCGAGCACTACTGCCTGGCGGCAGACATATGAAGTTCTACTATGTACTAACAAACTGATGTAATGACGTATTGATATATATATATTGACTCATGTACATTTTCCAGCGAGGGAAGATTATAATAATAATAATAATTTATTTATTCATCAGATTTCACACAGAGTAATTCACATGTCATCCATTTTGTTAGCAATTACGTCTTAAAAATAATGTTAGTAAGTATACAAAATTATAATAAATAGCAAACATGTTAATTCAAATTCAGTCACATTAAAAATAGTCAATATATAATGATGTCAGGTACTTATTGAGTCACAAGCTGGGCGACTGGCTGATGTTTCGAAACCCAGTGAGCTATAATGCCGGAATTAAAATTAAAATGGTCTGCCACAACGGCCAGCATGCTGTTGGAACTATCGCGGACGCGACTCATCATTGATGCAGTTCTGTTGCGTATGATGGCATAGAAGTCATAAACGCGCGCATCAGCGAACATGCCTGATGCGCTACAGAACCGCGGCAGCCCCATCAGCACCCTGAAACCGTTGTTATACTGGATTCGTAGAGCGTTGTAGGCCTTTTGCGTATGCTGCAACCACAGGTTGCACGTGTAGAAATTTTGACAAAACGCCTTGAACAGGGTCACTTTGACCGGGGCAGAACACCGTGCAAACCTGCGAGCCAACATATTGCATCTAACCGCCAACGCTCTACGTTCCCTCTCTATGTCAGAATCATCACACATATCCTCAGTAACCCAGTGGCCCAAGTACTTAAACCGCTTAACCCAAGTGAGAGGAGCTCCCCCTAGTGAGACCGGAGAGACAGCATAAGTCATGCTTCCGGCCTTGAACAACATTACCTCACTCTTCTTAGCATTATATATATGTACAGAGGTACAATCTTATCTTCTAGGTGGCAGTTCTGTTGATGGACACTCAAGGCACGTTTTCCAGCAGCAGTACCATACGTGACTGCTCAACCATCTTCGCTCTGTCCACACTACTCTCCTCAACTCAAATCTACAACTTGGAGGATAACATCAAGGAAGATGATCTACGGAACCTTCAGGTACCTAAGGATCCTGTACGCCAATGCCATGTGGCATGTGTAAATTAACCAGCGTGGCGAAAGGATTATGTCGCCTCGTGACGAGTCTCCTTACATGCACATGTCTTTGAATTTTTTGATATATGACATGCCATGGTATGGTTTGTTATGAATAGAATATTCAAATTCAAATTCAAATTCAATTATTTATTTCAGGCTACATGGGAAATGCACAATAAATTATACCTAAACAATAAGCCCATAATATAAATATATACCTTATAGACTAACATACATACTTTATACCTAAAAACTATAATTTTACATATAATAGAACCCAAACACAAGCTCTCATGGGGCCCATGGTCAAGAAACCACAATATGGGCTCTTGTCCAGTGCTCCATGAAAACGCAGTCTGTGTCCAGCCTCGCCGCAATAAGTTGTAGGTAGCTGTTGGAGCTAACGCGCACCCGCCGCATCAGGGACGCGGATCTTTTGCGCATTATCGCCGCGAAACCGTCTACTCGTGCGTCTGTAAACATCCCTGATGCGCTGCAGAAGCGCGGCAGCCCCATCAGCACCCTAAACGCATTGTTATATTGAACGCGCAGGGCATTCCAAGACTTCTGTGTATGCTTGACCCATAGGCTGCAGGCATAAAACGACTGGCAATATGCCCTGAAAAACGTAGTCTTTACCTGTCCAGTACATCGCGAAAACCTACGGGCCAGCATATTTGCTCGGACACATAATGCCCTGCGCTCCCTCTCTATATCTATATCATCTGTGAGAGCCTCGGTGATCCAATGGCCCAGATACTTAAATTGCGACACTCGGTTCAGAGCACTTCCATTCAGAGTCAGTGGCGGGATTGTACTATATGTCTTCGCACCTGCTTTGAAAACCATAAATTCGCTCTTGTTCGCATTGTATCTGAGCCCGTGTACCTCCGCATAGCTCTCACAAATCTTCAGCAGCTTCCTGAGAGCACTGATCGATGGGCTCAGCAGCACCATATCGTCGGCATAGCTTATATTATTTACACAAACCCCATCAATGGAGCAGCCTACCTGGGCGCTGCTGAGCTCATGGATCAGACGGTCCATGTACAAGCTGAAAAGTCGAGGCGAACTCAAACCCCCCTGCCGCACCCCACACTCCAACCTGTACTCGTCTGAAAGCGACCCCGACCATCTAACCGTATTATACTGGCTGCCATACCAGCACTTCAGAAGCGATATGAGCTCACGGGGAAGATCAGTATCCACGGATAGTTTCTGCCACAGCCTGTCATACGCCACTAGATCAAAAGCCTTTGATAGATCGAGAAAGCAGGCGTAGACAGGTGTGCTTCTGCTGGTGTAGTACTGGACAGTATGTTTGAGACTTAGGACCGCAGTTTCAGTGGACAGCCCAGCTCGAAAACCAAACTGCGCGTCGTGAAGTTTTATATGCTTATGTAAATACTTATCAATCACACTGTCCAGTACCTTAGCTATCACGGTGGCGAGGGATATGGGCCTGTAGTTGTTCAGGCTAGACGCGTCACCGGTCTTGTTTTTAACTATAGGAACAACTACAGTCCTCACCATCTCCGCAGGTAAGTAGCAATGACCGACACAGAGGGAGAAAAACATGGCGAGAATAGAATAGACCCCTCCATCTCCTCCCGTGGATGGAATAAAAGCCGACTAAGTGTACCAAGGGATGGGCAGCAGCATCTCTACCTTAGTATTCAGTACGAATACTGCGATCACCAATCCGTCTGCCAAGTGTGGTGATTATGGCAGTTCCCCCATTATTTTTGAGTGTTTCCCAGTGGTCAGATTGGTGGTCAGACTAGTCTGGCCAACGGGAATTATTTTTCCCGTTGTTCAGATAAGCTCTTAATTTAATAAAGTACTGTTGAATACAAAAATATACGAAGAGGTCATGTAAATTTCTAAATATGTTTTATTTATAACTTGCACTGATTGAAACTCTTTGCTAGATGTTTTATGGTTGTAGGTATAAAACAAAATTTTCATCTATTCGAAAAGGACGACTTGGTTCGCCTTTAAGTGCACCATAAGGTGGTGTTTTCTGTATGAAGCTTCTATAAGTGCGCCGCAATTATCTTTGCCGCGCACTTTTTAAATTTGGAACATATCGAACTCAAATAAGTGCGCCGCAATTATCTTTTACGCACACTTTTTGAATTTGGAACATCTTGAAAAGAATCAAACACAAATAAGTGCGCCGCAATTATCTTTGCCGCGCCTTTTTTAAACTTGGGACATCTTAGTGTTCAGCGCCAAAGAAGTTGAATGCAAATATTGTTTAAATAAATACTGGCTGGCACGACGGCCCATAGTCGCGCCACCGGCTGAATAAAAAAAAACAAATTAGAAATGCGCGAGCTACAGCCCGCGATTTCGTCATTTTTAACAACTTTTTAACCGACTTTACAAAAAGGAGGAGGTTCTCAATTCGGTTGTATTTTTTTATTTTTTTAATGTTTGTTACCTCATATCTCCCGCGTTTATGAACCAATATGGAAAAATCTTTTTTTATTTGAATAGATATACTTCCAGATTGGTCCCATTTTTTTCAGAATCCAGTTCTGATGATGGAATCTAAGAGGAATTGAGGGAACTCCTCAAATATTGTAGGCATACATATGGCGATTTTGATATTTTCAGCAACAAACCAAGCATTTGCGTTCAGAAAGTATCATAATGCTTTCACCACTATGGTTCTTTCATAATTTTTTTTTCATCCAAATATTTAGTCGAATACAATGGCGGAAGTCTGTTTTTTAAATGAATAGCTATTCACGGATTGCTAGAAATTCATGGTTTTGAAATAAAATATAAGGCGCCTTTTATTTTCTCATAGTGGTGATAAAAAGTAGAGTGTAACACTCGGGCGCAAAATATATTTTTGGCTCGGGCGACGTACTTTGAATCCCTCGCTACGATCGGGATTCTACTAAAGAATCTCTCGCGTACTCTCACTTCGCTCTGGATTCAAAAAAGCGCCCTCGCCGTAAAAATATTATTTTGCTCCCTTATGATACAATCTACTATTTCCTGTTTGTCATGAAATGTCAATCACATTATATTTGATTCTTTGACTTCGTTCGACTTTGACTTCTCAGATTATATTACTATTGTTTAAATAAACAATAATAAATAGGTATAATACCTACTAAATGAATCTTAATTTTATAAATAGAAAGGGGGGGGGGTCGTATTATTACATAATGGGTATCAATTTCACAGAAACGAAATAATAAATATATAAATGATAAATAATACAATGCAAAACAGTTTTTTCTTAGATTGTACTTTTTTCTATGTCTTTTCCAGCTGTCAAATAAATCTGGCCGATGGGAAAAATAATTCCCGTTGGCCAGAATAGTCTGACCACCAATCTGACCACTGGTAAACACTCTTATTTTTTATGGGGGAGGCTTCGTCCAGCAGTGGACGTCTAAAGGATAAGCGCAGACACATTTTTCGAGTGGAAAAATCTTGGAGTACACGACACACGACCTTAGTATCTCAACTCTGGATCCTTTCGACTGTTCACTGTTCTTACGAGCTACAATCGACCAATGACAACCCTTCGTCCGTTTACTTCATCATTATCATCCGGAAGACGCCAACTACTAGACAAAGGCCTCCCTATACAATA
This sequence comes from Epirrita christyi, assembly GCA_951392215.1. Lineage (NCBI taxonomy): Eukaryota > Metazoa > Arthropoda > Insecta > Lepidoptera > Geometridae > Epirrita > Epirrita christyi. The sequence goes on from OX595849.1 coordinate 1,575,577, forward strand.
GAATAATATAACATAGCACCCAACAGTCACATACATAGTCCTGGTCCCACACTAGGTACCCCTATGTTGTGGGTATCAGGAACTACAAGCACCATGTTATCACAACACCCAGAACCGGAACAAATATTTATAGATCATGCAACATGTCTCAGCCAGCTTCTCGCCCGCCACGACTAAAGGTTTTGAGTCGTCTCCAACCAATCGACTTCCTGCAACCGTTATAATTTCATCAGCCCATCGCACTCGATGGGCTGACCGGAAGATGCAGTGTGGGACGCCTCCCCCCACTGGGGGAGGCGTCCCACACTGCATCTTCCGGTTGGTGGTCGCCACTCGAAGAAAACTTTAAACCCCCAGCGGTTGTAAGTTCTGCAAGCTATATGGCCTGCACATTGCCATTTACTTTTTATTTGCCCTCGTTTGACTACGGTCTCACCTGTTGGTGACGCTGTGGCCGGCGATGGATTACGAAGGTCAAGAAGGCACCGCATTCACTGTTTCTAAAATGTTTATGTTAGTTGGTCACCGACTACGGAAAACTGATGAAGGGAGAAAACGGAAAGGCGTTCCAAGTGCTGGAGTTCCTCGTCAGAGATTGGATGCATCCTTATGAACTTCCTTATGGACATGCTGGTGGTGACACGTACATAGCAGGAAAACTCAAGGTTAGTTTATTCTACTAACGTAAGTATAGTTCATAATTTCGGCCCGTCTATTGAGTAACATAATACCCAAGTCACATACTAGGATTCCCTGTATCGAGGATATCAAGAATTACGAGTATCATGTTCCGACCCGCGGCTGGAAGTCCGTGTTGCTCGAAGTTACGAGTACCATGGTACCATAACACCCAGATCCAGAACAAATATTTGCAGATCATGCAAACATTTGTCCCGTAGCGTTCGTCTTATCTTATGTATCTTATGCGGTAGGGCCATATTGTAGCTGTTACTAAAATCACTGTATTTGCAATAAAAATATATGAACTTATGCCATAAATTTACTAAAAAAATTGTTGTCAATATTTCGACGAGAAGTTAATTTAGACTGGAACCTAAAAGACTGAGATCAGTTTGAGGAACCCTGAAAAGGTCCAAATGACCAATAATAAAAAAACCAGTGTCTTGAAAGAGTCAGTGCGCCTCTCAAATGCTTCTTTCATACACATGTCATGTCATCATGCCTTCGAGCAACATGTCTTCGAGCTTTTGTTTCTCGATGTTGGTCACTAAGTTTATCCTTCACTGATACTGCATTGAAAATCTATTGGTCCGTGACCGGGATTCGAACCCAAGTCCTTTGGAACAGAAGTCAGGATCACGTCTAGCCATCACACAACTAGTTTTCACATGTTTAACTATAATTACCCATAGCTTAATCATTGAAAGGTAAATCTGTTCTTAATTTCTAGGTTGTACCGACACAGCCGAAAGAGTTGCAAGAGTTACGCCAGCACATCATCGCCAGTTTTGATAAAGTCACGTGCTTCCTAATGCCACATCCTGGGTTTGCTGTAGTAAGACCAGCCTTCAAAGGAAAGCTCACAGGTACCTATTTAAGCAGTGAATTTCTTCCTTCAACGGTTTTCTTCCTTCTTATCATGATCTTAATACGAAGGCCCTTAGCGAGAACTTCTTCTTGTTAATCAGGCATGTGGATACTTCTTTTGGTTGAAGGAATCAAAGCTTAATTGGGTCATCGTCAGTAGAAGACGCCCACTGCTAGACGACAAACGGTCTTGAACTCCTTCCATTAACTTCATGCGACCGTAACTATTTCATTGATCCATCATGTGGGGACCGTCTTCCACTTAACTACGTCTTTTTTTGTTTTTCTCTTTTTTGGGACATGTTATTTTGAAGGGTCCCTAATGACAAAACTACAAAAATATTAGCGCGGCCACAGACCTACCGATTCTATTCTGATTTTACCTAGAACAGCAAAGAACAGGGTTTATACCGTGTTCATCGTCACACACCGGGCACCGGGCTTTCTTGATTGGCGCCGAGTTGTAATCAAGTGCTTGCGTGTGGCAGACATAAGGCTCTTTCTAAACTGCCAGATCGGCGATGAGGACGGCTGCTTGCCGACCGGGAGCTCTTGCCGATCTGGTTCGGTAGGTGTGTGACGGTGACCACGGTAGTGGTACATTTTGTATTGCATTCTAGCCTCCCGATTTCGATTCTTTTCTTTGCTGTTCTAGGTAGAAAAGAATATAACCGGCAGGTCTGTGACCAACCTTAAACTTAAAAACCTTGCTACTGTCAGTGCATGTCTATATGCAAGTATTGCATACATTGCATTTTATTGCTTGCATCAGTTACAGGGCAGTATAGTTTCCTCTTCCTTTCTGCAACACTGTTGGAGGACCGACGTAGGTTATGTCTATTGTCAGATGCTCTTAGAAAAGTTATACTTTAGGCCATCTGTCAGTGTTGATGGCCAGTGCAGCACTGATTACATACTTATCTAAATCATTCCAGAAATATCAGGAGAATTTGCTGCGGAACTAAAAGAGCTGGCTACCTCCATCTTCAGCCCGCAGAACCTTAGCATGAAGCTGTTTGCCGGACAGCCCGTGAAGTGCCGCGAGCTTTTCAGCTACTTCAAGTCTTATTTGACTATCTTCAATAGTGATAAAATTCCTACACCAAAGTCTATCTCAGTGGTAGGTTACACTAATACTTGACATTAAGCTTACAAATTTTGAGAGTCATTCTACAGAACATCGTCTTATCTGCCCACGTCAGAGGTTTTTATCGGGTGTGGGTAAGGAAAATAAACATATACTAAATAATCTCTTTCTCTTTCGAACCGCGGTAGTCCTGGCCCAGGAATAGGACTCCTCCAACTTCTCCTGTGGAAGTCGTAAAAGGCGACTAAGGGAATTTAACATAACATAAGGTCCAACAGTGATAAACATAGTCATAATCCCACACTAGGGTTCCCTGTATCGTGGGTATCAGGAACTACGAGTAGGTACTACGGTACCACAACACCCAGACCCGTAAAAAGTATTTGCAGATCATGCAAATATTTGTCCCGTAGCGGGAATCCAACCCGCACTTCTGTCGTCTCAGCCGGCTACTCACCCGCCGCGCCACGGAGATCTTCAAATATAATAGGCTTCAGCATCTACCTGAGTACACCAAGCTGCGATCACCAATTCGCCTGCCAATCGTGATGATTATGCCAAATCCCCCATTATGGGGAGACCTCATCCAGCAGTGGATGACTACCGGCTGATGAAGATGAAGAAGAATCTCTTTCGGACGCTCTATTTCAGATAACGACAGAAGTTGGTCTTCTGATGGCTGCGAACGAGGCTCGAGAGCAGTTCGAAAATAATATGAAGCTTGCGTGCGGGTCGGATGCCCCAAGCATGCCAGCGACGGAAGTCATAGAACAGCACAGGCGGCAGCTGGCCGCGGCTCGCGCCACCTTCAAGGCTAGGAAGCTATTTGGCGATAAAGAGGTCATTGACAAGAAACTTGAAGATCTCGATAAGGTAATTTTAGTTAACAACCGTGGACTGGTGGTTTGGACTGTGGTGTGTCCGGCCTAAGAATAGTCCCCTCCATCTCCTACCGTGGCTGTACTACCAGACCAAGGGACCAGACTAAGGGATTACACCAGGGGATGGACAGCAGCATTCACCTGAGAACTCAACACGAATACTGCGATCCATTGTATTTTATGGGGGAGGCCTCGTCCAGCAGTGGACGCCCAAAGGCTGTTGATGATGATGATGATGATTCTCAATCTTGCATTGTTCAGAAATATATTCGTGGTTCGTTGGCAATTAAATTTAAGGTTTTAATTATATCTTGATAGAGACTATAGCAACAAAGGAACTAACAAAGGACTATAGTGGGAGACTGGTTGGAAAGAATTGGTGGGATACAAATTGTCTAGCAGTTACGATAAAAAACATCTTATAATTGACCTACCAAATAATGACAGTGATGCTCAGAAATTAAAATTAGTTGGTGGCTAAAATACCTATCAATTTCAGGAATTGGCCAACCGCCTTAACGAATTTCTGGAGGTAAACAAATCAAAAACGATGGCAGCTCAAAACAATGTAATTGCAGCTTACGAAGCATTTATACAGAGGTTAACTAAAGGCGAGATTCTGTGCGTGCACACCAAGGACCTCAAAAAAGTCCATGAAGAAGCGGTTAAAGCCGCAACAGAGGTTTACAGTGCTAACAGGATAATACTTGCCCCAGGCAAGACGGATCCGGACAAAGGAAGTTCAATAATGTAGGTGATAAAATTAACTTTCTTCCAACTACCAAGTAGTTTTATAATTTATAACAAACAGAAATACCTTTAGCAAATAAAAATATGCAGATAGCCGAACTCTATGGCGGAAGTTGGTTTTTTATTGAAAAGTTATAATGTTTTGTTCGTAAAAAAAATAGGACGAAAGCACGTCTGTCAACTCCTCGCTGAGTCCGGAACGTCCATTCGTAGAAACCAATCAAGTCAATAGTACTACATGTAGATAGTGCCGAGTTTATTTCTTTGTATTTGTTATACGATACATCAATTTGAGTGAATCAATTTTAGAACTTGCTGCTGATGTTGTACTAGGGGCACGTTACCAACTCCTTTTTGATAGTTTCAATTTCATCAAGAACTGAAAGCCAATAGAATTTTGAATTTTCAAATATAAAGTTCTTTGTTCGATTTATTTCCAAAAAAAACAATGTGTTTCGAAGAAAATTTATGGAAATGTTAATGTCAAAAAAAGAATTCTTGTGAGATTTAAACATGGATTTAAATCAGATTTTCGGACTCTAACCAACCTCTTACGTGGGTACCTAACGCTTACGAGACCCTTAATGAATGTCAAATTTGACAGTTTTTAATAGAACCATGAAAATTTTACATGCGTTAAGTGTTCCGTAAAATAATAATTGGTTGGTTAAAAATGGGTATGGACAACTTCACACAAAATCTTAAACTTTTTAAAAAAAATTACAATGAAAAACAATATTGAACATTTAAAATTATACAATTCAAATGAAATAAATCCATTGGCTGTAGGTAATTATTCGATCCACTGATAGAAGAAAAATGCTCTGATTACTAAAAAAATATTTATTCAAAGTTAACATTGTAATCGTTATTTTTGTTAATTTTTAACAATACTTACTCCTAGACATAAGTTTTTCGAGTCAAAGATCTGTATTATTTTCTATTTTGTATTACTTTTATTGTATTTTATTTTAGTTATCTAAGTATTAATATCAATTTATTTATACTTTTTAAAACGATGTACTCCGGTTACAGTATCAATGTTAGGGACTTCGCGCACTATTTGTCTACGTACTTTATAAAAGTGCCCTGGCCAATAAACATCTTTAACCATACCAACCGCACCAAGATTGTATTGTTCGAGTATTTGCGAATAGTACAAAAAATGTTACCTCTAATACGGCCAGTAGCCAAAGGAGTTGTTTCACAATGTATGGAACCTAGCCCTTGTCGGTGCTCACTTGCATAACAGTGGCTAAATATATTATGTAAAACCTTTTCCCACCGTCATCTTTTTATTATTTCGCTTCATTTAATGCAATTTCCTAAAATATCTTTCTCACTGAGAGCAACACAAAATGTAACAAAATGGCGAGGCGGAAGCAATATACTCTGTGGTAAAATGCTTCGACAGCAGTTGACAACTGTAAAGAGTATAGAAACACTACGTTTTTAAACACAACTCCCAACAAACAAATGTAGTAAGCAACCACAACAACAAACGCGACATTCACTGTCATGGCTGCATAAGAAAATATGTTATTAACATAAATACACACAAATATAATTAATTTCAAACATTTTTATACATATATTTAAGCTTCTAATTAGAGTAAGAGTATCTTTTCAAAAATAACTGATTTTTTCGCCATTCTCTGTCTGGTGGGCATAGACATAGGCCATTTTGGAACAACTCCTTTTGTACTTTACCTACGTAGTACACGAGGTCCTTAGTTTGTAAATAAATCGCTTCCAATATTATTATCGATGTAAATAAAAATAACACAATAGTATTTTGGACTGAGATTATAATTAATATTTTGCATTTAGATACGTAATTTCATATGATTATGTAAAATCTTCATAGCGACATCTATTGTTACAATACAAGAAGTTATGTTTCCACTGCTGGGACGCAAGCCGATTAGCGAGAGAGAATAGGGCATAATTAACTACGTAGACCCAGAGTGGTAAATTTGTGTACATGGCAATGATGTTCTTATTAACCGACTTCCCAAAAAAGGAGGAGGTTCTCAATTCGGTTGTATTTTTTTTTTTTTTTTTTTTTTTTTTTTTATGTTTGTTACCGCATATCTCCGGCGTTTACGAACCGATTTGGAAAATTCGTTTTTTATTTGAGTAGATATACTTCCAGATTGGTCTCATTTTTTTCAGAATCCAGTTCTGATGATGGGATCCATGAGGAATTGAGAGAACTCCTCAAATATTGTAGGCATACATATGGCGATTTTGATATTTTCAGCAAGACACCAAGCATTTGCATTCAGAAAGTATCATAATCCTTTCACCACTATGGTTCTTTCATAAAAAAAAAAACATCCAAAATTATTTTGTCGAATACTATGGCGGAAGTCGGTTTTTTAAATGAAAAGTTATTTGACAATAGATGTCTCTAGGTTGTTAAAACTGTGAAACAAAGTGCCATCAATAAAACTAATCATCCTATCCTAATCAACTAACATATAACTTTTCATTTAAAAAACCGACTTCCGCCATAGTATTCGACTAAATATTTGGATGAAAAAAAATGATGAAAGAACCATAGTGGTGAAAGGATTATGATACTTTTTGAATGCAAATGCTTGGTTTGTTGCTGAAAATATCAAAATCGCCATATGTATGCCTACAATATTTGAGGAGTTCCCTCAATTCCTCATGAATCCCATCATCAGAACTGGATTTTGATGGGACCAATCTGGAAGTATATCTATTGAAATAAAAAAAGAATTTTCCAAATCGGTTCATAAACGCCGGAGATAAGCGGTAACAAACATTAAAAAAAAAAAAAAAAATACAACCGAATTGAGAACCTCCTCCTTTTTTGGGAAGTCGGTTAAAAAACAATACTTTTAACAATAATTTAGTATGAATCTACAATATTTCAATGTTCAGAAAGAAATAGATTTTTATTACTACATTTAATAAAAATACAGTAAATTAAAAAAAAAAAACTATACTCAATTTTTTTTATCGTTTAAAAGAACCACCGCTGATATTTTATTGTAATATTTTTAAAACATAACACCACCATGAATGTTTTTTATGAATTTAAAATGACATCACATTGTATCAGAAATATTATGTATTCTACGTTATTATTATTGTTGAAATCAAAACAAAATAAAATAAAAACCTGATATAGCAAAATAATTGTTTTATTGTCTTTATTATAAACTTATTCTAAGTAGGTATACCTACAGTTATTGTCACCTATCTTATCAGTTAGAAACCTAGAAAGCTAAAATACCTAGTTTAAAGTAGTAGGTAGGTACTTAATTAGTAAAACCTCCTTGGTTATTTTATTTTGGACAATCTACTCATCCGTTGTTATGCTGCGTCGTAGTCTGAAAAGGAACAAAGAAGGAGAAAAAATAGAAAAATAAATAGGTATGCAAGTAGGTACGTAGGTTCATAGAATCATCATTATTATCAGACGAGCACTGCAACTTGGTAATTCTGAGAGCCATGCCGGTTAATAGAATAGAAATTGAATTACCTATGTAACTATAATTATGTACTAGCTGTGCCACGCAGTTTCACCCGCGTGAACAATGGAAAAAATAGATCATCATTTATTTGTAGGGATAAAATAAGTAAGCTTACCAAGATACTTCGTAGTCAAGTACATAAGGGTGAATCCCACAGCCACAGCAATGAACTGAGTGATGCCGGCACTTCGCTTCCTCTCGTGCCAGCGTGCCCTCTCACGGGGCAGGACCTCGCTTACCGTCACGTATAATATGTAAAAAATTTACATCGGATAAGGTTCCGAGCAATGTTTTAGTTTGAAGTTTATGTGTAAGTTTGAGTTGGACGGATCCCAGACGATGCGCGATGTAACAGTTAGATACTAAAAAGAGCCGCTACTCTACTATACACTGGGTGTTGTGGTACCAAGGTACAGGGAATCTTAGAGTGATATCTACCTACGTATGTGCCTGTTGGATGTTATGTATGTATGTACCTATGTACTGTATGCGGCTCTAGGATGATGATGCTATTTTAAAAGTGTGAAATACTTTCTCCATCAGCCTCTTCCTATACCAGTAGTCACGGTAAGCGTTCCTGGCAACCTGGCAGACCTTGGCAGACATTTCTTCATCCAACGTAGTTCTAGTCAGGATCTTCTTTAGAATTTGCGCCTCCTTTACTTTTTCTGATGGCAAAAGTACCCTACATATTATTGCTAGTGGCATACCTACCTACGTATAGGTTAAAGTTTTTATGAAGCTCAATAAGATGAACTACATGCATTCTTTCATAACAGGATGCTGGTCAAATTGGGACGTTTGTAGGTTAGCTTAAAACAGTGTTTCATGCAGAGTGTTATCAACATTACATGTACCGTCGCATCGTATTTGGACGTCAACTTGTATTAAAAAACATAATGATACCACTTTGGTCATGAGCTCACCCTTTCCCTCAACAGGTTCAAACTCCTCTATTTCTTCTTTGATGATTTCCGAAAGTATTTCGGTTTTGGTCCTGTCCAACCCTAATCGCAGAAATGCTCTGACACCGAGGCTTGGCAGTCGCACAGGTCTTCAAGGATCTTCACGGCCATGATCCCGTGTTCACGGGTGATGAGAAGTACGGATAAGTAGTTGGCTATATAGTCGAATATCTTTGGGGGCTGGTCACGGAACACCTAACAAGATGTTACCAAACTTTTAAGAAATACTTCACTGAAAAGTAGTTTTGGGTCATACATAAATGTTGATTGACCTGATGTAGCACCCTATCATGCCTGTGGTGATTATAATCAATGATTATGATGGAGATAATTATAGTGATGATGGTGGTGAGAATCAAGAATATTCTCAATCATACCTCTCGAGTGATATCGCCCATAAGCTATTTAAATCCTTCTGGAACCGTGAAAACGGCGGAACAGCCATGATTTTGTAATAATTCGTTCATTTTAGGATCTTTCTGTTATTTACTTCACTTCTTAGTTTAGCAGAGTTATAAAAGTCTTTGATGTTTTTATGTCATCATGACATACAAGTATCTTTTTAGAAGAGTATTATAGCAGTAAAGGGAACTGGCAATTTTTCATACAAAACTTTTCGGTAAAATCATACCAAGGAGTTTTCTCTTTCTTTGTAGATACTCCTTTTTTCACTTTATTTTTCTCCTGACTTTTTTAGCCTTCAAACTTAGAACATTTTTGAACGAGCGAAGCGAGTTCTCTGAGTCAAGTTGGAAGAATCGGCGTTTGTATGTATGTTTGTCCGATGAAAACTTCCAAACCGTTAATCCGATCTTCATGAAATTTGGTATGGGAGTAGAGAGTATTAGTACAATTTGTAGGTAAGGTTATGAGCTATATCGGTCAGGGGGTTGCTGAGATATTGGGGTCCAAGAGGGGGTAAAAAAAATAAAAGTGAGACAGTCAGATCAAGTGGGGTGTCTAATGAAAGCGCTTTGGTTGGACATTTCAAAACTGGTTTTAAAAAGTATTTAGCCTTAGTAGTTTTTGAGATATTAGGGAAAATAAAAAACGTAAAAATCTAAAATTCTAGGGTACTTCCAGCAATCCCACAATGCTGAAATTTGGTATGCTTGTAGCTTTTGTCTCACAAATACAGGGAAAAGTCTGAAACTGAAGAATTTAGAAACTTGTACTCCATAAAACCAATACCAATATAACATCCATTGTTGACCTCCCATTTCTAGGAATTTGAATGACGCTGGAGTTCTATGGTTTTATTCAAAAGGACGTTATCAATTAATTCGTCAGGTACTTGATATAGGTACTAACAGGTATGTAGTATAACGCCCCGTTGCTTAGCCCTATTCAAAGGTTATTTCGATGATGTGTAGGAAATTAGAGTTGTTACTGATAGATCCTGTACTGTACTGGTAGACCTCGAGGTGAAAATTTTCAAAAATAATAATAGAAAAATGGAAATGTAGTCGGGCTGATAAAGGTGTTATCGCGAGGTCTCAGTTCGGGGCGAACCACTAGTAATTTGCTATAGTTATTATTCTGCAAAGATTTTTTATACTAAGTTTATACTATACTCTACTATACTACTATACTGCTTAAAAATCTTGGTAAATTTTTGTAAATAAACACTCACAGTGGCATATCTTGACATTTCTTTGCTTATAAAAAATGTCTAGATTAAAAATCAGGGTAAAGGTACCTACTATCGAATGATGATGATGATGATGATTATTACTATTATTATACTTTATCATTTAAGTATTAAAACTATGGAAATATAATGGACACTTATGTGGTAAAAAACTAAACAGAAAGTGAATAAACGATATGTGTACTTACTAAACTAGCCCTTTTGTTTTCTCTACCCCTATCTATTGCTAGATAGATCTTAAGGATCCCCTAAAAGAATCTACCTATCTCTTCTCTTACCAGGGTCTACACCTCTGGTATTAGCTAATTATCAACCTACCTGACGTAAGGTTGCTGAAATATTTGGCCCATTTATCTATAGTAAAATAAGCAAACACTGTGAACTGCATACTAACTCTGGGGGCATGGTAGTGCCGCGCCAAGCCGAGCAAAGGGCATTTGACCTATATTTGATGAGTTACGACGATGACATAAAATGAAACACAGAATAAGAAGGAGGAAATGAAAAACAAAACAACAAATATATATCACTATAAATCCATATAATATTTAAACATGAAACACAGTATAAATTGCAGAAATTACATACATATACTTTTTGGTATGTACGAAACATAATAAAAACAGAACTTCATTGCAGACTTTACTTTGCATTATTCAGTAGGAACGAAATATGTATATCCCTTTTCAAATATTATTCGATGTATCCATCTTCAATTGTATATTCTACCACATAATATCATATTCCAAAACATCCTCCCCTACTTTATCTTCTTCTACTATGCCATGTCCCACTATAGCTTTATCAATTAAATTTTCTACTTTACTTTCACCATTCGTATAATTTTTATGATCATCTACACTACCACCTTTCACTATAACTTCTGCAACATCTTCGTCTATTTCATCAATGCCTTCTTTCTCTATAAGTTCTTCAACTGTAACTCCTTCAATTTCTCCTTCAACTATACCTTCGTGAACTATATCTTCTTCAACTATACCTTCTTCAACTATAACGTGGTCAACTATACCATCTTCTACTGAAAATTCTCCAGTTTCTGCATCGTCCACTTCTTCAGCCGAGTCTTCTTCATCAGTTGGCAGTTCATAAAACAGAATCTTTTTATCTTTTTTTTCTCCATATTTTTTTATCATGTCTATGTTTTTGTCGACTGACTTATTTTCTCGAGTGTAGTCGAAATAAGGGCCTTATCATACTAGCGGCTTGCGAGCGTTTTCACAGCGGAGCGGGGACGCAGCGAATACGTTGCGTTCGCGCAACGAACTCGCCGCGCATGCGCAGCAAACACGTCGCGGACGCGCAACGAATTCGCTGCGAATAGAAGCGTCGACGCCATTTTGTACACTCTCGCACAAGCGCCATCCCCTCCGCCTCGCTTCACCTCAGTCCGTAACAAGAGACGAATGTGAGTGGACGTATCACCATGACATCGTTGGGAGATTCAGATATTGATACTGAGTTATTTATAAGCGAAATTCAAAGTCATTACGTTATATGGGATCAAAAGAGAAGAGAATTCAGTGATCGTAATTTGAAAAAAAAAAGGCTTGGGAAGAGGTGTGCAATATATTTATTCCATGCTTTGCGGAAAAACCCGCCAGGGAGAAAAATAACGCAGGTAAGAGAAACACAATAATATTTGTTTATTTTTTATTTATTGCAGCGGGTATATTTATAAGTACTTATGCTGCCATGGTAATGCCCCTTCATTTGATATAAAATAGTCCGCAAATTTATCTCTTATCGCAATACCTGAGAGTCTACAATCATTTTCATTTACGTGTGGGTTGTCATAAAGTCCAAATATGCGTGGTACTTTTTTACGATGTCTTATTACCTTAACTTTAGAGCGTACAAAATTATGCAGTATACAACAAGTTTTTACTATATCTTCGGCAAAGTCTATTCCAACATTTAATGGTCGGTGAAAAATACGCCATTTATTAGTCATTATTCCAAAAGTGCACTCTATATATCTTCGTGCTCGACTTAATCTATAATTATATATTCTTTTTTTAGGCGTTAAAAAGTTGCCAGCATACGGTCTTTGCATATACTTAGACAAGGGAAATGCTTCGTCGCCAATAAAAGTAAAGGGCAACGCTATTTCATTGTTTGTAATTTGTTTTGGCTGCGGAATATTTAAACTACACTCGAGAGCAATGAATCCGGGTCACTTAAAGAATCCTAAAAATCTCGGAAACTAAAAATGCTAGGTTAATGCAATAAATTGTATTTAATAGACAATGTAATACTCCTTAAATGAAGGTATTAAAACTTCTTAGTTATTGTAAAGTTATATCATAAAAAAAACAAATTTGAAAAAGGGCCACTTTCGAAGATGGAACTACGAAATTACAGCATTTGGTTTTGCTTTTGTTTGTAATCTGTCATTTATCATTGTTTGATTTCTGTTTTTTTGTGGTTTTTTTTCTGCGTAAACGCAGTAATGGAAGCACGAGGAGGCAATACGAAGTATTAAAATTCAAGAAAATCGTAATAAAGTTCAAAAATTTCATGTTTCCTATTTTTGTTTTAAGGAGAGATCAGCAGTTTTTTTCTTTATGTAATTTTGTGTTAATAAAATGTATGGTGACTCATATTTTTTTTACCTTCATTTAAGGAGTATTACATTGTCTATTAAATACAATTTATTGCATTAATCTATCATTTTTAGTTTCCGAGATTTTTAACATTCTTTAGTGACCCGGATTCATTGCTCTCGAGTGTATTTCCTTCTATATCACTTCTCAATTGGCTTCTGTCAAATATAGTCGAATCTGAACTTTTGCCATAGGAACCAACATCAACAAATATAAATTTGTAGTTGGAGTCACATACGGCTAGCAAATTCATCGAAAAATATTTTTTGTAATTAAAATATAGCGAGCCGCTATGGCACGGCTTTATAATCCTAATATGTTTGCCGTCAACAGCACCTATGCAGTTAGGAAAATCAGCATTTTCTAAAAAGCCTTTACTAATATTTTCCCAGTCCTCTGTTTGCTTGGGTGGCATACAAATATAAAATAAGTTTTTAATAATAGCTTGACATGTCTCTCGAACAATTTTTTGTATTGTTGAAAATCCTCTTCTGAATGAAAAATGCAGGTCCATTAAAGAGCACCCAGTTGCCAAATACCTGAAATATACATAATATGTTTATTGTTACAGTTGTAAAATTGCAAAAAAGATGGAAGGGAATCCGCGACGCCTACGTCAAGGATAGAAATAAAAAAAGCAAGAGTGGGTCCGGTTCATCTACTTCTAAAGAATATTTGTATTCACCTTTGCTATCATTTTTGAATACTACTACTCGGACTCGTCCTTCGGAAACTCCGCCACCAGCAATATCAGACGATGAGAATACATTAAACATAGGCGATGATGATACAACTAATGTTACAAAAAGGAAGAAAAAATCTAATGAAGCTGAGGATAAAATGATTACAAAGTTAATGCAAAGGATGGACGACAGGATGAATAGAGACAGAAGAAGTGGTGAAAGTGAACCCGAATATAACTTCGCATTGTCTCTGGTAGAAGATTTAAAATCAATTCACCCTGACTATAAAATGGATGCGAAAATGGAGATAATGGCAGTTTTAAAAAAGTATAAGAACATGTCTAACACCTATCCTCCAAACTATCGAGGATATTTTACAAGTCTAGAGCCACCCCGAAATAATTAATTGCAACCAATTATTTCTTCACCAAGTGTTTATGGTGAGAACAGTACTGAAGATACAATTTATAGTGATTTATTTTCAGAATAAGAATAAATCCTGGTTAGTCAGCTCCTTTTATTGTGAAATTATTTATAGCTACTGTAAAACCACCGTAACATTGTTAATGTAAAACTCATAAACGTATTAATAATTACCAGATTTATATTAAAGAAGTATTGATAATTATCTACTGTCTATTTAATATTAAAAACATACCTTATAGTAATTACGAGCCTTTCTTCAGGTGACACTGATAATCTCAAATGCGTATCCTCATGTTTTAAGTCAGCTTGCACCAGATGCAACAACTCATAAAATGTAGGTCTTGACATTCGCAGGTACTTGCAAAATTTTTTTGGATTCTTTTTTAATCGTTTGTTAAACAACACAAAGTAGTCACTCTCTTGCAGTCGATTACTTGATAATGGATCTTCCCAAAAACGTCGATGCTTTTGTTTTCGTCTCCTGCGTCTTCGAAGTAATAAAAGCAACAGCAGTGTTTCTTCGTCGGAATCCATTTTGCAACTGAAGTGTACTTTATGTCGTAAACTCGCTGCATACACGCGACGAATTCGTTGCACGTCCGCGACGTGATTGCTGCGCATGCGCGGCGCGTTCGTTGCGCGACCGCAACGAATTCGCTGCGTCCCCGCTCCGCTGTGAAAACGCTCTCAAGCCGCTAGTATGATAAGACCCTTAGAGCGCTCTGTTTCTGTTTCTTCGAGTTCGATCAGGTGCCCGAACTCATGAACTGAATAGGGTATGTACTTTGGGAGGCTGAGGTGTGAGCCCGCTAGCGAAATTGACGATATTTTAAAGACCATTGGTTTCTGAGATTGAGCGGCTGCCATCTGTAAATCCCAGGTTTCATATAAAATACAAATTTATATGAAATCCAGAAGGTCTGGTTCTTGGCATTGCTAATGGGAAGGCAATAATTACCACCTCAAATATTTCAACGGAAAAATCATTATTTTCATACAGCATTCGGGATTTGCAAAAACCATGGTCAGTAAAGTCACTTTGAAAAGTATACTAGTCTTTATACATCCTGTTACTAAGTTATTGTATAAGATAAAACAATAGCCTTGTAAATTATATTATTTAACTTAGCATAACATAAAGCACCCGACAGTCACATACATATGTAGTCGTAATCCCACACTAGGATTCCCTGTGTCGTGGGTATCAGCCCCTTTATTGGCTAACAAACTGATAATCGCTTTCGATTCCTCCATTTTACAGTACATTGCGCTCTATGGTTTAAATATTTCTGCTTGTGACAGTAAGCTAAAGTATGCGGTGCAATGTATTGCGAAATCGTAATTGAAAGCGATTACCAGTTGTTAGATAATACTGGGGCAGGACTACGAGTGCCATGCCATGGTACAACACAACATCCAGACCAGACCCCCCCCCCATTACAGTTGCAAATGGCAATGGGGAATGCAACAATGGGGATCATTGTGTAGCCATAGCGCTGTCCAAATCTATTTAAACTTGGAAGGAGGAACATTTAGGTCAAGAAGTGTATCCCCAAGTGTGTATTCATGTTTCATAAGATTTAGAAAGTGCTAAAGGCTGCCAAAATGATCACATTTCAGATCATGCATGCTCTTGCCAGCTACTTGCCCGCCGCACCACGGAGGTCGTATTTACCTTGGTTGGTTTAAAATCTTCTTTGTTATCCACATGATGATGTATACTTCCAATGCTACCTTTTGGTTTATCAAAAGTTCTGAATGTGACAAACTTTTCCAACTCTTCAGCATTACTCGTTGTCTTACTGTCACTGCTTCTCTTCTGTGTGTGGCGTCTCTCTCTATATGCACGGTATGAAGCCTGCGAACATTCACAATCTATGTTTCTTTGTTTTTTAATGTTCTATATATATACATTGACATATTATATATTATTAATATAAAATTTTACATTATCCAAACACAGTTCATTTCCATAATTACAACTTATCTTTAAAAGTAATTTCACAGGCTATGACCTGACCTTTAATTTTTTTTTGAGAAAATAGCTAATTACCTATTACATAATACTATATTTTAAAACTATTAAATACTTTATACACTAAATACATTTAAAGCGTCGCAGGAAGACTGTGGATGGAGGCGGCTCAAGATCGTTCGTCGTAGCATTCTAGGGGAAACATTGTAATAATTAATCGTTCTCGTTTCCCCTGCTAGAAAGAGAAACGAGTAGTTACTGATAGATCATGTAGTTTCGATCTTGTGAACTTAAAATACTATAAGCTGACTAATTTGTAACTCGTTAGTAATAGGCTAAATGACCTACCTGTATTTTTCGTGCCATAAAATTATACGTTTCATAACTTGGATTAGTCTTCCCGTACAATCCTAGTGTGTGCTTGGCTGCCATTTCAGTTTCATCATCATCACTATTTGAAGAAATCTGAAATAATAAAATAAACCGTGAAAACGTGAAACAGTTACGTAGTAGAACTTCTTGTGAAAGAGTTCGTCCGGGGAGGTATTACCACCGTACCTATTTCTGCCGCCAAGCAGTAGTGTTCGCATTGCTGTGTTTCGGTTTGAAGGGTACGGGTGTCGGTGAAATTACAGGCACATGAGACTTTTCATCTTTATGTCTTAGGGTCGGCAGCGCGCGTGTGATGCCTTTGGTGTTACAGGCGTTCATTGGCTACGGTTACTTCTTTCCATCAGGTGGGCCGTATACTTGTTTGCTTGCCAAGTAGCATAAAAAAAAACAACATTGATATCGATTGAAATCAATAGCAACATAATTAAGTAATCGCCACTCTGATCATGTGCACAAAATATCATGGAGTTTGAAGAAATAATAGCCCAATTAGAATCAAACTTCGTTTGCGTGCAATAGGGCCCCAACCGGAAACCTCTCAACTTTATATCTCTAGTATGGTCAGTGTAGTTCACGGTACATTTGTGGTTTATTTCCGTTTAGGCACTGGTCCCACTGCCGGCGACGAGCGATAAACGAATAGAACTAGAAACTAAAAACTAGTGGGCGAGCGGCGAGAAGCGAGTGTGTAGTTTCGATAGTTTTGTCGCCCAGCTGTAAGCGAGTGTTCTAGTGCGACGGGCGACTCACATCACTCACTCAGGCGGGGCTCACGCTGTACGGTAGAATGATCGCTCTGATCGCCAAGCGGGCATCGCCGAGTACCGCTGAGCGAGTTTTACCATTGATAGCTTTTATCGCTGCGATCAACTAGTGAAGAGAAAGTCCTCGCCGGCAGTGTGAACAGCCAGCGATGAACTATAAATATAATCTCTCTCGATTATCTTTTGTTCGTTTCTTGGGCGAGAAAATCGCAGATAGCTCATCGCTTACTAGGAGGCGCCGGCGGTGGGACCAGTGCCTATTGGTGGTAGGTTTCGTTTTATATCCACTGTACCACCAGCAGGGGTATGTCCAGGTGGTACAGTGACTCCGAAACGCTATACCTCATAAATCTGTGTGTGATTCCTCTGGTGTGTAAGGAACGATCTTCGTATCGCTGCCACTACTTCTGGCAGCTGTTCCTCATCAATGTTGGTCTTCCTCATTAGCTTCAATAGGAGGTTTCCTTCTTTAACTAAAACAAAATCATTGTCATCATCAATACCAGCTGAGAGATGTCCACTGCTGGACATGTTAAATGTTAATGTTAAAGAACTCCCTTTTCCGCATTCGAACTCTATGGATGGTCCATTATGCGTGACCACTGCTGGACATAGAACTCTTCCTAATAATTCCAGCGTGAATTATGTCCATCCACCGACCTCGCGGAATTTTGACAACCTCTGTAGCGCGGCGGGCAAGTAGCCAGCTGAGATTCGAGAGGTTGCGGGTTCGATTCCCGGTGCGAGACAAATGTCTGCATGAACTAAGTACATATAAGTGTTTTGGGTCTGGGCGGTATTGTTCCATGGTACTCATAGTTACCATACCCACGACACAGGGAATCCTAGTGTGGGATCTGCCCCCCTTTTCCCGATCTGGTAGTCACTCGGTGACTAACGTATATGACAAGTAAAATGACCATCAATTGCTCAAAATTATCATAAAGAATTGTCAATTGATGTTAATTATTACACGTACGCCATTTCCACTTCAGCTTGCTGATTCCGAGAGGTATGTCGGTGACCTTGGTTCTTCTACGAACTTCCTCATTTCGGATCTTATCGCGCAGTAGGTATAGTTTCACAGCGCGATAAAATACGAAATGACGAGTTTCAAGCATAGCTCTCTCCATCGCCCGAAGTATAGCCATAGTACAGAATAAAAAAGCCAGCCAACTAATTATCATCAACCTAAAATATTTACCTGTCATCAGGACTTATATAGCCAGATCCGTATAATCTCGCAAATGACGGAAAACCAGTGTGGTGAAAAGTTTCAGTGAGCCTCGCACAGGCTCTTTTGATTCACTTGTCACATGTCTTCAAATTTTTGTCCTAGGACATGCTGGTTTTTTACCATTGCGTAAATGACAGATCTGGCATATAGGTAGCACCCCGGCCTATTACAAATGCAATACCACCAAGGTCACGTCCATCTAGTTCAAGGATGTCCCTTCGTGGCATTGTACTGCACCCGTCAACCTAAGATAACAAGATGAAAATTCTCATGTAATTTCACCGACAATCATACCCTTTAAACCGGAACACAGCAATGTAAGCGCTACTACTTGGCGGCAGAAATTGGTATGGTGGTAGTAAGTACATCCTCGGCAAACTCTTTCTTATGGACTAGAAACAAAACCAATCACCAAAGAACCAGTGTGGTAAAAGGATGAGGATACAAAGTTATTTGTCAAGTTTCAGCAGCTTCACCTTCGCCTTTTCCAAAAAACTCTTCAATAATGTCTTTAGCGTTGCTCGCGTTGTCTTCGTCCAAACCAATGGAGCATAATTCGTCGTACAATTCCGGCCGAACAGAACAGTCGCAGATGTTGCTGCATACTCGTGCCGCAACGGACAGGTTCTCTCGCGTTATCAACAACGTAGATAGGTAGTCGGTGATGAATTTCAAGAGGTCATGGGGATGGGCTCGTAACACCTTGTAAACAAACCATTAGTTAGACCATGATCATCATGATTATCGTCCACTACCGGACATAAAGTCAAAGTGAAAGATATTCTATTTATTGTAATCACAAAGATCATTTTGTATTGTCTTTTAAAAACTATCAAGACGACTAAAGTGTCCTTTTACAGGACTCCATAGCCCCATGTACTTGAACGCCGAGGAGATTAGCCCAATGTATTTTGTATTAAAAGAACTTGTTCACAGATTTAATGAAATCACCGTAGGTACCTACAAACCTAGTGTAGCTTAACATCAAGAACGTTAGGTATGCGTTAGATAGATAGAACCGAGTAGCACTACCGGGTTTCGTGGACTGTATTTCAAAATCCTAGACCACAGACTATCGACTAAATAATCTACAGATAATAAAACATTGTTAAGACACCGTGGCTGACGCCAGCACACGACTCTCAAGATCTACCTCTCCCGAATAAGTGAGACCTCAGGAGCAATCTGATGTTCTACGATTCATGACGGCCGGATTCACGGGACTATATTCGACTCGTCTCTCCAGAGGCTGTAAACCAAATAGGACCACTGCCTTCAAGTCCTACGCTCTCCAGGTTCAGGCGAAGTACAAGGATGAGTTCCTTGAACTCAATTTCAATAGGATGTAGTAAATATAAAATTAGTATGCTAGTCTTTATGGTATACAGAGATTAGTACATGAATTTATATGTAATATTTTGACATTGCCCCTATACAGCTGCAACTAAAACATCTATCTACCTACCATACTATGCTAGTTAACTATACAAATTACCGCTTATGTGCATTTACTCCGGTTCTTCGTGAATCAGGCATGAAGCACGATTCGGTATTTTCTATAGCTATTCGGGAGTATCTAAATAAGCTACTCCTCAGCGGGAGGATTATGGTAACATACTTCCCGTGATATATCGCTCATCAATTCTTTAAGTCCGCTAGGCAAGGCTAGCCTACAGCTATCCTGTATTTGGGATTGTAACAAATCTTCCATTGTGGTATTTATGTGCTTTCAATTTATTGGACTCCTTACAGCCAATATTAATATAATATCGAGATGGTTTCGAAATGCGTGTCAATCGCTGAGACGCAAATTTGCATCCTGGGTAGGCTGGTTGTAAAATGCGTAGGAAAGTGAAGTGGGTAGGATCCATACCGGGCAGGTTAAGAAGCCTATTCGATGAAAAACTTAAGTTTTTACACATCGTAGCTGCTACGACGTAGACAGACATTATTATGCTACGACGTAGCATAATCTGTCTGTAATGTTCCCACATTGGCGTGATGTGTTCAGCCTAAAAATAGACCTCTGCGTCTCTTCCTGAGGATGTCGTAAAAACACATGGTCCTGAAATTTAGCGCTACGCAAAGGCGCTGACTCAAACATGGAGATGACATTACGTGATCAGCAAACTGGCAAAGGGACAAAAAATCCTTTTTTTTTACTTCTTGGCAATCAAACAAGCATCCGGCACACCTGATGGAAAGTAGTAACCGTAGCCTATGGACGCCTGCAATACCAAAGGGATCACACGCGCGCTGCCGACCCTGAGACATAAAGATGAAAAGTCTCATGTGCCTGTAATTTCACCGGCACCCGTTCCCCTCAAACCGAAACACAGCAATGCGAGCACTACTGCTTGGCGGCAGAAATAGGTACGGTGGCAGTACTTCCCGGGACGAACTCTTTCACAAGAAGTTCTACTATACTAACAAAATTATTTTAAAACTTTGTACCAATATCGTCTGAAATAGGGCTTTATTATTATTATTATTTTAATTAGTGTCCAAAACAATCTCGAAACGATGGATGGCAAACCTCACGGCCTTGAACGCTAATTATCCCACGGAAATAAATCAGGGTATTTATAGGTACATTATTATCTACACAAAACATTTCGCGGTTTACCTCAAAAAAAACGATTTTATTTACTATTCCACCCTACCATATATATATTAGACCAAATACATCCATGATAACGCTATCTAGACCACTTCCTATGAGGAAGAGTTAGGTATGAAGAGTTCTATATAAATTCACTTGTGTTCCTGGTGTTTATTATTCGTGCTGTTCTTTTGTGAAGTGCTGTTACAAATACTTGAAATGTAAGCATTTTATTTATTGTTTTATCGACAAATTAATTTGCGATATACTTGGTGCCTCTCACCCTAAACAATTATTTCAAAAAATATTTTTATAAAAATAACATTGTCAAATTAAAAAAATAGTTAATTTAAACGACCAAATCGGCTTAGATAAAAATTTTATCATAATCATTTATTTATTTATATATAAAAAAATATGTCTTAAATAGTAAATTTAATTGTAGTTTAGTTAATTTATATTTAAATTTATCATCCGTGGAATAAAAACATAAAGACGCAAAGGAAAAAATTCAATAAAAATACATTTTATTTGCTTTTTTGATTTTGCGGTTGAATTCATTGTCATTCAGAATTCTAAATTGGGTAGCACAAAAATCTGTAAATTATTAAGAAATCGGCAGATATTTAAGTTGCAACCATTTTTTACCAATCTATTTTAGGAGTCAAAAATTCGAAATTCCAAAATTTACGACTTTTTCTTTATTTGCAACACAACGTCTCATATCATTACAAACAGAATTGTGAGGAAGTAACGTAAAGCTTTTTATTTTCGCGATTTCCATAATAATATACATTGATTTAATGCATTGAATCAGAAGCTTTACTTTTTACGATACCATATAAGTTCTCGTCCATTTTTGGTATAGGATATTGGTAGATAGTATCTCATAAATATTATTAGTTTAGCTACGAATGTCAATGAATGATTTAGCAGTGTTCGCTGTCTCAAGAAGTGTTGATAAGCAAAAGAACACAATAAAATTTGAATTTCGCGCCATTTGTGAAACGTTGCACCTTAATATTTAAAATTTCATAATCATTTAAAAAATAATTACGCACATAGGTTCTTTCCTATACATACCATTCTAAGATATACCAACGATTTCCAACAATTCCAACACGACAATAATAGAGATTGTTGTACAGAAGCGAAGCTATTATTAGTGCATACTCACATAAATTAGGTTTTTTTAGGTACCTACGTGATATTTATTATTATAAAGGCTGCATGTGCATTTCTTTTTAAAAATTTACAAAAAGAACAATGACCGAATCGAATTGCAGGGAATGAAAATCAGCCCCCCTATTCCCTATCTTGAAAGTCACTCGGTGACCAACGTTTGACAAGTAAAATTACCATCAATTGACAATTCATGTTTTTTTTTATATGTTCTTAAATAATTTTGATCAATTAATGGTAATTTTACTTGTAAAACGTTAGTCACCGAGTGACTTTCAGTTAGGGAATATGGGGGCAGATAACTACAGAGTATTTGTGGATGTTAGGTTCTCATAAGTTTATTACAGTTATAAATTGTCTGATAAACAATGAGTAAATTAATACTAGTTCGTCAGATGGTGAATTAGATTTAACGCCAGATTTAGACACACGATGAAGAAGCAAACTTCTGTTTCTTGATTTTTTTTTATTGTTTCCTCTCAAATAAATAAACAAATTAATAAATGCTGGACATTTCACACAACATTATCTAGCCACAAGCTAAGCAGAGCTTGTGTTACGGTTACTAGATAACCGATATACTCAATACAATAATTCTGCCGCGCTTCCGAAAAACGCATTAACTAGGTTTTGACACTTTTCGAGAAAAACACGTTTGAAAATTTTATTTTTATTTTGCTTGTATCTCTGGCACGTTAAGAGACACCGATATGAAAGTTATACCAAAATAAAGATAAAAGTGTCAAGAATCCATTCATATATAAATATATAGTATGGTGTACTATATAATTTAAAAAAAGCACTTATCGCTAGCAGCCTCTTATACTTTTTGCCCATGATCACTTTTCATGAACGCATCAACTACCTACACTTCGTACAAAACTATTGCAAAACTAATAAATATTCCATTCCCACGACCAACTCGGTTAGCGCTTTCTAACAGTAATAAACACATTCCCATGTCACTTTCCCGCTATCTATTTACTCAATATTCTGTCCCAAAACAGCGTAGATATATTTTATCTAAACCTGCCGAAAGCCATGGAAATGGCACAGCTTGTTATTGAAACAAAATGTTTATTAAGTAGTATTTATTTTGTTATAAGATAATATAAGTACTTGGATGTAATATCGCCTTAGGGCTTAATAAAAAAAATGTCTCAACAAATAAGTAAATAAATACATAAATAAATAAACTTGCAGATGTCCACTAATATTGACGGTGTACACGTGGTGACGGTGGAAAACGACCACTCATACCACCTCAATGAGGAGGAACTTAAGAGGATCCTGTTGAATGATGAAATCAAGGATCTGCCTGTGGCTGTAGTGAGCGTAGCTGGAGCCTATCGCGGCGGGAAGTCCTTCCTGCTCAACTTCTTCCTCAGATATCTCTGTTCTACTGTGAGTCTTTATGTTGTAATCATCATCATCATCATCATCATGGGCATAGGCCTTCTCCTAAGAATGACACGACGAACGGTCTCCAGCCGCCTCCATTCATCGACTTGCCGCGACGTTGCGGTGCATCTAAACTTCCTATTCGAAGATTTTAATCCTACATGAAGATTAATCTTATAAAGAAAGCGTATTACACCCTTGATGACTATGACTATGAATGATAAAGCCGCGTGGCCTGATGTTACTCTGCCCCTCGACTGCTAAAATCAAAATTTGCAATATCTGTACTTACTTACCTATTTAGCATGTTTCTATAGGATTATTATTTATAAGTATAACAATCGTAGCGTGTGTTGTCTTGCATATTTTTGCTAACGTTTGTTTAATAATTTTGACTACCTTCCTAAGGTTTTTAAGTTCTCATTTACTATGTATCAGCAACTCCTTGCTCCGAGGCACCACACAGGCGCTTCTCACCTAGTAATAAGACGGACCATTTATGTAAGCCAAGCCGTGTTTGTTGCCTGATTCTTCTAGGCTTGGTCGCGTTGGAACATGAGTAATTTTAATTTATAAGATGATTCAAAATGATCCTTTTGATTTCAATGAATAAAATTATTTTTGACTTTGACTTTGTTTAAAATGTCTTTAGTCTTTAGAGTGGAGAGCCTTCCTCTACCGTGTCGTCCGGTTTGTGATCGCCACTCGAGAACCTTTATTCCCCAACGATTGTCAGTTCTACGAGCTACCTGTTCTGAGTTCTACCCCATTGCCACTTCAATTTGCAAATTCTGAGAGCTATGTCGGTGACCTTGGCTCTTCTTCGGTTATGTTGTGAACGAAAAAATAATAACAGCACTTAGATATAAGTAATTAAAATACAATAAATGCATCATCATCACCGTCCTATTTACGTCTACTGCTGGACGAATCTTCCCCCATTGAATCCAATGGGGGAATTTGCCCTAAACAGACATAACATTCTTATGTTAGTAAAGACTTATCTACTGTATGCAGTGTATAACCAGGACAATGATGATGATGAGTGTCATTTCAGCCATCGGCTCGTGCTGATGGGAGCTGGCTGGGTGATGGCACCGCGGAGCTCAGCGGCTTCAGCTGGCGAGGCGGCTCCGAGCGGAATACCACAGGCATCCTCATGTGGCCTCAACCGTTTGTTATCAGAATACCTACTGGAGAAAAGGTTAGTAGGGAGAATGCGATCACGCCAAATAGTAATGTAGTGCTAGTATACTGTAGTACTTACTTTGTTAGTACAATTAGGTGAGAGTAATTTTTACAATTTAGTACCCGTGCGGGTAAGCCCGTGATGAAACTGTGCCGAAATATTGGGAATCAATAATGCTCAAAAATCATGGTAAATATCCCGTTTCTAGTGATAATTATGTTAGTAAAATTACCATCAATTGTTCAAAACTATCAAGAATAATTGTCAGTTGATGGTAATTTTACTTGACGACTACCGTTAGTCACCGAGTGACTTTCAGTTGGGGAAAATAGAGGGGTAGAAACGGATTTTCCATGCAAACGATACCAAACTTGCCCTAGCTATAAGTGGTCAGTAACTAAGCTCCGACTGCACCGCGGAAGATGCACACTTCCCCCTCAACACCTCTTGGCTACCAGCAGGAGGTAACTTCGTGGCAAGAGGGCTAAATCTGTTCAGAATGTCCTAAAGAACAATCGTACCAAGTAGAAACAACAATCTGATTTTTTTTTCAACTGGTTGACGTCTACAACTAGGATGAATGAATGAATTAATTAATAAATGAATAAACGAATTGCTGAAATGAAATATTTCCTTAGAATGTAGATACAGTACAAAACATAGATGATAAACTATTCGTCTGACTAACTTATAATCGCCTGCATTATTTATCTTTCTCGTTCTAACGAACAACTTCACGAGCGACAGAAAGGTTGATGATTAATCGAAAATAGACTAAGATAAGATTATGTATCAAATAAAGACGAGAATTGCCTTCCAGGAGTTTATTGGTATAGACTTTTATTTTATTTATTTTTATATTACTTTGCGAACAAACAAGCATACGGCCCACCTGATGAAAAGTAGTTACCAAAGTCTAAGGACGGCCTGCAACACCAGAGGCATCACACGCGCGCTGCCGACCCTTACACATAAAGATGAAAAGTCTTATGTACCTGTAATTTCACCGGCATCCATACCCTTCAAACTGAAACACAGCAATGCGAGCACTACTGACTGGGCGCAGATATAGGTGCGGTGGTAGCACTAGGTACCACCTGTAATGACGTATTGATGTATGTATTGACTCATATACATTTTCCAGTGAGGGTCGATTTTGTACAGCAGGTACAATCTTATCTTCTAGGTGGCAGTTCTGTTGATGGACACTCAAGGCACGTTTGACAGCAGCAGTACCATCCGTGACTGCTCAACCATCTTCGCTCTATCCACTCTACTCTCCTCAACGCAAATCTACAACTTGAAGGAGAACATCAAGGAAGATGATCTACAGAATCTTCAGGTACCTATGGATCCTGTACGCCAATGCCATGTGGCATGTGTAAATTAACCAGCGTGGCGAAAGGATTATGTCACCTCGTGACGAGTCTCCTTACATTAACATGTCTTTGAATTTTTTGATATATGACATGCCATGGTATGGTTTGTTATGAATAGAATAGAATAGACCCCTGCATCTGCTCCCGTGGATGTAATAAAAGCCAACTAAGGGTACCAAGGGATGGGCAGCAGCATCCACCTTAGTATTCAGTACGAATACTGCGATCACCAATCCGTCTGCCAAGTGTGGTGATTATGGCAGTTCCCCTATTATTTTTTATGGGGGAGGCTTCGTCCAGCAGTTGATGTCTAAAGGCTGTTATTGATGATAAGCGCAGATACATTTTTCGAGTAGAAAAATCTATGAGTACACACGACCTTAGTATCTGAACTATGGATCCTTTCGACTGTTCACTGTTCTTACGAGCTACAATCGACCTTCGTCCGTTTACTTCATCATCATTATCTGGAAGACGCCAACTACTGGACAAAGGCCTCCCTATAGAATATAATAACATAAGATAACACCCAACAGTCGCATTCATAGTCCTGATCCCACACAAGGTATCCCTTTGTTGCGGGTATCAGGACCTACGAGCACCATGTTAACACAACACCCAGACCCGGAACAAATATTTATAGATCATGCAAATATTTGCCCCACAAAAGGAATCGAACCTGGACCTCTTACGTCTCAGCCGGCTTCTCGCCCGCCACGACTAAAGGTCTTGAGTCGTCTCCATCCATCGACTTCCTGCAACCGTTATAATGTCATCAGCCCATCAAGTGGGGGAGAGGCATCCTATACACTGCATCTTCCGGTTTGTGGTCGCCACTCAAAGAAAAGTTTTAACCCGCAGCGGTTGTCAGTTCTGCAAGCTATATGGCCTGCACATTGCCATTTACTTTTTATTTGCCCTCGTTTGACTACGGTCTCACCTGTTGGTGACGCTGCGGCCGGCGATGGATTACGAAGGTCAAGAAGGCACTGCATTCACTCTTTCTAAAATGTTTATGTTAGTTGTTCACCGACTACGGAAAACTGATGAAGGAAGAAAACGGAAAGGCGTTCCAAGTGCTGGAGTTCCTCATCAGAGATTGGATGAATCCTTATGAATTTCCTTATGGACATGCTGGTGGTGACACGTACATAGCTAAAAAACTCAAGGTTAGTTTATTCTACTTCAGGTTATAGATTGTTTATTCTTATAAAGAATTAAAGAATTCACTTACATGAGAACTAACATAATAATATTAATCAAAGTTTTATAACGCACAGTACTAAGTGTAGGTAGGTACAATAAAAAAGCATATTTCAAAAAATACACAAATTGTGGGTAGGTTGGTATACAATTTACTACTATACTTATTTACGTAAGTATAGTTCATAATTTCAGCCCGTCTATACCAACTATTGAGTAACATAATACCCAAGTCACATACTAGGATGTCAGTAATTACGAGTACCATGGTACCATAACACCCAGATCCAGAACAAATATTTGCAGATCATGCGAACATTTGTCCCGTAGCGTTCGTCTCATCTTATGTATCTTATGCTTTAGGGCCATCTTGTAGCTGTTACTAAAATCACTGTATTTGCAATAAAAATATATAAACAATATTTTTTTTAGTAAATTTATGGAATAAGTTCCAAAAATTTACTAAAAAACAAAATTGTCGTCAATAATTCGACGAGAAGTTAATTTAGGCTGGAACCTAAAAGACTGAGATCAGTTTGAGGATGGGATCCCTGAAAAGGTCCAAATGACCAATGATGAAAAAACCAGTGTGTTACAAGAGTCAATGCGCCTCGCAAATGCTACTTTCATACACATGTATACACTATACCTTCGAGCAACATGTCTTCAAGCTTTTGTTTCTCGAACATGTCGGTCACTAAGTTTATCCTTCACTGATACTGCATGGAAAATCTATTGGTCCGTGACCGGGATTCGAACCCAAGACCTTTGGAACAGAAGTCAGGATCTCGTCTAGCCATCACACAACTAGTTTTCACATGTTTAACTATAATTACTCATAGCTTAACCATTAAAAGGTAAATCTGTTCGTAAATTCTAGGTTGTACCGACACAGCCAAAAGAGTTGCAAGAGTTACGCCAGCACATCATCGCCAGTTTTGATAAAGTCACGTGCTTCTTAATGCCACATCCTGGATTGGCAGTAGCAAATCCAGCCTTCAAAGGAAAGCTCACAGGTACCTATTTTAGCAGTGAATTTCTTTCTTCAACGGTTTTCTTCCTTCTTATCATGATCTTAATACGAAGGCCCTTAGCGCAAACTTCTTCTTGTTAATCTGGCATGTGGATACTTCCTTTAGTTGAAGGAATCAAAGCTATTAATTGGGTCATCGTCAGCTAGAAGACGCCCACTGCTAGATGACAAACGGTCTTGAACTCCTTCCATTAACTTCATGCGACCGTAACGATCTCATTGATCCATCTTGTGGTGACCGTCTTCCACTTAACTACGTCTTTCTTTTTTATTCTCTTTTATTGAGACATGGTATTTTTAGGGGTCCCTAATGTCGACATTGTGTCAAAACTACAATAGTAGTTATTAGCGCGGCATAGACCTACCGATTCTATTCTGATTCTATAGTTTCCTCTTCCTTTCTGCAACATAGTTGGAGGATAGGCGTAGGTAGCCTTTCGATGTCTATTATCATAATACTCTTCTTAGAAAATTTATTCTTTGGGCCATCTGTCAGTGTTGATGGCCAGTGCAGTACTGATTACATACTTATCTAAATTATTCCAGAAATATCACTAGAGTTTGCTGCGGAACTAACAGAGCTGGCTACCTCCATCTTCAGCCCGCAGAACCTTAGCATGAAGCTGTTTGCCGGACAGCCCGTGAAGTGCCGCGAGCTTTTCACCTACTTCAAGTCTTATTTGACTATCTTCAATAGTGATAAGATTCCTACACCAAAGTCCATCTCAGTGGTAGGTAACACTAATACTTGACATTAAGCTTACAAATTTTGAGAGTCATTCTACAGAACATCGTCTTATCTGCCCACGTCAGAGGTTTTTATCGGGTGTGGGTAAGGAAAATAAACATATACTTTCTCATTTGTACTGCGGTAGTCTCGGCCTAGGAACAGGACTCCTCCAACTTCTCCTGTGGATGTCGTGAACGGCGACTGAGGGAATATAACATAACATACCACACAACAGTGACAACTATTGTAATAATCCCACACTAGGGTTCCCTGTATCGTGGGTATCAGGAACTACGAGTAGGTACCACGGTACCACGACACCCAGACCCGTAAAAAATATTTGGAGATCATGCAAACATTTGTCCCGTAGCGGGAATCGAACCCGCACTTCTTGCGTCTCAGCCGGCTACTCGCCCGCCGCACCACGGAGGTCTTCAAATATAATAGGCAGCAGCATCTACCTGAGTACTTAACACCAAGCTGCGATCACCAATTCGCCTGCCAATCGTGGTGATTATGGCAAATCCCTCCATTATGGGGAGGCCTCATCCAGCAGTAGTCATCCACTGCACCGGCTGATAAAGATGAAGAAAAATCTTTTTCGGACGTTCTATTTCAGATAACGACAGAAGTTGGTCTTCTGATGGCTGCGAACGAGGCTCGAGAGCAGTTTGAAAATAATATGAAGCTTGCGTGCGGGTCGGATGCACCAAGCATGCCAGCGACGGAGGTTATCGAACAGCACAAGCGGCAGCTGGCCGCGGCTCGCGCCACCTTCAAGGCTAGGAAGCTATTTGGCGATAAAGAGGACATTGACAAGAAACTTGAAGATCTCGATAAGGTAATTTCAGTTAACAACCGTAGAGTGGTGGTTTTGACTGTGGTGTGCCCGGCTTGAGAATAGACCCCTCCATCTCCTCCCGTGGATGTCGTAAAGGGTGACAAAGGGATTACACCAGGGGATGGACAGCAGCATTCACCTGAGAACTCGATACGAATACTGCGATCACCAATCCGCTGGCCAAGCATGGTGATTAATGGGGAGCAATTCAATTGTATTTTATGGGGAGGCCTCGTTCAGCAGTAGACGCCCAAAGGGTGTTGATGATGATGATGATTCTCAATCTTGCATTGTTTAGAAATATAGTCGTGGTTGCAATTAAATTTGAGGTTTAACTACATATATACTGTCTTGATAGAGACTATAGTGGGAGACAACAAAGGATAGAGCTGGTTGGAAAGAATTGGGGGGACACAAATTGTCTAGCAGTTTAGATAAAAAACATCTTATACCTACCCAGCATTGTGTAGGTAATTAAGCTACCAAATAATGACAATGGTGCTCAGAAACTAAAACTAATTGAAAGCTAAAAATATGATTTAGATCACGTGATCAAAAAAGCTTATAGGTACCTACTTGATAAAAAACATTTTTTTTAATTATTTTATGAAGAATATAGGTAAGTTTAAGCACCTTTTCATGTTTAAGTTTATAAGTACACTAAAGTATATTTTTAAGTTTTGTTTTATTGGTCATGCATGACTATAGCATTAATTGGATTAGGATCTTTTTTCTCTCTCCTTAAGAAGAAACTGACGATTTATGGTAAAAGTGGAATCAGACGAAAGGGTCATTAGAGGTTATCCACATCCGTCACGTCAATACGAAACTGAACTGAAATTATTAAAAAAAAACTGCTTCTGACGAAAGTGGAATCTGACGGATCCGTCCGTCCGTGCATGACCAATAAAACAAAACTTAAAAAACTACTTTAGTGTACTTATAAACTTAAACATGAAAAGGTGCTTATACTTACCTATATTCTTCACAAAATAATTAAAAAAAATGTTTTTTATCAAGTAGGTACCTATAAGCTTTTTTGATCTGACTAAAGCGGAATCTGACGGACGAGGAATCATAAGAATTGCTGTTTCGTCACCAGTTTCAAAATTCTGACCTATACGGATAAATAAGTGATCTGACGAAAGAGGAATCTGGCGGACGTGATCTAAATCAAAAATAATATACCTATCAATTTCAGGAATTAGTCAACCGCCTTAACGAATTTCTGGAGGTAAACAAATCAAAAACGATGGAAGCTCAAAACAATGGACTTGCAGCTTACGAAGCATATATACAGAAGTTAACTAAAGGCGGGGTTCTGTGCGTGCACGCCAAGGACCTCAAAAAAGTCCATGAAGAAGCTGTTAAAGCCGCAACAGAGGTTTACAGTGCTAACAGGATAATACTTGCCCCAGGCAAGACGGACCCGGACAAAGAGAAGTTCATTAATGTAAGTGATAAAATTAACTTTCTTCCAACTACCAAGTAGTTTTATAATTGTTAACAAACAGAAATACCTTTAGCAAATAAAAATATGCGGATAGCCGATTTCTATGGCAGAAGTCAGTTTTTAATGAAAAGTTATAATGTTTTGTTGTAGGACTTCGTAACAAAGTATGATGTTCTCCGATTGCTGAACGAGCAGAACAACAAGTCGAATGCCAGCGAGGTGAAAGGAACGTACTCCGATTACATGATGATGAAATGTAACGAAGAGCCCAAGCTCACCGAAGAACAGTTCAAAGAAAAACACGAGCGCGCTTTGGATAGAGCTCTCGAGGAGTTTTTGTCGAGGAGGAACCTTCCCAACTCGTACACTGAAGATGTCTTCAAGTTCAACTTAAAACTGGTGACTTAAATCTTTATCTCCTTTCTTTTTAAGTTAATCTTTGCATGTTTATCTACCTTGTACTAACGGTTCAACTTAAAACTGGTGACTTAAATCTTTATCTCCTTTCTTTTTAAGTTAATCTTTGCATGTTTATCTACCTTGTACTAACGGGACTAATCATCGGATTATTTTGTGGTCCGTCTTTCCGTGAAGGCCAAAAGCAAAATTTTCACCACCAATTTACAAAAATTTTACCTCTAAATTAAATAATAATTATAATTAATAATTAGTCAATGTAATTGTGCAACGTATGTGTGCACGTACGATACGTTTGTTTGCATTTGATGGTCCAAAGTTCCAAAACTACCCTTAAAGAGGGTGTAATGGATGAATGTGCCAAAAAATTTATTAATTGTTTCAGCAAGAACCGCGATTAATTTCAAACTTAGTAGTATACTCTCTCTCAAAGCAATTAATGAAACATGTATTTTAGGGTTTTCCAATACTACCCTTACATAGGGTAGTTTTGGACGTGCATCATCGAAAATACAAAGTGCACGCAGTCGAGACAAAGTAGCTCAGCTAGCTTACTATAACAATGTTCCCTTTTGTTGCAGGCCATCATGGCTCAATTCGCGTTGTTCAAGCAAATTAACTCAAGCGGAAACACCAAATCCTTCCAAATAGCGATTATGATGTACAACGAGAGTACTCTTAAGGTAAGATATTAGCCTAAAAACGAATGAGCGGGTGGACCCGTATCCCATGATTTAGATGCCAACTGAGCCACAGATGAAGTTTACCCCTAGGTCGAAGGCCTTGGATTGGTATCAGCTCAGAGCACCATGCCATAAAATTATTTATTATTGAACGAGCAAAGCGAGTTCTCTTATTCAACTTGTGTGATTGGCATTTGTATTATGAATGAAATCAAGTGGTTGGGGGATCAAAAAATAAAAATGAGATAATCTGAGGCCCAATTCTCTAATTTATAAACATTCCAGTCACAATATAATCTCGTTTCAGTCGCACTGTCACGTATTGTAACTATTGAGAATTGGGCCTCAGGTTATGTGGGATACCATATCAAACCTCTTTAATCTTCTGATTGACGACCTCTAAGGCGCGGCGGGTGAAGGTTTGACTGTGACGCAGGTGCTTGCGGGTTCGATTCCCGCCTCGGAACAAATATTTGTATGTTCTGCAGATATTTGTTCTGAGTGTTCTGGTTATTTTTCTATGTATAATAAAAAATATCTATCTATGTAATGTATTGTATTAAGTATATCAGTTATCTAGTACCCATAACACAAGCTCTGCTTAGCTTGGGGCTAGATAATGTTGTGTGAAATGTCCAGCATTTTATTTATTTAAAAGGGCTATAATAAGACACTTTAAAACTATTAAACTATGGTCGTAACATTCTCGGGAGGAGGCCTATATCCAGCATTGGACTTTACAGGCTGATGATGAAGACTTTTAAACAGATAACCTATTGTCTAACTGTACTATCTGCTGTTGTCTGCAGTTTGTAATGACGACCTCCGTGGCGCGGTGGGAGAGTAGCCGGAGTATTATGTATGTGACTGTTGGGTGTTATGTGTTGTGTTATAACGCCCTCTTAGGTAGGTATGTTTTACGAAAATAGCTTTCGTTTTTAGGTAACAGAGCTGAAGAAACACTGCCTGCATCCAGATGACCTGGAGACAGTTCACAAGGACGCCGTGTGCCAGGCGCTACTGGCTTTCCGCCCGAAGCGGCTTTGCGGCGAAGGATTCAGTGACTCAGATAAGGACGAAACAGTACTCAAAAGCGTGAGTCATATTCATATAGTCACCAGTATTCATTTTAGGGTTTTTTTGGTTTCCTCAAGGGTACCAACGGAACCATTATAGGATTACTCAGGTGTTTGTCTGTCTGTCTGTCAATGCCTATTTTCTCCAAATCTACTTGGCAAAGAAGCTACTTCTAATTTGGCTATTACTTCTTCAAACTCCATGTAATAATGTAAACATAAAAAAAAATTGAACAATTTAATTTAATTGATTTTTTTAATTGAAGTTTTAATTTAATAAAATTTATAATTATTTGTTTATGAAATTAATAAATTTAAATTATAAGTACACTAATATCTAGACCTGTGGTGCGTTAGTTTCTTATAAACATATTTGATTACCTACCAAATTATAAATTAAAAAAAACATGTTTTTTTTTTAAACTGATGCACCACGGATCCTATTAGTGTGATTAGTAGTTAGTAGTGGTAAGTGTATTAGTGTAGGTACTGATCCTATTGTGTACAAAACTACATGGAGTTTGAAGAAATAATAGCCAAATAGAAGCTTTCAAAACTTCGTTCGCGTGCCGGTAACCTCCTGTTAACACCAGGTGCACCAGATGCTTGAAACCCAATTCTCTTAAATAAAAACGATTAAATTACAATATAATATCGTGTCAGTCGCACTGTCATGTAGTAACTATTACATAATCTTCGCATGCATACGTGTCAATTAAGTTTTGGGATACTTGGTCCCTATTACTTGGGGGAGGTTAAATTATACAGCACATAATGTATATCGAATGTATTACGCGAATATAAAACTCATATATGTGTCTCTGATGGTGGAGCGGAGCTGACTGCTCGTACGCGCTCGCCGTGCTTCGCTCTAATATACGAGTCAGCATTCCTGTAGCGCACACACACGCTACAGTAATCCCCCTCTTACAAAAAAAAATAGTCTAATAGTTACTAAGTGACGGTGCGACTGACACGAGATTATATTGTAAAATTAAAATTAAAATAAACTTTTGCAGTTATTCGATAATCGCCTCGAAGCGTTGACGGACATCAATGACACAGCCAACCAGAGCGCAGTGCAGGAAGCTTTTATAAAGTACAAGGCGGAGTTTGACTATCTGTCTGGATCCTTCTTCTACTTCTTATACTCATGGGATACCGCAAAGGGTTACCACAACGATGCATACGCCAAAGCCATGGAAACGTTCTACGGCAAACGTCGCGATAGGAAGTACCACGAAACCGATAAATACATTGCGGATTTGGAACAGGTAAAAAAAATATAATAATATATAATATAATATATATGTATGAAGCAAAAAAGGTATCGTAGCAAGAGGAAATCCGCCTACCCCTCCGGGAAACAGGCGTGAGTATATGTATAGTGTGGCTTGGAAGCTGTATCTATCATGTTACATTTTTAAAGCTACAACGAAAGCATGGTGCTAGCATACTCCTTCGTGGGTAAAGAAATGGTGGTCACGTGCTACCGTGAAGTACGACCAATATAACATTACTGTTTATAAGTTTATAGTAGAACAACTTATATAAAGACTTAAGAAAAAAAACAATTAAATAAGTTACTATCTGACCCGCTCGTGACTTTGTTCGCGTGGAAGAAGATAATGCGGCCGCAGTGTAATCCCTACAAACTCTAAAAACCCTCACAAACTCCTACAACATTTAAACCCCTACAAACCCTACATCCGCTGAAAACTCTTACAAACCCCAAAAACTAACTAACTAACGTAACTGAAAACACTTGATAAAAGCCCTGACTTAAGATTAGTTAAGATTTATAATAAAATTCCCACTTTTATTAAAAATAAACTTAAGGACACAATTTTTCATAAAGAGCTCAAGCAATTATTATTATTTAAATGTTCGGTGGACGAATTCTTATCTAATAAATTGTTAATATAATTGTAATGAAATACTATACATATAAATCTGTGAATGACATGCCTGAACATGATAATCTGTGTTATTTTAAGTAATTTAGGACCTAGTTTGACATTGGTTTTTCTGATTGATTGACTTGTTTGTTCAACTTTTTTAGGCAGGCGCGATTTTTATATATTTTGACTCTATATATTTACTATTTTTAAATATATTATTTTATTATTTTTTTTTTTTTTATATATTTACTATATATTTTTTGAACTTATAATATTAAAATTGCAGAGCCCTACAGGGTACATGTACTTTCATATAAGCTACTCTTAGACCTTGCTATAAATTATGTACATGTTAACAATTAATAAACAATTAAAACCTGAATAACTTTTCCTAAGTCTTCGTATACTCTACTACAAATTTAATTTAATTTTATAAATTTAATTTTTTATAATATATATTAAATAAAATAAAAATAATTATATATTTGTATTTCTGTTAAATATACCTAGTTATTATAAATAATAATCTATAGTGTGTTAATATACCTTTTTTTTTTCAGAAATGTAAACATTATTACAACCCCGAAAACAAATCTTAATGCATCAACACATTTGAGAAGACTTGGACTTGCTTGCTCCCTCGGACCTAAGGACCTTACTTTTATAAGAATTTGGAAGTTTAATAAAATTTCTGAATTTATAAATGTTTTTTTTTTATTTTTTGTCTAGTCTACGACAGTTTTCTGTATTTCAACACTGTGTTGCTCTACAACTCTGTTACCCTTTATGATAGCTGGTACTTTCTTATACCACATAACCACCACTACAGATTACACAGTTATACAGTTTAATAAAAAGATAATATGGTCTTGCAGAGAGCCTCTTATCAAAATATAACTAATACAAATAATAGTACTTTTTGAATGCATAATATATATGTCTAATATATTTCTTGATAAGATAGATAGATAGATTATAACTTTATTGTACACCATAAACAAAAAACAACAAAAAAAATAAGGATACAAAGTTTCAAATCAGAGGTACAATGGGCGGTCTTATCGCTTAAGAGACCAGTACCTACAGTAAAATTAATTGGTTTAAAAAACAAAATAATAAATATATTCTACTAGTATAACACATATAGTACACACAATTATATACCTACATAAATATTATTGATACATAATATACATACAATAATAATACATAATGGTGATATGAAAAGAATGTCAAGATGACGTACAGAGTGATGACAGATAATGTTGAGTGACCATGCTTTTGAAAATAGGAAGAGATTAAGCATGTCAGATCGAAACAGGTAATGCATTCCAAAGTTTAGCAGCCTGCAGTGTGAAAGAACTACTGTAGAACTTTGAGGTGTGAGCAGGAGTTTTCAATTGAAAGGTTTCAGAAGAGCGTAAGGATAATGGGTGAGAAAGGTGGAGAAACTGAAAACGTTATTTCAGATAAGCCGGAGTAGAAGACGCGAAAAGACGGATAGGTTAACTACTTACTTAAGCCTGTTACGGTACTCTGAAACGTGATCGTACTTTCGTAAACCAAATACGAATCTAATTGAGAAGTTTTGGAAGAAATATGTATAAAAAAAAAAACAAATAAACCATGTATGTATGTATTAAATGAAGTGGCAAAAATTGCTGCTAAAATATTGGTACTGTTGGTATTCGGAATGGAGACATTTGAATGGGGCGAGCGGGAATAACCCATAAAAAGGGTACTGTATCGTAATGAAGTTATATGTACTCAACACTGACATGCTTTGCCGACCACTGTGGCGCGGCGGGCGAGTGCAAGAGGTTGCAGGTTTGATTCCCGCTGTGGAAATATTAAAAAATAGTAGATTGTATCATAAGGGAGCAAAATAATATTTTTACGGCAAGGGCGCTTGGATTCAAAGTACGTCGCACGAGCCAAAAATATATTTTGCGCCCGAGTGTTACACTCTACTTTTCATCACCCACTATGAGAAAATAAAAGGCGCCTCATATTTTATTTCAAAACAAAACCATGAATTTCTAACAATCCGTGAATAACTTATCATTTAAAAAAAAGACTTCCGCCGTTGTATTCGACTAAATATTTGGATGAAAAAAAAATTATGAAAGAACCATAGTGGTGAAAGGATTATGATACTTTCTGAATGCAAATGCTTGGTTTGTTGCTGAAAATATCAAAATCGCCATATGTATGCCTACAATATTTGGGGAGTTCCCTCAATTCCTCGTGGATTCCATCATCAGAACTGGATTCTGAAAAAATGGGACCAATCTGGAAGTATATCTATTCAAATAAAAAAAGAATTTTCCAAATCGGTTCATAAACGCCGGAGATATGAGGTAACATTAAAAAAAAATACAACCGAATTTAGAACCTCCTCCTTTTTGTAAAGTCGGTTAAAAATGACGAAATCGCGGGCCGTCGTTTCTAATTTGTTTTTTTTTATTCAGCCGGTGGCGCGACTATGGGCCGTCGTACCAGCCAGTATTTATTTAAACAATATTTGCGTTCGCCTTCTTTGGCGCTGAACACTAAGATGATCCAAATTTAAAAAGGGCGCGGAAAAGATAATTGCGGCGCACTTATTTGTGTTTGATTCTTTTCAAGATGTTCCAAATTCAAAAAGGGCCGTAAAAGATAATTGCGGCGCACTTATTTGAGTTCGATATATTCCAAATTTAAAAAGTGCGCGGCAAAGATAATTGCGGCGCACTTATAGAAGCTTCATACAGAAAACACCACCTTTGGGTGCACTTAAAGGCGAACCAAGTCGTCCTTTTCGAATAGATGGGATGAAAAATTTGTTCCGGGTCTGGGTGTTACCATACCATGGTATTTGCATAACCCTGATATACCCACGACACAGGGAAACCTTGTGTGAGATTAAGACTACGTAGGTGGACTGATCGGTGTTATGTTATTTAGTCTATAGATACTATCCAGAGCATTGATCAAAAATTCTAGAGAATAAAGTTATCTCAAATTAGTAAGTAGTTCTACTACTGGACATAGGCCTCTGCCATGGAATGCCACGACAAACGGTCTTGAGCCGCCTCCATCCCCTGAATACATGCGAGCATAAAAATGTAATCGGTCCATCGAGGCCTTCACTTACCTTTATTCCCCAACGGTTGTCGTTTTGCGAGCTATATGGCCTGCCCATTGCCACTTTTAACTTCACATTCTGAGAGGTAAATCGAAATATATGCCTAATTACTTTACAAATAAAATAGACACCGTCTTTATTTTACCAGTAGATAGCTGTTTATTTTACTTATCTAAAGTATTTATAAATCTTATTTAGTCTAAATACTATCATGATAATACAATTATTATTCTCTAATTATTTATTTTTGGTAATTAATGTATAATGTCGCAGTAAGATAGATATCATAGAAAAAAAACTATCTTAGGGGAAATATCGATTTCGAAACAGTAAAATCTCTCATACAAACTAAATAGATATTACTATTTATAAAATAGATATTGCTATTTAATAAATAGGATATTGTTGTTTATTAAATAGATATTGTTATTTATGAAAAATATATTGTTACTGGTTGTAATTTTGTTGTAAATGGGTTTCGCTAGAACACTCGATCTTCGCCCCATACACTCTCGACTATCGTACTACGTGACAGTTATCTTCGAAGATAGGGATTGTTCTCGTACCTAGTCGGAAAATATGGCCTGACCTTGTTGTGGCCGTAATTTTGTTACTTTAGCTCTGTTTCTATGATATCTAAAATGATTATCTAACAAAGCTATCTTACTACGAAATATAAATAAAATTAACTTATTGAATATAACTATTAAACATTTTAAACAATTTAGAATTATCGTGTCAACAAAACAGTGCAAATTAAAAATAAATTAAATGCTTTATTTTTACAATAGTTTCATAAAAACAGCTCATACTTTTTTTTATTAAAAACAAAGATAAATAAAAATTCGTTTCAATTTTGATGAATTCCATTGATATTATGTTATTTCTTAGCACCTATAAGTTTTAAGACAAACTCTAACTAAAACTCAAACTCTCGAAACTAAAATCACAGCGTAAATAAACTCTTTACTACTTCAGTAAATGTAAATATTATGCAAGAACATTAAATAAACTTGTCAATCAAATTATTATTTAATGATATTTAACTAGGGTAGGGCTTAGACCTCAGAGCGAAAAGATATCCCAAGATAACGTCATAAGATTGTTTTCAGCGGTAAATGAACAACCGTTAATTATGGTTGCAATTTAAAAGCCATAGATAGGTACAATTTTTTCAATGAAATAGACTAGGAAAACAAATGAAAATACATAAATTGTTCATATGTTCCTACTTTAAAGATATCTACAGAAAATAAAAACATTGATCCAAGAGCAGGCAGGCTTCTAGAGTGGATACTCAACTATGGACCACATCCAGGCCAAAGATAGAGATGTGTGAAGAGTACAACTGGCCCATGTGCCTTGCGTTTGTTGACTACGAAAAGGATTTCGACAGCGTCGAGCACTAGACTGTCTCTATCATTGTAACTTTGACAAGCGATATGTGGATATCCTCCGGGAATTTATACAGGAATGCGCGATGCTCCGAATACCACTTCTGGAGCCGAAATTTGACGTCACACAAATGTTGTGGACGTGGGTATGCGGATAGCTACACTGAAGTGGAGATGAATAGGGCACTTAGTCAGATGGACGAAAGCGACCAAAGACTGGTGGCCAAGAGACGCTCGACGGCCAAGAGGCAGACCACTTGGTCGAATTACATCGTTCACGTAGGCAACGAACAAGACTCGCAACGAACCGAACAGAATGGTGTAGGTATTCTGTAGAGGAGGCACCTACTGTTGAGTCCTGTACCCAAAGGGGCTAAGATTATCATAAGAGTTGTTTACATTATATACTAGATAGCTATCCGTTCTGATTAAAACCACAAATAAAAAATACCTAGCAGGGACCTACAGTAAGAAATATTGAGCGATTTTGCGAGACTTACCAATCTAATATCTAATTTACACTTTGGTATGTTCCAAATAGTAATAACAATATAATTTCTACTGAATATAAAATTATTATTAGCTATTTTTACTAAAATACAAATAAATATCTACATAATTATAACATGTCATGGTAGATGACAGCTATGTATTTATTCAACACATAGCTTCTAGGAAGTACCTAAATCCAAGTCTCTCTGTACCAATTTTAAAATTAAATGGTATCTCCTCCGCCCATTATTTTGTTTCCATATTCACTTAGTACCTGAAATATAAAAAAAAATGTTTATATATGAAGGAGACAGAGGGGTCTATTCCTAGGCCGGACAGACCACAGCCAAGAAACAAAATCTTGTCAAAAAGCCGTAAAATGGTATGAACATATCGTTCAGTTAAATAGCTCTATATAAATTTATAAGTACATCATCGTACTTTCATTGGTAAAAAGTACTTATTTTTGGTAAGTTTTCAGTTTCGTTCGACAAAACTTTTGATAGATAAATGATAGATGAACACTTTATCGAAAGAAAAAAAAATATAGAAAAATAGAATATAGTTACATAATTATATGTACTTATTAATTTTTTGTTATAATTTATCCTAGTGTACAATAAAGTGTTCATCTATCATCTATCTATCAACGGTTTTGTCAGAGTTAGCCAGTCAGAGCAAAAATCCAAATGGGAATATCTATACAAATATTTTTTCCGTCTTTGTATGTTACCTTGTAGAGCCAAATGTAGTGGTGTCGATTGGAAAGGGCATGCGCGCGCATAGAGCGCAATCGACGCACGGCGCGCGGCACATCTGCGCCGCCACCACAAAGAGCGCGTGCGCACACGTCTAGCGCGGCAAGCGCCGCCGAACGCCCCGCGCCCGACGCGCACACCATCACGCACGGACGGATGCCTGCGGAGGAAAACCAGCCATCATCATCATATTATTCACCAGCCGATAAACATCAACTGCTGGACGAGGCTTCCCCCTTTTTTTATGCTACTCGTCGGGCAAACAATCTACGGCCAGCAAGTGGGGCTACTCTTGAAAATAGTTCTAATCGCAATCCAGTTCCAATCTCAATCCAGTTTCATTCAACGCTTGTTTGGCACTCTTAAACCAAATCGAGTTTGAAATCAAGATAGAGCACGCGATTGACTATGCGTGAAGAACAACCGGGACAGAAAGTTCCATAAAACTCCACTCCAAATTGTGCATTGAATTCAAGAGTACCAAATGACCAAGGAATCTAGTACTCTCTGACAAATGACACTAAATCCTGAATTAGGATCGAGTAGAGCATCAAGAGTAGCCCTGC
The DNA here is from genome assembly GCA_951392215.1 of Epirrita christyi. Taxonomy (NCBI): domain Eukaryota; kingdom Metazoa; phylum Arthropoda; class Insecta; order Lepidoptera; family Geometridae; genus Epirrita; species Epirrita christyi. The sequence continues at coordinate 1,617,497 of OX595849.1, forward strand.
TGATGGAAAGCAGTTACCGTAGCCTATTGACGCCTGCAACACCAGAGGCATCACACGCGCGCTGCCCACCCTGAGACATAAAGATGAAAAGTCTCATGTGCCTGTAATTTCACCGGCACCCGTACCCTTCAAACCGAAACAGCAATGCGAACACTACTGCTTGGCGGCAGAAATAGTAGTCGTTGGAGTTTCATCAGGTCTTTGTATCATGGACGATGATAAGTTTTTCTTCCATTTCTTAACAAGCTATAGAATTATATTAAGGTAGGCGACATATCCTTGGAAAAGCTTTTTTTTTTGGTTCTATTTGACGAAATCCGTGATGATACCTTCGACCTCCGACGCAGCCTTCATCCTGCTGAGAGTGCCGTTATTCGTCCTTCGCAACTGATCCTCCGCCCTTGCCGGCGAGTAGACGTTCAATCCGTTGCTGGAGCCGTTGTCCTCGCGGAGTTTTGATAGGTTGTTGAACGAGGAACGGTTCTGGTCGCCATAAATCACTTCTACCCCTGGAATTACAAGACAAATAGTACATCGCTAGAAGGTCGCACATAGCTAGCATCACTCTAGGGCCGGTCTAAATAGTATCACTTTCAGCCTCATTACAGAACAGGGTCTAAATCTGAATTTAATCCAGGCGTACTAGTCTAGGCTTAAATATAGATACTAATATCTCGTATATTGGTCGTATATGCCTAAGCACATACGACTTTAATACCAAAGCAGATGGCTTGTTTTCCGAAATCAATTCTCGCGCTACTACACAAATTTCCAAAGTATTAAACTAACGGATTCTGTCACATCACAATAATTGTGATGTCGAAATTCAACAACTGCTAGCTACTGCTAATTTGTAGACCAATGCAAAATATCTATAAATTAATTGTAATTTGCAACGTTAAACTCGTTCCAAGTCGCCAAAGTCTCAATAAAGTCATGTTTTAGTAAAGTTTTACTAAAACTTTGGGGGATAATTTCCACAATTCCAAATTTCCAAATTTTTAAAATGGCGTGAAGAGTTCAGTTTGACTTTATACTACAAACTACTGCTAGAAAAACTCCTCAATTTTCGACTTTTTCCTCTAAAACAAGAACTAGTGCTTTAGTCCTTATTATAAGGTTGAAACTATGAGTGTTCACACTGTTACCTTCTTCGTCAAACTCCTTGGCGGTCTGTGCAACCTTCACGTAGCTCCTCATCTCGAAGAGGAACTCGATCACCGAGTCGTAGTCTTCCGGCACGCCCTTGGCCGGCCAGAAGTACCACAGGTGGGTGACCTGCACACACAGTAAACATTGCAGTAGATATCTTCCCTCATGGTGGACATCCTTGGATCTCAGTACGCTGATCCGTGAGAACATTCCCACTACAGGGTAGTCAGACGGAAGTCTAAACATGGTGATAACTAAAATTGTGTGTAAATTTGAATTGACAGAATTGTCTTTTGTTATTTTTTGCTGTATTTTTCCTTTCATTCTTTAAAATAACTTTTCATTTAAAAAACCTACTTCATGGTTGTAACTTCATAACTTCGTCATTTATAAACCGATTTGAAAAGTTATCTTTTTATTGGATAGGATTGTTCCGATTTTTATCAAAATCCAGTTCTGATGATGGAATCCATGAGGTTAAGTTATTTAGTAGTAGAACGGACGAACTCTTTCACAAGAAGTTTTGTTACTAACAAAATCATTAAGCATTTCATTTATTTGGGCAATCCAAACGAATCCTTGTGATGTCAATGAATAAAATACTTTTGAATTTGAATTTGAAATGCAATGCCACGAAGGGTCATAGGTGGACGTAATATAAAAACTACTGTAGATAGTAGTGGGTAACATCAGGTAGACCAACTGTCGGTTCCATGATATACCTACACAAAAGAAACCCTAAAAACCGTCGACATAGCACGAATGTCTTCTATCATCTATAAAGAGCCACTCACTAGTTACAGTTTTCAAGCAAGTCAGTCGACGACAGATAATACGAGTCGGTCGCACCCAAGCCCGTCTTTCACTGTTACCTCTCGCCAGGTCCTGGTGGCCATGTTGATCAGCTGGATGCTGGAGACGGCATACTTGTCGTGCTGCTCGCGTTTCTTCAGGATGATCTTGAAGTCACCGAACGAGCGCTTGTTGTCTGAGATCTCTGACGGTGGAAGATACTCGTAGCACTTCTCCTGGAAAGTTTAGAAAAGTCCCTTGTTCAATATACTTTTTAAATAATTAAAATAGCTAGCTAGACTTGTATTTTAAAGTTCTAACCTCATATTTTTTATCTATGATTTGTATATTCCGATTTATTAAAAAAAACCCTCAAAATAAATACAGTCTGAAGTGTAAACCAGTTTCATCGTCAAATATGCCATGCGATTTTCAACTTTGAACAAAGCCGTTTGGATATATTTTTTTATTTTTGGATATTTGGATATTAGGATCATATTCCATGCGACGCTAGCAATGAACGAATGACTTACCACTCCGTTCTCCATGTACTCTGTAAGCATGACCACGAGTCGGGAGTTCTGCTCCCATATCATGCGCCAGAAGTCTACCACGGTGTTGGACAACGGCGCCTGCGCCAGTATGTAGTAGTTACGGATGTTGCCTGGACCCTGAAATAACAATGATATAAAATTTGTGCCGTGGTCTGTCCGGCCTAAGAATAGACCCCTCCATCTCCTCCCGTGGATGTCGTAAAAACCGACTACGGGAATGGGTAGCAGCATCCACCTGAGTAGTCAACATGAATACTGCGATCACCAATCCGCCTGCCAAGCGTAGTAATTATAGCAATTATATTTATGGGGGAGGCCTCATCCAGCAGTCCAAAGCTTCCAGCTTCCAGCTTGTCTAAAGGCAAGTGGTGATGATGATGAAGCATTTTATTGGCCCTCAGAGTAGCTCGATTTGCTCGCAAGTGTTCGTTAGGGAACTTGACCCTTTTCACTGAACCTGAGTAAACCATTGTGGCAATGTCAGCTCTATTAGTTATGTTATTTCTGAAAAAGGGTGCTTCTTATGATTACATCGTTGATTTAATTTGTTTGCGGTATTTGACAGTTCATCTCTTAACACCTTTCATATTGCTGCTGCCAGTAACATATAAGTGGCTTTTTGAAGAATGTACCCACTGTTAAAATCACGTTGTTGATTACTCCGTTGATCATCTGTAAGGGGGCCCTTGTTTCGAGTAGTGGGAGAGCAGTATCGGTTATGCATATACTCACTTAACGGTTATACTCACTGATGTCGTTTTCTCTACTCACTGTAACTTAGTCGGCGTTGATATATTCCGTGGTAGGAACGTTGTTGATCCTTTGCAGTGGGACCTTTGTCTCGGGTAGAGGTAGTACGTTGGAGTAGCAGATCTCTACTCACTATAACGTAGTTGGCGTTGATATATTCCGTGGTAGGAACGTTGTTGATCCTTTGCAGTGGGACCTTTGTCTCGGGTAGAGGTAGTACGTTGGAGTAGCAGATCTCTACTCACTATAACGTAGTTGGCGTTGATATATTCCGTGGTAGGAACGTTGTTGATCCTTTGCAGTGGGACCTTTGTCTCGGGTAGAGGTAGTACGTTGGAGTAGCAGGTCTCTACTCACTATAACGTAGTTGGCGTTGATATATTCCGTGGTAGGAACGTTGTTGATCCTTTGCAGTGGGACCTTTGTCTCGGGTAGAGGTAGTACGTTGGAGTAGCAGATCTCTACTCACTATAACGTAGTTGGCGTTGATATATTCCGTGGTAGGAACGTTGTTGATCCTTTGCAGTGGGACCTTTGTCTCGGGTAGAGGTAGTACGTTGGAGTAGCAGATCTCTACTCACTATAACGTAGTTGGCGTTGATTTATTCCGTGGTAGGAACGTTGTTGATCCTTTGCAGTGAGACTTTTGTCTCGGGTAGAGGTAGTACGTTGGAGTAGCAGGTCTCTACTCACTATAACGTAGTTGGCGTTGATATATTCCGTGGTACGATCGTTTTTGATCTTTTGTAGTAGGTCCTTTGTCTCGGGTAGGGGCAATACGTTAGAGCAGCTGTTCTCTACTCACTGTAACGTAGATGGCGTTGATTGCTCCGTAATAGAATCGTTGTTGATCTTCTGCAGCAGGCAGGACCCTATCTCAGGAAAAGGCAGTACGTTAGAGTGACGGTTCTCTACTTACTGTAACGTAGTTGGCGTTGATATACTCCGTGGTAGGATCGTTGTTGATCCTCTGCAGTGGGACCCTTGTCTCGGGTAGAGGTAGCACGTTGGAGTAGCGGTTCTTGTCCTCGCAGCCAGGAGGCACCTCCTCCCCCTTCACGGAGACGGAGGGAATCTCTGCGAATTCCGCTGTCATGGAATCCACGTCGAGCGCAAAGCTGGCTAGTGCTGGATACTGCATAGGGTGTGATGTCACCTGTTGTCAGATTTTAAGGTTTTATCAAATTTCACGTGTGTCGAGAAATCTTACAAGTTTATTTTGACAGACTTCTCATAGTTTGCGTAGGTTATTCAATTTAACAACCTCCGTGGCATGGCGGGTGAGTAGCCGGCTGAGATGCAAGAGATGCGGGTGCAATTTCCGCTGCGGGACAAATGTTTGCATGAGCTGCAAATGTTTGTTTCGGGTCTGGGTGTTGTGGTACTATGGTACTCCGTATAGTTTCTGATACCTACAACACAGGGAATCCTAGTGTGGGATCAGGACGATGTATGTGGTGTTGGGTGGTATATAATGGCTACAGGCTGATGTAAACGGAAGTTGGAAAAGGAAACTCTACAAAGGATAATAGTGGACTGAACAATATTCATGCTCGTTTAGAAAGGGCTTTTTCAGAACTTTAAAGAGCAATATTTTTTAGATTAAATTTATTTAGAAGTACGACCCCTCATCCACGAACCCTTCCACCAAGGAATCACGGGTTTGGGGGGGGAGCCTTCGAAATTCGGAACTTCGAAAGTGTCACACAAGTGTCGTACGAAGTTAAGATTTGAACACGGTTTACTTCGGTTCTGGCACTCGCCGGCCGCTGCCATGGCACGCTTGCTTGGCTCGTGTTTTAATACGATAGTAGATACATACCTCGTCGTCATAGGCAGGGTTGCCATAGCTGCGTTTGCTGGCGCGCAGGCGGTGGTTTCCTTTCCTGTAATTTTTGTTTCATAATTTTATAAACAACCTGTAAAGTTTATTTATAAAAAAACTTTATTGGAACAGTAAATTAGTAATACAGTTCAAAAATTAAAACGATGAGATGAGACCTGCAGTATTAGGTTTTAGGTAACGTAATTCGCTACGTAGTGATATCGGACATTTATTCATCGATTGTCAATTTATTAATTTGTCGGTTCCATGGTAACCAAAAATTACGTGTCACGTTGTTTGTCCGCGATGGACTCCTAAACTACTTAACAGATTTTAATCAAATTTGCACACCGTGTGCAGTTTGATATAACTTAAAAGATAGGATAGCTTACATCTCAATTTTTTTTTTCCTTCGAACGGGTAAGACATTTTTAATATCGTTTTTGGTTTTGTTGTGTTCATAATTGTCACGGAAAGGTTTAAATGTACCGGGACCACCGGGAACACCGGGACCACGCGAACGAAGTCGCGCGCGGGCAGCTAGTATGTTTTAAATTACAGGTTGCGGGTTCGATTCCCGCTGCGGGACTAATGTTTGTATGAACTGCAAACTAGACAAACTGAACTATACAATGGCCACGTTTATTAATAATACTGACCTGTGACCGACGCTGACGCTATCCAGGCTGTAGGCATCTAGTGAGACGGGAGTGCATCTTTGGGCGTACACTCCACGGCGACCGCGACGTCTGACCACTAGCTGTAATACGAGATATAATAAAGTTAATTAAAAAAAAGAACTACAAAAGAATCATCATCATTTTGACCTCTGTGATGAGGCGGGCAAAGATTCACCTGCGACGCAGGAGGTTGCGGGTTCGATTCCCGCCTCGGCATAAATATTTGTACGATCTGCAGATATTTGTTCAGTGTTCTGGGTATTTTCTATGTATAATAAAAAATATCTATCTATGTAATGTTATTGTAATAAGTATATCAGTTATCTAGTACCCATAACACAAGCTCTGCTTAGCTTAGGGCTAGATAATGTTGTGTGACATGTCCAGCATTTATGTATTTTATTGTCTTGCCGTTATCCCAATTTATTTGGGGTCGGCGCAGTACGTTTTTTTCTTCCACTCTCTTCCATACTGCAGAAGGTTTTGCCTAGATTTTTACAGTCGGCCGCCTGCCTGACACCAACCCCTCCTTGGGAATGCTTGTAGGTGGTTTACCCCCCACCGCGCGGTGGACCCAAGGAGCGATAGTCTGCCCAAGGTTCCAAGTCGCCTTCTCTATGACACCCACGGGTGGGATGAGATGGAGTAGCCCTATTCGACCCCGGAACTCTACACGGTCAAGAAGAATTATAAAAGAATCATCAAAATAAATTTATAACGAATTGATGATTTCTGTGGCGCGGCGGGCGCATCGGTTGCGATGCAAGAGGTTGCTGGTTCGATTTCCACTGCGGGACACATGTTTGTATGATCTGCAAATATTGGTTTCTGGTCTGGTTGTTATGGTACCATGGTACTCGTAATTCCTGATACCCACGACACAGGGAATCCTAGTGTGGGATCATGACTACGTATGTGACTGTCGTGTGTTATGTTATGTTCTAATGTGCGGAGTAATCGCGTAACAGACATACAAAAAACATAGTCGAATTGTAGAACCTTTCTTTTTTTGAAGTCAGTCAAAAAATAAATAACATGCTGATACATGTTATTTATGGGAGCATCAGCCCCCTTATTCGCTATGACCAAACGTAAAATAACGCGGACTCGTTACGATATCTGCGTGAAATCATCGCTGAATCGTATGGGTGACGTCACACGTTATTGACAAGGAATCTCTTAGGTCATAGCGAATAACCACCCGGCTCTAGATATTAATGTACCTTAATGAGGTCTTACCAAAGAGCTCTCATAGCGATTCAGTTAAAAAACTATTCAGTACTAAATATCGGTTCGTCGTTGACATCTGTCATTATTGAATAACTTTAATCGCAGTCTAACCTTCTGCTACTGTGCCTTTAAATATAGCTGCGGACATCACGGAACTGGTATTTAGTGCTGAATAGTTTATGAACTGAATCGCTGTAAGACACAAACATGTGTACAAAGTTTAATGAGATCCCTCCCACTAAGCTTATATTGCCCGCACACAATACTGCACTGAGTGAGAAAAATTGCTCTAGCATGACAGTAAAAGTTTATACCAAAATTCCTAGAGGTATAAGATAACTGCCTACTTGTAAATTTAAGACAAAACTCCGTAGGTGGCTCATACAAAAATGTTTTTATGACATTAAAGAATTCTTTCCTGCTAATATTATAAAGGCGAAAGTTTGTGAGTATGGATGGATGTTTGTTACTCTTTCACGTAAAAACTACTGAATGGATTTGAGTGAAATTTGGAATGGAGATACTTTACGCCCTGGATTAACACATAGGCTACTTTTAATCATCATCATCATCATCAATTTTCATCATTATTCACGCGGGTGAAACCGCGGGGCGCAACTAGTAATCAATAAATTACCTAGTTATATAAGTTAAATATTGTACGTCCATAATTAATGGATAAACTGTTGTTTCCACCTAGCTTTTAAGATCTTTATGTAAACAGTTTCTGCAATAAATTTAATTTCATTTGAATGGAGTTTGAAGAAATAAGAGCCATATTAGAAGATTAATTTCGTTCACGTGCAAAAGAGCTTAAGTGCCGTTTTGCTAGCTACCGATGACCTTCTCTTAACTACTCTAAGCAGTTAATAAGTATTGCTATAAAGATTGAATGACCGCCTTGTCTGAAATCCGATGACGGTGCTGTCCACGTCCTGTTCCGATAAGTTTGCGAGAACTCTGTGTAAGCGTTTTAGGGGTACCTATATCTCTAATCTAAACTGATGACATCCGTGGCGCAGCGAGCGAGTAACCGGTTGAGAAGATGCGGGTTCGATTCTCGCTGCGGAAAAAATTTGCTGCAGTGGACGCCTAATGCTGCTGATGATGATAATGATAATCCAAATATTTTCCTGCTACACTCGAGTCCGACTCACACTTGACCGGTTTTTTTATAGTATTTTTTTTTGTCATGCCTATTATCATTATTATTTCTATAATTATCTATATTTATTGTATGTTTTATGTTCTATATTTATATAATTTGGAAGAAAAAAACGCAGAGTAATGAATGACCATAGTACAGCTGTGTGATAAATAATTTTATATTGAAAGTGAAAGTTATTACAAAATCATTCATGCCAGTTTTCAAGAACAACATAGGTAATTGGTTATTCTTTGTTAATATCGAGAATAATAACTCAAAAACTTCAAAAATACTTCAACTTCAATACTTCGAGAACTTGATTAGCCCTTGCAAAGTGTGACAACTAAGCCCTTATCTTAATCATCGTCTCAAGAATGCAAATCATTGAAATGTATATGGGCCAAGTTCTGGGAACCCACTTGAGTTCAGACAGGGCTCAGAGTAATCATAATCAAGAGGTCTCGAGGGTAAAAGCTGTGTAGATACGGATATGAACTTGTTAATGTGAAACGTAAGCAAAGTGGCGCGAAATTTTATTGTATTTTTTGCTCATTACAGCTCATCAACACTTCTTGAGATAGCGAAAACTGATTTTGGGGGGACCAGGAGACACATGTTTTAATTGATATAATATATCTTAGAAATATTATATTATATTAGCTACGAGCATAATGATTTGCATAGTGTTGTTTTCGTTCAACAAAACAGTTTTTTGAGAACTATATGATCTTCTTAAAAATGACCTAACTCATTTTTATAACATTTTAACATAGCTAAAAATAAGAAGCTTTCTAACATATTTAAATTATGTAACTAACGATGAAGAATACCCAAGTTGCCGGCCGGAATCGAAAGCTCGAGAAAAATTTACTATAAACGCCTTAATAAGTAAAGTAAAGTAATTCTTTATTGTTAAAACTGTGCACAAGGTGGTCGTAAATATTTTATAAGTTGCAACAGTTTACAATATAAAATAGACGAACAAATATATAGTAACAATTCCGCTCCTCTCCAACGAAAGCCTCTTCGAACGCCGAACAGAAAGAGACTCTTTGTCTTTCTGTTCGGCGTTCGAAGAGGCAACATGGCTGCGGAGTTTTTGCAGTAGTGTGTCTTTTTCGTTCTAGCACGCAGTGAGCCTACTGTTTCCTGAGGATGCTTCGTTGAGAGGCGAAACACGTGTCGAATTCTTTCAGAGTTTTCGTTGGAGAGGAGCGGAATTGTTACTATATATTTGTTCGTCTATTTTATATTGTAGAATGGATTTCCGCAAAGTCACGCTTGAATCAATTAATTATTTGCAACAGTTTGCCCATTTCAGACGATCTTTTAATCTTAGTGTCTACTTAAGCTTTACGTTATTTCATTCACTCTATAGTCAACCGCTCTGTTACTACTCAAATGTAGAGCCAAAAGTAACGACTCTACGTAAAATTCTCTTCAGGGTCTGTATTAAAGAGCACTTGACTACACAGAATATAATATGACCAAGTTGAAAACTTGATTTATTGGGTGCCCTATGCCAAAGAATACAAATATTATGCGTACATGCTGTGTTTGGTTTCATTGTAACACGGCTTTTTGGTATTCATTTCATGGAAAAAATATTATAAAAAAGTGTCATAAATGTAAAAAAAAAAAGTTAATTCAAAATATATAAGTAATAAATAGAGTAATAATAATGAGTCAGTAAAGTAGTGTAAAAAAGTGTGTATTGTTCAAAGTGTCATAGGCTAACTGCCGTGGTGTGTCCGGAGGGATTACACTAAGGGGTGGGCAGCAGCGTCTACCTGAGTACTTAATATCAAACTGCAATCACCAATCCGCTTGCCAACAGTGGACGTAAATATGCTGGTGATGAGGCTACACTCCACTAATTATCTATACGAAAGTTAGTTATATTTATATTATGTTTGTTTGTTACACGGCTGAATTCATTTTGTTGAACTTTGTTACTACATTGTTAAATGCCTCCTTTTTGGTTTCTACAACTCTTTACAGACTGCTTTGTAATTTCATATTCTAAATTCAAATAGTTGTGCAAAAATTATAAGTCAGTATTATATTTTGTAGAACGTTAAAAGTAAAACCTTTTTTTGTTTTCAATTTAGAATACATACAACCTCAGTGCTGTTTTTTTCAAATTGTAACGGATCTTTTTGGATTATTTTGAGGATTATTGACAAAAGCTCCCGCTTGACGATTGATGTCCAAGCTTTGCCATATGTAAAAATTTTTGAAGTGTCTTTTAAAAGACCGACTCTATTTAGGAGTGAGGCCGAGATACACGTTACTTTAACACGTGCTTATGCTTAGCATTGTCCCTGTCGCTCTCTAGCACGCGTGTTTTACAAGAGTGTGACAGCGACAGGGACAGTTACGTGTTAAATAACGTGTTTTTATCTCGACTTAATTACGTACGTGATTGTCTGCATTTGCAGTTGGAAAATGGACACGCACTAGAGGTCCGTCATCAGCAAAGCTTTGTTTACAATCGCTCTGTAAAAACATCCTCGCTGTGTGCGATATACTAATGCGACACCTAGAAGTACGGCACGGGGGAAGAAAGTATCGACTCGTGCAAATTTTATTTTATTTATAAAATATAGCAAGCGTAGCTTGTGCTGTAAACTTTTGCTGATTCTTTTTACTTTTGACTACCTTCCTAAATTTTTTAAGTTCTCATTTTCTATGTAGGTAAGTATCAGCTTCTCCCTGCTTCGAGGCACCACACAGGCGCTTCCCAGCTGGTGGTAAGGGCGTAATTTTAGTTTATAAGACGATTCAAAATGATCCTTGTGATTTCAATGAATAAAATACTTTTGATTAGATTTGATTTGATTTATACATAAATTCACGCTTTTGAAAGCAAACGTATATACAATATAAAATCGTTGCGTGACTGACTGACTCACTCACTGACTGACTGTCAAGTGTCAACGCACAGCCTAAACGGTAAGTCTTGAAATTTGAACTATTTATAATCTAGGGATACACTAAGAAAGGCATTTTCGGAAATTCACCCCCTAAGGGGGTGTTGAAGTTTGTATGGAAAATACTCCACGCGATCGAAGTTGCGGGCGCTTTCCACTAGTTAGCTATAAAACATAATATTATTGTATAATATATTAACGCTGGTTTTAAAAGTCGTTTTCTATGCAGTAAACAACAAGATGGCTAGTTCAAGACTGTTTATTATTCCTCCACGATGCCTACCCACATATAACAAATCATTACAAATCCAGTACATCTTTCCCTTAATAAACTAATTTTACAAACAGTTACTTTTCAATAGGCATCTAAGTTAAACATTCAACTTAAGTATTTATTTACTAGTTGTTTATATAACCTATCTCCTTCTTTCTTTCTCGAGAAGTAAGGAAACAGGTACCCATTATAAAAGCATAACGTAGGTAGGTTAAAGTAGGCACAATGATCCACGACAGCTATTTAGATACGAAACATGCATATTTATGAAAATAAACGTAATGTAAACAAAATCAAATAGTTACCGGTTTCTCAGCTAGATATAATAATTAGCTAGAATACCTACATGCGGCAACTAAGTATTAGCTTTGATTCATAATTCAAAATAATATTAAGTATATAAGTGTAAGTAGTAATTATGTAAGTTTAAGATATTAAAGTTATATATCATTATTTATTTATTATATTTAACTAATCAATATTTAATTAATAAACAAATCCATGTATGACTACAAGAGTATTATAATCTATTGTTTAACATAACTATTTCTAAGCATAGTTATGAAAACGAGTAAACAAGTAGGTACACCTACGTAAAATTCGCTGGTAGCCATTATCATTTTATCTATAATTCACAATAGGTAGTAATTTAATTCATTATAGTAAGATAAGCCCACCGAAGCATTTTAGGCTGGTAAGTGAGGTTTTATTAGATATAAGATTTGGTAAGTACTTACAATTTTTTTTTTTTTTTTTTTTTTTTTAATAGATCTGGTACGTAAGTAGGTACTACGTAATATCAATACCGTATCTGTTTTAGCTTTTCCCTAGCCTCTCTTGCAGCAGCCCTTCCGGATTGTTGGGTTGAGGGATTCGGAGACTCATCAGACAGACAATCGTAATCGGAGTCGTCATCGGTGTTCACGCACGAACCAAAGGTTTCCGATTGTTCCTCGGATATGTCTCCTGGGGCCCCGCCATTCTTCTCCTCACGGATCGTATCATCAAACAATGGCACGGGAGACGGTGATTCGGGGAGTTTAATAAGGTGCCTCCTATTCCTACGAAAGACTTTTCCCGCGTCATCTGCGACAAAGTAGGAGCGCGGTTGCGGAGCGCGAGAAGAGACGCGCATGTACCGCCGCGTTGAGCCGTCTACCGTCACCACTTCGTCACCGGGGTGTAGCTTCGCAAGCGCCCGAGCATTTTTATTGTACTGACAACGGCTTCTTTCTTGATTACGTAAAATGTTTTTAAGATCAGCCTCATTGTCCCTGTCTGGCTTTAATTTATCAGGGTGTGAGGGCAAGCGCGTATTGAGCCTTCGACCCATGAGTAGTTGGGCAGGACTCGCTATGCCATCTCTCGTGGTAGACCTATAATTGAGCAGGGCCAGGTAAAAATCTTCATTAGAATCTATACATTTTTTCATTAATGCTTTAACTGTACGCACGGCGCGCTCGCTTCGCCCGTTGGATTGGGCGTAGCTAGGAGAAGAGGTGGTGTGCTTAAATCCCCAGGCCTGCGCGAAGCCCCTAAACTCTTTGGACGCGTATGCCGGACCATTGTCTGTAATTAGTTCTTCAGGAATGCCGTGTCTAGCGAACTGATCCTTCATCGCTAATATAACCTGTTTAGAAGTGATACCTTTTAGTGGACATACTTCTACATAGTTTGTAAGATAATCCACTATGATTAAATAATTCGCTTTAGAATATTCAAATATGTCTGAGCCCAGTTTTGTCCACGGTAAATGTGGAATAACGTGAGGTATCATGGGTTCACGCATGGGGCGCGCTGAGTGCTCGGCGCACACGCGGCACCGGCGAACCACTTGCTCGACTTCGCGCGCCATGCCCGCCCAAAACATGACGTCACGCGCCCGTCTCTTGCACCGGTCGATGCCGAGGTGTCCCTCGTGCACACGCGACAACATTTCACTGCGCAGCTCCCGAGGAATAAATACTAAATTATTGCAGAATATCACTCCATACGCGTATTCTAAACATTCTCTGTAGCTCCAGTACTGCCGCACGCATTCTTCCGATTGATACTTACTCATAGGCCAGCCGTACAAAATGTAATCTATTAAAATCTTTGACTCACTGTCATGGCCCGTGTGTTCCTTTATCGACTTGAGTCGCTCGTCGCTGAATCTAACATTTTGTAACAAAAAGCAGGTCTGCTCCTCTATTTCCTCAGACACCTTCGTGTGTAGGCGTTCCGGGAGCGGTGCCCGCGATAGGGTGTCAGCGACGTACATATATTTTCCAGGTTTATAGACGACCTGAAAATCATATCGTTGAGTACGAAGCATCATACGTTGCAGTCTGGCCGGGACCGAATCGAGTGATTTTTTGAATAGTGCTTCTAGCGGCTTGTGGTCTGTTTCCACAGTGATATTGCTTTTACCAAAAACATACTGGTGAAACCTCTCTAAAGCAAAAACGATTGCGAGCATCTCCTTTTCTATCTGAGCGTACCTCTGCTGCGTTTCTGTGAGCGTGAGTGACGCAAACTCGACCGGGCGTCCTCCCTGCAGTAGCACGGCGCCGAGCGCCCGCGAGCTCGCGTCTACTGACAGCAGCGCGGGCTCGCGCGCCGCATACAGCGCGAGCACCGGCGCGCTGCACAGCGCGCTCTTCAGCGTGCTCATCACGCGCTCCTCGCTCGCGTCCCAACACCACTCGCTGTCTTTCTTAAGCAGGTTGCGCAATGGACTTACCTTTTCAGAGTAGTTGGGTATAAACTTACTTACATAGTTTACCATACCTAAAAACCTCTCAAGTGCTTGCCTGTCACTCGGGCTTGGCATCTCTGTGATAGCTCTTAACTTTGCTTGATCTATTTTCATGCCCTCGACGCTGAATGTGTGGCCCAGGTAGGTGACTTCTGTCACACAAAATTCGCATTTATCGCGGTTGAATTTTATACCGACAGAGCGGGCCCTTTGAAGGAGACAGGCAAGACGTCTATCGTGCTCTTCTTTCGTGGGCGCCCAGACGATAATGTCGTCGATGAACGAATCGACTCCATCCAGGTCTTCGAGGAGCTGTCGAACCTTGGCATGAAAAACTTCGGATGCCGAATTTATACCATAGGGTAGCCGTAAATATTGGTATCTTCCGAATGGCGTCCCAAACGTGCACAAGTCGGCGCTCTCGTCATCGAGCTGAACCATCCAGAAGCCTGACTTGGCATCCAACTTACTAAAATACCGCGCACCTTTTAACTGGGTGGCTATTTCAGTTATAGTCGGCAAGGGGTAATGCTGTCGCCTGATCACCTTGTTGAGAGGTCGCGGATCCAAGCATATTCTTAAGCTAGCATCCTTCTTAGCTACGATGACGATACCGTTGACCCAAGAGGTTGGGTGTGTTACCTTCCTTATAACTCCTAACTCCTCCATCCTGGTCAACTCACTTCGTAGTTGGTCCCTCACCCCAATAGGTATTTTTCTAACAGGGCATATGCAAGGACTCGCTTCACTTTCTAACGGTATTTTATAGCGTCCCGGCAACTTACCTAAGCCTTTGAACAGATCATCATAATTATCCAAATTGATTGAATAAATTCTTTGTATTAATCCTAATTCCTCTAATCCATGTTTTCCTAAAATGCTTTGACAGTTTTCACCGGATATTACAAATTTTAATTGAAATTCACGCTTTTTATGTTCGAGCTTAATTGTAGTCGAACCAAGAATTGATAAGTAATTACCACAAAAAGATTTTGCCCGCACCTTATCATTACTCAACTGAGACAAAGAAAACCCTAACTTGAGAAAATCAACCTCTGATAAAACATTTAAATCAGAACCCGTGTCTAATTTGAATTCGTGTTTATACCTACACTCGGGTAAATAGAATGCTTCATGCCATTTATCATTATTGGTCCTTAAAATAGAATCGATACACTCAATCGTAGATATGTAATACAACTCACCGCCGTCGTCGCTGTCCTCATTTACCTCATACACTTTTTTATATTTCCTTGTCGGACACATTGCTTTATAATGGCCTTTAGTGCCGCAAATAAAACACTTCACTCTTTTGGCCGCACACCGATCACCTCCGTCACAGTGACTGCTGGCGCACGCGCCGCACGCTCCGGCGCGCCCTGCCGCCGCCTGCGCGCCAGCGCTGCCGCTGCCGTGGCCGGTCCCGCTCGGCCAGCTCGCCCCCGCTATGCGCACGCTCCGGTCGCTGCCGTCGGCGCCGCCTACGCCGCCGCGTGCCTGGCTTGACCCGCCGGTGCGGTAGCCACGCCTGCCCGCGATTGACTTAGCTCCGCGCTGGAACCCTCTGGACTTCCATAATGCATCCACCGATACGGGTTCACTTTTAACACCTTCGATTTGACGGCTCTGGTCGATTGACGTTTCATTGGCTTGGCAAACTTTGACAGCTTTTTCTAGCGTTAGGTCATCGGCCCTTAACAACCGGTCTCGCACGCTACTGTTGGCGACACCGCAGACGATCCTGTCTCGAACCAAGCTATCTTCCAGTTGGTCAAACTCGCACTTCTGGCTCAATAGTTTTAAAGCCGTGACGTATTCATCTATGCTCTCACCGATTTCCTGGTTCCGTGTGAAGAATTTAAATCGAACCATTATTATGTTGGTTTTAGTACCAAAATACACATTGAAAGCTTCGATTAGTTTTTGCAAGTCCTCTCGATCATCTTCATCCTTGAATTTCAATGTCAAATAAATATCATATCCCTCGGGACCGATCAGATTTATCAGTAAACTTGCTTGTACGTCACTCTTTTCCTTGTGCACACCAGATGCTTTGATAAACACTTGGAACTGTCGTAACCATCTCTGCCACGCGTCAGCGCGAGACGCAGGCCCACCTTCCAAGGTTAACTGCGGTGGAGCTCGAGCATGTTCCATTATTTATGACACTACTCAATATTAACACTGTAATTATACACTGCGAGATGTCTTTTTGCACAAAAACAGTAATAATAGAATTAATTTCGGTTTTCCGCTGTCACCATGAAGTAAACAACAAGATGGCTAGTTCAAGACTGTTTATTATTCCTCCACGATGCCTACCCACATATAACAAATCATTACAAATCCAGTACAGATGTCTCAAGCAAGATCAGTTAATTTAAAGAACGTTAAAGAAAAAGTTTGGTAAGATTAACGAACCTCACAATATGTCCCTTGCCAGTCGATATTTTAATATTATGGATCCAGAGTGAACAGCAACAAAACTCTTTAGTGAAATTATGGATAGAACTTACTTCCCCCTGTACATTGCACTCAGGTTAACCGCGTCCTTTCAAGTTTCAGCCCAGCCAGCGCAGCGGGTCACAGAGCACAGTGACGTATAACCCCGAGCGAGGCGCGCGCGCAGGTCCAATTCAATTATTACCAATTATTACATAAACTTTAAAGTCAAAGAAAAAAAAAGTTTAAAATAAAAGAGTTTGTACTAATGTTTAATATTTTAAATTTTTTGATTAAATTGTTGATTAGTGAAATAGAGACCCGGGTTTTTATCACCAAATTTCATATTGTTTTTTTTTTTGTGTTTTCCGAACTTATTCCAAGAATATGGGTAAGCAATTTAAGATTTATTATTACTAAGTATATTGTTATTAATTACTTGAGGTTGTCGACGGATCTACCCGGGTACATCATCATCATCATCAGCCTATAGAAGGCCACTGCATAGGCCTCCAATGAATGCCACGAACGTTATTGAGCCACCTCCGTCCACCGACTTCCTGGTACCTTTAAATTGTCATCGGTTCGTGGGTTTCACGGTCTACGGTCGAGAGGCCACCACACTGCGTCATCGGTTCGCGGTTCGCGGTTGCCCGTGCAATAGTTTTATTTATTTATAATTTTCCGCGATAAGCAGCCTTATTTCATGACTACACCTCCCGAGGTGTATTATGTAAAAATGAAGATAGAGCCATATACCTATTTATTTATTTATTTTATTAATCTAGGATTCACAGTTATCTTATACTAGTTTTTAAGCAATTAAATATATGCCGTTCCTAAACCAAATCGAATCCACATTTTATAGGCAGATATTATTAGACAAAATAAAACTGAAAGAATAGAAATAAACTAAAATTAAAAATTATAAACTAAAAACAGGTACAAACGTAGCTACATTTGTACCGGTTTTAACATTATTCACCATCGCATAAAACGTGTGTGTGTGTGTGTGTGTGTGTGTGTGTGTGTGTGTGTGTGTGTGTGTGTGTGTGTGTATTTGTGGAGTGTGAAATGTGAGCGTAGTGTGAGATGTACGAGTAAATTTTTATTATTTTTCTAACCTAGCACATGGCTTGAGGAAAAGTAAATAGTGTGTCGGGATCTTGTCGGGATATAAGTGGATCATGTCATTCTAAAGAACAACAATTTCAAAGGATAGGTATATTTCGTTATGTGAAATGTTAACCGGCCCTCTCAATTACATTAGTAAATAGGAATGGGTAACGCAATAATGGAGATCATTTTGGAAGCCTTAGCACTATCTAAATCTTAATGAAACTTGAATAGAGGAAACTTCTTGACCTAAATATTCCTCCTTTTAAGAGGGCACTATACTACAAATTAGGCTCCCCCTTTAACGCACGCGATAACCCGCTCGCCATCTCACTCGCACTAGCGAGTGTTGTTCACAAAAATGTTTTTTTTTGTTTACTATGGCGAAAATAAAGTGTTTATCAAAAAACTGATTTTAGCATAAGAATAAATAGTTATTACCTACTTGTTGTAGTAAAATTTATCTTAAAACACCGTAGGGTTCCTGAGATTTCATTCAAAACGTGTGCGAAACAAGTATTTTTCATTAAATAAAACTTATCGAGGTTTTTTTTACTCATCGTGTTTTCAACTTTACACAATAAATGAAAAAATATAAAATTTTCATATTCCAAAATATTTAACTCTTAGAACCCGTAGATACTGAGTTCTAGATCGATTTTGTTGGGCAAATTCACATATTACGCCTTCTTAAGTTTCAAAAGATTTGGACAGCGCTAAGGCTACCAAAATGTTCTCCATTATTGCGTTCCATATTACCATTTGCTACTATAATTGGGAGACAGGTGGTGGAGTAGTTAACGCATCCCTGTATCTAAGGATTGACGCGAGTTCGAGCCCCGCCGAGTCGGTAATTTTTGGTATTATTATAAATACCCACTAATATTCAAAGGATTCATGTTAGTAGTAGAACTTCTTGTGAAAGACTTCGTCCGGGGAAGTACTACCACCGTACCTATTTCTGTCGCCAAGCAGTAGTGTTCGCATTGCTGTGTTTCGGTTTGAAGGGTACGGGTGCCGGTGAAATTACAGGCACATGAGACTTTTCATCTTTATGTCTCAGGGTCGGCAGCGCGCGTGTGATGCCTTTGGTGTTACAGGCGTTCATAGGCTACGGTAACTACTTTCCATCTGGTGGGCCGTAAGCTTGTCTGCTTGCCAAGTAGCACAAAAAAAAAAAAAAAAAATGAAACTTCTTGACCTAAATATTCCTCCTTTTAAGTTTCAAAAGATTTGGACAGCGCTAAGGCTACTAAAATATTCTCCATTGTTGCGTTCCATATTTCCATTTGCTGTTGTAATTGGGAGGCAGGTGGTGGAGTGGTTAACGCATCCCTGTATCTAAGGATTGACGCGAGCCCCGCCGAGTCGGTAATTTTTGGGATTATTATGAAATCCCACTAATATTCCAAATTTAAATGTTTGTGAGGATGGATGGACAATAAATAAATAATTATCTAGCCCCAAGTTAAGCAGAGCTTGTGTTATGGGTACTAGATAACTGATATACTTAATACAATACATAACATAGATAGATATTTTTTTATTATGCATAGAAAATACCCTGAACAATTATCTGCAGATCGTACAAATATTTGTTCTGAGGCGGGAATCGAACCAGCAACCTCTTGCATCAAAGGCGAACCTTCGCCCGCCACGCCACAGAGGTCGTCAATGGATGTTTGTTATTCTTTCACGCAAAAACTACTGAACGGATTATAAGAGAATCCACGCGGGCGGAGCCACGAGCAATTGCTAGTCTGAAATAAATCACAAATAGTGCGATAACTAATCTGCCTACCAAGCGTTATGATAAAAAACAAAAAAAAAACACAAAACACATACACTCAGGCACATGAGACTCAGGATGCATCTTTGTCTCAGGATGGCGGGTGCAGAGCAATGCCACGTAGGGCGCGGTGGCCTTACCACATAGGACGCAATGCATTGTTTTAACAATTAAACAAATAAATAAGAAATAATTTAAATTTAACAACTAGGAATTCTAAGAAAAACTGTAAAATTTAATTATTTTTAAAATTATTGGCAAAATATTTTTACTAACAGAAACATGACACCTTTTGACGACCTCCATGGCGTAGTGAGCCAGTAGCCAGCTGAAACGCAATAGATGCGGGTTAGATTCCCATTGCAGGACAAATGTTTGCATAATTTGCAAATATTTGTTACGGGTCTGGTTGTTGTGGTACCATGGTACTTTTAGATTCCTGATACTCACGACACAGGGAATCCTAGTGTAGGACTATGTTTGTGACTGTTGGGGGTTATGTTATGTTAAAGGAATAATCTAAAAAGTAAGGTAAAAAAGCCTTACTAAGGGATTACAACTGAAGACTCATCTCCAGTTGTACCCACACACAGTATAGTTATGCCCACAGTAGCATCCATCTGAGTACCTACTTATCACCAATTGCGATCACCAATCCGCCTGGCCTGGTGATTATGGGAAACCCCATATTATATTGAATGGGAGGCGCCGTCTATCAGTGAACGTAACCAGGCTGGCGAGAAGGAAAGTAAAAAAAATATTGCCAAAATTATATAAGCAGATTTTTTCGAGAGACGATATAAGTATTTTAAAATTTCAACAGACGCTTCAACGCAAACTGGCGATTCTGCTGTGACTGCGCATAAGCTGGAGGAAGCTACTTCAAATCCCGCGTAAGTCGTAAATTTTGCAATGAAAAACAATGTTTTGTATTATAGTTGAGGGCTTATTAAAATCGCCATGAGATCCAGTCTGGCTATAAACGATTTTAATGGTAATTTTCTCCTGACCTGGAGATGAAGCCCGAAGGAAGGCACCGGAACTCTGTCACAAGACATACTAGCCGTCTGCTCAACTATTCATAGTTGAGCAATTACTAATTGAGCCGTTGGTATTATCCACTGCTCAACTTAATGCAGTTGAGCAATTTAGTTGAGCATTCAACAATCGGAAAAAACTCGACTATGGGGTAGGCATCGTCCATCAGTAGACATTTAAAGGCTGCTGATGATAACATATCACCCAACATAGTCACATACATAGTTCCCACACTAGGATTCCCTGTGGGTATCAGGAACTTCGTGTATCATGGTACCACAACACTTAGACCCGGAACAAATATTTGCAGATCATACAAACATTTGTCTTACAGTGGAATCGAACACGCACCTCTTGCATCTCAGCTACTCGCCCACTGCACCACAGAGATCGTCTATGATGACGCTGATGAACATGAAAACGGAAGACCAGCGTAGGTTGTTCATGACCTACATATGCTGAGTTAGGGCCTTATTTAACCGACTTCACAAAAAGGAGGAGGTTCTCAATTCGGTTGTATTTTTTTAAATTTTTTGTTATGTCTGTTATCTCTGTCGTTTATAAAACCGATTTGCATTTTTTTTTATTTGATTAGATATACTTGTCCCATTTTTTTCAAACCCCAGTTATTCTGATGATGGAATCCATGAGGAATTAAGGGAACTCCTCAAATGTTATGGACATACTTATAGCAATTTTGGTATATAAACGCAACAAGTTATTGTTTTGTATGCCTTTAGCAAATAAAAACGATTCATTCCCACTAGTCCCTTTTGGCAGTCCCTTTAAAGGTACTAATGGGACTTTTTTTTCCCACTAGTATAAAAAGATTCATGCAGATAGCCGAATTCAATGCGGAAGTCGGTTTTTTAATGAAAAGTTATTTAAAAGCAATAGGTACTTCTTATTTTATTTTTTTATTTGTTAAATCTGTCTTGTTTTTGCAAATAAACTTTTTCTATTCTATAAAAATCCTTTTTTCGCCCATAACGGCTACCTTCAGGGCGGGCGGCCCAGTTATACCAACAGAATACCTACTGACCACCTGGACAACATTAGACCTATAATACCCAGTCAGCTTCCAGTTACCGATAACAGACTGATAGTCAGTGTCCGGTGTCCATAACGCTCCAATGGCAAACACAGGAATTTTTATGAGGATTCGGTTACGCGATAAGTCAAGTAATTAGTTTTAAGAATAACCGTTGGACTTGACACTATTGTAGATAACACAAAGATTTGCTTAAAAATGTGCATTGCATAAATTTATGCGGACCAGAGGCCTTACTCACGGTAAGGGTTACACTTATCTGTCTCTGTGGCGCGGCGGGCGAAGGTTCACCTGCGACGCAGGAGGTAGCGGGTTCGATTCCCGCCTCGGAACAAATATTTGTACGATCTGCAAATATTTGTTCAGGGTGTTCTGGGTATTTTTCTATGTATAATAAAAAAATATCTATCTATGTAATGTATAGTATTAAGTATATATCAGTTATCTAGTACCCATAACACAAGCTCTGCTTAGCTTGGGGCTAGATAATGTTGTGTGAAATGTGTCCAGCATTTATTTATTTATTTTATTTATTTATTTATTTATTTATTCAGTTCAAAAACTATTCAGTACAAAATATCGGTTCGTCGTTGACATCCGTCATCATTGAATAACTTTAATCGCAGAAGTCTATAGACCTTCTGCTACTGTGCCTTTAAATATAGCTGCGGACATCACGGAACCGATATTTTGTACTGAATAGTTTTTGAACTGAATCGCTATAAGAGCTCATGGTAAGGCCTCTGGGCTGCAAGTCTGGATCTCTGAATCAATAAATTTTGACAAAACGGAACTATGTCGATATCAGTAGCATCGAACTCGCTTTATCGATTGTTCGATAAATTCGACAAATTTTACCGAAAACTCTAGCATCGATCTTAGTTTTGACATTTGTCATAGGTAATATTTGACAAAATAAAATTCTCGATATACGTTATTGAGGACAGTGGCATGGTTACATAATTCTGTTGCTATCGATTTAAATCAGTTTCAATGCTGTTTTCTATTTGAAATAACGTTTTTGCGGCTAATTTATGCAGTCTAGTTAGTTGCAATCAAGCTTGTAGACAAACTGCGTAAAATTATGTAATTGCAAAAACGTCATTGTAAATAGAAATAGCATTGAGACTGATTGAAACTGTTAGCAACAGAAATACGTCATAAATTTATCGACCAACGATCCAAGCTTGCAGCCTTGCTTGGCAATTTTCGCAGGTATAAGATTTATCCGAGCTGCTGGTTTATTTAGGAGTATGTATTACTAGAAGTACCGGCGCGGTAGAGGAAGGCCACCACTCGATAGACTAAAGACATTATAAACGTCTCAGGAAGTCGGTGGATTAAGGCGGCTCAAGACCGTTTGTCTTGGCATTCTAGGATGGAGGTCTATATCCAGTGGACTTCTACATGCTGATGATGATGATTACTACAAAGCTTAAGAGGAGGTCACCGGTAGCTAGAACGAAAACGAAGATTGGTGAACGATGTTTGCTTGTAATTTGGCTATTATTTCTTTAAACTTCATGAAATTTTGTACACTAAAAGCTAGACCGCTGTGAGTCAGATTTTTAAAAAAAAAAAATTTTTATGAATTGGTTACCACATAATTTTATAAAGAACTAACGCACCATGGGTCTAGGTATAAGTCTACTATCATGTTGTAAAAAGTTTCATGGAGTTTGAAGAAATAATAACCAAATTAGCAGCAAACTTCGTTTGCATGTAAAACGGCCTTTTGCTAGCTACCGGTGACCACCTCTTAAGCCATCTACACTAGATCGGAATATAATCCGCACTTTATTTTACTTGTCGTTGTTGTTTATTTTTTTTATGTACTTTATTTTTTTGACAATCTCTGTGGCGTTGCGGGTGTGCAGCCAGCTAAGATGCGAGAGGTTGGTTCGATTCCCGCTGCGGGACAAACGTTTGCATGTTCTGCAAATGTTTGTTCCGAGTCTGGGTGTTGTAGGACATGACACAGGTAATCCTAGTGGGTCAGGACTATATATGTGCCTGTTGGGTTGTTATGTTATTTTGACTATTTGTTATCATGAGAATTAGTCCTCTAAGCGCAAAAACTCTCAAATTAATAATAGCGTCACTAACTCGAATCTTAATTGATTTTCAGGGCTGGCAGGCTGATTGCTGTGTCCTTCTAAACAGGTGTGAACAATAGCGCAGTACAACAGCATAGCACATCCAAACAGGTAAGTTTCAAAATGGTATTTGTTAATTGGTCTATGTAATTTTTTGTAATAAAAACACCTGGATGAGTAAAATAGAACGAACAAGTGCGAGTAAGGCCCATGCCCTGCGTTTCCAATCCGTAAATTATTTCGAAATTGTCAGAGCTTTTTTCTAGTATCAGACATTTTTTCCTACAACTTTCACCATTCCATTAAAAAGAAAAAAATAAAATAAAATAAAAGCTGGACATTTCACACAACATTATCTACTCCCAAGCTAAGCAGAGCTTGTTGTTATGGGTACTAGATAACTGATATACTTAATGCAATACATTACATACACAGATATTTTTTTATTATACATAGAAAAATACCAGACACCCTGAACAGCTGCAGCTCGTACAAATATTTTTTCCAATGAATCGAACCCGCAACTTTTCAACTTTGTAGACTTTTCATCTTTATGTCTCAGGGTCAGCAGAGCGCGTATAATGCCTCTGGTGTTGCAGGCGTCCATATGCTACGGTAACTACTTTCCATCAGGTGGGCCTTATGTTTGTTTGCTTGCCAAGTAGTATAAAAAACATCATCATCAGCGGCTTGACGTCCACAGACTTACGCCTCCCTATGAGTGGCACGACGAATGATTCAACTTCATCTTGCGACCGTCAATGTCATCTGTCCCTCACGCCTCGGCTGTCCAACAAAGAACTGAATACTATTAGGAAATAATAGCAGTTGTCGGTTCTGCGAGCTAAATTATGACCTGCTTTTTTATAATTAAAAACAGATATCTCTAGTTAAGGTGATTGCTCTCGCATGTGGCGCGAAATTCAAATTTTATTGTGTTTATTGTAAATCACAGCTAATCAACACTTCTTGAGATAGAGAAAACAGATTTTGCGAAAACTAGGAGACCTAGCACACATGTTTTAATTGATAGTATCTCATAAATGTCATTAGTTAAGCTACGCATACCTTTAAACCAAAAAAACACTGTAAAAATCATTGAAGAGTATTCGTAGCTGAAGTAATGATCTATATGTGAAACTATAAACTAAAACATGTGTGTTAGGTCTCCTAGTTTTCGCAAAATCAGTTTTTACTATCTCAAGAAGTGTTGATGAGCTGTAATGAGCAAAAACGCAATAAAATTTGAATTTCGCGCCACATGCGAGAGCAATCACCTTAATTGGTTTTAGTAAGTTTGTAAATACAAACTTGCACAACACAGACCTATTCGAAAATAATGGTTGCTACATAACATTAAATCTCTACGCAAGGTGTTTTTCTAAATTCAAATAAAACTGAAAGAGTGAAGATTTATTTTGTTTCAACATGCGGAGTTACAGAAGACGTTCATCATCTTCTGGTGGAATGTGTACGAAGCCAGTTTTTGAGAACACACATGTGTAGCCAATATGGTCTGTTGGCGCGTTTCAATGTATCTTATCCGCCCCTTTATGTGAGGCGGCTAAGGCACTTTTTAGTATAGTGTATAATATTATTAGTAGTTAAGTTTTTATTGCAAGACGTAAGGCTGACATAGTCGCAAAGCGACTCAAAGTCATTATACAAATTTAAGATAAAAAAAATACAATAAAAAATAAGCCACAAATGGCTGCTCCGACCCTCTTTACGTACTTTGTGCTTTGTGCTAGAGCTATAGAGAGTTACATTCATTCTTCTGTCTGTACGCAAGGTTTTCTTTTCCAAATTCAAATTTTAAAGAGTGAAGACTTATTTTGTTTTATGTAGGTACTAGGTACCTAGAGCCACAAATGGTGGCGCGCGCCGCCCCACTATGCTAGAGCTATAAAATAGAGTAACTCATTCGTTCAATTATAGTGGCAAAATATTTGTTTTTGGCAGACTCTAACTACATTCTGGCATTATATTAGTAGCTCAATCACGAGGCTGAATCGATTTCAATGAAATTCGACTTCGATATACATACAAATTAGTCACTTGAGTGGTATACCAAAAACCTAAGCCAGTTTATTCCGGCAACAGTTTACCTCAGAGAAAAGTGGATTTTAGTCACAAAAACTGTTAGTTTATGTAAAAACTTTTGTTTGGGGCAATTCGTTCTAACTTGATCTATTAAATATTTCAGAATTACCAAGAAGAATGCAGCGTAAACTCTACAATGTACACCAAAGTAGTGACCGTAATTTATCGTGAGTTTACCAATAGATATTATGCTCATTACTTTGGATATGTTGTTAGAACACTCATCGATACAATCACAAGATATATAGAAGAAAAGCAAATCACGGAAGAAGGTGGAAATGAACGAAACGGAAGATAGCTGAACGAAAAGAATTAACAATGAGTAAAAAAATGGATAATTTTTTTTTTATTTTCAAGTCACCATATTTCTGTAACAATAAAAAACTATAGCCCAACTACACAGTGAATCATAGTATCACAATATTTTCAGTAAAGCCAATCATTATACAAATTGTTATATAGGAAAACTCATTTTACAAAGTTCAAAATGGTGGATACTTTTTAAATTCTAACAACATTTGTGTTCTCTAAGCGCAGAAATACTCATATATCGATATTGACAGTAATCGGTTCAGTAACAAAAACGATCAAAATGGCGGTAACTTTTTTTTCAACTCTTACAATAGAATCGTGTCCTGCGATCACAATGACCTTCAGATTTCGCTTCAGATATCACTTGAGCATCGTACAACTCAGGAAGTGGCTCGCTACGCTCGCCGCTTCCCTTTTGCTTCACACTGTTATCGTGAGTTCGTGTCGCTGCAAGAGCACGAGTGTCTGGCTCCACGCTGATTTATAATGACATTAAACTCAGAGAAGCCACTTTTTTTGTATATAATTTTTCGCATCTTTTGATTGCAAAATCTTTAAAAAAACCTTTCAAACAATGTATTACACGATATGGTACACGTTAAAAAAACTCAATTTTAACTACTTATAAGTAAAGTCAAAGACGCCATTTTGCTTGTTTTTTTTTTAATTATATCCAGGAACCATCTCGTGGTAATGGCGAAACGATTAACACCTGATTGGTTTTCGAGTTCTGAAGGTCCATCCAGACAAACATAAGTAACATACATAGACGCTAAACTCATTACCCTTCCTCACTGAACTATGCCACACTAAAGTAGTCGGGCAAAAATGTAAATACTATGCCATAACACCATTTAATATCAGAGACAGCATTGTGTAGTCGAATTAAATCTACATTATAGTAGGTATTTAAGTCACTTCTTAGGCCAAAGTTCACCAACACATTACATTAATCATCCGGCATGATGGCAAATAATGTACAAAAACATTTGTTGTAGTAAATAGCCGCATAACCCTGCCGTTATGACGTGTGGTGAATTTTATTTTTTTCATAGAATAAATATTAGTATTAGAGTTTATTAAACCGGTAGATAGAAATTGTATCATGTGGTGCATGTCGATTCGGTAGTACCTATTTAGGCCGCACCCGGCGGCGTATATCCAAACCCCTTGTATGAGCTCAATAGTAATATACCGGTAAATGCTGAATGGTACACAGATGTACTGAACTCTTCGCTAAACAGTCGTACAATATTGAGTCGGAAAACTAGAAAAAAAAACCTATTAACAACCTAGTGACTTTTACTGATGATGATAAGTTGTTAGGATTTTTTAATTGTAGAGTCAATTTACTGTCGTTTAAGTCCGCAATATGTGGCGGCCTAACTCTTTCAACACTGGCTCATACACAGAGTTTGGATAGACGCAACGTAGGGTAATTTTTCTCTATCATAATAATGATCTCTTATTAAATAGCACTTACCAGTAGTCCAACCAGTAGCACAAGTGCGATCACTCCAATAGTACTGACTACTATGGCGATCGTGGCCCCTAACCCTGCCTCTTGTGGTCCCCTCGGCGCGGACTCAGTCGTCACCTCACCAGCATAGCTTGTCAAATCTTCTAACTCATTCACAGACATCATATCATCCTCTGTCGTTGTCTCATCTCTTTCTGTTTTAGCTGTAGTTGACTCTGTCACTGGTTCTATTGTTTCTTCATCTACAGTTGTTGGATCTGATCCAACATATGGAATTAGGGTAGGAATATGAGTTGTTGGAGCAGCCATTGTTGATGTTGATGTTATTTCAGGTTCAGGTTTCTCACTCGGTTCGTTTGTTTTAATCTCATAATTAATCTCGTTACTGTGACTGTTTTCTTCAGAAGTGCTATCAGTTTCCACTTCGCTAGACGTGATAGTTTCAGTAGTTGAAACAGTGATAGAAGTAGATTTTTCAGAGTTTATTTCTGTGATGACTTCAAATACGATTGTGGTTGTGTCTTCGGTCGTTTCGGTTGTTGGAACAGTTGTTGGAGCTGCTGTAGTTACTTTGACTGTTGTCGTTGGAACAGTAGAAGGTGGTTCAGTTATAGGCTCGGTTGTTACATCAACAGTCGTTTGAGTTGTGGCCTTAGTAGTATTTACAGTATTCTCTGTAGTTTCCGGGGTTCGTTCCGTTACATTAGCCACGATTTGCGACGAAACCTCAAGCACAGGCGTAGTATCAGTAACGATAGTCGTCGTTTCCTCTATTTCAGTAGAAGTCATATATTTAGGTCTGTATGTGGTTATAGGACTTTCTTTTATTGTTGTTGCCTTGGTTCTGGTTGGCATGGCAGAATGCCACTCGCTTTCTGTAGTAGTTTCAATGGTATGTGTATCTGTAGTTTCTTCGACTATCTCTGTTGGAACGTATGAGAATCTTATTGTTGTAATCTCATAATCGGTTGTGAGTTTAGATTTTTCAGCTGTGATTGTTTGGTTGACTTCGGAGCTAGCGGCGGTTTCATCTTGTGGTGTCGTAACGTCAGCTGGTAGTTTTGTAATCGATTCAAAACCGGTTGACCTTATAGCGTCAATCGGTTGAATAGTTTTATTGCGTGTTTCTTTGCTTATCTCATTTTTATCAGTCGTCAATGCCTTTTCTACTGTGGCTGGTATCCAAAGAGGTTTTACTTCTTTCGATTTTATATCTGCATCAAGTGTATTATCTTTAGCAGTTTCATTCGTCACTAGTTCAGCGCTGCTTTGAAGAGATATATTACTTTCTGCTGGTAACCTCTCTTTGATCTCAGCAGTGATTTTTTTTTCTTCGCTGGGGGATGTAGGTGTGTATACCGGCTGCCATGGGAGCTTGTTCTGGTCGACCTCTGTGACCTTCTTTGTTATGATGTCATTGCTGATAGGACTGACTGTCGACGTCGTTGTTGAGCCCGTCGTTGTTTCTTTATTGTCTGAAATGTAAAATACAAGTCAATCAGTGGTACTTGATATTTGAATTATTCTCTAACATTAATAAAGTTATTTGTACTATATATTCTATAGGAAACAGTTTAACCTTATCAGAAATTTTGTGATTAAAATGTGACTGACAGGGCTGTAGTATGTATGTATTACTTACCTATTACTTCCCCGACCTTCTGCAGTTCATTCTCCGTCGCATTAACCACTGTGCTTGGCAGCGACGGTGGACTGATCAACGATGCCAAAGCCCACGCCGTAGATGGCATCTCCAGATCTCCTATATCCAACTCTTTTTCAGTAGAAGAAGCAGTTGATGTCTTGAACCTCGTTGAACCTCGTTTCCATAATGACGGGATGGTATTATCAGTTACAAACTGAGAATTGACCACTTTGTTTGTCCCGTTGACATCAGTTTGCAATACGGGATCTATTTCAGATGATGAAATAGTTGTCAGATCTGTCCTGCTCGGCCGCTGAGATTTAGAAGTCGAAAACTTGTCTTTTAAGCTGAAATGTTCAGAGTATATCGTTTGAGGACTCGTAGGTTTAGCATATATCCTAGTTATATTCCGCCTTGGAGACATCCACACAGGTTTACTTCGAGGAGTTGTGTATTGAAATTTACGAGTTTGAGGTCTCACAGTCAAAGCCCTTTCTGTTTTGGACGTGACGCTATTTGGAGAGTCTTTGGTTCCAGTCAGATTCAGTCGTTTGGAGTAGCTTCTGTTTCTGTAGTTAGAAAATAATGTAGTTATTCTTTCTGTTGATGAAATCGGATTTTGTGTAGAATAAGGAATATAATGACCCGTGCTGAAAAATGGAAATATGCTGGATACGGGCACGAAGTCTGACGAAAGTATAGATAAGACCTCAGATTTTTCTTCAGCGGTTGATGGCTTTGTTGACTCAACTTCTACCGTAGACTGTGTGGCTTTCACGACTCCTGTTTCATCTGCTGGGGGCGTACTAGCGGTAGTTTCTGGTGGTGAAGATTCATCACAGTCATCGTCATCAGAATGATTTGTGTATGTTTCAGTAGACAACACTGACATCTCATAGTAAATACTCGTACCATGCACATCTGATAACTCTTTGTTGACACTATCGGCTCCTTCGTTGTCCGACATTCGGATTTCTTTGGTGTTTTTAATAAATACTGACGACTTATTACTTGGCGTATTATTACTCGGTCTACCAAGACCAATATTCTGTTTAAGTATTTCATGAACGTTAGTTACATTAGGTGGTGGAGACTTAGCTTTAATAGAGTCTAATTTTTTTATAATACTAGACGAGATCTTTTTATGCTTTTTATCAAAGAAATCATTTTTAGGAGTTGTTAATTCATCATCAAAGTCAAAGAAACTAGATTTGAAAGGTTCTTTATCTTCTTTGAAGCTGTATGTATCTTCTTTTGAGTAATTTGGGAAAATGTAGGATGATCCTTGGTTATCTTTCTTAACTTTATTATTAGAGCTATCGTTATCAGAGTCATGGCTGAAATCATGATCATCGTCGAAACTGGGATTGGTGAAAAAGTTCTCATGGTATTTATCTGAGATGAACTTTTCAAACGAATCATCATCTTCGTCTTCATTATCTTCGTTACTTGGATTTTCTGTTACAGATACTGGAGTAGTGCTCGATAAAAGAGGCATTTTAGTTTTCTTATAGTTTCTCATGCTGTCAATTATTTGTGTTGGCTTCTTTACTTCTGGAGTTGGTGTTACAATGACCAACGTCGCTGTTTCAGTGGAGCTCGTAGAAGTAGATCTGCTTCTTTTAAGGCTTTTTGTGGAATTTTGTCGTGAACCAAACTTCGTACTTCCTCTGCCTTTATACTTTGCATTTTTTTCGGTATGTTCTTCTGAGATTGACTTCTTAGGATTTAGTTCGTTGATAGCTATGTCAGGGGTTTTCAGTACGTTCTTAGTAGGCCACGTAGCGTTGGGCTTGTATCGTGGGGCTCTGTCATCCTTGACTGTGGTCTGTGTGATTTCGTTGGGTAGTGCTATTCCCTCCACTGGTGCGTTGTATAGAAGTAGTATACTAACTACTATTGTTACACCTGAAAATGATAAAATCAAATTTTATTACTCTGCTTACTTTAAAACAATATTATTCAATAAACTAAGTTAACTCAAAGGATAAGAAAGCAATTCTAATTACACAATAATAACAAAGAGGTTTTGAGTATGTAAGTTATTGTATATATTACTAATAGTTATTGTAGCTAAACATCACGTAAAAGTTTTTTTGTAAATTTTCGCGTTTTTTTTTAATTTTGTTTTTTTTGGGTACATACTCAATCATCATTATCATCAGCCATTAGACCTCCACTACTGGATGAGGCCTCCCCCATATAATGCAATGGGGGGATTTGCCATAGACAATTCGCTTGGTAGGCGGATTTGTGAGCGCAGTGTTTGTGTTATGTGCTGGTGGATGCTGCTGCCCATCCCCTGGAATCTCTTAGTCGGCTTTTACGACATCCACGGGAGGAGAAGACTCCTCCGTCTGGTCCATTGGTAATTATTAAAATAACGGAGCCAGAGTATGGATATCCGTACTCTGGCTCCGTCGTTAAAGATTATTTTAAGACTTGTTGGCTTCACTTAAATATAAGTCTTACCTAAGCATATTCTCACTGGAGACTCCATGTCTATTTCATTTTGTCGCTTAAGATTTGTAGAATACCCTTAATTCACCTCGACTCGCACATGGTTTCACCTGAAAAACAAAGCAACCGATTATTTTTTGAAATCAATCCTAAAATGTCGAAATTCTTAAAGTACTAACCTACAACGTAGTTTGTTTTTGTGTGTAGAAAAATCCTCCCTTTTCGGGATTACATACGAAATAATACATCAGGAGGTCTCAAAAGCCCACTTTATATGAATCATAATCCGATTCATATAAAGGAATCGCTGAGGATCTGCAGTGATTCGGAAAATGAATTGCTGCCAAATGATTTGCTCAATGTGGCAAATTCATTTGGTAATAATTCCTTTCGAATTCTCAGCAGATCCTTAGCAATTCCTTTATATGAATCGTCGTATTATGATTCATATGAAGTGGCCTTTTTGGACCTGCAGAGCCCAATTCTCGTAATAAAAATAATCCTATCCTATCCTATCCTACTAATATTATAAACGCGAAAGTTTGTGAGTGGATGTTTGTTACTCTTTCACGTAAAAACTACTGAATGGATTTTAATGAAACTTTACAATAATATAGCTTATACATCAGAATAACACATAGGCTACTTTTCATCATCATCATCAATTTTCATCATTATTCACGCGGGTGAAACCGCGGGGCGCAACTAGTTCAAAATAAATTGCAAATCTCCCAATTGCATTCTTTGGAAGAGGCTTCGTCCATCAGTAAACATCTTACGCTGATGAAGATGAATGGAACATACCCGTATTCTACTAGATTATTGCTTTTGATTGACTATTGCTAGTTATTCATTTATTAACCGACTTCCCAAAAAAGGAGGAGGTTCCCAAATCGGTTGTTTTTTTTTCTTTTTTTATGTTTGTTACCCCATATCTCCGTTGTTTATGAACCGATTTGGATTTTTTTTTATTTGTTCCAGTTCTGGTGATGGAATCCATGAGGAATTGAGGGAACTCCTCAAATATTGTAGGCATACATATGGCGATTTTGATATTTTCAGCAACAAACCAAGCATTTGCATTCAAAAAGTATCATAATCCTTTCACCACTATGGTTCTTTCATCATTTTTTTTCCATCCAAATATTTAGTCGAATACAATGGCGGAAGTCGGTTTTTTAAATGAAAAGTTATTATTATTACTATTGGCAGCATCATTCGACATTAGCATTTGTCTAGGAATTACCTATTTCATCATCATCATCATCACCAGCCTATTTACGTCTAAACGAGACCTCGCTCATCACTATGGAGGGTTTTGCCATAATCACCACGCTTGGCAGGCAGATTGGTGATCGCAGTTAGATGCTACTGCCTAGCCCCTGGTGTAATCCCTTAGTCGGCTTTTACTACATCCTCGGGAGAAGAAGGAGAGGTCTATTCTTAGGCCGGATAAACCACGGAACGAACTATTTAAGTACCGTCAAAATTCACTCATAAGGTCGACCCACATAGATAATTATCATGAGCCAGTAATCACCAAACTTCCAGACGAATTAGCGCCACGAAGCACACAAAGAACGCATTGGGACTGAATGGGGTTCAGTAGGTCAAATCAGAACATGAGGTAGAAATGGGAAATTACATTTTCTTTTGAAAGTTTGACTCACGATTGCCGGTGATTTGTATGGTGCAGTGTATACAATATAAAATTCGAGTTCAAAATATGTATACCTAATAATTTTCATGCCTTTTCCACGCACAATTTTTATCTCGAGCTGAAGAAGTAGGTACCTACTTTGTGAAGTTCTATTTTTAATCGACTTCAGAAAAAGGAGGAGGTTATCAAATTCGACAGTATGTTTTTTTTCCATTGTTTTGCGTAGGTACTTGTTAGTTAGTGTTGTTCCCTTATACCATTACAACCTAGCCAATAAGTATTAAGTAAGTTAGGTAGGTAATAAGTAATTTAACATTGACCTAGATTTATTTGTATATTGTTATACAAGGGCCTCAAACTCTTTAGCGTCCTCGCTCGCGTCCGCTCGCTCGTACACCAAACTATCTCGGGTGTAATTGATCGCTTACACTCGAGAATAACACATAAATTTTCATCACAAATACGAGGAAAAACAGGTACAAAACTTGAATTTTTATAACAGTTTGATGCTAAAAAGAAAATTCGCATGCCCGGTTTCCCACCTTGTTTTATTTTTTTAACAACCGGGCAGTGGCCTTTTCCATTTCTAAACAGAAATAAGGATTTTTCATGGAGATTGTATTTCACTGTAGCATATTAATTAATGCCATGAGCCTCGTTCTATTTTCAAATTTACTTTATTACAGTCCTTGGGCCGTAAATTGCACTTACGGAGGTTAATATGACCAAGTTTGAGAGTGATCTAGTATTTTTATACTTTAATATTTAAAAAAAAAATACCTGTGTACTCAACATGAATCAATCTGCCTGCCAAGCGTGGTGATTATGGCAATCTTCAAAGGCTAGGCAAGGCTTCCTCCAGCAGTGGACGGCTAAATGATGTGTAATCCCATAATAAGGCTTGTACTACACCTACAGGCACTTCAGCTTGCTAAGCCTTTGTTGCAGACGTAGGTTCTCTGTCGGATTTCTTTTGTGATTCCTTAATAACATTACAAGTTTCTTTTTTCTCATAAATACAAATGATTCCGATCAAGTTAACAGTTATTTCCTAACAAATGGAAAGCTATTAAACAATTAGCTACACAAATTAGTGGACAAGAACGCTGTGGTTGCGCCAGAACTTAAAGTTATAACCGTTGTAATTATAGTAGATTCTTGAAATATAGAACTTGTTATGTAGAGTAACCTACACTAACAGCGTTTTCGCACTACGCCCGATCCGAGTCCGATGCGAATCAGTGAAAATTCGGATCTATAGAGAAATCGAACAACGGAAGCCGGATCTAGTGCGTAAGCTACCATAGAAATAGTTCTACGACTACTCCGGACCGTTTTTTCCGGGTTCGGATCGGTTTCGGATCGGGTCCTAAAAGTGGTCTGGTAGATAAATGGTAAGACTGCCCACTGTACAATACATGTAACATAGTTAGTTTTAGGTTTTTGTTTGTGAATTTGTTTAATTTCTTTTTGTATACTATAGTTTGCAATAAAGTATTTTCTATCTTCTATTTATCCAACATTCCGCCATTTAACAAAAACGCGTTTAACATTTAACGCGTTTAAATGTTACGTTAAAACGTCTGTTTTAAGATTTTTCTTAATAATCAGGTAGATTTTAAAAAAATAACAACTGTACACCACGTACTTTACTATTCTCCTGCTGACGTTTCGTTGACCATTTTGAGGTCCTTCCTCATGAGCACCGACCGCGACCACGCTCAAAGGTCATGAGACGGGAACCCACGGGAGGATGTGAGTGGGAATCTGGTAGATTTCCACTGTTGGACGAGGCCTTGCCATAGAATATAAATACGTATAATTTTTTTTAATTACCACGCTTGGCTGTCGGATTGTTTTATTGTATAGATTGCAGTATTGGTGTTAAGAGCCGGTGTTAGCTCCGCCAACTCCTGCGGATGCCAAAGAATGCGACTAAGAGATTACGCCACCCCTGGCGTTAATCGTATGTACAGTAGCATCCACCTGAGTACTTAACACCAAACTGCGATCACCAATCCGCCTGACTATGGTGGTGATTATGGTAAATCCCCCCATTGCACGATATGCATGCTATGAGGGAGGCCTCATCCAGCAGTGGATATCTACCGGCTGATGAAGAGAAGAGATTGATAATAAGTACTCAGATGCTCCTGGACATCCTGTTAGTGCCTTTTACGAGACGGGAGGTGTTGGAGGTGTCTTAGTCTCACGCCAAGACCACCAAGGCTTGATCGATTGACCTTATTTCAGGTTTTTAGGTCTTCTTCTTTATCAGCCGGTAGACATCCACTGCTGGATGAAGCCTCCCCCATAACATGCATAGCGTACAGCCTATGGCGTACAATGGGGTTTACCAAAACCACCACGCTTGGCAGGCAATCCAATACCTGGCGTAATCCTTTAGTCGCCTTTTACGACATCCACAAAAGGAGTTGGAGGAGTTCTATTCTTAGGCTGAGACAACCACGGATCACGGTTTTTAGGTCACCATTCAATAATTAGGTAAGTAGGTACTAAATGGAGGTGTCACGAGCAATTTACTGTGACACTACTAACTGTCACACTACAGTTATCGTTGTCCGTGTGCATGACTGTAAAATTGAGATAAGCGGGTCGGTGACAAGATGATTCCATTCATTTTGAGATAGGTCCTACTAGTGCTACTTTTTAGTAGGTACCTGTATTTTTATACTACTTGGCAAGCAAACAAGCATGCGGCCCACCAGATGGAAAGCAGTTTACGTAGCCTATGGACGCCTACAACACCAGGCATCACACGCGCGCTGCCGACCCTGAGGCATAAAGATGAAAAGTCTCAGTGCCTTTAATTTCACCGGCACCCGTACCCTTCAAACCGAAACACAGCAATGCGAGCACTACTGCTTGGCGGCAGAAATAGGTACGGTGGTAGTACTTCCCCGGACGAACTCTTTCACAAGAAGTTCTACTACTTGTATAGTTTAGATCAAACAAAAATGTGCAGTTATAAACCTACCTAATACTTTATTATCTATGCCTTCCTTAAATTATGTAGCGATTTCTAGAACCTTCTAATTCAGAAAACGGGTGATGACCTCGCATCATATATATAATACTTATAGGTACCTCTACCCCTTATTATATTATTTATTATATTATATACTATATATTATTAAAAGCAAAGCCGTGTTTGTTGCCTGATTCTTCTAGGCTTGGTGGAACAGGAGTAATTTTAGTTTATAAGACGATTCAAAATGATTCTTGTGATTTCAATGAATAAAATTCTTTTGATTTGATTTGACTGATTAAACAATGCTTTTGTTTAAATAACCGACCCTATTGGTACCTCCCAGAGTGCCCAGAATCTTCGTCGTTTGCAACGGTATTTAGTTAGCTCATCTTTATCGTTTTGCAAATTTTAATTTTGTATATTTTACTTGCATTCATTAGTTGTTACTTTAATAATAAAATATGATGTGTAATTTTTTTTATGATTATGATTTCAAGATCCCTAAACCATTGAAACTTGTGAATTAGACGTTAGAAGATTAGAAGTTTCGGTTTGTAGGCCAGTCAAATCTTATAATAAAAGAGCGAGTAAAGCTGAATTTTTGATATGTTATTTGGACCCCTTAGGGGACAGTGAAACTACGTATTTCAAGCATAAAAAAGTTTTGCTACCTGCATAATACGTGAAAAACTTCGGGCTTTTTTCAGTTTTTGCCGTTAAATTCAATAACCATGGGTTTTTTGACCTTAATTACTATGATCAAGTACATAAAATTGGAAAAATTTAAGCCCACTTACAGCTAATAATTCAGCTTTACTCCACGTTTTGCGTTTTTATGCCTTTTTTTTGTATGATTTGACTGGCCTATTGACATTATAACATTATTTTAAGTTATGAGGATGCATTGAAGTAAGCCCAAAAATGGTTAGTTTTATGATACATCCAACTAAAATAACTGCCTGAGATTTCCTAAGCCTTGAGCCGGTTGCAACAGCCATTCTAAGGGCACCGTGAACAGTCTTCGTGCGCATAGATTAAATAATGGGTGTACTGTCGCAGAAATTGTTGTCGGACAAACAAAAAAATATTCTCTCCTCTGTTATATGTTAGTTCTGCCTGTATGTAAAATCAAAATTCTGGTCTGTCCTGAATTTTCATTAGTTACAGGTGGATTAGTCTGGAATTACTTTTTATGTTCTATTTGTGCGGTAACAATTCAGATTTTAATGCAATTTTGATCAACATAGTGCAAAATCAGTTTATCATAATTATCCTAAATATGATATGTGGAATTTACTCTCCTATACTTTGAAATTTAAGCATTAAGTAAGTACTTAATGCTTAAATAAGTCCTCAAATAAGTCAAAGTCAAAAAGAACTTTATTCATTGAAATCACAAGGATCATTTTGAGTCGTCTTATAAGCTAAAATTACTCCTGTTCCAACGCGACCAAGCCTAGAAGAATCAGGCAACAAACTCGGCTTGGCTTACATAAATGGTCCGTCTTACCACTAGGTGAGAAGCGCCTGTGTGGTGCCTCGGAGCAAGGAGTTGCTGATACATAGTAAATGAGAACTTAAAAACCTTAGGAAGGTAGTCAATAGTAAATAAACATCAGCAAAAATATGCAAGACAGCACACGCTACGCTTGTTATACTTATAAATAATAATCTAATACAAACATGTAAATAGGTAAGTACAGATATTGCAAATTTCCATTTTAGCAGTCGAGGGGCAGAGCGACATCAGGCCACGCGGCTTTATATATATAGTCCTCAAATAAGTCCTGTTACTGTTTGACAATCTGCAATAGCAATATTTTAAGCATTGCGTCATTATTGACAGATTATAAGTAACCCTATTAATGTATTATTATTATGTACTAGTTGCGCCCCGCGGTTTCACTCGCGAATAATGATGAAAATTGATGATGATGATGATGACAAGTAGCCTATGTGTTAATCCAGGGCGTAAAGTATCTCCATTCCAAATTTCACTCAAATCCATTCAGTAGTTTTTACGTGAAAGAGTAACAAACATCCATCCATACTCACAAACTTTCGCGTTTATAATATTAGTAGGATAGGATAGGAAGGAAGTAGGATAGGATAAGTATACATAATTGCATACCATATTAAGTAGTAATGTAATCGTCTATATTTCTGCGACTGTGCACCCACGGTGAAGAGGCCCTTTGAGGTTCTGCCTACCCCTTCGGGGAAAAAGGCATGTGCTTATGTATGTATGTATGCACGAAGGAGGTAACAAAATACGATATTTTTAGTAACTGTTTTCATTTCTGTTCATTAATAATATATAGTACAATTATTTTATTTTGATTAGGATTCGTAAATTTAAATTAATGTTACATAAGAACTTAGTACTCTCATTAAATTATTTCCTTCATTATTCGATAAAAACTTCCGTTATCCTTTACTTAAAACTAAATAAAAACTAAATTTCGTAAATTTCGTAATATCGTAAAATACTAATTTCCAGAGGAATTATGAATAAGTCTTTGCTTTTGTGATGTATATAATTGTAGAACAATTAAGTAGTAAAGTTAGATTCTTGCTAGCCTAGACAAACGGTATTCACTTCGAAGCGATTCTATTTCTGCAGTCAAAATACAATACAAAAGACCACGTGACATATCTATAGCTTACGTCAATCTCATACATTTTGGACTTTTCTACCAGCGTCATCGCTATTAGATTGTTACTGTGTCTACGGTCTCTGGTGTGCCGGGGTATGTCCGCGTGACGTGGTTTGTCCGGCCTAATCGATCTCTCCTTCTCCTCTAGTGAAAAGTAACTAAAGGACTACACAAGGAGATAGGCAGCAGCATCCACCAGAGTACACAACACCAATTATATTGCTCACACCAATCCGCCTGCCAAGCGTGGTGATTATGACAAATCCCCCCATTGCATAATATGAGGGAGGCCTAGTCCAACAGTGGACGTCTAAAGGCTGATGAGGAAGAAGAATCCATGTTTTACTAAGGTAAATAAATTAAAAAAAAATAATGCTGGACATTTCACACAACATTATCCAGCCCCAAGCTAAGCAGAGCTTGTGTTATACCCATAACATAACACTAGATAACTGATATACTTAATACTTATTACATAGATAGATATTTTTTTATTATACATAGAAAAATACCCAGAACACCCTGAACAATTATCTGCAGATCGTACAAATATTGGTTCAGAGGCGGGAATCGAACCCGCAACCTCCTGCGTCGCAGGCGAACCTTCGCCCGCCGCGCCACAGAGGTCGTCAAGTAATAACTCATTATTAAGAGGAGGTTACCAATAATTGGGCGCTTACGCCCTTAAACTCGAACTAAGTTTGCTTCTAATTTGGCTATTAATTCTTCAAACTCCATGAAATTTTGTACACAATACATGATCAGTACACTAATATCTAGACACGTGGTGCGTCAGTTTTTATATTTTTTTTTTAATATTGATTTGGTAAACATATCATTTTATAACGCCATGGATCTAGATATTAGTGTACTGATTATCTGTACAAAATTTCATGGAGTTTGATGAAATAATAGCCAAATTAGAAGCAAACTTCGTTCCCATGCAAAAGGGCGTATAAGTGCCCTACCGGTGACCTTCTCTTAAAACTAAGGCACTGCCTACTTGTTTAAAAAAGGGCTAAAAAAATTTCCTCGACAGTACGTATATACTTACATCCAAGGAGCATCTTTGTTGTTACCTAGTTGTGATTCAAGTCACACTTTACCGACACAGCATAACCAATTGCTACTATGCTTTTTACTAGAGATGCAACGGATAGTGATTTGGCCGGATAACGGATAACCGGTGAAGGCTTAGGCCGCGCCAAAGCGCTGGATATCCGGCAAACGAATATCTGGTTACGCGTGGTGGACTGAAAACGCGAACCAATATTCGATTCTAGCAAAGTTTGCCAGAGCTAATTATCTTTCTTCGACGCGTATCGAGGATCTTTTCAGCAGCGTATATCTTTTAAAAAAATAAACATAATTGTGTGCTCACACATCACAATTTGCCATTACATAGGTTTAATGATAACTCTTTATTTAGAATATTAGATACTTGGTTTAATAATGAAGCTATCAATTTTTGATAACTGTTTTGATGCTAAATAAATCTAACTTTTTATTTTTTTTACACAAACAACTATCCGGTATTCATACCGACTACTGTTTACTATCCGGCCGGATAACAGATAGTTATAAAATGGCCGGATACGGCGGATACCGGATAGTAAAAGAATATCCGTTGCATCTCTATTTTTACTGTCTTTCCCATCTATTATTCTTTATTCTACACGTACCAGCTATTATTTAATTGTATTCTGTGACATAGTACACACTTGTTATGCCATCTGTACCTATTATAGTGATGTAACAGCTCTCGATCCATCGATAATGACCTCAATACCCAATGGAGACGAGTTATTCAATTAAGCGACACACATATTTGTCCACTTCAAATACAAATATGTATGTATGTATTTGTCTACTTGTAAATAGCAAATGGCAGTGGTGGTCACCTCCAACTCCTTTACTCTAGCTAGAATGGTCAAATCAAATTTAACATACAGACAACTTATGCTTATAAGTATCTATTTATACTCTGACTTTTAATCTTAGACAATTTTTGTAAACAAAGAATTGTCACTGTGTTTATAAGTGTCAAGTGTGTGAGGAAGGCGCGGGAAAGGGATGTGTGGAGGGATTTAGGGGAGGCCTACGCCAGTAAGGCGACTACTATAAATTAGATAGATTAAATTGAATATAAATTAGATGTAAGTTAAGTGTAGATTTAGTACAAACTAGATAAAAAATACAGAGCACTAAAAATTATTGTTAGTACTTCACGTTTTCTTTAGATTTTTGTTTTAGATGTAGTAGAAATAAAGGCTATTTTATTTTATTTATAAGTGTCATGTATGTGTATGTACACTGTCTGTGTAAGTGTCATGTAAGTGTATCATGTACACTTACATGACACTTACACAGACAGTGAATAGGTCAGACTATTGAAACAAAAAACGGGAATGGCTGGGATGGCAACCCAACAGCCACACCCGCCCACGCCCCGTGTCCTATGTATGTTTTATACATTTTGTATGGAAGTGCAATACTATTTTGTATGGGACACAACGTCTTTGTCTCGTCCTCGTATCTTGACATTCCTTGTTTACCAAAAATGTCTAAGTTTAAAAATTAGAGTATATAGTTATTACAAGCTCAATACCGTTTATATTAGCATTATAGGGGGAGGGACAGAGAGCTATGTCCAAAAGTGGAATTGTACAGGCTGATGATGATGATAACTTAGTTATTGTACGTATCGAATTGAACACAATAAACCCAACTTACCTCCCGCTGTTTATAAATATTGCACTATCACGGCCATTGGTCACAGATGGCCAAATCTTTAATTGCCAAGAAATAATCATTTCTGAAGTTTTACATAATTTACCAACTCCAAGTATAAAGTCGTGTTTCCTTTTAAAGCGACCGTAATATGACGGCTGCATAACAACTTGTCATAGGTAGATAGATTAACACTTTATTGTACACCAATAGGATTTATTAAAATAACTTTTCATTTAAAAAACCGACTTCCGCCATTGCATTCGACTAAATATTTGGATGGTAAAAATTTATGAAAGAACCACAGTGGTGAAAGGATTATGATACTTTTTGAATGCAAATGCTAGGTTTGTTGCTGAAAATATCAAAATCGCCATATGTTTGCCTACAATATTTGAGGAGTTCCCTTAATTCCTCATGGATTCCATCATCAGAACTGGATTCTGACCAATCTGGAAGTATATCTATTCAAATAAAAAAAGAATTTTCCAAATCGGTTCATAATCGCCGGAGATATGAGGAAACAAACATTTAAAAAAAAAAAAAAAAAACAACCGAATTGAGAACCTCCTCCTTTTTTGGGAAGTCGGTTAATAAGCAGCACGATGGGCATAATTATGACGTCAGATGTAGTGGTGTGTCCAGCCTAAGAGTAGACCCCTCCTTATCCTCCCGTGGATGTAGTAAAAGCTTTACTAAGGGGTTACACCAGGGGATGGGCAGTAGCATCCGCCTGAGCATACAACATTGCTGTGTTTCGATTTGAAGGGTACGGGTGCCGGTGAAATTACAGGCACATTAGACTTTTCATCTTTATGTCTTAGGGTCAGCAGCGCGTGTGATGCCTCTGGTGTTACAGGCGTTCATAGGCTACGGTAACTGCTTTACATCTGGTGGGCCGTAAGCTTGTCTGCTTGCAAAGTAGCATAAAAAAAACAACACTAAACTGCGATCACCAATCCGCCTGCCAAGCGTGGTGATTATGGCAAATATCTCCATTGTATTCAATGGGGGAGGCCTCGTCCAGTAGTGGACGTAAACAAGCTGATGATGATGATGATGATGACTTCAGATAATTTATATATTCTTCATTTTAGGGTACCGTACGCAAACAGTAAAAAGCGGGATCCTTACTTAGTG
This sequence comes from Epirrita christyi, assembly GCA_951392215.1. Taxonomy (NCBI): domain Eukaryota; kingdom Metazoa; phylum Arthropoda; class Insecta; order Lepidoptera; family Geometridae; genus Epirrita; species Epirrita christyi. The sequence continues at coordinate 1,660,285 of OX595849.1, forward strand.
CTCGCATTGCTGTGTTCCGGTTTGAAGGGTATGGGTGCCGGTGAAATTACAGGCCATGAATGAGATTTTCATATTTACGTCACAGGATGATGGGCGCAGTGCTGGGACAAGTAGGGCGCGTCCTAGGTAGACTCACTCGAGATTGTTTATTTAAAAGATTTTCTAGAACAAGCTTCCACTAGCTCTTCTTCTTCTTTTAATTATGACTTCGGAGGAAAATCTCATGAATTTTGTCAGTGTCAAGTAGGTATATTATTTTGATAAAATTAGATCTTAGAACAAGGACTGAAGCACTCAGTCCTTATTCTAAGAAATTAGATCAAGTCCTTAAAATGTCATGTCAAGTCATGTTCTAGTAAAACCGTGGCATTTTTACTAAAATGTTGGTGGTAAATTTTCATCCATTTGAAAAGACTCGCAATACACTTATTTATTTGAATTCACTACCATACATGCGCTCTTCGAATTAGCTACGCCTTTAAAATGCCACCCAAAATAACATGATGTTACTCAAAAAATAGTAGAAATTGAAATAAACTAAAATAATAAAACATATAAAGATTATTTTTAGAAAAAAAAAACTTGTCTTTCTTTCTTTTCTCTTTTTTTCTTTCTTTCAAAAAGCACTGAATCAATTTCTATAAAATTGATATGAGACCACCTCTGAGGCCCGATTCACTAACTAAAAAATAGTTAAAATAGAGTTCGGATCATGTTTCGATCTTGTGTCGATGTCTTAAATGTCAGAAATGGTATTCTCCTGACATAAAATACAACACTGTCATGTGATTATATCGAAATGTGACCGAAACTTGGACGATTCAAAGTTTTTTCGTTAATTTTAGCATAAGTAGATGGAGTCTCTCTTTAATCTTTCCAATTACTTATATATATATATATATATATCTATCCTACTCTAATGGTGGTCACCATGAATTGAAAGTAGACTAAATTGTCATTTAACTAGAATTTCAACTTTCAGTCAATTTACAATTCAGTCTCGATTCGGTCAACTTTCAGTGTAGTTTTAAAATAACTTAGAGAATTGGGCCTCTGAAGTATGACCTACCAAACAAAAAAGAATCATCAAAATCAATTATTAATTGGCGGAGTAATTGCATAACAAATAAACAACAAAATAACATAGGTACAGTCGGATTGAGAACAACCTCCTTTTTTGAAGTCAGTTAAAAAATTACATACTACTCTTTTTGAAAAAGCAGAAAATGTCCTCCCGCTAAGTCAATGTAAACCTGAACAACAAACAAAGAGACTTCAATGTCACCATTAATTGCTGAACATTGCTCTACCGCGCTCTACTTCACCCAAATTACAGTTCTCACTTTCGTTGAGGCACCGAAATAATACAAATTAAGCGAAAGTAATCGTGTAAGTAGTCACTCATTATAATAATAACATTGATAACTTTCCTACAAAAATTATGTAAAAACATAACTAACAGTCCATTAATACATGTAAAGGTTGTCTGGTAGAGATCGAAAGAAAGAAGAAAGGTAGAAAGAAAGAAAATACATTTATTTGACCCCAAACATTATATTTTAAAAAAAACAACACTAGCATAAATAACAACGATACGTAGATCGTTACTGTTATGACCGCCTTGTATAACATAAGACCGATTGGCCGCCTGTCTATACTGGCTCTCGCGCAGTGGGCTATGGAGAGAGCTATGCTAGGAGTTTCACTACGTGATAGAATCCGAAATGAGGAAATCCGTAGAAGAACCAAGATCGCCGACATAGCTCTCAGAATTAGCAGATTGAAGTGGCAATGGCAACCTCCATCCACCGACTTCCTGCGACGTTTATAATGTCTTTAGTCCATCGAGTGGAGGGCCTTCATCTACTGCGTCGTCCGGCTTGTGGTCTCCACTCAAGAAACTTTATTCCTCAACTGTTATCAGTTCTACGAGCTATATGACCTGCCCATTGCCACTTCAACTTGCTAATTCTGAGAGCTATGTCAGTGACCTTGGTTCTTCTACGGATTTCCTCATTTCGGATTCTATCACGTAATAATAATAATATATATACTGTAATTTATAATAATTTATAAGTATAGTAGCAAATACTATTGTTTTTATAAAGTTGCTAACGTCTCTAATAAATATAATTTAAATTATCGTGGCTTGGTATCATTTTAGAAAAATTACGACTTGGTATATGATGAAATATATATTATGAAGTATATCATGAAACTCATGAGGTACTTCTAAATGGTCAACGAAACGTCAGCATGGGAGAAAAGTAAAGTACGTGGTGTATTAGTTGTATAAGTGGAATAGGATCGGTTCTCTTCAAGTCTGTGCTCTTAGTGGAACGCTTCGTAATTTTTCTAAAATAGAATTACTAACGTCTGTTCCACATTCCAAATGAATCAAACTACGTCAGAATCATTCCGTAAAAAGTGGGCGTATTATCTCGGGTTTCATTTGTCATTGCATTATCAGTAGATAAATGAAATATTATGTTGTACTTAAAATATAATAGAACATTTTGCGTAGGTCCTTTGATTTTATTTCACAAAGTAAAGCGGCACGCCACTTTTGTGATTATGTTAACCGTCTTTCATAATCAATTGTTAAACCTTTTGATAGCTAAAATAGCTTTTGTCTTATTCTGGAGTAGGTATGTAACCTACAAAAGATTGGAGTGAAATTCCCCGACGCTCATTAAAATTGTGCCTTACGAAGCACACTGAATCCATTTAGCACTTTTTTTTATGCTACTTGGCAAGCAGACAAGCTTACGGCCCACCAGATGGAAAGCAGTTACCGTAGCCTAAGAACGCCTGTAACACCAGAGGCATCACACGCGCGCTGCCGACCCTGAGACATAAAGATGAAAAGTCTCATGTGCCTGTAATTTCACCGGCACCCGTACCCTTCAAACCGAAACACAGCAATGCGAACACTACTGCTTGACGGCAGAAATAGGTACGGTGGTAGTACTTCCCCGGACGAAATCTTTCACAAGAAGTTCTACTACTAACAAAAACTTTACTCGCTAGGCCCTTTTTTAGATACCTCTAGCTGGTCACTATACACAGTGTATCCAAGAAAGAACCAGACCACGAAATACTAATACTGAAATTTTGCAGCGCCATCTCCCGTCAAATAATATTGCAAACTATATATGGCAAGTATTGTGTGTCTTTGAACGAAAGAACACAAAGAAATGCTGGTTGTTGCGTAAGCTACACTCAATTCGACGTTTCCTTATTAGGTTCATAGTAATTGTACAAGCCATGTTCCATGCTTCATTGTCAACACTTTCCCTTGTGTAACACAAGTACAACTTCAAAATGTAGATTTTTACGAGTTATTTAGATTATAATAATGAACCGTGACGAGTTATGTGTCTTACGCGTCGTTGACTTGAAGTTGTTCACTTAAACTAACATCATAGAGTTACAACCAAACTGATTTATGGAATTTAAAAACAAACACTTCGCGAAGTTCATCATCATCATCATCATCCTGTAGACGTCCACTGCTGGACATATAGACCCTAAGAATGTCACGATGCACGGTCTTGAGCCGCCTCCATTCACCGACTTCCTGCGACGTTTATAAAGTCTCAGCGCTAAGTTATGTTAATTAAATTATTAATGATCATAAAATACGAATAACTAATAAATATACCTTAGATAATATAACTATTTTAAGCTTACGTTTTCAAAATTTATACCAGAGTGGCACTTTTATTCAGATAAAATTATTATTATCATTCATTTTGTAAAAACGGGAAATTTTCACGTACCGATATGTTGGTGGAAGCACCAACATATCGGTACGTGAAAATTTCCCGTTTTTACAAAATGACCACCAACATATCGGTACGTGAAAATTTCCCGTTTTTACAAAATGAATGATATAATTCACGAAAGTTACTTTAGTAAAATTATTATCATTATTAAATAAATAAATAAATAAATAAATGCTGGAGACATTTCACACACCATTATCTAGCCCCAAGCTAAGCAGAGCTTGTATTATGGGTACTAGATAACTGATATACTTAATACAATATATTACATAGATAGATATTTTTTATTATACATAGAAAAATACCCAGAAAACCCTGAACAAATATCTGCAGATCGTAAATATTTGTTCCGAGGCAGGAATCGAACCCGCAACCTCCTGCGTCGCAAGCGAACCTTCGCCCGTCGCGCCACAGAGGTCGTCAATTATTATTATTTATTATTATTATTATTATTGTCTTGAAAAAAAAAACAGTTTCCAGAAGATGTTTTTCAGACCTAAGTACTCCAATATTTCTTATCACTAGTCAGGTAATTACCATGCATACTAACCATTTTATTTGTTCAAGATTCAAGATTCAAGATTCAATCGTTTATTTGTAAGAATACACATAATTTTACACATTTAAGTCTTAAATCTATGTAAGTCAATGCATATTCAGCCTGCATGCAGGCGTATAAATATATAAATGTCAAATTAATTAAGAAATTATGTTTCAAAAAATTATCTAGCCAATGAGTTAGCTTCTTCACATATTTCCATTTAATACTTTCAGTTCTTGAGGTAACTTATTATATTATATTTTTATAGATACATTTAAAACATTTCTCTTATGAATATCTTTATGGCATGTAGGTTGATATAATTATCACTAGAAACGGGATATTTACCATGATTTTTGAGCATAATTGATTCCCGATATTTCGGCACAGTTTCATGTGCCATGATCACGGGTAAACTGAAGTCTTTGCGAGTAGATTTTTATTGTTATTGGTAGCCGTAACGATCTACCCTCTTTCTCACTCTTTTAATACGAACCATCAGTTTATCATCAATTTCATTGTCATACTTAACTCCATCTCGACATACGGTAATCAATAATATCGGGAATCAATAATGCTCAAAAATCATGGTAAATATCCCGTTTCTAGTGATAATTATGTTAATAACCATGATAGTTTCAAAAGTTATATGTAGGTTGATGTAGCATATTCATAAACTTAGCTCTTTTTTGTCGTGTTTTTGTTTGTTTTTGTAACAAATAAGCGAGCGCAGCCACCGGAGAAAGCTAGCTAAATAGTAACGTAACAAATAAGAGGAATTGGGCCGATTTAATTTATAACTACGCAATTGATAGGGTCAGATCAATTTTGATGCGTAACAAACAGCCACGGATTATATACACCGTAACATTTTTAATTTATGTATTGCGTTGTGTACAGAGAAATACATAAGCAATAGTGAAATATCTTTATATACAGGAGTGTGGTTTGTGACTAAACGTAGTAAAATTACCGTTTATTCCACGATTTCAAAATGTCTATACATCTGAGGCCCAAACACGAACATCTAACGTTATCGAGACGATATTAGTAAACGTCAAATATGAACCAATCAACTTCCTAAGATTTCAAGTTACCCTGATGTCATTGGCCAATATTTGACATATGCGATCGTCTCGCTAGCGTCTTGGTAACGTAAATTATTCGTGCTGACCCCACTGAAACTCTATACTAAAATTCTTATTCCTATGATATTAATACAAGTGCCTCCTCCAATAAACCTTCTGAAAAACGATGATTTGCGACCTTTTTGATGATATTTAGTCAGCAGTGACTTTAAAAAATCGCACCGTAGAAAGGACAATCATCATCATCATCAGCCTTTAGACGTCCACTGCCGGACGAGGCCTCCCCCATAAATACAAAAGGGGAATTGTCCTAATCACCACGCTTGGCAGGCAGATTGATGATCGCAGTAATCATGTTGAGTACTCAGGTGGATGCTGCTGCCCATCCATGTAATCCCTTAGTCAGCTTTTACAACATCCGGCGAGCTTAAGTCAAAAATGTCAAAACCTCGGAATATCTCTGGTTTTTCTAAAACCAGGCAGCTCCCTAGTTTAGCAATGGTCTACAAATTTACAGTTGATTGCTTGTTTGAATTTTAACATATCAATTGTGATGTGTCATTTTCATACAGGATCCGTCAGTTTGACACTTTGGAAATTTAAGAAGCACTCAAATTTTTGTGTAGTAACGCGAAAACTGAGGTCTAATTCTCTAACTAAAAAAATCGTTAAAATAGAGTTCGAATCATGTTTCGATCTTGTGTCGATGTCTTAAATATCAGAAATAGTGTTCTCTTAGCTCTTAGCTTGTGATTATATCGAAATGTGACCGAAACTTGAACGATTCAAAGTTTTGTCGATAATTTTAGCTTAAGTAGATGGAGTCTCTCTTTACTCTTTCAATTATGTGTATATAACTATCAAAAGTCAGAGTCAAAGTCAAAGTCAAAAAGAACTTTATTCATTGAAATCACAAGGATCATTTTGAATCGTCTTATATAAAATTAAATTACTCCTGTTCCAACGCGACCAAGCCTAGAATATCCTACTCTAATGATAGTCACCGTCAATTGAAAGTAGACTAAATTGTTATTTATGAGGGAGCAGAATACCAACTTTCTGTCAATTCACAATTCAGTCTCGATTCGGTTAACTTTCAGTGTAGTTTTAAAATAATTTATAGTCGATATTTAAGCCTAGACTGGTACGCCTGGTCCAAAATCTGATTTAAACCATATTTTGTAATAAGGCCGTATAGGTTAAAAATAAAAGAATGTTATGTTTCTTAACAGAGCTTGTTGCTCTGGTGATGACTGTCATCAACCTAATAACGCGACCATTGTTGAATGAACGCGTGACCTTAATGCTTGTAGACTATGTGCCTTGACAAAAGGACCACTCAGGTCTGTGTTGTGACTATCACAACACAGTGAACATTCAAGATTAATTCACACAATATAACTTTTCAGTTAAAAAACCGACTTCCACCATAGTATTCGACTAAATATCTGGACGAAAAAAAAATTATGAAAGAACCATATTGGTGAAAAGGTTATGATACTTTCTGAATGCAAATGCTTGATTTGTTGCTGAAAATATCAAAATCGCCATATGTATGCCTACAATATTTGAGGAGTTCCCTCAATTCCTCAAGGATTCCATCTGGATTCTGAAAAAAATGAGACCAATCTGGAAGTATATCTATTCAATTAAAAAAGAAGAATTTTCCAAATCGGTTCATAAACGTCGGAGAAATTAGGTAACATAAAAAAAAAAAAAAATACAACCCAATTGAGAACCTCCTCCTTTTTGTGAAGTCGGTTAAAAATGGGTTGAGTCGTTATAAATACCTAAATGGGTTGACCTTCATTGGGTTAAGATAGAAGCACTCTATTTTCTAACCCACCAAGGAAGCTTAATTTATGTAACATCCAATAACATCACACCCAACAGTCACATAGGTACATAGTCCTAATCCCACACTTGGATTCCCTGTGTCGTGGCTATCAGGAACAACGAGTACCATGGTACCACAACACCCAGACCCAGAACAAATATTTGCAGATCATGCAAACATTTGTCACGCAGCGGCAATCTAATCCGCACCTCTCGCATCTCAGCCAGCTATTCGCCCACTCAGAGGGCGTCAAATATTGTAGAAGTGAATGCACTAATTATCAATCTTAGTCCCACCTGATAATTATACCACATTTAGTCCACTGTTGGGCATAAGCTCCAATAAGCACCCTGCACCCGATGCTCTGGTCTTCTCATTCATATTCTGTCCGACTTTAAATTCAATAATAAGTTACAATGTGTTCCGCGTAGTGTCGTTTGTGAATATGGCTCTCGTCATGCCACAATTCCACAACCATAATTTTGTTTTAAACGCATTACAAAATATAAAATGTCGTGCATTCAATTGCCCTCGTAATAAAACAATCCTCAAAGCTTAGATGGCTTGGATAATAGCTGTTTAGCAATATTTTACAAAAAAACTAACAATACAGTATAATATATTATGCATGATGCACCATTGCAAAATACTCATCATTATGGGTGATGACAGATTTTTAAGAAGCCATGTTTCATCATCAAAACTTATATATAAAATAGTTGTGTTAGCGGACTGACCGACTCTCTCACTTACTGACTCACTCACTCACTGACTGACTCACTCACTCACTGACTGACTGTCAACGTAGTCTTAACTTTAGGTCTACGGCTAACACAAGGCTGACGTTAGTAACGATAGCGAATCGATACTAAGGGCCTCTTTCACAATCTTCAAGTAATGTCTCGAGTAGGCTAGTTGTCGGTTAAAGTCCCATGTTACTGTGCATACGTGTTTCACAAAGGACGAGTAGCACTAACCAGGAAGTAAAGTAGCCTGTATCTTACTTCTTGCTTCATCTGCCGATTAGCCGGTCTAATTGACGAGTAAAGTCAAGTTTCGTCTGGTTTTGTGTAGATAGTATCAAACTGTTTCGAAAAAACTTATTGGAAAGTGTTAGAAATGGATTTATTTGATTAAACGGATCATCAAATATAGAAATTAGAAAAATCATAAGGACAAACAATTCCGTGAGTTCGTGTATTTCACGTTCGTGTAAATTATTTTGTCAAACTTGATGATAATAATGTTTTTTTTGCCAGATTCCGCCTATCAAAAAATAACCCGCGCCGCGCAAATCTGACAACCGTGACGTGTGACTGCCTGACTGTTGATATTTGTCGTTGATGATAGCGTCTATTGAACGTTGATTAATTGAGTTGCTAATCGGATCTCAATTTTATTTTGTGAAACAGATAAAAGTTAATCGACACTTTTACTTGCTGGTTAACGCTACTTAGGAAGTAACTAATCAACACTTTACTTGAAGATCGTGAACGAGGCCCTAAATGTCAAATATTAACCAATCAAATTATAAAGATTTTAAGCTACCCCGATGTCATCGGCCAACATAAACATTTGTCACATAGATAGTCCTCCCACACTAGGGTTCTTGGTCGTAGGGTGGTGAAAAACATGTGGTAAGGATGCAAAAGCAGCTCAGATGCAGTCATGGCACATGCAAACATGTCGTGCAGCAGAGGAATGGTCCAGGAGAAAGCGTGGAGCGCAGTGGACCGCGACTCACGCGCAGACAGACGTCTCAGTAGGGCTGACACTTGCCAACTTTACTGATATGTATATACACGCTGTTTCATCTACCATTCCACTTTGAACCCCTTGGAGGATCTACGGACACTCACTGTTCATTTTACAGCCTTGGTTTAGCACAGGGTTCAAAGGGGTCCAAGTGAAATATCCTCGCTTCATTATCTTTTAAACCCGCTGAAATTAGTAGTGCCTCTATGCCCGGATAATACCCAGGGAATTTGACAACCACCGTCTCGTGGCGGGTATGTAGCCGGCTGAGACGCAAGAGGTGCAAGTTCGATTCCTGCTGCGGAACAAAATGATTGCATGATTTGCAAATATTTGTTTCTTGGTCTGGATGTTGTGGTACTCGTAGTTCCTGATACCCACAACATAGGGAATCCTAATGGGATCAGATTTAGAACTATGTATGTGACTGTTGGGAATATAAACATTATTTATCATTATGCTGCAGATAATTTTCAGGCCCTTTGTTCATTGCTAGCAATTCTGTACAGTATTAAGTACATTTTAAACTACGCTAAAATTGTCGCGCTCTCTCTCTAATATACTGAAATAATAGGGCCCCCAATAATTTAAATTCAAAGAATGATGCACAGAATCACTTCCAATATAGGTAAAACTGACTGATCAACGCCCAGCATAAACCGTAAGTCCTAGAGACCTGAAATTTGGAGGGTACATCCCTTTTGTAGTCTAGGGGTGGAATTTCCGAAATACCATCCCTAAACGGGTGCTGCCGGGTGTTAAAGTTTGTATGGAAAAAACTCTGTGCGGACAAAGTAGCGAGCATTCCACTAGTTAAAAATAATAATACATACTTACATAATCATATATTTTTGTTCGGTTTCTTAAGTCAAAGTCAAAAGTATTTTATTCATTGATCACACAAGGATCATTTGAATCGTCTTAAAAACTAAAACAACTCCTGTTCCAACGCGATCAAGCCCAGAAGAGTCAAAGCAACAAACACGGCTTGGTGGGAAGGGAAGTGCCTGTGAGCCTTGAGAACAAGGAAACGCTGTTATATAGAAAGAGAATGAGAACTTAAAAACCTTAGGTAGATTGTGAAAAGTAAGGAGAATGAGCAAAAGTTCATAGGTTCAGATTAAAGGAATATAATAGTCACATGTGTTTCACCCAATTCTTGCGCTAATATAGGCAAGATAATATTGAACTCGACAATTTTATACCAGAGGCCGTAGACAAAGTAACATTCTAATAGCGATGACGCTAGTAGAAAAGTTCAAAATGTATGAGATTGACGTAAGCTATCGATATGTCACGTGGTCTTTTGTATTTAATTACGACTGTAGAAATAGAATCGCTTCGAAGCGAATGCCATTTGGCTAGGCCTACTTATCTGACAAATTTCTGTTAAAACTATTCTGTAATAACTTTTCATTTAAAAAACCGACTTCCGCCATTGTTTTCGACTAAATATTTGGATGAAAAAAAAATGATGAAAGAACCATAGTGGTGAAAGGATTATGATACTTTCTGATGCAAATGCTTGGTTTGTTGCTGAAAATATCAAAATCGCCATATGTATGCCTAGAATATTTGAGCAGTTCCCTCAATTCCTCATGGATTCCATCATCAGAACTGGATTCTGAATAGATAAAAAAAAAAAAAAAAAAATGAAAAATAGGACCAATCTGGAAGTATATGTATCTATTCAAATAAAAAAAGAATTTTCCAAATCGGTTCATAAACGCCGGAGAAATGAGGTAACAAACATAAAAAAAAAAATACAACCGAATTGAGAACCTCCTCCTTTTTTGGGAAGTCGGTTAAAAAGGTAGTGTGTCAGATGTTGAAATCGTTATTTTTAATCAGTGCAGTTTTTGAGTATTGGTCCAAAAGTAGACAATGAGAAATCGGTTGCAAACCCTGTCATTCTCGTTTTGAAACGTAACGACAAGCAAGAGAGCGAAGCGAGCTGATTTTGTGAGAGCTAATCGCTTTGCACCCTGGCTGTAAGATGACCAACCTTATAGCGTCAGAAAATCTTTTTCTTGTGTGAGAACCCTAATCCCATTTCGTTGAGCTGATCGTGTCGTGACAATAATTTTCTTCTTTTCCCAATAATAACTGGAGCTGTTGATAAACACTTTCATTTGATTGTTTGTTATTAGAACGACCTTGAGAAAGAAACTAACTTTCAACAAACACACAAAATAGAATCAATGCGTTTAAGCTCGATTGCAAATGTTTGTTCCGGGTCTGGGTGTTACAATGGTACCATGGTACTTGTAGTTCTTGATACCCACGATACAGGGAATCCTAGTGTAGGATCAGGACTACGTATCTAGGGGTTGGGTTATGTTATTAATATCTACCATTGCTTTTCAAAAGTACCCTACCTAAAGTACGAAAATTGACAACATTATACAAGGCGAGAGGCATTCTAATTAGTGAAAGGGTAGGCAGGGAAAGAATGGCTGAAATAGGAAGTTTAATTTCCATAATTGAATTACCTTAGCGTTTGTTCCCCTTGTTTTGTTGTTTCCTTGTAAAAATATCTGAAACAATAATGATAAAAATTAAAAATGAACAAAGTTTTGTTGGTTTTTTTTTGAATTTCATAGTTATTTATTCCAAAAAACGAAATACATTGCATGCTGAAATCGAAATCGGTTATTACACATAAATATCAATTCAACTAAGTATATATATATATATATATATATATATATAGCAATTTGTACAATAAAAAAAAATATTTAGTCAAATAACTAATAAGATAAATTCAATAAAATTATGACAAAAGGTAGGTACAATAATGAAATAAAAAAAAAAAAAAAAAATAATGCTGGACATTTCACACAACATTACCTACCCCCAAGCTAAGCAGAGCTTGTGTTATGGGTACTAGATAACTGATATACTTAATACAATACATTGCATAGATAGATATTTTTTATTATACATAGAAAATACCCAGACCACCCGGAACAATTATCTGCAGAATCGTGCAGATTGTATAAATATTTGTTCCGAGGCGGGAATCGAACCCGCAACCTCCTGCGTCGCAGGCGAACCTTCGCCCGACGCGCCACAGAGGTCGTCAAGAGAGTAGTGACACTTCTCCAGAAGGAAACACTTATATTGCAACAATTTATATTTTAGAATAGTTTTTTGGTGAATTACTGATTTGATGTTCAGTGGCAGTTTATTAAATATTTGTACAGCTTGATACCTTGTAGGGTTTTTCATTATATTAAGTGTAAGATTTATTTTATTCCTACACTTTTATTGAAGGTATTTCATCAGCACTCTTAATTTTTTACATTTTTATCAATTAATTTGATATCCATAGAAACATTGGCGACCTCAGTGACGCGGTGGGCGAGTAGCCGGTTGAAACGCCAGCGGTACGGACTCAATTCTCGCTACGGGACAAATGTTTGCATGATCTGCAAATATTTGTTCCGGGTCTGTGTGTTTTGATACTGTGGTTCTAAAAATTTTCTAATACCAATGTCACAGGGAATCTTATTCTGAGAAACTGATCAAAGTGGTAAGTTTTCGAATACGATTTTACGGTGCATTGTGCTTTATGTATCGAATATTTCTGCTCTTGGAAAAGAAACTAAAACACGCAGCGCAATGTACTGCAATTTTTTTATCAAAAGCGATTAAAAATTTGATAGGCTATACCCCCCCCCCCCCCCAGGACTGTATGTGACTGTTATGTGTATAAGCTTATGTGTATTCGTTTATCAATATTTTTTTTACATTCTAACGTAGGTACACCTCCATTAAAACCGTGAATAAAATATTTCTTGTCCCAATAAATTGATTATCAAATGAACCAGTCAATTACAGGTGCGTTTACCTCAATCGCGTGATAGCGAAATGTCAACATTCGGGGCATATACCCCATCATTATACCAACATACAGCACCACTCAATAATGACCTACCCTAATTCTGTTGTGACGGTTTCGTAGGGCACTCATTAAAATTGACGTTTGATTTATGTAATTTTAAGCTCTATGACCCGGTGAAAAAGTTTATATTAGAAATAGAGTAATGGCAAAATAAGTAAGGCTTTTACGGGTAAGCGCTATAGTCATCAAAGGTGATTGACCTACATTTTTCAAAAATTTCCTACAAAAAGCAGTCTTTATGTCGCTACAAAAAATAATAATTACTCTACCAATAAATAATAATATAATATTAATAATAGATAATATAGTAATAGTACCATTGGGTATTCCAATTATTAATTAATTCCATAGTATCCAATTGTACAAGCAATATAAGCTGTTCTTACTCCTAGAGTAATGTTTACTTCCATTCAATGGAAACGAGGCATTGCACGAAGAGCACCAATTTGAATAGCAGTTATCTGAATAGCACCAATGCTATTCATTATAATTAAATACGGAGCCAGTGTCATATTTACTTACAAGTACATTGGAGTACAAGTCAAAAGTAAGGCGAGTCTTCCTGCTACGACAGCTACGGCGTAGCAATTTCTTGCCAATTGTTTTCTTAATAACTGAAGCTTTGTAAGTCAATCATTAATCACATAATACCCAACAGTCACATACATAGTCATGATCCCACACTGGGACTCCCTGTGTCGTTGGTATCAGGAACTACGAGTACCATGGTACCATAAAACCCAGACCCGAAACAAATATTTGCTGATAATATTTGTCCCGCAGCGGGAATCAAATCCGCAACCTCTCGCATCTCAGCCGGCTACTTGCCCACCGCGCCACAGAGGTAGTCAAAATCCCTGAAAAATCGTAGCTCATAATTTTTTATGTTTAAAAATAATGTTGTTGTTCTGTGGGTAATATTTTTGTATAATTCTACTTTCTCTGAGCTCAGAAACGCTCGGTCATCGACACGTAATTTCCAGTAACCGCTAAATTTCAATTCCACAGTAGATACTAATCAAAGATAATAACGACAGGACATAAATTGAGCTATAAAAATGCTGCATTTTTGAGCTCAATTTATGTCCTGCCGTTATTAGCTTCATGCATAGCGTGTGTGTATTAGATAGACAGGAGTAAGCTTTAACTGGAAATTGATAGATAGATAGAATTAACACTTTATTGTGTACACTATATTGTAAAATTATAATTAATATTACTATTACTTTTTAAAATTTGTATGCCTGAATGAAGGCGAAACATGGTGAATCCATAAGTTATATAACATCTGAATTAAACTGTACCTACCTGTGTTTCGAACAAATAAATATTTGTATTTATATTTTTGTATTTTTTGTACACCAAGAATACATAATAGGATTTATTAAAATTAGCAGTACAATGCGCGGCCTTATCGCTGAGAGCGATTTCTTCCAGACAACCTTTGGATTGACATTAACGAGCGAAGCAGTAACTAAACCGCGGTGCAGAGAGTAAAAATAATAATAATAATGATAGAATAATAAAATACAGATTTGTCATTTAACTCGAATACATAATATAACTACTTTTATAAAATAGACTAGATAGAGATTGATCCACAAACCGGACGACACGGTAGAGGAAGGCCCGCCACTCGATGGACTAAATACATTATAAACGTCGCAGGAAGTCGGTGGATGGAGGCGGCTCAAGATCGTTCGTTGTGGCATTTTAAGGGGGAGGCCTATGTTCAGAAGTGTACTTCTACAGGCTGATGATGAAGATGAGATAGATTGAGTACTTTCCATTCGCCAGTAGGTAAGTTAAATGTTTACATGGTATCCGAGGTAACACAGCCAAGCGGACACAACATCCAAACCAACAGTCACATACATAATATAGTCCAGAGGCCTTACCATGAACCCTTATAGCGATTCAGTTCAAAAACTGGATCAGGAATTACGAACTACCTATCATATGGTACCACAACCACCCAGCCCTGGAACAATAGTAGATTATGCACTAATGGAATAAAGAAGTGCCTTATGTCGCGGGCGGCTTATTGAACCCTGAGCGTGACGAGGGACTCTAAAGCGAGGGAGTTATATAGAGTCCTGAGTGAAGCGAGGGGTTCAAGCTGCCCAAGACGAAGACAGGCTTTATTCCAGAGGAGCATACTCTACTTTTCACATTTTCTGCGATACAATAAAAAGCCAGGGCTTGTTTTGATTTTTGCGGTAGTAGATTAGGTATCAATAATCTCTAAAGCGTCTGTTTTGATAAACTTTGGAGTAGAATCACTAGGTATCGTTTGTAATTTTTTATCAACATGAATATTGCAATAAAATTTACTGAAAATCACAGCACCAAACACGCTGTTCACATTCTTTGTAAACGCACCTTTTTTTTTTTTTTTAGTTCTGCTTATGGTGGCCAGTTCTATTTTCGAACAAACCTCTTTACAATGCCATATGGTCATTTTTTTATTAGAGTTTTCTACGAGTCTCCACACGAATTTGACGTTCCAAATTCAAATCACTTTAATCCCTAGGGAGTTTCATACAACTTTATATCCCTAGAGAGACAATGCTTTACTTTACGTTGAGGTTGCATGATTTGTAATTGGACATTGTCGAGCAGGTGGTGTGAAAAATATATTTGCAGATCAAACACATGACAAATGTTTGTATGATCTGCAAATATTCCGGGTTTGGGTGTTATGTTACATGGTACTCGTAGTTTCTGATACATACGACGCAGGGAATCCTAGTGTGGGATTAGAACTATGTATGTGACTGTTGGGTGTTATGTTATTTATATAATCCACCAGAAGAGTACACAATATGGAAGTACTTAAAAGAGTAATCATACATAACTTGGAATTGCATAATGGGCGTGTGAGACCGGGCAAGCGAGTTTCCCAACGTATGCCGGTACATTACCTTATACTCTTATAGATAGCACTAGGTGCCTCTAACTCTTGTAATGCCTATTTAGTTAATCGCTAATTATTAAGTTATAATTCAAACAAAAAGATTTAAGGGAAGGTTACCGACGAACGAAGTTTAATAAATAAATAAATAATGCTGGACTTTTCACACAACATTATCTAGCCCCAAGCTAAGCAGAGCTTGTGTTATGGCAACTAGATAACTGATATACGTAATATAATACATTACATAGATAGATATTTTTATTATACATAGAAAATACCCAGAACACCCGGAACAATTATCTGCAGATCGCACAAATATTTGTTCCGAGACGGGGATCGAACCCGCAACCTCCTGCGCCGCAGTTTGCTTCTAATTTGGCTATTACGTCATCAAATTCCATGAAATTTTGTACACATAATCAGCACTAAATCAAGACACGTGGTGCGTCAGTTTTTTTTTTTTTTTTATATTTATGATTTTATAACCATATAGGTTTATAAGAAACTAACGCACTACGGGTCTAGATATTAGTGTATTGATCATGTGTACAAAGTTTCATGGTGTTTGAATATAACTTTTCATTTAAAAAACCGACTTCCACTATAGTATTCGACTAAATATCTGGATGAAAAAAAAATTATGAAAGAACCATCGTGGTGAAAGGGTTATGATACTTTCTGAATGCAAATGTTTGGTTTGATGCTAAAAATATCAAAATAGCCATATGTATGCCTACAATATTTGAGGAGTTCCCTCAATTCCTCATGGATTCCATCAACTGGATTTTGAAAAAAATTGGACCATTCTAAAAGTATATCTATTCAAATAAAAAAATAATTTTCCAAATCGGTTCATAAACAATGGATAAATGAGGTAAACATACAAAAAAAAATACAACCGAATTGAGAACCTCCTCCTTTTTGTGAAGTCGGTTAAAAATATAGCCAAATTAAAGGCAAGCTTCGTTCGCCTGCAAAAGGACGCAAGCACTTTTTGGCTACTTACCGGTGACATTATCTTATGGCCTAAAAATAGGAGTTCTCCAACTCCCCCTGTAGATGTCGTAAAAGGCGATTAAGGTATTACGCAAGGGGATAGGCAGCAGCATCCACCTGACTGCGATCACCAATCCGCCTCCAAGCGTGGTGATTATGGCAAATTCCCCCATTGCACGCATGGGGTTCTTTCGCTATGTATGCTATGGGGGAGGCCTCATCAGGATGTCTACCAGCTGATGAAGTAGAAGATATTATGTAAGTTTAAATGTAATAATTAACATTGATTAAGTATTATTTTGTGCAAATACACGCAACAACTTACGCAGTCTTTCATCTAATAGGGATTGTATTCAATCTTGAACCACAAAATGAAATAAATGTATCTCTATCAATTACTTTAGTAATGAAAACTGCTTTGGTATAAAGACATACGGACATACATATAGTCGCAAATGACGAAACTATTAGAGTTCTTTGTTCGACTACGAATCTCTAAAACGGGCTTAAATGCAAAGACGTTTTTTTGAGCATAGAACTCATTTACTCTTTACTCAGGATACGTTTTCAAATGGTTTCTATATTGCTTAGCTATATTTATATATACTGTACATAGTGCAGGCCCAAGCTCCATACATTCATGAAACATCTCCTTTTCTCCTATTTGACTACACTTGTTAGGCATTTTTTGTTATTAAGTACCTATAAGATTTATCCTGGCTGCTGGCTTATTAATGAGTGTGTTTTTTTCTGGGAGAAAGCAATGGCAGCGATGAGCTCACCACCGGTCACGTCTTTATTCCTGCGATTGTGCTACCTACGGTGGAAATAGGCCCTTTGAGATTCTGCCTACCCTTCGGGGAAAAAAGGCTTGCGTCTTTGTTATTATAAAATGAGGTAAAATCATAAAAGTGAAACTCAGCCTGACTTTAAACTCAAAACTGTTTCTGAATGTCAGCCCAAGAGTACATCCCATAAGATGGTTGCGAAACCCTGTAAGCGGTACGCCCGGTGTGCTAACTCTCGGTTCAAAGTGCTCAAACATTCACTTCTAAAGGTTCACTAACATAGCTTACTATAAATTAACTCTTTATGTATGACGAAGGAATTGAAATAAAGCCTAATACGAATTAAACAATGATAAACTGTTACTTATATCTTTGTTTACAGAAAGAATAGTATAACTAATACAAGCATATATATTTTTATTAAATACAAATGAAACATTTACTGACACAGCTATATAAAGACCGTTGCTAATGATCTGAAGATAGCTTAACTGATCGAAATCACTACCAGACGTAAGCGTCCCTTAGACTGTATAGCTGGCTGTATAGCCACGCTGAATGGGAATTATTGATAACAAAAAACATGGGATCAAGATTGTAATTTTGGAACGCTCACGACTCGAAAAACATAACATAACACACCCAACAGACACACACATAGTCCGATCCCACACTAGGATTCCCTGTGTCGTGGGTATCAGGAACTACAAGTACCATGGTACCATAACACCCAGAGCCAGAACAAATATTTGTAGATCATACAAACATTTGTCTCGCAGCGGGAATCGAACCCGCAACCTCTTGCATCTCAGCCGGCTACTCACCCGCCACGCCACAGACGTCTGAGGTCTTGGAGGAATTTAACTCTTCGAACGGCTTCTATTCTAAGGCTTGCGGTGGAGGGGAATTCTTGGCTGGGGGTACGGTCACTGGTATAAGAAGAGCTATAATAACCAAGGAAGGACAATGCTTGAACAATAGAGTTTAGTGAGCGTAGAGCGTTGAAGATACGGACGACCCTGGGTTCGATTCCGGGTTGTGCTTCCGTTCTGTACAGTCAGCGTCATAACATCATAAACAACTTACAGCATACCATTTATCAAAATATGTATTAGTTATTTAAGTACTTGCGAATTTTCAAATGTTATTAAACATCGTGATAAAAAATATGCCAGTTGTAGAAATATTTGGATATTAAAAACTGAATTTGTTATTATATTATAATGAGGGGTTTTCACGGCCGTTTCATATCATGCTTTCAGCGTTGGAAATAGATGGCGCTGCTCTGTTACGTCAATGTCAAGTGTCAAAATAAAGTTAAATGTCAACATCAACAACGTAGATATATTTTCGTTTCATGGTATTTATTTTAGCTTACTTCTAAAAACATCACGAAATCACTAGCGCACACTCAAGAAGCAGACACAACCAGAATATCATGACTAATAGCCGCAGACTAGTTAGATAATAGCTTAGTACGCGTACACCACAGATAATACATTTGACAATCTTGGCATTTACAGTTGAGGCAGCGCCATCTATCGAAACAATTTGAACTACTTTTTTTTTTTTAATCGAAGGTGAAAAGCCCTCATTAGACTACTAAAGGTGAGATGACTCAGGCGGATGCTGCAGAACATCCCCTGACATCAGGGGATCATGTCAGGGGATGTTTAAGTATCGTAAAAAATATACAGGTTTTATAAAAATAATCGTGGCATGTGTCCGGACTAAAAATACACCCCTGTGTATATTCTTAGTCACATACGAAAACATCAACGTCAAAACGGTATTGTTAACGTATCCGTCTGGTCTCGTGTAGCTTATACTGAGGCAGGGACCTCTTTGACCCCACATAACAGGTATAGGTATTTGTTCAGGGTGTTCTGGGTATTTTCTATGTGTAATAAAAATATCTATCTATCTAATGTAATGGATTAAATATATCAGTTATCTAGTTACCATAACACAAGCTCTGCTTAGCTTGGGGCTAGATAATGTTGTGTGAAATGTCCAGCATTTATTTATTTTATTACACAAATTCAAGAAAAAAAGAAAGAATTTCTTTATTTGCTTGAAATAGGTAAATAGAGGCTGTTCAATTAAAATATAAGATCCAGATTCCACTGTATAGAAACAGCATGCAAAAATTAAAATCAAAACTAGACATTTTGAACTAATTAAAAAAGTAATTGTACATCTATACATTCATAAACTCTTTTACCAAGTAAAAACCTTAAAAACTATGATTCCAGCATCCAGGCCCGCAACATAACCTTTAAGGGGCACTCCGAAAATATAATGCTGATTTGCCTAGATATTGTGAGTAAACCAGATATTACATCAAGAAAATAACTGTAATACGTGATTTTTCAAACTTTTTTCCATCGATGACCAAGCCACAAACACATTGGCAGACATTTACTATATTTT
Source organism: Epirrita christyi (assembly GCA_951392215.1). NCBI lineage: Eukaryota > Metazoa > Arthropoda > Insecta > Lepidoptera > Geometridae > Epirrita > Epirrita christyi. The sequence continues at coordinate 1,680,335 of OX595849.1, forward strand.
TTTGAAAGTTATGCCTTTAAACTAGATTTTTTAAAATTTCTAGGAAACAACTTCAGTCACATATCGAAAATAAATACTCACCGAAGGAAAATATAGTTTATATAGGTGACCAAACCAATATTTACCTAGACTAATTAGTATTCTCATAATAAATTAAATAAGATTTGAGACTTTACTTCTGTGCAAGATATGGTTGTGCGATATTCAATCTTATTCCGTTAATATTTGCGTCTAAAAGGCGATTCATACATATTATATTTTTGGAGCGCACTCTTAAATATCATATAAAAGGATGCTCCTTCATATTTTTAGGTAGGGCATTGATGCCTACCTCCATATTTATTTTTAACTAGTTGCGCCCCGCGGTTTCACCCGCGTGAATAATGATGAAAATTGATGATGATGATGATGATGATGAAAAGTAGCCTATGTGTTAATCCAGGGCGTAAAGTATCTCCATTCCAAATTTCAGTCAAATCCATTCAGTAGTTTTTACGTGAAAGAGTAACAAACATCCATCCATACTCACAAACTTTTGCGTTTGATGATGATGATGATGATGAAAAGTAGCCTATGTGTTAATCCAGGGCGTAAAGTATCTCCATTCCAAATTTCACTCAAATCCATTCAGTAGTTTTTACGTGAAAGAGTCACAAACATCCATCCATACTCACAAACTTTCGCGTTTATAATATTAGTAGGAAGTAGGATAGGATAGTAGGATAGGATGTTTATTCTTTTTTCTTGTTTTTTTAAAGTTTGTTCCATGTTTAATTTTGTGTTGTTTTTGGCGGAAAATAAATTAATTTTCTTTCTTTCTTTCTATCGTACCTGCTAGCGAAAATAGTAGGTACCTCTACTTATCTACCATAGAACATACAATAAACAAATATTATGTTACTTGCTATAAAATGAATCACTGTGAATAGACGAATGCAGCATCACAAGCCCGATCGACCGTGAACCCCTCACGCTTGACTGCAACCTACACATTTCGAAATACTATTTTGTTACGATTAATTTAATCTTTGATTCTTTTCCTTTTGTTATATGTTCTCGCTTTTTTTTTTTTTTATGTTATGGCTCGACAAACTGGCATACGGCCCACCTGATGGTAAGCGGTTACCGTCGCCTATTGACATCTGCAACACCCGAGGCATTGCCAATGCGTTGCCTGCCTTGGAGGATCCTTTTCACATTTTTTTTGAAGCAGTGCATATTGTTGTTAAGCGGAAAAACCTCAGAAGGGAGCTCATTCCACAATTTGCACGTATGTGGGAGAAAAGATCTCGTAAAGCGAGCTGTACGTGATACCCACACATCGATGATGTGTGGATGAGCTCCCAACCGATGTCGAGAGTAATAAATAATACATAAATTACTTATTTTTGAGTCGTTTATAGATGTTTTGAAACAGACTTGTACTGACAGAGTTAAATACCTACATCACTACATGACCGAACACTGCACAATACCACTCAGAACTGAACTACAAAATTGTTATTTCGTATTAAGATAAAATTAGCAGTACAATGGACGGCGGTATTGGATATTGGATATTGGTATTGGAAACGGTTTCTTCCAGGCAACCTTTGGATGGGGAGTAACAGGCGACGGAGTAACGGAATCCATTAATTAAATTGATCATGGATACTTAATTAGGTATCATAATTATTATGAACCTAAATGGTGTTACTTTTGTATTTTGTTCTTTAATTCTTGAGAATAAAAAAGATTATCACGGCACTGATTTATTTAAAATCTAGTTAAAAAAATTTACTATAAAAAAATACTACACAAGCATTATATACTATCTGCGATCTGCTATCTGTGATCACCACCATATTTCCCCCTGTTTATGTGATAATGATGATGATATTATTATTTACTAGTTGCGCCCCGCGGTTTCACCCGCGTGAATAATGATGAAAATTTATGATGATGATGATGATGATGATGAAAAGTAGCCTATGTGTTAATCCAGGGCGTAAAGTATCTCCATTCCAAATTTCACTCAAATCCATTCAGTAGTTTTTACGTGAAAGAGTAACAAACATCCGCACAAACTTTCGCGTTTATAATATTAGTAGGATAGGATTATATTATGAAAACTGCCTTCAACACGATAAATCTGTCTTTCTCTAGAAATGTTAACTACCATGGAATTAAGGTTACATTTACATTAGGAGTATTCTCTCATATATCTCCAATAACTTTACAGATTTACTCGCAATAAAACAACGGTTATATAACTAACTTTTCTAGTAGTTCAACATGTAACAGCACTTAATTGTAATCATTTCGATGTTATTGGTCGTCAATGCGGTCATCGTAGTTTTCATAGAAGAAAATCGCAGTGCGTGCAATGAGAGAAATCGAGCATGCATATTTATACATCTGTATCGCTTTCTCCCTCTCGTGTAAGATGTTACAAATATGTTACTTCTAACTTTACTCAAGTAATTTTTTTATTTGAGTTAATGACGGGATTGGTAAATGACTTAAGAGGAAGAACCTCCACTCGATGGACTAAAAGACTCAATACCGTTCGTCGTAGCATTCCAGCGGGAAGGCCATGTCCAGCAGTGGACATTTACACTGTGTGTTGATGATGATGAAATGACGGGACCAGCTTGTGGCCCACATGCAATACCTCTTAGGTCACGGCCACCTAGGACGTATAACCTTTATGGCATTACATTGCGCCCGTAACCGACCCTCCGCCAATGTTTTGGCACGAAGCGTTTTTCATTTGTCCTAATGAAATCTTCCTCAGTTATTATTCAATGAGATGAAGGTGGGAGAGCGAACAGGCGAGAAAGTGAACCAGCCGAATGCTCCTCTGCTTTTGAAAAGTCTCATGTGCCTATAATTCCATATCCTTCAAACCGGAATCATCTTCACAAATTTTCACAATAATGCTCGCCTGCTGCTTGTCGGCTGAAATAGGTATATGATTACGCTCCCGTTAATTCATATTAGGCTAATTTGTGTGTCTACTTTCTCTACAGTAGGGGCTACTCATGACGCTCTATACTCGATCCTAATTCAGGATTTAGTATCATTTGTCGTCAGAGAGTAGGTACTAGATTCCTTGGTCATTTCTTGAATTTTCTTGAATACTAGCGTATAATTTAATTGGAATTTTAAGGAACTAAGTGAAATGGACTTTCTGTCTCTGTTGTTCTTCACGCAAAGTCAATCGCGTGCTCTATCTTGATTTAAAACTCGATTTGGTTCAAGAGTGCCAAACAAGCGTTGAAACTGGATTGAGATTAGAATTGGATTGCGATTGGAACTGTTTTCAAGAGTAGCCCCACAGATCTTCGTATTTTTGTACATAATTTATAATGTATACTTTACGACTTGACATTATTTGAATAATCTAAGCTACTTGACATTGGGAAAATTGAATATTTCCTGAGAAAAACAGTTTTATTTGGTGGTTTGTTAACTGTTTGCAACTCTAGATTTATTTGAAAGTTTTCTTTAGTACGAAAAACATTATTACTTTAGAACTGTAAAAGTCACCTCTGACAGAAACTAATTAAGTTAGTAAAACATACGAACAATAACAAAAATATCGCATGGCGATCGCTGAACTACTATGCAGTAAGCAAAATACAATTTCAGCCGTAATTTCACGGTCAGGCTTCAACAGAGAGTGGCTCGTTCAAGGTTGCGTAGCACTATAATAGCACTATATATCATTGTGTACGAATAATGATTTGACATTCTATAACAGACCTGTTAGGGTGAAATAACTTGTTTTTGCATGGCTTATACAAAATATGCATGAGATTGATTCGGATATTAATAAAAAAAAAATTAAAATTAAACTACATCTTACTAAGGCAAGAACTAACTATGGAAAGAACACGATATTGTGTGGGGGAGCACAGCTGTATAATAAGTTGCCTAGCAATGTAAAAGAGTGCGTCAACTTAAATATGTATAAAAATAAACTTAAGAAGTATATATATTCTATAGTATAAGTACATTATCTAAGGCTCCAGAGGCCAAACAGCATTAACATAATATTAGTATTATTTATATCTCATTGTAAGTGAACTATTTAGTTTTTATGAGAAATAAAGTTCTTTAAACCTATATGATGAACTCACGCATTTGTAGTCTGTATTCCCGTAATCTTCGCTAACTACCCTTAGGTTTGATTTCACCAACAAATAAAAGGCGGTTATACAACTGTTTAGCCTAACCAATGCTTTTTGACAGGTCTTTTCAATGATTATTCTGTCGCCTTGACTAATGGTTAGATTTAACAAGATTAGACCAGAGATTTACTAACTATAAAATAATAATAATAAAAAGCCTTTATTTCTGTACATACATACATACATATAGGTATTAAAAGTTTACTTCCTAATCTAAATCATTCTGTACAGTTTGTCTTTCGACATAGGCCTCCTCTAATGTTTTCCACTCATTTCTATCCATAGCTGTTCTTCTCCATTTGGTTCCAGCTACTTTTTTCAGATCATCTTCCCATCTTTTGGGCTGTCCTTCCCTTTTCCTCTTTTTTCTCGTGGGTACCACTCTGTAATTATTTTTGTCCATTTTGCAATTTTCTCTCTGATGATGTGACCGGACCATCTCCACTTGAGTTGTTTTTTTGTTTTTTCTACATTTTTGAATTTAGTTTTTCCCTTTATTATGGTAAGCCTTACTTTATCTTTGCGTTTGATTCCGCTAACACTTCTTTCCATGGAATTTTTCTTGTCAAAATTCCATGGATTTACTAACTAAGAGAGTATGGTCAAATTGGCTCTTAGTCTAGCATTTTGACAAAACCCGAGACTATAATTAATCTGTGATATTCCGTAGTATATATTAGTGAACTCTAAAATGTACAATAGCTAACGCTGTAGGTTACTACAATCCTAAGTCAACAGCCTCTATAAACCTCCGTGGCGTGGCAGGTGAGTAGCCGCCTAAGACGCAAGAGGTGTGGGTTCGATACCCGCTGCGGATCATATGATTTGGTTTGATTTGGTTTGTATATGATCTATTTTATTTTATTTATTTAACAAAATTCACAGCACTTTTAAATTGTACATAGTAATTCTTTAATTGTATTATGCAAATATTTGTTCCGGGTCTGGGTGTTGTGGTACCATAGTACTCGTAGTTCCTAAAACCCACGACACAGGTAACTCTAGTGTGGGATCAGCCGGCCTAGACAAACGGTATTCGCTTCGAAGCGATTCTATTTCTACAGTCGTAGTACAATACAAAAGACCACGTGACATATCGATAGCTTACGTCAATCTCATACATTTTGGACTTTTCTACTAGCGTCATTGCTATTAGAATGTTACGTTGTCTATGGCATCAGGACTATGTAGGTAACTGTTGGGGTGTTATGTTAGTTAAGCCTATACTTACTGGATAATCAAATAGGTGACAAGTTAATGTTATTAAAGCCATTAGAAAACAGCAAAGACAGTGATCGAATCAATTTTAAATAACGAGCTTTCCTATAATGTTTTGAAAAGCGGAGAAAATTCTGTCAGCGACATTTATGATCGTCAATCACGTGATCATTCATGACGTAAATTACGATGTTAAATAAAAATGAGCTTCGTTGGTGGCTGACCGTCAAAAAGGCAACCATTTCTGGACTGCGCCATCTATGCATGGATTTAGAACTATTTTCTTTCAGCTGTCAGAAAACTCCCCATTATCTATGCTACTTGACATTGGCAAATTGAGAAAATACTCACATGCCATTAACATTGTAGGGTTCGTCGAATCTAAAACTGAACGCCCCCCACCACTTTTATTGCACTTGACACTAGCTTGACGTTCAAAAATGGTCCTTGTATTTACGGATTAAGGAATATTTTATTTAGACGCTATGCTTTATGATCAATCCTTGTTAGCATATAGCTTTGCATACAGGTATTTAAAGTAATCTATACTCATAATCATACTCATTTATTTACCGTAGGAGCTTTACAGCACACTTGGTTATGTCAAATTTACACAGTAGGAACAATAAATAATAAACGAAACAAATACAGAAATATAACCTACTCAGAGCCATCCAAAAACAGACAAGCATACGGATACACAAGATAACACAATAACACAAAAAACTAAAAACTAAAAATACAAGTTATAATTTAAAGCTGCTGTAAATGGGCGTTGTCAACAAATTACAATTACAATTCTTGTCAAACATTAAATTACTTATACCAATATTAAAAGATTCAAAGAGAAAATATCAGAAACATAAGCAGCTTTAAAGGGGCATATGTATAGATATGCATATGCATATGTATGTATATGTATAGATGTATAGATTATAGATATAGTTTTAGTGCGTATTCTAACTAAAACTCGTTACACTAGAGCGGATAGCGGATAAAACAGATTACTGATTAATAAACGTTGGTTGCAGAACCGGCAGGTTTATCCAAGATGTATTAAATATGTTAGTATCTGTGTTGAGATCAAGGCATTACCCGAGGTAACAGTAAAAGAACCTTGATTACATGTCTTGACTTCAACCATAGAGTACGTAGGTCTACAAATACACAGCATTAAGAAAACCTTCGTTAATATGGAGCGCGTACATAATAAACACACTGTACAGTTTGTATACCTACCTATCAGTATATAAATATACCTATAAATAAATAAATATAAATATACCTACTACGTCAGCTGTGCTGCGTGTAAGGCCGTAGACAATGTAACATTCTAATAGCGATGACGCTAGTAGAAAAGTCTAAAATGTACGAGATTGACGTAAGCTATCGATATGTCACGTGGTCTTTTATATCGTATTACGACTGTAGAAATAGAATCGCTTCGAAGCGAATACCGTTTGTCTAGGCCGGCTGGAATCATTGAGTTATTTAGTAGGTAATACATATGTGCCGTGGTTTGGTTTTTCTAAAAATAGAATCCTCTTCCTCCCGTGGATGTAGTATAACCCTTACTAAGGGATTACACCAGGGGATAGGCAGCAGCATCCACCTGAGTATCTCCAGTCTGCCAAGCGTGGTGATTATGGCAAATCCCCCCATTGCATTTAATGGAAGAGGTCTCATCCAGCAGTGGACGTTGACAGGCTAGCGATGATAATGACATAGTATATATAAATAATGATAATGACTTATTATATACTAGTTGCGCCCCGCGGTTTCACCTGCGTGAATATTGATGAAAATTGATGATGATGATGATGATGATGATGAAAAGTAGCCTATGTGTTAATCCAGACCGTAAAGTATCTCCATTCCAAATTTCACTCAAATCCATTCAGTAGTTTTTACGTGAAAGAGTAACAAACATCTATCCATACTCACAAACTTTCGCGTTTATAATATTAGTAGGATTGATGATGGGAATAATCAAGATTAGAAATAATGACGAGTTGGGAATGAAAATAATATTTATTTTGGAATTCGTCAACTCGCAATTAATGATGCGAATTTGTCTATGGCGATTTGACGAACTACTTGAACTATCTGGCTACAAATACAGCTGGCCAAAGGATGCACGACGGCCAAGAGGAGCCGGCAACCAATGGCCGAGACTCACGATGGACCGAAAAGATCCAAAAGTTGTTGGGTGGGCGTACCTACACACCCAATAGTGGGTGCAGACGCGCTGAAATGATAATGATGATAGATTGATAAATGAATGAATGATCCTTCTTATTACTATGAAGCTCCGGAGTGATGCTTATCAAACAAGGTGAATCATTGTAGTTCAGTGGGTCACCGAGTCAGGAGTGAACCGGTTTTCAAACTCACCCACGTGGGATTACCTTACTCCAAGCTTGTTTAGCTATTGATTGTGGATAAGTGGAACTCTGTAAGTACGTAACCAGCTACTCACTGAGTAAATAGTTTGAAATTTTACACAGTAGGGTCCTATAAAAAACCGAGTGGCTTGTTCCATAACCCAAACTTTCGAAATATAATCCATTCTATAAACGAATCTGCAAGTACCTATGCATTCCACACCCGTGGAAGTGGAGTTTGAATTTCGGAAATTACTTTCTTAGTGCACCGTTATATTGCAATAGAAATGTACCCTCCAAACTGTAGGTCTCTAGGACTTACGGCTTGATAAATTGATAACTTGTGCGTTGTTTGTCAGTCATTGAGTCAGTCAATCAGTCACGTAATGATTTCATCTAATAGCTGCTTACTCTACAATATATTACTTAATAGAACAGTTTATACTTAAGTCACTCTTCACTTAAGTTAAGTGAAGAGTTCTACAAGTGACAAAAGAAGTCTTCACTCCATATTTGAATTAAGAAAAGAAAGTTTTGCGCTGACTTAAAATTGTAGAGTACCTTTATAAGTTGCCTAGCAAAAGATGACAGACATGCCAATCCTACCAACACGTAGTGTAAGTACAAAATATCCTTCAACTGATTGTACCGTGGGTACTTTTGATTCCCTTCTACACAAAAAAATGTACCTATGGCCCAACTGATGAATACTTGAATCCCTGGTTGTGCCGTGGGTGCTTTTGAGACACAACTGATTGATCCGTTATATTTATTTTGTAGTGAAAGGTCTTGTCTAGCAGTGGACTTAAACAAACTGGTGATGATAATCAACGCCATTTTTATGGTATACGTCAAAAGAAGACTACAACGAATATCACAAAGGTCAACCGTGAAACGATAAAGTAATTAGTGGATGGTTATTTATAGGCCAGCGAGAGACGGACGAACATACAATAGTCATTAAACCATGCTACTGATAAGTTCTGCGTCTTGCATCATCATCATCATCAGCCTGCGGAAGTCCACTGCTGGACACAGGCCTTCCTACTAGAATGCCACGACAAACGGTCTAGAGGCGCCTCCATCCGTTTGTATTATTAGTTTTAATTATGTAGAGCAACAATGTGAATATATTTATTGATGTGTAAAAAAATAAAAATATAGAAATATAGAAATAATCATCATCAGCCTATAAAAGTCCACCGCTAGACATAAATAAATAAATAAATAAATACTGGACACATTTCACACAACATTATCTAGCCCCAAGCTAAGCAGAGCTTGTGTTATGGCAACTAGATAACTGATATACTTAATACAATACATTAGATAGATAGGTATTTTTTATTATACATAGTAAACACCCAGAACACCCTGAACAAATACCTGCAGATCGTACAAATATTTGTTGCGAGGCGGGAATCGCACCCGCAACCTCCTGCGTCGCAGGCGAACCTTCGCCCGTCGCAGGAGGGCGAAGGTTCTTCTCTACCTTCCTCTACCGCGTCGTCTGGATTGTGGTCGCCACTCGAGAACCTTTATTCCCCAACGGTTGTCAGTTCTGCGAGCTATATGACCTGCCCATTGCCACTACAACTTGCTAATTCTAAGAGTTATGTCAGTGAGCTTGGTTCTTCAACGGATCCCCTCATTTTGGATTCTATCACGTAGTAACCCCTAGCATAGCTCTCTCAATAGCCCACTGCGCGACTATGACTCTTATCAATAATGAGTACATTTAATTTATCGTCTGTTGTGTACCACTGGGTACATTGCCTTGGGCTCATTCGAAGAACAACAACAACTCTAAGAGTATTCACGCTGCATGTAATGTTATTTTGTTTCAGTTTCGCAATAAGACCCCGACTCTTGACTAACGAGAGTGTATGTGATTGTAGTGAGTAGGTAACCCCTTGTAATTGATCCTGGAGTCAAGGCAATGATCTGATGATTCAAAGTACCAACAAGAGGTGGGCGTATTGTGAGTGATAATTGCTATGAGTACCTAGTGCCTTTAGGTCATAGGTCAAAATTTGACCTAAAGGTACCCATGGAGGCGTGGACATTCTTGTAAAAATAAATGTTCCTAACTTTCCAACCTGGGATGCTATTGCCTATCAGACTTGTAATCGCTTTTTATCACGATTTTGCAGTACATTGCGCCGCGTGTTTAAGCTTCTTTTCTAAGAGCAGAAATTATTCTAAACATAAGCGCAATGTACCGTAAAATCGTATTCGAAAGCGATACGATGATATAAGACAATACGGGGGCTGTTTATTTCGCTTTTGTATAGCGCCATCATTGACATTGATTTTAGCTCAAAGTAGCGCAGCGGGGTATGTAGAGAGTTGTGCTAGAGGTTTAACTGCGTTATAGAATATTAAACGAGGAAATCTGAGAAGATTCAAGATCACCGACATAGCTCTCAGAATTAGCAAGTTGAAGTGGCAATGAGCAGGTCATATAGCTCGCAGAACTGACAACCGTTTGTGAATAAAGGTTCTCGAGTGGCGACCACAGATCGGACGATGCGGTAGAGGAAGGCCCTCCACTCAATGGACTAAAGACTAAAAACGTCGCAGGAAGTTGGTGGATGAAGGCGGCTCAAGATCGTTCGTCGTGGCATTCTAGGGGGGAGGCCTAATGTCCAGCATTGGACTTCTACAGGTTGATGATAATGATAGCGCCATCATTGCCACGAATGGATTCTGTGACTTCCAAAGAGTATGAATTAGCGATAGAAAACGAAGTTAGCAGATCTTAGCAAGCGTACACTCTTTTCCATGATGTGCCAGAATAACAGCCGAGCATTATATCGTTTCTTTTTGAATAAACTAAATAAATAAATAAATGCTGGACATTTTACACAACATTATCTAGCCACAAGCTAAGCAGAGCTTGTGTTATGGGTATTAGATAACTGATATACTTAATACAATACATTACATAGATATATATTTTTTATTAAACATAGAAAATACCTAGAACACCCTGAACAAATATCTTTTATTATACATATACCCAGAACACCCTAAACAAATATCTGCAGATCGTACAAACATTTGTTCCGAGGCGGGAAACGAACCCGCAACCTCCTGCGTCGCAGGCGAACCTTCGCCCGCCGCGCCACAGAGGTCGTCAATAATAAACGTATTGTTGAATGCACGGAGTATGGGGTGTGGGTAGCCCACGGTGTTGTGGGTTGTTGGATTGGAACCTACAACCACGTGGTGTTCCAAACCGGTCCAGTCACTGCGCCAGTGACCCACTGATCATGAATCATAAAGGATACTCTCAAAAACAACTGTTATGCTAATACAACTACGGTTTTTGACACTGACAAAAGTATGCACCACTTTGTTATCCTCATTTTTATCTCTTACTAGCATTTGCTCGCGCCTCTATTATAAATGACTAGTTGCGCCCCGCGGTTTCACCCGCGTGAATAATGATGAAAATTGATGATGATGATGAAAAGTAGCCTATGTGTTAATCCAGGGCGTAAAGTATCTCCATTCCAAATTTCACTCAAATCCATTCAGTAGTTTTTACGTGAAAGAGTAACAAACATCCATACTCACAAACTTTCGCGTTTATGATATTAGTAGGATAGGATAGTAGGTATTTTATTCTAATATTTAATTGGCATGTTTTGCCTGCAATAGCACAAATTTTCATCCATTTCCATAATAATGTAACCATCTGTCTTCCATTCACCACACCAATAATGTTTTTTTATTCTACTTGTAAAAGGGCCTCTGACATTTTAACCTTTATTTTGGAAAATAATTAAAAATTATTTACAAACTTTACCCAAACTAGGTTGGACCTGTAGTGTGGCATATATGTACAATAAGCCCGAGGGGAGGGTAATATATACGTCATGGCGAACAACTTTAGTTCTACGACTTTATAAATTTCGAAGTTTTTCATTCATGAAATGCCTCGTAAAGTTTCTTCCAGAAATGTACATAGCACTACATGATGCTACCCTTCTACAGCTGTTCATTTGATCTCTATGCGTGAACTCTGAATGCTGTAATAGGGCAGCCCCATGTTGTGTTATGTACATTTCTGGAGGAAATTACAAGAGGCATTTCATGAATTAAAAAAATCGCAATTCATATAGGCGTTGAACAAAAGTTGTTCGCCATAATGTGTGGTTTACCCTTCCATCGGACTTATAGGGGTATTATGTTACACATAGTAAACCTCCCTGCGGACTTAGTTGCTAAAATGCAAGTGCATGTACAAAAGTTCATAAAGTATCATTTTGGATTGTGATAATACTTGAATTATTTTTTGGTTTAATAAATAATAATAGAATAATAATATAATTTAATTGAATAGATTCACACTTTATTGTACACGGAATGCATATAGGATATTGACCTTATCACTGAAAGCGATTTCTTGCAAGAAAGAAATCGCTTGCAGGTAAAGGTTGCCAGTGGCAAACCATACTAATATAAATATCTATCCTAATTATATTTATAATAGTCCCATACTAGGATTCCCTGTGTCGTGCGTATCAGGAACTTTGTTCCGTATCGTTTGACGACCTCTGTGGCGCGGCGCGGGCGAAGGTTCGCCTGCGACGCAGGAGGTTGCGGGTTCGATTCCCGCCTCGGAACAAATATTTGTACGATCTGCAGATATTTTTTCCGGGTGTTCTGGGTATTTTTCTATGTATAATAAAAAAATATCTATCTATGTAATGTATTGTATTAAGTATATCAGTTATCTAGTACCCATAACACAAGCTCTGCTTAGCTTGGTGCTAGATAATGTTGTGTGGAAATGTCCAGCATTTATTTATTTGTTTTATTTATAACTACGAGTACCATGACACCCGGAAAAAATATTTGCAGGTTATGCAAACATTTGCCCCGCAGCGGGAATTGAACCACTGCCGGCGTACCTCGGAGGTCATCAGCATGCTAGCAACGGATTGGTCCCAGGGTCGTAGCTAAGGTCATGAGCGCCCAGGGCAAAGTTTTAATTTTGCGTCTCCCAAAACTTATTTTGTAGGAAGAGAAACAATACAATATGTAACTTTAAAGACAATTTAAGTTATACAATTTACCATTTTAGTTCTGAAAGTCAGCAACAGTAACAGAAATGAATGGCGAGCAGAGCAAGCCGCGAAAATTAGTGGCTTTTAGGAGCGAGAGCAGCCAACATTGCAATAGAAGTTAATATCACTCAGGTTGCGGCAGAGCTATTCTCTATTTTACAATAGGTTTGCAACAAACGTAAATTTTGTAATCAGGGCTGTCAAACGTATACAACATAACATAACACCCAACAGTCACATTTACCTAGTCCTGATCCCACACTAGGATTCCCTGAACCCGCTACCTCTAGCATCTCAACCGTTTACTCGCCTGCCGCGCCACTTAGGTAAACAACAACGGTAACTTTTGTATGAGAAAAGCGACATTGACAGCCATGATCGCATAATTTACGCCTGTTGCAAACCTGTCGCGAGATAGAGAATACGGGGGCGAATCTGCGAGTGCGCTCCCTTGAGGTTTGCGCTCCTAACAGTCGCCCCCATGGCCAGCCTCTAGCTACGCACAGAATGGTCCAGCCAGCGTCACCTTCACGGCTGCTGCTCTTGCCGACCGATTGCTCATCAATGATTTCGTACAAGGAGTCAACGGTCTGATGGACTTTACTTAAACAGTTTTTTTATCATTTCACCATGATCTTGCAAGCAATGTTTAATTGACGGTGTATAAATAACCTTACAACATTATGAACAAAAGTTTTTGTGCTTTTCCCAAATTGAAACACCTTTTTGTTCATTCTATGTACTTAAGTGTAAATAATCTTTAGTTTATTGATGCAGCCGTTGAGTTAATTAAATATTTAATATAGGAAGGTACTTGATCCCAAGTAGTAATGTATCTATTATGTTAGTATTAATCCTAGGAACTATCCTTTATTATCAACGCAAAAGTTTGTGAGTATGGATGGATGGATATGGTTTGTTACTCTTTCACGTAAAAACTACTGAATGGATTTTATTGAAACTTTACAATAATATAGATTATACATCAGAATAACACATAGGCTACAATTTATAAAGATATTGTGTGAATTGTCCATAATATGACGATAAGTGTCAAGTAATTAGGTAAAAATCTACCATCTGCCGAGCTATTCTGGCGTGCGCTGACAAAACCGCTAGAGTTACACATATGCAATGTATGATAGAAATGTTTATCTTAAATAGTCCTACAAAAAAGCCCGCAAGCCATTACAGCCAAAATGTGTAAAATATTATAACGCGAATTTTTTTTACCTATTTATGTTTGTTACTTCTTCACGCTCAAACAGCTGAACGAATTTGAGTGAAATTTGGAGTGGAGATACCTTATACCCTGGATTAATACACAGGCTACTTTTCATAAAAAGTATTTTTTTATTATTTTTTTTTTTTTTTTTTTGTAAATATCTAAATATCTAAATATCATCATCATCATCATCCATTTTCATCATTATTCACGCGGGTGAAACCGCGGGGCGCAACTAGTTATTATATAAATGTAAAAGCTTGTGAGGATGAATGGATGGATGGATTTTTGTTCCACTTTCATGCAAAAACTACAGCACAGAACAGAATTATAAGTAGCTCGCGTGGACCAGTTATGATGACATCATCATCATCAGCCTATAGAAGTAGAAGAGTTGCTCGAGTATCAATGGTAGATAATATTACCAGTGATATCCAAACATTCGTCTAACTGGCTGATAAATTATGGGAATATAACTCTAGCAAGACTTTAGATTATATTTCCATATTTTATCTGAAACTGGTCCACGCAGCCCGATCTAGGTAACATTGATGATAAAAAGACCATGATAATGAAGTAGGTACTATGTACAACCAGGTAGAACTAACCAGATGGTATATCGTGCCAGCCATTGCAATGCCTTTAACACATTTGTAATTCATGATGTGTCTTATATTATATTGTTATGGTGGATGGAAGACAGATGATTAAACTATTGAGGAAATTTATGAAAGTTGGATGCTATTTGTAAGAACATGCTAATTGAATGTTTATTGTATTATAATATCAGAAACAGGACCTGCCAATTCTTAATTATTGAAAATGATTTAGGCAGTTGGTGACTTGCCGTTCACTAAACGGGCTCCTTAAATGTGAGGGCAATGAAGGCAGCGTAAGGGGCAACGTTGGCGTGGACGGCTAAAGGGTGTTGAGAGATGTGCTGCAGTTTCGCTAAGCGCTACTCCCGGCTTTATGCCTTTAACACTTCCACCCTTGGAGCATTAGGTTTCGCGCTATCATTGGTTAACTGTTTTTTGGATGCCGTAATAGGTGGCTAAGGGATTACGCCCAGGGTATGGGCAGCAGCATACATCTGATCAAAGTATTACCCGTTCCGTTTAGAACACTTTGGGTTCGGAATCTTTTTTTTAATTTTTAGGTTCAGGTCTAACTTAAATTTAATTTTGCCGTGATATGTCCAACCTCCATCTCTTATCGTGGATGTTGTAAAATACGACTTAGGGATTACACCAGGGGATGGGCAGCAGCATCCACCTGAGTATTCAACATCACCAAGTGTGGTGATTATGGAAATTTCCTCCCCATTGTTTTATATGGGGGAGGCTTCGTCCAGCAGTGGGCTTGTAAAGGCTGTTGATGAGGTGTAACTTGTATCCTAGGAGCGAAGCGTTGATAATAGAAATAATAAAGAATGGTCCAAATTTTTCTAATGATCGCTTTAATCGTCGCAAAACCAGTATTTCAAGTCTTGCAGCGCCTATTTCATAACTGGTTCTATGAATCCAATCTATGTTAGATTACCGATTTTGCTATCATTTTAAAAGAAATTGTTTGTCTCAGTATTTGAGCCTTTCAGGATCGAGATTGGGATCCGGTACCGGGGCACTTCGCACTTTCAAAATTCTTTCAGGGCGTCTGGTCGAAGTGACGCGTGAGCTGGCTCTGCCCCCTAATGACTGTAGCGTATGGCAATGGGGAACGCAATAATGGTGATCATTTTAATAGCCTTAGCGCTTTCCAAATCTTTTGAACCTTAAGAGGAAGAATATTAAGTTCAAGAAGTTTCCCCTATTCTAGTTTCATAAGATTTAGATAGAAGGCTGCCAAAATTATCCCCATTGTTGCTGATATGGCTCAACGCATTATTAAGGTCTTCGCACATTAAAACAACTCAACGGCGACTCGACTCTATGCCAAATATTGAAATTTAAGCCCTGTGTCATATGTGCAAGGTTTAATTTCAAAAATGATATTAAAGTAGTGTACGACGAGTGGCCTACGCATCGTACACTAAAGGGAGTAAAGAGTTTAAAAAGATGCTGCTGCCGCGTTGGCGTGGAGTTGTTATAATGTGCGAAGACCTTTATTGTCATTCAGCGTGGCAACGCAGCCAGCGTGTTAAGGATGCTTTCGTCTGGCAACGATGTCGTTCAGTTGAGCTATCATTAGATCGTTTGCAACGATCTTTAGATAGCTCTACTGTTTCATTTGTATTTTATGATTTTTTAGACACTTGTATTAAATGTTATTCGAAGTAAATAAAGATATTTGATTTAACATGTATAGATATCACATAATTCGTTTTTGTTGATAAGAAAATAAATAAAGATGAGTAATACCTTTGCTTCGTTGTTGTCTTGAAACAATTTTTTTAAGAAGTCATAATCAAAAGATAAAAACTATAAGTAAAATGTTTTCGATAAATTACATAAAAGATTAAGATAAGGGCAGTATCTGCTTGCAAACCGACAATTGTAATAATCTTCAATTTATTCAACCAGGTCAATTCAAGATTTTCTAGGATTTCAAAGTCTTTTAGGTACCTAATTAACAAATCAAATCAATCAATTCCTACCAACAGTTCGATAGACTATCGAACTGTTGGTAGGAAAGATTGGAATAAACGATAAAATGTATTTTCATCCCACCATCTCGGAAAGAGTATTTTTGCTATTCGATATCTGAGTGCAAAAGCCGTTTTTATCCGCTAGAGGATAAAGTAAAATTGAATTTAGAACGTCGTGTGCACTAAGTTTGTGAATTCAAAACATCATTAAACCTATTTACTTCTGCCTCCATGGTGCCGAATTTATCATACAACATTTTTTTATTTGTTAAAAACTCAGACTCGGGACCTTCTTGGTGTATTACTTTTTATTTAATTTGCTTTACGCTTTACGCGCTTTACGCCATTTTTCACGTCATATTGTTAAAACCTTAGGTTAAAAACAAGAAACTTGAAAACAAGTAAAAAATATAAAATGAGTGATTCTAGCGACGAGGAAGTTTATTTGACAAACAGAATTGACTGAAACTGTTAAAAATGCGCAAAAGTATCTTGTGATTGTAAATGTTTTTTTTTTTGCATTTAGTCATTTCCTCGGTGAGGTGGGATGAAAAGTTACGTGTTGCACTCGAGTGCAAAGATTTTTCACCTCGTGCTCTTTTGATTCCCTCGCTAACGCTCAGGATTCTAATTTCTTAATCACTCGCTACGCTCGTGATTAACTTTTAGAATCCTTCGCTTGCTCGGTCATCAAAACTGAGCACGCGTTTAAAAAGCAACTTTGCACTCTTGTACAACAAATAACTATTATTTCAGACAATGTTCATTATTTTGTTAGTAACACTTATAATAATGTTAGTAGTACATATCAAATAAAATAAACACATTTATAGCAAACCCTTCATGTAGGCAAAACACAATTAACAGCTGCAAAGGCCTACAAAAAGATTTTTCACATATTTGCCAATATTTCCTATTTTCGGATATGAATATGAATTAACAAGTAGTTAGTACGAATAAAATTAGTAATACATGCATAGGTACAATATAAAAAACAAATCTAATAAAATTGCAGCGCCCTAGCGGGTTTATGTGTAAGTATCCTAATTACCTAAAAGTATAAATAAGACCAATACTAACATGAATGTACTACATATGAGCAATAAATGAATATGAAATAGGAAAAAATGCCAACTATTTTTCCTTAACGGGAATCGAATCCTCACTAGCGTCTCATACGGCAAGTCAATCGCCGCATCTTAGATTTATAAAACTATGTTTAAAGGAAGGGCCTTGGTCAAAGAAAGATTGCATGACTACGTTCCCTTGTTCATCACAACGTTTATATTTTATGAAACAAACCCCATTGTAGTCTTTTAAACATTTATCTCTGAACGTGTATATAAAATACAAGAAACTAAATAAACCCCAGTTTTTTTCTTTTTCTTCTTTCTTATCCGGTAAGACATCCACTGCTGGATAAGGCATCCTTATAGCATGCATAGCGTTTTTGCCATCATCACCACGCTTGGCAGATGGATTGGTGATCGCAGTTTGATGGCTATCCATCCCCTGGCGTAAACCCTTAGTCACCTACGACATCCTGAGGAGTTGGAGGAGTCCATTCTTAGGCTGAGACTACCACGGCACATTTTCTTTTTAATTTCTATAAATTACTTAACTGGAACCTAGCCCATTACAAATGCAATACCTCTTAGGTCAAGGTCCACCTTAGGATACGCCCTACTTGGCATTGGTCTGCACCTGTCATTCTGAGACAACTAACAAACTACCCGGCACCCATTCCCTTCAAAAAGCGAGCACTACTGCTTGGCGTCAGCAGAAATATGATGTATAGTAGTAATTATTTATTTAATTATATACATTATTGCAAATAAAAAAATAAAAAAAGGTGGGCTTAATGCTATCAGGATACACGAGGTGCACGAGGATGTCCACATTGTCCACCCATACAGGGATAAATGGCGAGATATCGTGAGGCGAGCCACATCAGCAACAATACTTCATAATGACCACGACCACTCTGTCAATAGTGTAACGACTGAGAAGAAGAAGAGATAACTATCAGCATTTTCTACCAGCTACCCCGGACGAACTCTTTCACAAGGAGCTCTAGCAAAATTTAGAAAAGAGAGATACTACATAGTCTTATCTCTTCGTAGAGTGGCAGAGTACCTGCAGCTGTGTGGAGTCTTCGTATGGCTCTATAAAGATGTAACTATTTCTTACAGATTCATCTTATAAATTATTGTAAACATTACTGTTGTGATGTGCGCAGAGATTTTAATGAGCTTGTTTAATAAATCTCACACGTGGACGCAATTAACTAGACAATAGCAATGCAATAGTACATGACCATACAATTAAATATGAATTGTTAAGTTATAATGTTGTGTTGTTTTTTAATTGTGGGAACTTTTGATAGTTGGTATAAGTTTATGGGATTTTGTGCAACAAGGACCGTATAAATCGATCTTGACTCTCGGATTGATTTCGAAGTGTTTCAGTTTCAAAAATTTCATGGAAAAAAAACTGATTTTGGTTTTTTTCAAGGTTGTGTTAGATTTATCTCCATATCTACACTACACATAATTGTATAATATTATAAAGGGGTAATATTTATTTGTTTGTAGAGGGTAATTTATGGAACTACTGAACTAATTCGAAAAATTCAGAAAAATTTGAGCTCACTCAACATCGTTCTAAGAGTCAAGTTAGGCCATGTCCATTTTCACCGACCCATCATTATTTTATGGAACTGTACAAACTGTATAATATGACATAAGTTAGGTATGTGTCTGGTAGTCCTTAAACGGTTAATTAATATAGGATTTAGTGTCGTTTTGATACGAAGGGCTGTGAGGAGGCTGTTCATTATGGTTAGGCAATCGATTAATCGATCTGTGATCCGCATCAAAACAACAACGGAAGCTCAGAAGCATCAATAACTAGTTAGGTAGGTAGTGTTGTGCAAGCGCATGTCGATAGCCAATCGATTAGTCGGCCGAGATACTCGAGCCGGGGTCGTGGATCGTGATCTTGCGTCGTGTGGGCACGCAGGCTAGCTACTTCCGTTGTTTTACTATAGGTTAAATTTAGCATCTAAATTAGTAACACAGCCACTAGAAACATGCCAACACAGCATTAAGGCGCGGTATGGTACTAGTCCTAACAAAACAACATCAAAAAATAAAAATAAAAACCAAACGGGTTTGCTTCGCATGTCATATTTGACTATGCAACTGGTTTGCACTTCAGACTAATTAGTATGTGTGTGTTTTGAGGGTTTTCTTGAATTAATCGAAATATACAAATAATAGATACTTACTTTAAAAATATGCGTTTAGAACTTTACCCCTAAAACCGGAACGCATAATGCTTTTTTTTCTTTGTTGCAGAAATATTTATTATGATATGTTCTTCCTGGGACGAACTCTTTCACAAAGAAGTTTTATAACTATACTAAACCTCAGGAAGGGTCGTTAGTTAAGAATTACAAGAAAATGGTAGAGACCTTACCCACTCGCTCTGAATATTAAACTGAGCATCGTCGACCATTGTTAGTCATTTATCAATTCACAAGCATTGGGTTGTTTATTCTGACCTCGTAGCGTGCATTCCAACGGAGGTCTGGTAATTTCTATGTGCATTTGCTACGCTCATACGACACAACAATTTTATTGTATAGTTCAGTGAGTACCTTATTACCATACGGCTAGCATAGGCAAGCCTTGATGACACTGGGCTAGTTTAGGAGCTGCTAGTCGTCGAGTTTAAAAGCTAGCGAGTGAGCGAGTAAGCGAGTGTCGTCGATGACACACAAAACTTTCCACTCGCCCAGTAGCGAAGTCTAGCGAGTTGGAACCACGTGTTGTTCTGTGTACATTTTAACTTTAACTGCCACAACGCAAAGATTATCGCAACTAGTTCACTATCAGCGATGATGACACACGGCTAGTTTACTAGCTTACAGGCCAACACGCCAGGGAATGGCGAGTAAATTAGCCCGGCTTTCTATTTTTCAAGCAGCTTTTATACAATCGGATAGTCAAAAGCAGGTGTTGAAAAAGCACTATGACACGGGGCGGCGGGAATAACCCGAGTTTACAAGCTGCTAGCGAGGCGACTTGTAGCTAGTAAACTTGCCCCGTGTCAACGAGCCTTTAACGATAGCGAGTTGCTAGCGAGACGATAGCAAATGTCAAACCAATCAAATTACAAAGATTTCAAGCTACCCGAGCATTGAATTGACCAATATTAACATTTGCGGACATCTCACTAACTTCTTGGTAATGTCAGTTAGCCTGTGCTAGCCGTACCTACAACGTCCTGAGTTGGTTGGCGGGCGAGTATCTGGCTGAGATGGAAGAGGTGTGGATTCGGTTTCCACTACGCAATAAATGTTTGAATAATCTGACTTGTTGTTTTTAGCAGACGCAACGAAACAACGTAATTTAACTACAAGTTATATCTTCAGTAACCTAAGTGTAACCTTCAGGACCTAAGTGTTTCATTTGTTTTTTTTAAATTCTGTATCTGCTTAGTAAAAAAAAACACATAAGTATTTAGATTTGGGAAAGGACGAATTTTACTAATTAACTTTTACTTCTTTAATTAATTCATTAATTAAATATACTATTTTTTTTATTTTGTTTTATAATTTCTTTGGGGACTTTTCCGACAATTTTCATTTTTCAATAGGAGTAATACCTAAGTGCTCAGATAGGTAGGTACTAATTATTTATTTGTTGAAATAAATCGCTTGCATGGTTAATTTTCGTCAGTTTCTCAGAGACATAAAGTTTTCCGTTTGATAAGATAAGTTCAATAAGAAAATTAAGTTATATCTACTACCTAGGTACTTAGTTTGGTAGTTTTCCGAAACCGCTCTACATCTTGTACCTTTTCGCAAAGATAACCAAATATCAAAATTTTATTGAAATGAAATACGAATTCAAAAAAAGAACAATTAAAACAAGTGACGTACAACCAACATGTTTGTAGGTCACACAGTGTCAACAACTTTGTGTACCCACCTACTCTTCATCCATTACATAAGTATCCAAACCTTACATAGTCTGGTTGTACGTCTAAATTGTACCAACTACACCAACGATATCTGAACAGAATACCAATTGCAATTCTAATCTACTCACAATGGATACCAGAGGCAGGTGTCCTAAACATTTTTGGTTTCTTGAACAAATGTTTTTTCATAATCAATTCGTGTGTAAATTCTGAAAAGATTTCATAAATGTGACAGAATATGTATTGAATGGCATTAATAGTGCCTAGCCAAGGTTGCCATTTGGGTTCAAAGGCTGGAAAGACTGCCGTACATAAAGCCCGACATCGCCGGTTCCAAGGCCGGAAAGACTTAGCCGTACATAAAGTCGGACATCACCGGAGATGTTGAAAAATATACATTCGGTATGTACACAAGGAAATAACCATTCTTACTCTAAATTTAAATCATAGATTTAAAAAATAAAGGTTTTGTTGATTTTTAATTGGTCTAGTGGTTAATATTGTAGAATGCCTACACTTTTCACGAGAGTCTGACAAGCACCAGACCAGTTTTTTTTTCTAAAATCGAATGGTACCTACCAAATGTTCACTACACCTGCAAACAAGCAACATCGCACACGTGCAACCGCCTCGATTGCTTCACGATTACCTTATTTATAGTAACTGCTGGTTATTCTATGACTCGTACAATAGTAACTATTCGTTATTCTGTTATACGAGATACAACTCAACTTGCGAGAAACCGAATTGGATATTTGGCCATGTTTGGTGTAGTAATAGTGTAATTGACTCTTGATACCTACACTGTAGAGGGTTTTTGGGGTTTTCGGATTCCGTTGTGGCACAGTTTTGGCGGTGTTAGCTAATAGGTAGGAAGCTAATGTATTATACTTACATCATCATCATCATCATCAGCCAAAAGTAGAATTCAATAGCTGCACATAGGCTTCCCCGATATATGCCATGACGAACGATCTTAAGCCGCCTCCATCCACCGACTTCTAGCTACCTTTAAAATGTGGTCGGTTTATCCAGGGGGCCACTACTTACAGGTAGAGGCCTGTCGATTGCCAATTTAAAAAAAAAATTTGATGCAGTTGCTGTACTTTGTAGAGCATTTACAATAATTGCATTTTTTCATCGAATTTTGCTCAAATATTATGTAAATTATCAAAAATAATATTTAAGGCCCAGAAATAAAATCTCAATTACTTATATTTTATTTTAAACGACGCCAGGCCTAACCTAATCAAAATATATTTTTTAAATAAAAACAAATAAATTAAATTACATTTTCTGATTAGCAAAATTTTCTAACATAAAAAGTGTACTTGTGTGCACAAAATCATAGATCAATTTGCTACAATTTCGAGATGCCCAGCGATATTTTGAATATACAAAGCCTACTTTAAAAAATAATTCTATCGAAGAAATTTTGTGTAGGTACTTAGTCGTGATAGAATTAAAATTATAGTGGCTTGGCATCATAGTAGAAAAATTACGAATATTTACTTAAATAACGTAGAAAATAAATTAAAAGACCACCCACGGTATTTCGCAAATTGGGCAGTTATCGTAATGAACTATTTTGCATTTTGATGAAATCAAGTAATAGATACTACATGAATGAAAAGAACTTAGGTAGGTATTGTAAGTACCTACCTAATTAGCATACGTAGGCTAAGTAACTACCTATGTACGAACTAGACACCTAGGCAGTCTTTCTATAAAGTATACCTAAATCGGTAAAAGTGCGTATTCAAATTTCGGTAGTGTCACTCTAGAAAGAAAATCTCTTGAGTAACCAAAATTACTAAACCCGATTTTTGCCGAACGATAAATAAGTTACGTAATATGTGGTAATATAATTAGACACACTTCTTTTTTCCCAAAGAATAGGCAGAGCTCCACCTTTTCACTGTGGGTTGTGATGTGACCAATGGTGAGCTCATCGCCGCCATTACTTTCACACGATCATCTCGCCTACCTAACCCTTTCTTCCAATATAAGCCAGCAGAAAGGACAAATCTCATAGTACCAACAAAAATATCTTAACAAAGTATTCCATCTACGCCGCGTGCATAATGCATATCACTATTCCGCATGTCCTTTTCATGGCTCTATTATTATTATTACTAGACCAAAATAAATGGAATTCCATTTCACCTAATTCGTTTTGAAACAGGTTGATTGCTCACAGACGCTCTCACTCATTTCGAAACAACTCGACCTTCAAAATCAGTAGACAGTACAATAACGTGTTCAGACTTCCTCATATTCAAAGGTTACAAGTAAGTATCCAACAAAAAAGCTCTTATTTGAATCTTCAAGTTCAATGGAATACAAAAAAGTGTTGTAAAAAGCAAATAAACAAACGAGTGACTTCTTCTGGGATGCTCAAGTTATGTGCTTATTGTAGACAGTACTTAACTGCTAGTTTGGAGCAGACGGTCGACGGAAAATATGTACCTACCTACTCACAGTATGGCCGTGGTGTGTCCGGCCTAAGAACTCCATCTCCTCCCATGGATGTCGTAAAAGCATCAGGGGATGGTCAGCAGCATCCGCCTGAGAACTCAACACGAATACTGCGATCACCAATCCGCTTGCCAAGCGTGGTGATTATGGAAATACCCCCATTGTATTTCATGGGGGAGGCCTCGTCAAGAAGTGGACGCCCAAAAGCTGTTGATGATGACTCACAGTATTTTCGAGCAGGTATAATATTGCAATTTTGGTGTGGGAATTCTAACTTCGCCAATAGAGAAGGCTACGCCAGCGCTTTGAGGCCTTTGCACGCGAAGGCGCGGCTCTTAATTGCAATAAGTACCGTGTGCAAAATAGGTACTACTTATTAAATACAAATAAGGGACTCCGATCTTAACATCAAGGTCCGCGATCATGAGCGTCTATAGTTGCCCAACTCATGATGGGATTGAAACATGTAATAATTAAACTGATAAATTCTATCATTAGGTTAACCAACTAAGTAGGTACTTACAAGCTACCCTATCCCTTATCTGAACGTCGCTCATTGGCTAACGTTTGACAAGAAAAATTACCATCATTTGCTCAAAATTATCATTAAGAATTGACAATTGATGGTAATTTTACTTGTCAAACGTTAGCCACTGAGTGAATTTATGTTAGGGAATACGGGGCCAAGATCGCCATTATACACACACACACCCACATATATTTATATATTAACTCACAACACGTACTTTTATATATATAATATATTATATTATATAAAAAATGCCCCCCGCGCCTCCGCCAGACTGTTTATTCCATAATTCTAATATTAAACATCTAAACTATTATATTATATATATATATATATATGATATATATATATATATATATGTATATATATATGCACCCTCACACCTAAATTAATTAATTTAAATTTTATTCTAAAACTGTTTGTTAGGTACGAGTGACTTTATAATGATATACTTGAAAAATGTAAATCCGTTACTGGCTTTAAGATAAGTTTATTAGTTTAAGCTGTAGTATTTAAGAGCTGTGCGATTTTGTTATTAAATAAATAAATAGATTACGTTAACTATAGCAAAAAGTG
Organism: Epirrita christyi; assembly: GCA_951392215.1. Taxonomy (NCBI): domain Eukaryota; kingdom Metazoa; phylum Arthropoda; class Insecta; order Lepidoptera; family Geometridae; genus Epirrita; species Epirrita christyi. Next base: position 1,705,574 of record OX595849.1, read on the forward strand.
CACGCTAATAGTATAGCAATAGCAATACGCAATAGTATAACTACTGTGTGTAGTTCTACTCCTAACAGTTGGCTTGAGATGCATCTTACACATAACGGCTCGGAACCGAACTCGGAACCACCTGCGGACCGTGACGCCTAGCCGAGTTTACCAGGAAAATCCCAGTGGTTGAATGCTAACAACCTAGCAATCACAGCCGCTGTTGTATTTTTTTCCTAAAAACTATTTAAGTCTCTTCAAGGCAGTGACTTTCGTGCTTCATCGTCGGCAATAAGTAAAAATATCTAGAACTCCACAACAACAGCATAAAAAAAGGTTTATGAAATTTTTTTCAACACGAATCTTGTGGAATAAAATAATAAAGATATTATTAAGTAGGTAAGTTATATTTATATATCTAGCCTTAAGACCACTAGCCCCTTAATAGCCCTAATATAGCGAAAAATTGCAGGTACCTATAATATTAGTAGATACTGTAGGGAGAGTGCTGGTAGAGCTAAAAAATAAACTAAAGAATAAACAGACATATTTTGCCGTTCTCAATAAATAAGAAGGTACACAAATAAAAAGGTTTTATGTTGATAAATTAAAACTCGGAGATTCCCAATACCAATACCTATCTCAGAGACAACAGGTTTTGGTAGAGCATGAAATTTCAATGTCGTTTAAAACAACGAACCTGCTCTACAAATTGGCGAATAAATTAAATAAGTGATGTTTCATAAATATGAAGGATTTATTTTTAGAATTAGGGGAAATTGGGTATACTTATTACAGTTTGCTCTCCATGGAAATGATTAACGTATACCTACATATATATATATATATATACACGAACCTGTTGAAATCATAATGATATACAAGGTTCTAAGATTCTAAACGTGTTAATGAAATAAAATCGAAGTCCTAAATATAAACATTGTTAATGTGAATGTAAAAAATATAAAACATAATCACGTGTTTACCTCGAATGTCTGACCCTAAATCCGGCTTTTTCTCACTGGTCAATAATAATAAAAAAACACCTGCACTGACAACACTAAAGTTAAGCACAAATTAAAAAAGTTTTTAATAAAACACTGCTCGAAAACGGGGGCGTTGCGCGTTCGAATTTCGAATTCGGTTTGACAGCTCGTTGGCGGGAACGTGCGTCGAGCCAGCGGCGCTGCGTCCGACTGGCGCGCCCGCTTGACCACTCGCAGAGATAATCGCTGCATTCAAGCATCGCGTTTAGAAAACGTATAAATTGCATAGATACCGTGCCTATTTGCTAATAAACTGTTGTGCCTCGAACTGCTGCATAGTTTGTAAGATCATTCCTCGAATGCGGTCCAGCGGGTAGATGAATAAAAGATTGCACGCCGCTTTTGGGATATGCTCTACGATCACATAGATTCCTTCACCGTCATATAGGCGCTTTCGAGTTACGCCCAGTTTAATTCCAGACATGGACATTAGTGTCTATATGTAGTAGGTAAATGGGAAGTTGGCTGAATAATTACCAAATCAATCAGATTTGCTGCTCGTATTAGTACAATTTGATGCCATTTATTCATATATTTTAGTAACCAATGAATTGGTTTACCAATTGTATAAAAAAAACTTATAAACTATATTGTGTATAAGAAAGTAAAGCAAATATTTCAGTTTCAAGTCACTTTAATCACAAACATTTCGACTGCACAATAGTACAATTAAAACTAAAATAAATTAACCTTGTCAAATCTTACATAAAATGTTAATAAATTAAATAGACAGTAAACTAGATAAAGTGCAGTTAAATAATATTCGAAATTGATTTGTACTTTGTACCCGATTGTACTTTGGTAACTGGTATATTAAGGTTAAGTAAAAATAGTAGTAGCTTACTTTTGTTTATTCCACTATTTTTTAAAACCGACTAACACTATTTTTTTATTTTTTTTTTGTTAATGTTTAATGTGATAAAATATTTCTACACATGAAGTGAAGCTTTAAAAAAAACTAATAAAATTTCACGGTAACATAATAAAATAAATACACAGGTGGATTATTGGAATACCGTGTTTTTAAATATGTAAAATTGATTAAAAAATTACTAGACATGTATATCAGTTTCATATATAAGTGTTGTGTTAGTATCCTAAGCTCGAAATATGTATTACATATACTTAGTTAAAAATTTCCAAAAATACAAACATATTTGCATACTTGTTTCATCAAAAATATTTGCACACGCATTCATAAATTGATATACATAAATACAAAAATACACACCACACATGATTGGTTTATTTTTATTAAAATATTTATAGTCATACCTACCTATTATCATTATTCAAAAATGAATCATAAAATATGTCCACATCCAGGGATAAGTTCAACCCTGGTTACGAGGAAGTAGGAGGTGGTACCATGGTACTCGTAGTTCCTGATACCCACGACACAGGGAATCCTAGAGTGAGATCAGGACTACTACTGTTAACCGTGCTGTATCTTTTACCATTACCGTCAAAACATTATTGTTTTATTGTAACCTAAATAATATTTCGTAATTTTTTTTCAATGGATTTCCAGAGGCACTTGTCAGTCTAGTTTCCACTAAGGCTTTTTGAAGAAAATATTTAAAACTTATGAATTAACTAGTAAGATCTAATCAAATTTTCTAAACATATACAAAAGCCCCTAAATACATTTTAAATTATGAGATTTCTTTAGTTAAATCAATCTAAACTTTACAAAATTTACAAAGCCTCTCATAATTTGATCATTATGAGTTTTCTTACTAAGTCAAAATCTATTTATATTTTTCAAACATTTGCAAAATCCTTGAAATTCATTTTAATTATTTAGTAAGATCTATTCAAATTTTCCAAAAATTTACAAAAGCTTCAAAATTCATTGATAACTATTATATATTAAAAAAAAACATGTACAAAGCCCTCTAAAATAAATTCATTTTCAATTTTGAGATTTCTTGTGATCTTGCCTAAGACTATGATCGTGTAAAATAATGCAAACCTTGAGATTCTGTAAGTTTACTGGAATGATATAAGTCTTAAAATACAAAATATATTTATCAAAAAAAAACCATCTAATATTTAGCAAGTGAAATCACTGGTAGAAGCTCGTACGAATAATACGAACTCCAGCAATAATAAACCGGAACCAAACATTAAAATGTTTATGGCGTACATTTTACAATTGTATTATTCTACAGAACCTGACACCTGAGTGAAGTTTCTGCTGTTACCACATTGATTACCAAAAGGCGATCAAAGCGAGCCGATAAAATAAAGTCAAAGAAAGTCACGAACAGCTGTCAACGCGTAAATATAACTGGAGAGCGAAGCAAGCTAACAGTCAGCCAGTCTACGCCTACTATACGCGGTCTATGATAATAAAATCGTGAGGGCAGGAAACGCTCTTTCGATCTTCCTATTTAAAAGTAGAACGTTATACTTCAACCTGGTCACTGTGACCTTACACAATGTGCCCAAGAAAGAACCAGTGATACAACGCACTAAGTAGAACGTTAATATGGCCACATGCCACACTTACGCGACGTATAGTGACGGCGGCACAACTGCTGTGAAACTAAGGGCCAGTTTCCACCGGGGCGGAGAGGAGAGGAGATGTGTTTGAATAAACCAATCCGATTTCGTTATTTCCTTATCGTTTTTACCTGTCAAGCCTGCCTGCCAATAACCTGCCGGCTTTGTTCTCGTCTCCTCTCCTCTCCGCCCCGGTGGAAACCGACCCTAACTACAGAGAGTCTAAGTTTTTTGCAAACAATTAACACGGACGTATGGTGTAGTGTAACAAGGATTTTGTATGGCAACACCGATGAGCGCCCCCTACACACACGTCACAATTAGCGTACACTCTGTGAACCTCATTTTCCATACAAAAATCCGTGTTACACAACACCGTACGTCCTTGTCAATTGCTTGTCAAAACTCAGACTTTGGTCTCTCATGGTAATTAGGAGTAGAATGTTAGAACAGTCGCGTGGTTCCCTCGCACTAATAGCACGCGCTCAGCTGCTGTCGCTATAGCATGCAGCCACGCGAAGTATAGACGGCAGATGAAGAAGATGGCGGCACTATGCCTGTGCGACGAGTCACACGAGACTAACTACTGATGGTAACTATGAATAGAATGTTAGTACAGCCGCGTGGTTCCCTCACACCAATAGCACGCGCTCGGCTGCTGTCGCTATAGCATGTAGCCAGGCGACGTACAGCGACGACGCCACTACTTCTGTGCGACATGTCACACGAGACTTTGTAGTTAGGAGTAGAATGTTAGAACAGCCGCATGGTTCCCTCGCACTAATAGCACGCGCTCTGCTGCTGTCGCTATAGCATGTAGCCACGCGACGTACAGCGACGACGCCACTACTTCTGTGCGACATGTCACACGAGACTTTGTAGTTAGGAGTAGAATGTTAGAACAGCCGCATGGTTCCCTCGCACTAATAGCACGCGCTCTGCTGCTGTCGCTATAGCATGTAGCCACGCGACGTACAGCGACGACGCCACTACTTCTGTGCGACATGTCACACGAGACTTTATAGTTAGGAGTAGAATGTTAGAACAGCCGCATGGTTCCCTCGCACTAATAGCACGCGCTCTGCTGCTGTCGCTATAGCATGTAGCCACGCGACGTACAGCGACGACGCCACTACTTCTGTGCGACATGTCACACGAGACTTTGTAGTTAGGAGTAGAATGTTAGAACAGCCGCATGGTTCCCTCGCACTAATAGCACGCGCTCGGCTGCTGTCGCTATAGCATGTAGCCACGCGACGTATAGCGACGACGCCACTACTTTGCGACATGTCACACGAGACTTTGTAGTTAGGAGTAGAATGTTAGAACAGCCGCGTGGGTCCCTCGCACTAATAGCACGCGCTCGGCTGCTGTCGCTATAGCATGTAGCCACGCGACGTATAGCGACGACGCCACTACTTTGCGACATGTCACACGAGACTTTGTAGTTAGGAGTAGAATGTTAGAACAGCCGCGTGGTTCCCTCGCACTAATAGCACGCGCTCGGCTGCTGTCGCTATAGCATGTAGCCACGCGACGTACAGCGACGACGCCACTACTTCTGTGCGACATGTCACACGAGACTTTGTAGTTAGGAGTAGAATGTTAGAACAGCCGCGTGGTTCCCTCGCACTAATAGCACGCGCTCTGCTGCTGTCGCTATAGCGTGTAGCCACGCGATGTACAGTGACGGTGGCACTACGCCTCTGCGACGTGGCATGGGTAGCGTCACACACACGAGACGTGCGCTGGCGGAGTGCACTGCAATGAGTTCTCGCAGTCGCAGGTGTCGGTGCGTTCTATCCTGGGCTGCGGTTAGATCAGCGTCAGTGATGCCAGCTAGAGAAGAAAAAAGATTAAGGGTCTTTCTCATCAAGAAAATAATATTAATAATCCTATCCTACTAATATTATAAACGCGAAAGTTTGTGAGTATGGATGTTTGTTACACTTTCACGTAAAAACTACTGAATGGATTTTAATGAAACTTTACAATAATATAGCTTATACATCAGAATAACACATAGGTTACTTTTCATCATCATCATCATCAATTTTCATCATTATTCACGCGGGTGAAACCGCGGGGCGCAACTAGTAAATAATATATGCTGAACATTTCACACAACATTATCTAGCCCCAAACTAAGCAGAGCTTGTGTTATGGGTACTAGATAACTGATATACTTAGGTCCAGATAAATAGAACGTACTTCAAGGTGACTAAGTCTTACTTTGAAATCGTCCGTCTCTCTCTAACACGCGTGTTTTAACATTTGTGTGATAGTGACGGGACGATTTCAAAGTAAGGCTTAGATTTAGTCACCGTGAAGTACGTTCTATTTATCTGGACCTTAGTGCAATACATTACATAGATAGATATTTTTTATTATACATAGAAAAATTCCCAGAACACCCTGAACAAATATCTGCAGATCGTACAAATATTTGTTCCGAGGCGGGAATCGAACCCGCAACCTCCTGCGTCTCAGGCGAACCTTCGCCCGCCGCGCCGCAGAGGTCGTCAACAAAGAACACGATCACATAAGAAAACTCGAATGACATTTTTCAAATGGAAATATCCAATGGTGACGGCCGAGATTCGAACCCACAACCTTAAGATCGGAAATCGAACTAAATCGAATAACTAAGCACTATGAATCGGGTTCAAGTCTCGCTGGTCCAAGAAATGTTTGGTCTTATATTTTCATATAGATAATATTAGGTGCCGTGGTGTGTCCGGTCTAAGAATAGACTCCTCTATACCCTCCCGTGGATGTTGTAAAGGCCGACTGAGGGATTACACCAGGGGATGGGCAGCAGCATCCACCTGAGTACTCATTATGAATACTGCGATCACCAATCCGCCTGTCAGGCGTGGTGATTATGGCGATTCCTCCCACTATATTTATGGGGCAGGCCTTATCCAGCAGTGGACGTCTGAAGGCTAGTGATGATGATGATGATGTACATTGTAACTCTATTGTATGACCTCGGAGTGTCACATCTGCGCTACATTGTCATTGTAATGTCTTGCTTATTCCTTGGCTAGACGTGCTCTCTCGCTCTGTACACGCTCCGTCTTGCTCTAAGTGAAATACAGTCGACTCTTGTTAATTCAAACCTGCGATAATTCGAAACTCTCTATAATTCAAAGTTATCACGAGTTCCCTACAAAATCTCTTTATATTTCGAACTAAATCAATACATTTTTATGCACTTGGTAATTCGTACGAAAAAATAATTGCTATATAACAAAATGACGCGTTAATTCGAACTCATCGGCGTCCAACACACGACAATTCAAAGTTGCAGAAAGAAAGAGGCGGAAAGATTGTAAGAAGAGAAGAGAGTGTTGATTGTAATACATTCTGCGACAACGCGTTTGTTTGTTGAGCCTTTGTATCAACGTTTGTTTTTGCTATGATTAGTTTGACACACACTTCCGCACGAATTGGTTTGTCTAGTTATGTTTCAGTTATGTTCTAAGTTTTAGTTATTTTCTCTCACAAATTTCGAACCATTTGATATTTCAAACACTCGATAATTCGTAATATTTTAAGAGTCCCTCGAGTTTCGAATTAACGAGAGTCGACTGTAGCAACTATAATTGCCGCTTGGCGCTCACGCCACCGTGAAGTTTTCCCATATATTTAAAAAAAAACCGGTCAAATGCGAGTCGGGCTCGCGCACGAAGGGTTTCGTACCATTATCCTATAAAAACGGCAAAAAAAATCACGTTTGTTGTATGGGGGCCCCCTTAAATATTTATTTTATTCTGGTTTTTTGTATTTGTTGTTATAGCGGCAACAGAAATACATCATCTGTGAAAATTTCAACTGTCAAACTATGACGGTTCATGAGATACAGCTTGGTGACAGACGGACGGACGGACAGCCGAGCCTTAGTAATAGGGTCCGTTTTACCCTACGGGTACGGAACCCTAAAAACTTACCAATGTCGTCGCTATCGTCCGCAGTCCGAAAGGGTGCGATAAGTTTATCGAAGTAAGCAAGCGTTGAGTCTTTCGGTCGCTTCGTGATGTCAGGCACCATCTTTAGCGCCGAGTAGTCTATCCGGAACTTCGATAGAAGCGACGCCATGCTGAAAAGTAATCAGTTTTGGTGAACTCATTATAATTTCAATGTCGTCAAATCTTTTTTTAGAGTGTCAAAAATTAGTCATTCGTAATTGTCATTGCCATATTATCTTCTTAATGCATTAAGTGTGTCGCACACGCAGCAGATGCGGTAAGATATCTGTATCTGTAGGCCTAGTGTGAGCATCGCGTTTACGTGGCAACCGCGTAAACGCGCGTTTGCTGAGTAACCGGCAAAATTAAAGTATACGTAAAAACTGCGGAGTCCGAGTAGTTTTTACGTGTACTTTAATTTTGCCGGTTACTCAACAAACGCGCGTTTACTCGGTTGCCACGTAAACGCGATGCTCACACTAGGCCCTCAGAGAGCGTATCTGTCCATATCGCTCTCTATACTAAACTCAAGGAGCAAAACACACGTAGCAGATCACTTATATTTTACCGTCAAGCATCTGTAGGCACCGACATATATCAAAAGATGATATCTGTGTATATAAATTGAAATACAATACAGTTTGAAGGTTTCCGCGTGAATGTATCATTTTCGTATATTATCATATCTGCTACGTGTGTGATATCTTCAGATGCGATAAGTTTTTATACGCATATAAAATATTACCGCGTCTGCTGCGTGTGTGACGAGTGCATTAAGAGAGAATCTTGGTTTATGTACGGCACTACAAGCTCACAGACCTTTTATTGCTATAAATTTCAAGTTGATTGATAACTTAAGCCGTTCCTAAGACAAAGTGTCTTGGAAGACAGACAGACGGCCAATAAAGCGATTCTGTAAGGGTCCCGTTTTTTCCTATCAAGGTAAGGAACCCTAAATTTCAACAAAACTGGTGCTTACTTTCGTTCTTCAATCTCTAATTCTGTATTTTTGTTAGCGAGCGTGAAGACTCGCAGCGGACACGACGACCACGCCCGTCTTGTTGACAGGATGTATGGCAGCAGTAGAGTTAGACCTGTGGATAATGTATAACTGTATATTATACGCTATTACACTTTGAGATAGACTTTATGTTTTGTGACAGACTTCATTTGATACAGACTTTATTTGAGACATACTTTATTTGTAACAGACTTAATTCGAGACAAACATTATTTGAAACATACTTTATTTGTGACAGACTTATCAGACAGGTCATTTAGCCCAAGGGCTGAGTTAGGTTTGGGCTAAGTTAAGATTTTCAAAGGGGTCGATATGGTCGATGGGCTGAGTTGACTATAAAAAATATAAATAAATTTCGTAGTGGACATTTCGGCCCACGGGCTAAGTGAGGTGTGGGCTGAGTTGACCAAAGAATCAATTTGAGACATACTTTATTTGTGACAGACTTAATTCGAGACAGACTTTATTTGAGACATACTTTATTTGTGACAGACTTAGTTCGAGACACGACTTTATTTGCGACAGACTTTATTTGAGATGGACTTCATTTCACCACGCGAGCGAAGCCGCGAGCGGATGCACTTTCTCTGTCTCCATATTTTGAAAAGGCAACGTCTGTCTGTCTGTCTGCTTGTATATATGTATGTATACTTATAACTCTACTTGTACTGGAAAGTATCGTCTGTCATGTATCGTCCCCTACACTGTCGTGTGTGTATTTAACGAGTAACTATACCCTGATTTTTAATTTCAGTAAATTTTTGTAAACAAAGAAGTGTACTTACACATATGATTCATATACATGACATTTATTCACACAGTGGCATATTTAGACATTTCTTTGTTTACAAAAATTGTCTGAAATTAAAAATCAGGGTATAGTAGTTGTAGTAGTAGAGTAGTTCTTCTAGGCTTGGTCGCGTTGGAACAGGAGTAATTTTAGTTTATAAGGCGATTCAAAATGATCCTTGTGATTTCAATGAATAAAGTTCTTTTGACTTTGACTTTGACTTTGAATGCTAGTGCATAAGTGATGTGTATGAGTTACCTCCGTCATCATACAGCCACCATACATCCACGGTGCCGGCCTGCCTCTTCGTGAACTGCTCCACAGACGTGAAGGAAGACGTTCTTCTAGCAGATGAAGTTCCTAAAGCTCGTCTCACTGCACTGCCAATTCCTTTACTAAAACGACATTTTAAAATAAACTTTAGCTTTTCCGTTTCTCTACAGGAAAACCGGGACTGTTAAAGGATAACCTATTCAAGATAGGGAATCCTAGTGTGGGATCAGCTCCCCTATTCCCTATCCTACTAATATTATAAATGCGAAAGTTTGTGAGTATGGATGGATGTTTGTTACTCTTTCACGTAAAAAGTACTGAATGGATTTTAATGAAACTTTACAATAATATAGATTATACATCAGAATAACACATAGGCTACTTTTCATCATCATCATCATCATAAATTTTCATCATTATTCACGCGGGTGAAACCGCGGGGCGCAACTAGTATTAAATATAAATAAAATAAATAAATAAATGCTGGACATTTAATTTTCACACAACATTAGATAGATAGATAGAAAATTCTTTATTGCACATAAAAAAGAAGTACAAAGGCGAACTTAATGCTAAGAAGCATTCTCTTCCAGATAACCTTAGTGTATTGTGGACAAAAATATGCGGTAGTGCACAGAAAGAGAATACTGATAGTTATACAGTAAAGAATTGCAAAAATAAAAAATAACACATGTACATGTGTTCAACATTATGTAGCCCCAAGCTAACAGAGCTTGTATTATGGGTACTAGATAACTGATATACTTAATACAAATACATTACATAGATAGATATTTTTTTATTATACATAGAAAATACCCAGAACACCCTGAACAAATATCTGAAAATCATACAAATATTTGTTCCGAGGCGGGAATCGAATCCGCAACCTCCTGCGTCGCAGGTGAACTTTCGCCCGCCGCGCACCAGAGGTCGTCAAAATATTATAGAAAGTCACTCGGTGACCAACGTTTGACAAATAAAATTACTATCAATTGAAAATTCTTAATGATAATTTTGAGCAATTGATGGTCATTTTACTTGTCAAACGTTAGTCACCGAGTGACTTTCAGTTAGGGACTAGGGGGGCAGGACTACGTATGTGACTGTTGGGTGTTTTGTTAGACAAATAAACAAGTACTTTTTTTTATGTGTGCTGCCCCGGGCAGTGCGTCGCCTGGAGACCAATTCTCGGATTGTAGACATAATATCGAACTGGATATTTTCATACTATATCAACGATCTTATAATACACTCACAATAGATGCAGGGTCACGTACAAAATGAAAGCTAAAAACTGTCCGCATGGATACATACTTATACAGCTACATTTGTTTACTAACGAACAAAGATGAAAGTTTTAAAACAGTTCTAAGTTCAACCTAATTACAACCATGACACCTCGCAAGAAAGTAGCAAATCTTCAAAATATTATCTTACACTTACGATCATTCGTCACAAAAAACGAGCAAAGCAATTATATTACTCCTGTCACTTGTCAAATCAAAAGACATAGGTTAAACAACTAGTGTGAAATAAACCTTAAAGAGCTACAAATAAAGTTCTTTTTCCCGTTATTACCTTGCGAGCTACAATCCTTCCGTTTCCATGGTTTCGTTTCCGTTTGCTTCTTCAAATTTAACTACAGAAGGTATGGAGTCGCGTTGATCACTTAAATAATTTATAATATGCACGTTAAAGTTAAGTTAAAATTATTTATGTTTTGGGCATGTATGTTTGATATTGATAGTATATATGCTTGTTATTTTATTAACGTTCTGTTGTGTGTATATTTATGTGTATGTTTATGTTTTTGGCCAAGGTGTCTATCGCTGGATGTCACAAATAAAAATATCACTAAATTCCACATCTTTATATTCATGTTTACAATCTTTATAATACAAGTACAGTTTAGTGCAATAATTTGATCAAAACTCAAAATGTTTACAACAGTTCAACATTCAAACTTTTCCATTCTGCGTACCTACAGGCTGATAATGAAGCCCTAGTTATAAAAAGCTCAAATATAAAAAATATATGTTCTGTTACGTTTGTCTCGTTTCATAATAAAAAAAGATATCGACCATCAAAGTTTTCCAACAAAAACCGTAAAGCGCTTGAGGGCGGGCGTACAGGCGCCTGCCGTAGGTTGGTCATTTATTTGATATTTGGGAAATATACCTCTAATATAATAAAAGAATTTGAAAAAATACTGTTTTTTACGATTATGTGTTCTATAAGTGATTCTGGTTCATAAATTTTAACAAAGCGAGAGGACTCATTATCAGCCGGTATAGATGTAAAGGGGTTGTTAACCAAAGATTTGGTTAAATAACAGTAGCGTTATATAGCGGATTGCTCGGAAAGCTAAAATAAAAAAAAGGAAAGCCAAGTATCTGATGAGAGTCCAACAAACAGACACAAAAGTAGTATTAAACAATTTTAAAGTTCTGGTAAAAATAAATTATTACAATAAAAATCTACTCCATGCATCTACTGTTCTGGGACAGACAATTTTGCGTCAACGTTGGCCAAACATTTGTAGCGGTGGTTTAAAATCGGTAATTTTGATCAAAATTTCATACTATTTGTTAGTTTAAAGCTTAAAATACAACTTATTCTACATGTAATTACCGAAAGTAAGACACTCCGGCCGTTAAATTGTTTTTTCGGGGATTATATTTGCAACTTTTAAATTTACATTGCGGCATTGTGACACGTGTTTACATTGGCTTTGTTTGAAGCGAACTAAATCAAATACAAACTCACTTTTCAAGTGAGCTTATATTCACCGAGACGTATTTATTGCGCCGACCCGATATCTATTGTGAGTATTAAAGATCGTTGTACTATATAGTGTCAAAGTTCTGTCAAAACTAACAGGTTTTGTATGAAAATGTCGAGTTAGAGATTATGTCTACAATCCGAGAAGTAGCCCCCTGATTTTGATCAGTTTAAATACATGTGAAACGTGTATGAAAGGAGTATCTGGGAGGCGCATTGAATCACCACCCTGGTTTTTTTGCCGTCATTCACAAGGCCCTTTTCAGGGCCACCAGTTCCAAGCCGGTCACTGACCTAACGCACCAAAAAAGAACCAGTGACACGAAAAACGAACTAACAAACTATTATGTTATCATACCTGTGTTTAACCTGTGGCTTTTCATCGGTGTCTTTGTTGATAGCCGAGGGGTCCGCAGACACCCCGGCTCGCCTCAACTGAGGTGACCCCACAGATATGTCCGACATACTGCTACCTGGTAATCGAAAGGGTAAGTATCTTATGTCCGCACAAATACACCTTACTTATATTAAGCGTAATGAGTACTTAAGGTGATTCCTCTCGCATGTGGCGCGAAATTCAAATTTTATTGTGTTTTTTGTAAATCACAGCTAATCAACACTTCATGAGATAGAGAAAACAGATTTTGCGAAAACTGGGAGACCTAGCACACATGTTTTAATTGCTAGTATCTTATAAATGTCATTAGTTAAGCTACGCATACCTTTAAACCAAAAAAACACTGTAAAAATCATTGAAGAGTATTCGTAGCTGAAGTAATGATCTATATGTGAAACTATAAACTAAAACATGTGTGTTAGGTCTTCTAGTTTTCGCAAAATCAGTTTTTACTATCTCAAGAAGTGTTGATGAGCTGTAATGAGCAAAAACGCAATAAAATTTGAATTTCGCGCCACATGCGAGAGGAATCACCTTAACTAATGGCACTTCAAAAATATCCAATCACAACTACGGCAACCAAAAAGTTCACTCAAAAACACACTTTTTCACTCATATTTTTTTTACACTCGATAAGCAGTTTTAAAATTTTAACTCTTTTATTCATAATAAATTTTTAAAGCTTTGACTGCTAAAATAGCTTTTGTCCTGTTTTGGCGTATGTCATTTTACATCAGAGAGAACAAAACAAAAGCTATTTCTAAAATAGGTTTAAAAAATGATTATGAAGGGGGTTAGAAGATAAAACAAAAGCAGTAAAAATATTCAACATTTAATGAGTAGTGCGCTATTAAAACCGTGGTAGTTTCGGTCTAAGAATAGGTCTCCTCCAACTACTCCTGTGGATGTCCTAAAAGGTGACAAAGGTATTAACGCCAGGCGATGGGCAGCAGCATCCACCTGAGTACTTAAAACTAAACTGCAATCACCACTCCACCAAGCGTGGTGATTATGGCAAACCTAACAAATTCACCCAAAGAAAATACTGCCTTGATAGTATTTTCTTTGCGGGCGAATTCGGCCGTTTGTTGCTATAGTGATTATATCAGGCATCAGGCAAAAACTCACCAATAGAATGTGTGTTCAGACTCTCCGTAGACTTGGTGTCCTTGTGGTTGTCCCCCATGGAGCCTGTGGAATGATGGGGCAATGACGGTGACCCTCAGTTTAGTCACAGGGAAGCAATCTTTTACGCAATGTGTGTGAGGATTAGTCATTGAAAACAAATAGTTTTTGACAGCTTAAGAGAAATAAAATGAATGATGGTGATGTTGCGACTGGGCCAATGTTGATAGATATGTTGTATAGATAGCTTAAGGGGACAGCGGAGGATAAAATGCCCATCCAAACGTAATACCAAAATCATTTGTATTTCAAACATATTTCCACCATATTATGCCATTATTCGGATTTGGGTAGTATTTATCTAGGTTCCTGGGTATTTCTTGTTTCAAAATACTTACATAAAACGAAATGTAAGCGAATTCATTTTGTATATTTTTACGACTTTTACGACATGTTTTCATCTTATTTGTTTCGCATTAAAAACAACGTATTTTCTAGTATTCTGTGATTAGGAACAAAGCATATATTGCCAAGTTACAGAATAACAAAAAGATATGAAAAAAATCATTAAGTTTTTATTCATAATTTTTGGTATTACGGAACACGACCTAATTTGATACAAATTCCGAACGGCTCTACACTTATCGCGCATGCAGGGGGAGAGGACCCGGTGCCAAACAGGGATAGCTGATTTTGGCACTCGCTTCAAATTGAATTTGCTTGCGACCTTCGCCGGCCCCTTAAAATCTGGATTAATAAATTAAAAACTTTTTGTCCCAAAATACCCATACTTGTTGGGCAATTTTCGTTGGTATACAATTTGTCATGGCTGCTGGCTTTGTTAAGGTGTGTGTTATTACTGGTAGAAAGAGTTAGCTGAGTTGGGAAATGCAATGGCGGCGATGAGCTCACCATTTGTCACTTCTATATTCCTGCGATTGTGCAACCCACGGTGAAAAGAGGCCCTTTGAGGCTCTACCTACCCCTTTCGGAGAAAAAGGCGTGTGTCTATGTATGTATGTATGTCCCAAAATTAAGTCCTTCAAGTGAATAACGCGGTTGGAACCGCGGGCGCCCGCTAATGATATAAATGTCCTCAATCAAAATCAAAATTTAGGAACATATTCCTCAACTTTGAGAGAACCTTTGTAACAAACTATCATTATATGCGTAGTAGTTTATACGTATGTACGTTTCTAGAGGTTCTAACCCTATTTACACCTACAGTTACATCTGCATTTACATCTGCACTTACACCTGCATTTGACGACCTCTGTGGCGCAGCGGGCGAAGGTTCGCCTGCGAAGCAGGAGGTTGCGGGTTCGATTCCCGCCTCGGAACAAATATTTGTACGATCTGCAGATATTTGTTCAGGGTGTTTTGGGTATTTTTCTATGTATAATAAAAAATATCTATCTATGTAATGTATTGTATTAAGTATATCAGTTATCTAGTACCCATAACACAAGCTCTGCTTAGCTTGGGGCTAGATAATGTTGTGTGAAATGTCCAGCATTTATTTATTTCATTTACACCTGCATTTACACTTACATTTACAATTACATTTACACCTGCATTTACGAAACACCTAAAACTTACAAAACATAACGTGTGTCAAATAAATTTAAACAATTTTTTGCAGATCAACCTCTTGCATCTCAGCCGGCGACTCGCCCAACGCGCCACAGAGATCGTCAATGAATGAATAAAATGAATGATGGCGAATGAACACACGGTCTAACTATTTAAAAAGCTCTAGTAAACCTATGTCACTATTTATCACCAACATGAGAATGTTAAACATTTTTAATGAGTAAGGCAATTAGTGCTAACGAGGTGGACTCACGTGAGAAGGTAGAGAGGTCCTTAAGCTCCATATCTTTGAGATAGGCACGCAGGTCGTCGTCCAAAGCCTCGCTCGTGTACTGGCCCCCTTCCACTCTCAAGATCGCGATCGCCATGTGGACGTCTAAAGCTTTGCTATAAATTAATTAATTCATGATAATACTTGTTAAAACAAAACTAAATGTACAATGGATAATCTTATCGCTAAAAAGCAATCTCTTCTAGAAGACTTTTGGATGGAGAGAAGCAATCTATATGGAAGATTGGTCGTATGGTATACATTGCACGAATTTTTATATGGAAATTGTGGTTCTCATGATGTCCGCTAGGGGCGCTTTTCGGTGTTTCCATACAAAAATCCCCTATTCCATACACCAAACGACCTTATAGTTTTATTTGCAGATACAAACATTTTTCCCTAAGCGGGTATCAAATCTACGACCTCTCGCATCTCAGCCAGTTACTCGGCCGCCGCGCCACAGAGGTCGTGAGAGGTCGAAGCCGGAGGTGTTTAGAAGAATTCATGTGTGTCACTAAAGCTAAACTGGCAGTGGGCTGGACACTTGGCCCGTTATAAGGACAGAAGGTGGACCATAGAGGCGACTCGATGGAAGGGGGCCAAACGGCAAAAGAAGATCTGGTCGACCAAGAAAGAGATGGACAGACGACATCATAAAAACCGCTGGGAAACAGTGGATAGATATAGCGAAAGATAGAGACACATGGAGTAAATTGGAGGAGGCCTATACCCAAAGAGGGGTTCCTAACCAGGAAAAGTAATAAAATTAAGTGTATATTTATGTTATTAGACAATAGATTTAAAAATAAGTTTTAAGAATTATGTAACTAGTTGGTAAGGAAATTAAAAAGGCTTTATTATTATTATTATTATTATGTGAGTGGTTCGGTAGGTCATGCAATTTTATCACCTTGCTTCGTTTGTGTGAATCACCCTGTGTTCCTAGCCCTATCAATGATTTGGTTAATAAAAAAAAATGATTTGGTTTATTTCAGACATTTCACAGAGGTCGTCACCTCACTTTACTGTTAGTGTGTGTACTGTGTATAGTACAAAGCTGAAATATTTTCCATAATACTCACTGCATGACCTCTACGTAATCTGTTAGCTCGCTTCTCTCACAAGTGAGCCAGTCTTGCTTGAAGCCCATCATCAGTATGTTGGGCTTGAGCTTGCCAAGTCCAGAGGCCTGCACCAGCGCACTCACGCCGCGACTGAACGTCGCGTCATCGACGAGAGTGTAGAACGCCTTTATCTTGCGTTTCGAGAACCATTCGTAAGCTCGTTCCGAGAGAGCTTCTCTGCCGCGGTGACTTACTTGACCCTGTAATTGAAAAAGTGTGATGAATTAGTAAAAATAGACCCCTCTGTCTCCTCCCGTGGATGTCATAAAAGCCGACTAAGAGATAACACCAGGAGATGGGCAGCAGCATCCATCTGAGAAGTCAACACCAATGCTTCGATCACCAATCCGCCTGCTAAGCGTGGTGATTATGGCAAATTCCCCCCCTTGCATTATATGGGGGAGGCCTCGTCCAGTAGTAGACGTCCAACGGATTATGATGATGAAGAACTTAGGATCTCAGGTCTTCGATTCTCACACGGCTATATTAGTTTTAGGCCCGGTTCGATTCGCTCACGGCTATATTAGTTTTAGGCCCGGTTCGATTCGCTCACGGCTATATTAGTTTTAGGCCCGGTTCGATTCGCTCACGGCTATATTAGTTTTAGGCCCGGTTCGATTCGCTCACGGCTATATTAGTTTTAGGCCCGGTTCGATTCGCTCACGGCTATATTAGTTTTAGGCCCGGTTCGATTCGCTCACGGCTATATTAGTTTTAGGCCCGGTACGATTCGCTCACGGCTATATTAGTTTTAGGCCCGGTTCGATTCGCTCACGGCTATATTAGTTTTAGGCCCGGTTCGATTCGCTCACGGCTATATTAGTTTTAGGCCCGGTTCGATTCGCTCACGGCTATAAAAGTCTCAGGCTCTATCCGGTTCTCGCAGCTATATTCACATCTATCACAGATGGGTAAGGTCTCACAGCTATGTTAGCCACAGGATGGGTTAGGTTTCGCCGCGGTTATGTTAGTCTCAGGCCTTATACAGATTCCTCACGGCTATATGACGAACCGAACAGAACCTGAGACAACTCAGGCCCTGTTCGGTTCCCTCACGGCTATAAGTCTCAGTCTCGATTCGTTTCCCTTACGATCATACAAGTCCCAAGCCCGGTTCAGTTCCCTCACTGCTATATTAGTCTCATCCCAGTCCTAGCCTGATACTAATATAACCGTGAGGATGCCTCAGCATCAGCCCGGTTCAGTTCCGAGACGGTTACGTAAGTTTCAGGCCCGGTTCGGTTCCCTCACAGCTATACAAGTCTCAGGCCGGGTTCGGTTCTTTGTGACGGTGTCCTGTCCGGGTTGTGTGAGATACTTGCCTGAACAATCTGTCCGCACACCATGAGTGACAGTCCTTTGGTAAGCAGGTAAGTGAAGTCGGTCAGGATAGGCCTCTCTCCGGGGAACCCGGTAAGCACTAAGATTTGAGGCCTATAATAAATTTAAAAAAATTAGTTTAAAATTAGTTTTTTTATTTATGATTTGGTAACCATATAATTTAGGATTTTATAAGAAACTAGCTGCCCGCGCGCGGCTTCATTCGCGTGGTCCCGGTGTTCCCGGTGGTCCCGGTACATTTAAACCTTTCCGTGACAAATATGAACACAACAAAACCAAAATCAAATAAATCCGCCCAGCCGTTCTAGAGTTTTAGCGAGACAAACTAGCAGCAATTGATTTTTATATATAGATAAAGTTAGTTACCATATAATTTAATATTTTATAAGAAACTAACGCACCACGGGTCTAGATATTAGTGTTCTGATCATGTGTACAAAATTTCATGGAAATTACTCAAGCTGGTTTAACAGATTTTTATAGTCACTAAAAGTACCAAAATTAACGTGTAAGAAATAATACGCTCAGACTTGTACGTATCTCGTACGTATGTCATTATCTCAAGTTAGTACAAGTGGGGCTACATAACGACCTCTGTGGCGCGGCGGGCGAGTAAGGGCTTAGATGCAAGAGGTTGCCGGTTCGATTCCCGCTGCGGGACAAATGTTTGTATGATCTGCAAATATTTGTTCCGGATTTGGGTGTTATGGTACCGTGGTACTCGTAGTTTCTGATACCCACGACACTTGAATCCTAGTGTGGGATCAAAATTACGTATGTAACTTGTTGGGTGTTATGTTGTATGTTATGTTACAATATACCTGTAGTTTTTGACATGTTCCGTAACTCTGTTCAGTGTGTGCACTCCGGACAATGCCGTTTTGTATGTTTGCGCCTGCGTAGTTGAGCCCCAGTTCACATCTGGATAAAAAAACAAAGGTATATCACTCATCATCATCATCAGCCAGTAGAAGTCCACTGCTGGAAATAAGTCTCCCCCCTAGAATGCCACAATGAACGTAACTACTACTACAATAAAACAACAGAATAATTAAAATACAACAATAATAGTTTTTGAGATCGCATGGTGGGCTTAGGTACTGTATGAGAATATATTTGGACGACCTCTGTGGCGCGGCGGGCGAAGGTTCGCCTGCGATGCAGGAGGATGCGGGTTCGATTCCCGCCTCGGAACAAATATTTGTACAATCTGCAGATAAATATTATCAGGGTTCAGGGTGTTCTGGGTATTTTCTATGTATAATAAAAAATATCTATATATGAAATGTTATTGTATAATGTATATCAGTTATCTAGTACCCATAACACAAGCTCTGCTTAGCTTAGGGCTAGATGATGTTGTGTGAAATGTCCAGCTTTTTTTTTCTTGATGAGAAGCTTATGTATAAATATAAATAAGTTTGTACTTAGTGCATACATTATTTCATAATGTAATTATTGTGTACCTATATGTATTTTATCAATTTCACAATTTGACTTGTAAAATAACATTTTACCAATAAATACTCAGAATCTGTATCTGAAAGGCAGTTTCTGTATTTTGTGTGAAACTTACCAGGTTTTCTATAAGAGACGAGCAGATAGAGCGCGAGCAGGAAGGAAATAGTGACGAGGGCAGTGCCCCACGAGATCACGAACATTATAGCCACACATAGCATCGAGCCCACTAACGACAGCCACATGTTGTACAGCTAAAAGATAAATAAATACATTTTTACATAATGACCTCCGGCATAAGTAACAGACCCCTAATTACAGTAGCAAATGGCAATGGGGAACGCAACAATGGGGATCATTTTGGCAGCCTTAGCGCAATTTAAATCTTAAGCCGGGTCCAGACATGATCATTTGACCGATCCTATCACCGTATCCGTATCTGCGTATTGTATTAAGCCCCGTATCAAGTTGTGGACGCCTCCGATTTGCTCCGTATCCGTATCTGACTGACCCACGTCCGTATCTGTATCACCTTTGATGATCGGACAAAAACCGACACGACATGGGACGGGCCGTATCATAACGGCGTATCGAGATCCCGTATCATGATACGTATATCATTACCCGTCCACATATGCGATCATGATACGTGTCGACGATACGGATACGGTGATCGGATCGGGCAAATGATACATGTCTGGACCCGCCTTAGAGGCGGGTCCAGACATGTACCACTCACAAACTTTCGCGTTTATAATACTAGTAGGATAGGATATAGCTGATTTTAGCAACGTTTCGTAAATTCTCTAAAATATTGACATTGATTCGACGACCTCTGTGGCGCAGCGGGCGAGTAGCCGGATGAGACGCAAGAGGTGCTGGTTCGATTCGTCTCTTCCCTTGGATGTAGTAAAAGCCAACTTAGGGATAACACCACGGGATGGGCTGTATCTACCCTAGTGGTAAGACGGACCATTTATGTAAGCCAAGCCGAGTTTGTTGCCTGATTCTTCTAGGCTTGGTCGCGTTGGAACAGGAGTAATTTAATTTTATATAAGACGATTCAAAATGATCCTTGTGATTTCAATGAATAAAGTTCTTTTTGACTTTTTTTTTTACTTTTTTCTGAGTACTCATACTGCAAGCACCAATCCGCCTGCCAAGCTTGGTGATTATAGAAAATCCCCCCATTGCATTCTATGGGGGAAGCCTCGTCCAACAGTGGACGTCTAATGGCTAATGATGGTGATGATGAAGAACTTTTTTGTAAAGATTGCTAACCTCTGTTATTTTGACAACTTGAACTTTATTTTTAAAGATTGACAACCTGTGTTATTTTGTCAACTTGAACTTTTTATTTTAAAGGTTGAAATCTCAGAATGAACTTTCAGCCCACTTACTCTAAATGTAGGCCGCCATCCGACGGGTTTCGCCAAGCTGGCGTGGAATGTGGAGAAGTTGATCAGCGCATACGCAGCTAAGAAGAAATTCGAGATGAGCGGCGCTATCTGATTAAGTCCACCTGCAGGATATAAATAACAGTTTTAAGATTGATTTCACCAACAAATAAATGGGCTGTTAAACAAATTTTTAGCCTAACCAATGCTTTTTGACAGGTTTTTTCAAAGATTATCTGTCAGCTTGAGCAATGGTTACGGTAAGCGTCCGTTTGTTTGTTTGTGAACTTGGGCCTTAGGGCCCGTCCATTAATCACGTGAGTGCTTGAAAGGGGTGAGGGGGTTTAGCAAAAATCACGAAATATCACAAGGGGGGAGGGGGGTGTAGTAAACATATCACGTGTATTTATTTTTTCGTCAAACGCGCGATTTCAAAACCTACCTAAAAGAAAAAAAAATTTGATTGTCTTTATAGCTGTATTTAAAGATAACATTCTAAAAATTTTAAGATTCTTTGTAGGTACTAAAAAATACACGTTATATTGGGTGAAGGCGGGTTGGTCTTAAACCTCACCACGTATCACCAAGGGGGGTTCAAAAATGCTAAAAAAAACAACACGTGATTAATGGACGGCCCCTTAAGAGTTTAATAAAAAAATCGTGAATTATTAGTAATTTCATCAAACAGGAAATTCCACTTCATGTATTCCAAGTCCCAAACCTTAAATTGTTTTTTTTGTTTGATGTTGGTCCGCTTCGCTCTTTTGTGCGTTTTTACGCACATCTAAGTTAAGCTGGATATTCGCTTCCCCCATATAGTTCCTGGTCGAACGGTATTGAGCCACTCCCATCCTCTTCCTGCGACCGTTGCAATGTCCATCGAGGGGCCATCTACACTATGTCTTCTAGTTCGTGGTCGCCACTCGAGAACCTTTATCCCCCAGAGGTTTACGGTTCCGAGAGCTATTAGGCCTGACCGTTGTCATTTGAATTTGCTAATTCTTAGAGCTAGTTCCGTGATCTTGGTTCTTCTACGGATTTCCTCGTTTTGCAAATTAATAGGATTCCATTAAAAAACTGTGTGAAGTGTCCCTTAAGTTTTAGAAAAATTACGACTATAAGCCGTAGTTATGGTCGTAATTTTTTTAAAATTATACTATTATTGTTTATTATTATTAATTTGAATTTTATTGTCCCTTAAGTTGTTCAATATTGAGCCGATTGAGGTTTCATGGCTCAACTAACGTGATTTTTATATTTGAATGGCAATGCCAATTACATATCTAAAAAAGCATACAGTTGAGGCAACAGGTTTAACCCTTTCGGTATGAAACCCATACCGAAAGCCATACATACCCTTTCGGTATGGGATACCTAGTAGAAGGGAATTTATCGTATTTTACTACTTACCCATGAGTATGAAGGCGGTGGCGATGATGAAAGTTAGTACGTAGCCGCGCACCGGCTCGTTGTTGGGGCCATAGCCTTTCGCGAAGAACTCCAAGTACGGGTACAACTTGTCTTGACATAACGCCTTTACATAAAAAAAAATACTACATCAACATCATCCGCCCCTCCACACTGGGGCCCAATTCTCGGGCTAAATGATAAATGTATATACTACTCGACATTTTCACATATCTTTCAGTTTTGCTCTTAGACAGATCTAGGACAGATACTGTAAAAAAATTAGTTCGACTATATCTAATCTAATACTATTAAGTGAGCAATAATTTCAAATTTGCAATATGGGGGTTTCTGGGAGCGAAAAATCAATCTAGCTAGGTCTCTCCGAGGACGCGTTTTTCCGAGTTTTCCAAGCAAAGTTCCTTCACCCAGATACTTTTATCTATTAGCGCAAGAATAGGGCCGCGGAAGACAGCATGGCAGCACGGCTTCTGTATATCAATAGAGCAGGGTACCCAAGGAAGAATCAGTGACACGACGAAGAAGTCTCTTTTCAGGTATTTCTAATACATACCTGAAACACTTTAGGAGCGGATACAAGAGAAGCTAGCGCGGAAGAGAGCGTGGCGGCGAAACAGCCCCCATATATCAGTGGACCGAACCCAGAAACCAGACGAATCACCTGTAACAAGTAACAGTTTATTAGACGTGGTCTGACCAAGGCAAAGTTGGTTAACGCGTTAACCAACGTTGTAGTGTAGTGGACTAGTATATAGGTTGTTATTGTCAAAGTCAAAATTATTTTATTCACATAGCAAGAATTATTTTGAAGTGATTCATAACAAGAGGACTAACATTTTTACAGCAGATCAAGAGCAGCATTCGTGTTGTACTTGCAGTACTGGTTACACTCGCATCTATGCGTGATTAGTTCACTGCCAGTAGCAAGTACCATTATGTTGATAGCTAACTACAGACTCTTTTACAATTATTTTTTAAAATATGCCAATACTGCCCGCGCTTAGGAATAGTTTACGAGGAACGAAGCAACTAGGTACCATGGTTTTAGGAGTAAGAAAACCGAGGAGCGAAGCTAGCTTTCTATGATTTTGACAATTACCCTATTTTCACATGCTATCAAGTAAGTGCCAGGACAAAGGATGTCTAATTAAATGAAGACATAAAGTGTAAAGGGAAAACAAAAATCTTTCATATGTCATGCCCACTTGACCTGCTTGCATAGGTTTTGAAATCCAATTTGACAATCCACAATCCAATGACACCTTATCAAAATCCGCAGAGCCGTTTAGGCTATAGGATGCGCCAAAGGACTGTTCCTTTGGCGCATCCTATAGCCTAAACGGCATACATTTATAAACCTAAATAACATTACCCTCCAAATGGGCAGTAGGGTAAATAATAGTAAACTATGATGACAACTCACATCATTGCTATTCTGAAGACCGTAGGCACACGTTCTGTTAGTGCAGTCCGCCATAGCCCAGCCGGCCACCTCAGACACGTCGCCCGACGCGTCGCGCAATACGGTCCACCCGGTCAGCACAGCTATTAGTAGGTACGATATTGTCGTCAGTAAGATCGCTAGTAAGGTCCCTTTTGGGATTGACTTCTGAGGATCCTGCAAAAAAACAACACTCGAAATCTCAAATCGGTTTTAGGAGCAATAACAAAGAGATTAGGGTCAAGTATACAGCCCTGAGGAACTCTATAGGAAATCCAAACTCTTTTGTTTATAAATAAGCAATTTTTAGGTTTTGAGATCTATCAATATGGATATCTTTGGAAAGTTAGATGGCTATAGTATCTCTTCACTGACAAAACTCCAGCTTACGGTCCAGCTTAGGAACAGACACTGTATAAAACGCTTTGGCTAGGTCAAGATAAATATCTAGGCAGTTTTCTTGGACTGTTACCGTAAAACATTTCTGTATTGAGCTGATAGTTAGGTCCTTTTCCGGACTATACTGCACCTCAAAGAAGATAATAACTACCTTCAAATCCCCAGAAATATTAGCTCCAGCTAGTATCCCCGTGGCGGCGGGGAAGAATATGGAGAACACTGAGAAGAAATTATGCTCCACGCCTTCGAAGTATCTGTAGTCTGGACCCATGTTGTTTTGTAGCACCGTTACTGTCAGAATAATATTCATTTATAGAACAAATTAACGACTTTACTCCTCATATCTCATCCTCAGATCTCTACTTAGTACGAAGATCCTTAAAGATTACGAACTAGAAGGTAGTCAGAGGCATACATCACGTGCTCACTTTTAGCATAGTTGTTAGCATTCCATACGACACAGACTGTAAGCTCATTACCGTTAGGAAACTAACTGATGCCACGTCGTGACTTCGATTTAGTTATTCTAGGACATTGAAGATTCATATGGGCGTCGTAATAGTCTCTGAAAATGACTCGTTCACACTGTCTACATAGTGCAAATCAGCGACCTCTTCTTCTTCATCAGCTGGTAGACGTCCACTGTTGGATGAGGCCTCCCAATAGAATAGGGGGCAATTGCCATAATCACCACGCTCGCCTCTGACAAGGAGTTATTGTGAGTGTGCACAAATTATTAGTATTTGCGTTGTTAAATATGCCAACATGCGTCAAATATGGACGCATTTCAGTTAAATGTCTGGTACTAGAGCTAGGGTAAGTGAGACAATCTAGCATTCACCCAAATATGTAATTTATGACTTTCCTGTAGGTTGATAGATATTATAGAATATAGATGTATGGAAGTACTCACGATTATACCCGACGAATCCCTGCGCGAACTCCACGTCACTCTTCGGGCCGACCACAGAGCCGATCAGGAAGTCGACGATAGCCGCGAGCAGTATGATCAGCAGCACGATCTGTGCTTTCGCCTCCCACTCCATGCCCACTATAACGATGCCCGTGAGCAGAACTATCGTTATGCAACCGTAGATGGCTTGGTCCTGAAATATAGAAAGAGAGTGAGGCTTGTACTAATATTTATTCTGTGGTGAGGCTCCCGTAAGATACGTGGAATTCCGCTGTACTAAGCGAAATTAAGTTTTTTCGTTCCGGATGGCACAGTTTCGTTGTTATTTTGAAACTACTAGTTGGATCTTTATCAAATTTTGTAGATACAATCGCATAACATTTATCGAAGTACGAAATTAAATTTTGTTTTAAAAGAAAGTTGAAGCGTGGTTCAGCCAAAAAGTTCCATGATTCGGGCACCTTTAGTAATTCTGCGTCTAAGATAGGACATAATCTGGTAAGGAGTTTAGAGAGCGAGCCACATACGCATAACTAGCAAGAAAAACAAACCACTGCCTTTTCGGGGGGGCGATAAGAGCTTCCTAGTCCTAGAAAGTACGATGAGCTCGCTAACGTGTTAACTCTCTGTGTCTTTGCAAGCCAAAAGACTGAGGCGGGATAACTAACACACATTAAAAACACACGTTAACAAGTGCTAATTAACGTATATTGATCTCGACCTGAAAAACCTGACCTTATCAAACACTCACCCAGCTCTTGTTGACCATATACGAGGACTCGGGAATGAGAGTAATCAGCGACTCCCCAAAGCCCACGACATACATAGCACAAGCAACTGCGTTCGCCATCGAGAATATGAGCCCGATGGAGCCACCAAACTCAGGCCCAAGGGAACGCGATATCATGTAGTATGTCCCTCCTAGAAAGTAAAGTAAATCTCGTGAGAGTAAATAGATTTTCTATGCTAAATCCATGACTAGGTGGGGTATTATTAAATCATGTTTTAAAGTCATAACAAGTAATATATGGTGGCACATTCCTTAGTATGCCCCTCCAAGAAATCAAAACAAATACATGAGAAGGGGATTGATATAACCCCTAATGTTTTAAAATCATACATCTACTGTGGAGTGAACGTGAACTGCAAATTGAACGTTCCACAATCTAGCAATGCACCTTGTAGGTTTAACGTTTAAAAGTAGCAACAGGATTCAAAATTAAACCTTTGCACACCTTTCCACGTTTTAATGACTATGCATTATTATTGATTATTTGTGTCAACGAGCTGATTGGATAATAATAGACTCTGCCGTGTTTAGGCTCATTTCAATCAGCTCACGGTTCTTATTACTATTAAATCAAAATCATCAGTGGTAGTCGACCACTGCTGGGCGTAATAGCCTCCCCATACAATGCCACAACAAATGCCGCCTCTATCCACCGACTTCCTTCAATCATTACAATGTCATCGGTCCATCGAGTGGGGGGCAACTACGTCCTCCGGTTCGCTTTTCTTCTTATTTCCCATCGGTTGTTGGTTCTGCTTGATATATAGCCTGACCATTGCCACTTCAACTTGCTAATTCAGATTCATCAACAACCTGTAGAAGTCCACTGCTGGACATAGGCCTCCCCCCTTAGAATGCCACGACGAACGTTCTTGACCGCCTCCATCCACCGACTGCCTGCGACGTTTATAATGTCTTTAGTCCATCGAGTGGAGAGCCATCCTCTAACGCGTCGTCCGGCTTATGGTCGCCCCTCGAGAACCTTTATTCCCCAACGGTTATCAGTTCTTCGAGCTATATGACCTGCCCATAGCCACTTCAACTTGCTAATTCAGATTAAGGTGGCAATATTAATGAGTAGAAGCATTACCTCCTTTGATGACTCCGTTGGTGCTGATGGCGGACATGGAGAGCGCAGTGATGGTGGTCACCACCGACGTCGTCGTTATCAGCAGCAGGGACTGCGCTGCCGACAACATGTAATTCGTGCTAATGGGGTGTATTGTGAAACGCTAATTGCCATGAAAAAATGACGATATGAAAGTTAGCGTAAAGAAAAACAGCTTACTTAAAGTATAGAGATTATAAGCGATAATCAAACGCCACGCGCCTTTCTTTCTCATGGAAGCTCCTTTTTTTAGCTAGTTAGCCCCTTACTCTATCGCTTGGGTATAAGATTGTCAACGTACCCGCGGCCTGTTTCTCGGAACTTACAAGCTACAAATAAGGATTGTATGCCATGGTAACATTGTTATTTAGTTATTTTGTGAAGGGAACACGCGTTACCATGGCAACTCACCCGAAACTTGATATCTTTATGACCAGCGCTGCACCGTACCCAGGTCTGGTGTAGCTTATGCTGTGACAGGGACCTCTTTGACCCCATATAACACACATTGATGCCTACCTATATTTTTATTTTTAGTGTTTATTATTTTATCTTGTTTTTTGGAAGTTTATTCCATTCATAATTATCAACAGAAACGGGATATTTACCATGATTTTTGAGCATTATTGATTTCTGATATTTCGGCACAGTTTCATGCGCCATGATCACGGGTAAACTGAAGTCTTTGCGAGTAGATTTGTATTGTTA
The DNA here is from genome assembly GCA_951392215.1 of Epirrita christyi. Classification (NCBI taxonomy): domain Eukaryota; kingdom Metazoa; phylum Arthropoda; class Insecta; order Lepidoptera; family Geometridae; genus Epirrita; species Epirrita christyi. The sequence goes on from OX595849.1 coordinate 1,733,439, forward strand.
TAGGTAGTCGTAACGATCTACCCTCTTTCTCACTCTTTTATTACGAACACCCCTACCATCAGTTTCATTGTCACACTTAACTCCATCTCGACACACCACACTAACGCACCAGTCTTGGTATGTAATGCCGCTCTGTTGAGATTACCATGGTAAATATCCTGTTTCTAGTGATAACTATGTTAATAACCATAATAGTTTCAAAAGTTTTATTCCATTCGTTTAGTTTCTTTGCACGACTAATGTATTTTGTGTTGTTTTTGGGGGAAAATAAATCAATTTTTCTTTCTTTCTTTCTTTTCTTTCTAAAAATAGGCCGTCTCAACCGATATACTAACCAACTCCCGCCTGGCCGACGACCCACGAGAGCCTCAGAAAGAGCATCACACCCCAAATGTTGAGGAGACATCTCATCAGCACGCCTTTGATCCAACCGAACTTTATATTCGGAGATGGCATACTCGGTTCCAGGTCTTTCTCCAGCATTTGACCTGGCTAGAAAAAAAAAGTTAAGCAATATGAAATTAATAAATATGATAAAAATTGTATTGCTTATCGTACATAATGCTGGTGTATATTGCTAGATGACTATGACTGACAATCTCAGTGGTGAGATGCGAGAGTTGCGGGTTCGTATTCCGCTGCGGCACAAATATTTGCATGATCTGCAAATATTTATGCCGAGTGAGTGTTGTGTTACCATGATACTCGTAGTGCCTCCTAGTGGAATCCTAGTATGGGATCAGGACTATGTATGTGACTATTGGGTCTTATGTTATGTTAAATTCGGTTTTGTGCAGCGCCATCATTCTATATCAGGGTCGCGTCAGTGGCATCCACAGACAGTAAGAAATACTACAGATCATTCACAGTTATTTTGTATTTTGTATTTGTATTTGTATTTATTTATTGCTCACATGTACATACAATATAGTTAGTAATAGGTCTTATTTTTACTGTTAGTCAGGTAGGTACATGAACCCCGTCAGGGCGCTGCAATTTGGAGTCAAGTTCAAGAATAAAAATTACAGAATAATACTTATGTTAGTTATTAAAAGTCAAATCAATTTAAAACAATTTCGTAATCACATAAGGGTAGAAATAGGTAAGGTTTATCAAATTTAATCTCTCGCATGTATACAATACAATAATATGTCAAAATTAAAAGAAGGTAGGCAAATCAAATCAATTATATATGTCAATTAGTAGCTTGGGTAGACAAAAACATTAAATTAAATTAAATAGGTTAATGAGTAGGCTAGTCAAAAACAGGAATTAATTAACTAATTTTTAAATCTATTTTATGAATTTTTTTGAATTAAATTAAATTAAATTACAACGCAGGCAGCGTATCTTTGAAGAAGTCGTTTAAATTGTAGTAGCATTTTTTAATTAGTAAGTCCCGTAATTTACTTTCAAATGTCCTATCCTTTTCTAAATCTTTAATTTGTTCGGGAATTTTATTATAAATTTTTGATGCCATTGTTGTTGGACCGGAACTGTGCATTTTTAATTTCGAGTTAGGCAGTACTAATTTGTGCTTATACCTGCATGGATAACGCCGTGGCAGGTCAGTTTTTTTAACGAAAAATTGCGGGTATTTCCTTACGAACTTACAGGCTTCGAATATGTAGATGCTTGATAATGTTAGAATTTTTAAGCTACGAAAATGTTCTTGGCAGCTTTCCGGAAGCTTTATGTTGGCCAGGGTACGGATGCATGATTTTTGTAGAACAAACAGATCCTGGATATCAACACTGTTGCCCCATAGGATAATGCCGTTTGTGAGCCAAGCAAATGCATAGGCGTAATAAGCAGTTGTTGAAGTTTGTAGGTCTGTTGCTCTTCTAAGTTCCCTGAGAGCGTATGTAAAACTTGACAGTTTGGACCTTATTTTTTGGATATGGCTTTTCCAATTTACGTGAGAATCAATGTTTAATCCTAGAAGTGTAAAAGAGTCGGTACATTCTAATTTAATATTATTATAAGTAAAATTTATGTCAAGAGGGGTTTTTTGGTAGGGTCTAAATTGCATAATTTTAGTTTTTGAATAGTTAATGTCAAGGTTATGATCAATCATCCAATTTTGAATAGAATTTAGTATGTCAGTTAGTTTAGTTGTCAAGTTGATGTCATTGTTTGTAATTGATGTCAAAATTGAAATGCAAACTAAGCCAAAAGAAACTTTGAACTGTGTACGTATTATCTAGCGAAGCGTGAAGCGCGACATAACAAACACTGCACAAAACCGAAATAAGCCAATCTTTGGATACATCTGTCTTTTGTCCACAATGTGCCACATCAATAGTCGGAAACTGTAGGCAGAAAGGTCAAAAATGTACTTTATATTATTAGGTCGTCTTGTAGACTATTAGGTACCTTGTCATAGTAATTCGTCCCTATAAGCCAAGCCTATTGCAACTAATCAAAAAGGTCAGCAGATCAGAGCCCTTAGTCCGAGTTCTGCAGCAATCATCGCAACGATGACAATTACGACAACCGTCGGTGTATTACGTAGTAACTATAGCCCGCGTCGTTAAAGGACGCGATTGTAAATGACGTCCACTCTCATGCTGTCCCGCTCAGATTATATTTCCGTCTATAACCGCGTATCGAATATGTATATTTATTTATAAAATTATTGAATTCGTACAGTCGTTTCGAACAAAATTTTTTTTATGCTACTTGGCAAGCAGACAAGCATACAGCCCACCTGATGGAAAGCAGTAACCGTAGCCTATGGACGCCTGCAACACCAAAGGCATCACAAGCGCGCTGCCGACCCTGAGACAAAAAGATGAAAAGTCTCATGTGCCTGTAATTTCACCGGCACCCGTACCCTTCAAACCAAAACACAGCAATGCGAACACTACTGCTTGGCGGCAGAAATAGGTACGGTGGTAGTACTTCCCCGGACGAACTCTTTCACAAGAAGTTCTACTACTAACAAAATGTAAAAATATGGAATATAAAAGTATGGAATAAACGCGAACAAAAGTTTGTATTTTGTTTCTTAGAGTTATTGTTTTGTATTTACAATAAATGTTGATTGAACAGTCTGTTTTATTTGTTACTTGCTTTTTCCAATAACATAGAAAGAATAAAAGTGCACATTTCGTGTAGATTTTGTATGTTACTTTAATACTATAGATTCTATACCATTATTTAACTACGCGGGTTATATCAACTATAATGTGTGCGCGCGCTCGATAGAAACGGCACATATTATTGGCTAGTAACTATGTAATACGCCACCGATCGTCGTATTCGTCATCGTTACGATGGTTGCTGCAAAACTCCGACTAGGGCCCCATATGTGTCATCTAGTACAAACACCTACGTGTAGTCGGGGGTCACACTCCCTTGAACTTGGTATTGCACAAGGCTACTATTGGTAGGTACGACCATAAATTAACAACACGCTTTAGTTTTTACTGGTACCACTTTGTACTGTCAGAGCGATTAAAGATAATAAGTACGTAAAAAAATCGAGATATTCATTGTATCGAGTCCCTTGTCTCATAACTTTTTTTTTTAGAAAAATTACGTCTTTACACCATACACCTACCTACTCTATTCGCTTGTTTTTTTTAATTGATTAGTGTTTTCTATGCCAACAAGAGAATTAGTAAATGGTGTATAGAGTCTGGCTAATGAAAGTAGAGACTGAAAATGCGCGGCAAATTTAAAAATAATCAGCTTGGCATCCCCAAAACTAACATAAAATACCTGGATTTACCTACAAAAGTCAAAATAAATAATTGTGAAGTATCAAATTAGGTTAATCCAGGTATTTCATGTTAGTTTTGGGGATGCCAAGCTGATTATTTTTAAATTTGCCGCGCTTTTTCAGTCTCTACTTTCATTAGCCAGACTCTTCACTCTAGTAGTAAATGACCGTTAGTAATAAACAACGAATTTGTTAAGACGGGGTTAATTCTCAGTTTCACCAACATATTACGGGCACCCAGCACTCAAGAGACACTTAAGAGAGTAGTATACAACCGCGAACTTAGTGAAATAGATATTTAGAAAATTTTTACAGTAATAATTATAACTTATTTATTTATAACTTATTTCTATATAATACATTATTATGTGCCGAGGTGTTCCCTTCCTTACGATAGACTCCTGCTTCTCCATTCGTGGATGAAGTAAAAGGCAACCAAGGGATTACACCAAGGGTTGGGCAACAGCATCCACCTTAGCACTGAATACCACTGCGATCACCAATCATCCTGCCAAGCGTGGTGATTCTAGCAAATCCCGCCATTGCAATCTATGAAGGAAGTCTCGTCCAGCAGTGGATATCTACCAGCTCTGATGCAGACAGGGCTCGAGGTCTCTGATCAAAACCAATCTGACAGTCAAGTCATAACTCCATCCGGACGGAAATAAGAAATGACCCTGACGCAATAGGTCTTGGTAAATCTACCTAAGTACTTGTGGTTTGCGTCTTATTTTATTTTATCTTAATTTTGTTTTTATTTGTATTTTTGTGTGTATTTTTGTGTGTACACTGTACAATGTCTGAATTAAACGGATTTTATTTATTATTTTTATAACTTAAAATCCGCAACGGATTACAGACTTACTGTATTACTACTTGACCTATTTTATGAGTCTTCTTAAAAGGCACGGCTTACGAAAACGTGACAGTCAAGTGACCCAATTAGCTAATGAGTCCTCCGCAATTACCGCAATTGGACCTACCTGGGTACCTGTGGTATACGTCAGTAGAAGTGTATACCGCGTCCTAAGTGCGTACGTCCTAGTTTCGGATTGCTCAGGATAGTTTCAAAGACTATTCAGTTGAAATTATAATTTCACCAAAAAATTTCCAAACTTTACATACGTGCAGTATTCGTAAAATTAATTCCCATTTTCACCAACACATACGGGACAAATTGGTACTATGGTAATTATGAAAAACTCTAAATTTAACAAACGTTAGTGTCGCGTAGGCTTTAGTTGTCCCGTAATTGTGGAAACAGAGGAAGGGGGTATCGAACAACTATAAAATGCCTCAGTTAGAGTGTAGAGAATGGAATTCGAAACCAGTGTTAGTTTTTCGAATATAATATATATATTTTCTGGGCTTCTTTAAAGAATTCAAGAATTAATGTATATGTGACCATTGAAAATCAACCAAAACTGGTTCAAAAACTACCGAGCAATGTAAATTTGCAGAACAGAAGTGTACCATTTTCCAAAACGCCATCAGTGGAAATAGGACATGATAAAATTACAAATTAAATAAATTATAGCACAAAGTAACAGAGCAACAAAACCTTACCCCTGAATGACACTATTCCCTCAACAGTACTCTGGTATATATCTCTACGGAAAGAGCTTGGTAATTTCCATATTGAATCGCATTAGCTACCGAAATGCCTCTCTTTAGGGACCAACCGTAAACGGATAGTGGGATTTTGTTGTACGCGGGTAGAATAACCACAAAACAAATTAAGTGATATACCTAATTGTATGCTTGTAAGTAATATGGTTTTTACGAAGCCAGACGGGAATTATCATAAACGCTACCATGACCTCTGTTCTGTTATTTTTTAGGGATTTTATGGTGGGTAGAAACAGTCCGAAAGTGCCGTGGTGTGTCCTGCCTAAGAATAGACCACTCATTCTCTGTGGCGCGGCGGATGAAGGTTCGCCTGCGACGCAGGAGGTTGCGGGTTCGATTCCCGCCTCGGGACAAATATTTGTACGATCTGCAGATATTTGTTCAGGGTGTTCTGGGTATTTTCTATGTATAATAAAAAATATCTATCTATGTAATCTATTGTATTAAGTATATCAGTTATCTAGTACCCATAACACAAGCTCTGAGGCCCAATTCACTAACTAAAAAATAGTCAAAATAGAGTTCGGATCATGTTTCGATCTTGTGTCGATGTCTTAAATGTCAGAAATGATATTCTCCTGACATAAAATACAATACTGTAATGTGATTATATCGAAAACTGACCGAAACTTGAACGATTCAAAGTTTTTTCGTTAATTTTAGCATAAGTAGATGGAATCTCTCTTTACTCTTTCCATTTATATATATAACTATCCTACTCTAATAGTGGTCACCATGAATTGAAAGTAGACTTCATTATTATTTATGAGGGACTAGAAATTCAACTTTCAGTCAATTTACAATTCAGCCTCGATTCGGTCAACTTTCAGTGTAGTTTTAAAATAACTTAGAGAATTGGGCCTCTGCTTATCTTGGGGCTAGATAACGTTGTGTGATATGTCCAGCATTTATTTATTTATTCTCCTTCTGTGGATCAAGTAAAAGCTGACTAAAGGATTACACTAGGGGATGGGCAGCAGCATCCACCTGAGTACTTAACAACAAACCGCGATTACCAAGCCATGGTGATTATGTTAAATCCCCATTGTATTTTATGGGGGAGGCCTTGGGGTCTATTCTTAGGCCGAACATAGCACGGCACGGTATGTTGTGTACTTTACTTACCATAAACTCATAATGTCAGGTGAGACTTCTATAATCTTACTGTATGCTTTTATTCATAAGGAAAAATATAGTGAACTTTGTTTGGGAATATGGTTTTTGGTTCTTTTAAAGTAGAGAAAGGTACACCTACATTCTTGTGAGAAAAACTCGGTTAATTAGGTATTTATGCGAGTTATAGTTTAGAGTAGAACAAACAAAAAAAAACCTTTTCTGAGTCCTTGAACTCAGAAGCGTTTGAAACGTTTTATTTTGTTTGTTACCTATTTATCGATAAAAAAACTCCCCTACTTAGATACCCACACGAATATCTCATAAAAAAACTCATATCGCGATTTGCTCGCATTGTGTTCTTAGCGTTAGTATACTCTGTACATGTTTATACAGCTGTAGAGTATTTACAAACAGATAAACTCATTAAGAGGAGGTCACCGGTAGCTAGCAAAAGGGCCGTTACGCCCTTTTGCAAGCGCACGAAGGTTGCTTGTAATTTGGCTATTATTTCTTCAAACTCCATGAAATTTTGTACACATGATCTACACTAATATCTAGTCCCGTTGTGAGTCAGTTTTTTTATAGTAGTTTTTTTTTAAGGTGGAACGTTTCACTAGTGGCGCGAAATTCAAATTTTATTGTGTTTTTTGCACATTACTGCTTATCAACACTTCTTGAGATAGCGAACACTGGTTTTGCGGGAATCAGGAGGCCTAACACACATATTTTAATTGAAATTATCTCATAAATATCATTAGTTTAGCTACGAATGTCAATTAATGTTTTGTATAGTGTTATTTTGGTTCATTGACATTCGTAGCTAAACTAATGATATTTATGAGATAATTTCAATTAAAATATGTGTGTTAGGCCTCCTGATTCCCGCAAAACCAGTGTTCGCTATCTCAAGAAGTGTTGATAAGCTGTAATGTGCAAAAAACACAATAAAATTTGAATTTCGCGCCACTTGTGAAACGTTTCACCTTAAAAAAAACTGACTTACAACGGGACTAGATATTAGTGTAGATAATGTGTACAAAATTTCATGGAGTTTGAAGAAATAATAGCCAAATTAGAAGCAAACTTCGATCGCGTGCAAAAAGGCGTATTGCTAGCTACCGGTGACCTCCTTATTATAAATAGAAGCAGTTCTCATTACCCTCACGTGGAAGGATCAAATTGCGCAGAAACCACCAGGTTCATTATCAATTACCTTTACTTCAAGTATCACGATGTCACTGGTGTAATCAAGATAAATACTAATAGATACTTGTTATTACAATAATACTTGTTATTTTCATTAATCTTTATTTCTACAGGATATCTTTGATTTAAAGAAGTAAGTTTAGTACAAGTAGCGGCATGAAACTCTAGCGCTGACCGTTATTGCGCAGAAGTCAAAAGTAAGGTAAGTATATTGGGGGTATCTATCTCTATCTGTCTTACACTAATTGTATTGCTTGCGGGACAGTAAACATGCGCAACTATCCCCTCCACGTTTCTTTCAGCGCTTGACTTACGTGCCGCTACTTATAGTAGAACTTCTTGTGAAAGAGTTCGTCCATGGAAGTACTACCATCGATCGTAACTATTTCTGCCACCAAGCAGTTGTGTACGCAATGCTGTGTTTCGGTTTGAAGGGTACGGTTTGCTGGTGAAATTACAGACACATGAGACTTTTCATCTTTATGTCTCAGGGTCGGTGGCGCGCGTGTGATGCCTCTGGTGTTGCAGGAGTCCAGGTTATCGGTACCTACTTCCCATCATGGCCGTATGCTTTTTTATGACCCCAATAGTAGGTTCTTACCTACATTCTCGTGAAAAACAAAACAAAACTACACCTGCCCCAACCCTAGGCTAGGCAGGTGCCTTGCTGTGTTCGACTTAAGAACAGACCCCTCCATCTACTCCCGTGGATGTCATAAAAGGCGAAAAAGGGATTACACAGGGGATGGGAAGCAGCATTCACCTGAGTACTGAACATGAATACTGCGATCAATAATCCGTCTGCCAAGCGTGGTCATTATGGTAATTGCCCCCATTGTATTTTATGGGGGAGGCCTCGTCCAGCAGGTGATGTCTAAAGGCTGCTGATGACTCCCCTAGGCTTTGGGCTAGAAAACCCAAACTCGTATGTATAAGCAAAATCAAATATAAGCAAATCTATTAGTATTGTAATCACAATGAAGCTTTTCATAAAAAAAATAGTTCAAATTGGTTCCATAGATGGCGCTGACTCAACTATAGCTGTCAAGATTGTCAAATGTATTATCTGTGGTACACGCGTACTAAGCTATTATCGAACTAGTCTGTGGTATTAGTCATAATATTCTGTTTATGTTTGCTTCTTGAGTGTGAGCTAGTGATTTCGTGGTGTTTTTAAAAGTAGGTAAAAATAAATACCACGACACGAAAATTATATATTTACGTCTTAGAGAATTTATAGTAGGGAGATGGCAAACATACGCTTTCCCCTCTGCCGAAGTACATGAACGGTCGTTCGTGTCAGTTTATAAAAACTAGTTTAGCCACGATCGTTCGCCATTCTGCGTTCATACCTGTCGCTATACGGAGCTCCTAAAAATGGTTGGTTGTGCTGTGGTTTCGTGTAAATGGCGGTCGGAAACATCAAATTTAACAAAATATGGAGTTTCTTATCACATTTAAGTAATTGACAACACAATTAGGCCATTAATTTCACCATAAAATATATTTTCTTAGTGCAAGCATACGACAGAAATAACGATACGTAATTTCTTGGTACGGGGACAAGTGATGTGAAAACAACGAACGAATGAATGAACGAAAGAGGCTGCAACTATTTTTATGAAATTAACAGTTTTAGGCCGAAAAAACGATCTCAAAGCTATAAAAAAAAACATGTTTCCAAAGAAAATATCAATACCTACGTCGTTCAATACCAGCCTAAAATATAGGTTAAATGGGCTTGATTAGCTGTTTTTCGGGTTTAAAGGGGATGTAAGGTTATTTTAGAGGTTTGTATTTCCGATTTTTTTACGGTTTTAGGGTTATTTCGTCAATCACAATATTAAATTAGGAAGGTATGCAAAAGTATACGGATATTCGAATCTCGTTTCGTATGAAAAAAGCAGATCCACGAAAATACATTTTCTTAACAATAAATTGATCCATTTTAAAACCAATAGCTTATATTTTCATTTAAAAAATACAATATAAAATGTAATCCCAGCTTATAATTGTTAAATCCATGTATGTGGCACAGAATCATAGACTTTCTTATAATCCATACAAGCAGCCGAGAGGTTTCCCTTGCTCCTCCTGACCTTCTGTCTGATGGCCATGTCAATGAGGAGCTCCTTAATACCACGGGACCCAACCTTACATCCATTCCGAGCAGGAGCCAAAATATTGTTTTTTTTAACACTCAACAGTCACATACGTAGTTTTGATCCCACGCTAGGATTCCCTGTATCGTAGGTACCTATCAGGAACTACGAGTACCTGGTACCATAACACCCAGACCCGGAACAAATAGTTGCAGATCATACATGCCTGATGCGTGTGATTTGGAAACCATATAATTTTATAAGGCATCAACGCACCACGGGTCTATCTATATATATTAGTGTACAAATCATGAATACAAAATTTGAAGAAATAATAGCCAAAAAAGAAGCAAACTTCGTTCGCGTGCAAAAGGACGTACGCGTCCTACCGGTGAGCTCTTAAATCCTAAAACAGTTTTTAACTGACTATGTTTTTTTTATATGTTTGTTACGCGATTACTTTTGATCAACATGAATCAATTCACCCATTCAAACATACATCCATAGACTAGATCCATAGACAATAAATAATCTTAATTTCATTCAATCTTTCACACCCCATCACTAGTTTTTGCGCTAGTGTGCAACTAACCAATAGTGTAATTACAGAAATTATTTATTTGTGTGCTTGTTTTATGTTTGTGTGACAGCTTTTATTTCCGTGTGCGTTTATAGAGACGCCTCAACTTTCTGCATGAGTGTGCGTTAGTAAGTAAATGTGTGCTGTACGTGTTTACCTCGCCTCCCGCAAAAAGTGGCAGAAATAATTTAGTACTAGAAGTTGAGCATGCCATCTCCCCACATAAATTCTCTAAGATTTACGTTGTTGATGTTGACATTTCACTTTATTTTGACATTTGACAGCTAAGTACAGAGCAGCGCAATCTATTTTCAACGCTGAAAGCATGATTTGGAACGGCCGTGAAAACCCCTCATTGAAACAGCCAACCTATCAATTCTGTTTCTGATACTTCCATAAACTTATCCATTTTCTAAAGACACTCACCTTCCTGGATAAAGAAGCGTTATGGAGCTCGTCTAAAGTTGGTCGCGGAGCAGCGTGAAGGGACATCACATTTCTATAGTTGTCTAATCTTGGTAACGCTTCCCTTGTGAAATGTCTGAAATAAATCAAATCATTGATCGGCAGGGCTATTCTCTAACTCGCGACAGGTTTGCAACAGGCGAAAATTGTGCAATCAGGGCTGTCAAACGGTAACTTTTGTAAGAGAAAAGCGACGTTTGACAGCCCTGATTGCACAATTTACACCTTTTGCAAACCTTTCGCGATATAAATAATACGGGGGCCGGCTACAAAGGGTGATTCACCGATCATGGATCAAACGAAGCAAGGTGTTAGAATTGCATGACCCACCAAATCACCCACATTAATTCGTCTAAATAAAGTTTAGACGAATTAATGTGGGTGATTCTAAAGTTTAGACGAATGAATGTGGGTGATTCGGTGGGTCATGCAATTTTATCACCTTGCTTCGTTTGATCCATGATCGGTGAATCACCCTTTGTAGCCGGCCCCGTATTATTTATATCTCGAAAGGTTTGCAACAGGTTTAAATTGTGCAATCAGCTGTTTAGACTCTAAACAGTTTCACATCACATCTTTAGCCTGTAGAAGTCCACTGCTGGACCCAGTATGCTTTAGTAAGTATAGGATAGATAGATTAACACTTTATTGTACACAAGGAATACATGATAGGATAATTGGGCGGCCTTATCGCTGAAAGCGTTTTCTTCCAGACAACCTTTGGATAGACAGTAACTTATGTATGTGTGTGTGTGTATATACGTAATAATTATGTATGTATGTTGTCAATTATTCGGCATATATGGCCCCTTAAAGGTCTTCGCACATTAAAACAACTCAACGGCGACTCGACTCTATGCCAAATATTGAAATTTAAGCCCTGTGTCATATGTTCAAGGTTTAATTTCAAAAAATGATATTAAAGTAGTGTACGACGAGTGGCCTACGCATCGTACACTAAAGGTCGAGAGTGTGAGTAGAGTTGCTGCCGCGTTGGCGTGGAGTTGTCATAATGTGCGAAGACCTTTAGTCTGATAATGCTGTGGCCTATGTAATAATCTACAGAAAACCAACGGGCTACCTACAAGAGAAAGAATTTACCTGAAGCTCTTGCCATATTTGGTGTCAGTAGCTGTAAGGGGATCGTCGCTCTCCATACCCGATGCATCAGACTCTTCCGCGTCTTCGTCATCTAGATTGTCCTCTTCCATCTGCGTAAGATATATTGCTATTTACAAGATAATCTTAGATGATAATGCTGTACGTGTATATAGTGATAGTCTTATTGACCTTTCAAATCTAGCAATGGTCAGCGAAATAGCTCCCAGGAGAGCTATTTCAATACAGTCAAACACAACCTGACCAAACGTGCCTTCTAAAATCCGTTTTTCCCAGCGTCCCCCACCTTTCTGGCTCCACTGGGGGACGTTTGGAGAAAATGTGCCATCGTCCCCCACTCGTAACAACGTCAGAAATTTTATATTTTAACAGTAGAACTGTTTTATCTGTTGTTTAGAGGAATAAAATAAATAGTATAGGGAATAAAAAAGATCAATTCTCCATTGCGCGAGTTCCGCGTTGCAGAAAGTGAGACGTAGACTACCATGGACCACTTCTCGCCTCCGTCGAAGTATATGTATGGGTGTATATCAATCCCACGATTGAACGCGGGTGGGACTTTACAAGATAGTGTACACAGGATGGCATGCCGATTTCGGGACACCATATACGATGTACACAATTTGTATGTACTGTGTATTAATTGGAAAAATAGGAGGCGTGAATCCAAAATCTGTTACAGTTCAATGAAACAACAAATACAAATTAAAATAAACTTAACAACTTACCATCATCAATGTTTAGTCAATAGGTAGGTTGTCAGATTTTTTTTTGGGGTTTCGTACCTGTTGGGTTTTTATGTTACGTTATGTTATGTTATTGAGCACCTGCCGCTTAGGTGTTCACTAATACACACAGTTTGGATTCACGCAGCCGGAAGACAATTTATCATAATATTATGTAATCGAGCGATGGAATCATAACATTAATAACATTCCATTAATCATAATTTTATGCGACCGTGTCTAATCAATATAATAATATAATATATATACAATACTTGTAATAAATAGACTATTTTATTATATAAGTAATTTATCTACGTTAGTAATATACACTACTGCTAAGCAAATGTTGCATATTTTGATGACTTAGTTATTTATTTACACGCACCAAACATATTACGCCAAGCACATATATCAGCTGCAAAAAAAAAACAATTCCAATGAGGCAGTCAAAACGGGTTATTACCGCTCGTCCCCACTACCATTTGAATGGGGACGAGCGGGAAAAAAAAAATCCGCTCGTCCCCAAATGGTTCAAGTTCACACTAATACCATAAGTGAATATTTTAACAGCAATTTTTGCTACTTTCGTTAACGCCTTCAAAGATTTTATTGATTTTATTGCTCTCACAGTTTTTTCAGCAAAGAATCAATGTACTACCTATAAAATGGCAAAAGTACATAGATAACAATGGTACATACATATACTTCCATTGATTAAAAACTTAGGTACCTATATGATTTCATATTTTATTTTCGGTTTGCTTTTCCGTATAAACAGCCAATTTTATATAAATAAATAAATGCTGGACATTTCACACAACATTATCTAGCCCCAAGCTAAGCAGAGCATGTGTTATGGGTACTAGATAACTGACATACTCAATACAATACATTACATAGATAGATATTTTTTATTATACATAGAAAAATACCCAGAACACCCTGAACAAATATCTGCAGATCGTACAAATATTTGTTAAGAGGCGGGCATCGAAGCCGCAACTTCCTGCGTCGCAGGCCAACCTTCGCCCGCCGCGCCACAGAGGTCGTCAAATATAAGGACCTAATACTATAGTATATAATAATATAGATAGATTGCTTGACCATTATTTCAAAGCATCACACAATACCAAAATTAATGCGTGAAGCGAAGAATTTGTTAGCTACGGGAACTGAAGGACAAATAACAGAATAGTTTTCGTGCCCTACTTAAAATCGCTAAGTAATAAATCACGATTTTTATACATTACTACAAAAAACTGGTTTTAATAACTTTTCATTTAAAAAACCGACTTCCGCCATTGTATTCGACAAAATATTTGAATTAAAAAATTTGATGAAAGAACCATCGTGGTGAAAGGATTATGATACTTTTTGAATGCAAATGCTTGGTTTGTTGCTGAAAAAATCAAAATCGCCATATGTATGCCTACAATATTTGAGGAGTTCCCTCAATTCCTCATGGATTTCATCATCAGAACTGGATTCTGAAAAAAATGGGACCAATCTGGAAGTATATCTATTTAAATAAAAAAAGAATTTTCCAAATCGGTTCATAAACGCCGGAGATAGGCAGTAACAAACATAAAAAAAAAAAAATACAACCGAATTGAGAACCTCCTCCTTTTTTGGGAAGTCGGTTAAAAATAAGTAAGTACATGCCAACTAAAAGTTGTTCCAGCTACATTTATGTATGTTTAAAATGATCCTTGTTTAAAGTTACATACATACATAACATAACAGCCAACAGTCACGTACATATACCTAGTCCTGATCCCACACTAGGATTCCCTGTGTCGTCGGTATCAGGAACTACGAGTACCACAACACCCAGACCCGGAACAAATATTTGCAGATCATGTCAGATTTGTCCCGCAGCGGGAATCGAACCCGCATCTCAGCCGGCTACTATGAAAATGATAAAGTTACAACTGAGAAACTGACTTGTGCCGTCCCATATTCGACCAGCAGGGCGATTCTAAAACGTCGGAAACGTTTCCGATCGGATTCGTTAGTTTTTCATTTCGATGTGGTAAGTAACTGAAACAATTTTCTAACAATTTTCTCTAGTACAGCACAGTAATATACAATATTTATTGTTTTTTACTATGTTTTACTAGAGAAAATTGTTTTAGTTACTTACCACATCGAAATGAAAATCTAACGAAACCGATCGGAAACGTTTTCGTCGTTTTAGAATCGCCTTGCTCGTGTCACGTTTCGTCACGCAGATGGCCTCTAAATTAAAGATATCGTCATGTCCTTTCCACCTAAACGTTAACGTATTGTTCACGATCACGAAAAAAAACAAATTGTTCAGTCACTCGCTTAGGTATTTTGACAGCCTATTGGATGACTTAGACTGCGTCTAGTCTAATGCCCGTAACTCTAAGAACGATCTTGAAAACACCAAAAATTTCATTTTTGTAAGAGAATTTTGAAATTGGAACTCACTCAAGATCGTTCTTCAGAGTCAAGTTCGATGTATTAATTAACAGTGGTCTACATTTTAATTATTATTTTTAATTTTACATACTTATCTAATATTTTGAAAAAGCCTCTATACAGCTTCTTTTTTTCATAACTGTGTCATACCTACGATGTAAACAAATTGAAAATAATTGTTCTTAAAGTCCCAATGGTTTGAAATAAATGAAGATGAATATATCAATGAATATGGTGTAAGTGTAACCCATCGAAAATTGGGAAATCTATACATAACTATGTCCACTATCCAGTCACGTTGAGCTTAGATTGATACAATGGAGCCATTTATCATCTCATGTGCATGAAAGGACCTTTCGCTGTGCGCAATGACTCCTATCAACACACTTGTTCTTTCACCGTCGGTCACATAACCCTTTTCAGGGCTACCTGGTCAGTGACCTAGAGTAACCGAGAAAGAATCAGTGAAACGCTGAATCAAACTCATCGGGGTTGCGTATTGTGTCATCCAGAGGTGAGAAGTGCGACACAGAAAGATCTCCGACCGAGATCTTGAAGACCTCCGTGGAGCAATATGGACAAATGTTTGTATGATCTGCAAATATTTGTTCCGGGTCTGGGTGTTATGGTACCATGATACTCGTAGTTCCTGATACCCGCGACACAGGGAATCCTAGTGTGGGATCAGGACTATGTATGTGACTGTTGGGGTGTAACGTTATATGTTATATACATATATACATATATATCTCTTTTGCCCACGATGTGCCACATCAACAGCCGGGATGTATATACCAACGAATGGCACATAAATCATTATTAATAGTTGCTACGCGATCACTTTCTAGAGCTTTCTATTACCAAATGGAAATCAAAAGAGCGCAACACGACAGCGGAGTACCAAAGGGCCTACTTTTGCCAACACTACAATGGGAACCTTTATCTCTGTCGCGTTTACCGGTCGTAAATGATGAAGCCTATCTTTCACTTGTGGATTGCTACTCTTTTTCAGCGATAAGGCCGCCCATTTGAAGGGAACGTACCCATACTACGTGAACTTTTTAGGGGGGTAGGGTGTCTTTAATTACTTTTCATTTAAAAAACCGACTTCCGCCATTGTATTTGACTAAATATCTGGATGAAAAAAAAATGATGAAAAAACCATACTTAGTGGTGAAAGGGTTATGATACTTTCTGAATGCAAATGCGTGGTTTGTTGCTGAAAATATCAAAATCGCCATATGTATGCCTACAATATTTGCGGAGTTCCCTCAATTCCTCATGGGTTCCATCATCAGAACTGGATTCTGAAAAAAATGGGACCAAACTGGAAGTATATCCTCCTTTTTTGTGAAGTCGGTTAAAAATACCACGCTTGGTCACTGGAGTGAGGGGTGGTCTTAGGTTTTCGTCACGTAGTTAATATCCTCTAAAAAATCTCACGTTTTTTCAAGCTATATTCAAATATGGCCGTTTTTTAAACTTATTAGCACACATTCTGGGCGTCACGCGGCAAGCGCCGTGTTAATAAAGACACACGTGAGCCAAAATACACTGGACAGCAAATAAACCGGGCCACCCGCTACTTTGGAACTCTGATTCGATTTTCTCAGAAAGTATAAAACTTACAACTATCTAAGTTACATCTAAAGAAAGAGAGTTTCATGATGATTAAAATGAATAGAAACGCATTGAGGTTATTCAATTTATAACTGTTTATTATGGATTATACAAAAAAGAGTCGTTTTTCTGACGTATTAAATGTTAATCATAACATGAAAAAAAATGCTATAAAACAAAGAAAAAACAATTAAAATTTGTTGATCAATATTTGGTATTTCCTCCCCTTGCTCGGATAACTGCCAGCATCCTAGAATTCATCGACCCCACGAGCCTGACGATGAAGTCTTGAGGAATTGCATTCCACTCTTCTTCCATTGCCATTGAAAAATCAGCTGCTCTGATTTATTTTAGTTTTTATTGTAGTTTTCACTGTTAATTATCATTATAAGTTACGTACGGTTGTTAAAAATAGTATATTTCACACGTGTGAGTGTTTGTGTTCTATAAAAACATATGAAAAAACTTTGCCAAAGTTCGTACTGGGTCACAACGGTTGACGTGTTCGAGTTTGAATTGTATGAAAGTCCACAAAAGGAAAGCAGTTTGATTCCAGAGGATTCTGTGAATTACACTCCAAAGTGTTAGCTGGATTTCATGGATAAACCTGGGGAGTATATTTTGTTCTAATAACATAACATTTTACACCTCACACACGTTACCACACACACATTGACTCGGCTCCTTGTGAGTCACTTGCACTACACAATACGAAAAGGTAAAGTTTTGTACTCTTTCGCCTTGACAAAGTTTGGAAGACGACTGTAGTCTAAACACTGCCTCACACAGACACAACTACAGAGACACTCAGAAAATTACAAAAATATTACCATTCTTTTGCACTAACTGGTCCCAAAATACCAACTAACTGTAATCTGTAGGTTGTACTTTCCACAATAACTAAGTACTTATTACCTGAGTAGTATTTAGTTAAATGCATGAATTCATTGTTATTTTTTTTTAATAATTTGTAGTAACCGGAGTTAACTTACTTTGTAATCTTTCTTTTACTTGTGTGTCAAGTACTTAGTAGTGAGAAATTCTAAAACAATTTTTAAATTGATCTGGTAATAATTGGTTAGCTAAGCAAGTGTTATTTTTCATTGTAAATTTTAATTCTATTACTACATTCTTGTTACTTTCTACCTCCCCCATCTTTACTAATTGTTTTTTTTTATATTTCCACCTTTTCTATACCTGTCACTATCTATTTCTAGATACCCACTTGCCTACTGCTGTGTTTCAGAATACCATCTACCATGATGACTCGGAGGGCATGCGACTTGGAAGCAAAGTACAAGGAGGCAGCTGCGGAGCTCAAAGAATCCAACGAGATTCGCAGCCAGCTACTACAAGAACGTGACGAGAGTGAGGCTGAAATGTTGGTGATTCTTGGCAAGAATACAAGCCTCAAGAAAGAACTTGCCGAGCTTCATTCTCAATATGTAGCCGTACTTGAGCAGATGGACCGTATGCAGTCCATGTTACAATCCGTAGACAGCTGCCATGAAACCTACGAGGTGTTGCTTCAGGAAAATAAAGACTTACAGCATGAGCTTGCGGAGTGCAGATGTAAACTTGAACAATTAGAGTCGAAGCATGTTCCCTCAAATAATAATTATAGGAGTCTGGATCTACAGACGGAACTCATGGAAAGTGCTTCTAACTTCTCAACGATAGATCTCACTACACCAAATTGTAAAAGTAAATTTCAACAAGTGAAGGGGAGTAACAGAATAAAAAAATATGTGAAGCTAAGTAATTTTATAAAAAAAACTGAGAAAAAGCTTAAAAAGCATAAAAATGTCCTAAGTTATGCCAAGCATATTAAGCAAAAATGTTATTTAAATGAGGAACTTAATTCCTGCTATAATTTGATAGGACGAAATTCAAAAGAGTTAGTTGATATGTCAGAGGAAATTAAAAGTTTAGAAACATCACTTCATGATGTAACGTGTAAATATAAAAAAGCTGAACGAGAAGCATCTGACAATATTCAGAAAATGAATAATATCGTAGAGATACTGAGTGATGATAGCACATATGTACAAGTATGTAATAGTAGCTCACAGACGGACCTTCCTTTATCAGAGCCTTCTGGATCAGCTTTAGGTGCTTTAACACACATTGCAACATGTGCATCGCAGAGTCAGGCTAAACCTACTGTTCAGGTTGAAGTAGTTTCCACACCTGGTACGCAGTCTCCGGTTAGACAGATTAAATCCTGTTGTCAGACCCGGAAGACTGTGGTGTATTCAGACAAGATAGGTGTTGGGATGGGCTTGCTCCTTAGTGACCTGTTAGGGCAAGTTGTGACAAATAATTGCTTTCCTAATGCCCCTATTAACAAACTTATAGATACTATAAAGAGGGAGGATTGCTTTGACAACAACACCACTCTGTTAGTACAATTAGGTGAGAGTAGTGGTGTAACGCGTTTGGATATTATTAAGTTAGTTGAGACTTTGTTACAAAAGCTAGATTCAGGACTGGGAAAATTAATTTTATGTGCTTTCCCTTACTCAAAATGTTTGAGTACTAAAGATAATCAAAAAATTTGGAATCTTAATTTAATGCTGTATAATTTGACATGTCGTCATAGAGACGTTTTGTATTTTGATACTAATAATTTTATTAGTAATTTTATTTTGACACAAGATACTATGTATTTGAGTAGACATAGTAAATTAATAATTGCTAAATTGTTAGCATTTAATATTTTTGATCCCGTTATAAGTACTATAACGCAGTTCACCGACAAGCCCGTAGTTAGTAGTAGTACTAATGAGGGCAAACAAGTAGGAGTAGCTGACAGTCATTTAAACTGACGAGTTCGACAATGAGACAGCCGGGCACATTACATGTAGTACATCAAAATGTGCAAGGCCTTCCCAGCAAAATCTTAGAATTAGAATTATTTTTAAATCGTTTTAATGTTGATATTATGTGTGTAACTGAACACTGGATGTTACAATTTGATTTACTCCCTTATTATGAGAATTATAATATTGTAAGTTCATACAAACGCAAAAACGCCATACGTGGGGGTTCCTTAATTGTTGTTCGAAATACTTTAAAATGCAAGGAACGTAAAGATGTTGCAAATCTCACTATTGAGAGGACTATTGAGCTATCTTGTGTTGAGCTAGAGCGGCATATCATTGTGAGCGTTTACCGTCCCCCTGACGCAGACTTCGCATTATTTGAATCCACTATGGAAGAAGCATTGCTTAAAACTTTTGTTTGTAATAAAATGCTAATAGTCTGCGGAGATTTCAATATAGATATTCCGGTTAATCCTCTATCTGAGAGGCTGCTTAATTTATTTAAATGCTTTAACTTAAATCACCTCTTCGAAGAACCTACAAGGGTGACACTAACAACATCCACCTGTTTAGATAATATTTATTGCAGTAGTGTTCCAATTGATAAATCAGTAATTAAACATTTCACCTCAGATCACTATGGTCACAGTGCTATATTTACTTGTAATTTTGTAGATGAACCTAAGGAATTCACTTATCGGCCTATCACAGAAAGTCGCATTAAGAAGTTCCAGGGCAGTATTGAACTTAAAATGCCCCTTGTACCGTGCGTAGATGATCCGAATGACCTTTTTACTAGTTTGTTTAAGTTGATATGTGAGGAACATAGTGAGATATTTAAGTTAAAAAAATGTAAAGCTAGAGCTAATGTCGGGTTAGCTGATTGGGCTACAACCGGTATTTATAGAAGTAGGAATAAATTATATGAACTCTATGCGGCTAGAGAATCAATGTTGCACGATCCAACGTTTATCTTGTACATAAAGAACTATTCCAAGACCTTCAAAAAAGTTTGTCATGCAGCAAAATCATTGCATTTGAGAAATAAAATAGAAAAATCAACAAATAAAATTAAGACAACTTGGAAATTAATAAATAATGAAACAGGTAAAGCTAAACCTCGTAGTAAACAAATTAATTTAAACGTAAACAATACAATATTATCAAATAATATTGAGGTCGCAAATGCCTTTGATAGTTTTTTCTCTAGTATACCTAATATTGTGACTCAATCTTTAAAATCAACTGCCTCTGGAGCATCTACTTTATTGGAATTAAGTGTTGATAAGTGTGAGGTCGCGTTTAGTTTCAGATACGTTAATGCCATTGATATTGTTAAGACATTTAAGTCACTTAATATTAAAAATACTGAAGACCTTTGGGGAATATCTACAAAGGTGTTAGGTGTTATAATTATTGATATTGCGCCGTGTATGGCCTATATTTTCAATGGATGTGTTGACGAGGGAGTCTTTCCTGATCTTATGAAACATAGTAAATTAATTCCTTTGTTCAAGTCTGGTAATGAAAAAGATCCAGGTAATTATAGGCCAATTTCTATATTGCCTGCGTTAAGTAAAATCTTTGAGAAACTTATTCTTACTCAGTTATTGTCACACTTCAACCTCCACGGACTTCTTCATAGTCATCAATTTGGATTTACTAAGGGTCGTTCGACAGCCGATGCTGGTACCATGCTCTTAGAACACATATTTGAAGCATGGGAGAACTCGCAGGACGCGATCGGAGTTTTCTGCGACCTGTCCAAAGCTTTTGACTGCGTGAGGCATGATACTTTAATTTCCAAGTTAAAACATTATGGCATACAAAATCAGGCAATTAATCTTGTAAATTCTTACTTATCCAATAGAGTCCAAAAAGTTAATGTTGGTGGTGAAAGGTCTTCAGGATCGACTATTGTCATGGGGGTGCCACAGGGTTCAATACTAGGCCCATTTTTATTCCTAGTTTACATTAACGATCTCCCTTTTTTTGTGAAAGACATATGTGACATAGTTCTGTTTGCTGACGATACTTCTTTGATTTTCAAAGTTGATAGATCTAAATCTAATTACGATGATGTAAATGATTCACTATCGCGTGTTCTTGAGTGGTTCACAGTTAATAATCTTTTGCTTAATGCTAAAAAAACTAAATGCATCAAATTCACATTGCCAAATGTAAAACATTATCCAACTAATATTAAAATAAATGGGGAGACACTTGATCTTGTCAAGTCTACCATTTTCTTAGGGCTTAATATTGATGCGGGCTTGCAGTGGGCACCACAAATTGTGGCTCTTGCTGGTAGACTTAGTTCCGCTGCATATGCAGTTCGTATAATAAGGCAGCTTACTGATGAAGCTACAGCTAGGCTTGTTTATTTTAGCTACTTCCATAGTGTTATGTCATATGGTATCATACTGTGGGGTAAAGCAGCAGATATCCAAGCTATTTTTGTCTTGCAAAAACGGGCAATACGTGCCATTTATAAAATGAAGTCGCGTGACTCCTTGAGAGAGCGTTTCAAAGAAATCAATATTCTTACAGTAATATCGCAATATATCTATGAAATATTATTACATACACATAAACACTTGGATAGTTTTATGATAAAAAGTGACGTGCATGGTATTAACACGAGAAATAAACACAAACTAAATATACCAAAATTTCGATTAAAGAAAGTAAGTGGGTCTTTTATGGGGAATTCTGTACGGTTCTATAATAAACTTCCAGAAGGTGCATTTAAACTTCCTATTCGAAGATTTAAATCCTACATAAAGATGAATCTAATTAAAAAAGCGTATTACACTCTTGATGACTATATTAATGATAAAGCCGCGTGGCCTGATGTCGCTCTGCCCCTCGACTGCTAAAATGGAAATTTGCAATATCTGTACTTACCTATTTACATGTTTGTATTAGATTATTATTTATAAGTATAACAAGCGTAGCGTGTGCTGTCTTGCATATTTTTGCTGATGTTTATTTACTTTTGACTACCTTCCTAAGGTTTTTAAGTTCTCATTTACTATGTATCAGCAACTCCTTGCTCCGAGGCACCACACAGGCGCTTCTCACCTAGTGGTAAGACGGACCATTTATGTAAGCCAAGCCGAGTTTGTTGCCTGATTCTTCTAGGCTTGGTCGCGTTGGAACAGGAGTAATTTAATTTTATATAAGACGATTCAAAATGATCCTTGTGATTTCAATGAATAAAGTTCTTTTTGACTTTGACTTGACTTTGATTCGCAGCTCTGGAAGCCTTGATGGAGCAGGTACCCGGGCTCGAACCCGACGTTTCAGCTCATCCAATAGGTGTTCTATCGGATTCATGTCCGGGCTTCGAGCTGGCCAGTCCATCGTACGAATGCTGACGTCGTGTAGATACTGAGTCACCACATGAGTAACATGAGGTCGTGCATTATCATGCATCATTTGCATATCCTGTCCGATATATCCTGCGTAAGGTACCACATGATCTTCAAGGATTTCGGTAATGTAGCGATGAGAAGTCAATCCACGTGTACGGCCCGTCGGTTCGATGAAAACTAACGCTGTATGGGCGGTTAACGAGATGCCGCCCCAGGCCATTAGTGATCCACCTCCATAAGCAACAGTTTCCTCGATACAACACTGAGAATAACGTTCTCCAGGGCGACGATATACTCTCTGACGTCGATCACTTCCATGTAGACTCACCCTGGTCTCATCAGTGAAAAGTACATTACCCCACTGCTCGACAGACCAATCCCTATGCTCCCGAGCAAATTCAAGTCTTGCTCGACGGTGGGACGGTGGGTAATGCTGGACCTGTTGCAGCTCTTTTTGGAGTCAGGTTCCGTTCAGCAAGTCTCCTTCTCACGGTGTCCGAACTTATGACCACTTGGCACTCGTCACGCAGACTTTGTTGGACTTGAACTGCGTTGAGGCGGCGATTTCGCAGAACAGTAAGTTGGATAAAACGATCATCTGCTGCTGATGTAGCCCTAGGTCTGCCCGTACCTGGACGGCGATTGAATGCTCCAGTCTCTAGGTATCGTCTGTAAGCTCGTTGCACCGAAGATCTGCTAATTTGAAGTCTTCGAGCGACCTCACGTTGCGTAACGCCTGCTTCAAGTAGTGCTACAGCTTGAGCTGCTTTCTCAGGTGTCGTATCCATTATTGACCGAAAAAAGTCGCAAAAATGCACGCGTCCGAGCAAACGATGGACAAAAACTAAAGAAATTATAAGAAACATCCGACTACCCTCATTGTAGAAAGAAAAAACGCTGATCGCGAACTCTAGTCCAAACAGAACAAATCGTTAGGATTGTGCGTGTTGCTTGATTACAATGTGAGTTGATGGTACTTTTTAATAAATGATTAGCCATTTAAATTAGCGTAAAACACACATTCTGTAGGTATAACTTTCATAGTTGTAAGTTTTATACTTTTTGAGAAAAACTTATCAAAGTGCCAAGGTAGCGAGTGGCCCGGTTTATTTGCTGTCCAGTGTATATTTTTTTAACTTTCTGTTTGCAAAAAATTATTTAAAACCATTTTTCTGAGTTAACACGTGAAAACACGAGAGGGGGGCCTTAGCAAATACCACGGGTGGACACGTAGTATGGGTACGTTCCCGTACTGTGTTAATTATGTATAGTATTATTTTTTTAACTGACTTCAAAAAAACAGGAGGTTATCAATTGGGTTCCTTTTTTTTGTCCGTTACCTCATAACTTCGTCATTTATAAATCGATTTGGAAAAATATATTTTTATTTGATAGGATATACCTACTTCCAGATTGGTCCCATTTTTATCAAAATTCAGTTCTGATGATGGAATCCATGGGGAATTGAGAGGTACCTACCTACATATAGCAAGTTTGGTGTTTTCAGCAAAAACTTTTAACCATCGCTGTTAGTATAAAACGTATGTACGTATGTATGAGACGGTTAAATTCCTTTAGAAACATAATCCCGTCTAAATATAGACATCGCCTACATCATCATGCTATAAGTGAATTGGTCAGGAGCTATTTTTGCATCGTCTCAAAAGGATGTGTCTTTTAAAATCTGATTCACGGTGGTGTCCCAGAATATGTACGTGTGAATATTCCCGAAAAAAAATATTCTACAAAACAAAAGGATTATATTTCAGTATGAGAGTAGATAAACAAATTTTTCTCAACAATGCTCTAAAATATCGTCATTATTTAAAATAACTTTTCATTTAAAAAACCGACTTCCGCCATTGTATTCGATTAAATATTTGGATGAAAAAAAAATGATGAAAGAACCATAGTGGTGAAAGGATTATGATACTTTTTGAATGCAAATGCTTGGTTTGTTTCTGAAAATATCAAAATCGCCATATGTATGCCTACAATATTTGAGGAGTTCCCTCAATTCCTCATGGATTCCATCATCAGAACTGGATTCTGAAAAAAATGGGACCAATCTGGAAGTATATCTATTCAAATAAAAAAAGAATTTTCCAAATTGGTTCATAAACGCCGGAGATATGAGGTAACAAACATAAAAAAAAAAAACAACCGAATTGAGAACCTCCTCCTTTTCTGGGAAGTCCTTTTTTATGTTTGTTACCGCATATCTCCGGCGTTTATGAACTGATTTGGAAAATTCTTTTTTTTTTTTTGAATAGATGTACTTCCAGATTGGTCCCATTTTTTTAAAATCCAGTTCTGATGATGGGATCCATGAGGAATTGAGGGAACTCCTCAAATATTGTAGGCATACATATGGCGATTTTGATATTTTCAGCAACAAACCAAGCATTTGCATTTAACAAGTATCATAATCCTTTCACCACTATGGTTCTTTCATAATTTTTTTTTCATCCAAAATTATTTAGTCGAATACAATGGCGGAACTCGGTTTTTTAAATGAAAAGTTATTAAATGAAAAGTTATAATGATATTTAGTCACTCAGTGACACCCCTTTTGGCTCTTTTCTGTATGGAACGAAATAACACTTCATCAAGGCGCCCCGCGGCGCGCGGGGCGGTGTAGAGTGAAAACTTATTGCTGATCCTAACCCTATTTGGTACCTATTCCCCAATCAAGGCCATGTTAACCCAATCGAGCTGACCGGCCATAATTTGTCCGTTAATCTTGCCCATTGGTCCGCGGCACCCTAAGACGCTACCGTGTGCCGAGGCTATAGGAAGCTTGGACGGCAGTGCACTTATCCACTTTGCGGCTATTATGATTTATTGGGTGCGGCCAAGTAGGCGCCTATGACCTAGACCGCTGATGGCAGGTCTCTAAGATGACGGGAAATACTAGGACTCCAAAGATCGAGGAATTTAACCCCTTGCTTGTGAATACATATTCAAACAATTTCACTTACAACTCAACAGCATACTGAGGCCCAATTCTTTTATAACTACACTGAAAGTTAACCGGATCGAGACTGAATTATGATTTGACAGAAAGTTGGTATTCTGCTCCCTCATAAATAACAATTTAGTCTACTTTCAATTCACGGTGACTACCATTAGAGTAGGATGGACAAATATATAATTGGAACGAGTAAAGAGAGACTCCATCTACTTAAGCTAAAATTATCGAAAAAACTTTGAATCGTTCAAGTTTCGGTCACATTTCGATATAATCACATTACAGTGTTGTATTTTAAGCTAAGAGAATATATACCATTTCTGACATTTAAGATATCGACAAAAGATCGAAACATGATCCGAACTCTATTTTAACTATTTTTTAGTTAGAGAATTGGGCCTCTGTTCCTTTGCGATTTTTTTCTTCACTGTTTAAGAGCACCTAATGTTTCTAGGCGACAGTAAAATAATGTACCTAGGACAAAGGTTTAGTGACAAATTGTGAAGCTTAAGAGGAGGTCGCCGATAGGGCGCTCACGCCCTATTAACGAAACTTCGTTTGCTTTTGATCATGTTTACAAAATTTCAGAGTTTGAAGAAACAATAGCCAAATTAGAAGCAAGCTTCGTTTACGTGCAAAGGGTGTAAGCGCCGTATCGGTGACCTCGGTATTACAATCGATAAACGCCATACCGGGTGTGTTCAAACATGAGTTGAACAATATCTTTCCCTATGGAAAGATCACAAGCAAGGCAGCTAACAAGGTTACTCGCTATGCTCCTGTACCCGCTCGCAGTGACGCCTCACCCTTGATCTCTTCCAGCCAAAACTGGTTTCCTATCGATTTTTTCTATGTCATAGATATTTTTACGCAAGTTAGAAGAATGTAGTTCCCTTCAGTGTCTTATGTGGTTACAAGTTCCCTATCTAAAAATAAATAAAATAATAATTAAGTACAAAAATGTTTCGGTAGAAATTTTTATTATTCTACGGCAACACATAACTTTGTTATAATTTGTTTTTTGTTTAGTTTGTTTGTGTTGTTTTCATAAAAAATATTGTTTTGAAGGTTTTGTGTATGTAATGTGTATGACATAATGATTTTATATAGGTATATTTTAGAATTAATTCATTATTATCTGACAAGGCTTATGTGCGGCCGCTAAAATGTATGTACCTACACCATAACAAATCCAAGTGCTCCCAGTGTTCCTACGGTGAATAAATGATATGAATATTAACTCACTTTTATGCAATTTATTCTCATACTACACGGCGTTGTAGAGTAAAATTTCAAGAAGGTACTAGTTTATTCGAGATATTTAATTCAAGAAGATTTTCCTTCGAGATTTTTAATTCGAGATATTTGCCATTCGACATTCGAGATTATGACCAAGAAAAAACCAGTAGCCAGAGAGAAATAGATAAAAAATTAGAGACATGCCTACTTACTTACCAGCGGTTCATAATTCCCTACCTACATATTTATTTACCTGCAAGTACCATCGACTGGCGTTGTATTAACTATATAGTAATCTTTTTTGGGGCCAGTGGAACCTAACCCGGTACATACCTAAGTAGAGAACCCTACCTACCAAAACGAATTTGCTACAAAAAAAGTTAACTGTTCCAATAACATGTACCTTTTTAACCGACTTCACAAAAAGGAGGAGGTTCTCAACTCGGATGCATTTTTTTTATTTTTTTTATGTTTGTTTCCTCGTTTCTCCGTCGTTCATAAACCGATTTGAAAAATTCTTTTTTTATTTGAATAGATATACCTACTTCCAAATTGGTCCCATTTTTTTCAGAATCCAGTTCTGATGATGGAATCCATGAGGAAATGAGGGAAATCCTCAAATATTGTAGGCATACATATAGCGATTTTGATATTTTCAGCAACAAATCAAGCATTTGCATTCAGAAAGTATCATAACCCTTTCACCACTATGGTTTTCTCATCATTTTTTTTTCATCTTGATATTTAGTCGAATACAATGGCGGAAGTCGGTCTTTTAAATGAAAAGTTATACCTACTTATATTGTTTGACTCAAGAGCAAAATTAAATCTTTACCTATCTATACCTATCTACAACCCTGCATTTGCAGATTTTGCAGTGAATAATGATGATGGCCACCGGATGTGTGATCACCCTTCTTTAAAACATAATTGGTGAATATATTATGTATTATGAACTGTGTTGCCATTGTTAAAAGACAAATAAGTTGCCACTAGCTTATCTTTTATCAGTTTTTGTTTGAATAATCTACTGTTTAGCGGTTTTATTGAATGAGGAGAGGAAGTGGCATGCTGAATTGAATGTTAATTTATATTTTGTACTTTATACAGAAAAATACCGGTCAAGTGGGAGTCGGACTCGCGTGGAGAAGGTTCCGTACAAGTACGCTACCAAAACAACTAAATCAGTTTGAACTTTTTAGTCCTTGGAGAGCAACAAATCTTATTTTCTGTTCACAAATATTTTCCATTTTCAGTGGTAATTTATGACTCAGGATTTTTGTTTAGGTTTTCCTGTAAACTGTGAGTGAGGTATGAGTGAGGCCCTATATTCTGTATTTTTCATAATTTTAGCAGAAGGTTTAATGCTCTATTTTTTAATATCTATTAAAATAGGATTTTTAATATATTTTTATTAGATCTTTTAAAACGATGGAATGTGAAGCACTCGATAAAAAAAAAATTTTTGTTAATTTCAAAATTGCCCCTCAAAATTTAAGAGTTGTTTCACCGGATGCACAGAACCCTAAAAGCCAGTACACAGTGACTCAGCCAGTAATAAATAAATAAAAGAGTAACAATTAAACGCCTTTTGCAATTCATGTGGTTAAATATATTATATCTCAAGCTGGCCAAACACGAGTTGGATACCTGTCAAAATATAATAAAAAAAACTGCATTTATAATCAGAAATATTGATGTTATGATAAATTGCGAATTTTGTTGAATATGTGTATAATAAATATTATTTAAAATGTTATTTTATACTTTTATCATGAGGCGAATAAAAATGATTGTGTAGAAAGTGTTGCTCGTGAAAGTTTGTGAGTGTTCTAAGGAAGTGGTTGAAAATATTTAAAAAAAACAACATGTTGAAAATGAAATTTAATGTGATGATAGACCCGTCACACATTTTTTTATGGGCTAGGTATGTAAAGTTGTACCTATCTAAAAGTTAGCAGGTTAACATTTGTGTTTCAAAACACTTTATACTGGCAAAAATAATTTTATATATATGTCTCACCTGGAATCTAGTAGCTGAAGGCTGGTCTTTGAACCTCGAAGGCTTCTCTACATCTCTGAAGCTGCTCTTAGTGACTGAAGACTTGGGTTGGATGATAGCAGCTCCATTCGTTATCAACTCCGACAGTAACTTCTCCTTTTCACCAGCATCTTTATTTTTAAACTGCAGTCCGGCTTCCGCATCTTCATGTCTCAACGGCAAATCAGGGTACTGGATATTTCCATTTGTTGCGGCCATAGACTTCGCCGAACTGATTTTTCTAAATCTTCCAATAATAACATCTTCTTCGTCTGCGGGAACGCTAAGTTTGTCCGAAGTAGCGCTAGTGTTCGGCAAAGGCTTCACAGGACTCAACTCAATATCTTTCTGCGATGAACCCATTTTATTAAAAACTATATCGCAATATTTCTATGCAATCATTTTATGTTAAAGTAACCGGGAAGTTTGGCGAGAGATATTTAAGTATAGTTCGCGTAGCATATTATATGGAAAATACGCGGTATACTTTTATCTTAAGAAAAGTCCCAAGAAATTGGCGAGTTTGTGTTAGAATTTAGGACTTATTTGCAAATTTTACAATAAACGCAATTAATGGATTATTGGAGAGAAACGCGTAGCAACCGAAGCTAACGCAGAATTTTGACAACTGAGGTGAGGTAAGGAAACTGACCGAGTCGAGCTATCTGTCTGACTGAAACCTTGACTGAAATTCATCGTATGACGTGAACTGAAATTAAATGATAGTTGACTTGACGTTGACTTTTATGTTCCTTGCTCCAAGGTGCATGCCGAGGTGCCTGCCATGCCATGTATTTTCTTTTTGTCTCTTTGAACGTAAATGAAAATGAAATGAAATTATTTATTGTCCAAAGTATGAGCTACACAACATTTTTAGTTTGTTAAAAATAGTTCAAATGAGTCCTTTTCAACTTCGATTAAAAAAAAGTACATAGTTGGTTCGATAGATGGCGCTGACTCAACCTTGCTCCAAGACTGTAGCTGACAAGCACAGATTTATAAGTATAGTACTAATCTACTAACTAAAGTCAGGTCTCAGTACGGTTTTTGCTCCACACGTAGATGTACGCTTTCTTTTAATTTCTTAAAACTTTTGTTCGTTACTTTTTTCCCCAAAATGGGATTCAGTGATGGAGGAATTATCCTAGATAGAGAGGATGAAACATACTACTCTGGTCAAGTAGTAAGAGGAAGACTGGAATTCGATCTGTCCAACGTTAAAACTTTTCGCGGTGAGTATAGAATATAATACACTACCGGTACTGGCTTAAAATCGGCCAAATAATCTATGCATGACCTTCATTGGCGCGTCGCCTACTACTAGGTTGTCGGCGCCGGCCGGCGGTCGGTCGGTGCTTTATTTAAACTGTACCAGACAGCCCAAGCATCTTTTAATACATGGAACATCAAAAGCCGCAAAACTTCAGGCAATAATATATTATATTAGGAAATTACAAAGTAGATTATAATTTCCAAAGCTTTGCCCCATATCCCACCACTCCTTTCTTCGTCAATGGCTTTGATGTTGTACGTACCGCCAACGCTTGTTTGGCCGACGACCGCGTCTGATATCAGGCACCCAGGGTGTGGTCAAATTAGCCCAATAACGCCCATTTCATTAACCTGACAGTCTTTCTAACACGATTCACCATCAAAATGATTTATTTTATTTATTTATTTATTGAATTAATTAGAACGGCATCAAATGCCAGTTACACTAATTAGGTACACATTACATAATTACACACCAACTCATAGTCCAGTACATTTCAACACATAATAATTAAATCTAGGACAATTATAATCCTGTCACCTAAAAATCATTAGGTCAAGAGACAAAACATTCATACACTTAAATGATAATAAAGTAAATGCCAACATTATAAAAATAAATATAGTATTATCAGAACAAGATCAAATCAACTAATTATCCTCACTGTAAGCCTGGCTCATCCTGATGTCCAGTGCAGGACACAGGCCTCTTTAATAGAATGCCATGACAAACAGTCTTAAGCCACCTCTATTCGAGAGAGCAGAGCCAAGTGGAGAGCCATCCTACACTGCATCTTCCAGGTTACCACTCCTTTAGTAATTTCTGCAAGCTGTACGTACTATCATTACTACATCAACTTCCTGATTCAGTTCTAACATGATGCATCGTCTGAAACCCTAAAGTGCTGCATTCCTTTGACAAATCTTGGGTTTTGAGTATTTTCACCTCACACTGTAAATGCTGTATAGCGCAAAGTTTGATACATGTTCTCTATGAAGAATTCTTTGCTCTGATTACTCTTAATATGGAGGATAAATTGGTATGTCTGTCTTGTCACTGCCGAGTTGATTTCTTCATATTAAATCACATACATTTCTGCCAATATTACTAGCCTGCCTTGAAGCCTGAAGCATGAAGATAAACTTAAACATTACATTTGTAATGTTAAGTTTATTGTGAGGTGACAACCTCTGTGGCGCGGCGGGCGAAGGTTCGCCTGCAACGCAGGAGGTTGCGGGTTCGATTCCCGCCTCGGAACAAAATATGTGTACGATCTGCAGATATTTGTTCAGGTTGTTCTGGGTATTTTTCTATGTATAATAAAAAAAAATATATCTATGTAATGTATTGTATTAAGTATATCAGTTATCTAGTACCCATAACACAAGCTCTGCTTAGCTTGGGGCTAGATAATGTTGTGTGAAATGTCCAGCATTTATTTATTTATTTATTTTGCCATAATGAGTTAGGACCTAGACTAAAAATAACTTATAGATTATTTTTGTTTCAAAACTTTCGTAAACATATTTCATTCATTATAACAAAACACCCAACTGTCACATACATAGTCTTGATCCCACACTAGGATTCCTTGTGTGGGTATCAGGAACTATGAGTACCATGGTACCATAACACCGATACCTGGAACAAATATTAGTAGATCATGCAAAAAAAAACCCGCTGTGGGAATTGAACACGCAACCTCTTGCAACTCATTAAATATGTATTATAATAGGTATATAAAATATATAAATAAATAAATGCTGGACACTTCACACAACAAAAAAATAAATATAAATAAATAGGTAACTGACAAGTTTCATTCAGAAAATTAATAAATAAGCAGCTAAAAAATTAATAAATACCTGCATACCTAATTTGTGTTGGAATAGTAAAGTTATTATTATTATTATTAAACTGCATTTAATGGCCTTCTCCAGCAGTAGACATCATCTTGTTGATGATGATGAATATTAGGAATATAATTACATACTATTTCTGAGTACCTATTTGACTAATAACTAAAACATTGGATGCATGTACCGTACATTATGTAATACGAAAAATATGGGTCCATTGTTATCAATTATCTCGAGTTATATTGAGGAAATACCTAAATAAAATCTAAAACATGTAGGTTTGAAGCTCGATATAATTAATGTTCAAGCGTGCTGTAAACTTTTAATAGACTCGAATATGTGGATGGGCTCAATGGACGACCTTGAAACTAGGCGAGACGAAACTTTATTGCTTTTTGTATTCTGTTTGTATTTTCGGGGAATCTAATGTGTTTGGATTTATACGCTAGTGGCTTGCACTTCTATTTATTTATTATGCCAGCGCCGTTGGGCTTACGACGAAAACGCCCAAATGTTACATACTCAACTGTCATTAAATTAGCTTAACAAAATAATGTGTAAGTACCTACTTATTTATAAGTGTACTTGTGCCGTTGAGCCGGTCTCTGCATAAGAATAGGACTCCTCCAACTCCTTTGGATGTCGTAAAAGGCGACTAAGAGATTACGCCAGAAAAAATATAATTCAATTAAAATTCTACTAAACATATATTAGAAATACTTTTAAATAGTCAAACCAATTAATTTAATTTAGGTAATTCAAATCATTCATTAAATATAATTTAAATCATTAAAGTAAATAAATAAAATAAAAATGTCATTAGGTGAGAAAAGTACTGATAAAGGTCTGCAAATCTAGCATACTCATTGAGGTGGTTCCTAACATGGATAGCCGCATGAAAGATTATCACAAGAGCTGTCATGATTTTGAGCGAGCGAAAAATAGGACGAGTAGGTGTGTCCCACGGAACTCTAAAATATTGCTCGCACAGCCCTCTCCTGCATTCTGAACGTTCGTTCCCAATCGGCAGCTCTGCCCCAGAGCTCTACACCATACTGAAGGAGTGAGTAAACAGGTGCGAAGTAACAACTCTTGGTCATGTTCCGCTCTAACAAGCGCCAAACGCTCGACCTATCCTCTCGCACAACTTATATCAGTCCCTCATCAAGCTAGAAACACAAAAACGATGAGGACTTGACGAGTATAGCGATAGAAAGATGATGTCATGAGCAACGGTAGGTATTATTACTGTTACTGGCAACTAGGAAAAACAATACCAGTATTTGGGAAAATATCCCCGTTGTCTTCAGTATGATGAACTGAGAAAAGCCGATGGCGCAAACCAGATAAAAGAGACGTAAAGATAAAGATAAATTTATTTGCTTGAAACATAAAGTAAAGATATGTCATTATGTTCTACATAGGTAGCATGCAAATTTCAAAATAGTACAAAGTAATGTCAAAATCGTCGTCGCGGTCGGGGCGCGAAATAAACTATACAGAAGAGACGTCTCTATTGACTTGCAATAGTCTGGGGGTTAGTACGAGTTTTGATAGTTATCGAAACTATATGAAATCTTGTTTCGTTTTCTTCCATGCATTTGCTTGTTTCATTTACTGTTTTCTTCTCGTATTCGCTAGGGGCGCTGCAAGTAAATGTATGAAACTCAGAATAATGACTGAAGCATGTATGAAACGAAACAAGACTTCATAATTGAAGACATAGACTCATGAGTGTCTATCCAAGTATCCATATTGTATGGTGTATATAAATATTTAAATATATGTTAACGTGCTTTATAGTATTTAATATATATTATTCAAAAAGTATTTTTATTTATTTATTTATATTTAATTTATTTTTTATGTTTACACAGATTTAAGTAAGTATCATACTTTCACACAACACAACATACTGCACATACCTTTTTAATGGTTTTGTATAAGTTAAGTCATCTGGTGACAGTCGTATATATTGTTAATAAATGTAAATTCATTATTGGGTATCCATTATCCAGTATTTAGGTAAAGTTTGTTAGATTTAGCATGTACAATTTAAGAGCTGTGGATTTTGTGAAATAAATAAAATAAAATTATAGTTTTGAAAACTATCTCCAACCCCTTCCCCCCCCCCCCCCCCCCCCTTTCTGTTAGAAAACAATGTTATATGTTTGTATAACACCAAAAGGTGATGCAGCGGACCCGGCTTTACGTCTCTTCTGTCTGCCCTGCCGCTAAGGTTTATAAGGCTTGTTTCTTTCTAGGTATCTACGTGGAGTTCATAGGGTTTTGCAAAGTCCACTGGACGACCAGCCATTCGCGCCGGGAGAATGACCGCACTGTACACTACACCGTTCCCCACGAGTCTTATGAGGAGTACATCAATCTCACCACTTATTTGGTGGGCGGCAAGTCTGGTGAGTAGTAGTTTGTTATATCTACTGTAACTGATGTTGAAGTGGCAATAGGCAGGCCATATAATTCGTAGAACCGGCAACAACCTGCAGATGCTAGATGGCGTCACTAGATAACTTTTCATTTAAAAAACCGATATCCGCCATTGTATTCGACTAACATCTGGATGAAAAAAAAAATGATGAAAAAACCATGGTGGTGAAAGGGTTATGATACTTTCTGAAAGCAAATGCTTGATTTGTTGCTGAAAATATCAAAATCGCTATTATGTATGCCTACAATATTTGAGGAGTTCCCTCAATTCCTCATGGATTCCATCATCAGAACAGGATTCTGAAAAAAATGGGACCAATCTGGAAGTATATCTATTCAAATAAAAAAAGAATTTTTCAAATCGGTTTATAAACGACGAAGATATGAGATAACAAACAAAAAAATTACAATTGAAAACCTCCTCCTTTTTGTGAAGTCGGTTAAAAAGTCTGCGCGCGGTGTTGAATTGATACATACAGTTGTGGTCATATAATTAAGAACGATTTGAAGTTCTAGAAGTTTTTTATTTAAATCGTATCATACACAGAGATGTGTACCTTCTGAGAAGCAACTAGTTATGTTATATAATAGTCACATTAATAGAGCAACCTGACTTAAGAATAAAGTATGAAATCGCTAACTATTTTTTGCACATTTTATTGATTTTATCAAAGTAACACATTCAAATAGTACTGAAACTGGACAAATAATTAAGAACGATTTATTGAACTGCTCGGGAATTGTTTTGTATGACACTTAGATTTAAAAAATCACAATATTATGTAGCACAGGAAACATAAAAAGAAATTTAGTAAATATTAAACTAAAATTAATAGTTAATAGCATATCCACGGCTTTTAATTACAGCTTTACACCGGCGAGGCATTGACTCTATTAATTTTTGACATTTCGCAAGAGAAATAGAGTTCCATTCTTCTAAAAAAACGTCATACAGCTCTCTTAAATTTCCACACTTTGTATTTGAAACCTTTTTCTTTACTTCAAACCACAGATTCTCTATTGGGTTTAGATCTGGACTGTTAGCAGGCCAGTCTAAGACAGAAACTAATTGCACTGTAAGAAATTCCTTTACGGTGCGTGCAGTGTGCTTTGGATCATTGTCATGCTGGAATGTCCAAATGACCGGTAGAACGTCTTCAGCGTATGGTAACATTGTTTCTTCCAGTATATTTTTGTATTGGAACTGATCCATGTTACCTTCTATCTACTTTACAGGTCCTACACCATGTCCAGAAAAGCAACCCCAAATTTTCACATTTCCACCACCATGCTTTAATGTAACTTTCGTGTACTTTGGGTCGAATGCTGTATTCGGGGGACGTCGTACATATCGTTTTCCATCAGAACATACTCTGTTTATTTTCGTCTCGTCAGAAAAAAGTACATTTTTCCACTGTTGCACAGTCCAGTTTTCATACTTTCTCGCAAATGCAAGCCGGGCTTGCCTGTGGCAAAGTTTTAACATGGGTACCTTTCTTGCTATCCTACCGTGCAATTTTTCTTCTACCAAACGTCTTCGAATAGTGCGTGCTGAGATTGCTGAAGGGTTGTTTTTACCAAAATATTCTTTTCTAAGCTCATTGGACCCTTTAAAAGGATTTTGTTTTGCCATACGAACGATGTTTCGGTCATCTCGAGGAGTTGTTTTCCTCTGTTTAGGTACACGTGGAACATTCGAAGTAGTTTGATACGTAGCAAAATGCTTTACAGCGTGGAAAACCATCGTTTTTGAACATTGCAGATGGTCGGCTATCTTTTTATAAGACCAATTCTTCCGGCGAAGTTTTATTATTACTTCCCTTGTAGATTTATCACAACTTTAATTTTTTCCCATTGTTTTTTCTAAAGAAGCAATCACCTTTAATCTTTTACAGCACGTAATGGCGCCAAAATTATATAAACAGTAACAAATCGACTGAGTGTTCTCTATTTAAATTTGAATAAAGGTATAAACTACTTAGCGTTCTTAATTACGTGACCAGCCAGTAATAAGGAATACTTTGTTTAAAAGTAGTGTAAAAAGTTTGCCTATTGATTTTTAGCCAATCATGTGTATCAATGAATACAGTGGTAATATGGAAATGTTTTACGATACCGAGAGAAATATAAACAAATGCATACAATTAGTTTTGCATCTTAGTTGGAAAAAATCTTCCCTTTATATCAGCGTTCTTAATTATATGACCACCACTGTATACGTATGCAAATCATTTTTGTAGTTATCCACGCTGACGTAGTCGGGGTTAAAACTTAGCTTAGCACAAATATAATTAGTCAGGTAAGGAGAAACCAAATCTAACAATTCAAGAAATAAATATTATCTTATTGCAATTAACAAAATACCCATTTATGGATCCAACTTCCATTTTGGGGAAACAACTTTCGCAACTTACAGCTGTCTGCGAAACGACTCGGACGTAATGGATGCTTTATTAACTTTCACTATAACATTGCCCTACTTTTCTGTTATTGGGGTCAGCAAGATAGAACGTGGTCCTGACTGGCATAAGTCCAAAAAGAGAGGGAGGTGTTTAGGCAAACAATGCACTTGGCACCATGACTTTCCCAGTTATGGATCAAAATGTATGAAGTCTCATGAAGTTTTGTATAGGAAGGAAGGCATAGATATCGCCATACATTTATATTTTTAAGGGTGCCTTCCCATTCGTGTTAAATGGGGGCGTATTATGTCGGATATCCTGTGTTAAAAACATTTCTCGTTTCATTGTAAAACTTGACTACGGGAACCCTTCACTACGCGTGATCCCACCTGCACTTAGCCAGTTTTAATCATTCTGGAGTTAGCTTGGTAGGCTATTTTTCCAAGGTGCATATACACTCGAGAGCAATGAATCCGGGTCACTAAAGAATGTTAAAAATCTCGGAAACTAAAAATGATAGATTAATGCAATAAATTGTATTTAATAGACAATGTAATACTCCTTAAATGAAGGTAAAAAAAATATGAGTCACCATACATTTTATTAACACAAAATTACATAAAGAAAAAAACTGCTGATCTCTCCTTAAAACAAAAATAGGAAACATGAAATTTTTGAACTTTATTACGATTTTCTTGAATTTTAATACTTCGTATTGCCTCCTCGTGCTTCCATTACTGCGTTTACGCAGAAAAAAAACAACAAAAAAACAGAAATCAAACAATGATAAATGACAGATTACAAACAAAAGCAAAACCAAATGCTGTAATTTCGTAGTTCCATCTTCGAAAGTGGCCCTTTTTCAAATTTGATTTTTTTATGATATAACTTTACAATAACTAAGAAGTTTTAATACCTTCATTTAAGGAGTATTACATTGTCTATTAAATACAATTTATTGCATTAACCTAGCATTTTTAGTTTCCGAGATTTTTAGGATTCTTTAAGTGACCCGGATTCATTGCTCTCGAGTGTACTTACCAATACAAAACATCTCTTAAATGACTGACGATTTTGATGTAATTTACATAATTCTTGTAAAAAATATTAGCAAGGCCCCAAACAGCTGGATAATCATCGTCATCATCAGCCTGTTGAGGTCCACTGCTGGACATAGAATGCCACGACGCACGGTCTTGTTCCGCCTCCATCCACCAACTTCCTGCGACGTTTATAATGTATTTAGTCCATCGGGTGGAAGGCGTTCGTCTACCGCGTCGTCCGGTTTAATAATAGCTGGGAAAAATCTTACTACTACTAGCTAAATTAGTCGTCCATAATGAGGGCTTTTCATCTTCGATATAAAAAAAAGTAGTTCAAATTGGTTCGATAGTTGGCGCTGACTCAACTCTAGCTGCCAAGATTGTCAAATGTATTATCTGTGGTGTACGCGTACTAAGCTATTATCTAACTAGTCTATGGCTATTAGTCATGATATTCTGCTTGTGTTTGCTTCTTGAGTGTGCGCTTGTGATTTCGTGGTGTTCTTAGAAGTAGGCAAAAATAAATACCACGAAACGAAAATATATATCTACGTTGTTGATGTTGACATTTAACTTTACTTTGACACTTGACAGCTAGGTGCAGAGCAGCGCCATCTATTTTCAACGCTGAAAGCATGATTGGAAACGTCCGTGAAAACCCCTCATTAAGAATGAACAGCTGGTTCAAATCAAATATGAGTCCATAATCAACGGCAAGCCTGGCCTAAAAACTGATTTATTATGAGCCTAAATAACGCTAATTCTTAATTTTACAGGAGAGAACCAACTACTCCCCGGTAGGCACGTCTTGCCCTTTGAGTTCCAAATTCCCCCTCACTGCCCATCATCGTTCGAAGGCTCGGACGGACATATTCGGTACCAACTGAAGGCAACTGTCGACCGAGCTTTTAAACTGGACCAGCACCAAACTGCTCAGTTCAGAGTCATAGCGCCCCTTGATTTGAACACGAACCCTTTTTGCAAGGTAAGCATTATCAATGTAGTCCGGAGTTCAATACTAAAATATTTTGTGACTCGCAGAGGGCGATTCTAAAACGTCGGAAATGTTTCCGATCGGATTAGTTAGTTTTTTATTTCGATGTGGTAAGTAACTAAAACAATTTTCTCTAGTAAAACACGGTAAAAAACAATAAATATTGTATATTACTTTGTTTTACAAGAGAAAATTGTTAGAAAATTGTTTTAGTTACTTACCACATCGAAATTAAAAGATAATAAGACTTATCAAGGTTCTTGATTTTTGAAACAATTATTTAGTATTAATTTGAGCGTTTCATCCGAAAAGTTTGTCTAGGCTTAATCTTAAGCGAGAGCTGCAACTATCATCTATTGAAGAGACAAAGAGAGAAATCAAATCAAATCAATCATTTATTTGCAAGAATACTTATTTAAAAATGTCAGGTCTTATAACTAATTTAGTCACTGTATTCAGCCTGCACGCAGGCGTGCAAAATTGTTTGTGAGTCATATTATTATACTTAGGTACTATTAAAATTATTTACTATACAATTTAAACTTCCTAATATTCCTTTACATTATAAAAACATTTCTCCAGTAACCATCTACTTAACTTTTTCCTAAAGATATCTCCATTCAACTCTTTTATGTCTCCTGGTAATTTAAAATAAATGGTGATGCACATATTATAAACATTTCTCTTATATATATCCTTATGGGATTGGGGTTTGTAAAGCAAATTCTCAAATTGAATCCTTTTTTGGAAGCCTATATCCAGCAGTAGACTTCAACAGGCTGATGATGATGACGAGACCAAACGGTAATATCTCTTCCAGGAGCCAATAGCGATGGAGTTCTACAAGTCCTATTGCTGCTGCTTCACGAGCGCCGGTAAAAGTGAGATCGTGGTGAAGGTCCCCGCGTCTGGCTGGTGTCCCAGACAGGTGATGCCCGTCGAGGTCTCCTGCAAGAACAACAGCTCTGTCGAGATCAATGCCATCCGCTTTCAGATCAAAAAGGTCTGTATTCTGGTGGTTCTACATCATCAGAAACTGCTAGTGTGAATTTGGGAGAAAGAAAAACCAGGCAGATATAACAGAGATTAAATATATCATCGAAGGTGTGTTCACAACGGTGTACGAAAGAGGCTTGCTGAAGCTCGATCATAGTGTCCTGTCGCGCCGAAGCAGCGTCACAAAAGACGATAATTGGAACTAAATATAACAGAGATTAAATATATCATCGAAGGTGTGTTCACAACGGTGTACGAAAGAGGCTTGCTGAAGCTCGATCATAGTGTCCTGTCGCGCCGAAGCAGCGTCACAAAAGACGATAATTGGTACTAAATCTGTTAGCTAGGTGTCTGTTTAAGATAAGGAATCAATTATGTTTACA
The DNA here is from genome assembly GCA_951392215.1 of Epirrita christyi. Lineage (NCBI taxonomy): Eukaryota > Metazoa > Arthropoda > Insecta > Lepidoptera > Geometridae > Epirrita > Epirrita christyi. The sequence goes on from OX595849.1 coordinate 1,774,027, forward strand.
TACCTCGTCTTGTGGTTCCAAAGTTGATCTGTAGATGGCGCTAAGGTCAACAGTTAACGTTGCATCGTCGCACCGGCAACGCCCGTGTGTCAACAAATGTTGTCGTTCAGATTTGTATGTAGAACTATGGAGCGTCACCGCAACACCCGTGTGACAGCGCCCGATACCATGATCCAATACGTATACCATGATTTTTAATTTCAGACAATTTTTGTTATCAAAAAAATGTCAAGATATGCCACTGTGAGTATAAGTGTCATGATTGTGTAGCATACGTGTAAATTCTCATATGACACACATACATGACACTTATACACACAGTGGCATATCTTGACATTTTTTTGTTTACAAAAATTGTCTGATATTAAAAATGATGGTATAGGTTATGTTTGGATTGGTTTTTTTTGGCTCAAACCGCAATAATGTATGAAACCGAATGCAACGTAAATACACACACACACACGCCTTTTTCCCCGTAAGGGGTAGGCAGAGCTTCAAAGGATCTCTTTTCACCGTGGGTTACATAATCGCTGGAATATAGACGTGACAAGTGGTGAGCTCATCGCCGCCATTGCTTTCCACGACAGACTCGGCTAACGCTTTCTTCCAGTAATAACACACTCGTAAATAAGCCTGCCGCCAGGTACGGTGGTAGTACTTCCTCGGTCGAACTGTTTTACAAGAAGTTCTACTACTAACAGTGGCAGTATCTCTTTCAGAAAATAGAATTCCACGCAACATGTGAACCGGACACGCGCACAAATAAAGACACCATATTAGAGGTCAAGAAAGGACCCATCCCTAGTAACACTGAGCGCAACTGGGTGGTGGAGATGGAAATACCAGATATGGACGTGCCTAACTTGATGGGTTGCCATTACATTGAAGTTGATTTTATGTTCAAAGTAAGTCAGTACAAGTTTAATCAAACGAGACTTGCTGCACTAGCAACTTACCCCACTAAAAACTCACTGTACCCCACTAAAAACCCATCTTACCCCAAACCAAATACCACATCTTATCACATCAAACCTTAAAACAAATGTTTTATTTTATTGGTAATAGGAACGCCACAGCATAATATCGACACAGGTAATAATAAGTAACAACATAGAACGTGCGGTACCCAAGGGTCTTAAGTTACCCCAGTAAACTCGCATTACCACGCTAAAACCCACCTTGTCCACCTAAAAAACCACGTCACTCTTATAACTACCCTATCTAACCCCTCTAAATAGCGCGACATGAAGTCCTGTTAACTGTTGTCCTTACGATGTATTTTCCAGGTATCAATTGAAACTTCTGGATGCCACGAAGATGACGACGAAGCACACCCATTAATTATCGGCACTATCCCACTAAACGGCTTCAACAAAGAACCCATAGCTCCGACGGACAACATTCCAGTGTCACATGGCATTTCCTCCTACACTCCGCTCATGAACCAACCCATACAAGGAAACCCGCCTTATCCCAATGGGCAAAATATCTCGCCTTACCCTACAGTCAATCTGCCTCAAAATAATCCATACCCGAATCAACCCTACCCCGGTGCGAATCCCCCTTACCCCATATCAAACCCGACACCCTACCCTACAACAAATGTTGGAAATGCCCCGTATCCCACTCAAGGAACAAGTCCGTACCCTGCACCAAACGTTGGTACAAATGCGCCTTACCCCACTACCACTTCACCTTACCCCCCAACCACTTCACCTTACCCACCGACCACTTCACCCTACCCACCAACAACGTCACCCTACCCTCCAACAACTTCACCCTACCCACCAACCACTTCACCCTACCCACCAACCACTTCACCCTACCCACCAACCACTTCACCCTACCCACCAACCCCTTCACCCTACCCACCAACCACGTCACCCTACCCACCGACCACTTCACCACACCCACCAACCACTCCACCTTACCCCCCTACTAGCATGCCTTACGGGAGCAGCTCTAAGCCAGAATTTACTGGAACCACGTTACTGAAAACTGGGAATTTAGGTTTCATTTCGCAAGGAGATAAGAAAGATGGCGTGACGATGCCACTTTTACCACCAAATGCTGGCATTCCTCCTTATGTAAGTACTAGTTGAACTTATAGATTTGCTATAATCACCACGCTTGGCAGGCGGTGATCGCAGTATTCATGTTGAGTATTAAGGTGGATGCTGCTGCCCATCCCCTGGCGTAATCACTTAATCGCCTTTTACGACATCCACGGGAGGAGTTTGAGGAATCCTATTCTTAGGGCAAGATCACCACGACTTTTTAATTCCTATTGATAATTGTGCATGATATGAAGGATGAAATGCATGTAACTAGGAGGGAGATAAATACGAAGGTTAGTGAATGGAAAGCAATAGGAAGACCTGAGAAAAGATGGAGGAATTGAATGGGAAAGGAGTGAATGATAAGGTGACATTTAATCATTCACTCCTTTGGCTGACACCACCATTACCTGCCTAATTCCGTCAACTGCTGGACGATTCACCACTCTTGGCAGGCGGATTGGTATTAAGCACTCGGGTGGATGCTGCTGCCCATAGCGTAATCCCTTAGTAAGGCTTTTACCACATCCACGGGAGGAAACGGAGGGGTCTATTCTCAGGCCGGACACAGCACAGCACTCACAAGGGTCACAAGTCCCTTTTCAGGGCCACCATACCACAAGCAAGTCACTGACCAGCAGGGTACCCAAGAAAGAACTCGTGATACGAAGTAGTAATGATAATGTATATCCTTTCAGCCTACAAGCCCATACGCGTCCGCAAGCGCGCCAGTGCCTTCCACACCGATGGATGAAGGAAGTAAGTATCATAGTTTCCCCTTTATTTCAAACGAGTAACACTTAGGGCATAGTGTTACTAACAAGTGCATAGTGTAAATCCCAACGAGTAACAGTGGGTGTTACTTGTTGGGAACCCTCCTTTTTAACTGACCGTGCTCAGCTGGCTATGGAGAGACCTATACTCGTTTCACTACGTGTATCCGTAGAAGAACCAAGAACACCGACATAGCTCTCAGAATTAGCAAGTTGAAGTAGCAATGGGTAGATCATATTATAGCTCGCAGAACTGACAAGCGTTGGGGAATAGGTTCTCGAAGGCCCCTCTCGATGGACTAAAGTAATTTTAGCTAAACTAGCATTTTGCAAAAGGAACTTTTAGCTAGTAGACTAAAGCTAGCTAAAAGTTCAAGTTTTAGCTTTTAGACTTGCGAAATGCTTTATGCGAAACTAACTTTTTGCAAAAGGGACCCTTAACGACCTAATGCAGATTTTTTGTACTACTCAAAAAAAATATTTCTTAATTGCCATTAGCAAAAATTTTTTTCAACTAAGCTTTTTTTTTTTTCAGATAACCAACCTACATACAACTCACCGTACAACCCGGATTATAAGGAAAAGTGAATTTTATATACTGACAAGCACAAAAACGTAGACGAACGCTATGGCCCGATAGTTGTGTCCAGACCCCGCTAACTAGAGATAAAAAGGGACAGCTTTATGGTAATGAACGGGAAGGCGCGCGATTTGTTGATCGCTTATGAAATCTTCATACTTTTTAAGTATGCAAACCAAATATAGACATTCGCTGTCAGAATTAACAAAATTAACGTCATAATCTCCGCAAAGACTTACCCCCTTATTCATAATAATTTTTTAAACCTATTTTAGTTAAAATAGCTTTTATCTTGTTTTGACGTATGACATTTTACATAAGACAGAACGGAACAAAAGCTATTTTAACTAAAACAGGTTTAAAAAATTATTATGAATTAAGAATTTAGAAACTAAAGCCTCATAAACCATAAAAAAATAACTGAATGTCAAAATTACTGACATTACTGGTAGCGATTCTGTGCACTGTTAACAAAATTTAAAATGCGCTAAAACTATCGCGCGCCCTTTCTTTAAGTCTGAAACAAAAGGGACAGCAATAATTTAAGCGCAGTTTAAATTTAGAAAACGCACAGAATCGCTACCACTGTGGGGTAAGCACAAGTAATTAACATTACCAAGTCGCTAGCAAGCCACAGAAGCCATAAATTAAAAAAGACGCTGGCGAGACGATCGCAAATGTCAAATATACGCCAATGACGTCGGGGTAGCTCGAAAAATTTGTCATCTGATTGGTTAATACTGAACCTTTGGACCTAGGCAATTTTACTGACGTGACATTTAAAAATCGCACCCGTTTCTACCTACTGCATTTATGTGCACTATTAATCTAAGCACAAATTGCATTTTAAATGTTATTCCTATTATACAATCAATATCTTTGATATAAATGTTTATAGTCTTTAAGATATTTATTCGGTAAAGATTTTAATGTGCCTCATGTTAAATGCCATATAATTTTAATATTACTATAAGCAGCTATAATCATATTTGTGTGGTGTGTCCGGCTTAAGAATAGACCTCTCCATCTCCTCCCGTGGATGACGTAAAAGCCTAAGGGATTACACCAGGGAATGGGCAGCAGCATCTACCTGAGTACTCAAAACAAATACTGCGATCACCAATACAGAGTAACCTATATATATATATATATATATACGTAAATATGGCGGGAGTACCTACAGTCCTATCGATTGATCTGAAGTTAGACGGATAAATTATAAAAAGGTATTGCAATAACGGCTAACTAGTGAAGTTAGCCACGAACCATCAGCAGAGGGCCAAGTCTAGAAATTGAATAAGCACCTTCACAACACGGGCGTGTGGTGTACACTACACGGGTTTTTGTATGGAATTTGTTGTTGTCAAGGTGTCCGCTAGGGGCGCTTTTCGGCATTGCTGTACAAAAATCCGTGTAGTGTACACCACACGCTCATGTTGTTGCTTTTTACATATACAGACACGAGTCTTGGAATTGCACAGATTATAGAAATTTATATATTGTAGAAATTATGCTATTTCAATGTAATAATTCGTCCAATGAAGTGCTTTGTGAACGTGATGTTTCAGCTATATGTTATAATATAATAACGTACTTATGTAACGTGCCTAAATCTATATGTATGTAGAAACTATATAACTACATAACTATGTACTTTAAGTAGTAAGTGAAGAAGTAGGTAAGTCTTCTAGAAGAAGATCATAAGTAGCCCAAAATATACAGAAGGCCAGCTCAATATAACAAGAGATAACAGGCGCATGCACACATAGACACGCGTACCCACGTAGTGGCGTTCGACCGAGTTCAACCGAGATCGTCGTGGGTACGCGTCTATGTGTGCATGCGCCTGTTACCGCTTGTTGTACTAAGCTTGCCTTCTGTATCTTTATATTTTGTGTAAGTAGTAAGTACATATAATAATTGATCTACGTTAAAGGTGCTTCTTAGTATGTTTTCAAAAAGAGTCTCGTATTGAGAACACTTACAAAGTATTCGCACTTTACCCTATTTTAATGTGATTAAACCATAATTTGATATGATTTTTACGTTAATTTTGATGATCTTTATATAGAATAAGGTTATTTTTAATGTTTACTTGTAATTACTTGCAGATTATATATCCTAGTCAATATTATAGTTCAGTACATGTTCGAAAATAATTCTGAACATCTCATGGACAGTTTTGTGAAGAGTGCAATCAATCTAAAACTGAACGCCCAACTATTCTATTACCTCAAACTAAAATGTTCCTTAATCCGTAACCACAAAGACCGTTTTCGAATGTCAAGTGCCAAGTAAAAGCGGTGGAGGGGTGTGCAGGGTTGGATTATTCCCATAAAGTTCACTAGTGGGGTTTTAGGTCCGTATTAATAAATCGAACTTGAGAACTTTCTTCTTGTGAAATCTTGATAGTGTTCCAATTTCAAAATTCTGGTGTTTTCAAGATCGTTCTCAGAGTTGAGTTCGGTCTAATACGGGCCTTAGACTAGACGCACCTTACCTATGCTTGAGATAATTTTTCCGATTCTTTGGTCAACTCAGCCCACACCTCACTTAGCCCGCAGGCCGAAATGCCCACTACGAAATTTAAATGTCAAAACGGTTGATGAATAATGAATATACTTGATAAGTTATACATTTTCTTTATAAACAATTTTAGGGTTCTGCACATCTGTGACAAAATAGGACCAACAGCTATTTTCAATCGTTTGTTACCTGTGGTTGCCTTTCGTGATTTTTTAAAAGTTTTCTTATCCACAACATTCAATCTGCAGAGGCCTTACCATGATGCATACATCCGTGATGTCCGCAGCTATAATTAAAGGCACAGTAGCAGAAGGTCTATTGGCTTCTGCGATTAAAGTTATTCAATGATGACGGATGTCAACGATGAACCGATATAAGAGCTCATGGTAAGGCCTGAGGTGTAATATATTCTTGGGTTTTATTTTCTTTTAGGGGTAACTAACGTTTTCAATGCCTATTTTGGCCAACTTCCATAAAACTTGTTGGATTCTTTGTCATTCACCTTCTATGGTACTTTAGCACTGCAAAAATTCAGACGAATTCTGGTTCATCCGGAGGAAACCATTTTTGGGTATCAAGCAAGAGCCTTATTGACAGAACTTTAAAAAGTCTGACATTTCACAAGCATTTAGGAAAATGTAATCCTCACCGTTTTCAGTGAGGATTATGTAAAACAAGCCCTCCACTTCAAACTCGAATACGCCATTTTTCACAAAAGTATAATTAAAATCTAGAATTGATAGTTAGATTTTGTTATTTTTATAATGTTTATAATGCAAGGATACCAATTTATGAAAATAAAGACATATTTTAATCAAAATTCAGTTTTATTTCTAGCTTTTAAAGCTATTACACGACTATTTAGGCAATAGTATAAAAATCTAATACTACATTATGTATCAAAATACCCCTTATAAGCCCGAGAGGAGGGTATTCCATATGACATTGCGATCAACTTTATTTCTACGACTTTTAAGTATACGAAGTTTTTAAGGTCCAGATAGATAGAACGTACTTCACGGTGACTAAGTCTAAGCCTTACTTTGAAATCGTCCCGTCACTGTCACACAAATGTTAAAACACGCGCATTAGAGAGAGACGGACGATTTCAAAGAGACTTGGTCACCGTGAAGTAAGTTCTTTTTATCTAGACCTAAGTGTTAAGGGTATTTTGATACAAATACTATAACTACAATATAAAATGTATAAAAAAAAGGTAAATAACAATTTAAGGAGAGTAAATATAATGGAATCTTATATAACTAAATACAAAATTATATTCTACAATATGTAGGCACTTTATTTCAAGTCTTGTTGAGATTTGGGTTTCCGATGTTCGAATAAACTACACTCGAGAACAATGAATCCGGGTCACTTAAAGAATCCTAAAAATCTCGGAAACTAAAAATGCTAGGTTAATGCAATAAATTGTATTTAATAGACAATGTAATACTCCTTAAATGAAGGTATTAAAACTTCTTAGTTATTGTAAAGTTATATCATAAAAAAATCAAATTTGAAAAAGGGCCACTTTCGAAGATGGAACTACGAAATTACAGCATTTGGTTTTGCTTTTGTTTGTAATCTGTCATTTATGTGGGTACATAAACCATGTTGATAGTGCTCTATATTCATTATATGGAAGCACGAGGAGGCAATACGAAGTATTAAAATTCAAGAAAATCGTAATAAAGTTCAAAAATTTCATGTTTCCTATTTTTGTTTTAAGGAGAGATCAGCAGTTTTTTTCTTTATGTAATTTTGTGTTAATAAAATGTATGGTGACTCATATTTTTTTTACCTTCATTTAAGGAGTATTACATTGTCTATTAAATACAATTTATTGCATTAATCTATCATTTTTAGTTTCCGAGATTTTTAACATTCTTTAAGTGACCCGGATTCATTGCTCTCGAGTGTATTTGACACAGTATTTTCCAATTTTATTATTAACATTTTACTTTGTACAATTATTTCCTTTGATTTGTTGTGTAGATCCAGCAATCATCAGCCGGTAGAGGTCTTTACATAGACCTCTCGTATAATGCCACGACGGTCTCCTTAGAGGCCATTAAATAAAAGAAGAAGAAGCCACGACGGTCTTGAGTCATCTCCATCCACCGACTTCCTGCTACCTGTATAATGCCGTCGGTCCATCGACGGAGACCGTCTAGACTACGTCTTCAGGTTTAAATATTCTCAAAACATCGTAATTTAAAAGCACCATAATTATTCGTATAAATATAGCTGAATACAAATTTAAAATATTCAAATTCATGATCATATTATAAAGTTCTTAGATAACTTAACATAACGCCCAACAGTCACATGGGTACGTAGCTACGTAGTGTTCCCACACTAGGATTTCCTGTGTCGTGGGTATCAGGAACTAAGAGTAGGTACCTAATAGAGAACTAATAGTACATTATACAGGGTGTCTCACGTACAACTTATTTCTGCTTCCAAGCAAGGAAGGGTATCATTTGATAGGGACGCGGGATTATTCTCTCGTTAGAGATTATTATGTTCCTTGGTCACCATGCGTCGGTGGTCGTGAGCACCTTGCGTTCGCAGTAGAGGCGTATTACGAGCACTCGAGCAAGGCGCGCGTTTTATCAGCGGCTACAAATTCGTCGCTCCGAGTATTGAATGATGAGCAACTGTGCTTGATTGAGTGATTTTTAATCATTTTAAATTCTGGAATGAGACACCCTATATAACTTATAACTAAATTTGTAGCTAAAAGCCTTTTCAGAATATTATAGTTACTACAATATCAACAATAACCATAAAAAAGTATTAAAAAAATGCAAAGACTAGGAATCTAAAGACGTTTGTATGTTAATAGTATATTACGATACGTGTGACTTAAGTTGCCTATTATTGCACGGCAGGAAGGAAACGCCGTGCAATAATAGACAACTTACGGCACACGTATCGTATACTATTTTATAGCACAAGTGACATAAACCCGCCCCGGACGTTCATTTTCGCACGGTGTAAAAAAGAGCTATTTAAGTCACGGAAAAGCGTGCGTAAAGTGCGGGTTTAGGTCACACTGTGCTATAAAGTACTTTTTAAACATACATAAATAAAATGCTCGTTATAAAATTAAATACAAAAGGCGCTTATTTTTACAATCTATGTAAATAGCACATAAAAAAGTTCATACAAATAGTCACTACCTTTGAGGTTGGCTGGTAGTTTTTTTACAATCTATGCAAATAGCACATGTAAAAATTATCGCGAATAGTCACTACCTTAGAAGATGGCTGGTAGAAAATTTTACAATCTATGTAAACAGCACATGAAAAAGTTCACGCTAATAGTCGCTACTTTTGAGGCTGGCTGGTAGAAAATTTTACAATATATGTAAATAGCACATAAAAAAGTTCATACGAATAGTCACTACCTTTGAGGTTGGCTGGTAGTTTTTTTTACATATATGCAAATAGCACATGTAAAAATTCTCGCGAATAGTCACTGCCTTAGAGGATGGCTGGTAGAAAATTTTACAATCTATGTAAATAGCACATGAAAAAGTTCACGATAATAGTCACTACTTTTGAGGCTGGCTGGTAGAAAATTTTACAATATATGTAAATAGCACATAAAAAAGTTCATATGAATAGTCACTACCTTTGAGGTTGGCTGGTAGTTTCTTTACAATCTATGCAAATAACACATGTAAACATTATCGCGAATAGTCACTACCTTTGAGAATGGCTGGTAGAAAATTTTACAATTTATGTAAATAGCACATGAAAAATTTTACGCTAAATAGTCACTGCTTTTGAGGTTGGCTGGTAGAAAATTTTACAATCTATGTAAATAGCACATAAAAAAGTTCATACAAATAGTCACTACCTTTGAGGTTGGCTAGTAGTTTTTTTTTACAATCTATGCAAATAGCACATGTAAAAATTATCGCGAATAGTCACTACCTTAGAGGATGGCTGGTAGAAAATTTTACAATCATGTAAATAGCACATGAAAAAGTTCACGCTAATAGTCACTACTTTTGAGGCTGGCTGGTAGAAAATTTTACAATCTATGTAAATAGCACATGAAAAAGTTCACGCTAATAGTCACTACTTTTGAGGCTGGCTGGTAGAAAATTTTACAATATATGTAAATAGCACATGAAAAAGTTCATACGAATAGTCACTACCTTTGAGGTTGGCTGGTAGTTTTTTTACAATCTATGCAAATAGCACATGTAAAAATTATCGCGAATAGTCACTACCTTAGAGGATGGCTGGTAGAAAATTTTACAATCCATGTAAATAGCACATGAAAAAGTTCACGCTAATAGTCACTACCTTTGAGGATGGCTGGTAGAAAATTTTACAATATATGTAAATAGCACATAAAAAAGTTCATACGAATAGTCACTACCTTTGAGGTTGGCTGGTAGTTTTTTTTACAATCTATGCAAATAGCACATGTAAAAATTATCGCGAATAGTCACTACCTTAGAGGATGGCTAGTAGAAAATTTGACAATCTATGTAAATAGCACATGAAAAAGTTCACGCTAATAGTCACTGCTTTTGAGGTTGGCTGGTAGAAAATTTTACAATCTATGTAAGTAGCACATGAAAATATTCACGATAATAGTCGCTACTTTTGAGGTTGACTGGTAGAAAATTTTACAATCTATGTAAATAGCACATGAAAAAGTTCACGCTAAATAGGCACATGTAAGTAGCACATGAAAATATTCACGATAATAGTCGCTACTTTTGAGGTTGACTAGTAGAAAATTTTACAATCTATGTAAATAGCACATGAAAAAATTCACGCTTATAGTCACTACCTGGGCGTATTATAGTATTTAACGTATAGAGTATTTATTAGTTTATTTTATTAAAATAGGTATAATATGTATTTGAGTTAAGTTAAACTTGTATTTTATCATTATTGTTATTATTACTCTGTGCACCGCCGTTTCGTTACTGCGTCGCTCGTTACTGACCATCCAAAGGTTGCCTGGAAGAAATAGCTCTCAGCGATAAGGTCGTCCATTGTACTGCTAATTTTAATAAATCCAATTATGTATTCCTGGTGTAGAATAAAGTGTTGATATATCTATCATTTCACATTGGCGGGGCAGAAGGCGCCGGCGACTTACTAGGAGGCACCAAACTGTTATTTTGGGCTGGATGACCGTCTAACGTCGGAGGTATTATGTTTTGATTGGTTTTCATTAAATCCTCCATCTGCATTCTGAAACCATCATCGTGAGGAATATTGAACTGTTGTCCGTTGATTTGGCTGAACTGAGGATTGTAGGCAGGTGGCACCTCGTTGCCGGGCAGGTATGATGCTTTGAAGCCCATCGCGTAGTTTTGTGAAGGATCCGAAGAGATTACCTACAAGAAAAGAAGTTAATAGTAGCACAGAATAAAGACAGTTAGTTTTGTTAGTAGTAGAACTTCTTGTGAAAGAGTTCGTCCGGGGAAGTACTACCACCGTACCTATTTCTGCCGCCAAGCAGTAGTGTTCGCATTGCTGTGTTTCGGTTTGAAGGGTACGGGTGCCGGTGAAATTACAGGCACATGAGACTTTTCATCTTTATGTCTCAGGGTCGGCAGCGCGCTTGTGATGCCTTTGGTGTTGCAGGCGTCCATAGGTTACGGTAACTGCTTTCCATCAGATGGGCCGTATGCTTGTTTGCTTGCCAAGTAGCATAAAAAAAAAAGTAAGTACAGAACAAATTTATATAAATTTCGACTTTTGCTGGGACGCAACAAAGTGCAATTCAGCTCGCATAAGCGCTTCGTGCCTACCGCGATATTCACCTCAACATTTCCGCTCTCTTCTAACGCGTAACTCTGTCGCTGTCTGGCGCGGAGTGACGCGGCTCGTAAGGGTTGACGACAAGTGTTATGTGCTTACGACAACATAAATTATCTAATGGCATACGTTAGTGTGTACCTTGTCAATGAAACTAAATATCCCTTTTAGTTTAGGTTTAATAGTGTTTAGGTAGGTATCAAACATGCGTATCATATGGAATGACTAACGACGCTTACCGTTTGGCCATAGCACAGAATAAATAATAGTACAAGATAGGTACTCGAACTTAAAAACCTATAAGAATTACTTTTTTTTTATAATAAGGCGCGCGTCAGTGCGAGCGCGCGCGACACACCTTACTGAATAAACCCGGCTTGCCGGGCGGCCCGGGTACTTGTAGCTTCATACCTAAGGCGCGGAGTGCGCCACGCCTGGTAGTAGTAGAATTTTTTGGTAAAGCCCACAAGCTGATACCCACCCATAGGATTCCCTGTGTCGTGGATATCAGGAACTACGTGTACCATGGTAGCATGACACCCACACCCGGAACAAAAAATTGCAGATCATACAAACATTTGTCCCGCTGCGGGAATCGAACCCGCATACTCTCGCATGTCTGCCGGCTACTCGCCCGCCGCTCCACAAAGGCCGTTGTATACACACCTGCTGATTAACTTGGACAAAGTACGATGTTCCAGCTGGCACTTTCGGGGCAGTAAACTGTGCCATTGCATCCTGGTTTATATTCTGCGTCAAGTGTTCTGGCTGGTTATTCGAAATGTCCTCTATAGTCGGGATAGGGTCGACAGGCAAGCTGTGTGCCATGGGGTGTACGTAGGTCCCGTGCGAGGTCTCGTTAAGGGGGATGAGGCCAAGGCATATCTCTGCTTCGTCTTTCAAGTCGTCGTTGCAGCCGGACAGTTTTATTGTTATCTGGAAATGTTTACATTATACATTATAAGGGGCAGTTTGTTATTACAGTAGAATGGGCAGTTTATACTAAAATTAGAATGGGCAGTTTGTGCTGACTTTAGAATGGGCAGTTTGTACTAACATTAGAATGGGCAGTTTGTACTAACATTAGAATGGGCAGTTTGTACAACATTAGAATGGGCAGTTTGTACTAACATTAGAATGGGCAGTTTGTACTGACTTTAGAATGGGCAGTTTGTACTAACATTAGTATGGGCAGTTTGTTTGTACTAACATTAGAATGGGCAGTTGCCCATTCTAAAGTCAGTAACTGCAACATTAGAATAGGCAGTTTGTACTGACTTTAGAATGGGCAATTGTACTTACATTAGAATGGGCAGTTTGTACTAACATTAGAATGGGAAGTTTGTACTAACATTAGAACCATCGGACACTAGTCTTCAGAGACACCATAACCTGAAACTGGTCTCCAACATCTGACCTAACGCAGGGTGACCAACAAACAACTAGTGATACGAAGAGAGAGACTCACCCTAAAGAAGTACCCCACATCTATAATCGAGCAGTCTTCAAGATTCGGAGCTATGAGGTCCGGAACCGTGACGTGCATTGTGAAGTTCCTGATGCTCCCACTCATGATGGCACCTTTCTTCACGGACGTTATGACAGCTTCCGGTTGCACGTATTCAGCGATTGGGCGCTGCGTCCGGTACCTTTCACGCTGGAGACGAAATAAATAAATACAACCAAGCCCAGCGGTCACATACAAAGGACTACCTTGACCTTGGACTGATAAACATATTATGTTCAGTCAGCGTGATACGCTTACTTTGCGGCTGAATTTTGACGTGAAAAATAAAAGTTTTTTTTTCAGAATTGCAAGGCAAGGCAATAGCGCTTTTTATACCTCGGTCACCAAATTTCTAAAAAAGGCGATTTTGGGTTTTCGCCTTTTAATTTAAACTCCAAAGTTTATGTGAACAAGCAACGGGCCGTGATCCGTGAAAGCCTTGAAAAACAATATCCGACAGGAAATGACCGCTATTCGGCCTGAAACACTTCGAAAAGTTATGGGAAACGCCGAAAAACGAGCATTTGCACAATTCGCTCTGGCGGCGACCATTTTCGCGATATCATATTCAAAAAGCGATCATAACTAATTTTCAAGGTCCTAAATAAACGAAAAATTATTTCACAGCAAATAATATATTGTCCCGAAGATTTAAATGGGCCAACCTGTATTAAAATGGCATTTTGTTGGATAGTTTTATGCAATACAGAGATGGCATATATACGGCACTCATGAATAATTCATTCATATTCTAACATTGCGATACTATAGGTACTTAAAATACAACGTTCATAGAATAAACAAATAGGCGCCTGTATAACATTTTGCAATTTAACATACATTTTAGGCACAGGTTTCAGCTCCATAAGTTAAACGTATCAGAGTATATATGGAACAATTGTTAATCAGCGTGCGAGCCATATGGCAAGCCAATGCAACATTGAGAATTGAATGGGCAACCTTGAGTTTTAATTTGCATTTACGCGCTGCGCAGTACATGTTTATAATCTCAATTGAACTAAAGCTTTTAAATACAATTATAAGCCAAAAAACATAACATAACACACCCAAAATTCACATACGTAGTCTTGATCCCACACTAGGATTCCCGTGTCGTGGGTACCACGAGTAGGTACCATGGTACCTACACCCAGACCCGGAACAAATATTTGCAGATCATACAAACATTTGTCCCGCAGCGGGAATCGAATCCGCAACCTCTTGCATCAAAGTCGGCTCGCCCGCCGCGCCACAGAGGTCGCCATTAACTAAGCATTTAAAAATAACCCTAAACTAATGGTTTTTGCCTCATAATTTAAAAGCTTTTAGTCAAATTGCAGCAAAAGAGATTCTTCTTCAATAGCCCTTAGACGTCCACTGCTGGACGAGGCCTCCCCCATAGAATGCAATGGGGGGATTTGCCATAATCACCACGCTTAGCAGGCGGATTGGTGATCGCAGTAGTTCTGTTGCGTAATCAGATGGATGCTGCTGCCCATCCCCTGGTGTAATCCATTTGTCGGCTTTTAAGACATCCACGGGAGACGATGGAGGAGTGTATTCTAATGTCGGACACACGACGGCACCTGTACCTGTAGCTGTAGTACCTGTGTATGTGTGTGTGTGTATCTGTATGTGGGTGTGTGTGTGTGTATCTGTATGTGGGTGTGTGTGTGTGTGTGTAACTGTATGTGGGTGTGGGTGGGTGTGTGTGTGGGTGTGTGTTTGTAGTCACTTACTGTTAGCAACTCGAAGATCATGTTACTAATCTCCACACTGCTTTTATTCTCGACTTCGACAGCGACGGGTATGCCCTGCCCGGGGCAATAGGCCGAGACGGGCAGTCGCACGCGAATGGTGACGGGATCAGCGCTGCATAAGCAACCACAGTTGTAAACCTCCTCGAATTCCATTTCTATCGGTTCCTGCGAGCAAAGTCTTCAGTAAAAAGTAGGAAAGATAACCTTATAACAGAGACAGTTTGGAATAGGAGAATACGTTTGTATTGAAAAACCTGAACCCGCGTCCACTCCTAGGCTCATTTTTATTTTTTACCCTACGAAGGGTCATGATTTTGGTATGTATGATTGTATGTATGTATATTCATCTGATCCCTTATAACTTCTTTTACATATCATAATTTGACAAATGAGGTATGGATGAAAGCGTCTTTATTGCCCGCTGGTTATATGTGACGTCACAATAAATTGAATAAGGCACCCCCTAAAGGACATAAAGTCATGAACTTTTCGTTTTTTTTAATGATGTCATGTTGCGTATCAAATGAATTAGCATACCTAATTAGCACATTTCAAAAATATTGTTAGCTGTTGTTCGCGGCTTTACTTGCATGCAGCCGATGTTTTGGGAATCATTAATTAATAAAAAGTAAGTTCAAAAACTATACTAGAAAAACTACTGAAAAATTACGTTCTATAAGTAACAAACAAGAAAACATTCTCATCTGAAATTGTTATGAAAATGTTATTGGTTGACGGCCTGTGGCGCGGCGGGCGAGTAGCCGGCTGAGATGCGAGAGGTTGCGGGTTCGATTCCTGCTGCGGAACAAATGTTTATAATGATCTGCAAATATTTGGTCCGGGTCTGAGTGTTATGGTATTCGTAGTTCCTGATACCGACGACACACGGAATCCTGGGATCATGACGTGTGTACTGTTGGGTGTTATGTTGTGTCTATTAAATAATAAAACCGGCCAAGTGCGAGTCGGACTCGCGCACGAAGGGTTCCGTACCAATATCTACAAAAACGGCAAAAAAATCACGTTTGTTGTATGGGAGCCCCCTTAAATATTTATTTTATTCTTTTTTTAGTATTTGTTGTTATAGCAGCAACAGAAATACATCATCTGTGAAAAATTTCAACTTTCTAACTATCACGGTTCATGAGATGCAGCCTGGTGACAGACGGATCTATAAAAACGGCAAAAAAACACGTTTTTTTGTATGGGAGCCCCCTTAAATATTTATTTTATTCTGTTTTTTAGTATTGCTTGTTATAGCAGCAACAGAAATACATCATCTGTGAAAATTTCAACTGTCTAACAATGAAGGTTCATGAGATATAGCCTAGTGACAGACGAATCTATAAAAACGGCAAAAAAACTCATTTTTTTGTATGGGAGCCCCCTTAATTATTTATATTATTCTGTTTTTTAGTACTTGTTGTTATAGCGGCAACAGAAATACATCATCTGTGAAAATTTCAACAGTCTAACTATGACGGTTCATGAGATACAGCCTGGTGACAGACGGACGGATGGTCGGACAGCGGAGCCTTAGCAATAGGGTCCGTTTTACCCTTTGGGTACGGAACCCTGATAAACAACTTACACGTAATATATTTTTAACCGACTTCCCAAAAAGGAGGAGGTTCTCAATTCGGTTGTATTTTTTTTTTAATGTATTTAAAATACTTATTCAGTTAGTGATGTTTAGAGAATAGTCGTAGTCGTATGACTCCCTCACTGTTATCTCGGTAAACAGTGTGTGCTCCTCGGTACTATTATCACCATTAGCGGAATTTGCTATCAGCAAATTATTTATCTTTTGTATTATCTTTAGAGCACGCCAACCATTGTTTTTCTTCTTCTTGAATGACTGGCAGATAATACTTGTACTATTTTTTTTTAATTATGGGTAAAATAATATGAAAAAAATTAGTTATCAGCTAATTAATTATCTTTTGTATTATTATTATTTTGTATTTTTTTTATTATTTTTAGAGCACGCCAACCATTGTTTTTCTTCTTCTTCTTGAATGACTGGCAGATAATACTGCATAGCATTAAGTGCTCCATTTGTACCATTTTTTTTATTATGGATAAAATAATATGAAAAAATTAGTTATCAGCTAATTAATTATCTTTTGTATTATTATATTTTTTTTCGTCTTCTTGGATGACTGGCAGATAATTAATAGCATTAAGTGCTCAATTTGTACTATTTGGATAGAATAATATGAAAATAAATAAATTATTAATATAAAAATAAATATTGGAATAAATTAAGCAAACAATAAAAAAAAGAATGTTCCACAATAAACAGCTTTTCTTGAAACTCAAAATCAAACTAAATCTAACTAATCCTAATCTATCTAACTAAATCTAATCTAATAAAATTGTATAAATAAATTAATTTCATTGTTATTGTAGTGGCTACAAAGTTACCAAACGTATACAAATTAAATAGTAATTAGTTAATCTACCAATGATCTCACCTTTCCGCCTTCCCACACTAAGGCAAAATTCACACTGCGGGATGGAAGCCTCGTTAAAATTCTTCCGTCGAGAGAGATTTGATCATCAGATTTCTGGTAGTACTCGATTTTTTTTTTTAAATTACTTGGTTAGCGAACAAGCATACGGCCCACCTGATGTAAAGCAGTTACCGTAGCCTATGGACGCCTGCAACACCAAAGGCGTCACAAGCGCGCTGCCGACCCTGAGACATGAAGATGAAAAGTCTCATGTGCCTGTAATTTCACCGGCGCCCGTACCCTTCAAACCGAAACATAGCAATGCGAACACTACAGCTTGGCGGCAGAAATAGGTACGGTGGTAGTACTTCACAAGAAGTTCTACTACTAACAAAAATCGATATTTTCAAAGCATCCCCCCTCTGGCAGTGCTGACGTTACAGTGTGATTAGTAAGAAGCAAACATCCCTACATAAAACAAACATACCTTAACACAAGGATTCCCCTTATTCAGATCAAATGGTGCAACCACATCAAATTTTTTGACTATCTTATCCTTGAACAGACTCTGGCCCTGGAACTCCACATGTCCGTTCACCGAGTACACCACACCCCCTCGTTTACCGGTGAAGCTGGATGGTATTCCGCGGGGTATCCGGTATTGGAACGGATAGGTGTACTTTCCAGGGTTTAGATTTGTTATGTTACCTGAAAGTAATGAGAATTTTACCATTATAGGTGTAAGAAACACCTAGCCAGTCACATACATTTACATAGTGCCCTGGGATTCCGTGTCATTGGTATCAGAAACTACAAGTACTATGGTACTATAACACCCAGAACCATAACAAATATACACCTATGGTAAACATTTGTCCTACAGTGGGAATCGAACCAGCAACTCTCACGTCTCAATCGGCTACTCAGCCGCTTCGGCACAGAAGACGTCAATTAAGCTTGCTTCCGTTAATATACAATTTCACTCAAAATTCGACTTGGCGCAGACTTAATAATAAATATATAAATAAATAAATCCTGGACATTTCTCACAACATTATCTATGTAGCCCCAAGGCAGAGCTTGTGTTATGGGTACTAGATAACTGATATACTTTATACATTACATTAATACATTACATAGATAGATATATTTTTTTATTATACATAGAAAAATACCCAGAACAACCTGAACAAATATCTGCAGATCATACAAATATTTGTTCCGAGGCGGGAATCGAACCCGCAACCTCCTTCGTCGTAGGCGAACCTACGCCCGCCGCGCCACAGAGGTAGTCAAATATAAAAAAAAAATATATAGATTTATGTGTGGTGTGTTCGGTTCGGCCTAAGAATAGACCCATCAGTGTCCTCCCGTGGATATCGTAAAAGCCGACCGAGGGATTACCTACTCAACACCAATACTGCAATCATCAATTCGCCTGCCAAGAGTGCCAACCATGGTGATTATGACAAATCCCCCCATCGCATTTTATGAGGGAGGCCTCGTCCATGAGTGTACCTCCCAATGGGAGGGCGTTGAGATAACAGCCAGCTCTTGAGTCACGCGTAACATAATTAAATATGATTTAAGTGTTTGTTTACAATGATAACTAAACAACTGTATCCATCCAAGGCATAAAATTACACTGGTCATTAGTAATTGACTATAGTATACAATTCAAATAATATAACATGATACTTAAACCTTAAGTCAATTATAATGTGACTAAGCAAAGCCTTATGATATTTTTATTAATTCATAGTAAAAAATATATATATATCTAGGTATGTACTATACTTGATAATCATCACTTGATAGGAATGTAAAGATATCCTGTGAGTGTTTATGTAGATTAGTCATATTTTCTTTTCTTTTATCAGGGCGTGTTTATAGTATTTAAATTATTACTATTTATTGCTAATTTTTTTTTGACTACCTCTGTGGCGGGCTAAGGTTCGCCTGCGACGCAGGAGGTTGCGGGTTCGATTCCCGCCTCGGAACGAATATTTGTACGTTCTGCAGATATTTGTTCAGGGTGTTCTGGGTATTTTTCTATGTATAATAAAAAATATCTATATATGTAATGTATTGTATTATGTATATCAGTTATCAAGTACCCATTAACACAAGCTCTGCTTAGCTTGGGGCTAGATAATGTTGTGTGAAAATGTCCAGCATTTATTTATTTATTAGTCTATTATATAAAAGTAGGTATATTATGCTTCTTTTTTTTTATGCTACTTGTCAAGCAGACAAGCTTACGGCCCACCAGATGGAAAGCAGTTACCGTAGCCTATGAACGCCTGTAACACCAGAGGCATCACACGCGCGCTGCCGACCCTGAGACATAAAGATGAAAAGTCTCATGTGCCTGTAATTTCATTTTTTTAATTATGTATTCGAGTTAAAAGTAAAAGTTGTATTTTATTATTCTTTCATTGTTAATATTTTTACTCTGTGCACCGCCGTTTCGGTACTGCTTCGCTCGTTACTATCCATCCAAAGGTTGCCTAGAAGAAATCGCTCTAAGCGATAAGGCCGCCCATTGTACTGCTAATTTTAATAAATCCTGTTATTTATTCCTGGTGTACAATAAAGTGTTAATCTATCTAATCTATCTATCATCTAGATTCATTTTAAAGGAACAGTAGGTAGGTTGTAAGCTGAAATCCTATGTAGGAACATTCTGTCGACGTCACCACTTACAGGTTAAAGTCACGAAGTATAACTTCGGTGATGGATAAAATATAATCCATTTACTTCATAAAGATATATTTCTGGTGTAGAGTTAGTACTCAATACAACGCACGGGTAGACTTTCCTACTTGGCGGGCGGTTAAAGACT
The DNA here is from genome assembly GCA_951392215.1 of Epirrita christyi. Taxonomy (NCBI): domain Eukaryota; kingdom Metazoa; phylum Arthropoda; class Insecta; order Lepidoptera; family Geometridae; genus Epirrita; species Epirrita christyi. The sequence continues at coordinate 1,794,329 of OX595849.1, forward strand.
TTCCCTGGTGGCGGACGGTTAGAGACTGGTCGCCACTGGTTGGCGGTAAGCGGGAGACGCTACTAAAACCGCTGTACAAGCAATCCGTGACCCCACAATTATCCCTAACCATCCAATCCATCATCAAAGAACACAGACCTCCAACAAAGAATGCCATAACGGCCTTGAGCATCTTTCACCCACCGACCATCATTGGTCCATCAACCAGCCAATGATGTTAGCTATTTACTAATATACTAAAAACACACATTAATATAAACCAGTGCAGTGCTGTATTTTTACCATAATTGCATAGTGCTGCATATTTTTTTCTTACCATAAGAACCGGCCAGCAGTTGTGATCCCTTAAAGTACTCTTCTCTGCCGATATATTCAACAGTTTTGTGTCTCTTTTGTCCGTTTACCTCCTCACTCTCTTCCTCTGTCCAGTTTACAGTGGCCTCACCAAGGTACTTTACATAAATCACTGTAAAATAATTGAACACTTTTATGGGCATTATTTTAAGGGGCTGCCTGCAAGGACAGTGGAGCATGTGGTCTTAGAAGGCGGGTTTGCAGGAGCTATTTCTATCCTGCTCTCCATCATTTAATACTATAAGGTGCCCTGGTGTGTCCGACTTAAGAATAGACCACTCCTTCTCCCGTGAATGTAGTAAAAGCTTTACAACAGGACCAGGGAACAGGAGTAACTTTAGTTTATAAGACGATTCAAAATGATCCTTATGATTTCAATTAATAAAATTCTTTTGATTGATTGACTAAGGATTACACCAGGGATTGGGCAGCAGCATCTACCTGAGAACTTAACACCAAACTGCAGTCACCAATCCGCCTGCCAAGCATGGTGATTATGACAAATCACCCCATACCAGGAGGCTTTGTCTAGCAGTGTATGTAATGATAATTATGATGAATACTGTATAAAAGTACAATGGGCGATCTTATCGCTGAGAGTGATCTTTTCCAGACAACCTTGGCTATAAAAGTATGGTATAGATACTAGCAAGTGCGAGCAACTAGCATAGCATAGCAAATGTTATGTAATTATTTATTTATTAAACTCCTTATTCATAATAATTTTTTAAACCTATTTTAGTTAAAATAGCTTTTGTCTTGTTTTGACTTATGACATTTTACATCAGAGTACAAAACAAAAGCTACTTTAACTAAAACGGCTTGAAAAAATGATTATGAATAAGGCCCATAGCATAAAGCATAGCATAGCGAGTAACGAGGTTCTGCTTAAAAACTCATATGCTAGCGCTTAGCATGCGAGGCTATTGCAAGATGTTAGATTTTCCTTCCTGCGAGTGGGAAGGCACTTTGAGGTCTTCACAAAGACAAAAAAAAAGATGCAGAGAAGCATTTCTATCAGGGTTTGTTAAAAATCCGATATTTAATCATAACCAAATATCCAATAATTTTTGCACCTGTTGTTGCAAATGTAATTCTTATATTGAATTTGAAATTGTGTCCAATTGAACTGAAAGTATGCAGAGATTTCCATAAAATTTATTTTGTTTTTTAGGGGAATTAATTATTCATCATCAGTCTGTAGAAGTCCACTGCTGGACATAGCCCTAGAACGCCACGACGAACGGTCTCGAGCCGCCTCCATCCACAGACTTCCTACGACATAATTATGGCGTGAATAATGTTTAAAAATAGATAGTAGATAAACGTGAGATAACGTGGCAAGTGGTGCAAGCCACAAAATATTTTGTGATCATAGATAGTAGCAAAATAAGACATAGAAGATTAAGTACTGCTTTTAATTAGTCATAAAGTTTTTAATGCCATTATGACCCTGGTCATTTCTGTGTCATCTTAGGGTCTGCTGTGGCCTGTGCCGCTGCACCGGATGCACCGCCCTATTTTAGTTATTAGGATAAAAAGTAGGCTTATCTCAATCTGTGTACTAGCAAAGTTTTTAATCGCTATCGGTTTACTAGTTAAACTACGTACCTACGTAGGTACTAAAGATACACGGTTGGTACAAAAAATTAAATAAGTAGGTATACAGTAGTTAGTACAATAGTGTACCATGCAGCCCCTGTCAACTTTGTATGGAAGGAACGAAATACCTACTAGGGCAAAATCTCCAACTTGCCATTATACAAAAATAAATATGATTTAGTGTGGGAACACTAACTTCCTGTAACATAACAGTTGACATTGACAAACAATGGCGTCGGCAAATTGCAAAAAGCGTCGGTTGTTGTTGTTGCTTAGATTATTCTAAGGGTTGTTGTAATTTGTAATGTAATGTTCCTCGGTTCGTTTTTTAGTTACAATGGAAAACAGAAGAAAATGTTTTAAGTGCGGCTGCTCACCTGCTAAAGACGGCGTGAAGCTGTTTCGTTTCCCTAGACCTGGAGTAACTAACCTGATTCGGTAGGTAACATTACCTATTATACTTCTCACTGCTTCTCACTTTCTATAGTCTTATTATAAACGTAATTTATAAACTTAACTGCTAGTCGGTGGTTTGGGGATGGTAGACTGCAAGTCTGTAAAAAGTAAAAACCTATAATTTGAAAAGCTAAGAAGCCCCACTGTAGTAACGATATAACCTATGTTTTCATAGCGAAAAAGTAAAAAACCTATAATTTGAAAAGCTGAGAAGCCCCACTTTAGTAACGATATAACCTATGTTTTCATAGCGAAAAAGTAAAAAACCTATAATTTGAAAAGCTAAGAAGCCCCACTGTAGTAACGATATGTATACCTATGTTTTCATAGCGAAAAATGGTACACAAATCCAAGGAAACACTGATAGTTCTTATAATTGTTTTGCTTTGGATAAAATACGCGTAAGCTAGAGTATATAAAAGGATGCACATGACATTTTTAAAACTGTCAAAACTCCAATTTTTATGCATGCTACATCCAGTGTTATTATGAAAATTCTTTTGTTTTTATTTTCAGCTGCTTACTATGGGCGAAGTATATTTTCCCTGAAAAGGAAAATGTGTCCATAAATTTTCAAAAACAACTGCATAGTGAGCACAGAATGTTGTGTCAGCGACATTTTAAGAATGCCGATTTTGCAGACGATTCAATGACGAAGCTATTAAGAACCGCAATCCCAAATGATGTGAGTAAAAAATATTTTAACAATTTAAATCTTTACACGCTCTATCTCACTGTAATAATTAAATACAGATCACCAGAGCACAGAATCAGTAATATGGGTACTAGATACTATACATAGATACATAAATAAAGCATGTTATAAGATTGACTAAGTTGAAGACAAGGAAGTTTGGTAATAATTCCTTCTGCACATGTGGCTTCCCTGGTACCTCACTAATAAATAAATAAATGCTGGACATTTCACACCACATTATCTAGCCCCAAGCTAAGCAGAGCTTGTGTTATGGGTACTAGATAACTGATATACTTAATACAAATACATTACATAGATAGATATTTTTTTATTATACATAGAAAAATACCCAGAACACCCTGAACAAATATTTGTTCCGAGGCGGGAATAGAACCCACAACCTCCTGCGTCGCAGGCGAACGTTCGCCCGCCGCGCCCCAGAGGTCGTCCTGTAATGGCATCACTATGTAAATGTGTATGATTTTGTTAAATGCAATTATAAATTAAAACATTGAATATTTTATTTTCAGGAAGAACCTGCTTTACATATATATTCCTCTGCAGGACATTCCCAACACAGGCCCTTTTGCGACATTTCGAATTTGCAGAATACTCAGACTGCACCACAACAGTATGTAAAAGATAATGAGTCAGTGGCAGGACCATCCACTGTGTCGTGTAATATTCATCAGGCAAAAGAAAATGAGCCAGTGGCCAGACCATCCACTGTGTCATATGATGTTCATCAGGCAAAAGAAAATGAGCCAGTGGCCAGACCATTAACTGCTTCATCCAGTCAAGAACAACAGTCTAGAGAGACAATGTTACTAAGAAAATGTCGCAAATACATGCAAAAAGTATGCCAGCTGCGGAGCCGATTAAAAAATTTCAAAAAGAAGGAGATATTAAATATCATCAATGAAGATACAGCAGTAAATAAATTATCCAAAAAAATTACACCTGCCTTTGCCCTGCTTTTACAAGGGCAAATTAGAAACTTTAAAAAGAAAGTTACTGGCCGGAGATGGTCAAAAAAGGAAAAAATTACAGCATTGAGGATTTATAAACGCTCTCCAACGTGTTATCGGCTTTTACGACGGTTGTTTCCGTTGCCATCACCCAGCACATTGAAAACACTCTTGCGGAAATTGCCGTTTGGAGTTGGAATAAATAAACCTATATTTACGGTGTTGAAAAAATTTGCAGTAACACAAGCACCAGGAGATAATCATTACATTTTAATGTTCGATGAAATGTCCATAAAAAAACATTTCCAGTACAACCCCAAGGATGACATAATAGAAGGATATCAGGACCATGGAACCCATGGACGGTCATCAGCTATAGCTTCATATGCTCTGGTTTTTATGATCTCAGGGATAAGAAAAAGATTCAAACAACCAATTGCCCACTATTTTTCGAGTGGATTTTCAACTGCCGACAGGCTTGCAGTGCTTATAAAAGAGGTAAGTAAGTTTTATTCTTATTCATACTGACCTGTCTCACAGTTGAAGGCTAGGCTTAGTAAAAGATACTGCATCCTTAGGAGTGCTATGGGGTGAGGACTAGCAAATGTACATAATTTTTTTACGGAATTTTTCCAATATTGTTTCAGTATCGGGTTGTTTTATATATTGAGATTTTGATATTTATCACCCATCCTTTATATAGTTTTTTTTTTATTTCAGGTTTTATATCAATGCTTTGAAGCAGGCATAAATGTGGAGGCTATTGTCTGTGATATGGACGGAGTTAATAGACGAGCATTTACAATTCTGGGTTCAACTGTACAGCATCCATACATAAAACTAAATAACAAAGAAATTGTTACATTTTTCGACACACCGCACCTACTTAAATGCTTCCGAAACATGTTCATGAAATATAACATTGAGATGACTACACATATTTCTTCTGGTGCCTTAGTTGGAAAAGGTAAGATATAATGTATCAAAATAGATATTACAAACATATATAGAATTTAGGTGTAGTTTTATAATAATAATTAAAAAAATGCTTATCTACAGGTATTGCAAAATGGTCCCATATAAAGGAATTTTATGAAGTGGACAGCACCAATCCCAATTTTGTATATGCACCATTATTGAAAAAAGACCATCTAGATCCCAACTCAAAACAGAAAATGAAAGTGAACTTAGCTGCACAAGTGCTGAGCCACTCTGTAGCAGGAGGAATGTTGGCGAGAATATCATGTGGTAAGTGGAATGTTAAAATACAAAATTAATTCTATCTGAAATGATCTATAATCTAAAGGCTCATAGATCATTTCAGTGGTAATAATATATGTTGTATAATTGATGGAAGCTAGTAAATCCCTATGCTTTCTAACCTCACACCTCATTAGTATTTTTTTATTAACCACTTAAAATTGTTTAAATTTCAGGTTCAATCAGCACTGAAGCTGCTGTGACAGCCAATCTGGTGTCAGACATGGACAAATTATTTGATTTGATGAATGCTGACAGCCCAGACTTAAGACGAGGAAAACTTCATTCTACAAATTGGTCCTCGACAAGCCCACACACAAAATTCTTTGAGAAAATGAAAGTTTTTTTTCAAACCATGAAATTCGTTGGGAGTCCTCGAAGGCCGCCATCACAAGATGGATGGCTAACAACGTTAAACGCATTTTTAAGAATAAGAAAAAATTTGGAGGCGGCTAATATTACCAGGCTGGCTACCAGAAGGCTGCAGCAGGACCCAATCGAAAATCTGTTTGGATGCATTCGAAGCAACTGTGGCTCCAATACAAACCCCACATGTGCCCAATTTGTGGCAGGATTAAGAACAGCTGTTCTTAGCAATTTGTCCCACATAGGCACATCAGGAAATTGCGAGAGTGATAATAATACGATTATTAATAACTTTAATACTTTGTTATCAGTCTCGCAATCGCAGCCCACAAACACAAGCACAGAAACTGAATTTCTTATTGAGGACATGCCTGAAGTAAGGGATGAAAATATTGAAGAAGATAATGCGGAAATTCAGGAATGTGTGTGGGTTTATTGTAAAAAAAAAAAAAGACTTATGCAACGCCTGCCACAAGGCTTTTTTGACGCAGACAGTGGAACCACAACATTTATTTGTAGAGTGCCGGGAGTTTAATGAACTAAAAAAAAGTTTAAAATATGTAACAAAGCCAATGATAGCTTGCGTTGAGTGCTGTGCAACACTTATAAACAAAATTTTAAAAGAAAATGGGCATAAAAACTCTTTAAAAAAAAAAATTATAGAAAATCTAAAATGTAAAATTAACTTTGAATTTCTTAATGAATGTGTAGAACACAAAGAATCAAATATTGAACACATTATAAACAGTGTTTTTATCATATGTGTCAAACGTTTTTGTGTTCTTAAAAACAGATCATTTTCCCAAGAGGCATCAGCAGCAGCGCTCAATCGCAAGATGAAAATCATTCTTCACAAATAGTAGGTATTTTTAATGGTGAACACAAAACATTGTTGCAGTGATAGATAGAAAATTCTTTATTGCACAAGACAAAAAAACAAGTACATAGTGTAAAGAAACACATACACATACATGTGACGTGTGTTGTACATTGTGTAGTAGTTAAGTGCATACTTAATGCTAATTAGTGGTGCAGTTGGTGGCAATTATTTTAGTTCAATTATTTAATTTCACGCTACCAAAATGCCATAGGAGGCTCCTATGGCTGGTTGAATGTCTCAATTTGTATGTTGATGTCATCTATCTGATAGAAGAATAAATGATTATAACAATATCTTAGTGTTTTATTTTCTATTTTTTCTAATACTCTGGGTACTCTCTCTTGTAAGAAAACTCGAAACAAGTCACGATTCGAGTTTTCTTACAAGCGAGAGTACCCAACTGCACAAAATATTTGAAAGTAGGACCCCAGCTTTTTAAATTTCGCGGTGCATGATAGTTTTATGGGCGAAATCTAGATGTCGCTAGAAGTGACTTCCGTTTTTGTTTTTTTCTATGAAGTCGACATTCTTCTCCGCTAGGAGTATATGTGTTCTGTGGTACCATGGCAACAAGTTATATGTCGGAGGAACAGTTTATTTTGTAGAATGTAATACCCGAAAACGTGAGCGGCGTATCCAACTCGATTTCTAAGCTTCCTGTCACCACTTGTCCTGGATAAAATACGCTCCGTGGCGAATCCAATTTTATTGTGCCAATTTTAAATCCCTCCATTGCTGGTAATTTTCACAATTTGCAATTATTTGCATAGGTATAACGTTACTCTCAATCTGTGTTTATAGCAAGTAAAGCACAGATTTATAAGTATAGTACTAAAGTACAGATAGGAATCGGACCAATTACAGCCGTGGACGCTAAATATAGTTCCGTTTCGCAAGACGACGTCGCTAGTGTGCATTTAGAAAGAGACAGATATATGGTGCTGTCTTTTGCCTTTTGCTAGTGATGTACCGCCTATCATCGATATACACTTGCTTTTTACCATTTCGGCTGTACACTTTTTGAACTTGAAATAAAAGTATGAAGGATTTGATATTCTGTTTATTAAATACACATATTTACATAAATTTCCGAGTAAAAAATATACATAACTTTCGTAAGTGGTATTCATGATTATATAGATTTGAACCGGTTTAACTCGGGTCGGGTCGTTACTCGAATATAAACTACGTAAATTAAAGTGGTTAAAATCTATATAATATACATAACGTTATAAAACCTGTCATTATAATCATCATCAGCCTGTAGTAGTCCACTGCTGGACATAGGCCTCCCACCTAGAATGCCACGAGGAACGTGCCGTAAGTTTTATTCATATTCATTTATTTGACCTTGTTACAATGGTTGTTACACTAGGCAAGTTACATAGTATACAATAAAAAAATCATTTCAACAAAATGTAAATACGTTACACATTAAGTCAAGCAAATATAGTTTTACGGTCATTTATGAATGACGAGTCCAACAAATTTAAATTTATGAATACGCTGTATAATGCAATTCCTTCTAGAAAGTATTTTATTTTCCTTTTGAACTCGGACATGTTCCAAATTTGTTATTATCGTTGGTAATTTATTAAACAATTTTAAAATAATCCCCCTGCTTTTGAACTTTCGCTAGCCTTACTTATGGTAGATGTAGTTTGTCCTTATTCCTTAAATTATAATTAGGTATGTCCCTATTCTTTAAATAGTTATCTCTATGTTGATATCAACGTCATTCGTTTTTTTTTACAATTTTATATCATTTCTCCAAAACTCGACGTGACCACTGTTGACTGTGACAGGAATACGCATTTTTCGTTTATCTTTAGAGGTCTCTTTTGAAGAATTTACACTGTCAAAGAGCTTATCCAAGAAAAGTAACAGAGCAGCGGTGTTACTTATCGACAAATTTTCTTCGTCCCAACTCCCAATCTTTTGAACCTTAAAAGGAAAAAAATTTAAGTGAGTACAATTATGACAATATACATTAGAAACAATAATAAAATTCAAAATCAAGGCTTCAGTAATGGTAACTGTGCCGAATTTGGAACAAAATGTCAGCATTGCTGCCATTTTCTCACTGAAAACTTGTGCACAGTTGGGTTTCCTTAATTTCTTTAATCTTCTCAGGAATAATGTGCTCGTCCATTAAGTTTTTCAGTAGCCTGATATCTCTAAGTGTATAAGTATGAGCATTGGTTTAATGTTATGTTGTGAAATGACAGGCACATGAGACTTTTCATCTTTGTCTCAGGGTCATCTTTGTACATAATACTTAGAGAGCCTCTGGTGTTGCAGGCATCCATAGGCTACGGTAACTACTTTACATCAGGTGGGCCGTATGGTTGTTTGCTTGCAAAGTAGTATAAAAAAAAGTCCACAAATTTATTGTATATAAAATATTTTAAATATAGGTCAAAACATCGATAGTCGATATAGTATTGCACTTCCCTATTTTTTATATTGTTTTGTTTTAGAAATAAATCTAAAGCACAATAAAATTCATGATAATATCGTACAAAGATAATTTAGTCACTACAGTTGATGCAGTTTACTAAAAATAAGGGTTTTACTTACTTTGTCCATTTGGAATCCCACTGCAAATTTCTGCCGCCCTGAGCCGAACATAGTTAGCCACGCAATAATGCAGTTCATGCGATCATTTTCATAAAACTTACGCTCAAAATGTTTAGCACAAACACGTTTACTCATATTGATTAGTATTATACGAATACAAACTCAAAGATTTACAGTTTATTTGTCTAAGACACAAACTTCACGGAAAACAGTGCATTTACGTTATGATTGCTTTTGGAGTCACAATTATTGACACAACATTTAGTAACCACCATTTTATACAGTTTTTCACTTTATTTAGCGGTAATTAAATAGGAAACAGAAATTCCAATGATTCAAGATAACTTTCGTCGATAACCTCACTGAATGAAAATGAATAACAATACAGAAATTAGATTCAGTTCAGAACGTCAGGCGTCGTGCAGCTACCTTCATTGCCTTGAACACTAGCGCTGCGGTGTTGCAACCTATGAACTATAAATCTAGTGTAACTGATTATGAACTGTATTACAAGTGATTAATGTGTAAAATCAAGTGGAGATAAATAATGTCCAACGATTTTGGATGGCCGATTCCATAGCGTGAAGTAAAGGAACATTGTACCAAGCCAAGAGTCCTCTGTCTGTGCTGTGAGCATATGTGCTGTGCGTGCACGCACTGTGAGTGTGCATGTAGAATGTAGTGTAGATTAGCGATGGGCGTTGAATTAACTAACTAGTTGAATCAACGGTCGACGCACAAAAAACTAACGTTACGTTTTCCGTCTACCAATCAACTAGTTGATTTCATAGACGGCGAAACTAGAGTCTACACAATGGACTAGTTGAATTCATAGACGTAGACGGGTAAACTGAGTTCGTTTTTTCAACGGTTCGTTTTTTCAACGGGGAACGCAACGCAACGAACGACGGACGACGCGTGAACGTAGTTAATTCAACCAAATTTGAACTCTAAATCAAGGCAGCCAAGGAAGTAGTTGAATGGACTGGCCAGCTGAACGTTACAAGCGAGACAGATTAGGCTGGTTTTGGTTGAGTGAGTGATGTTTTGTTTATTTAGTGTAAACTTTATTTTGGTTGCTTTGATTATAATTGTTGACACATTGCGGACAAGGTAAGGGTGAAAAGTACCGAGTTGGTTTGAACTTTGAGAGTGCTAAATTTGTTTTTGAATATAATTAATTAATTGTATTCCTACCTTATCTACCTAAGTAATACCTTACCTACCTAGGTAAGGTTATGTGAATATTGCGATTTTTTGTAAATAATGTAGTATAATAGTGAACGTGAAATAAAGTGTAGGTACAGAACATTAAGTAAATATGGCAGGACGCAATTCAAGTCAATTATGGTCCATTCATAATAAATAATTATATTAATCATAATAATAATATGGTATCATTTTGAAAAAGATGTCGCGAGTGGAAAGGCTACTTGCCATTTATGTACCTAAAAAAAACTGTCCTATAAATCAACAACGGCGAACTTTAAAAGCCACTTAAAAAGGAAGCATATGTAAATTTAATTATCCAAAATCTATGCACATTACAGACAAAATTGGTTGTCTGTAAAGTCGGTTTACTGACGATAGTTGAACGTGACAACGTCACCGATTGTGCTTCTTTGTCGCTCGTTCCGCGCTCTCGCTTGCACTTCAAGCCTTACATGGAACGCCTCAGAGCGAGGTAACGCCGCATGAGTCATATTTTTTCGTGCGTGCAGCCGGCTCTATCGAATTATAAGACGTTGTCACGTCAAAAAAGTAAGTTTTTGGTTTCACGGCACAAAATTTCTTCGGTCTCCAAAAAACGTGTTAAACATGACTAGTAGTCTACGTCGAGCTACGCCAACCCATATATAGACATCGTCGCGAGCGACGCGACGTTTCGATCGTCCATCTGCTAGACGAAGTCGACACGTTAACTAGTTGACGAATTCAGCAAGTTGATCGACTAGTTGATGGACTGCTATCAACGTTCACGTTACGTTATCGAAAAATGTGTCAACGACCCATCACTAGTGTAGATGTACCTTGATATTCCTTGTCCACAGCACAAGACAAACAGTGGTCACTTCACTTCACTTCTTAGTTTATGGCATCTGTGGCTAACTGTCACAATTCTGCCAGTGTCAGAGTCGTAATAGATTCATAAACCATAGTAAAGACTTTAGAGCTTCTTTAGAGAGTGTCGAAAGAATATGACCGATTTAAACAGTTCTCGCCTCGCATCACCCTCGCATAAATAAATAAAGGTTACTTTTTAAACACTCTTAGTATAGCGCCACACCTGCGGAACATACCGCGACCGAACATTCGGTTCAATACGCTCGCAGTGTTTTTAAAGTTCCCTATGACACATCGGCCGAAATTACGTCAGTACGAAAAACTTCGCCGCTGAACTTTCGGCGCGGTACGTTACGCAGGTGTGGCGCGACACTTAGAACTTTTGCACTCTCCATAGTCTGTGGCCAAGACTAGAGTATTAATTTTCTTTGCCGTGCCCGGCCCGGTGGTGCCATATATATATATACGTCTTGTGCTAAGTTTATTAATTTTACCACAGATTTATAACTATAAGTATGGTATAACTATAGTAAATAAGTAATTTTACGTGTTTGTTTGTTGTATTCCGGTATTTGAGTTAGGTTATTTTTTATTTTAATAAATTATTTACCAATGCTACCGATATCGAAGGAATAAAATATTAGGTTTCTACTATAATAAAAATACAATGGAGTTTGAGAGTAAAGCCAAAGTTAAAAAGGTTAGTTCATGGTGAAAATATATTAGCGTTGGTTCATGTTGAACTTGATTTTTAATCACACACAAGAAAGGAAATGTGCATGTAAGAAGCCTATGCGGGCGCACTTAATTTTTTCACCTATGGAGTCTCAGGGCCCTTTACAGGGTCACCATATTATATCCCCTATAGGAGGTAACCAAGACACAACCTGTGATACGAATTAGTAGATTTAGTAGAATAGAATATACTTTATTGTACACTACACCTTACTTTAGTAAAAAAATACTTAACAAAACTTAACATGATAATTAAAAGTACAATGGGTGGTCTTATCGCTTAGAATCGATTTCTTCCACACAACCTAGTACCTTCTAGTAGAAGGCAAGTAAGACGGACCATTTATGTAAGCCAAGCCGTGTTTATTCCCTGATTCTTCTAGGCTTGGTCGCGTTGGAACAGGAATAATTTTAGTTTATAAGACGATTAAAAATGGTCCTTGTGATTTCAATGAATAAAGTTCTTTTGACTTTGACTTTGAGTACCTATTATCACAGACAAATATTTAATTTCAGTTAAAAGCAGGTGAAGTCATCGCTGAATCGCTTGATAATACAGCTTCTGTAGGAAAAATCATGACTTTCTTGGACTCTAGGAGAAAATTAATAAGAGTCTATAAATATGTTAGCTGTCTTACAAGGCAACAACGCCAAGGCACTAAGGATGAGATTTATGAACATTTCACTGTAGCAGGCCAGCCCTTGAATGCATATAATGATGACTGGGATGGAGGTTTACCATCAGGTTATTTTGAGAACTTGTCACTTAAAAGTTTGCTACCTCGATTGATAAATCTACCCAGCCACATTGGACAAGATGATCCCGTTACAGAAATACTGCAAGCAAAACGTAAATGGTACAATAAAACTTCAAACAGCAAGAGAACTTGTAAGTTATTTTTATAAACTCAATTTTTTAATTAACCTTAATTATCTTTTTTAATTAACCTTATATAGACCTACAAGATCTTTAATAGCCACTAAAGTATACCAGCCCCCCTATTCCCTAACTAAAGGCCACTTGTGGACTAACGTTTGACAAGTAAAATGACCATCAATTGAAAATTCATGATAAGTTTGAGCAATTATGGTAATTTTGCTTGTCAAACGTTAGTCACCGAGTGACTTTCAGTTAGGGGCTGATCTATCACAGACACTGTATGCTATGAACAATAACCCAAGGCTGAGAGGACACTCGCTGAAGCTACAACACGGGCCAAGTATCAGCAATCCGAGGATGCACATATTGCCGAATCGCGTTGTGCACACTTGGAACCGGTTACCAGACTCAGTAAACTCTTTCAAAAATACGTAGAATAGACAAACATCTAAAGGGCACTGACAAGGACTAAGATATACACGCATCGGCTCCGAGAGCTGCCTCTATAGTATAAATAATAATAATAAAATTCTCAATAAACCAAAATTCTACATTTATCTGGGTGTGTTGAGTTCTACTACGACGACCGACCAGGACGACCTGTGTGGCGCGGTGGGCGAAGGTTCGCCTGCGACGCAGGAGGTTGCGGGTTCGATTCCCGCCTCGGAACAAATATTTGTACGATCTGCAGATATTTGTTCAGGGTGTTCTGGGTATTTTTCTATGTATAATAAAAAATATCTATCTATGTAATGTTGTGTTGTATATCAGTTATCTAGTACCCATAACACAAGCTCTATTAGCTTGGGGATAGATGATGTTGTGTGAAATGTTCTGCATTTATTTATTTACTAATTCTGATCATGCAATTTTCAGCATTATGTATTTATTAAGAACCCAGCGAAGGATGAACTGCCCATACAAACGTAATACCGACGTCATTTGTAATTCGAGCATATTTCCACCATATTATGCTATTATTCGGATTCGGATAGTATTTATCTATGTTCCCAGATAGTTTTTTTTATCAAAATATGTACCTAAAATGAAATGTAAGCGAATTACTTTTTGTATATAAAAATATATATTATATTTGAAAAATATTTCAAAGTAGGTAAATGCTCAACTTTCCTTTAGTGACTGTGACCTACGAGGTTCATATTTTTATCACATGTAGGTTCACATAGCACAAGCCTGAATATGAAATGGCGTACTGCGGAAACCAATAGTTTTAGCATTGTGAGCTATGACAAAAAATCAAAGAAAAATATTTCAAAGTAAATGCTCAATTTTCTTTTAGCGACTGTGACCTACGACGTTCATATTTTTATCACATGTAGGTTCACATAGCACAAGCCTGAATATGAAATGGCGTACTGCGGAAACCAATAGTTTTAGCATTGTGAGCTATGACAAAAAATCAAAGAAAAATATTTCAAAGTAAATGCTCAACTTTCCTTTAGCGACTGTGACCTACGAGGTTCATATTTTTATCACATGTAGGTTCACATAGCACAAGCCTGAATATGAAATGGCGTACTACGGAAACCAATAGTTTTAGCATTGTGAGCTATGACAAAAAATCAAAGAAAAATATTTCAAAGTAGGTAAATGCTCAACTTTCCTTTAGCGACTGTGACCTACGAGGTTCATATTTTTATCACATGTAGGTTCACATAGCAAAAGCCTGAATATGAAATGGCGTACTGTGGAAACCAATAGTTTTAGCATTGTGAGGTATGACAAAAAATCAAAGTAAAATATTTCAAAGTAAATGCTCAACTTTCCTTTAGCGACTGTGACCTACGAGATTCATATTTTTATCACATGTAGGTTCACATAGCACAAGCCTGAATATGAAATGGCGTACTGCGGAAACCAATAGTTTTAGCATTGTGAGCTATGACCAAAAAACAAAGAAAAATATTTCAAAGTAAATGCTCAACTTTCCTTTAGCAACTGTGACCTACGAGGTTCATATTTTTATCACATGTAGGTTCACATAGCACAAGCCTGAATATGAAATGGCGTACTGCGGAAAAAAACAGTTTTGGAGCTATTCATTGTTGAAATGTGCTAAAAACCGGTTTCCGATCTCCATATTTTGGTGATATTTTACTATTTGTCAGTGTTCGGATACGATTTTCGGCTTTTGACATTGACCCCCTCCCCTCCCCCCTCAAGCCTTATACTTACAGTCGCTAAAGGAAAGTCCTTCGATGAATTCTAAAACAGGAGTAAGCACGTAAACAATCTCAACTCTGAGAACACAAACGATGACAGAGTTCATTGACGTTCAAGGAATACGTAACCGACTGGACCGTAAGAGCAAAAAACACGACTAGTTGAAAATTGAGAAACCACCAATTTTTAGCAAAATATACCATTTGGTCTGTTACTGTCATTGTCAAAAGCCGAAAATCGTATGGGAACACTGATAAAAAGTAAAATATCACCAAAACATGGCGTTCGGAAAGCGGTTATTAGCAAATTTCAAAAATGAATAGCTCCAAAACTATTGGTTTTCGCAGTACGCCATTTCATATTTAGGCTTGTGCTATGTGAACCTACATGTGATAAAAATGTGAACTTCCTAGCTAGCAGTCGCTAAAGGAAAGTTGAGCGTTTACTTTGAAATATTTTTCTTTGATTTTTTGTCATAGCTCACAATGTATTACACAAGCTATCTGTTTCCGCAGTACGCCATTTCATATTTAGGCTTGTGTCTACATGTGATAAAAATATGAACCTCCTAGCTCACAGTCGCTATTGGAAAGTTTAGCCAAACTCAACGATCATCAAAGCACCAACCTGCCCCCTTATTCGCTCTGACCAAACGTAACATAACGCGGGCTCGTTACGATATCTGCGTGGAATCATCGCTGAATCGTATGAGTGACGTCACACGTTATTGAAAAGAAATCTCATAGGTCATAGCGAATAACCACCCTGATCACAATTATTGGAAAAAAGTTTGTGCTCGCGAGTTCTAACTGTTCGCAGAACTAGGTACCAAGGAGTTTTTATTGCTAGATATATATGCATGTAAAAGTTTGTGACAAATGCCAAATATGCCAAGAAATTATTTTTGTCAAATGCTAGTTTGCATAAAAAATAAATACCACCTTCGAATTATGAATGGTAACGGCCACAGAATAGAAATAAGTGTTCGGCTGTGCCCCGCGCGCGCCTGCGTTAGCCAAACAGGGACAGCAATATGCAGGCCGACTTTTGCGCTATTCTCGAGTTTTTTTTTTTTTTTTTTTTTTTATTCTTTTATTTGTCGGCTTTTAAACATAATGTTCATGACAGCCCGTATCAACAGAAAAAAAATACTTACTTCTAAAATACATAACAACATAAAAAAAAAACTAAGTACAATTGATAACAAAAAATAAACTAATAAACTAATCAACAGAATGTACCAACCTATAAATACTATGTGCTTCTTTAGAATTTGGAAAAACTAAAATACTTTGGAAAACTCCAATATTAACAATGTTAATCCCTACTTCCCTTAAAACCTTCTGCCTTTCAACTTGATTCCGGACACATTCCATCAAGACATGGTACACGTCTTCTGGCTTCTCGCATACTTCGCAATTTGGAGATGAAACTTTTCTCATTAAATATGCGAATTTCCTTAGTGGCATGTGTCCGGAACGAAGTCTGTGTGCCGTCACAATATTTTTCCTACCCATATCTTCAAAAAACCAAGGTAAACGAGGAGGTTGGCTTTGAATAATTTTATACCAAATTCCTTTAGTTTTCGATCGTTCATCAAAATATTCACGCCAATGATCATAACATATTTTCTTAAATTTAGGTAGTAACTCGGAATATGAGGGTAGGATATATATTTCCGACCCATCCAAACCAGCTGATTTTGCTAACCGGTCTGCCTCCTCGTTTCCAGACAGACCAATGTGCGACGGAATCCATTGCAATATAATATTAACATTATTATGTTTACATTCTTCGAGTTTTCTAAGGATATTATAAGCAACCAATGTACCTCGATTTCCAGATGTACAGCTAGAAATGTGTTGCAAAGCACTTTTACTATCACTAAATATCACAATGTTTAAATGAGTATCAAGGCAATACTTTATGTAGGTTAAAGCCTCCGATATAGCAAATAGTTCCATAGTCATAATAGATACCGGGGATTTGTTCTTATAACATTCTCCATACTTATTGAAGGAGTCATAAAATGCAGCACCAGATACGTTAGTACTTTTTGAACCATCTGTAAATATTTTAAACCAATTTTTATATTTTTCACCTAACTCGCGTAGTATCTCATTTTTTAATATGTTTGGATCATAATTTCTTTTGGCACTTTGCACACATTCTAAACTGACTTTAATAAAATTATTAATATTAATTTTAGATGGCCATATTTCAAGCAAAAACATTTCAAGAGGATTTGATGATGTTATTTTTTCTTGTTTAACAGTATTAAATGTAGTCATTAACAAAGGTTTTTTCTTATTCGACCAGTATCGATTAGTGCAATGGGAACTAAGCGCGTCCAAACAACGTCCGGTCATACCGTTTGTCCATGATTTTGACTTAAGACAAAACTTAAAAGCTAGGTATTGCCTCCTTAGAAATAATGGAGGTATGCAGACCTCACTCTCCATAACATGAATTGGCGTTGATTTAATAAATCCACCTATAATTCTAAGGGCCTGGTTTTGGATTTTATCTAATTTATAAGTATGTGAATTGGCACTACTGTCATATAAATAACTACCAAAATCTATGCGACTTCTTATCAGATTAATATAAAGCCTCCTCAAATGCTTAGGGTGAACTCCCCACCCAGAACCCGCTAATACTTTTAAAATGTTAAGGAATTTTTGAGTTTTTTCGCATATTTCATTTATATGCCTACTCCAACGCAGTGATCGGTCTAGCCAAATACCTAAATATCTGATGCTCGCTTCACAAGATAACGGTAAGTTGTTTACTTTTAATTCTATTTGATGGCGTCTATTTCCTCTACTAAATAGACAAAATTTGGATTTATTAGCCGAAATGTCTAAACCGATTGTGACTAAAATATTGAATATAATATCTAAAGAATTTTGAATACTAAAAACGCAATTTTCTATTTTCCTATCACTTGCAAATACAACAAAATCGTCCGCATATTGTGCAATTTCGACTGTAACACTTTTGCAAATTTCATATGTCACAATATTAAAAAGTAAAGGTGAGATCGGGTCCCCTTGGGCTAAGCCCTTTGAAGTCCATCTCACCAAATCGATTTTACCTGAAAATTCATCGGTTATTTTTAAATGTCGTTCACTCAAAAATTCCCATAAATAATTACATAACTTGAAACCAACATTTAAACTATCTAGAGTGAGTGTGATTTTATCAATCAGAACATTGTTATATGCGTTCTCAAGGTCAAGAAAGCATGCTAATGTAGGTATATTTTTAGTAAAACCAATCTGAATTTTTGAAACTAGTCTAGCCACTGAATCCAAACAAGATTGGGATTTTCTAAAGCCAGTTGTGCACGACGATAGCACATCATTCTTTTCTATAAACCATTCTAATCTTTTTGTGAGCATTGAGTGAAAGATTTTACAAATGCACGAAATCAAAGATATTGGTCTTAATTTTACTTCAGCTGGGTCAGAACTATTTCCTACTTTGGGAATCGGTACAATCTTAATATCTCTCCATTGTTGTGGAATGTATCCAGAATTAAATATTTGATTAAATAAATTTAATAAAAAAAACTTCCCTTCTAATGGCAAATTAAAAATCATAGAATAAGTGATATTGTCATCACCGGGAGCTGTATCCTTTTTTTTTAAACATAATTCTAATTCGTGTATACTAAATTCTTGTTCTATTAAAAAATTGCTTGATATAAAAAAAGGTTTAGGTTTTCTGACATAATCGGGGGCTAGATTACATAATAACTGCTGTTTCTTATCATCAGATGCCTGGAACTTATTTTTACGATAGCCCTTAATCCACCTCATTCGACGCCACATATCGGACAAAGAAGTAGATTCATTAGTAGAATTACAGAACTTTTTCCAGTTATCAGACTTCGCCCGTGATAGTTCACTTTTAACAATTAAATTCTTATTTTCTAAAGTGGTTAAGTTGTCAGGAGTTGGATTACGGCGGAAGGTACTAAGCGCAAGTCGCCGCTGAGCTACGACTTTTGATAAGTCAGCATTCCAATATGGTTTAGGTATAAACTTGCATTGAGGATCAGTACTTATTTTCAACCACGGAATACTACTATCAGCTGACTGATTTATTATACCTATAAATGTATCATATCTATCTTGTAAATTATGTTTACTAATGAGAGTACTGTCATTTAATAAATCTTTAACTGAATTGGAAAAAGACTTCCAGTCGGCTTTTTTAAAATTCCTTCTTTTAATGAAATGGGAGACATCTTGAAAGTTAGTAGAAATTTTAATCAAAAAATGATCACTTCTCAAATTTTCGTTTAGAACACTCCAAGTAAAATTAATAATTATGTCCGAAGACGCAAATGTTATGTCCGGGGCTGATTCTAGTAGTCTATTATTTACGAATTCGGCTCGTGTAATACTGCCGGTATTCATGTAAATAAAACCATGTTCTATTGAAGAGTCTAGAATTTGTACACCTCTAGTATCATTTTTATAAGACCAATTCCTATGGTGCCCATTGAAGTCTCCGGCTATTAATGTTTTACTACCAAAGTGAGAAAATAACTCATCCCAGTCTGACTGGGTGGTATGAACTGATGACGGGCAGTAAACAGCAAAAATATTATTTATAAATTTACAATTTAAAGTTTTGATTAATAAAACCTCTATACCTGTGTTGCTCAAGTCAAATGGACATACCTCGATTTTAATGGATTTGTGTGTGAGGATACCCACCCCTCCATATGAGTCAGAACGATCCTTTCTGTACCAATTATAGTCACTAATATTAACATGTATGTCTTCGTTTAACCACGTTTCACTAATAATAGCTATATGAACTTTGTGTTGGAATAATAAGCACTCAAATTCTGTCTGTTTCGGTTTGATGCTCCGAGCGTTCCACTGGATTATGTTAATAAAACGTTGAAATAAACAACTGTTATCCATTTTTAAAAATGGACAGGATTTTATTAAGATAATCCCCTATCTTGAACAACTCAGCTATATACATATAGCACTCCTCAAACACGACTCTTAAAAAGTTAGTGATTTTTTCATCCAGTGATTTTTCAGAAGCAGTAATCTCCCGTATTCTATTATATAGTCTCATAAAACTAAATGCTTTCTCTTTCTTTGGATTCTCTTTTTCACGCAAAATTTCACTCTTTTCTTCCATAATATTCTCCGGTTCTCTCTCTATGCCCTGGCCTTCAATATTTTTCTTATTCTTCTTCTTCTTCTGTTTTTTCCTCGTTACTTCCCAATCATTTTTCGTAATATCCTCTATCGAATCATTGAGCGAATTATTTTCCTCATCAGATACAATACCTCCTTGTGTCACTGTATGAGCTAACAAAGCCTCTCTGTAATTGGCAGTTTTTGTGATGGATGCAGTAGAACATACTTCCATAACATTCAACATCGGATCTGATGTATCCAGACGCTTGGTTTTTTCTGTCTCCTGGAACATCTCTAAGGCTTTTTTATAAGAATAATTCTCATCGCGCATGACAACTCGGATGCCCTTTTCTTTTTGAAATGCAGGACATTTTGACTTTTCTATCGACATGTGAGGGCCTTTGCAGTTTATGCATTTAAACACCTTCGTCTCGCAATTAGCATGATTTGATCCGCACTTGGGACAAAAAATTTTCTTTATTGGACAGAACTTCACTCTGTGTCCATACCTCCAGCAGCCCGAACATTGTGACACGGGGAAAATGTAGGGTTCCACTATGAACCTGCAACCATATGCTACAACATATGGAGGTATAATGGAACCTTTAAAACATAAGCGAACTGTTTCGCTTTCAACCCAGGTCCCTTCAGTTGTTTGTCTTTTCAAACGCCATACCGATATGATCTCGTACTCGCTTTCAAATGTTTTTTGTAGTTCCTCCTCAATAATATCCAGGTCTACTTTCTTCACAATACCATAGCGAATGTCCATTTCATCCGTCTTCTGGCACTTAAAACCTCTTTTCTGTAAGTCTTCGCATTGTAATAACAAGTTAGCCTTCTCCTTATTTTCAAAAGTAAGCATCACTTTATAGCTGCTTTTATACTTAATTTTAGTAATGTCTTGGATGCTAAGACTCCTCAATAACTTAGCCAAAGCCATTTGTTTAGGTAAGGGCTCTGAAGAAGTAATACTTATCTCACACGTCTCACAAGTAGGCGATTGTGACTTATCAGATATTTTAGCCAAATTCGACTTCTGTTCTCCATTCTTATACTGTCGCTTAGGTCTCCTTGTTACTGGTATAAAGCCATCCTCTGCATCAGCATCACTCTCGTTCCATTTTTCATTCCTTAGTCTTTTCAATCTCTGAACCGAATTATCAGAGAGGATATTATCCTCCTGCGAAAGTAATACATCACACTCGCCCGGCTCCGTCTCACCCATCTTAGTCACGGTTAATCACACACCTGCACTGATAAGGATACAATAGCCGGTATGCGTGCACACAATGCACCGTTCGGCGCGCGACTGATTCTCGAGTTGATTTAGCGTCCGGCCATCCCCGCCACCTTAACAAAAATCTTTTATCATAATATGTATGTGTGTGTAAAAAATCTTTTTTCATTGACAGTAAACAGGAAGCACACAAAAGCAAAGTCCTATCGATGGATGGATGATAATGTGCTTTACTGCCCAAAGTACTTTGTGGACTTTGCTGCTCATCTAGAGAATGATCCAGACCCTTTTTTTGGAGAGTCATACAACTGGTACTACACTGGCCAAGGAAACATGCATACCACTAGCATTAATGGATCTGACTATATCATTCACAGCGACTTGAACTGTTTGAGTAAGTTATTTACATATATATTTTTTAATTCTGCACCCCAACTGAAAAAACAGGACCCTTATAGGATCACTTTGCTGTCCCTCCGTTTGTCTGTTAAGACACTTTTTCTCAGTTGATTATAAGCAGTTACCCTCCCCCCCACATTGTAACTACAATACCTCTTAGCTCATATCCACCTAGGACATACCATATAATATGTGGCAATGCACGGTGCTCATCATCATAAGTTGTAGTCTCCTGCTCCTGTTATTTCACTTGCACCCATACCTTAAAGGTAACCTGGCAGAGATTGCTAGTAGCGATATGGTCACCCACTTTCACCCTTCATTTTGTATGTTCCCATGTGGTGATCTATAAACAGTTTCTATCTTCCATCTATCTATCGTACCCTTCAAACAGCAACCTGTGCATTACTGTTTGGCAGTACAAAATAGGTATGATAATGAGTTACTTATTAATTAATTAATTTGTATCATGTTACCTATTCTATTACAGCATATCTTTCTTCTTTTATTATTAATCTTATAAATAGTTTTATTTTTGTTAGTGTGTTTGTTATATTATGTTTATTGATTGTGAGTGGTTGGTCCGTAGCGTGAACAAGTGGCTCTGACGGAAGACCAGTGTTGGTTGCTAGCTTGCTTGTCAACCAACTCATGCTGAGGCAGAGCCATTTTGTTACTGGAGTTATTATATACTTCGTACCTTCGGGTCTGTTTTTTTTTAAGATTTTTATGTAACTCCTGTATACAAATAAACTATATTATATTCTATTCTACTATTTTAAAATAATTATTAATTCTATTCACTGTTTGCAGATGTATCACAACTCTTCAAAGATACAATGAGCATTGACCATAAAAACACTGTGACTTTTAAATGTGAAGAGAATATATTTGAAACTGTACACCAACAAAACTACATTGCATTGAGAACAAAGCACAAAATAAGTATCCTGAAGATTAGCGATTCAGATGGTATTAAGCTGGAAAAACTGAAAGAAATTGAATCGGAACTCCCTTACACCAGCATAAGTTTTGACGAATACCACAAAAACATGCTATACGTTACAAGTCTCGACTACATGCTGACTATAGTGAATTTAGACAGAATGACACGTCGTATAATCCAATTAAGGGGAAAGTTTCTTACCCTAACAGACAACTGGAGTTCTGTAATTGGCTCTGAGAGGGAATATTATTTACATGTCACTGGAGATGCACTAACCTTCTATGATAAAAGAACTAATGATCCTGTACAGAGATGGAAATCTCTTAAATATCAGACTGATCTTGTGATGTGCAACCGAATACTAGCTACTAAATATTGCCAAGGAAAACCCCAAATGTACTTCGGCACAACACATCATCTATTTCTAATGGACATGCGTTATAGCACAAATAACATCACAAAACCAAAGGCCATAATGAGATGGACGCACGGAATGAGAAGTAAAATGACACAAATAGATATTGGCAAATTAGATTTCAATAAAGAGATTATTTGTTTGGCCAGCCACTGGGCACCCGATATGTGTTTCTTGAGTAACTATAGCGACATACTCACAAGGCACAATGAGTTGAATAGTGTCAGTATGCCTTACCGACCACCGGACCTATTAGATGCATATAACAAAGCTCAGAGGAAAGGACTTTGCTGCAATTTGTATGAACCTGTTATAGATAGACTAATGATGGCAGTGACTGGGCTATCAGTCGTACAGGGAGAGGACAGTCCTAGAATTCTACTTCAAAATTCATTGGGTGACATCTCATGCTACTCATTGTATCCCCAATATAGAAGCGCTTATATAGAAGATGATGGAGTGGAACAGCTGTATGAATGGACTAAAAAACTCGAGTGGGAGACAAAGCCTTTTGAGGCCACTCATATTTTTGATCTTAGTAAAGTTTGGAACAGTCTCAGAAGAATACCAGACTCATACGAGTTGGGCTATCGAAACTACATCAAAAGGAGACACAAGTTTAATGAACAGGATATATACAATACTTATGAGAATGGAGAAGTGGATCCAGCTTTTCTAGAAGCATGGAAAGAGGATGAAAATGAAGAGATAACACTGCAACGAACGGTCACTGATTCTAGGTATATAGAACTCTCTGATGACGAATTTTAAGCCATAATCAATCAGCTAGTAGAAGGCATAGTTCTTGAGGGGCCACCACATCCTGGCAAACGTATTTTGGGGGCACCCTCAAGAGATGGAGCAATGACTTACGAAAGACACCTCGCAGAAAGTGAATGAGTAGAGCCAGCCACCGGGCACAGTGGTGCGTTTTGGGAGATGATAATAATAATACGTGCCTGTCTGTCCGCCAGGCACGTCTTCCATGTGCGTGTACGGCTCACTGTCTCGTTCGTCAATCAGCCACAGAGCACAGCATCAGTCGAGTAATGGCAGCTCGTCGACTCGTATTTGAGAGTAAAAGACAATGTAATAAACAACTGTATTTACTATCTATTTGACTGAGGTTTTACAACCACTCGCAACATCTATCATACAAACATTTACATAACAAATACTTGAGGAATAAAAACTACAATTTAAATCTTCATAGCATAACGATAAGTACAGTTTGTGTACTAAATTATATTGAATAATTATGTGTAACAAATACATTTTCTACATTTGTATTAGGTTTGACATAAACCAAATAGGGAATTAAGGCCAATTCACACCAGATACGTATGCAGCACGTAACGTAGACACGCGTCTCTACGTATTATGTACACGCAAGCGGTGTGGCCATTTCTCATTCCATGCATTACAACGTCATGGTACGACAATGTCTACGCATAAGCAGCTGGTGTGCCTTTAAAGAAAAAAAAAATGCGCCATGCGCAAGTCTGAAAGGTACAAATGTTGTGCTTGATGATAACCTATTTATTATTAGGTATGTATTTACAATTTCATCACGGAAATAATATTGTTTTATTCCAAAGTCAATCAGTGTAAATAAACTACTTGGAAATTAAAAGTTCTTGTTAACTGAAGAAAATCATGATAATTGCCGTTTCATTTCATTGCCACATTTACTCAGTCGAAAATAGAAACTGTAAAAAACTTAGTCAGGATATAATTTGTTTTTGGGTTAAATCCTTTGGAAATAGGCCATAGGGTTGCGATTTTTTTTAAATGTCACTGAGTGAGTAACTAAATTTCATGAAAAAGGTCACAAACCACTGTTTTTCAGGAGATGTAGGTACTGGAGGAGGCACTTATATTGATTATTGATCTAAGGTATAATAATTTTAGTCATCAATAAGTTTCAGATATATAAAAAAGACAAAAACCCGACTTCTTTCAAAGAGGGCTGAATCAATTTCGACAAAATTGATATGTAATCGCGTAACAGACATACAAAAAAAAACAGTCGAATTGTCAACCTCCTCCTTTTTTGAAGTCTGTAAAAAATTTGGAAATCGGGTAGTAACGGCAATTTTACTAAGTTTAAGTCACTCGATTACTCAAAAATTCGCACCCCTGTTATTCAAAACAAGTCTGGAGCCTGCTCACTAATTTAGGCTTAAATTGAAAGCAATCTTAGCGCTCAGAGCTTATCAAAACCAATATACCGTGATAACTAGCATTTCATACCGCATTCTAGGACGCTTTTCATTCATCAACACTTTTAGGGTTTGCCACATCTGTTTACCGTAAATCGCATTTTTCCGTAAATCCAGTATGGAGATGACGCAACGAGGCGCCCGCGCCGTAGCAGTATTTCTTTACAAGCGATGTTTCTGAGCTATAGAACGGGAAAGCGCAGTTCCGGGCGGACGAATATAGCTCAAGCCAATTCTGCTGCGCCAACCAACCAATTACGTGGGACCGCTTACGAGACACTGCCGCTAGTCAATTGTTTTAGTTTTTTATTGATCCATAACAGTTTTGACATTTGTAAAATATGTATTAGTTGGTGAAAATGGGCATCAATTATATATGTTTCGCTTCGTGAAGTTGCGGATCCAGACCTGGCTATAGGCTGCACAGTGATGGTCTTGGCATTGCACTCATCCATGAGGCGACCAGGTTATCCCGGAAGACTTATCAAATTAATATCATTAACTATGAATACACTCTGTAATATTCACACAGGCCATATTGAGCAATGAATGGGGGGTGGTATTAACGTGTTTTTCTGTCGTTTGGGGAATCCCTGAGGCCCCCAGAACTCCGCTCAAACTGAACCAATACTCAAGCATAGATTTTTGTTCATGTATATACTTGAGAGACGGATATCTGTATTAGAGTAGATTCAAACTGTCAAGTGTTTGCATAGAACGCGTCCTAGTAATTGTACATCTTTTCTGTGAAATCTCTGAATGAAGATTGTGTGGGCGTGGTTTTGAAGTGTCTTATCTATGTCCACTGTATGTCTGGAGGCTTATAAAAGTTTTGATTGTTTTCGAAACTATATGAAATTTCGTTCCATACATTTACTGACAGAGCGTCCTTAGTTTTATCTCGTTTTCGCTAGGGGCGCTGCAAATAAATGTATGGAATGAAACGAAACTTCATATAGTTTCGATAACTATAAAAACTCTTACTAAGCTCCCTGTAGTGGCTAAGTGTGACACACAGCGCATAGCGAAACAAACCGTCACTTAAATATTTGCGGATACAACGCGTCCTAGTAACGCCATCTTTTATCAAGGCGTGACAACTTTGCGGATACAACGCGTTCTAATAACGCCATCTTTTAACAAGTCGTGACAACTCTACGAGTTTAGCTGCGCCGGGTGAAGCTGCGGATCCAGTTCCTGGCGATGGGCTGGTCCGAGGTCTTGGTCTCTCGTTCCTTCTCCTCCATCTGCTCCATGAGGCGACGCTGGTTCTCGCGGAAGGCGGCAATGGGGTCGTCGAACTGTCCGTAGTAGGTGAGCACTTCGCGTACGTCCGCCACGTCTGATATTGCTATCGCTGTAAAGACATTTTTGTGTAAGGAATAAAAAAGAAACAGAACAAATATACTTTGAAAAAATCGAAACTCTACCAAGATTTTCTTTCTGGCGACAAATAACCAAACAAAAGGACTATTTCATTAATAAAAGCCATCATTATATTTGCTGGCAGTTCATAACTTTGTTCTACCTACTGTTATATGACAAATTTTTTTCCGTTTATCACAGTGTTTTCCTAATAATCCATTAGACACAAACTTAGAAGTGTTTCAATTTTTTTTTATGAGAAGTGTATATTTATTTCTACATAAAGAACTTAAAACTATAACAGGTGTAATACATAAGAGAACACGGTTATTAGTACGTACCTAGGTCCTTTATTCTTTATTGTACACACTTATACATAATAAGAACACAAGACAGAATTAAAGGACATGTACAAAGGCGAGCATAACCCTAAAAAGAGTTTTCTTCCAGTAAAACTTCTTAGGCCTTGATGTAGATGTGTAAAGCGACAATTTATAAATAAATTTGTCTACGATTCGTTGACCCGACTACCGAATTCCGAGTCGATATTTGTTTTTGTAGGGTTCCGTACCTCAAAGGGTACCATTATAGGATCTGCCAGTCTTTTTTCTCTGAATCTACTGTAAATGCCAAATCTCGAATGAAAATCTCAAACGTATATCTCCCGCCTTGCTCTGCCAGCCAATATTTAGTACAAACTTACTCAAATTTGCCCCAATGTCACACGCCATCCGTTTAGTTAATGTTCTTTCGGAGAACAATGTTGACATTTTTCATCACAGCCTGCCGAAACTCATGGAGATAGCGCAGCTTGTTTTGGAGAAAGTTGAATAGTAGTGGTGCCTATTAGTAATATAGGTATTCCCCAGTAAGTGCCCACTTATTTTTAAGCTTGGTTCTTTGTTTTTATTTTATATAATCATGTGCATATAACATCGCTTTAGGTCCTACTCTGTTAAGGTGTTATAATAGTTTTAAAATAAATAAATCTCGAAAGATAAATCAGTTGATCTTACTCTGTAATAAGTTGGCGAGGTCTAGCAGCGCCGTGTCGTCATCAGCCCCCTTCCACTTCTTCAATACCAGGGAGTTCTGCGGCTGGAACTTCGTAGCTCCCTTATTCCAGTCCACCACTATAACCTGGAACAAATCATTGGTTCTTGGATAGGTATTATAGCTAAATGTCGCTAGGGGGCGTGCAAAACGGCTTGACAGGTTGGAATGCGGTTTTTGCAGCCGTATTGCATCACATCCAGAAAGGTTTTTTTACTACATGTGCCTACAAGGCACTGCATTTTTTTGTGTTTTTAATGGTGAAGTTTAGGGGAAAAACGAAGAGAAGTGAAATTACAGTCACATGAGACTTTTCATCTTTATGTCTCAGGATCAGCAGCGCGCGTGTGATGCCTCCGGTGTTGCAGGCGTCCATAGGCTACGGTAACTACTTTCCATCAGATAGGATGTATGCTTGTATGCTTGCCAAGTAGTATAAAAAAAAACTTAGGCAAGATATTATGTACAATAGGTGGTAGGTACCTTAGAAAGATCCCGATTGAGCCCATCCAGATTCTTCACATGTACTCCGTCAACGAAGTGAGTGGAATCCCTGAAGAGACGGTACGATATGAACTTGTTCTCAGGATCTAGCTTGTCGATGACCGGCCAGATCATGAACGCATTCTCCGTCGTGAAGATCACCACCTCGTAGTTGGAATTGGATACGGATTGCAGGAATTGGTCTACCCCGGGACGCTTTTTGAACCTGGAACATTATGACAAACCACAATTTTTTTAAATCTTATTTTGAATCGTTGTCATTAGCCTGTTAAGTTCGCTACTGGACATAGGCCTCCCTATACAATGCCACGACGACCGATCTTGAGCCGCCTCCATCCACAGACCTGTAAAATTTCGTCGGTCTAACGAGATTTTCCTATCGGTCCTTCCTATACTGCGTCCTCCAGTTCGTGATCGCGAGAACTGTTGTTTGTTTGATTGGTTAGTTCTGCAAGCTATATGGCCTGCCCATTGCCACTTCAACTTGATAATTCTGAGAGCTATGTCGGTGATCTTGGAATATAGTAAGCTTAGCCATAGTATGTCTACTAATTTTGACCAATGGAAAACATAAAATCCCGTTTCTGTTAAAGGTCTTTGTCGCCTATGTACAGTACTTATAAGTTGTGCAATAATAGTATATTGTATCATAAGGGAGCAATAAAAAATTTATACGACGAGGGCGCTTTTTTGAATCCTAGATTTTTTAGTAGAATCCTGAACGTAGCGCGGTATTCAAAGTACGTCGCCCGAGCCAAAAATATATTTTGCGCCCAAATGAGATGACAAAATAAAAGGCGCCTCATATTTTATTTCAAAACAAAACCATGAATTTCTAACAATCCGTGAAAATTGACGAAAAGGCGGGAGCGACTTCAGTTCGCGCGTTTTTAATTTTTTTTTTATTCAGACTATGGGCCGTCGTATACCAGCCAGTATTTGCGTTCGATTTCATTGGCGCTGAACACTAAGATGTTCCAAATACAAAAAGTGCGAAGCAAAGATATTTAATTGCGGCGCACTTATAAAGAGGATTAAAAACTCATTACTGCCCGCTAAAAGTTTCTTATAGAAAACACCACCTTTGGGTGCACTTAAAGGCGAACCAAGTCGTCCTTTTCGAATAGATGGGAATGGGATGAAAATAATTTTCTATCTATCTATCTATCTATAGTTCTTCCACAGGCTTATGATACACATACATAGCTTGCAAAATGGCCAGTCCAAACGTGTTTTCCAGTTTTACAAAGTGACACAAAACATGTTTTTGACATACCTCCATCCAGTCTGGTAGGACCAATCAGGGTGCACCAGTACATCTGTGAACTCGAGGACTAGTGTATACGTGGGCTGGTAGGGGGCGGGCAGTGGGTCTGGGAGTAACTTCTCACGAGACGGCTCTTTTATCATCTGGAATTAAATAAAGGATTATGAGCTGTTACATTATTTTAGTCTCCATACTGGTACCCCAAGAATGGCAATAGAGGACGCCAACCAACAAACGAGATGGGAAGATGACTTGAAACTCACGGCAAGATACCATTGGAGTAGGGTAGAGCGAGGGACAGAACCCAGTGAAAAATGTTAGAGGAGGCCTATGCCAAGGAGCACGCTAAACTACAGGGCATTCAATAGGGAAACCAAAACATAATTTAAAAATGTTAACAATGGTAGTTCAGAATATAACTTTTCATTTAAAAAACCGACTTCCGCCATTGTTTTCGACTAAATATCTGGATGAAAAAAAATTATGAAAAAACCATAGTGGCGAAAGGGTTATAGTACTTTCTGAATGCAAATGCTTGGTTTGTTGCTGAAAATATCAAAATCGCTATATGTATGCCTACAATATTTGAGGAGTTCCCTCAATTATCAAGTTATCTAGTTGCCATACCACAAGCTCTGCTTAGCGTGGGACTAGATAATGTTGTGTGAAATGTCCAGCATTTATTTATTTATTTTATTTATTTTATTCCTCATGGATTCCATCATCAGAACTGGATTCTGAAAATGAAAATGGGACTAATCTGGAAGTATACCTATTCAAATAAAAAAAGAATTTTCCAAATCGGTTCATAAACGCCGGAGATATCAGGTAACAAACATAAAAAAAAATACAACCAAATTGAGAACCTCCTCCTTTTTGTGAAGTCGGTTAAAAAGAGTTTATTATTGTTATTATTATTTTAGTAGACAGCCGTTTTAGAGCGTTACATATCTACCTAAACTATGAAAACTTACCATTGACTATTTTTCGAATTTCCGTGAATAGTTTTAAAATTATTGATGTCATCTGTGAGTGAAAATGACTCTTAGGCAGAATGTTGAAAAGTGCTAGAGCCAGCACAGGAAGCGTTCTTGGGAAACATGCTCAAATTTGTATAAAAACATTCTTGGCACCTACAGTTTCTTACCACAACAACTTACTATTTGGTGTAGACTCTAATCGTTTTGCCTAGCCCAGATTATTAGTAAACGCAACAACGTTACTATATGCTAGGAGTTTCACTAAGGTTTAGAATCCGAAATGAGGAAATTCATAGATGTACCAAGGTCACCGACATAGCTCTCAGAATTAGCAAGTTGAAGTGGCAATGGACAGGGCATATAGCTCGCAGAACTGACAACCGTTGGGGAACAAACATGGTAGAGGAAGGCCCTCCACTCAATAGACTATGGATGGAGGCAGCACAAGACCGTTCATTGTGGCATTCTAGGGGACTTCTACAGGCTGATGATGATGATGATGAACAGCGTTACCAATAAATAACAAAGTAAAGCAATTCAAAGTACTCTGGAATAGTATTTTTACAGCCTGTAATTCCTCTCACCTTCTCATAGAATGTTAGCTCTTTCCATGTGCGTCGTAGGTACTGCAAGGCCGTGGGCATGTGTGAAAACTCGTCTTCAATGAGCTTACCCTCGTCGTCCCGTCTCGGCGCGCCCATCTCTATCAACAGGCACCCGCCCATTATAGTGATGGAACCGCCAAACAGTGCAAATCTAGAACATGTTTGTTTTAAAATAATTATCACTAGAAACGGGATATTTACCATGATTTTTAGAAATTTCAATAGAGAAGATGGTTTTCAATTGTCTGGAGTCTGGAATCCTGTCGTAAGAATGTGTAGGAATCGGAAAAATTGTGTGGTACCAGTTGCTCGTCCGGATACCGTTAGTGTGGCGTGTCAAGATGGAGTTAAGTGTGACAATGAAACTGATGGTAGGGGTGTTCGTAATAAAAGAGTGAGAGAGAGGGTAGCAATAAAAATCTACTCGCAAAGACTTCAGTTTACCCGTGATCATGGCGCATGAAACCGTGCCGAAATATCGGGAAAAATCATGGTAAATATCCCGTTTCTAGTGATAGTTATTTTAATAACCACGATGATAGTTTCAAAAGTTATGTTTGTAATAAGTTTTTAAACAGGAGTAACAAAGAAATTATCTGACTATAGCTTTACCCTCTTCTTTATGAGCCTGTTTACGTCCACTGCTGGACGAAGCCTCCCCCAATGAATACTATGGAGGGATTTGCCATAATCACCACGCTTGGCAGGCGGATTGGTGATCGCAGTTTGGCGTTAAGTACTCAGATGGACTCACGGGAGGAGGGGTCTATTCTTAGGCCGGGCACCACGGCAAACGTGATCCCTCTTATACATAATAAATTGTTAAACCTTTGCTAGCTAAAACAGCTTGTGTCTTGTTTTGGCGTATGTCATTTTACACCAGAGAGAACAAAACAAAAGCTATTCTAACTAAAATAGATTTAAAAAATGATTATGAATAGTGTGTCACACATGCAGCAGATGCGGTAAGATATCTGTATCTGAGCGCGTATCTATACTAAACTCAAGGCGCAACTCATCACTTGCCTATATTTTACCGTCAAGCATCTGTAGGCACCAACATATATCAAAAGATGGACAGATGATATCTGTGTATACAAATTGAAATACAATACAGTTTGAAGGTTTCCTTGTGAATGTATCATTTTCGTATACTATCGTATATGCTACGTGTGTGATACCTTTAGATGCGGCAAGTTTTTATACGCATATAAAATATTACCGCATCTGCTACGCTCTCCACGCGCGTACGACTCGCACTTGACTGGTTTTTTTATCCAAGACTCATTTGTATAAATGCATAATACAAAATCCAATTTCAATGTAAATTGAAAAAAAAAAGTATAGTGTCTATAGTATATAATTCTAATTCTAAGTGGGGGTGTGTATATAACCTGCACTGACATCCCGCTGTGGGGTATATTATACATCTATATTATTGGGTCACCAAGATACAGGCTTCGCCTAGTTTGGGACCCAATGGAATGTCTGTAGCATTAATAAACATTAGGTATATATAAAGTGTAGCTTTAGTTCCTTTTCATTGAATGTCATATTTTATAACTGTGTTTACTGATGTGATTTCTAATTGTTTGCTAAAAATAAATTTATCTTATCTTATCTTATATAAATAGACACTATAATTTCGCCAGATCATGCCCTTAAAATAAAAGAACAGAATAAATCAGCAGTATTGCTAATGTTCTAACCCCAATTTCATCCTTTTCCAACTTTTCTCATTTTCTTCTGCTTTCTCCTTGTTTTCTTTTTCAAAGCGTTCCTGTTCGTTCTTTATGGTCTCAGCGCTGTCCGTTTTCATCGGAGTCTGTGGGAAGAACCGGCTGAGGATGTCCACCTTGTCCGCTTTTGCATCTTTGTTTCCACTGTTGCTGCCTGGAAATTCAAAAAAGTTGTGCTTAGCAAAGGTAAGCATGAAAATAAAAAGCCAACTATAGGTTTTCTCAGTTAATGATTGAATGAACATTTTGTTTCTCTCTCTCTTCTTCATCAGTTGCTAATGTCCAATGTTGGACGAGGCCTCCCTCATAATATGCAATGGAGGAATTTGCCATAATCACCACCCTTGGCAGGTGGATTGGTGATTGCAGTATTGGTGTTGAGTACTCGGGTGGATGCTGCTGCCCATCCCCTGATGTAATCCCTTAGCCGACTTTTACGACATCCACGGGTGGAAACGAAGGGGTCTATTTTTAAGCCGGACACCAAGAATAAATATTTTCATTAAGTAATATTTTTATTGGCCAGAATGAATATGTATCTTGTTCTTAGCATAGCCGCGCCCGCGCGTGTCCCTGATTATAACTGTAGGGTACATAAATAGGTAGCAGCTAGAGGTACTTATGATTTGAAGGATATAACATCCGCATGAGGCTTGGTTCGCCAAGCATGGGTGGTACATTATTGATAGAGTTTAGCAAGTACCAACTGAATTCATGATTGTGTAATTAGACCTGAAAACTTCAGAAATTCATGATAATAACCTAATTTTCCGGTAGAGTAAAAGTTGGCTGCCAATAACCATTTTTTTTGTACGGTGAAATTTGTAGTTTGCTGACTGGACACTTTACAGCAAATGGGTTTAGCTAAACTTAGTATTTTTCTTAGAGACATTTTAAAAATTCAAAAATCACATTCACATTTCACAAACAAATTGAACAAATTCCGTCCCTTGTAACAAACTGTCAAAATTATGTCACAAAACAGGAGATGGTGAAAATAGTGTTGTAAACTTGTAACACAACCGTGCGAGGAATAACAGGGAAAAACCCTTGGAGCAAGGAACCGAGATATCTTAGAAAAACACAACACAAGTCATACAATACAAGTCAAGTCACTGTCAGGTCAGTCAAAACAAAAAGTCAAAAAATCAAAACAGAATTTGTGACCGCGCGGGCCGCGCTGCGAAGTAGTTTAATTTATTTCTGAATCTGAACTGAAAGACTATTAATTCACACAGCACAGACAGAAGTATGGCATCACAGAAAACTACTTCCAAAAACAAACAATATTCGATGATGAATTTTATCAAAAAAAGCTCCAAGGATAGCTTGACGATTTCCGAGTAAGTCACTGTTTTTAAATTAAAAGTTGTTTTATATAACTCTGCATTATATTATATATAACATAGACATATAAGCTGCTGTGAAAGACCGGTTGGGGTGTAGATAAGGGGGTGCTGAGGAAAAAAGACTGACAAGTTCTCACAGGGAAAAAGAACTTGAAAAAAGAAAAAGTCAAAAGTAATGCATTTTTTGTTGGTTGTTCACATAAAAGTTGGTTTTATATCATGTTGTGTATTCTAAAATTTTACAGTGAAGACAAGAGTGAGCCTGAAAAAGTTAACTTTTCAGAGAAAAAGTCTAAATTTGTCTTTAAATCAAAATCATCAACTTCAGCTACATGTAAGTAGAAGAACTTTACTGTTATGGGCATTTCCACTGCCCAAAATAGTTTACAGGCAATAAAAAGCTAAAAGTACTTGCAAAGACTTGCAGCTACCTACCTACAAAATTATTTTTCTGTGATTTTCAGGGACACCTCCATTCAAAAACGGTCCAGTAGAAGAGCTATCCCAGAATGTAAGAACACTTTCTAAAAGCCAATTTGGAAACACTTACCGCTTATTTTTGAGATGTAAAGTATTCACTCAGTTTGTGGTTGTTTTGAACGTTAAAGCTTTGCAAACTATCACGCAAAGCTACATTTTCTGTATCATAATCATCAGCCTTTAGAAACCCACTGCTGGATACAGGTCTCCCCTCTAGAATGCCATGGCGTACAGTCTTTCCCATCCACCAACTTCCTGCAACCATTATAATGACTTTAGTCTATCGAGAGGAAGGCCTTCCTCTACTGCATCATTGGGTTTCTTGCAAATCGAGAACCCCTAACAATGACAACACATTGAAAACATTTTCTGTATGCACTAGATGACTGGAGAATTAGAAGAATACTTTTAAGTGAGACTAAAGAATAAATATATAGGATAAGTCTGGAGAGAATGGTGTACTGTAGGAGGGCTATAGCTGCCAATAAGCAAAATAATTAGTTTCCTATAAGAATTGAGGCATTTCAGGTATGCTGCATGCAACAGAGGATCTTAATGAGTTGCAGTATAGCCTGTAGCCAGGGTGTGAGTAAAATGTCTAATACTGCATATTTAAAATTACTTTCTCAAAATTGAATTTAAGGTTCACCAAACACCAGAGAACAGAATCCAAGCATCATCCAGCATGCTTCCAAGCCTCAATAAAACAAATAGTATTGCACAGTCAAGTGTTAAGGCAGCTAACAATCATGTGGAAACCATCAGACAGTCACAAAGAGTTGCCAATAGCACTCTTGAAAACCAGAGTGATGATCTATTTGATGCAATGGAAGTGGTAAGTTTTAAATCAAATAAATCATATTTATTTGTAAAAGTATATACAAAATAAATGCCATCCCAGCGTTTGCCATCCCAGGGATGGCAAACTCAGTAGAGGGCGCCAGCAAACGAGATGGGAAGATGATTTAAAACTCACGGCGGGACATCATTGGAGAAGGGTAGCGAGGGACAGAACCCAGTGGAAAATGTTAGAGGAGGCCTATGTCAAGAGACACGCTGAACTACAGGCATTTTATAGGGAAACCAAAACATGTTTATAAATGTACCTATATTAACACTGTAGTTCAGAATAAAGGGCTTTATTATTATTTTTATTATTATGTATACAAAATAAAATAATACAAGTGAATTAGTTGATCTATCTAAAGACTGTTGCAAACAATCTAAAGATAAGATGCTGGCTGCCTGGCCACACTGAACGGCAGATTAGAACCAGCTCATCATTGTGATACTTTAATTAACCTCTCTCTCTAAAGCTGTATGAATTTTGAAAATTATTTATTTGCTAAAACATTAAGTAATAAGCTTCGTCTTCGTCGTGTTGATGATACGCTACAGGGGAGTGCAAAATTTATCACCTACCACTTGAAATTGTGTATGAGTCCACGGCTTACTGCCATGAGTCAACACAGGCTGTTTAGTGATTACAATATAGATACATTTGAATAGAAATGTTATTGGTAGGACAAATGGGAATAAATAGTTATTTTCTGAATAAATAAATAAATGCTGGACATTTCACACAACATTATCTAGCCCCAAGCTAAGCAGAGCTTGTGTTATGGGTACCTACTAGATAACCAATATAACTTAATACAATACATTACATTATATGTAGTGTATTGTTTTTCTATGTATAATAAAAAATATCTATACTAGATATTTTTTATACCCAGAACACCCTGAACAAATATCTGCAGAACGTACAAATATTTGTTCCGAGGCGGGAATCGAACCCGCAACCTCTTGCGTCGCAGGCGAATCTTCGCCCGCCGCGCCACAGAGGTCGTCATGAATGTAACTCTGGACAATTTTGCTCACTGAATTCTGACCATACGCTTTTTATTATAGGACGACTTCCAAACGGAGGAGTTCCCAGCAGCATTCGACGGCAAAAAAGAACCACAATCACCAGTAACTTCTAATAAATCCATTAGAATCAGTGCCACCCCTTCACCATCCAAAGAAAATGTACAGAACAGTTCTATAAAAAGAAAAGGTCTTAGAACTCCTGATAAAAACAGTCCTAAGAAAGATAAAGATCCTTTAAGAAGACTTAAGATAGATGATACAATATCTGGCTTTCTGTCAGATGTGGCAAATCAGCCAGCTGTTAAGAACATAGAAAAAGTAAGCCCAAATAAGATTATCAGCGTGAAAATGCATAATACCATAAGATAAAAAGCGATAGGTAGGTAGATGTGCCATGGGAGCCCGGCCTAAGAAAAGAGCCCTCCTCTCGAAGATGTCGTAAAAGCCGCCTAAGGGATTACACCAGGGGATGGGCAGCAGCAACAGCATTCACCTGAGTACTCAACACCTATACTGCAATCACCAATCCGCCTGCCAAGCGTGGTGATTATGGGGTTCTCCCCATAGCATTCTTTTGGGGAGGCCTCGTCGAGCAGTGGACGTCAGACCACTGACACCCAGTGGGTCTGTAAGCAGGTTGAGGTATGGTGGCCCTAAAAAGGCCCTTGTTACTGATGGAGAGCCAGTGTCGTGAAAGGATGCAGTGTACCTCGCAGAGGCTTCTTTCATGCACAATTCTGAATTTGTGAGTAATTCTGTTTATTATTTTCTTTAGGATAAGCACAGTGTAGACCCACAAGACAGAGAGCAATGCAAAACAATGTACATAGAATTACTAGAAAAGGTGTTTGAGGCCTTTGACAGAATCCCGAATTGCATTAAAGATAAATTCCCTGGTTATGACAAGAAAACCTATGCTAAAGTTAAATATTATAAAAGTAAATTAAAGTCGGTAATTAATACAAAAACTGACTGTATAAGCATGCAAGTGTATGAATCTCGGGAACAGAAGAATTACTCAAATGAAACTAATGCAAGTGAGTCGTTGATGGATAACTATAACGATGATCTTGATGATTTTGATCTAGAAACTAGCCAAATCTGTGCCAATAAGACAATAGACGATACATACAATTTGCCTAAAACCTCGACGCCAGTTTTCGCTAATTTCAACAAGGAAGGACCTAGTAAAACAATTTATTCTGATCTAATAGCTAAAAAATCACTATCATTCGACGCATTTTCACCTGGCAATAATTCTAAAAAAGACGTTAGCAATCAATCAGGCAGCGCACTGGATAACGACAGCGGTAATAAGAGTAAAGGCAAATTTGTTTTTAAAAAACCTTCTCGTCTAACCATAGATGAAAATACTACGCCAGTTAGAGATATACAGTCAAACATCGCAGAGAGAATTAGAAATGCAACAGAGAAGCTTAAGCCTATTACGTTACAAGACACGCCGAAATGTGCTCCTATGGCGAACAGCTCCGTGGAATTCCAACCACCACAATTTAGCAAGAATTCTCTCATAAATTATAACAAGCCATGTACGTTTGTATCTCCTACAGTTAAAGACCCTATTCCGGACGATATTGATAATATAATGCCAATAGATATAGATGATACAGATTTGCTACCAGCTACATCTAATGTTGTGAATCTCAGTGATTCTGTTTCCAATAACTCCAGTATTGAACTGATAAATAATAAAGAAATACTAGTGAATGATGATGGTTGGCCAGAGTACAGGATTGAAGACTTTGAGGATGATATAGAAACATTGACTTGCAAGAACTCTGATATGAATTTGATGGAGCAATCTGTAGTGGAGAATGATGGGAAGGCCAAGTATGAAGGAATGGGTGACTTCGCTGCTGGCACTCAAAATGATGGAATTACAGGTAAAAGCTGCAAAAATACGACCTTAGTTAGGGCCTGGGCCTGGGCCGCAAAACACTAGTCTAAGGGTAAAAAGTATTTCATCCAATCTCTTCGGTGAAACCTTTTCAAACCTTCTCCTTCTTGAGGTTGGTTTGATTCGAGTCTGTCTTTTTTTTCTTTTTTGGTCGCCCGTTCTGAAGTAAATGGCCCTGAAAAGAGTCGATCATGACCGGTGGTAAAAAAACCCAGTGCTGTGAAAGCTGGCTCCTCTCTTGAACATGTCTTTTTGTTTCTAGGACATGCTGGTGTCTTCACAATATGTTCCTTCACCAGAGCACAATATTTTCTAGTGTTAAACGGTGCATTTATCAGGATTCGAACCCATGACCTTTTGGATCAGTTGGCTCGGCTACTCCCAATTTATCATCATGGCTCTAACTTGGTCAAGCCATGGCCTAATTCGGAATCCCATTTTCAGGTGAATTTGACGGGAAAGACTACCCTCACTCATCGCTCATGATGGAAATGTTCAAAGAGAAATTCGGTCTCAAATCGTTCCGGCCGAACCAACTTCAAGTCATCAATGCGACCCTACTGGGGAATGACTGCTTTGTACTAATGCCTACTGGAGGAGGTATGTATCATTTTGACTCTCTGAAAAGGTTAATTTTAGTGACTATATTTCCATACCCTTTCCTAGCATTGGACACTGCCCAAATTTTTTCATCAGCCTTTGCTACCCTGTAGGGAAATAAACATAACTATTTTAATTAGGAGGAATAAAGCATGCTGAGGAAACTTTGCCGTCACTAGCATAACGCCCAACCAATCACCAATCTGGGTTTTTTTTTGTTAGTAGTAGAACTTCTTGTGAAAGAGTTCGTCCGGGGAAGTACTACCACCGTACCTATTTCTGCCGCCAAGCAGTAGTGTTCGCATTGCTGTGTTTCGGTTTGAAGGGTACGGGTGCCGGTGAAATTACAGGCACATGAGACTTTTCATCTTTATGTCTCAGGTTCGGCAGCGCGCGTGTGATGCCTCTGGTGTTACAGGCGTTCATAGGCTACGGTAACTGCTTTCCATCTGGTGGGCCGTAAGCTTGTCCGCTTGCCATGAAGCATAAAAAAAAAAAAAAAAAACAATATGGTCCGTCAGTGTACGGATTGTGGATCATGTATTGCTTTCGTGCTCTACAAATAGGTTCCCGTAATGCCTCCTACTATAAGATAGTTTTTTAAGATGTAAAATATTTCGTTTGTGTTTCAGGGAAGTCCCTGTGTTACCAACTGCCCGGGATATTAACACCTGGAGTAACTATTGTCATATCACCATTGAAGTCCCTCATCTTGGACCAAGTGAACAAACTGCTTTCACTCGATGTAAGTATCAAAATTAACTTTAGTAGTGAATAATGCAGAATAGTGGAATATCTCAGAAAATTTTACAATTATCTCTAGGGCTGGCTTCCCCTTAATTATTTGTAAGTTATATTTATAACATTTTTGAACTTATAACTTCGTATTGAAAACAGATAATTCATGAAGCGCTATCAGTTGTTTTACTTAGCTAAAATTCAAATTTACGATTGGCATTGTGCTTTTTTGCGCAACCTGACGTGACCAAATTTTTTATAATACGGATGTGCTTTTCATAAGCATCTTCTTTCTAAAAACCTTTTCTTGTTTGTAGATCCCAGCAGCCCACCTATCGGGTGACATATCAGTGGCGACTACCGATGAAATATACCACAAGCTGTCAATGCGCGAGCCACCATTAAAGCTGCTGTACGTGACCCCGGAGAAAGTCAG
The DNA here is from genome assembly GCA_951392215.1 of Epirrita christyi. Taxonomy (NCBI): domain Eukaryota; kingdom Metazoa; phylum Arthropoda; class Insecta; order Lepidoptera; family Geometridae; genus Epirrita; species Epirrita christyi. Next base: position 1,834,657 of record OX595849.1, read on the forward strand.
CAATTCGCCCAAGTTTCAGTCAATGTTGGATATGCTGTACTCGCGAGGAAAGATATCTAGGTGAGCTGAATAAAAAAGCCTGCACACTCATTCACTATAATCCTTACCGTCACACACCCATTTGCTCGCACACACACACGCACACCAACTTACTCACACACATACAAACACACCCGCTCCAACACGCACTTACTCACATACACGCTCACACTAACAAAGCCCCGCAACCGAAAATTGTATTCTTTATTTTTTCTGATTTTATATTTCTTAATTTTTTTTAACTAGCATACCATTTTTGTTTGTTTCCTAAACTTTTGTCATATTTTGTGTAAGCCTTTTTTGGCTTTATTGTTTTTTATAATATATATAACACTAGCTGCGCCCCGCGGTTCTACCCTATATGTTAATTAGCTAATAAGCTATTTACATTCCAAATTTCAACCAAATCTCTCCAGCTGTTTTAGCGTGAACGAGTAATAAACATACTCACAAACTTTCGCATTTATAATTATATTAGTGAGATGAGATGAGATCTCATTTGCTTGGCGGCAGAAATAGGTATGGTGGTAGTACATCCCAGGACGAACTCTTTTCACAAGAATTTCTACTAATAACAAGAGTTACGTAATCGCGCCCCTGGATTGACACATAGGCTTCTTTATTATTTATATGCGGGCGCATGCTTCTTAGCTATAAATTTTTTTTGGTTATTGGTGACTGCACTGGAATACTACCTAATATCCACTCTGTGATTGTGTCGCTTTTGTGTGCGTTTGCTAGCTAGTTTATAGTGATGTAGGTATTTAAAATATTACATGCATTTGTTTATAGATATTGCTCGTGTTTTGGACGTATTATAAAATAAAAACTTAATTCATCGAGAACCTAGTGTCTAGACAAACCTAACCTAAGTTAGGTTTAACAAAAATTTGGTTAGTAATGTCTTAAAACCTAAGTTTTAAGACATTACTAACCAAATTTTTGTAATTAGTTTGTTTGATAAATAAATGAATAAATAATTTCCAGATTCGTAATTGACGAAGCTCACTGCGTGTCTCAGTGGGGGCACGATTTCCGTCCGGACTACAAGCGTCTGTTCATGCTGCGCGAGCGCTTCCCGGACACCAACATCATGGCGCTGACGGCAACCGCAACGCCGCGCGTGCGGATGGACATCCTCCATCAGCTCAAGGTGATTCCACAGCAAATTCCCTACACGATGGTGCAAACCGCATTAGAATCCGCCCAGTAGAACTTAATTTATGAGTGACAACGAAGTTGACAACCTCAGTAGCGCGGCGGGCGAGTTGCCAGCTGAGATGCGAGAGGTGTGGGGTTCAATTCTTGCTGCGGGACAAATGCTTGTATGATCTGCAAATGTTTGTTCCGGGTCTGTGTATTATGGTACAATGCTCGTAGTTTCTGATACCCACTACAAATTAGCAAGTTGAAGTGACAAAAGGCAGCCCATATATGTAGTTCATAGAACTGACGCAGTATATTTAGAACTTCTAAAGGGTCTACTAATGATGATGACATCACCTCACAAAAATTCTTTGTATTCGTCTCTCAAGGTCACCCGATGCAAATGGTTCCTATGTAGTTTCAACAGACCTAACCTAGTGTATTCTATCTTGGAGAAGAAACCGAAGAGCGTAAACCAGGATATCATCAATATCATCAAGGAGAAGTTCATCAGGTGAGCTATTTCATCATCATCATCCTTGACCGTCACCTTTCACCGTCTTGGATAGGCCTTTACTTGAGTATTGTCCAAATAACTGCCAAATTGTAATGCTGTCCCTTTCATACAATTACTTGAGCATTTCTTGTCCAAATTACTGCCAAATCGTAGTGCTGTCCTTATCATATAATTACTTGAGCATTTATTGTCCAAATAACTGTCAAATCGTAGTGCTGACCTTGCTATACAATTACTTGAGCATTTCTTGTCCAAATTACTGCCAAATCGTAGTGCTGTCCCTGTCATACAATTACTTGAGCATTTCTTGTCCAAATAATTGTCCTATCGTAGTGCTATCCGCCATACAATTCGACGTCTCCCAGCTGAAGATTAAAAAGGACGAAACAAAATTGTTTGTGGGTCCTCTTTGGACGAGATAAAAATACGATACTTAGCACGCAAAAATGCTTAGTTCTGTCCGTATCACTCAGACAAATGTTGAAACACACGCGGTAGAGAGTGACGGACAATATTAAGCAATAGTTCTAAATCATTCTAGGCATCGAAATTAGCTTCGATCATGCATCAAGAGGCATTTTTGTATAACTTTAACTATTTTAGGGATTCTGGCATAGTCTACTGCTTATCCCGCAAGGAATGCGAGAATCTCTCTGACGACTTGCGTAAATCGGGAGTGAACGCGGCGCCGTACCACGCGGGACTCGCCGACAAGAAGCGTGAGACTATCCAATCTGGCTGGGTCGCAGACAAGTTCAAAGTGGTGAGTTAAAAGCTGTATATAGAATGCAAGAGTCTCTGAATACGTGAGCAAATATGGAGACAAGACACGTGACACTGTCTCTCTCACTGGCCTCTGTTCATCAGTGGGTTTCTACAGGATGATGACGTTTTCCCACAGATTTGCGCAACTATAGCCTTCGGAATGGGTGTGGACAAGGCGGATGTGCGGTATGTTATCCACCACAGCATGCCCAAGTCTGTGGAGGGGTACTACCAGGAGGCGGGACGAGCCGGGCGCGACGGTGAGCGTGCGCACTGCGTACTCTACTACTCGTATGCAGACGTCAGTCGGTACCGGAGGCTGTTGGACAGTGAGTGCTATATCTTCTTATGGCGGTTATGCTTACTGTCGCTGTCTTTGTCTTTTATTTAATTTCATACGATATGTAGGGTCTGTTCGGAATGAGAGCCGTCGTGGCTTAATTGTGAACTACATAATAAAACCATAATTAGAAGCTGGTTTCTTTCTGTTGGCATTTTGAATCATAAACTAAAGAAATAGTAACGGTTGTAATAGGATCAAAACGGAATAGACGCGCCTATAGTATTGCCCGTAAAACAAATAACCGGCCAAGTGCGAGTCGGACTCACGCACGAAGGTTTCCGTACCATTATCTATAAAAACGGCAAAAAAATCACGTTTGTTGTATGGGAGCCCCCTTAAATAATTATTTTCTTCTTTTTTTATTATCTCTTATTTTTATTTGTTGTTATAGCGGCAACAGAAGTACATCATCTGTGTAAATTTCAACTGTCTAACTATCACGGTTCATGAGATACAGCCTGGTGACAGACGGACGGACGGACGGACAGCGAAGCCTTAGTAATAGGGGTTCGTTTTACCCTTTGGGTACGGAACCCTAAAAAAGTAATCAAGCACAGCAGCGCCCTCCAATCCCACGACGGGTCTCTCGCTGAACAGATTCTACAACTGACTGAAATAAACTAGGGTTTATTTAAAAGGAATCACTAAACATTTTGATACATTTTTTGTTACATGGGAATCAGTCATAAAGATCGAGCTCATATAGCACTGTCAAAATCGATTGATATCTAACTATGATGTTTAAATTCTTCAACAATTTCTACCCACAGTGGAACGCAACGCATCTCCCGAAGCCAAACGAGTCCACATAGAGAACCTCCTTCGAATGGTGGAAGTGTGCGAGAGTGTGGGCGAGTGTCGCCGCGCGCAAGTACTAGCATATCTCGGAGAGCGGTTCGACAGAGAGCTTTGCAGGAAGGACAAGAGAACTGCCTGCGACAACTGTCGCAATTCACAAGAGTATAAGGTTGTTATTAGCTTGTTAGTTTAGTTTTAGAACTCTGTAGTCGTTCCTTCTGTAGCTAGCTAAGAAGGATCATCAAAACACCCAAGCCGTGCTTTGTTCCCTGGTAGAAGAACCACGGTTTGGTCGCGTCGGAACAGGAGTAAATTCAACTTGTTTATAAGACGATTCTTAATGATCCTTGTGATTCCAATGAAGAAGTACATTGCTCACTGAGGGGAGAAAGTGATCGATTCCCAACGAGGGTGTAGTTTGGTTGTAAATAAAACTAAAAAAAGCGCGGTGCGCAATTTTCACTTGTTAGTTGTTTTTTCAAATTAATGTTCAGAAAAAGTAAGTGGCCAGTATCACTTTGTGATAAAAACTTTTACGGGCTTTTTACAGAACATGGACTAAATCTGAATTTAGTCCAGGCGTACTAGTCTAGGATTAAATATCGTCATTAGGCATATGCGACTTTAAATACGAAACCAGATGGTTTGTTTTCCGAAATCAATTCTCGCGCTACTTGGCAAATTTCAAACTGACGGATTGTGTGACATCACAATTGAGATGTCCAAATATACCCTAGGTCGATATTTAAGCCTAGACTGGTAGTCCTGGTTTAAACACAGACTAAGGGCATTTTTTTATAATAACACCCTTAGAATTTGGGCATTAACCAAAATTTAAAATAAAATAGCACGTTAACAATGGATTTTTATACACTTTTCCACGCACATTTGTGCAACAGCAATTACATTTGAAAAAAGTTCTAATATACTTTCTGAACTTTTGACTTTGACTTTCGCGTACATAATTTTAGACACTGATTGGATTCGAACAAACCAAAAACTTTCTAATATTTTTTTAGCCCGTAGACGTGACAGAGGACTGCAAGGTGATCGTTCGCTGCATCCGGGGCATGAACTCCAATACGCGCGCTGCGTTTACCCTACTGCACATTGCCGATGCTTTGAAAGGATCGCAGCAACAACGCATAGCTGCGTTACACAACACGCCCATACATGGACGGTAAGCCATTCATGCAAATTGTATGAGCTAAAACTTAGCCGTGGTGTGTCGGGCCTAAGAACAGACCCCTCCGTGCTGGACATTTCACACAACATTATCTAGCCCCAAGCTAAGCAGAGCTTGTGTTATGGGTACTAGATAACTGATATACTTAATACAATACATTACATAGATAGATATTTTTTACTATGCATAGAAAAATACCCAGAACACCCTAAACAAATATCTGCAGAACGTACAAATATTTGTTCCGAGGCGGGAATCGAACCCGCAACCTCCTGCGTCGCAGGCGAACCTCTACGCCGTAGAGACGCGCGTAGACCCCTGTCACACCGGGTTACACATATGTCCACGCTTACGCGTTTGTTTGGTGTGACGTCCAATGGGAAATGTCATTGAATACAACGTCATTACTGCCGCGTTGACGTTCCGCTCTGCGTAGGTTACGCCGTCTGTTTGTCTCATGGGAGCTGCAATGCGTAACTGCACGCGTTGCGTCTACATCCACGTGCAAGTCACGCAAGTCGGTGTGCCATGTCTCATACAGTTCCATACATTACAACGACGACGTGCAATTCCACGATTTCATTTAACCTTACCTCTTGTTGTACAGTTGCAAAGCTTGGAACCGGTCGGACCCGACACGGCTCCTGAGGCAGCTAGTGGTACGGGGCCTGCTGTCCGAGCATCTGGTCGTGCACAACGACATCGCCAATGCGTACCTCGTGCTAGGGCCAAACGTCGACAAGTTAGTATTGTACTAGTTAGTGGTGCGCGATCTGCTGTCCGAGTAACTGGTCGTGTCAACAAGTTAGTATACAGGATCAATAAACGTACCTGTGTGTATTGCGAACACTGAAAATTTAGTAATCAATTCACAGTATATTTAACCGCTGTTTGGCTTAACACCATACGACTGACTAATGAGTCTTAAAACTTGACAAGTTATTACACAAACAACTTAACTTACCTTACTTTATTTTTCTTAACTCAATTTCTTAAGTATTAAATTAAATTTTGTTACCTTTATACTTGAGTACTAAAATTAATATATTTAATTAAAATAACTTGTTCCTACTACAGGGTCCCAAACCCATGTATATTAGATTAAGATTATCGCAATAAATTTAAAAAAAAAGTTATCCATTGCTTACATAAATAAATTGTTTTTTTACTTCATCTTCCAGACTAATGAATGACAACTTCAAAATAGTATTCCCGATGAAACAAGACAAGAAAGCCAGTCTACAGACCGCGCCCGTTAACACGGCGCAACCCGCGGACACACCTATCAACGCGCTCATCAAGAGGATAGAGGAGAGATGTTACGCCGACCTGGTCGAGGCTTGCAGGTGAATGAATTATCGTCGACTGTTCCAATACGAATTTTAAAGTTCTTTGGTCATGTAACACGCAATGAAGGCTCAATGGAGCGTCTTGTAGTGCAAGGCAGGATGGAGAGTAAGAGACCACGGGGTCGCTGGACTTTATAAGGTCTGAACACCGTGTGGGAACACGGTGTTCAGACCTTATAAAGTCCAGCACGCAAACTTCCATGACCGAATGTTCTCGCAATGCTGCTAATAGAGCCGATTGGAGACGCATCGCAAGAGCCGCCACTCAAGCAAAACCTACTTAACCACGACCACTCTGTCAAGAGTACGACTAAGAAGAGAGAGACTCTAATACACCGAACTACGGCACTCAGTTCGTAGTTTGCTCTCTCTCTCTCTCTCTCTCTCTCGTCTCTGGTCGCCGCACGACAGCGGCCAATCCGAAAGTAAACAAGAGTAACTACAAGTTACGTTTTGCGGTCGTTCTTCGTTCGGAGCCGCAACTGTGGATGTATAGAACAAGAGTAGACCTCCAGTGACGTAGTGTGGCCGGTCTAAAAATAGACACATGCGTCGCCTCACATGCATGTTGTAAAAACTGACTAAGGGATTACACCAGGAGATGGGCAGCAGCATCCACCTGAGTACTTACCAATACTGCGATCACCAATCAGGCTGCCAAGCGTGGTGATCATGGCAAATCCCCTCGTTTAGTTCTACAGAGGAGTCTTCGTCGAGTGTGAACGTCGCTGATGATGATGATGAAAAACGGATGTAGGCTTAAATGGTCAACTGGACGAAGGAAGGTTCAATTTTTTGTGCGAAAATATGCGACTCGAGCGCACAGACATTTTGACCGATGTTTCTATACAAAATTGAATAGACGAACAAATATATAGTAAAAATTCCGCTCCTCTCCAACGAGAACTCTGAAAGAATTCGACACGTGTTTCGCCTCTCAACGAAACATCCTCAGGAAACAGTTGAATCACTGCGTGCTAGAACAACAAACAAACAATACTGCTAAAACTCCGCAGCCATGTTCCCTCGCCGAACGCCGAACAGAAAGACAAGATAGATCAGAAAGACCAGAGAGATTAATTATCTTAGATATTTTCATACATTATCTGTCACCTTGACCAATGGTTACGGTAAACGCCCGTTTATATGTTCGTGAACGTGGCCCTTAAAATGTTTGTGATTTGATTAGTTCATATTTGAAATTGACGATCGTCATGCTAGCGTTTCGATAGCATTAGATATTGTGTGTAACGTGAACTCTATTCCCTCACAGGAAGAGTTGTTTACCTGCTTTAAACTTTTTATGCATACACATTCATTTGCCTTCAAATTATTTGACAACAATGTTTTTGTTTTTAGATGGCTATTTGAACTGTATTCATTTCCACAGAGAGATGGGTTCCGCCCGGGGCGCGTCGCTGGCCGCCGTGCTGCCGGTGGCGGCCCTAAAGGCGATGGCGGCCCGTCTGCCAGAGTCAATGCTGGACATGCTGGCGATGCCGCACGTCACCAGGGCGAACTACGACAAGTACGGTGCAGAACTGCTGAAGATCACTTCGGGATATGCTGTCGAGAAGATGGGTGAGAGTTGACTATCATCATCATCTTTACCAGCCTGTTTACGTCCACTCAAAGTCAAAGTCAAAAAGAACTTTATTCATTGAAATCACAAGGATCATTTTGAATCGTCTTATATAAAATTAAATTACTCCTGTTCCAACGCGACCAAGCCTAGAAGAATCAGGCAACAAACTCGGCTTAGCTTACATAAATGGTCCGTCTTACCACTAGGTGAGAAGCGCCTGTGTGGTGCCTCGGAGCAAGAAGTTGCTGATACATAGTAAATGAGAACTTAAAAACCTTAGGAAGGTAGTCAAAAGTAAATAAACATCAGCAAAAATATGCAAGACAGCACACGCTACGCTTGTTATACTTATAAATAATAATCTAATACAAACATGTAAATAGGAAAGTATAGATATTGTAAATCTCCATTTTAGCAGTCGAGGGGCAGAGCGACATCAGGCCACGCGGCTTTATCATTAATATACAATGCTAGACGAGGCCTCCCCCAAATAATACAATTGGGGGATTTGCCATAATCACCATGCTTGGCAGACGGGTTGGTGATCGCAATTTAGTGTTAAGTACTCAGGTAGATGATGCTGCCCATACCCTGGTGTAATCTCTTAGTCGGCTTTACGACATCCACGTGAGGAGTAGGAGGGGTCTATTCTAAGGCCGGACACACCACGGCATTTCTCAAGACCGTTCTTCATGGCATTCGATGTGGGTTGCCTATGTCCAGCAGTGGACTTCTGCAAGCTGATGATAATGATAAAACAATGGTTAAAGTATTGCCATCTCTTACCTTTGGATGATAATAGATACTTTTAGGAAAGTTAAGTTATTGTTAGTTACCTTTTTAAGAAAGGTTTAAATATTGGTCAGTTTACAAGGAGTAAACCACAACCTTTCGAAAGACATAACCCCATAAAGTAGTCTAATACAATCTGACAGTAGTTTACACATTTATGCCATTTGCAGGTCTCCTAATGCAGTACCAGGATGAGTTAGAACAGGAAACAGTCCAAGAAAACAAAGACTTCCGGGAGGATTCAGGATCCGACACGGACTGGAGCATCGTGGCGCGCCAAGCCGACAGGGACGCCGGCAGTACCAGTCGTAACACAACCGGCAGGAAGACTTACAGAGGGGGTGTTAGAAAGAAGTGAGTCATTTCATTTTACACTTGTATTTCTCTAATTAGGACTGAGAAGGCGCCATTTTGACTCACCATCCTTAACAAAATGGCGGCCTGTGTGGTGCGGCGGGGAGGCTGAGACTAAGAGGTGTGGGTTTAATTTTCAATGCAGAACAAATATTTTACACAAAAAAAAATCAGAGTCTTTGTTGTAGTCCCATGGTACTTGTAGTTCCTGATACCCAAGACACAGGGAATCCTAGTGTGGGATCATGACTACGTATGTGAGGAAGGTTCCCAACGAGTAACACTGTTACTCATTGGTAATTTTTGTCCCAACGAGTAACACTAAGGCCTGGGTGTAACTCGTTGGGAATGTGGGAGTATGTGTATGTGACTGTTGGCTGATGTTATGCTGTTATTTAATATCTACTATTATGTTCAGAGACAAAGAGGAGGCGAAGGAAAATTGTGTTAAGTTTTTTCTCATGAGAAACTTAGTATACTGCCTTACGGCTAGATTGTAATGCTATTAGGGTACATAAAAACGTACGCTATGGAAAACAATTATATTATTCGCATTACTTATATAAATTATTTAAAAATGTGTGTGCATTAATAGGTCTGGCAGGAAAAGCGGGGTCAGGAAGAAGTGAGTTTTCATTTTAAGGGCTATATTTAGTACACTTGCAAATTATAATTAAGCTTTGCTTAACAGCTAATGGGCTTACTTATACAAAAACTGTCGAAAGTTAAGCAATGCCTTAAATATTGCCATCCCTTATTATTGAATAATGTAAAATAGAGACAAAAGGCATTGCTTAAATTTAAATTTGTAAACGGGTTGGCTTTTTACACACATTCAAACTATAATTTAAAATTAGCATTGTCTCTGACACAGAATCTTCTCTAGAATCTCTTCTAACCTAGAATGCCACGACGAATGATCTTGAGCCGCATCCATCCACCGATTTCCTGGGACGCTTATAATGAAAAACCTTTAGTCCATCGAGTGGAGATCCTTCCACGTCGTCCAGTTTGTGGTCGCCACTCAAAAACCTTCACCATCGACTACTTGAGACTGTAGTAAATGTTGCCTGTCTAAATCAAAATGTAATTTTTATCTACTCTTCCGTCGACAAAACCGTTGTCTTAGGTGATAAATGTGTAAAAAATATTGTTTTACCCACTTTCTCAAGTTCTTCAGTGATAAATATGTAAAAAATATTGTTTTACCCACTTTCTCAAGTTCTTCAGTGATAAATATGTAAAAAATATTGTTTTACCCACTTTCTCAAGTTCTTCAGTGATAAATATGTAAAAAATATTGTTTTACCCACTTTCTCAAGTTCTTCAGTGATAAATTTGTAAAAAATATTGTTTTTCCCACTTTCTCAAGTTCTTCATTGATAAATAATATGTAAAAAATAAACTTCCAGGTTCAAGCGTAAGACGACTTCGGCCGCTAAGAAGAAAGCAGCTGGCGCTGCGTACGCGGCCCGTGGACGCGGCGCCGCGTCCTCGCGAGGCAAGACCACGCGTGGGAACAAGTCTGCTTCCACTTCCTTTGCAGGAGGTAAACTAAAATTGTTGTGGTTTTTTAAAAGATGTTTGACTGTAATATCTAAGTTAATAACTTACTTAGTTCAGGCATTTCTAGCAATAAATACACCTTCTGTTCAAGCCTTTATCACTATAGTCCGGAGGCTCGAGTCTGAATATTTAACAAGCAACTAAACGGGACTGTGGTGTACACTACACGAATTTTCGTTTAACAATACCGAAAAGCGCCCCTAGCGGACACATTGACAATCTCAATTTCTATAAAAAAAACCATGTATTTATTCCCAACCAAGAAAGTTTAAATTCTATTTATTTGTAATCTGAACTACATAGATCATAATTTTACGGATCATTTCCAAAAACCTCACCAGTGGTGTTTTTGGGAACACTCATAAACTTATGCCCGAAAACCCCACCCCGCGATCGCTAGCATGGCAAAAACCCCACCAGCAGTGGGATTTTTAAGGTAGGTGAACTTTAGAAATCTTAACTGAGGGCTTAAGTCTACAAATGTAAACAAGCAACTACACGGGCTTACACGGGCGGTATACTACACGGAGTTTTGAATGGAAATTGAGATTCTCGTGGTGTCCGCTAGGGGCGCTTTTCGGTGTTTCCATACAAAAATCCGTGTAGTGTACGTACACCACACGCCCGTGCAGTTGCTTGTAACATTTCTAGACTAGGTCCTTTAGGATTTCACAAGTTCACTGCACTCTAGTAAAAAACTGGTCAAGTGCGAGTCGGACTCGCGCACGAAGGGTTCCGTACCAGTATCTATAAAAACGGCAAAAAAACACGTTTTTTGTATAGGAGCCCCCTTAAATATTTATTTTATTGTTTTTTAGTATTTGTTGTTATAGCGGCAACAGAAATACATCATCTGTAAAAATTTCAACTGTCAAACTATCACGGTTCATGAGATACAACCTGGTGACAGACGGACGGACAGCGGAGCCTCAGTAACAGGGTCCGTTTTACCCTTTGGGTACGGAACCCTAAAAATAGATTGTCTAGTTCAGATTATACGAATAAATAGATTATAAAATATGATATTTTGTAGGATCTGCCGGCCACAAACTAGGCAGCATGCCGGTACCTCGCACGAACAATGTCCTCAACACGCGGCCCGGAGTCTTCAACCCCTCCAAACTCAACCTGCTGTGATATCAACACTGCATCTATGTGCTCGTACCTACGGTTCGTACCTGCGTAAGCGCGCTCTGAAGTTAGCTCGTTATTATTCCGAGGATTTAAAGTTCTCTAATTTAGAAACAATGTATACATACGAATACGGGCTTTTGATCGGCCGACATTTAATTGTTACAGCCAACAAAATCGCCGATATACAACTATCGGCCGATCGTGTTGTTGTATGTACGTGTGATTTTTTTATTATTGATAATTGAGATTTGTTAGCGACATGTTCCTAACTTTCCAATTTTGAAATATTTACAACAAATACAAAACATAAAATGAACGAATTGAAATTATTAAAATAATTTTATCAATTTATTTATTTATTTTTCAGAGAATGTAAAAACTGCCATAGTATCGTTCGATTTAAGATTAAAGAAACCAATTAAAAAAACCTTTCAAAATAAGTGATGATTTTTACTTGAAACAAACGAGTACAAGGTGTCTAGGTGGAAGTGGAGATCCATGGTCTCTGCCTACCCCTCCGGGAAACAGGAGTGAGTGTATTTATGTAATCGAATTTCTGGGTATTTTCTATGTAAAATATTTATCTATGTAATGTATTGTATCTAGATAATGTTGTGTGAAATGTCCAGCATTTTTTTTTTATTATTTATTTATTGTATTAAGTATATCAAAGTCAAAAAGAACTTTATTCATTGAAATATCAAGGATCATTTTGAATCGTCTTATAAACTAAAATTACTCCTGTTCCAACGCGACCAAGCCTAGAAGAATCGGGCAACAAACACGGCTTGGCTTACATAAATGGTCCGTCTTACCACTAGGTGAGAAGCGCCTGTGTGGTGCCTCGGAGCAAGGAGTTGCTGATACATAGTAAATGAGAACTTAAAAACCTTAAGAAGTTAGTCAAAATTAAATAAACATCAGCAAAAATATGCAAGACAGCACACGTTACGCTTATATATATATATATATATATATATATATATATATATATATATATATATATATATCAGTTATCTAGTACCCATAACACAAGCTCTGCTTAGCTTGGGGCTAGATAATGTTGTGTGAAATATCCAGCATTTCTTTATTTATATTTATTTATTGTAATGGCCTTCAACTTCAGTAGGTAACTATAGTAATTCCCCCCTAACAAATGAACTTGGCATCACGTTTTCAAAGTAAATCTCACCATCAGCATCATCATAGATGAAATGAAATGAAATGAAAATGAAATGAAAATGAAATGAAATGAAAATGAAAATGAAAATGAAAATGAAATGAAATGAAATGAAAATGAAATGAAATGAAAAAAAAAAATGAAATGAAATGAAAATTTATTGAGAACAACAAACATTACAAATTACAGTACAAACATGAAATTACATTAAAATTATTACATTGAAAGATTTTCATAGTTTGACAGCATTGGTACCCAAACTAGGATTACCTGTGTTATGGCATACCAATGCTCTCCGCCGCATTAGAAAATGTGTACATACAATGTAAATAAAATAAAATATATGTATATATATCTATATATATATATTGAGATTAATCCTGAATAAAAAGAGAATAACTTAAATTAAAAAGTTATACATTAAAATCATCCATAATAAAAGCTTAAACATAAAATGTGAAGGAATATATGAATATACAATATTCACAATCTTAATAAACAAATGAGAATGGAATTAATTATAACATAAATTAAATTAAGAGACATAAAATAAAATTAAAATAAAAATTAAAATAAAATTAAAATTAAAACAAATTAAATTGTAATATATATTCTACTAGACCAAAGCAATCAATATACTTTCAGTAGAGCTATAGTCCTGTTCCAAAAGCCAATCCATTACAGTTCGCTTACATCTATAGAGTGATAATGGATAGAAATTCAAAGTTTTATTTATTTTTTTATATATATAAGGTTTCATATAATAGCCTTGTCGACGTGCAAAAGTTGTGTTACATTTTATGATACTGCCTTTGAAAGATCGTGCTGAAGTGCCAAGAGCACGTTCGAAATTAAGTGTTTTTTGGTAAAGAACGATGGACTGGAGAATGAAAAGTTTACGGACCGATAAAAGTTTGCATTCCCTGTAAAGGGTGGTGGTGCAGTAGCGAAAAGGCTTGAATGTCATGACTTTTAACACTGACCGTTGCGCTCTTTCAGCTTTTATTAGATGTGTCTTACACGCTCCGCCCCACACCGAGACACAGTAGCTTATAACTGATTGCCCGAGGGCATAATACACTGTTTTTAATAAGCGAAAGTCAGCGACGTGTCTTAGGTTTTTAAAAATCCATATAAGTTTCCGGGTACGTGACGTAACGGACTCTATTTGGGGCGCCCAATTTAATTGACTGTCAAGATGGACTCCAAGATATTTAATAACAGACACTTGTTCCAAATGCAGGCAATCGCATATAGTGGTGTTAGTGGAGCAATCGCAAGTGTGGGCCTGTATCTTAAGTGAGGGTGAGTTATGTTTAAGGATGGAAAAAGTGATAAATTTAGTTTTCCCAAAGTTAAGGGTTAGGAGGTTTTTACCCAGCCAGGAGATCACATTGTAAAGGCCCTGTTCAGCATAGCAGCGTGCTTCCTCCCAAGTATCTCCCTCAAAAACAAGAGCTGTGTCATCAGCGAAGGTGAAGATTTGGCCGTTAGGGGGAATGTACAGACACAGTTCGTTGATGAATATTAGGAAAAGACTTGGACCCAAGATGCTGCCTTGTGGAACGCCGTAGGAGACCATTTCGTCATCACTAACCCATTTGTCAATCGAAACACGTTGAGTTCTGCCAGACAGATAGCTTCGGAATAGCTCTAAAGGGGTTCCTCTTATTCCAATGTTCTCCAATTTATTCAAGAGGATGGGTATAGATACAGTGTCAAAGGCTTTTGCCATGTCCAGGAACAGAGCAATATATTTCTTGTGATTATCTAATTTACCAACAACAAAATCTGTTAGACTTGAAACTGCCATTTCAGTGGATTTATTTGCCCTAAAGCCGTATTGAGAGTCGGAAAGTAAATGTTCATTTTCAAGGTATTTTACAAGCCTTATATTGAGTAACTTTTCGACAACTTTGGAAAGTGCAGGAAGAATCGAGATGGGCCTATAGTTGTTGACACTGCCTCTAGACCCACCCTTATGAACGGGGTGAATGATAGATTTTTTCAAGGCCTCAGGAAATATACCTGTTACAAAGCAAAGATTTATAATGTGCGTAAGCGGTGGTACAATGGCATCTTTCGCCAATTTCAGTAATCTGGAAGAGACCCCATCCCATAGATAGCCTGAATATAATCATAGATAGCCTGTAAGCTTACCTCCTTAACTATTTTATTTTTTTAAGATTTTTTGAAATAAAACACGTGTTAATTCTGCACATGTATAATGATCTTCATAGCGGCGCCACTCTTGGCCAAGTTAAGGGCTTCCTGCGCCTTCTCCAGTGGGAAGTGGTGGGTGATGAACTTTTTCAGGGGGATAGTGCCGCTCGATACCGCGGCTATGGCGGCGGGGTACCTGCACAATTTTCTTTTTAATTAAGTCCCTTCAGAAATATATTAAGTTAAGACTTTTGTGCTTGGGTCTCGGAAAATCTATTCCTACTTGAGTTTCCATTCACGCTTGATCATTGTTCTAGAACAGCCTTTCCCAAAGTGGGCGATAAGGCCTCCTTGTGGGCGCTACAGGCCTAAAGGAACCAGGAGTAAGAGACCCAGAAAAAAATTGAAAACTTGAGACGTGAGCGCCGTTGTGTACTACCTACTGCGCTCACGTCTCATGTTAACTCTTGCTGGTTATAGTAAAAGTCTCGTTTATAATGAATGTTTCCACTAATATAACTCACAATAATTAATTTAAGTAGATGAAAAATGGGGGCGCTACAAAATATTTTTTTCTCAAAGTGGGCAGTAGACAAAATAAGTTTGGGAACCCCTGTTCTAGAATCTTCTATTCTTTATCAACCTGTTTACTGCTGGACGAAGCCTCCCACAGAGTTCCTGCGACGTTTATATTGTCTTTAGTCCATTGAGTCGAGGGCCTTCCTCTACCACGTATTTGTATATTATGATAGTATTTGTAGATTAGGTTGTGTTCTTATAAAACCATATGTTTATCATGGTATCTTAATAAAACCACGTAAATTAAATTAACTGGTTTATTTTATACGGAGCCGAGACACACGATATTGCTACCAGAAAAAGAGCGATGCTATAAGAGTGAAGGAATGAGCTGAACGAATAGGCTGCGATCAGAAACCCTAACTTATAAAAAAAATATATAAAATTTTGTATTATAGGGTTTTTTAAACAATACATCTAGCAAAAAAATACTATGATCAATCTACTCTATGAGAGATGTATACTTGTGAAATGTATACTCACGTATTGACGATCCTGAAGGAGCCTTTCACGTCGACTTCTCTTAGGAGCGTCGGGGACAGAGGCACTTCCACCTTGTCCTCACCTATGCCGACCACTACAACTGTACCTCCAGTTATTGTCACCTGAAACAGATTCACAACATTACAATAAAGAAGTCACCCCCCCCCCCCCCCCAGATTATGTTTAATGCGTACACCTACGAACGAAACATAAGAGTACGCATGAAACATAATCTGATTTAATTCTATTAAAATGATTTTAATAGATAGCACGTCATCACCGTTTTTAAAATCTTGAAATTGTAAAAACGGTGTTGACTTGCATTATGTTTGATGCGTATACCTACTCAAGATTGTAAAAACGGTGTTGACTTGCATTATGTTTGATGCGTATACCTACTCAAGATTGTAAAAACGGTGATGACTTGCATTATGTATGATGCGTATACCTACTCAAGATTGTAAAAACGGTGATGACTTTCATTATGTTTAATGCGTATACTTACTCAAGATTGTAAAAACGGTGATGACTTGCATTATGTATGATGCGTATACTTACTCAAGATTGTAAAAACGGTGATTACTTGCATGAGCAAGTAATCACCGTTTTTATAATCTTGAGTAAGTATAACATAATTGTTTAATTTTTACCTACCCATGATTGTAAAAGAGGTGATGAGAATCTTACCATCATAGCAACTCTCTGCGCCTGCGCGTACCCACACGCGTCAATGGTGATATCAGGCTGGTCTCCCAACAGTCCCACGATTTTTTCAGTAATGGTATTATCGGACTCGTCTCTATGAGTGAGCAGGGTGTAATCGGCTCCTAACTCACGAGCGGTGACTAGCCTTGATTCTACCACATCTGAAAGTTAGGTCAGCTGGTAAAATAGAATTTAAATTATCGTGGCTTGGCATCATTTTAGAAAAATTACGACTATACACTGATGGACCTAATTAATTGATTCAAGCGTGACTTTGCGGAAATCCATTCTACAATATAAAATATAATGAACAAATATATAGTAACAATTCCGCACCTCTCCAACGAAAACTCTGAAAGAATTCGACACGCAGTGAGCCAACTGTTTCCTGAGGATGCTTCGTTGAGAGGCGAAACACGTGTCGAATTCTTTCAGAGTTTTCGTTGGACAGGAGTGGAATTGTTACTATATATTTGTTCATCTATTTTATATTGTAGACTGATGGACCTCTAAATGGTCAACGAAACGTCAGCAGGAGAATAGTAAAAGTGTTGTATAGTTGTAATTTTTCTAAAAAAAAAACTGGTAAAATGTTTAGGACCTTCACGGTAATGTCTCTTCAGCTTAATTGCCTACTTGCCCATTATAATAAAACATCCCTAGTCGTGATCGTGAACCGTGGTAGTCTCAGCCTAAGTACTCCTCAACTCCACCCGTGGATGTCGCAAAAGGCGACCTGAGTACACTGCAATGCGATCACCAATCTGCCTGCCAAGCGTGGTTCATCCACGTGGATAGCTTGTCGCCGCGCCGGGGCATACCCAGTTTGTTGGCCTATCACGAAGTGGGAATAAAGATATGTATCCCGTGATAAAATTATACATTTACACTTACTGTACCTACAAGCTAAAAGACACGCAGCGGGCTATGGAGAGAGCAATGCCAGGGGTTTCACTACGTGATAGAATCTGAAATGAGGAAATCCCCAAGAACCAAGATCGTCGGCATAGCTCTCAGAATTAGCAAGTTGTAGTGGCAATGGGCAGGTCATATAGCTCGCAGAACTGCCGTTGGGACCGTTGGGGAATAAAGATTATAGAGTGGCGACTACAAACCAGACGACGTGACCGAATGAGGGCTTTTCATCTTCGATTAAAAAAACAAAAGTAGTTCAAATTGGTTCGTTAGATGGCGCTGACTCAACTCTAGCTGCCGAGATTGTTAAATGTATTATCTGTGGTGTACGTGTAATAAGCTGTTATCTAACTAGTCTGTGGCTTTTAGTCATGGTATGGTATTCTGTTTGTGTTTGCTTCTTGAATGTGCGATAGTGATTTCGTGGTGTGTTTAGAAGTAGGCAAAAATATTGTTGATATATTTTCGACATTGACATTTTAACTTTATTTTGACACTTGACAGCTAGGTACAGAGCAGCGCCATATATTTTCAACGCTGAAAGCATGATTTGAAACGGCCGTGAAAACCCCTCATTCCAGCGTTGCCATTTGGCAACTCTGGTTGCCATTTTGGCAACATTTGACCCTTCGTGGCAACCAAATGGCAACCAAGCTCAAATGGCAACTTTTCGACTAGTCGCGCGATTATCAGTAAAAAATATCGAATATCTTTCGCAGATGAACTGAACGCATCGAATTGAACAAAATCAAAATCTTGAACGCATTTGTATTCCCAAATGAACACAAAAAATTAACATACAAAATTAGTAGGCAAAAGGAAGGTCTATTTTGGTGAAGCTAGAGATAAAAGTAATTTTATGAAAACTAAAACAAAAATGGAAGAATGTGTGTGTCTGTGTGCAGTGCAGTGCAAAGAAAGTTCTTTTCGTGGTTTTCTAATACTTTTGTATCTAAGTTCTCTTTTTATTGTTTTAATCGAAGAAGCTACCTGTAGACAGTGGCGGATTTGCCCTAAGGCCCAGTAGGCCCGGGCCTAGGTACTTGTGCTAATATTTATTCTGTGCTAGGGCGGCAGATCGTGACAAAAAAAATGATGATGGCAAGAAATAAATCATTTTTAATCTAAGCTTGCTACAAAAATTACAAAAACACACTCCAAATTTTTCACGGCTCGCTCTGCTCACCAAATCACCACTAGCTTGGTTGTAACTCTTTTTCGGCAGTCTTGTTTCCAAAATCACTAAAATATTGGCTGGTCACACTTCTTAAATACGAAATTTTCACGGCTCGCTCTGCTCGCCAAGTCGCGAGCAGTGCCACTACCTTAGTTGTAACTCGTTTTCGGCACTTTTGTTACCAAAATCATTAAAATATTGGCTGTTCGCACTTCTTGAATACCAAAATTTTTTGAGTCAGCCGCACCCAAACTTGTTGCAGATTTTTGTAATGGCAACTTTTCGTCTCTGATGGCAACATTTGAACCTATAAATGGCAACCTGGGCTGAGTAAGCTCTGGCAACACTGCCTCATTCTGTCGTTGGATGAAGGCGGCTCTAGACCGTTCGTTGTGGCATTCTAGGGGGGGAGGCCTAAGTCCAGCATTGGACCAGTGGACTTCTACAGGCTGATGATGATGTTGATGTAAAAATTCTTGCTCAATGCTTTAATGCTGGTAAGCTGTCACAATCAATCGTTTTCTTCGTGAATTCCAACGTTAATACGAAACTACTCACCAGTGATTAGTATCTTCCCCGCACCCATGGCTCTTGCAGACATAGCGCACAGAATACCAATTGGACCTGCGCCCAAGATTGCGATCTTTGCGCCAATCTTGATGGCCGCTCGGTTGCACGCGTGAATAGCAATGGCGAGCGGCTGGACCGCTGCTCCTTCCTCCATGGTTAAGTTATTTGGAATCCTATATAAAACAAAATCTTTCAGAAAAATACAGCGTTTGGGTTGTAAGACTTCGTTTCGCTAGCGAAACTATTACCTAGGTAATAGTTTATGACGCTACAGGTTCAACGAACATTTTTGTATGAACTTAAGAAGGCGAGCGCACGCTCTGATACCTTAGTTTTGTGTATAAAATCCTACTAAATATTATAAACGCGAAAGTTTGTGAGTATGGACGGATGGATGGTTGTTACTCTTTCACGTAAAAACTACTGAATATATTTTAATGAAACTTTACAATAATATAGCTTATACATCAGAATAACACATAGGCTACAATTTATAAAGATATTGTGTGAATTGTCCATAATATGACGATAAGTGTCAAGTAATTAGGAAAAAATATACTATCTGCGAGCTATTCTGGTGTGCGCTGCCAAAACCGCTAGAGTTACACATATGTAATAAATAAATAAATAAAAATAAAATTCGTTTATTTCAAGCCATATCAGCCCATAATGTATGATAGAAATGTTTATCTTATATAGTCGTACAAAAAATCCCGCCACAGTATATATCTATATCTTATGTGTAAGCCATTACAGCCAAAATGTGTATAATATTATAAACGTGAAAGTTTGTTACCTATTATGTTTGTTACTTCTTCACGCTCAAACAGCTGAACGAATTTGAGTGAAACAAGGAGTGGGGATACCTTATACCCTGGATTAACACATAGGCTACTTTTCATCATCATCATCATCAATTTTCTTCATTATTCACGCGGGTGAAACTGCGGGGCGCAACTAGTAATAATATAAATATTCCCGTTAAAGTTTTGTTAGATTTTGTTGATGAATTCACTAACCCAATCTATAACTTATAAGTTATCAAATGTTCCAACAGTAAAAACGTGTTAGAAGTTAGTCTAAAATTAGATTTCAATTTAAAAAAATACTTTTCGGTCAAATTTCGATAAAATCTTATTTCTGTGTAATATTATTGTCAGTTCAGGAGAATACAATTTGTGGCAATACATCGATTCTAGAACGGATCTGATCGGAGCACAGAGGCCCAATTCTCTAATTTTTAAAACATTCCAGTCACAGTACTAGTGTCAGTCGCACTGCCACGTAGTAACTATTACTTGTCTTAATCTTCGCATGCGAAGTATGAGACAATGCGAAAAAGTTTAGTCAATCGACACGAATGGAGAAGAAAGAAGACAGTGTAA
Organism: Epirrita christyi; assembly: GCA_951392215.1. Taxonomy (NCBI): domain Eukaryota; kingdom Metazoa; phylum Arthropoda; class Insecta; order Lepidoptera; family Geometridae; genus Epirrita; species Epirrita christyi. The sequence continues at coordinate 1,855,388 of OX595849.1, forward strand.
AAAAGTAAAGCTAAACATACTTGTGACAGAAGTCTGCAACATGCTTGTAATACCGACATAGGTTCCCCGGCGCGCCCATGGACGAGCAGTAGTGCGGCCGGAGACACAGGTTGTACCGGCCTTGCTTGCAGAACTGGCAAGCGCGGCAGGGCTGGGTCGGCTCGATAGCAACGCGGTCGCCGGTCTGCAGAGACGTCACTTTGCAGCCTACCTGCAGAAGCAAATTGTCAGGTCTAAAAAAGCCACTTTATATGAATCATAATACGACGATTCATATAAAGGAATTGCTAAGGATCTGCTGAGAATTCGGAAAATGAATTGTTACCAGATGAATTTGCCACATTGAGCAATTCATATGGTAGCAATTCATTTTCCGAATTCTCCAATTCCTTCATATTGAATCGTATTATGTGCAAGGACGAGTAGAAGGCACCCGACCGCGCGGAAGATCACCCATGCGTTAGACCAGTGGGGCACCGATAGGGATAAATGGCGATATATCGTGAGGCGAGCCACATCTGCCCCCAATAACAATACTTCATGACGACCACGACCACTCTGTCAAGAGTGTAACGACTGAGAAGAGAAGATGATTCATATAAAGAGGCCTTTTTAGACCTGCAGAAATTTCTCAGAAACTACACAATGTGACCCAACAATTCCGATCCAGCGGGCTCCAACCTGGATCTTCGCCTCTAATCGGTAGTCCATCCTTGACCCTCAAGCTAAAACTATAAGCGCCGATTTAAGTGGCTTGTTCGCTTCTTTCATCAGTCACTCTTGGTCCTTGATGCTATAAGGTCTTTGAGGCTCACTTTGCTCGCCATCAACTTAAATATACCTACGGTCTTCGTGATCCTGAGTAGGTACTTAAGGAAGAATGTTAGCAAAGTTGCGCGAAATTCAAATTTTATTCTGTTTTTTGCTCAATTACAGCTCATCAACCCTTCTTGAGATAATTTATCTATGCCTAAAACATGCTTTAATTGATAATCATAAATATCATTAGTTTAGCTACGAATGTCGATGAATGATTTGTATACCTAGTGTTGTTTTGGTTCATTGGCATTGTGTGTTGAGCTGTAATGAGCAAAAAACAATAAAATTTGTATTTGGCACCTCTTTGCTAACGTATGTTTCCCCTTCAATCTGTCTGTCTGATTAAAGAAATAATTAAATAGCTACTACCTTAACAACTGTCCCAGCGCCCTCGTGTCCAATGACGATGGGCTCGGTGAGCAGGTCAGCACCACATTTCCCAGTACTGTATAGCTTCACATCGGATCCGCAGATACCAACACAGGATACCTCGATCAGAACCTCTGAATAAGAACCAAGATTGTCAGTAGCTTCAGTAATAAGAGCAGTGTGCCCGTATTTAATACCCAACTCAAAATTAATATACGACTTGAACCCAACTCGAAGCGATCTCGCGAAATAATCTATCATCTAAACATCTTGTGATTCAAAGAGTTCAACTGTAAATGTCAGCAGCTCATTAGCATGCAATAAACCACTATGTATATCAACACGTTAAACGGATGTTTAGCCGTAGGGTAGACCGGGGGCAAAAGTAACACTTTTTGGTTTTTGATCGATAACTATAAGATTACTTTGATTTTTGAAAAAATGCATATGTATTTAGGAACCTACATTCAATACCTACAAGATTTTATGTTTGATGTCAACCTAAGGGTTAGAGAACACAGTGTTTGAGGTAGAATCAGATGTGGTCTAGTGTTACAATTTACCCCTACTCCGGGTCAATTGTACCATAACTTCATAGGTCAGTAAAAAACGTACAAAGAAATAATTGATAGATACACTATCGTATATTTATTGTCAAATTATTAAGCAACGAGTATTTCAAATTGGGAACCAAATATTCACAGTAGTTCTAAAAAATCAACACAAAAGGTGTAACGAAATAAAAAATACGATTTTCTACACCTTTAACATTAAATAAAACAAATTGTTGGTATTATTATAACCACTTTGGCTCAAATATTGCTTCTATAAAGATGATTAGCATCTAAATATAGAAGAAAACAAAATATGGTAAAAAAAGTTATTGTATATGGAGTTACAATTGACCCCTGGTACAATTGCCCCCGTAAAATCATCATCATCAGCAGCCTTCAGACGTTTACTGCTGGACGAGGCCTCCCTCATTAAATGCAATGGGAGGAATTAATTGGCTTTTGATGTTGACGGTTCAGAGGGGTCCAAATGTTGTGATCTTTTCGGCGGAGATATATTCGTCATAACTCGAAGTATGTATTGGTTCAGGGTGTGAACAATTATGAAAATAGTGAAAAATTATAACTTAACTTAATTATGGTTTTGGGGTCAATTGTACCACCGGGTCAGTTGTAACGTTACATTTGACCCCATCAGTGCTGGTACAACCGACCCCGAGTAGACATTTTTTAGAAATCTCTAGTTTTCTCGGAATCATCTTGACTTTTAGCCATAAGCTATTCGCAATTTTATAGTCTGATATCTAAGTAAACTCGTGATGCCAATAGTTTTGCAAGAAATTATGTGATTACTGAGTTAAAGACCAATAATTGATCGAGTGAAAAAACTTACGACGGTGGCGTGAAAAACGAAAATTGCTCGTGCCGGAGTCGGTTTCACAGCGAATTCTCTAAGCACAGCGAGCGCGCCGCCAACTGGTGCATGCAGGGGGGACTTGCAATACGCTTGGCCTTACGTTCGCACACACTCATAGCTTGTCTATACATGTAGAGATATCGTCAATGTTACTATTGACCCGTGTTACTATTGCCCCCGGTCTACCCTACCTATTGACGACCTCAGTGGCGCGGTGGTCATGTAGCCGGCTGAGACGTGATAGAGCAGGTTCGCCTATCACTGCGGGACAAATGTTTGCATGATCTGCAAATATTTGTTCCGAGTCTGCGTGTTGTGGTACAATGGTATAGTTCCTTAATACCCATGACACGGCGAAACTTAATGTATGACTGTTGGGTGTTATGTTAAGTTCTTCATGATAGATGTTTTCATACATGACTGTTGGTTACCATAAACGTCCATTTATAACTTACCATTTTCATTGATTTCTGGTACCGGCCATTTTTCCTAGAAAATAATATCTTTAAGTGTTAAAATATTATGAAAACTTACGTATAATATTACTATGTATGTTATTGAAGAAAAATCTGTTAAATTCACTCACAATTTTCAAGTCCAATGGTCCATGGAGCACCGCTGCGTAATTGGCCGACATTATAATCCAACGTTTCCTCACAAACTAAAGATTTCATCTCAATTTGTTACACAACTGTAATCGCGGAGATAAATAAAATAAAACAATGACTGACACTATACAGTAAACAAGTTGATAATATTACAAGAAGCGTTGTTAATTTGTGTGATAAACTATCTATCCATTTCCACTGTGGCGCGGCGGGCGAAGGTTTGCCTGCGACGCAGGAGGTTGCGGGTTCGATCCCCGCCTCGGCACAAATATTTGTGCGATCTGCAGATAATTGTTCCGGGTGTTCTGGGTATTTTCTATGTATAATAAAAATATCTATCTATGTAATGTATTGTATTAAGTATATCAGTTATCTTGTACCCATAACACAAGCTCTGCTTAGCTTGGGGCTAGATAATGTTGTGTGAAATGTCCAGCATTATTTATTTATTTATTTATTATTTTATTTACAATAATTAGCGCTTGCACACTCTCGGCGAGAATGTATAGGTAGGTACCTACTTCATACACGAAAAATAGTATCGGCATTGTTGAAATCGCGTCTTTAGGTCGCAATTGCTCAGATATTCCAGGGATGCGATTTTCAGGATGCGATCAAGTGACTAAACGTAAGTAGAATTGCAGTTCTACGATTTCAAAATTTCTAAGCATCTGAAACTCATTGATGAATATAATTCGTATATCTACCTATGATATTAATACAAGTGCCTCCTCCAGTACATCTCCTGAAAAACGGTGATTTGCGGCCATTTTGATGATATTTACTCACTCAGTGACATTCAAAAATGGCACCCCTCAGGCCCAATTCTCAGATTTAAAAACATTCCAGTCACAATATAAACTCGTGTCAGTCGCACTGTCACGTATAGTAACTATTACTTAATCTTCACGTATATATGCGAAGATTAAGTAATAGTTACTATACATGACAGTGTGACTGACACGAGATTATATTGTGACTGAAATGTTTTTAAATTAGAGAATTGGGCCTTTGGTCGCATGAGCCGTTCTGACCCTATATCCCGACTCCCAATCCCAAGGGCGAGCTTGGGTGTGTTTATTCCTTTGATACACACCCGGGATTCGAACCCATTAAGTTAACAGTCGAAAAATGTACCTATGCATACATTACCGTGCACAGAACGGCGAAGGAAAACATCAAGAAACCGGCACACCCAGAACCTATACACCATAGAACCATATTATGTAGAACCATACCTAAGTATAGTATTCATCACAGGATATTAGAGATAATTTTTGATGAAAAACACTTATTTTTTTTAAGAAAGAAGTTTATTAAGTGTTTATTCAAAAAATAAATCAATTTGTTGATTTATTGTTTTAAGCCACGAGCCTATGAATTGGAATAGGTCTATGAATAGGTCTCCTCAAAGTCCTCTTGTAAATGTCATAAAAGACGACTAGGGGATTACGCCAGGGCAGCAGCATCATTCTTCTAGGCTTGGTCGCGTTGGAACAGGGGTAACTTTAATTTATAAGACGATTAAAAATGATCCTTGCCTACCTATGATTTAAATGTAAGTATAAAATTCTTTTGATTTGGTCCACACCAAACTGAGATCACCAAGACCACCGCCTGCGAAGCGTGGTGGTAGGATTTGCCATAGCAAATCCTCCCAATGCACGCTATGCATGCTATGAATAGGAGGCATCATCCAGCAGTGGCTGATGAAGAAGAAAGATTCCTGGTTTGAAGAACTCGATTTCGTTTTTTTTTTATTATTTTCATAGGGTTCATTCCACAACAACACATACCGTTCGCTAACAAAACTCGGATTATCTTAAGAATAGTACAATGTTTGTCATTAAATTAAAAAAAAAATTACCTGTTTGGTCACGTGACGCGCCCTATTTGGCATTGTACTGTGCCCGTCATACTGAGATATAGGTAAGAAAAGAGAAGTCTCTTGTGCTTGTAATTTACAGGTTGTGTTTGTAGGGTAAGTACATTCTTTTTGTGGTATAGGTGCCGGAATTTCTGGAATTCACCCCTAAGTGGTTAAAGTAGGATGTTGAAGTTTGTATGGAAAAAATCTCCACGTGGACGAAGTCGCAGGCGTTCCAATAGTATAGCAGTAGTAGCCGCCAAGCAGTAGAACTTGATTGCTCTGTGTTTCGGTTTGAAGGGTACGGGTAGTGTCGGTGAAATTACAGGCACATGAGCCTTTTTATCTTTACGTCTTAGGGTCGGCAGAGCGCGTGTGATGCCTCTGGTACTTATATTTATTCTGTGCTCTGGTGTTGCAGGCGTCCATAGGCTACGGTAACTGCTTTCCATCAGGTGCGCCCGTATGCTTATTTGATTGCCTAGTAGAATAAAAAAAAACGAATAGTCATCGTTGGGACATCGCATCAGGCGGGTTCCTCTCTAGTCACATGACGCCTTATCTAGAATACAATTTTATCTCTGTTTTTTTGTTTTTGATAAAGATAGCTCAATAAAATTTAATTACTTAACACGAGTCATAAAATTATGAGATAGGTAGGATAATTTAACACTGCTTAATTACCTGGGGATTAAAATAACCTACCTAATTGTGTTCAGTATAATATTTATGTAGGTGTTCATATTATGTAGGTTTTTAAATAAAAAAAAACTGGAATGCAGGTTTTTAGCAAATATAATTTCCAATTTATTTTGCACGTTTTACATAAAAAATATCACTAGAAAGTTATTTAGATCTTCACAAAAAGTTTTTTTGGACAAGTAATAACTTGCGCAGATAAATTGTAAATACATACACAAGGTATAAATTACCAATATTATAAATATTTACAATGACCTCTTATCAATAAAATAAAATAATTCGTTATGCTTAGAATAAATTATATAAAATCATCTTGGCCTAATAATTATACATTGTGCAACCCACGGTGCTCGTTGAGGCTCTGCCTACCCCTTCGGAGAAAACGCGTGTGGTTATGTATGTTACTTAAGTTTCCTAAGTGACACCCTGTATATTTTGCAAAGAATATAATTATAAAACTGTTTTTAAAGATACCCAAGGACAAGATAATGGAACTGTTACATTTTAACATTGGCGAGCGAAACTAGTTATCTACAAGGATTTTTCCGTCTTTCATCGTAACTGGTTACGAATCTTATTAGATTCGGTATCCTGTAAAGAAAAATACGTATTCCCTAGTAACTAGTTAACGAAACCGAATTTTTGTTTTACCGTAACCAGTTACGAACATGCGGTTTCGTATGCGGCCAAAAGGTTGATATCCTGTAGGTGTAATGTTACTATCGTAATTGAACCTATCAGCTGACCAACGAAATGGCACGGCTCCATTATTGGCGATGCAAGTGCCAATGACATCCCTATTGCAATGGCCTAAGGTCTAAAACTTGGTAGGGTTGCTAGCCTATAATAGTCCTATCACAGTTGTGATAGGACTATTCGGGTAGTTGCCCGAGGTTTTAAACTTGGTAGGGTTGTTGCATCATAACATCCCTATCACAACGGCCTAAGGTCTAAAACTTAGTGGGGTTGTTGGCATCCCTTGGCTGCACATGTATCATGACCTTGATGCCCTGCCCCGCGCGCGCCACCTCGTAAGCCTGCAGGGAGTCCTCAAGGCTGAAGTGGTGCGTCACCAACGGTTTCACGTTGATCTTGCCGCTGGCTACCATAGCCAGTGCTATGGGGTACCTGGGGGGAATGGGAGATTAGGTCGCGTTCGAACTGGAGTATTATATTGGCCGAGTTTACAAGGCGATTCAAAATGACCCTTAACTATGTGATCCCAAAAAGTCAACATTATGGGAATACAACTTTTAAATAATTCAACACACATTTTGCGAAACAAAAAAATATCAACATTCTGGGAAATTATACATTTTGGGATTTCAACATTTTGTAAAGTCAACTGAATGGTCCCAAAGGAAAATGACTTTTGACTTGATAACAAGGTACTTACTCATTGACGTATCGGAAGATTCCCCGGATGTCGACTTCCCGCGACAGCGCGGCCGCGAGTGGCACTGTCTGCTCGGGCGCGCCCATGCCTACTAGCACTGCCACTCCGCCGCTCTTGGTCGCCTTAAGCAGAATAACATGTTTATCAATGGTAAGGGGACAAATTAAAAAACAGGACATTTGTTGGTCAATACCACTTCAAGGGGCGCACGGGAGAAAGAATAAGACCCCATTTTTGATACCCACTAATTATACAATAGGTATTTTACTCCTCCCGTTACTTATCAAATTACTGCTAGATTAAAGAGCACCTAATATGTCGGACTATCAGTATCATCGGGCCAGAACCGAGAGTCATTATCACGGACGTATGGTGTAGGTATGCGTATTTATTGTATGTAAATACAAAAAGGCAAGTGGACAATATAGAACTTAAAAAATACGTGTTCAGACTCACGGCTTTGAGGGCGCAGAACTCTTACTCACCAGCATCGAGAGCCGAACGGTAGACTGCGCACCGCTAGCATCAAACGACACATCCGGGTGAGTGCCGAGGAGTGAGTGAATTTGCTTCACGAGGTCGGCCTCGTTGGAGTCGCGGTTAACGAGAATGGTCTCGTCCGCACCCAGCTGCTTGGCGAAGTCCAATCGGGATTGGAGTATATCTGGAATTTAACTCAAGAAGTAAGTGAGGAGAAACAAATATATAACTTATTGGTAGATAGACTAAGACGGTAATCGAACGTAAAGTGCGCAGAATAGTAGCCAAACTACCGGCCAGGTGGCTAAACGACGCGACGACACGCGTCCAGGGGCAACCAATTAGCTATACGCCATAACGGTATGGGGAAATAGTTCCAATATAAACAAAGTTTTTGATATGCCAAAAACGATCTATAAGAATAATATGTGGGCTAAAAATGAGAACAGAGGCAAGGAAAAATTTTGAGCAAAATAAAATTATGACCGTTATATCAATGTACCTACATACAAAAGCCTATTAGAAATACATCAAAATAGAGATAATATTTAAAGAATAGGGACATACATAATTATAATTTAAGGAATAAGGACAAACTACATCAACTAAAAATAAGACTATAGCGAAAGTTCAAAAGCAGGGGAATTAGGTATTTTAAGTTAAAATTGTACAATAAATTACCAACGATAATAACAAATTTGGAACATGTCCGAGTTCAAAAGGAAAATAAAATACTTTCTAGAAGGAATTGCATTATACAGTTTAAGTGAATTCATGAATATAAATTTGTTGGACTCGTCATTCATAAATGACCTTGAAACTATATTTGCTTGACTATGTAATGTGTGTAATTTGTAACATATTTAAATTTTATTGAAATGATTTTTTTATTGTATACTATGTGACTTGCCTAGTGACAACCATTGTTACAAGGCTAAATAAATGAATATGAAATGAATAAGTATATGAATGGCTCAAGATCGCACCTGCAGGCAAAGATTTAAATCTTTGCCTGCAGGGCGATTCTACAACGTCGGAAACGTTTCAGATCGGGATTCGTTAGTTTTTCATTTCGATGTGGTATGTAACTAAAACAATTTTCTCTAGTAAAACACAGTAAAAACAATAAATATTGTATATTACTGTATTTTACCAGAGAAAATTGATAGAAAATTGTTTTAGTTACTTTACCCCATCGAAATGAACAACTAACGAATCCGATCGGAAACGTTTCTGACGTTTTAGAATCGCCCTGCTGATCCAGCAATGTTAATCTCAATAAAAAATTCTCAGAAAAATGCGAAGGCCCCAGAGATAATCCGATAACCCAGTCTTAGCGGGAGACGAAATAGAGCACTGGATCTCATCATCATCATCATCATCATCAGCCTGTGGAAGTCCACTGCTGGACATAGGCCATCCCCCTTTGAATACCACGACGCACGGGCTTGAGCCGCCTCCATCCACCGACTTCCTGCGACGTTTATAATGTCTTTAGTCCAACGAGTGGAGGGAGGGTTCCAATATCGCAGTCAGGGGCTCAAAGCCCGACACTACGTCCCCACGCGTCGGCATTCTGAGACCTAAGTCCGAGTTTTAACAAGCAATTGACACGGGCGTATGGTGTAGTGTAAGTTACACTACACCATACGCCCAAAACGCCAAAACCAGTGACACGACAAACGAAAGACCCAATATGATATTTTAGGCGCGAACGAATCTTCGACTTGCATAGAAGCTTGTTTCTTGTAGATCATATTCCGGCAACAGGCAATTTTTTTTTAATTAACTCTGAACTACGCCATTTTCAGTTTTGATATCTACGACTCTCATTACACCGTCCGGTCCAAGAGGCTCGGTAACAACGTGTTCGAGCTTCTATTTTGGCGGCGATTGTTTTGGCTAAATTTGCTTGACGCCGGTCTTAAAACTATTTTAATTGTAATTTACCTTAGGAAGATCTATTATTTAACTTTTTATAGCATGAGTTATATGTAACAATTGAAACTGTATTTGCTGTTGATTTTCTAATAAATAAATAACTTCTTACCTGTGATGAGAACCTTGCTGGCGCCGTATGCCTTGGCGGTGAGCATGGTGAGAAGACCGATGGGTCCTGCGCCCAGAACTAGCACACAGTCGCCGGCCGTAACACCGCCGCGCCGGCATGCGTGGATGCCGACGGAAAGGGGCTCCAGGAGTGCGCCCTCTTCCATCGAGACGTGGTCGGGCAGTCTGGAGATTAGGGTTGATATTCAGTTAGAGGGTTGAGGTGAGCACAGCGAGTTACTCAAATTGGTGTAAGAATATTTTTTTTTTATGAAATAAGTAATTCGTCTGAAGATGATGATGAAAAAAACGCTGAGCTGGGGGGCTTATTGCCTACCAAACTGCTAATCGCTTTTGATTACATTTTTGCAGTACATTGCGCAGTGTGTTTTAGCTTTTTTTCTAAGAGCAGAGATATTCGAAACATAAAGCGCAATGTACCGTAAAATCGTAATCGAAAGTGATTACCAGTTTGATAGACAATACGAGGGCTGATCATAGAGCCCAAACACTGTCTACTATTTACCACCGAGAAGTTCTTCAGTTATTACCGCCATATCTGCTTGCTGTCTTGTCTACCTACCGCAAGACCTACCTATTAGTCAGCGACACAGAACTTGACAGGTGTGCAAAATTTCAGCGCTATCAGCAAAACTGCATCATAACTAGTCAAAATAGACTACCGAGATTTGAACCATACTGTCAAACAAATAAGACTGAAATTGGCTGACTGTTGAAATTACAGGCACATGACAGCAGTTTCTGGTATAATTTCAAGGGCCGTTGAACTCACTTGTAGCAGAAATCGGCTGCGTGCTTGTAGTAGCGCACCAGGTTGCCATGCACAGGCGGGGTCGCGCAGAACAGCATATCGGGGCACAAGTGGTAGCGGCCGGTCTTGCAGAAATCACAGTAGCGGCAGGGCACGCCCGGCTCGATAGCCACGCGGTCTCCTACCTTCACATTCTTCACTTTGGCGCCAGCCTGGAAATAATGAATCTCGATTAGAAACTAAAAACTTCAAGGTCCAAAAAATACAAGGTATGATAGTCTTAGGGGTGGTTTAAGCGTGGTATGTCATCAACCTATTGCAGTATGGTCATGTGTCTTTATGGAGCACCACTGAGCCCGGTCTTCGGCCATCCAGTTGCTGCCAGCAACTTGCTGGACACCCTGAGCAGTGAGCAAGTCGTCGCTCCGTCTTATCATCATCCAGCATTGAAGTCCACTGCTGGATATAGGCCTCACCCCTAGATTGCCACGACGAACGGTCTAGTGCCGCCTCCATCCACCAACTTTTATGTCTATATTCCATCGAGAGGAGTGCCCCACTATAGCGTGGTCCGGTTTGTGGTCGCTACTAGAGAACCTTTATTTCCCAAACCAGACGAAGCCTCTCCCATTTAATACAATGGAGGGATTTGCCATAATCACCACGCTTGGCAGGCGGATTGGTGATCGCAGTTCGGCGTTAAGTATTCAGGTAGATGCTGCTGTCCATCCCCTGATGTAATCCCTTAGTAAGGTTTTTACTACATCCACGGAAGGAGAAAGAGGCGTCTATTCTTAGGCCGGAAACACCACGGTTGTGGCGAGCTATATGATCTGCCAATTGCTACTTCAACTTTGCTAATTCTGAGGGCCGTCCGCTCCGTCTGCTTAGGTAGGTATAGATGTTCTATAAATTACCTACTTACCTACCTACCTACCCGTCCTATCATGCAAGTGCCTACACCAACTCAGTAAACAAGTACGCCAGAGATAAAATCTGCAATAAAACTCTTCTATCTTTATTTATTTTATCAGTAAACCAATGCTATTCTGCACGACAACTAAAATGATTACGCAACAAATACATAATAAGTATTTTTATAGTTTAAGATACAAAGTTAGGTATTACCTACCTTACCTACCTTTGTTCTTAGGATTCCGTACCTCAAAAGTTACCAACGGAACGGATGAAGAATACAACTAAATTATAATCCAGAGAAAAGAAAAGATTCCCTTTTTCCCTTTACTACCCTTAAGTTAGACGTTGTACTTACACCTTAAGTGTAAACACATTATTATGGTTGTGTCCACAAAAGTAATTGTTGTGACCGTTATTGTCTCTAGGCTCTAGGGTAATTTTAAACCGTGTAAATTTTAACTGTTTGGTGCTAAGTAAACAAATTGTTTATAATCGCCCGAGTTATTTTAATACATCAGTGTCCCCTAAGTCGTTAGGTTATTTGTGTAGGTACACGTTTAAATAATAAAATACTGACATTATAATAATTTGTGTTTACATTTGCATCATTCTACGTGCACGTACATCAAATTAATATACAGTAATGACAGCTCTTGTTACAAGACTTTACAATGCTGGGTGCTGTCCACTTATTTAGATTACTTTACCTATTTACATGACGATTCCGAAAAGTGTAAGCATCTATCTTATCGTAGATAGACCCCACAAAAGTGCTAAGTTGTAAAATTTCATAATTGAATACTGATACTACCTTATCAGTTATCACCGACACAATGAAATAATCACGCGTAGGTAAGTATATACCTTACCTACTAAACTTTTGTAGTACATTCCTACTGTTTATGTAATCTTAACATATTTTTCACATGATTATCAAAGAGTAAATGGGAAATAGAAGCTTTCTAAAACATAAAAGGTTCAAAAACGCCAACTAATAATGTAACTTTTAGAATTTTGTTGCTGATAAGATTATATCTGGCAGATTGGTAGACCCTCGGTCATGCTAATTTTAAGATTAAACATACAGTCAACAACTTCCTCTAAATTTTAGAGCGTGTCTCCGAGAAGACTTCGTACTGTGAAAGTATTTACTACTTAGCTCAAGTTATTAGTTAAGTTAAGTAGTTAAGTTATCCATTATAGCGCGACTTATAGCAAAGTTCAAGGTCAGATCAAAGCGACGACAGCAACTGCGGTGACGATGACAGCAGATGAGCGACGCGACATCTGCGGGTGTGTCCCTCTAACTAAACGACAGACGACGCGTGTTGATGGTATTTTAAACTATTCTTATTTCACGGTTCGTACCTACTTAGTTGTTTTGATAGCACGCCCCTTTTTTTGCCTGGTGATACCGGTATTGTTAAAACTATTTTAAATAAATGCCAATCGATTGGGACCTTGAAAGATCGAAACGCAATTCTTATAGAGACACTAAGTTATCTAGAGGATCTGAGAGATATGAGGATGGAGACTTTAAAGTAACTTTCGTGAATTATATCATTCATTTTGTAAAAACGGAAACGAGCTGAGAGGAGCGAGCTCAGAGACGCAGTGCGAGGAAGGACGCGGAGGGAGTTTAGCTCGGATCCTATACCCACCCTGATGAAGACCCTCGATTAGGGTCGAAACCAGTTGGTGCTTCCACCAATATATCGGTACGTGAAAATTTCCCGTTTTTACAAAATGAAGGATTGAGACTATTTGAGCTAAAAATAGGCTAAATACCTTAGCAACGACTCCAGAAGCCTCATGTCCCATGATCATGGGCTCCTTAAGCACGAAGTGGCCGCAGGCTCCCGACTGCCAGTAGTGCACATCCGACCCACAGATACCGACACAGTCCATGCGCAGTAGCACCTCTGGAAATATAAATGTTTACATGATCCTGCGTGTGAACAATTGAAAAACATTGACCATACAAAGCTAGATTTTTAAAGTTTCCCCTATCGACGTAGAAAGCCAAGACATTTTTTTGTTTTTTAATTGTGTTTCTATTGAATTGTAATAAATTCACTTACCATCATCAGCTATTTCAGGGATCGGTGTTTGCACCTTTAAAACAAATCATATTATTATTATTATGTTATTAGGTACTTACTAAGTGTGTACTTAGCACTTATACTCTAAAACGATGTTCACACAATCTAAAAATGCAATAGTTTTTTGACTAGTTCAATGACACGTGTGCTGAATGTGATAAGTAAATAGGTACCTATTTGAATAAAATTGTAAACGCAAATTCTATGTGACCAAAGAGATGTTTAAGTACAATCTGAGAATCACATGTTTATCTAAGTACCTAGTTACTAGGTACTTAGATAAACATGTGATTCTCATGAATTTATCAGCAAATATAGGTACTTACTTAGCAAACTACTAATATAAATGTAAAAATTTTATGTACCTACCTGTTACTTTTTGACGCAAAAACTACTGAATGGATTTTGATGAAACTTTACAGTATTATAGCTTATACATCAGAAAAACATATAGGTTATAATTAATAATAGAGGTTTCACGCGGGCGATAGAGCCAAAGCCGTGAGCATAGCCGTGAGCAAATGCTAGTTAATTTTAACTTACAGTAGGTAGGTACCTACCTACTATTCTGACTGACCTATCTCTACCATAACAACATAATATTTTTTTGTGATAAGGTAGGTAGGTAGTACTCGTTCTTTTATTTATTTATTAGTTTGAGGATAAGATGTGTGTGACGCTGTTCATTTAATTTTTACTGAGTTATTTTATATTGTTTTTAACCGACTTCACAAAAAAGGAGGAGGTTCTCAATTCGGTTGTTCTTTTTTTTTATATTGTTTGTTACCTCATATCTCCGGCGTTTATGAACCGTTTTGGAAAATGCTTTTTTTATTTGAATAGATATACTTCCAGACAGTGAACGAAAAAAACGTTTTTTTCGTTCACTGCTTCCAGATTGGTCCCATTTTTTTCAGTTCCATAATTTTTAGTTCTGATGATGGAATCCATGAGGAATTGAGGGAACTCCTCAAATAATGTAGGCATACATATGGCGATTTTGATATTTTCAGCAACAAACCAAGCATATGCATTCAGAAAGTATCACAATCCTTTCACCACTATGGTTCTTTCATCATTTTTATTTCATCCAAATATTTAGTCTAATACAATGGCGGAAGTTGGTTTTTTAAATGAAAATTTATTGATGATAAAGTTGTATGCTAAGTAATAAGATTGTAGGCTGGCTAGCTATAAGCTACGCAAGCCCTCTCTCTTCAAGTTCAGAGCTCGTAAACAACGCACTTTTAAATGAGATGATAAATATTTTCAGTGTATGTTACTGATGCAATATTTGTTCAAAATATGATTATTAAATCTGATTATCTAATAAAAAAAGATAGATACGTAAGATAATACTAACATAAAAATAAACATTAAGTAAATAAAATTCAACATCAATGATCTTGATGATGATGTAAATATATTAAAACTTTAAACGTCCATTCCGACTCGAAAACTACTAATTCCATTTAGTTTTTTGATGGGTTGAATAATCAAAAGTAAGGTAGGTACAATAAATTATAATTAAAACTGAAGTGCCTATTGTCGTCGCAACTCCAGGCTCATTCAATTTGCATAGGAACAACAATTTTTTTTATTGATTTATTCCATCGTATCATCAACAAGTACCTATACCTACCTACACTGATAAGCATGAGTTCATAAAGTCTTAAGTTCAATCAGTGTCTGTTGATAATTTGATACCTACGCGCTGAAGCTTTATTGGTGAACAAATCGATCGACAAGAGCAAGGGAAAATTAAAAGAAATAAACATAAAACTGCTCTACATTAGTCTCAATTCCCTACAGATTTACAAGTAAGATGATAATGAATCTTCACGTCCAAGGATGCGAATAAAATATTAAAATATAGCAAAGTATACTCACCAGTCGTAAATCCTTAGGCTTGTAAAGAAGCGCGGTTAAATTGTCTGTGGACATTGTTGTGCACGTGTATTATGTCTGGCAGTCTGAAAGCTACTGACTGGCCGACTCGACTGATTAAATTAATGAACAAACTATCTCGACTCGACTCGCTCTCGAGCAACGTACGAATACGAAGTACGATTACATAACAGGCGGGAGGTGTGTCCGTGCGGTGCGGTCAGATTATTATTAGTGCCTAGGAATAACGTGAATTTGTGATGCAGTCGTCGACTCGTCGCCAAGCTTCTTTTTCGCATTTAAATGTCAAGGTCGATCTTGAGTGTGTTCCAATTTCAAAATTCCCATCTAGAATAGTAGATTGTATCATAAGGGAGCAAAATAGTATTTTTACGGCGAGGGTGCTTTTTTGAATCCAGAGCGAAGTGAGGGATTCTAGTAGCGAGGGATTCTTTAGTAGAATCCCGAACGTAGCGAGAGATTCAAATTACGTCGCCCGAGCCAAAAATATATTTTGCGCCCGAGTGTTACACTCTACTTTTCATCACCCACTGTGAGAAAATGAAAGGCGCCTCATATTTTATTTCAAAACAAAACCATGAATTTCTAACAATCCGTGAATAACTTTTCATTTAAAAAACAGACTTCCGCCATTGTATTCGACTAAATAAATGAAAAAAAAATTATGAAAGAACCATAGTGGTGAAAGAATTATGATACTTTCTGAATGTAAATACTTTGGTTTGTTGCTGAAAATATCAAAATCGCCATATGTATGCCTACAATATTTGAGGAGTTCCCTCAATTCCTCATGGATTCCATCATCAGAACTGGATTCTGAAAAAAATGGGACCAATCTGGAAGTATATCTATTCAAATAAAAAAAGAATTTTCCAAATCGGTTCATAAAAGCCGGAGATATGAGGTTACAAACATAAAAAAAAATACAACCGAATTGAGAACCTCCTCCTTTTTGAAAAGTCGGTTAAAAATGACAAAATCGCGGGCTGTAGTTTTTTTTATTCAGCCGGTGGCGCGACTAAATGGGCCGTCGCGTCGTCGTACCAGCCAGTATTTATTTAAACAATATTTGCGTTCGACTTCCTTGGCGCTGAACACTAAGATGTTCAAAATTTAAAAAGGGCGCGGCAAAGATAATTGCGGCGCACTTATTTGTGTTTGATTCTTTTCAAGATGTTCCAAATTCAAAAAGTGCGCGGAAAAGATAATTGCGGCGCACTTATTTGAGTTCGATATGTTCCAAATTTAAAAAGTACGCGGCAAAGATAATTTCGGCGCACTTATAGAAGCTTCATACAGAAAACACCACCTTTGGGTCCACTTAAAGGCGAACCAAGTCGTCCTTTTCGAATAGATAGGATGAAAATGTAATTTTTGGTGTTCTCAAGATCGTTCTCAGAGTTGAGTTCGGTCTAGTAATATGCGCCTGTGATACGATGCTTTAGACTAATAGCCTTTAAATAAAATGTTTTACGATTACGTACCGGTGATTGTTCTATAAGTAGATTAATTAAACCGCGTTTAGAACCTAGGTATTAGTTTAAGCTAAATAATACTAACCTGTTCATAAATAAACAATGTGTTTATCTTAAATTGAATTTAGTTGTAAATTTGTATGTATCCAATAACTTTTCGTTCTCTACAATTTGTGCTCTTTAAGTCTTTACAAACTATTGACCACGGCAAACCTCACTCACCCTCACCCATTGACATACATGTCACTAGGGTGCACTCACCCCTAATGTCACGCAAAAAAAAAGATAATGTGGGGTAACGTTACGCATGATTTGTAGAAATTTTGGGATTCTGTGTTTGCCGACTTGTGCCCAAGCGCTGATGATTTTTCGCAACATTGCAGCGATTTGCTAGTTGCAAAAAAATTGAGCCCGTATTTTTTTTCTTTAGACTTCTTCTCATCTAGAATGAATATTGATGGAATTATAATTTTCCAGCGCTCTAGGTACTTATCTGTCTAGTGTTTTCATAGAAAATAATAAGGCTATGTCCATTGATATAAATAGTAATATATTTATAATAATGTATGGCTATGGCATGTGTCCGGAGTTCGCGGGTCTAAGAATAGACCCCTCCATATCCGCCCGTGGATGACGTAAAAGCTAACTATGGGATTACACCAGGGGGTGAGCAGCAGCATCCACCTGAGTACTTAGCATTAATACTACGATCACGAATCCGTTTGCGAAGCGTGGTGGATTATAGCAAATGCCGCCTATTGCATTCGATAGGGGAGGAATCGTCCAGCAGGGTAATCCAATCGTCTGATGATGGTGATGATGAGCTTTGTACGTGAGTATAATTGGGTAAATAGGTGTACCTTGACATCTTCATGGCAATTAATACTTAGCCAGTTACACGCAAGCAGAGCCGTATCCAGGGGATAATGGGTCTTGAAGTCGCCGATAACATTGATGATACCTTTACCCTTGACATACCCTGCTCCTTCTGTATTTGGTAGTCGACTTGACAGTGCAATAATAGGTATTAATCACTTCGACGAAGACAGCGAACCTTGTGAGCCCCCCCCCCCCAAGCGTTCTGATATGTAGGGGAAGCAGGGAGAATGCCGTTCACTTAAGGGAAAAATGCAATATTTTTTAATTGTATTGTGTTTTATTAAAAGTATGAGAAGATAACAAATCATTAACTATTAAGTTATCAACTTATTAACACAAAATTAAATTATCCCTCTTAAAATATTAGTTACATCAGTCTAGAAAAAAAAAAACAGGTTTGAGCGCCATTACATTACGGGGGTAATGCCGCTCAACCAAAGGGGTAATGACGCACAAGCCTGTTTGTTTGAATAAAACAAACGAGATCCATTTGTATCAATCAACTATACGAAAAATCTACTTTTATTTAACTAAACTAAGGATAAAAATAACAATTCAACATGAATTATCTTTATTAGAATTAATAACAAATCAAACTTATTCTTAGGCACATAAATCACACAGAAATCTCTCTGGAGACTCCCACGCAGAGCAAATTGTATGTAACCACAGCCCCCTAAAGCGGTACATCGATACCACAAGTATACCGTTCTTTTTACGATTTCGGGGAAAAAAATGTTTTTCCTGAAGAAAATAACAGAAAATCACCGAGGGGTGATGGCGATCACGTGAGCGGCATAACCCCAAATGTTCATTTTGTATAAAAGTTGAGTCTAAAAATTTAAAGATAATTCCTTTAAAATGATTAATCTATCGCAAAATACAATGTTTATGTAAATAAAATACAATACGATAAATATTAAAAGTACTGAAATTACAGACTTACCGACAAACACATCCGGCCTATAATATGATCGGTGCGGCCGTAAACACAAATACGTACCTCACTCTCTCACGGTGCGAGCGAACTGATTTTACTTGTCTCTGCCTACACGAGCGTTACGCCCCCCGCACCTCAGCCTGCGCACCGTGTTTCTCTGCATCTTATTTATCAAGTTATTGGGGTGAGTGCTATTACCCCGAGAGCGCCGTTACCCCTGCTTCCCCTACCTATGTATTTGACAATGATGCTATAGTTTATGAACTCATCAGTATCAGCATTGATATAATTATAATACCTATATAAGTCCATGAGTATCAGATATCTAAATAAGTACAGATAACATCAAAATATTAAAAAACATTTAGGTAGGTATGTAGTAGGTATTTAGGTACTGATTTTTCTCTACATATTTATTATTATTCATCTGCCCGCGGTTCTAGAGTCGAATGGTTATCAGTGGATCACTTGTTTTTTGGTCATCCCCGGCATTCCGGGTAATAATTACCGAGCTATGGATCATCACCACGCTTGGCAGAAGGATTGGTGATCGCAGTTTGATGTTAAGTACTCAGGTGGATGCTGCTGCCCATCCCCTGGCGTAATCCCTTAGCCGCTTTTTACGACATCCATAGGAGAAGGAGGAGTCTATTCTTAGGCCAGACACATAACATAACGCCCAACAGTCAAATATGTAGTCCTAATCCCACACTAGGATTCCATGTGTCGCGGGTATCACTACGAGTAGGTACCATGGTACCATAACACCCAGAGCCGGAACAAATGTTTACAGATCAAACATTTGTCCCGCAGCGGGAATCGCACCCGCAACCTCTCGCATCTCAGCCGGGTACTCGCTCGCCGCGCCACAGAGGACACACCATGGCTAACTATATTGGAGTATCGGAATGAAAATCATTCTAGAACCTATGATTAGATGAATTACGATGAATAGAGTTAGACACTGAAATTATACAGTGGTTCTAAGTACGTATCTAAAAGAAAATTGATTTATGTCTTAAACGTGTTTTAAAAGGGCTGGAATATCTCGCTATTATTTTCGATGTTGCGTGTAAACGTGCGTGATCCAACGTACCCCACCGATCCATTGATGATCCAACTCTATAAATACCCAACGCTTCTGTGAAAATCGCATTTGAATTCATCAAGCAGAATTTGAGTTAGGTATAAGTGGTGCATACAGATAAATAGGCTTTTCTTAATATAGATATAACTTACATAGTAGGTATACCTACACCGCTAGGCAGTTAGCTAAACAACATTGGTTACTTTACTTACATTCATCAAATAATACAAAAAATGTTTGTACGACCAAGTCGTAAAATATTTTTTGTTTTAAAACACTCATTTTTATCACAACAACACAGTGTTTTCAAAGACTATGCTAATTTTCCATCTGTTCTTTCGATTCGCATCGATGTTCCATTTTTGTTTTTTTGTTGTGTCCCAATTCACCCCGGTACATGGGTCGCTAGCCGCCACTCACCTGCTGGTGACCCACGTGGGTCCGTGCGATGAGTCTGATGTTTCGGTGTTGCCGATGACGCTGCGAGAGTTCACCATCACCACGCAGACGTATGACTCCTCGGTCAGTGGAGAGTTCAACCTGACACAAGATTTAGACAACGGATGGAAAGTAAAGGTAGGTTAGTTATTCCTCTCTCGTGTCACTTTCTTGATGGGCTCTTTCTGATGGATGTGGCCCTCAAGGAAAGGAATATGACAGTTTTGGTGAAAAGACCAACAGTCCTATTCTCTATCTCGCAACGATGACATTACAAAATAGCAGCCCAGATTATTTGATCATGATGCTAGTATACCTAAGTTCTGTCATTCATCAACTAAGCACCATTTATCACATATCTATCATCAACATTATTATAAAAACATTTAGCATTCATAGGTAATAGTACCTACCTACCGAACTCTTTGAAGATAGGAATTAAAAATTAGATTCATACGCTGCTATTACCAGTTTTAGGCGATTTTGTTTTGGACGACCTCTGTGGGGCGCGGCGGGCGAAAGTTCGCCTGCGACGCAGGAGGTTGCAGGTTCGATTCCCGCCTCGGAACAATTATTTGTACGATCTGCAGATATTTCTCAGGGAGTTCTGGGTAAAATATATGTATAATAAAAAAAATTTAATGTATTGTATTAAGTATGTCAGTTATCTAGTACTCTGCTTAGCTCGGGGCTAGATAATGTTGTGTAAAATGTCCAGCATTTATTTATTTATTAACTAGGGCCATGTCGGGGTAGTAGTCATTTCGATTTTGGAAGATTTTTGTACATCCTGTCCAGTTGGTTTATTTTTCATAGTATTACACTTGAATCAATCAACACACATAAACAAGTTTTCAAAGACAATGCAAATTTTCCATCTGTGCTTTCGATTCGCCACGGTGCACTACTTGTACTTTTTGTCTCGATTCGTCCCTGTGTGTGGGTCGCTAGCCGCCACTCACCTTCTGGTGACCCACGTGGGTCCGTGTGATGATGCTGACGCTTCGAGGATGCCGATGACGCTGCGTGAGCTCACCATCACTACGCAGGCGGTTGACTGCTCGCTCAGCGGGGTGTTCAACCTGACGCAAGACGTGGCTAATGGCTGGAAGGTGAAGGTAAGATGCGGCAGTGGCTGTTATAGACACACCTGCTGTGCTGGTCACGTGACGCTACTGGATCACAGAGCAGGCCGAGATAGTAGAAGGCACCGGCAATCTTGTCTTTCTAGATCAGAAAGTCATCTGAGTATAATTCGTCGTTTTGGATAGTGCCACTAAAATCCACTCCCTTGATTGTAAATTTTCGCTTTGAGTCTGGTACCTGTGACTCAGTCACACAGCATGTGCTAGCATGCTCAGAAGAAGGTATTTCCTCTGAGCTAGTATGTTTGAAGGGCGAATAGTACTTAGATGTCACTCGATTGATCCGTTAATTCCAATCTTTCCTACCAACAGGTGGATCGACTATCGAAAAAATTACAACCTCCTCCGTTTTTTAAAGTCGGTTATAAATGAACCGTTTATAGCTACCTATGTGTCTGAAAGGAGCGACGTTCAAGAAGCATAGTTGAAGTCTCATGTGACAGTAATGTATATACCAGCCCCAAGTCCCAACTACATAATGGCCTTTGGTTCTTTTTTGTAGGCTACAATGCAGAAGTGCCAGGACATCCGAAACGTAGACACCTGCGACTTTTTCAACGAGTTCTACGTGGTGACCGACGGCTGTGCTGAGGACAACGATGCTGAGGAGGAGACGTATGGAATGCTGTTCCATTACACCAACCCTGAGTAAAGGATCGTCTCCAATAGAGCACATTTGTATCAGCTCATGGTTTTAACATAACACAACCAACAGTCACATACGTAGTCATGGTCCCACACTAGGATTCCGTGTCGTATCAGGAACTACGAGTACCTAAAATAGTACCATAACACCCAGACCCGAAACAAATATTTGCAATCAAGCAAACATTTGTCCCACGCGGTAATCAAACCCGCAATCTCTCGCCTCTCCGCGCTACAGAGGTCGTTACGTTTGGGACAAGGTCTCGCCATAGAATTTGTAATATATGTATAGGTAATTTTTCGCAACTTGTAAAAAAATATGCCGACACAAATTGTTTATCCAGCAGCCGATAGAGTTCACTGCTGCGCGCATATAGGCCTCTATAGAATGCCACTGGAAAGAAGCCAGTCCGGCGGATAATGAACCTTTTTGGAACTTTTTTTAGGATAGAATGTCCAATCCGAGCTGGCGTGTACAAGTTGAGTAACTACCCATTCTTCACAGAAGACAACTTCCTAACTGTATACGAGACCAAGATATCGACCAGTGTGTTCGGATATACCTTCAAATTGGATGGCTACACTGTCGATGGACAAAAGGTACGCCATCATCACGTAAGACGTTAACTGCTGGACGAGGCCCCCCCCATTAACCGCAATGGGGGATTTGCCATAATCACCACGATTGGTGGTCGCTGTATTGGGGTTAAGTTCTTAGGTCGATTCAGCTGCACAGTGCACATCCTCTAGTGTAATCCCTTAGTAGGATTGGTGTCGAGTACTGAGGTGGATGCTGCTGCCCATTCCCTGGTGTAATCCCTAAGTCGGTTTTTACGACATCGGGGAACATCTATATTCATTATAGGTGTCTTAAATTACGTAAAACAAAAGCGACACAGTGGAGACCGTAGAATGTAAAGTTTTCAACGAATGGGGCCCAGCTCCCGAGCATCGGACTTACGGCACTTGAGCAATGCTCAAAATCCTGTTCCGTTATTTCAATGAGCCGACATCTACTTCCTCAAATTAACAGTAACAAATTACTTAATAACATAACATAATACCCAACAGTCGCATACATAGTCCTGCAGGTCTAAAAAGGCCACTTTATATGAATCATAATACGACTCATATAAAAGAATTGCTAAGGATCTGCAGAGAATTCGGGAAATGAATTGCTACCAGATGCATTGCTTAATGTGGCAAATTCATCTTTTAGTAATTCCTTTTCCGAATACTTATAATTCATATGAAGTGGCCTTTTTAGACGTCCAGATCCCACAATAGGACTCACCCCCCCCCATGTGTCCTGGGTATCAGGAACTACGAGTACCATAGAACCATAACACCCAGACCCAGAACAAATATTTGCAGATCATACAAACATTTATCCCGCAGCAAATAATAATTAATTATAATTTTAATCTTTTAAACTTATGTCAAGAATAAAAATGTTGGTAAAATAACATACATACACAATTAATAAGTATGTACTCTATTAAATGCCTACATAGTTTCTGCGTATTAAGACTACCTACCGAAAACCAAATGAGATTTTGGCCAGTCCTCGAAAACTTCGGTCTGCCTCGTTGTTGCTATACCCTAAGCACAGGGTTCATGTCATGGTAATGTGAAAGCAATAAATGTATTGAGTACCATTTTTAGGGTAGGCAGAACCTTAACTTTTTGTCATTTCTGTTTTAGATATTCTGCGTTGAGGCGTATTTACAGTTGCTGTATATGCGCGAACACAACTGGGCAGCGAGCTCACAAAATAGCACTCAAAGCACACATAAACACCCTAGCGACGAGTAAACACTGGCGTGACCAACCCAAACAGAACATTACAGCCCTACCTTGTGTTTCCACAATACACTACATTTACTTTCTCATCATCATAATCAGCAGCCTTTAGACTTCCACTGTTGGACGAAGTCTCCCCCCATAAAATACGGTTTCGATACAATGGGGGGAATTGCTATAATCACCACGCTTGGCAGGCGGATTGGTGATCGCAGTATTTGTGTTGAGTACGGTGGATGCTGCTGCTAATCCCTGGGTCCCTTTACATCAACGGGAGGAGGTGGAGAGGTCTATTCTTAGGCCGGACGCACAACAGCATGAGCAAGTTTTTCTTTTTGGAAATTTTAATAACAATCAGGTATACTATATGTTCTTTAGTTAATTAATTTGTGCAAGTCGGAAAAATATAAAATGTAATACTTGGTGCAAATAAATATTAATTAACATAATGTTTAATTGAGTGCAGTGAATGTATAGATACATATTATATAACAAGCTCTGTTAACTTACTAGAAAATCAATAAATTCAACCACTCCGTACTCGGGTTGTGTCGAAATTTACACAAACTGCAAATACAAATGGTCCTTCGAGCCGGATTTGTATTCAGTGAAATATCTTTTCGTTTTGCATGTCTATATCCCCTAGTATCTAGTGGTGTATTATATGTCACGTATCTGAGTCAGGATAACTTCGATTAGGATTAAAGTCGTGAGAATAAAACACCTTCTAAAATATACATAGTTTATTCATTCATCCCACCCCCACAGCCCGTGACTCTCTCTAATCGTCTCCCTGTTATCTCTCCTATCGCGGGTGACAGCGCTCGCCTCCCCCTTCGCCACCGCCCTCTTCCTTTCCATTTTCTTGTGAACATTCACCAGGTTCTTCTTAACTTGTTGTTTGATCACGTCCGGAGCGATGGTGCTGGCTGAAGTGTACGACCGCATGGAGCGAACATCAGATAGCGCCTTTTCAATCATAGCTAGACGATACTTTTGTGAGTTTTTATCCAAATCTGCGATGTTCTCGGCGTTTTCGTCACTCCTTTCACCAAGTTTGTCTATTTGGTCGCTATTTTCACCAAGTTTGTCTGTTTCTTCGCCTTTTTCACCAAGTTTATCAATTTGATCGGCGTTTTTATGTACAGCATCTGTGGTTGGTACGAGTTTTGGTATTTCGTCTTCGATTTGGTCAGTTTTGTGTTTGTTGTCGATGGTCAGTGAGGCAGTTTTGGTGGTGAGATCTGGGACAGTGCGTTCGTCGTTTTGTATAGACACGTCCACCTAGAAGTCAGTTTTGAGTTTAACTTTTGCACTAAGTATTTAAAAAAAAATACTATCGTGTGGATAAGTATTCAAATGAGTGAATGTGTGAATCAATGACATCTGAGGCCCAGAACCGATTCGTGACCATCGATTCGTGCGAATCTGTTGTCAGATTTGAATAAAGATGGCTACCATATTACTGATAATTGAATGAGCGAAGCAAGTTCTCTGAGTCAAGTTGGAAGAATAGGCGTTTGTATGTATGTATGTATATATGTTTGTCCGATGAAAAACCGTTTCCTAACCATTAATCCAATCTTCATGAAATTTAGTATGGGGGTAGATGGTATTGGTACAATTTGTAGGTAAGGTTATGAGCTATATCAGTCGGGGGGTTGATGAGATATTAGGGACCAAGAGGGGGTAAAAAAAAGTGAGACAGTCAGATCAAGTGGGGTATCTAATGAAAGCGCTTTGATTGGATTCCCATTTCTAGGAATTTGAATGATTTTGGAGTTCTATGGTTTTCGTCAAAAGGACGTTATCAATTAATTCATCAGTTACTTGATATATTAACAGGTAGGTATGTAGTATGTCCGCCCCGTTACTTAGTCCTATTCAAAAGTTATTTCGATGATTTGTAGGAAATTACCTCGAGGTGAAAATAGTAATGGAAAATATGGAAATAACTTAATTAAGTAGTCGGGCTGATAAAGGTGTCATCGCGAGGTATCAGTTCGGGGCGAACCACTAGTATTGTAGTGGTACTCTAACTTGTTTGATAAAATTCAATAAGATTAAGATTTAATAAATAAGTTTAAATAAAATCCGCATAAAATGTTTGTGATAATTGGTATGACATGAACAATTTTTCCGAAGTGTGGGATATTATCTGACGAATCAATTATTGCAATAAGTTATAGTTTTTAGTTGGTACCTCAATTGGACGATCATTGGCTAGGTACCTACTATTGTTTAGTGAACTTTAGTAGGTTCAGAATTTTAGTTTTTAGGGTTCCTTACATCAGATTCGCGAGATGGACAATAGACCAGCGCTTTTTTTTGTATTGATTAGGGCTCGCGATAAATTCAGTCCTATGATTGCGCAGAATCAACAATTTAGTAAGTATTGTGATTCAAAAGTACTATTTACCTGTTGTCTAAGCGAGTCCAAGTCATCCTCTGTGAACTTCGAACCTTCTTCGATCTCCTCATCGGAATCCTCTTCATCATCGCTGATGCCAAGGCCTATACCCATTTGCTGAAAACGAGTAAACAAATTATGAAACTTGATAAACAAAGCATGTTTTTTTATCTTAATCATCATCATTAACAGTCTGTAGAAGTCCAAAGTCACAAGTCTGTGTCTGTTAGGCCTTGCTTATGCCACGACGAACGGTCTTCAGCCGCCACCATCCACCGACTTAATGCGACGTGAATTAAACTATCAGTAAATAAGGTCTCAAACTCGAGAAGTTCGTTTGCCACGTCCTTGGTCTGCTTGTAGCCGAATCATGCTATTCTAATAGTCCAAAGCGTCATCTCATGGATGTCTGTGCTAATCTGAACCTTACAAAAAGGCAATAACGTCTCACCTCGAGTAGTTCGTTGTCCACGTCCTTGGTCCGCTTGTACCCGGAGCATGCTATCTCGGTGTCCATGACGTCGTCTCGCTCTAGGTCGGAGAATCTCGGGTAGAGCTCGCTCTCGTACGCGAAGCGCTTTTTGAAGAAGTCCCGGATACATTTTACGTCACGGTCGAAGTAACTGGTAAAAGAAAGCAGTAATAACTTTACTATTTTACTGTTTTTAATTTATGACCGAGGTGGGCCTAAGTTGGCCTAAGGGGCCAAAAGCCCCCAGGCTTTTTCGGGAATCAGGAACTTCCGAAAATTTTGGATTTAAAAAGTGGGCCAAATTTTTTGTAATTTTAGCTGTAAGACCGAAAATGTACCAGAGATGAGGAAAATTTCATATTCAAGAAGTGTGAAGTTTGCTTTATGGGGGTTTTTGGGGGCAAAAAATCGATTTAGCTAGGTCTAGAGGCGCGAAGGGAGCGCGGCGCCCCTCGCAGCTTGCCGCCCCGGGCCAAGGCTCTTTTGGCCTAAGGGTAAATACGCCACTGGACCAGCATAAAAACGGTCAGTCCTACTTGATCCAATCGGCAGCGTCATGCTGATTGGACGATAGGCAGCATGGTATATGACCACCATAAGATTCTGCATTCTGTACAACAACCAATCCATATATAGCTTGTAAGGACTGCTTAAATTTTGCACGGTTAACGGCAGAATGTACTGGAAACTATAATTATATTTATCATCTATGTTTTATACTGTACCTACATTCTAAGCAAATAAATAGTTCATTCATTCATTCATTCATTCAATGAAATGCCTTTTTTTTAAAGGTTTACAACTCTCCGGGCTTGGTTACTAGCTATGTGCACCGGGCAGTTGTAACAACTCACAGTTCAGCGTTAGGATGACTAGTAGACACCATCTGCGGGAAGTCGATGATGATAGGTTTATTATCCATGTCTATCATGATGTTGAACTCATTGAAGTCTCCATGGATGACTCCACAGTTGCCGAGCCGCACGATCAGGCCCATCAGTTCCTCGTACAATGCTTCAGGGTCTTCTACTGATGTTACATGGGTCCTGTAAATAATGGATTAGCGTTTATTAATCCCCGACGCATAAAGAGGGGTGTTTGTGTATCTGTGTTTCTGGCGGGTGATTACGTAATTCTGTTAAGATAAGTTTATTTGCCAGAACATTGTAAATACAATAAGGTCTTTAACTAGAAAAAGTCCAATATGTTCTAGCTTATAACTAGGCATGCCAATTTTCAAATTGTTGCTAATGATTTCAATCGATTTTAATGTTGTTCCTATTTGAAATAACGTTTATGCGATTACCTAATTTACGCAGTCCAAATCTAAGTTACCTTTGTAAGCAAAATACGTAAATTTTGTAGTCGCAATTGCGTTATTTCGAATAGAAACAGCAATTAAATCGATTGAAACCAATAGCAACATGGTTACGTAATAATCACCCCCCTGGTGTCTGTCTGTGGCATCGTAGCTCCCAAACATAACATAACGCCCAATAGTAAGTCTCATACGTAGTCATGATCTCACTTTAGGATTCCTGGTGTTGTGGGTATCGGGAACTAATTTTAAAAAAACTGACACGCCGCGGGTCTAGATATTAGTGTACTGATCAGGAGTACAAAATTCCATAGAGTTTAAAGAAGTCATAGCCAAAATAGAAGCAATCTTCGTTCGCACAAAAGAGGGCGTTAGCGCCCGACCGGTATCCTTCTCTTAACTGTCATAAAATTGTGTCTTCAAAGAGTTTCCAGCTTCGTCAAAACTGTCCGTAAAGCATGGCTCAAACTTCCACAAGAGTAGAGTTTAATTTAATAATACGGGCTCTAGAGCCTAAGCGACATAAAAAAAAAGATGAACTTACAAAGGTCCTCCGCGTACAAGGTCCATCACGACACAGTGCCTATTAAAGTCCACAGGGCGAGGCACGGGGAATTCCCGCTCGTACAGAGCCTTCATGTAAGCAAACTCCTTGGTAGCGGATATCCGGGACAGGTACAGCCAGGACGCCTTGTTGCGGTGTGCGTGGTAGTCACGCTTGTCTTTAATGTTGCGGAAACAGGTGCGACCCAGTCTGAAATCACATAGTTTAATGGTTTAGACACACAAACCTGAGGTGCAATTCGCAACGCCAAACTTCCTATGACACCCCAAGTATCAGATGACGTCGTTACTGCTACTTCCGTCAATATGCATTCAAAAATAAACTCGACATCTGGCTTCATACAAATAAACCAGTGCTCAAAAAAATTTAGCAAACCTAAGAGACAATATTTCAACTAAATTTTAACACTGTGTGACGTAGACACATTAGCGAAAGCTGGTCTATAAATAAATAATAATAATAATAGTAGCAAGAATCCGAGATCCGAGATCACATTGCAGATTGGTGTGTTGTTGGTTGGTCACTCCTAGCAAGCAATGGTTGGTCATCAGTTGGTCATGGTTGATCAGCAGTGGACGAGTACAGTGAAACATCACAACATCAAAAAAGGAATTTTTAAAATTATGATACTGGCTCTTTAGCTATTCGTCAGCTTTTTAATAATTTTCATGCCGTGGTGTGTCCAGCCTAGAATAGACCCCTCCTTCTCCTCACGTGGATGTCGTAAAAACCGTCTAAAGGATTACACCAGGGTATGGGCATCAGCAGCATCTATCTGAGTACTCTACACAAATACTGCAATCACCAATCAACCTGCCAAGCATGGTGATTATGGCAAATCCCTCATTGCATTCAATGAGGGGGGAGCCTTGTCCAACAGTGGACTTCTAACTCATGATGATGATGATGGTAATAGTTTGGGCTACCTAAACATAGCTATAAAACTATGAATTCATAGCACAATGATTATAAAACCTGTGTTAATCTAGGCCATGATTAATCTCTTCCAAATTCAATTCAAATCAGTAGTAGACGAGATTGAATAACAATGATCCAACTTTTGGCATTTATAATACCAGTAGGAAGTATCTCACCTAAATTATTTTTAGCCATCCTATATAGATAGGATATTCAGGAACCTGGAATGGAGGAATAAAGTCAGATTAACAACTTTATGCCGATGTTTAGTTGTAGGCACACATATTCTTAAAGCAAGTAAAACATATTCATCATACTAATATTATAAATGCAATAGTTTGTGAGTGTGTTTGTTACTTATGCACGCCCAAACTTTTTTTTTTGTGTTTTCATCTGCAATCATTTTCAACTTTTAGCAGGTGAGTTGTGGGTGAGAATTTTGTAGGAGAAACAATCCATTGATTCTTTCTCCTTCCGTTACAAATCGAGTTTGATTATGTGGTTTCTCTTTAGTCTTTGGATAGTTTATGATGTTCAGTTCCTCTGCCAGAGGGTTTGGATGGATGGCTAATCGTTTTTCTGTATGTTGCTGCAAACTTCTTTATTTCGGCGCTGACCGTGTTCATGTTTAGTTGTAAAACATATTCATCACACTAATATTATGAATGCAAAAGTTTGTGGGTATGTTTGTTACTTCTGCACGCTCAAACTTAACGCTTAAGCTGAACGGATTTGAGTGAAATTTGGAATGGAGATACCTTATACTCTGGATTAACACATAGGCTACTTTTCATCATTGTTCATGCGAGTGAAACCGCGGGGCGTAGCTAGTATTTTATATTTCTTGTAGATGTAAAACTAAGAACAGCAATAAAGGCTTCTTTTTTTTCATCAGCAAGGATGCTTACCTGTGGAGTTTCAAACAAAGCGGGTTCCTGTCTTCATCAGCGACTGTGTATATGTTAGACTCCTTGCCAACACCAATCTGGTTGCCGAACGAGGCTATTACTTTTCGATTTGTGAGCGCCTTAAGAGCCAAATAGTCATAGCCACCGTTTGTCAGCCGGTAACCATCATCTAGAATGAAACAGTTGTTATGAAAATAGATTTATTTAGAAAAAGTTATCTATTATGTTTGAAGGTACAAAGTGGCATACATTAATTTTTTATGCGTTAGCAACTTAGCAAGATTCAACTTACAATGTTTGCCTCTTTCATAGGTTAGCAATCTGTGTTTGCAGAGTTCCTTCATCAATTTGTGCACGCCACCGTGACGGAGGTTCGCTATAGATGCCACCAGAGATCCAGGAACCAGTTCGTGGTTCTTTTGGCCCATTTCCACCTAAAAACATTCATACAAACCAATGGTAGGCATACAGAAATTGAGGTTACTAACATTGTTAGCATAGCTCAGCACAAGAAAATTTCTTACCGCAGTGAGTACACGGAAATCTTCAGCGGTTAGGTAACGCAATATAGCCACATCTAGCTTGCCCATCGTGGAAAATCAATTAGTTTTCATGCGATTTACTTGATCAACGTGAGACCACAACCACAAATTACAATAAATAAGACTTTACTGACAGTTCAGACAGTATTTGATTCTTGACATTGACATTGAGCTCAGGCGGTGCCCAATGGTACTAGGTACTAATAATTTAGAGGCGATGTAAGTTAGATAATCTAAACGATGTAACGTCGTATTTGGATTTTCGGCCAGTTTTGTTCCAGATATCCGTTTTTTCCTAAGGTTTTTTCCAATCTGTCCCAACTTTACCAACAGTTCATGATCTAAATGTTTTGGACAACCGTTAGTGAAGTAGGTACGATTGCTGGAAGTACCTATAGTACAGGCAAATTAGCAAAAAGTGTGAATCTGGTGGACGGCGGGAAAAAACAAATTCCCGTAGTCCACCTAGGTGAACCAGGCAGGTGGACCACGGGCAATAAAGGAACCTAAATCGTGTAGTCGTGGATTCTTATGGAAACGTTAGATGACACGAAAAGAAGCTTATCCTAGGTTTGCACCGTTTCTGGCGCTTACGGAAGGCTTTTAAATATTAGGTACAAACTTAAAAAGGCCGTAAATTTAAAAATAGAAAGAAATTACTTGATGCAAGTTAAATTACGTATAGAGAGACTGTCTTAGTGCATTATGATTTTAATAAAAACCATGTGCATATACGGAACACAGTGTTGAACAAATGCATTTTCTGTAAATAAATACCAGTATAAGACTTCCGGCGGATGTAGTACTAATTAAATGAATAAGTTTAAGTCAATTTCCAGAACTACATTAATTTTCCCCGAAGTAGAGCGATAATAAAATATGGAAACGTGCCTTCCGTGAGACGCACCAAGGTGCAAGCCTGGTAATGTATTTCAAACATTTTTCTGATAATTCTATCAATTTGCACCGACTACCGTAATTTTCCCGGAGCCGCAATACCCAAAAAAAGTTTTTTTTGTAAATGTTTTTTTTTTGTATTTAAAAAATACTAGGTGCAAATGTAGATCATAACGGTTCAAAGTCTATGCCAAATTGCACCGACTACTTCTATTTCCCCCATTAAGTTACGGATATTTTAAGGTTTTTCACCCTATTTCACCCTCACGTGAAATTCACTCAATTATTCAATTATTCGTTTTCACGTGGTGAAATTACTGATGCTTATTATTAGAGGTGATTTTTAAGCCATACAAAACAATTAGAAAAGTTTTCATGACTACATCTAATTAGTTCCACACTTGTGCAAAAAATCACCTAATTTGACTGTACTACTACCGAATTTTTAGATTTTTACGTTTTCGATTTTACCTAATATCTCAGAAACTACACTTAGTAAAAATACTAATAAAACAGTTTTCAAATGTCCGACCAAAGCGCTTTCATTAAACACCCCACATGATCGGACTGTCTTTTTTTTACCCCAATACTTGGACCCCAATATCTTGGGTCATTTCCAGTCCTCCGATCGGAACTCCGATTGGTAGGAGTGGGATTTTTTTTCCCGTAACTCATCAACCCCCGACCGATATAGCTCATAACCTTACCTACAATGAGCTATATCGGTCGGGGGTTGATGAGATATTGGGGTCCAAGAGGGGATAAAAAAAAACGGTTGTCTGTAAAGTCGGTTTACTGACGATAGTTCAACGTGTCAACGTCGTTATTGTGCTTCTTTGTCGCTCGTTCCGCGCTCGCGCGCATACGGCGTTAGCACGTCGCATATATACAGTGGTGGTCATATAATTAAGAACGCTGATATAATGGGAAGATTTTTTCCAACTAAGATGCAAAACTAATTGTATGCATTTGTTTTTATTTCTCTCGGTATCGTAAAACATTTCCATATTACCACTGTATTCATTGATACACATGATTGGCTTAAAATCAATAGGCAAACTTTTTACACTACTTTTAAACAAAGTATTCCTTATTACTGGCTGGTCACGTAATTAAGAACGCTAAGTAGTTTATACCTTTATTCAAATTTAAATAGAGAACACTAAGTCGATTTGTTACTGTTTGTATAATTTTGGCGCCATTACGTGCTGTAAAAGATTAAAGGTGATTGCTTCTTTAGAAAAAACAATGGGAAAAAATAAAAGTTGTGATAAATCTACAAGGGAAGTAATAATAAAACTTCGCCGGAAGAATTGGTCTTATAAAAAGATAGCCGACCATCTGCAATGTTCAAAAACGATGGTTTTCCACGCTGTAAAGCATTTTGCTACGTATCAAACTACTTCGAATGTTCCACGTGTACCTAAACAGAGAAAAACAACTCCTCGAGATGACCGAAACATCGTTCGTATGGCAAAACAAAATCCTTTTAAAGGGTCCAATGAGCTTAGAAAAGAATATTTTGGTGAAAACAACCCTTCAGCAATCTCAGCACGCACTATTCGAAGACGTTTGGTAGAAGAAAAATTGCACGGTAGGATAGCAAGAAAGGTACCCATGTTAAAACTTTGCCACAGGCAAGCCCGGCTTGCATTTGCGAGAAAGTATGAAAACTGGACTGTGCAACAGTGGAAAAATGTACTTTTTTCTGACGAGACGAAAATAAACAGAGTATGTTCTGATGGAAAACGATATGTACGACGTCCCCCGAATACAGCATTCGACCCAAAGTACACGAAAGTTACATTAAAGCACGGTGGTGGAAATGTGAAAATTTGGGGTTGCTTTTCTGGACATGGTGTAGGACCTGTAAAGTTGATAGAAGGTAACATGGATCAGTTCCAATACAAAAATATACTGGAAGAAACAATGTTACCATACGCTGAAGACGTTCTACCGGTCATTTGGACATTCCAGCATGACAATGATCCAAAGCACACTGCACGCACCGTAAAGGAATTTCTTACAGCGCAATTAGTTTCTGTCTTAGACTGGCCTGCTAACAGTCCAGATCTAAACCCAATAGAGAATCTGTGGTTTGAAGAAAAGAAAAAGGTTTCAAATACAAAGTGTAGAAATTTAAGAGAGCTGAATGACGTTTTTTTAGAAGAATGGAACTCTATTTCTCTTGCGAAATGTCAAAAATTAATAGAGTCAATGCCTCGCCGGTGTAAAGCTGTAATTAAAAGCCGTGGATATGCTATTAACTATTAATTTTAGTTAAATATTTATTAAATTTCTTTTTATGTTTCCTGTGCTACATAATATTGTGATTTTTTAAAGCTAAGTGTCATACAAAACAATTCCCGAGCAGTTAAATAAATCGTTCTTAATTATTTGTCCAGTTTCAGTACTATTTGAATGTGTTACTTTGATAAAATCAATAAAATGTGCAAAAAATAGTTAGCGATTTCATACTTTATTCTTAAGTCAGGTTGCTCTATTAATGTGACTATTATATAACATAACTAGTTGCTTCTCAGAAGGTACACATCTCTGTGTATGATACGATTTAAATAAAAAACTTCTAGAACTTCAAATCGTTCTTAATTATATGACCACAACTGTATATATATATATATATATATATATATATATATATATATATATATATGTATATATATATATATATATATATATACGTTTTGCGAGGTGACGCATGACGAGGTAACGACGCATTAGTCATGTTTTTTCGAGCGTGCAGCCGGCTCCAT
The DNA here is from genome assembly GCA_951392215.1 of Epirrita christyi. Taxonomy (NCBI): domain Eukaryota; kingdom Metazoa; phylum Arthropoda; class Insecta; order Lepidoptera; family Geometridae; genus Epirrita; species Epirrita christyi. The sequence goes on from OX595849.1 coordinate 1,890,022, forward strand.
CGATTTATAAGACGTTGACACGTCAAAAAAAGACAGTCAGGCTAACAGTTTGGAATAATTTTGTCCAAACAGTTAGATCATCGAACTTTTGGTAGGACAGATTGGAATAAACGGGACAAACATACATAGGTGCATACAAATGCCGATTCATCCAATCCATGACACAGAGAATAGGTACACAGAAAATAAACAATTTATTTTACATACTCTTTATAAAAATAGCCGACTGAAAAATATAATAAAATAAATAAAGTACTCACACAATTTAAGTGCTTACGACCAAACATTGACAATTCGCAGTCTCTTTCAATATAAAGTAAGTAGGTAATAATTAAAGATAAGTACGATTGATGAAGTTACTAAACAAAACCTCAGTTAACTCTCGAATAAGACCATATCAGGAAACGACAAAGCAGCGAAGACTGTTAAAACCAGGATAGAATACACAGTCACTAATATATCTCTCTTAATGTTTATCGCAGATTCAAAATCCATCGCCCGTACAGTGTATTTCTTCTTTTTATTGGCTACAATACTTTTATTCTCCTGTATTATTTGTACCAAGGTAGGAGAAACTATTTCACAGCACACGTTCAGGTCAGTCTTTTTGGAATCTTTCAGTTTCACATTAGATTCAGCTTGGGGCAGTTCTATGATCCTCTTGATGGATTGGCTGTTGAAGAATGTGTTGGAATACAGTGAATTGTAGTCGTTGAAAGATATCATGGACTGATTGGACGGTTCGCTGATAACGCCGATGAGAGATTTCGTGACATTAGTGCTGTGGGTAACAGTAATCGGCAACAAAGAAGGCACGTCCGTGAAAGTATTGACCAATCCCCTCTCGCTTACGTTCACGTTCACTTCTTTGTCAACAAAAACGGGCTTGATCACTTTAGGCTTGGCAATAATGCACCCGCTACTGCCTTCGCTGGATATGTAGAAGGAGCAAATACTAGGGTGAGACTCCAGCTGCCTCAGTTTGTTATGAGACATCATAGTCATAGACGCCATGTCGCGAGGTCTACCATTCTTAGGGACGGCAGAGTTGCTCACAAAAGTTTCTAGCTCGGTGCAGTGTGGCTCTTTGCCTGGGTTTTGACACGTTATTTTTTGTATTTCGTTCAGGAGTCCCACCAACATATCCAATGATGTAGTGTAGTCAACATTGTCCGAAATGGGTGATCCACCCGTTTCCTTAGTATCATTATTTTCGTAGGTTTCGGGCTTTTCTATTGTTGGCGATATTTCTTCAGCAAGATTTACAGATTTATCGGTAACTTTAGGCAATTCCTCAACGTTTAGGACGTCCAAAAGTTTTTCAGAAGTTTCTGCAGTAATTTCTGTACAGACACTGGTAACTTTCGATAGAGCTTCAACTTCTACCTGGGCAGCCTGCTCGAATTTCGGATCCTGGTGAACTACTTTGAAGCAATGGCTAATTTTATCTGATTTGCAGGCTTTCGTATCAAAACCGTTTTCAGGAATAGCAGTTTTGGATACGTGTAACGTTTTAAGCTCAAGTTTCGATCTACAGTCTGGTTGGTAGAGGGGAAATGCGTATCCGACAGTCGACATCTGCATCGGGATCTGAGCGAAGTTCCAGTTTAGATGGGAGTTGGAAAGCACGGGAACAGCTTTCAAATCGTGCAAGCTTTTAGCACATTTGCTGTTTTTCAAGTTGGATACTGTCGATTTGACGAGCACGGATGCCTCGTCTCCTGACTGCAAGAGGAAGACTTCTTTCATCGACTGTTTGGGGGTTAACGTCAAGTTTTTGTTCCGTAACCGCTTATGAAAAGCTCCTGATATTTGGTTATATAACGCATTTTCTAGTTTCTTCAGCTCTGTATTCGAATTGAACTGTTGCAGATTGTGGTTCAGCGCGCCCGGGCTTTCCAAGATGTCGTCTAATTCTTCCGGTTTGTTCTCATCGTGGCATTCGACTGCTGTTTTCAAGTTGTTGTCTTCAAGTATGTCAATATTGTATTCTGAGTCGGTACACTCGTCTCTTAATACGTAGTCAACGGATAATTCGTTACTGTTTTTGCGGCTGATTTTGGGGGTGGATTCATGGTCCTCGGGGAGGGAGGAGAGCGGGCAAGCGTCCATGATGGCCATGTTGTCGATGATGTAGTGTAACTTCTTTCCGAGTTCGTTGGCCTTCTCGGAGAGCGGGCTTGATATCCCTGACGCTATAAAATAAAGCTTTTTTTAAGAGCTGTAGCCCCGTATAAGGCGTCTCTGTTTATGACCCCTGATATTTGTATCAATAGGCGGAGTCGCTTCCCACAATGTCTAGTATGGCGTAGGTTTTTTTTGTTAGTAGTAGAACTTCTTGTGAAAGAGTTCGTCCGGGGAAGTACTACCACCGTACCTATTTCTGCCGCCAAGCAGTAGTGTTCGCATTGCTGTGTTTCGGTTTGAAGGGTACGGGTGCCGGTGAAATTACAGGCACATGAGACTTTTCATCTTTATGTCTCAGGGTCGGTAGCGCGCGTGTGATGCCTCTGGTGTTACAAGCGTTCATAGGCTGCGGCAACTGATTTCCATCTGGTGGGCCGTAAGCTTGTCTGCTTGCCAAGTAGCATAAAAAAAAAAAACAAAAGGTTTGAAAATTTAGTAAGCGTTTTGGCACTTTTGTTAAGTGTCGTAACTTGCTGGTTCATCATCATAGAAGTCCACTGCTAGATATAGGCGACCCCCAAGTTGGGGGCCCCAACTATAGCTGGATACCCACTTAGTAATCTCTGGCTCAGCAATACATGAACTGTGACATTGCGTTTCGTACGTCGTCCTGAGACTTAAACATGACATAAGATTCTGTTATATCACTGCGCATAAATACGAGCATTACCAACTGCTTAATAGTACAGGCAAAATAGCAAAAAGTGTGGACCTAAGTCGTGTAGTCGTGGATTCTTATGAAAACGTTAGATGACACGAAAAGAAGCTTATCCTAGGTTTGCACCGTTTCTGGCGCTTACGGAACCCTTTTAAATATTAGGTACAAACTTAAAAAGGCCGTAAATTTTAAAATAGAAAGAAATTACTTGATGCAAGTTAAATTACGTATAGAGAGACTGTCTTAGCGCATTATGATTTTAATAAAAACCACGTGCATGTAGGGAACACAGTGTTGAACAAATGCATCTTCCGTAAATAAATACCAGTATAAAACTTCCGGAGGATGTAGTACTAATTAAATGAATAAGTTTAAGTAAATTTCCAGAACTACATTAATTTTCCCCGAAATAGAGCGACAATAAAATATGGAAAAGTGAGACGCACCAAGGTGCAAACCTGGTAATGTATTTCGATCATTTTTCTGATAAGTCTATCAATTTGCACAGACTAAATTAATTTTCCCGGAGCCGCAATACCCACAAAAAGTTTTTTTTGTAAATGATTTTATTTTGTATGTTCCGTATGTCGGATTTAAAAAATACTTGGTGCAAATGTAGATCATAACGGTTCAAAGTCTATGCCAAATTGCACCGACTACTTCTATTTCCCCCATTAAGTTACGGATATTAATAAGATTTTCACCCTATTTCACCCTGTTCCGGAGGGTGAAATTACTGATGCTTATTATTAGAGGTGATTTTTAAGCCATACAAAACAATTAGAAAAGTTTTCATGACTACATCTAATTAGTTCCACACTTTTGCAAAAAATCACCTAATTTGACTGTACTATAGTGGCAGAAAGCTATGGTGGTATAGTAGTCCCACGGGCGGTCTTACATGCAGGCCTATGACGGGATGAGCCATACCAGTCCGATCGGGCAGTGTGGGCCTAACGGGCACTTTCGCGATCTACCTGATGGCCATTCCCGGCCTAGTGATAGTATCTCATAGTTAGATGTCACGGTAGGAGCGGCACGCGAGAATGCTGGCCAGCAGCGGCAAAGGTATCCATCCGTAGTGGCACTTCAAGTACGACTTCGAGTCTAGTAATGGTGTCTCACATAATTTGATGTCGCCGGGTAAGAGTGGCACGCGCGACTTTTGCCCGCCCAGCAGCAGTGAGCTCTGCAGCGGAGAGCTCTGCAGTGGAGAGGGTGTCCGTTCGTAGTGGTTCATCAAGTACGACTCCATCGCCATCATCTTTTTTCTACGACAAAACAGTTGATAATTGCAACAGATTGTAAAGTAGCTGAAAAGATTGTTATACCTACATAGTTTCCAAAGGTTTTGGTAAAAAAGAAGTACTTAAAATACGGAACAGTGAGCAAGATCCTTACACATTTTCCGGCGTATCAGAAACGCTATGTTTGTGGGACAAGGGAGTTGGAACCGGAGGCTTCCTAATCGGGCTACTTCTGGGCGAGAGACGCTTACTCCGTGGCTTATCTAAAAATTGAACACAAAACTGTATGGTGGGTTAGTAACATCAAAAAGCAAAATATCTAGTCCTAGAGACAGTAATGAAAATTAATTCAGGGAATGTATTCGCCGGTCTACTGTTGAACGCGGTCGCGGGCGGTGCTCATGATGAAGAGGCTTCTGAACTCAGTCTTGAAAGGTCAGCAAAAGTGACGAAAAACAGTGGTAATTAGCCGTTTTTCAATTTCAAATATAGTAACGGAATGTAATTATTTGCGGAGGGCGTCAGTCAGTGCCACACAGGCATAAATATTCGTTTCAAATTAGCCCACAGGAGCAGCACCATGATCATCTACCGTTATAAATCCACTGCAGCAGTCCAGCAGGCTGCTAGACATAGGCCTGCACAGAATGTCCCGTTGCGACGATGCAATCCAATTATTTTTTGTGAACGTTCCGATGCCATCTGTCCATCAAGTGGGAGCTGTCCTATACTTGATGTACCGATTGTTTTCCGGTATGTGGTCACCACTCGAGAACATTCATTCCCAGACGGTAAATCAGTTCTACGAGTTATATGGCCTGCCCATTGCAACTTCAAGATGCAAATTCTGAGAGCTAACGGATCACGTACCTACCAGAAACTCCGAGGATAGCTTAAACTGATTACATTGGTTGAGTTTTATGCTCATAGATATCTGAAGTTTATGCCAGTGAACAAAGTTTCCACAGTATGATATTCATAGGCGTGAGAGAAACAAAACGAAATACCAGCCTAAAGGCGTAAGTCGCTTAGCAAAACAAAGATATAAACAAATTCACCTTTACACACCTATTGACTGCACTGAATTAGGTGGCTGTTTCACTGATACATTGGACGTTAGTTCCCGTCTCACCCTGTTCTTAGAGTTAGGGGAGCCTACGTTTCTTATTATTGGCTCAATGACTGGTGAAGACGGGCTTGCTGTTGCTAATCTTTGTAGTCTGTCTGCCATCAAGTTCTTCCCATATTTGTTGTGATATTCCTCGCTATGAGCTTGTACGTAGGATCTTTTCGGTTGCGCTAAACTGTTTAGCCTAGAATTAAACTTCGAAGGCCCTCGAACAGCTTCCCCTCTCGCTTCTTTAGCTTCATCTAATATATCGACAAGCTTCTTCTTTGTAACTTTGTCTATATGCTTGTCGTCGGAAGCTATTTGCTGGGGAATTTTAGCGAGCTCCATCGGAGTAAGTGGTCTGGTCCGCTTGTCTCTATTAGTTGTAATCTTTTTGTCTAAATCGTTTTCTTTTAAATGCTGATCGAGCCGGGAATTTCTTCTAAAGGAATGTTGTCGAGAAAGTACAGTCTTGCCATCGCTTGACACAAAATCTGTTTTTTTGTGAAGTTTCGCGTCCGGATTGGTCTTTTGTCTAGTTTTCTGTACGTGGTCGAATTCGTGGAGTAATTGAGAGATCGCTTTCAAAGGATTTTCCGACACAGGTTTCGGTGGTAGGTTGATGATAAACCCTTTGCGATCTTTCTTTAATCTATCCGTTTCTAACTTTGGACCTTGCAACTTCGAACTGATTATAACTTTCGGTACAACAACAGCTGTTTGCGCTTTCTTGCGCGTGGCTCTTGGTCTTGCATTCTCAGGAGTCGTTTTTTCGAAGCTGAAGCAGCTGGCACTGGGTGAGGTAAGGTGATGTTTCAAACTGGTCCCACTTTCACTGCCTTGAATAGTGGAATCACCTGTAGCAGCATCGTACTTCTCAACAGTTCTCAAATTTAGTTTACTTGTAGAAGTTTTCAGATCAGCAGTGCTTACTTTTCCGAGTTTGTTCATCAAACTGTACAGTTTATCGATGCTTTTTCTGCATTCAATTGTATGTTCTTTAGATTCACAATCGTCAAGTTCACGTGTAGTTGCACTACTTGATTTTTCTGAGACTTTAATTTCTTTTGGAGAAATATCACTGGAGCAACCAGCATCTTTGCTGTTGTTGTAAACATCATTGTATTCTATTCTGCAATGAAAACCATAGTTATTTATATCTGGAAGCAATAGGTACCTCCTCAAGGCACGATGGTTTTTGGTCACCGCAGTCGCCTTGAAGGTTGCCGTTTGGCCGATTAGACTTTTTAGGAACTAAAATGGTCTATTGTGAAGCCAAACGGGTTAAAATCAAGGGGGCCAAGATCCATCATACGTAGTACTTGTAAATACCAGTAGGTATTTTCAGTAAATTACTTTTTTTGCAGTAAGACGTTACATGCCCATAATAATAATAATAAGAAACTCTTACTTTTGGTGTTGTTTGTCTTCAACAGTTTCATCCTTCTTGTCCGTATCGGAAGGTTCTATGAGTTGCGACAGAAAAGTTACATTCGCACTGAACTCATTGAATACGGCTGACGTGGACGGCGAGGACGCATCCCCGACATCCGTGTTCTCAGCCTTTTTCATCATGTACATCATCTCAGTTTCCATATCGTCCAAGTAGTTTGTATTTACGAATTTCTTGCTGATTTTTTCTGACGTCAAATTAGGAGTTTCTAAATATTCTTCTGTTATCTGCTCTATTGGAACTTCAATAGTTAGAGAATTATCGTTCAAGCCTTTACGTAGTTTAGTTTTAGATGAATGGTCTTCCGCACTTTGGCCGTAGATAGAATTGTAAAAAGACTTGTTGGTGATCGAGAGTTTTGTGACAGAGCTTGAAGCTTGCGGTGTGGCTGCTCCTTTACCATATTTGCGTTTACTAACTTTAGCATTTTCGCCCAAAGCCATTTTCTTCCTCTCTCGCTTGTCTCGTATTTCGAGAAGCCTCTTTCGTTTCTTTTCCTCCATGATATAAGACTGATTTTCATACGGCGACTTTATTCTAGCTCTCAATGGCGACTTTATTCCAGCTCTCAATGGCGATTTCTTCTTAGAGCTAATGTTCAAGGGTACATCTTCGTTTTCTTCTGGCAAAGCAGACTGCATGGTTAGTTTATGCATGGTTACGCGAAGTTCGTCAGGGGATACGAGATTGAAAGTCGCTTCGTGACGAATTTGGAATATGCCAGGGCTATCTTCCAAAACGTCTCTGACAGCGATACTTGAGTCACTAGAATACTGGTTGCTGGTCAAATCATAAGGGAGAAAACACTCTGTATCACTAAACGGGTAATCATTGGTTTCAATATTTGATTCATAATTCAGTGAACCATGATCTCTGATAACCTTTTCGTCAATTACAGTTTTTGGACTGTCATCGCTGATACACTCAATGTAAGTGTCTGTTTTTTCTTTTTTAGAATCAAAATCATCGAATTGAATGTCATCGTTCGAATTTTTGTAAGTCAAGGGAAGAATATCTGGTGTGCGTAAATCTTGCACAGCAGGTGTTTTTTGTAAGATCATAATCGAGCTGATGTTACTAATCACTTGTCCAGTTTGCGATCGCTGCAGTTTAAGTACCACATCTACTCTAGATTCATCCTCTCCATCATTTTCCTGTTTCTCCCTTTTGCAACTGATGATCAAATTGTCGTCTAAACGCTTACTAAAAAGCCTGTATGATCCGCAAATCAGTTTGGGTATTTCAACAACGATTTTCTTCTCCAAGATTTTGGATAGCGAACGAACATCCATTTCGGAATGAACTATGTCATCCCAAGTCGCGTTTCCTTTTTTCTTGCATTCAACATGTAAGGGGATACTGGTCGAGGTAGCTAGAACTTTGGTGTTGTTGTTTTCTTGAGTGTCTTTCTTATTGACTTTCTCCCACTTCTCCTTCGCGCGGTCGGTCAGATAGTCTCCGTTGCTAATACGCTTCAACTGTTCGATCGTGTGCTGGACGTATTTTATGATATTGTCCATGTAGAAGTTGTAGTTATCTTCTAATCTTTTACAGCAGATATAGTCTAACAGCGATGCTGGAAACAGACTCTCGAATTCGCTGCAACTAGACATGACGTTCAGATTTTTTAGATGTTCTTTTATGTAAGGATCTTTAAAGATAAACTGTCTGTTATAAGCCGTAGTGAGATCCGATGCCTGAATTTCGATTCCACCAAGTTTATGGCAGAGGATGTTATCGAACGATCCATTGTCGAAGAGGTTCAACCTTTCCTGGTTGATTTTGAAGACGTTTTGTAAGTCCTCGTTGCTGAAATTTTCGCTGATATCAGAGTCGGATTCTGGTTCGTCGTTATACACGACGGTTTCCACGTGTTGGTTGGGCTTCCTGCGTCGGACTTCGGTCGCGTCATTCATAAGGCGCGTGCCTATATCTATATTTTTGTACAGGAGGACTAGGTCTTGGGTTGTTAGGGGATCCACATCTGTAAGAACAAGTTACATGCTATTAATATTAATCATTCATAGGCATGCACATATTGCACATTAATCGCGTTACGAAATTAAAATATCTGGGACATCTATAAATTTTATGATATCTTGATGTATAACAATGACTTGATGAATAACATTAGCTATAAATACCTTTCTAATAATTATAATACCTACGGATTGTATAATTATCCAAAGCAAACAATAAGCCTTATGCTTGGCAGGCGGATTAAGTAGTCAGGTGGATGCTGCAACCTTGTGTCATCCCTTACTACATGGACTTACCCTTAATAGTAGCAGGTAATTATAACTTTACTTTGATTTTTAATCTTAGACAAAGAAATAGCAAATATGCCACTGTGTGTATATTATTAGGTGTCATGTATATAATGTTTTTATTTTTTTACTTTTTGTTTTGGCGTTGGAGTATCATCTGTCTTAAAATATGTACTACTGAACAGTATTTATTTTTCATATAACTTTTTCAAAAACTCAATTTACGCAATAATATATACTATTCTGATTTTATATTTTATTGGGTTTTGGCTAGCAAAAAATCCTATCTAATTTCTGGGAAAATTTAGTAGCCTACTACCTAAACGTATATTTTTAGCTCTGTTAACCTTTGTTAACAAAAAATGTCTTAGATTAATAATCAGAGTATAGGTAATTATAACTAGGATAAAACTGCCGACTCACCGTTGTCGTCAAAATGCCGGTTCTTCGTCATAAGCTCGAACAGTTCACTGGCCGTTTGGTACTCGTGCAAGTTGACCTGTCCTCCCTCGACCCCAACCCCCTCACCCTCTCCCGCCCCCTCGGTCTCAGCAGTTATTCTACTTATTAACATACTCCCTACCTCCGCATGAATTTAACTCTTTAATTTTTTTTTACTAAAAACGACGTAAAATGCAGATGAACAATAATCCTACAAAATCACAATGTAAAAAACAGATTTATTGCAAATTTTTATTGAATAAGATAAATTTCAAAAAACGGAATTTGGCGTGTGTCATATTGTTTAAAAATGGAATGTTTTGTGGGACACAAAAAGTCTCAATGCAATGTCGATATGGCCAAAGAGTTTTAATTCTACCTACACTATTTTTTGCATCTCATTATTAATAATTTCATCACGTCGTACTGGGCGTTCACCGTTCAAAATACGGGTTTTCAGAATAATTCTTAGATGTCCTACTCTTAGAAGAAAAAGTAAATTTAAAAAATCAAAAAAGCAAAACAATACTGAAAAGAAAAAATAAGTTTTTTAAAGTTGTGTGATTGTTTTTGGGAAACAATGAAAAATAGTAAAAAAATTAACACTATTAGTCATAGTAAATTAAATAAAAATAGTAAGTAAATATTAGTAAGTAAATATTAGTCGCAGCAAATGTTTTTAGGTGCTTTAGTCCTTATTCTAAGGTTTAATTGCTTATTACCTCAGATAGTCATTATTCTAATCTTATTACGCTCGTTACTGGTAAAAAATAATTGATATGACAGTAATTTGATAACTTATTTAAAATTTTATCAAAAGTACCAAAACATCGGTATTCTTCTAAAAATCACTAAGTGTGCACATCAAAAAAACTTTCGGCCATACACTGTGAGGCTTGAATTTGTTGCATTGCGGCACCCCCACCTCCTACCGGAAACATATCGAGTTACCAATAACCGCGTATAACAAAACGGGAAACCACCTACCGCGGAGCAAGGCCATTATTATTATTGATAATAAATAAGTTAAAAATAAGCCTGCCAACTAAACTAAAAACTCCACTGTAAAATCAAAACAGCTTTAGCTCCATAAATAAGTAAATTTTAATAAAATAATTAACATAAGTACAATTTGCGTATAATAAATTAGAATACTGCGTTATTTGCGGAATCTTAGACATGAATCAACAAGCAAAAACAATTCGAATAAAATCAGTCTTAAAATTAACATTCAATGACGTTCAATTATCCCACTATTCTTGAGTTTCTTATTTATTAAAAGAGCAACGTATACATATGTCTGCCTATACAAATTTTCTCGAAAAAACTCTAAAGATTTTGATGAATTTCACAGGATAGGGAATTTTGAGACCGAGAAAGCAACCCAACTTGGTCTTACAGCCGGGAAAAATCCCAATTCCAGATAAATTATCTGTGAAAAATTCCAGCTCCCGAGCAGTCGTTTAATATTGGTCTTTGTTGGGGTTGTATGAGGTTTTTAAGGGGTTTCTCCAAGTTTTAGGAGACTTGCAGGGGTATTTGAGGGGATTTAGGGTTTTTTAGAAGTTTGTCGGAGTCTTAGGCTAAAGATTTTTCGTGATTTGTGGGGGATTAAGAGGTTTTTAGGGGTTGTAGGGGGTTTTACCATTTTCCGAGCAAAGCTCGATAGTCCACTAGTAATAAATAAATCGTGCAACATACTAATTAATAATATACAGATCTGTAATTAATATCTCATATTACGTTACAATCTTGCAAATGAGAAGAATTAAGAAATTAGAGAACTGCTCTCGATTATGTGCAACACTATCTAAAAGTTGTATCTGATCTCTTATGCTGCGCTTCAATTATAGCGAGCTCTTTCTATTAGTCTCAAATAAGAGGGACAGTGATAATTTTAGCGCGTCATTATTATTTTATGTTTTCCCACGTATTTGCTTACAATATAAAATACAGTATACTTATACCCTTTTTCACGGACCAATACTTAATTTACGAATTACACTAAAGCCGGGTTTTCACAGTACGAGTGCACTCGGACCGAGATAGCTCGGGTGGATGTATACGAGTTATGTCGTATAGGAGTGCGTTCGTATTGCGGTTTACACGCAATAGTGCACTTGTATTAAATTGTGATCATTTGTTACGTTAATTCCACTTTTTTTTGGGGAGGAGTTGACATAAAATGGATCCGAGTGAACTGGAAATATAGAGCACGGCCCGAGTCTACTCGGTTTGGCGGCCGGCGTCCGAGTGGGCTCGGATTACGTGTTTACACGATACGAGTAGCGTCCGAGTAAACATCCGAGCTCACTCGGTCCGAGTGCACTCGTACTGTGAAAACCCGGTTTAAAGCAACATCTTAGGTAAGTGCAACGCCTTTTTCATTATTAATTGTACGTCCAAGAGAGATAAGCATAAGCTTAGGAGCTGTGAAAATTCAGTGCATACGGGCATGAGGCATTTAAAAATTAAAGGTTTTTACGAAAAACCGTTAGATTTGACATGGTACCGCTTAAAAGTTTCCGTAATTAGTTGAAAGAAATCGGGAATTAGTAACCTAGACATCTGATATTTGTTTGTTAACGTTTAAGATTATTTCGCATATTTGGATACCATTATAGAGCTATGGTAAACTTTAAACACGAGAGGAATTCATTTATCTAGCCTCTCTTAATGATTAACATACATACATACATACATAAAATCACGCCTGTTTCCTGGAGGGATAGGCAGAGACCACAGATTTTCACTTGCTACATCCTTACATACGTATTTAGCTTCATTCACTCTCATTACATTCATATATTCACGTCGGTTAAGGGTACTTTTGACCTAACCTTTCTCCAACACGTAACAATTAAGGAATTAGCGGTGCGATCTCCTAAGTTATACATATTTTCCCTATGAAGGAGTCCTAAACAGTGATTCTAGAAGTTCAGGCTCCGACAGATCCTTCTTGTATTGTTGCGCCAACTCCTGGATCAGATGGCGCCTGCGCACGTGGGGTGGCTGGTATCTAAAATAATAGTCTACACTGAAAACTCCATACTTACGATTTTATATTTATTTTAACATTTCACACAAATTAATACGAGGCGACGACCTCTGTGGCGCGGCGGGTGAGAATCCGGCTGAGATGCGAGAGGTACCATGGTTCTCGTAGTTCCTGATACCCACGTCACAGGGAATCCTAATGTGGAATCATGACTACGTTTGTGACTATTGGGTGTAGTAATAGTAAGTGTAATAGTGGTAGGAGGAGTTAATTTTAATAGCATTATCTACCACTACGATAATTACGATTAATCTGTGTTCCTCTGCAAAGTATAGAGAGTAGAGATGGCCAAGTAGGCTCTCCGGGCTCCACTGTGTGGTAATTCAGCAGGGCGATTCTAAAACGTCGGAAACGTTTCTGATCGGATTCGTTAGTTTTTCATTTCGATGTGGTAAGTAACTAAAACAATTTTCTCTAGTAAAACACAGTAAAAAACAATAAAAATGGTATATTACTGTGTTTTACTGGAGAAAATTGTTTGAGTTAATTGCCACATCGAAATGAAAAACTAACGAATCCGATCGGAAACGTTTCCGACGTTTTAGAATCGCCCTGCAGGTCCATTTACATACAATATTATATTGTAATACAAGGGCCGTAAGCGATCAATTACACCCGAGGTAATTTGGGGTACAAGCAATCGGAAGCATAAGCATATACATAACATAACACCCAACAGTCACATACGTAGTCACCTAGGGTGGGAGTTAGTGTTCTATTACTGCACAACATTATCATGACATACCTAACCTTAGCATCTATGGTAATTAACTGTTTAAGTTAACCTAATTGTTTAACTGTATGTTATGTATTTTCATTAAGTTTCATAAATAAATTATTATTATAATGATCCCATATCAAGATTTCCTGTGTCGTGCTTATCAGGAACTACGAGTACCATGGCACCATATTTTTTTTTATGCTACTTGGCAAGGCACACAAGCATACGGCCCACCTGATGGAAAGTAGTTACCGTAACCTATGGACGCCTGCAACACCAGAGGCATCACACGCGCGCTACCGACCCTGAGACATAAAGGTGAAAAGTCTCATGTACCTGTAATTTCACCGGCATCCGTACCCTTCAAACCGAAACACAGCAATGCGAGCACTACTGCTTGGCGGCAGAAATAGGTACGGTGGTAGTACTTCCCCGGACGAACTATTTCACAAGAAGTTCTACTGCTAACAAAAAAACCATAACACCCAGACCCGGAACAAATATTTGCAGATCATACAACTATATGTCTCGCAGCGGGAATTAAACCCGCAACAACTCGCATTTCAGCCGGCTACTCGCCCGCCACGCCACAGAGGTCGTCGAATATAATGTCACTCACAGATCCGTATTGAGTCTGCCCCGCCTGGCAGCGTCCAGCGCCGCTCGCCTCAGACAGTCGGGCAGCAGTCTCGGCGCGAGCAGGGCGCCGTCACCGACGACGCCGCCCGGGCTGCGCACGCGCATGAGCCCGCAGCGCCTCGCGCTCACACACACCGTGCTAACTTCGTGTCGTCGCCACGGCAGACCGGTTTCACAGTAGCGCAGCAGATCGTCTGCAAAGAAATTATTGGTTCAAATTCCACACCTCTCCAACGGAAACTCTGAAATAGTTCGGCACGTGTTTCGCCTCTCAACGAAGCATCCTTAGCACACTAACAACAACTAATAATAATAATAATAATAAATGCTGGACATTTCACACAACATTATCTAGCCCCATGCTATGCAAAGCTTGTGTTATGGGTACTAGATAACTGATATACTTAATACAAAACATTACATAGATAGATATTTTTTTATTATACATAGAAAAATACCCAGAACACCCTAAACAAATATCTGCAGATCGTACAAATATTTGATCGATATTTGATCCGAGGCGGGAATCGAACCCGCAACCTCCTGCGTCGCAGGCGAACCTTCACCCGCAACGCCACAGAGGTCGTCGAACAACTGCGCGCATTGAGTCAACTGTTTCCTGAGGATGCTTCGTTGAAAGGCGAAACACGTGTCGAATTATTTCAGAGTTTTCGTTGGAGAGGAGTGGATATTGTTAGTATTATATAAGAATACCAGACCAGTGGTTTGTTTAGTGCATCCCACTATCTAGTAGAGAGTTACGGGTTCGATTCCTGCACGGTTGGTATTATTTTTATTATTATGAGCCACGGGCTCATAATAGTGTCCGACTGCAGCGCAAAGGTCTTCGTCTACAAAGAAAGTATTGGTTCTTTATTTATCGTCACTGGTTCTTTTGGTCTCCATCAGGTCAGTGCCAGTTCATCATCATCATCATCATCATCATCAGCTTGTAGAAGTCCACTGCTGGATAGACCTGCACCCTAGAACGCCGCAATGAACGGCCTTAAGCTACCTCCATCCACCGACTTCCTACGACGTTTATAATGTCTTCAGTCCATTGAGTGAATGGTCTTTCTATACCACGTCGTCCGGATTGTGTTCACCACTGGAAAACCACGTAGCGAACCCCAAGCATAGCTCTCTTCATAGCTCGCATTAATTCCAGAAAAGTTTATATAGCAGTTCTGTTTTATTTAACACCTTAAGCTTTAGAACCTCACCAAAAAGCAAACCAAGGCCTCTTGATATAATATGCTACACGCTGGCTTAATCAGGAGGGCTATTCTAAAACGTTCGGATCGGGTTTCCGATCGGATTCGTTAGTTTTTAATTTCGATGTGGTAAGTAACTGAAACAATTTTGTAACACTTTTCTCTTAAACTGTGTTTCACGAGAGACTACTAGCCACATCGAAATGAAAAACTAACGAATCCGATCAAGTCAAAAAAGTCAAAAAGAACTTTATTCATTGAAATCACAAGGATCATTTTGAATCGTCTTATATAAATTAAATTACTCCTGTTCCAACGCGACCAAGCCTAGAAGAATCAGGTAACAAACTCGGCTTGACTTACATAAATGGTCCGTCTTACCACTAGGTGAGAAGCGCCTGTGTGGTGCCTCGGAGCAAGGAGTTGCTGATACATAGTAAATGAGAACTTAAAAACCTTAGGAAGGTAGTCATCGATCGGAAACTCTTCCGAACGTTTTAGAATAGCCTTGCTGGTATGCTTATCTGGTATGGTGGCCCTTAAGAGGACCTTGTGACCGATGGTAAAAAAATCTAGTGTGATGACAGGATTCAGTGCGGCTCGCAAAGGCTCCTTTTACGCACATATAGCGTGTCACAAAATAGCATAGTGTATGCCGAACTTACCAATAGGTAAATTCAGATGATCTTCAAAGTCTTCCAACCAAATGATGAGTATTTTCGTAGTGAAATCTCTGTTACGTCTGCCGCTGCCTGTAATCAGTGACATCAAAATTGATAACAAACAAACAAAGAAGGCGCGAATAAACAAATAAAACAGTGAACAAAAACACAAAAACAAACAAACAGAGTACAACACAAGTAAACAGAGGCCCAATTCTCTTACTAAAAAATAGTTTAAATAGAGTTCGGATCATGTTTCGATCTTGTGTCTATGTCTTAAATGTCAGAAATGGTATTCCCTAACCTTAAAATACAACACTGTAATGTGATTATATCGAAATGTGACCGAAACTTGAACGATTCAAAGTTTATTCGATAATTTTAGCTTAATAATTCTTAATTCTTAATTCTTTATTGTACACACAAAATTACAGAAAAATAAACTTACATATAGGACATGTACAAAGGCGAGCTTAACCCTAAAAGAGTTTTCTTCCAGCAAACCTTAAAGGAGTGGGAGAAATTATAAAAGTGGTGGGTAACGTGTACCTATAAAATACAAAAAAAGAAAAATAGACAATATAAAACATAATATACCTAACTTAATTACACTTAAATTAAAATATTACCTATACTAACAGATACATACCAACACTAAACCTACAGAAAATAAATATCTATATAAAAATGTACTTACACTAAATTCATAATATAATACTAATACATAAGAATAACTAATACATACATATACTAATACATACCAACTATTATAAGGAAAGATAGTGCTCTTTAACTCTTCGCTTGAAAATGCAAAGTGATGGACTAGCGCGGATGGAGTGGGGAAGCGAATTCCATAACCTGACTGCATGGACAGAAAAAGATCCACCATGGCGGCTGGAAGAGTGACAAGGAGTATTTAGGAGGAAAGAAGTAGCCGTTCTGCAAGGTTTATCTCTCGGAACAAGAAAATCAAAGCGCTCACGGAGATAAGAAGGAAAAAGAGGATTGAAAAGAACATTAAGCAGATGGAGTCTCTCTTTATCTTTCCATTTATATAATATAACCATCCTACTCTAATGGTAGTCACCGTGAATTAAAAGTAGACTAAATTGCTTTGCAGAATACCAACTTTCTGTCGA
Organism: Epirrita christyi; assembly: GCA_951392215.1. Taxonomy (NCBI): domain Eukaryota; kingdom Metazoa; phylum Arthropoda; class Insecta; order Lepidoptera; family Geometridae; genus Epirrita; species Epirrita christyi. The sequence continues at coordinate 1,906,819 of OX595849.1, forward strand.
TTCACAATTCAGTCTCGATTCGGTTAACTTTAAGTGTAGTTATAAAATAATTTAGAGAATTAGGCCTCAGAGTGAATACAAAGATGACGGGATTGCATCAAATTTGTACATGGCGGCAGTGAACTTTAATAACTTTTCATTTAAAAAACCGACTTCCGCCATTGTATTCGACTAAATAATTTTGGATGAAAAAAAAATGATGAAAGAACCATAGTGGTGAAAGAATTATGATACTTTCTGAATGCAAATGCTTGGTTTGTTGCTGAAAATATCAAAATCGCCATATGTATGCCTACAATATTTGAGGAGTTCCCTCAATTCCTCATGGATCCCATCATCAGAACTGGATTCTGACCAATCTGGAAGTATATCTATTCAAATAAAAAAATAATTTTTCAAATCGGTTCATAAACGACGGAGATATGAGGTAACAAACATACAAAAAAAAAATACAACCGAATTGAGAACCTCCTCCTTTTTTGTGAAGTCGGTTAAAAAGATAATAAATTGGAAGAAATAAAAAAGTATAGTATAAAAAGAGAATTGACATAATAAACTTAAATGTAGTTTAAGTAGTTTTGAGATGTTAAAACTGATAAAATAAAACTTTGTTTTACAAGTAACCCATGGTAAAAAGAGGCCCTTTGAGGGTATGCCTATCCCTTGGGGGAAAAAGGCGTGCGTTTATGTATATATGTAACTCGCCTGTGAGCCCAGCAGTGGGCTGCTTGTCCAGCTCGAGCGACAACGCGCGCACTTTCTCGTTGAGACTGACTCGTGCTCGGTCCGCTTTATCAGACTCGCTGATGCTGCGCTCGTAAGAAGGCGCGCCCGAACTGTTGTTGGAGACGTCCCAGCACGAACCGGCAGCTTTGTCCGAGGGCCTGTGTGTATGAGGTGTTTTACATTTAGTTTTGTTTCATTGAAGTTGTTGACCCTCTAATACAGGTATTTTCATACTTAAAAGAGGGTCCCAAACCCATGAGATGTACTATGATTAAGTTTACCGAAATAAATATATTTGTATTTGTATTTCTTTGACGACCTCTGTGGCGCGGCGGGCGAAGGTTCGCCTGCGACGCAGGATGTTGCGGGTTCGATTCCCGCCTCTGAACAAATATTTGTACGACCTGCAGATAATTGTTCAGGGTGTTCTGGGTATTTTTCTATGTATAATAAAAAATATCTCATCATATCATCTATGTTATGTATTGTATATCAGTTATCTAGTACCCATAACACAAGCTCTGCTTAGCTTGGGAGTAGATAATGTTGTGTGAAATGTCCAGCATTTATTTATTTATTTATTTGATGTGTTCCAAGTTCAGATGAGAATACAATATTATTATTACTATTTGACGACCTCTGTGGCGCGACGGGCGAGCCGGCTTTGATGCAAGAGGGTGCGGGTTCGATTCCCGCTGCGGGACAAACGTTTGTGTGATCTGCAAATATTTTTTCCAGGTCTGGGTGTTATGGTATCATGGTACTCGTAGTTCCTGATACCCACGACACAGGGAATCCTAGTGACAACGTTCACGGATCAAGACTATGTATGTGTTGGGTGTTATATTATTACGGTGAAGGCGAGCTGATCTGATGATGGAGAGTCTCCATCATCAGATCAGCTCGTCTTCACCGAGCTCGTCTCCATTGGAGACGGAAGGTGGACAATGGAACTCCTCGATGATTAATTGTAGCTTGGCAGTGTTTGGGATCAATTTGATCAGCTCACGGTTTCTATCACTAATTTAATAAAAGCTTGTTTAGAAAAATACGTTTTTCAATAAAATTACTTTTCATTTAAAAATCCGACTTCCGCCATTGTATTCGACTAAATATCAGGATGAAAAAAAAAATGATGAAAAAACCATAGTGGTGAAAGGGTTATGATACTTTCTGAATGCAAATGCTTGATTTGTTGCTGAAAATATCAAAATCGCTATGTATATTTGAGGAGTTCCCTCAGTTCCTCATGGATTCCATCATCAGAACTGGATTCTGAAAAAAATGGGACCAATCTGGAAGTATATAAGTATCTATTCAAATAAAAAAAGAATTTACCAAATCGGTTTATAAACGACGGAGATATAGGTAACAAACATAAAAAAAAACGAATTGAGAACCTCCTCCTTTTTGTGAAGCCGGTTAAAAACTGATATAATTATAGTTTTGATATGGTTTGTATGGGATTGATGATAATATGCTCCCGAGTAAAACTTACTTAGCAGAACCGCATCCATCAACTTCTGATTTGATGCTGTCTGTTGGATCATCAGGGTCCGACAGTTCGTAGCCAGATGGCACCACAAACGCTATCTCGCTCGTTGAATCCGACCAGTACAGAACCTGCAAAAATTAAGGTAAGTATTTTATGAAATTCATAAAACTAACGTTCGGAAAGTTATCATAATATTATAAGTATTAATGGGCACACACAACTGAGAGCGATCTCTTTCAGACGACTTTGGAATGGACTTGAATTAATGAGATCGATAAAGGAAGGAACCGGAGATGCACGTTGTCTCGTCTCACTAGTCGCTCAAGCAGTCTACGTTTTCGGCACACACTGGGCGATACGGCAACAATGAAATGCGAACATTGCTGGCTGACAAATACGGTATCAAACGAAATTTTTTTTTCTCCTATGTTAATAAGCTCTAACCACACACATGATGGTCACTCCTGTGATACCCAGACTCTTAAGAGACTGGTGGTAGCAGGAGAGCCCACACACACATTTACACCTTTCAAATAAACACAACGCACCACACTCATTTTCACTCTCCCATACACTTAAAATTGTTGACAGCGATTAGTTTAATTGTTAATTGTATTTTTTTGTTTTTGTTAAATTTTAAATTTTAGTGCCTATTTTTAGCAACCATAATATATGGCTATGAAAGAGCGAGGTCCTCTAACTCAAGTATTTTCATACTTATAAGAGGTGCCTCAACCTTGTATTATATTAAATTATATTATATTAAATATTTGATTTTTTGGCTACAGAAATAAAAAACATTTTATTTTTTTTTCATTTCATTTTTCTCAGGCGAAATCTATTTTATATAGCTATGATAAAGGTAGCTTTACCGGTACCTTTAGTATTCGGGAGCTGTCTTTTAACACCCTGTATAAAAATGCAGTTTCGTTTAAAAAGTTCAAACTTTGTTTTTTTTTTTAATACTACTTGGCAAGCAAACAAGTGTACGGCTCATCAGATGTAAAGTAGTCACCGCAGCCTATGGACATCTGCAACACCAGAGGCATTACACGCGCGCTGCCGCCCCTGAGACATAAATATAAAAGTCTCATGTGTCTGTGCGTTGGCATAATGCAAAGTGCTATGTCCTCCTCCTCTTTGCGTCGATATCCTCAGTGCTGAGGGTCAGGACCTTTGAAAGCACGATGTTCCTCCAACGGGATCTGTCTTCTGCGAAACGGATGGCATCACTCACAGTGGAATCTATTGCTGAGAGAACCTGATCGCTCCAATTAAAAAAAAAGAAGTGCTATGTAAGTGTACATAATTACCTGTTCCCTGCCGTCGTATACAGCTGGCGTGTTTGCCGGGGAGGGTGGCCCCGCGTGCTGGACCGGGAGCGCGTCGTAGCTAGTGTGCACGCGACCCGCCCACCCGCCGTGACCCTTCACCTGGACACCCTTACCCAACCTATACAAAACACAAATAATTAACTCCACACCCAAAATAAAGGGATTATCTCCACTCGATGAGCTTGTAGACATAATGGTCTTTGAAGTGGCAATGGGCAGGTCATATAGCTCAAAGAACTAATAACCGTTCGGGAATAAAGGTTCTCGAGTGGCGACCACAAACCAGACGACGCGATAGAGGAAGGCCCTCCACTCGATGAACTTAAGACATTATAAACGCCGCAGAAAGTCAGTGGATGGAGGCGGCTTAAGACCGTTCGTCGTGGCATTCTAGGACTTACAGTTTGGGTTGTGTGTTGTCAGGACTAAAAAAAGGTGTGAAAATTGGAGTGTACATTGCTTTTGTGGTCTAGGGGAACACTTAGAAAAGAATTTCCAAAATGCACAAGGAGGGTTGTAATTTGCATGGAATAAACTCCACGCGGACGAAGTCGCAGGCGTTTCACTAGTTTATTATAAAAGGTACAAATTTTTACAATGTCAATGAAAACAATTACTGAATTAAATCTCAGTAGTAGGGTAAATGAGTAGGTATCTACAATAAATAGCCAGTCTTAGTAAATTATCATGCCCCGAGCTCCCAGTACCCACGTGACTCACCCTCGCAGCATGTGTATGAAACCGGCGGGTAGACTGTCACTTCTGCTGTTCGCTACGATATCGTGTGCGCTGTCCTGTTTGGAGCGCGCGCAGAACACGTGCGCGGTGACGACGCTGCGCGCACCGCACGCGTCGATGCGACGGAGCGCGCATGAAAAGCCGGGGAGAGAGTCATCTAGGGCAATCAGGCGGGAGGGGGCACCCTAAGAAATATTATAACATTTTTACATCAAAATTGCCACAGATATTTCAGAATTGTGAACACCTGAAAAAAGTAATTGCACAGATAGGTAAACTAGAGACAAACAAACAAAAACACATATACATACAAACACATACATAAACATACACACACCCTCACTCACACTTGATGACACCCACACACACTGTCACTCAAATAAACGTTACCTTTTTATCACCTCCAATGTTGAGGTATCCGAAATTGGATAAGAACAGCCTCGCAGTCTGGAACTCTGTTACTGGTTCTGGAGGCACATGTTCTTCGGGAACCTATAAAACGAATGCCGTTAAAAAACGATTGAAGTTGAATCCATAATTCAGAACGTCGGTGTAGTAACTTTCAGAGCAGATTACTTGAATATTCATTACCGCTTAACATCAAACGGACCATTTCCGTCATTCACTCATTAAAAAAACGGTTAGTTACAAAAGCCATTTAAAATTAGTTTTGTCTCTGTTTATCAATATCCATTGGTGAGATATAAATAAATAAATAAATGCTGGACATTTCACACAACAATATCTAGCCCCAAGCTAAGCAGAGCTTGTGTTATGGGTACTAGATAACTGATATACTTAATACAAACACATTACATAGATAGATATTTTTTATTATACATAGAAAAATACCCAGAACACCCTGAACAGTTATCTGCAGATCGTACAAATATTTGTTCAGAGGCGGGAATCGAACCCGCAACCTCCTACGTCGCAGGCGAACCTTCGCCCGCCGCGCCACAGAGGTCGTAGATATGAAAATACTTTAAGCATTGTTTAACTTTTGATGGATGTTTCAAAGTAAAACTAATACTTTTTATTTAGAAGCTACTTGTCTCTATCTCGCGACAGGTTTGCAACAGGCGTGAAAAAAGGAGCTCTTCTATGGTTTTTCCTGTAGCTAGAATCGGACTGCTTAACTACAGGCACTGGTTCTGGTGTATCCGGTTCGAAGGACCATATAGAAAGGAGAGAAGAACACGTATGGTGACCTCATACACCCGAACAAGGCGTAAATTGTACAATCATAACTGTCAAACGTCGCTTTTCTCATACAAAAGTTACCGTTTGACAGCAATGATTGCACAATTTACGCCTGTTGCAAACCTGTCGCGAGAAATAATAGGGGGAATAGCCCTACGGGTTGGATAACGTCTACTTACTACACTATCTTCATTCTCCTTGACTCTCTTCTCGATGTTGGCTTGCTGCTCCAGCAGTTTGAACAGCGTCGGAGCTTCCGCGTCGTTCAGCTGGCGCAGCACAGCGTCCAAACTCGGAAACGCAGAGTCACTATACAGAAATCAACTCACTGTAGATATTGATATTTGTGCACAGTCCTGAATCCTTCCACCACACTGGTTCTTGCACAACGACAGTCACAAAGCATTTTGCAAGGCCACGCCTTACCCTGCCATCGCTGGCCATCGACTTTAAAGCCGCGTTGACACGATCAAAGTGCACTTTGACAAAGCAGCTTTGAACAAAGTGCACTTGGATACAGAATGACACTAAAAACTCACTTGGATCATTTTCTTTGTTTTTGTTGCGAGGTGCAATTTTTTTTCGTTTATTAACTGACATCTAAGTAGGTTAAGAAATTTACTATAAATTTAAACTTATATACAATTATCATCATCATCATCATCATCAGCCTGTAGAAGTCCATTGCTGGACAAAGGCCTCCCCCTTAGAATGCCACGACGAACGGTCGTGAGCCGCCTCCATCCACCGACTTTCTGCTACTTTTATAAAGTCCATCGAGTGGAGGACCTTCCTCTACCGCATATATTAAATATACGGGGTGTAAAAAGACAGCTCCCGAATATTGAAGGTACCGGTAAAGCTACCTATATCATAGCTATATAAAATAGCTTTCGCCTGAGAGGTGATTCATACCGGAGAAAACCTTTTTTTTCGTTTCGTATCGTATTTGTCAGCCAGCAATGTACGCATTTATTCCGGCCGCACGAGTTCAACGCTCCCGGTCAGCTGATCGACCCGTAGGGCCAATAATATTTCTCATGTGGTTTTCATTGCTTTTTTTGGCGTTTTTATTTATTAACGTGCTTTTAATGATGGAAAATAGGTTTTTGTGTTCCTTTAACGATATTTTATGGATATTTATAAAGAAACCACAGAAAAAGCGGACCAAAAGAGAGCATTTTTTTTCGTGTTTTTTCAGCTTCAATATTTTCAGAATCATGGTCTGAATGCACTGTTTTAGTTTTCGGGAGTAGTCTTTTTACACCCCGTATAACAATTAAATTATTTACATAAAAACTTTAAATTGATTTTGTCCAAGTGTACTCAGATCGTGTCAACGCGGCTTTTAGCCGGATGACAGAGAAAGAACCACAAAGAAAATTTAAGGTTAGTCCGGGATCTATCCGTATTGTTGGCAAGTGTTACTCACACGTAACATGGTGGCGCGGGGGGCAGCGGACGGCAGTGGGGGGCGTGGTGCGCCCTCACAGGTCTGATGTCGACGGGCCGGGCGCAGGCGGCACCTCCGCCGCGGCCGGCACATCGTGCTGAGCCGCGCACGCTCAACGACCAAGCATACCGGCCCCAACCGCATCTGATTATTACTGCAATAGCATATAATCATAGCATACATATTAACATAAGTTGATTACGCATGCGTACATTATTTTTTTAACTTTGTGTATTAGTGACGACCTCCGTGGCGTGGTAGGCGAGTAGCCGGCTGAGAAAACAATCTAACTTGGTCCCACAGATGTGAAAAATCCCAATTCCCCAAAAATAAGACAAACTATTTCACAACTGGGTGGTTATTAGCTATGACCTAAGAGATTCCTTGTCAATAACGTGTGACGTCACCCATACGATTCAGCAATGATTCCACGCAGATATCGTAACGAGCCCGCGTTATGTTACATTTGGTCATAGCGAATAAGGGCCGAAGGGGAAAAATTAGTACCCGAGCAAAGTCCGTTGTCTGTTACCGGTCTAGAATGGGGTTTATAGGAAACTAGCTGAATATTTTGTAAAATCCTTCCTTATTGAGTACTTAGAAGCCGAATGGAGTATTCATGCCAAATTTCAAGTATGTAGGCCTTGTAGTTCTTGAGATATCGTGATGAGTCCGTAAGTGGTATTCGCCTTTTATAAAAAATTATGATGATTTGAAGGTTTGTATATTAATCCCAGTTTCAGAGCTAAGCGCTGTTGTCTATTAGTATAGTTTATCTGTACAAGTTAATAACATAGAGTGCTTACCGACAAGCGTAGGCTGCGGCTCCTGACTGTTGGCGAGCGGTTCCTCCAGCAGTGACAACAGGATGTTGCCGTCTGCGATGTAGTGCCGCAGTCTGCCGTGCCCCAGCGCCGCCAGCCAGCGCTCGTCCAGTCGGCACCACGCGGTGCCATTCGGACCGTTGCCCACCTGCTCATTATTATAGAACAGTCAGGAAGAAGAAAGGAAAACGTAAAAATTACAAACAAAAGGTGCCAATTAGTCAGCTTTGAGCGATGCGTATGTGGACCCAAACAGGCCCTGTCTTACCATGAAGCTGTTTGCAGACAGAGCCTAAGAGTTTGTGGGATGAAGACATCTATATTTTTTTTTATTGAACGAGCGAAGCGAGTTCTCTGAGTCAAGTTGGAAGAATTGGCGTTTGTATGTATGTATGTATGTTTGTCCGATGAAAACTTCCAAACCATTAATCCGATCTTCATGAAATTTGGTATGGGGGTAGATAGTATTAGTACAATTTGTAGAGCTATATCGGTCAGGGGGTTGCTGAGATATTGGGGTCCAAGAGAGGGTAAAAAAAATAAAAGTGAGACAGTCAGATCAAGTGGGGTGTCTAATGAAAGCGCTTTTGTTGGACATTTCAAAACTGTTTTTAATAAGTATTTAAACTTAGTAGTTTCCGAGATATTAGGGAAAATAAAAAACGCAAAAATCAAAAATTCTAGGGTACTTCTAGCAGTCCCACAATGCTGAAATTTGGTATGCTTGTGGCTTTTGTGTCACAACTACAGGGAAAAGTCTGAAATTGAAGAAATTAGAAACCTGAACCATAAAAAACAATAACCAATATAACATCCATTGTTTACCCCCCCATTCCTAGGAATTTGAATCACATTGGAGTTCTATGTTTTCGTCAAAAAGACGTTATCAATTAATTCATCAAATACTTTAAATACTAACAGGTATGTAGTTTTTACGCCCTGTTGCTTAGTCCTATTCAAAGGCTATTTCGATGATGTGTAGAAAAATTACCTATAGAGGTTAATTTTTTTTCTCAGTAAATGTTTTTAGAAATCGGTTAGAAGGGTAAAGAAAGTAAAATATGCAAAAAAATATCTCGAAGATACTTCAAGTTCTCTGGTAATGCTGAAATTTATTATTTAAGTATATTTTGTTCTACGGGGAGAAGTCGAAAATTGAGGATTTTTTCTTTGTAATATCCATTTTTAGAGTAGAGAACTTAAATCTTTAAAAATTAGGTAGCAAAACTACAGCTAGACTACTGCTTAATTAAAAAAAACTTTTTTTTTTGCTTCACATATCTCTTTCATATTAGAGAAATTGACTCTATAGTTTTAGATTTCTGATGGATCATCCATACAAACATACTTACATAGCCGTTAAATACAAAACCCTTTCTTCCCCTCTTTAATTAGTCGGGCTGATAAAGGTGTCATCGCGAGGTCTCAGTTCGGGGCGAACCACTAGTTATAATTAATTCCGGTTTTTCCTCGTGATCAAACTATTTAGTCAAACTGACTTGACCACGAGGAATAATTTTCCTTATGGTCAAACTTCTTGTCTTACGCTTGAGTAAAGAAAGAAAGAAAGAAAGAAAGAAAGAATGAAGAAGTTTAGATTGTATTCAATCAATGCAATATTGTTGTACCATTTTGCGTCTCTTGCAATTCCTCGTTAACGTGACAGCGGGAATAGACAATTAATTCATCTTTCATCTACAAACGGATTTATTATTTTCAAATATCACTTGGTAGATTGCTGAGCTACAACAATTTTGAATTGAAATTAATCGCGCTCGCTCCGCACTAGTGGGGTACTGATAAAGATTTTTCTCGCCAAAACTTATTTACCTGTTCCAATATCAACATCAGGAGTGACTCAGCCGCGTCACGAACTCTCATTGAGACTGGTTTCAGTTCTTTTTCATCTTTCATCTTAGGAGGTTCTCCAGGTTTCCCTGCAACGAACAAACCAAAGGTTTGAAGACGTGTATTGAAACCAGCTGGGTTACCATGAACTCAAAAACTATGCAGTACAAAATATCGGTTCGTCGTTGACATTGATAAGAGTGACATTCAGTTTGGGAATAGTGGGGCAGGACTACGTATGTGACTGTTGGGTGTTATGTTAATGTATGTATTACCTTGGCTTTTAGTTCCAGCGATGCCGAGTTCAACGACTTCCATCAGCGTAGCCAGACAGTCCGCGTCGGCTAACAGCGCGGGACAGAGCCAAGCGGCGAGGCAGCTGTACGCAGCAACCACACAGGAATGCAAGTCGCGTGAATGAGCCTGAGGAGGCCGCCCGCACTGCACGCTAATGTAGTCGCAGATCCAGCGTACTGCGCGTTTTCTTTCTATTGCCTCTGGAAATGTTTTGTAAACATTCAAGGTACAGAGTACAGAATTTTACTAAAATATCTAACCTTACTTCAACAGGAATGGAAATCGGGTGGTTCCCATTTGTTTTATGGAACACGAAGTCATTGAATAAAATACACACATTTTCTTCCCTATTTTTTCCATACATACTAGCTTTTCACCCGAGTTTCATGCCATAAAACAAAATAAGAATCAGACTTTCCTAAAATCTTCCATGAGAAGCTAAATGACACTGATAATGACAATTATTCTGTCATACCATTAATCAAACATAATAAATAAATAATAATAATGCTAATTCGTTTTCTAATTCGTAGCAAGAAGCGGCTGACCTCAAAAGGACGAAAAAAGACTCAAAAGTATTTTTTTTAAAGTGCTTGTAAGATTAAGTCCAAATCAAATAAGTCAAATCCCCCCCATTGAATACCTATGCTGGACATAGGCCTCCACCCTAGAATGCTACGACAAACGATCTTGAGCCGCCTCCATCCACAGATTTCCTGCAACGCATGTTTGTTGTAGGTTTAGTTTTTTACTTACCAATAATATACTCTAGAAAGCATGAAAACAAATAAAACATCATATTTTGTAGCATATTGAGGAAACTTTGGGGCCATTATCGTATGGCCCACCCAATCACGAAACAACTACTACAACTGTAACCGTTCCTTTCTCGGTCACCATGCGTTTGATGGCAATCGCTATCGAATACGATTTTGCAGTACATTGCGCCGAATGCTTTAGCTTTTTTTCAAAATCAGAAATACTCAATACATAAAGCGCAGTGAAATGAAAAACATCACAAGATCGCCCGCTGGGCTAATCTGAAGATTGCCTGAAAATGACATCAAAATCTGACCAGCCGTTTTGGGAGTCCATAGGGAACAATACAGATAGATAGTTATATATGTAGATAGATATGTTATTCTGATGTATAAGCTATAATTCTGTAGTTTCATTAAAATCCGTTCAGTAGTTTTTGGGTGAAAGAGTAACAAACATTCATCCTCGACGACCTCTGTGGCCCGTCAGGCAAGTAGCCGGCTGAGATGTGAGAGGTTGCGGGTTCGATTCCCGTTGCGGGACAAATATTTGTATGATCTGCAAATATTTGTTCCGGGTCTGGGTGTTATGGTACCATGGTACTCGTAGTTCTTGATACCCACGACTCAGGGAATCATATAGTATGGGATCATGACTATGTACGTGACTTAAATTATGTGTTATGTTATGGATGCTATATTTATAATATTTGGGAAGTCACTAACCGGGTTTAGAAGAGTGCAGTTTCGCAAGTCCAGAGAGCAGCTCTAGTGCAGCCAAAGACACTTGGAGGTCTCCCTTCCACGAGGATATCAGCCGGTGGCACACCAAGTATGTGGCGCGGACTACGAGCGCTGCACCTATTGTGCCAACAGTATTATTTAATCTTCACGGAATCCAAAATGAGGGATTTTGATAAATACATTGAACTACAAAATAGAGAAGGTACGTATACATTGTTGATATTATCAGCTGAATTACACTTAAATTTTTTCTGATTTATTGTTTGAAAAATGTAGAACACTGCGTGCCTTCATAGATAGATAAAGGTAATCGTCTCGTATGTGGCGCAAAATTCAAATTTTATTGTGGTTTTTGCTCGATACAGCTCATCAACACTTCTTGATATAGCAAAAACAGGTTTTGCGAAAACAAGGAGACCAAACACACACGTTTTAATTAGTTGAGCTACGGATATCCCTGAACAAAAAAAAAACGCTTTAAAAACCATTGAAAAATATTAGTAGCTAAACTAATTATCTTTATGATAGTACTATCAACTAAAACATGTGTGTGTACATCTCCTAGTTTTCGGAAAATCAGTTTTCGCAATCACTAGAAGTGTTGTTGAGCTGTGATAAGCAAAAAACACGAATAAATTTGAATTTCGCGCCATTTGCGAGACGATCTACCTTAATACTTTTTTGTACACCAGGAATACATAATAGGATTTATTTTAAATTAGCAGTACAGCGTTATAATAATAATAATAAAAAAAAGTCGCAAATAACTTCTGGCGAAGCATCTGGTCTGCGCCCGTCGAACACACGGAAGGTAACTGGATGAGTGTGGTGAGGGCCGAGTGTGAACCGATCAAAACCATGGAGGCTATTACCATCTGCCCCTTAGACGTAAGTTGTGCGATCCGCTCGGTTTATAACTGGAAAAGTCTTGGACCGGATGGATTGCACAACTTCCAAATCCGTAAAAATTTACCCTCACATCGTTGCAAACAACATTTTGGCTCCTACTCAGAATGGATGTAAGTTTGGGTCTCGTGGTGGAGCTCCTCCTTATTGATATGGCCATCAGCCAGCAGTTCAGGAGGAGCAAGAAAAACCTGTCGGTTACAAGAACTTGGCAAGCAAACAAGCATACGGCCCACCTGATGGAATGTAGTTACCGTAGCCTATGGACGCCTGCAACACCAGAGGACCACCCTGAGACATAAAGATGAAAAGTCTCATGTACCTGTAATTTCACCGGCACCCGTCTCTTCAAACTGAAACACAGCAATGCGAGCACTACTGCTTGGCGGCAGAAATAGGAACGGTAGTACTTCCCCGGACGAACTCTTTCACAAGAAGTACTACTACTAAATAAACAACTAGGTACTACTAGCTTTTCATAATAATTACACATTTATGAGGACATGGTAGTGCCACGGGAAACATTGTTTGCACTGGAAAACAAACGAGGAATGCATGCAAAATAAATCAAAAACATTCATGGTAAAAACGAAAGCAAGCAAAAATAACAATCACAGAAAAAGCGTTGCTTACTGCATACAGAGTTTCAAAAAAAATGTTTTTTTTTAAACTCGACACACAGTTTTTTCTGGGCGATATTTGAAATGTCAAGAAAGTCTACCATAAGGCCAATGTCTACCAAAGCGGAGACATGTGTAAAATCAACTATACTAGGGACATGTAAACAACAGTTAAATTTTTATCATGAACAAATGCCGATAGAATTTTCGTGATTCAAAATTAATTAAACAAATCATAAAAAAACTCATTTTTACAAGGATTTAAATTTTTTCATTGTTCGATTTATATCCAAAAAAAACTAAACTCTATGTAAACTAACTGACGTCATAATGACACGATTTCAACTTAATCTACCCAAGTCATTTCCGCTACGCTTTCAATTCATTTCAAATATCACCCTTAGTTTCAGCAACATAAGGTGCATAATTACCGAAAACAGGCGAGGATGGGTCTAGCTCCCTAACATCGGCCGCGAAGTCTTCTAACGAGTGCCCCTCACTGCCCGACGCGCTGCCGCTCTCCGAACGCGCTACAAATACACTTTACTACTCAGGACATACGGTTCTATTTACGATTTACATTCACTTTCATACAAATCCATAGTCTAACTATTCAAGCTATCTAGACACATGGGAGTGTGTCAGCCAAGTTCATTAAATCTTACTCAAAGAACAATAAGTATTTGACTTGTCTGTTTGTCATTTTTTTAAATAAAATCTTGGTTCTCGTATTCTCATTCAAAGGGTGCTATTTTTGACGTGAATACGTCATTAAATTTGCTTCTATAGTTGGAGGCAATCCAGAACACAGATGATAACAAAATCGGGGGATACAATTTCGTGTTCCAGCTACACATCTATATCATCTGCATCCAAAATTTTATTACACCACTCGATAGCTAAAGGATCAAAGAATTCGTGACGTTGAGCGAGGACTTTGACGCATCTTGCGCGGCTTAGGGGGAAGCACCGCTATTATGAGGTAATTTAGCTGAGTCACAAATTTCGTAATCACGTAAAACAAAAGACCATGTCCAAGACCGTCTTAGAGAAGATCGTCCTTTTTGTAAGTTTCACTGATTCGTTCTTTCTAAAGATCAGTGACCAGGTTAGGGGTATAGTCCTTAAAACGTACCAATTGTGAAAAAAACCAGTGTGGTGTAAAAATTTAGTGCGCAGAGGCGCCTTTCAAGCAATATAAATCGTACCGATAATATCGACATAATTTTGGTAAATGTTGCGAGGGATATCTTCAAACATTGTTTAAATAGAGGTTTTTAGCCAAACCGAAATTTTCAGGGTTTCTATATGAACTGCGTAACCCTAAAATGGGATTAAGTACGGCTTAGTTTGCAGGGCAAAATAATAATGTAGTTAGCGTGGATGTGTGCTATCGGTGAAGGAACAATAGCTTCTGAGTAGCATGTTACGTGATCGCCGTGATCTGCTTAAGTGACAAAAATGTTGATTATTGTGGCATTAGCTATGACGAGCTGGCAATGTCGCATTTTTTTGGTATTTCATGTTTGTGCTGTGGTGTTCCCGACCCAACAATATACCCTTCCTTCTCCCCCCATGGATGTCGTAAAAGCCGACTAAGAGATTAAACAGGGGGTGCGGGCAGCAGCATCCACTTGAATCCGCCTGTCAAGTGTGGTGATTTTAGAAATCCCCCCCCCCCCATTACATTCTATGGGGGAGGCCACGTCCAACAGTGGACGTCTAAAGGCTGCTGATGAAGATGAGTTCATGAAATTTGGAAAAAGTAGGAAGTTTTTTCTTCCAATACCTTCATCAGTATTCAAAACTATGAAATGGAATATTTTATCGTACTAAGCAAATTTGGTTTATCGACTAAATCGATTTGTTACAAACGTAGCAGGAAGTCTGTGGCTAGAGGCGGCACAAGACGGTTCTTCCTGGCATTTTATCTTATAGGCTGATCCATCCAAATTTAGCAAATTTAGCATAGCAAATTTTCATAACATAAAAATTTACTGCATTTAAGTTTTTGTACACATAATAAATAGGGCTCAATTTTAATAAAATATTCCATAAGATACAAAAGTTGAAATACTGGCGATAAAGGGTAGAAATCATTTCTACTTTTATTAAAATTTAATGATAAAAAAAAACAAAATATGCAACGTTGCCAGCCCAGCAAAGCATAATGGCTTTAAAACTCATTCATACCTGAATGCCGTGGTGTTTCCGGCTTATAAATATACCCCTCCGCATCCCCTCGTGGATGCCGTTAGACCGACTAAGAGCTTACACCGGGGGATTGGCAGCAGCATCCAACTGAGTACGCAACACCGATACTGCAAACACCAATCCGCCTGCCAAGGGTGCTGATTATGGCGAATCCCCCATTGCAAGGGGGAGGCCTCGTAGACACCTGCTGATGACGACCTTTAAACACATATACCTGGACGACCTCCGTGGTGCAGTGAGCAAGTAGCCGGCTGAGACGCGGGATTCGATTCCCGCTGCGGGGCAAATTTTTGTATGATCTGCAAATATTCGTTCCGGGTCTGTGTGTTTTTGTACCATGGTACTTATAGTTCCTGATATCCACGAAACAGGGAATCCTAGTATGGGATGAGGACTATGTATGTGACTGTTGGGTGTTATGTAAGTATATTATGTACCTTTGCAATCCGTGTTATGTGACAGGGTGGAGGCGGGAGGCGCACTGTGCGCGCGCCCCGGCGCCTGTGCGTTGTGTCGCACGCACAGGTACAACGCACTGAGAAGTGGGACGGCTAAGGCTTCAGTACACTCAGCTTGAACTGCTGATACGCAGATCAGAGATAATCGACCGCGAGTGTACTCGCCGAGGGTCATACCCGCACTAGAAAGTAATATTCAAAATAAAAAGAAATACTTTATTTATGAACTCATCGCCGCCATTGCTTTCCACAACCAACTCGGCTAACGCTTTCATCCATTAATAACACACTCTTAAATAAGCCAACAGCCATGAAAAATCTTATACCAACTAAAATTGCCCAACAAGTCCTTGATCTACATACATACATAAACACACGCCTTTTCCCCCGAAGGGATAGGCAGGGTCTCAAATGGCCTCTTTACCGTGGGTTGAACAGTCGCAGGAATATAAACGTGCCAAGTGGCGAGCTCATCGCCGCCATTACTTTCCTCAACCATCTCTGCTAACACTTTCTTCCAGCAAACACAGCCACTTCAGCCATGACAAATTTTTTACCAATGAAAATTGCCCAACAAGTCCGGGCAATGGCGGAGATGACTTCACCATTACTCACATCTATATTCCAGCGATTGTGCAACCCACGGTGGAAAGAGGACCTTTGAGGCTCTGTCTGAAAGCCGGTGGATGGAGGCGGCTCAGGACAGGCCTATTTCTTGGCTGATAAAGACATTCGTCATTATCAACATTCAAAAGTGCTGTACGAAAGATGTAAAAACACCCAAAAATGTACCTTCAGGCTTACGAAATAAAACTTACTATTCATTGCACCCCGGAAACTCCGGCACTGGCAATCCTCTGTAATGGTACGGGAACGCGACCATAGACAACAGACAGCTAATGGCGGCCTAGAAACAATAAAATAAACAATTTCATAATGTTCACCTTACCAAAATAAATAAAACAACATAATAATTTATAGTACCTTGCGGAGCGAACGCTTGTCTATATTCCCACAATCCATTTTGGGCTCTTTGTCTGTCAGAATATGGTCCAATGCGTTGATGAAGTCTGGAACCAGGACTAGTACACCATCTAAATCCAACCTGTGATATTAATTATTGATAAATTTTTTGATACAATTGAGCTTTTTTTATACAGTAAAGTAAGTAAGACAATAAAGATTGGTACGAACAATACTTGAAAATCTAAACATGGAAATGTATATCACAATCAATGTCACCGAAGTAACTAAGCATTAGCAAATTAAAATGGCAATGGGGAGGCCATAATAGTTAGCAAAACCAACTGCTTGAGCCGTGGTAATCTTCGACGTTTCGATAGCTTTTCAAATCAGAATAAAATAATGGCTGTAATTTATAATACAGGTTCCACGCGGGCGGAGACGCGAGCAAATGTACCTGAATATATCACTAGCGTTGAGCACTGCAGAAGCGGCAGTGCGCGACGCGGGCTGCGTCAGGCCGTGGTGCAAGGCGGCGTAGCAGCGCGCCAAGTACGGAGCCAGCACCTCCTCGCGGCACTGCTTCGAGCACAGCACGCGGCAAAGCGTGCCCAGGGCTTCCGCGCGACCTGATAGACACTTTAATATTAGCAAAGACTTACAATATTGGATAGACAAACAAATATATAGTAACAATTCCGCTCTTCTCCAACGAAAACTCTGAAAGAATTCGACACGTGTTTCGCCTCTCAACGAAGCACCCTCAGGAAAGTGACTGTACACCGATACTGCGGTCACCAATTCGCCTGCCAAGCATGGTGGTGATGGCAATTCCCCCCGTTGTATTCTATGGGGGAGGCCTCTTCCAGCAGTGGATCTCTAAAGGCAGCTGATAATGCTGATGATAAGACCACCTAGAGCAAAGGTGATGATAAACTATGAAATTAAATTTATTAATTTGCTAAAACATGGTAGGTTACATTGAAAGTCTTATTATTATAGTGAGTAGAACATGTTCTTGCTTCACAAGCATGCAAATGTTTACGTCCCTATTCCATTGGGAACAGTAAAATGATAATAGATTGATAATAAATCATCACTAATACTAATTCATAATAATTATTAAAATAACTTTTCATTTAAAAAACCGACTTCGGCCATAGTATTTGACAAAATATTTGGATGAAAAAAAATGATGAAAGAACCATAGTGGTGAAAGGATTATTATACTTTTTGAATGCAAATGCTTGGTTAGTTGCTGAATATATCAAAATCGCCATATGTATGCCTACAATAATTGAGGAGTTCCCTCAATTCCTCATGGATTCCACCATCAGAACTGGATTCTGAAATGGGACCAATCTGGAAGTATATCTATACAAATAAAAAAAGAATTTTCCAAATCGGTTCATAAACGCCGGAGATATGCGGTAACAAACAATAAAAAAAAAAAAATACAACCGATTTGAGAACCTCCTCCTTTTTTGGGAAGTCGGTTAATAAGTCTTAAAATCAATCTTACCAGGCATGTAACTTTGCATGTTCAGTCGATACGTAGCATCGGAGAGCGAGGGCGGAGGCGGGGTGCCATCAGATCGCTCTACAAACAAAATAATATGTTATCAGCATACAGCAATTAAGTTACATGACTATTCAGAACAAAAATTTTTTTTACGAAGAGTAACTAAGAACCAACTTCAATTCCTGAACATCTGAAACCTTATAAATAACATATTTAATTCATAGATATAGATATGATACAGAAAATCTTGTGTCGGCTACTCATGATGCCAAGAAATTTCTAATGTTTTTTTAGTTTTACGGGAAAAATAGCAATCCCTCAGGATGTAAATTTGTATCGGACCACATCGAGAACATTCTCTACACACCAGCGAAAGAATCATCGAAATCGGTTAACAATTAGCGGAGATATCGAGTGTTCAAATATAATCGTTGGGTTGCTGGGGAATAAAGGTTCTCGCGTGGCAACCACAAACCAGAGACGCGGTAGAGGAAGCCTCTTCTATTGATTTAACAATCCCCATTGTCGTTGGTCGTGTGGGAGACCAGTAACTGGACGTAGGCCTCCCATAGAATATTTCTACTATATAGAGGAATGTCGACCGGCTTATGATCACGGTCAGTAGATGGCCTCTACTGGTGGGTAAAGTCAGGATGATTATGCTGCTGGCCTATTGCCGGTACTCACGCTGGTTGTTGTAAGAGGCCGTGGTGCCGATGAGCGCCGCCTCGAACAGCCACTCGCCAAACAGGTGTAAGATGGAATTCACTTTCGGTCGCAGAGGTGTTAGCGGAGGCTTTTCAGCATCACAAACTACAAGAGATCAATTTATGAATTAAAAACCTCAAAAGTTTATTTTCCTGTTTGTTAGTGCTGGGCGCCCAAAGTGGCGATCTAGGGCGCGCTGCTAAGATGGGCGCTCAGCCCCCCTACTGAAACTGACTATTCCCTAACTGAAATTCACTCGGTGACTAACGTTTGACAAGTAAAATTACCATCAATTGCTCAAAATTATCTTTAAGAATTGTCAAAATGATGGTAATTTTACTTGTCAAACGTTAGTCACAGAGTGACTTTCAGTTAGGGAATAGGGGGGCTGGATTATTTATGTGTATAATACACACATAAATATAGTCCAGCCCCACTATATTATAGTTAACAAAAAAAAATAATGCTGGACATTTCACACAACATTATCTAGCCCCACTAAGCAGAGCTTGTGTTATGGGTACTAGATAACTGATATACTAAATACAATACATTACATAGATAGATATTTTTTATTATACATAGAAAAATACCCAGAACACCCTGAACAAGTATCTGCAGATCGTACAAATATTTGTTCCGAGGCGGAAATCGAACCCGCAACCTCCTGCGTCGCAGGCGAACCTTCGCCCGTCGCGCCACAGAGGTCGTCAACCTAAGGGCCTAAGGTCGTCAAGAGATAGATATCGGACTATATATCTCTACAAACTAGAGGCACAATTCTCTAATTTAAAAACATTCCAGTCACAATATAATCTCGTGTCAGTCGCGCTGTCACGTAGTAACTATTACCTAATTTTCGCGTATGCCTGCGAAGATTAAGTAACAGTTACTACGTGACAGTGATTTGAAGAGAATTGGGCTACTGGTACAATGTTCAAAGTCTGCCAGTATAGTGTATTTTGTATTTTTAAAATTTGTCTTACCCTGAGAAGTTATGGAGTTGGGCGGAGTGGTCGGTGCGACGCTAAGCGGGCGGCTGCTGGTTAGACCAATCAGCGATGTACGAGGAGTGCCTACATCACATCAATCAATAGTTTATAATTATAGTAGAGCTTCTTGTGAAAGAGTTCGTCCGGGGAATTACTACCACCATACCTATTTCTGCCGCCAAGCAGTAGTGCTCGCATTGCTGTTCCGATTTGAACAGCAAAAATTGGGTATCTGATGTAATTTGACAAAATTGAATCTCCCACCATGGTTTCATTTTCTAGATACAAATACTTTATCATTAACCAGCATCCAACGCTGTATTCAATCAAAAGGCTCTTTTTATTTTGCAAGCTGACACAGAAGTGACACACGCCTGCTATAATAGAAGGCAATCAAGCTGAGACCCGGCGGGTGTAACACGTGACATGCGCAGTAGCAGTTTCTAAAACAAAAGCCTCTGTTGCCACGTACGCGCGCCGGGGCTAATTTTATT
Source organism: Epirrita christyi (assembly GCA_951392215.1). Taxonomy (NCBI): domain Eukaryota; kingdom Metazoa; phylum Arthropoda; class Insecta; order Lepidoptera; family Geometridae; genus Epirrita; species Epirrita christyi. The sequence continues at coordinate 1,927,116 of OX595849.1, forward strand.
TGCCGCTTTCTATAGCAGAATAATCTATGGCATACTAATTAAAAAGGCCAGCATGATCATCATCAGCAGCCTGTAGAAGTCCACTGCTGGGACAGTATACACATAGACTTCCCCCATAGAATGCTACGTTGAACGGTTCTGAGCCACTTTCATCCACCGACCTAAAAAGTTAATGCAGGAACATTAAATGCGTGCACATCATCAAACGTGTCGCTGAAGTGTGAACGTGCACAAATTAAATTTACACTACATTGTACAACATCACAAAGAGGCCTTAATAAAAATGATAGCTGTGTTGATTGTTGTGTGCAATAAAAATACAGTGCAAATAAAACACAAACTACAATTCACAAAACGAATAACAGGGGTCGATTCTAGGCAGAATCTCATTATTTCTAGGGACCGTGATAATTTTGGCGCGGTAGAAACCGCACAAATGCTGTACATAATCGACACAAGCAAGCTAACACCAAAAGCTATTCACACAGAACACCAAACAAAAATTATCAATGAACACACATAAAAAACACCTTAAGACTACTATTGAAAACTATTCACACATATTTTAAAACACCATGAATTTCAAAGCCATGTTGTTTCAATATCCAAAGAAATGTTTAAGAGTTGACAAACAGTTGTTTTATAGTTGTAATGTGCATGGTTTGCCTTTACACAATTAACGAATATAATCAGACTCTAATTCAGCGATTAATCATGAAATTCTGTCTTTTTAATAATTCGAAATATATTTAATTTCCAAAAATAATAAAATATTCTAAGTACCAGCTATCGACCGCGGTTTTAAACGCGTTACTCTCCAGAGGGAATTGAATTACGGATAAAATGTATCCTATGTTATGGGACTAGTCAGCGAAAACACTTGAAAAGTGGTGTTTTCAAGACCCAAAATGTGAAAAGGTAGGTACCATTTCATTTTACACAAAATTTAGGATGAAATTTTGAAAAAGCTACATACTTTTATTCAACGTGAAACTTTCTTTGTATTGATCTAGGTAAATTTTTTAAGAAAAAGTAAAATTCTGGATGTGGCTTTTAAAAGTCCCATAAAATGTCGTATGGATATAAGAAATTGGACCGTCATCTTTACAAACTATATAATACTAGGGACACGTTAACAACTACTTTTTGACAGTAAAAAAGTTCCATAAATGTTGACACCCATTTGAAAGACTTGGGTGTCTTGTTGTTTTATTATTGTATATTGTTATTGTTTCATTACAAAAATGAATAATTTTACAAGCTCACGTCAAAAAGGATTTGTCAACGTGTTCATAGTGTACAGGTCACGCAATAAGTTATGAGCGCTGACCTTCAATGCACAGTAGTAATTTTTTGGGTCTGTTTAGCGGGAAGAGAGAGACGCGACGGGAGAGGTGTCCAGCGCAGGCGCGTATTGGTTGATCAGTCGCCTTCCATACCGCGTTTCGCACTCGCGTCTCGCGCTTTCTAGATACAGACGCGCACACATGTACACATGCGCAATCAACTCCACCACTTTCGCCGAGCGCTCATAACTCGTTGCGCGACCATAAATCTGACGTTCGCAACACCGGCACCGTACTTACTTCGCTCGGGCATTCTGTTCTTAGGCGCGGCCACGCTGAAGGACTTGGCGAGGCGGCGGTGCGCGGGCGGTGTGTCGTCACCGTCCTCGCGCTCGGGAGGCACGGCCGCCCCACCGCCGGTGCCGGACCACCAGCGGTCGTCTCCGCGTCCTATACCCACACCCACACCACACCACCCTTTATATACCCATGATACACATGCCTCTATAGCTCGCACGAAACCATACCAGAGCCATACAACGACTCTAACCCAATAATTCATAATAATTTTTCAAACTAATTTTAGTTTTCCCTCTCCTCCCGTGGATGTAGAAAAAGGCTTACTAAGGGAACACACCAGGATATGGGCAGCAGCATCTACCTGAGTACTTAAAACCAAACTGCGATCACCAATCCGCCTGCCGAGCGTGATTTTTATAGCAAATCCTCCCATTATATTCACACAGGAGTTGGAGGAGTCCTATTCTTAGGCCAAGCTGCACCACGGCTTGATTGAATTTACAAAGACCGGTATAATTGGGCAATATTTGACATTTGCAATCGCTTCGGCAACGAAAATTTTTTTTACTTTTTTGCTAACTCCACAGATACTTTCGTACGAGCTACGAGCATGTTTCGAAGTTCTAAGTACTTTTCCAAAAGTACGAAAAAGCTTATCACACATTGGTGAAAGTAGGATTTTTAATTAAAATGGAATCGTCAGAATGAAATCGATTCCAAATATTTGTGAATAATGGTGCAGATTTAATAAGAGATTCCTGATCACTGAAGATCGTCCCGAGGCAGAGGAAAATCCCCCGTCTACGTAGTGGTCCAATGTCGAGTAAAATGTGTAAAGCTCTCAACAATGCATCTAGGAAAACCTAGGGTAGAGCATCCTGGCGCCGAAGAACTAGGAGGCCCGACCCCAGATGAGAAAGGGGCAGGAAGAAGGTGCAGATTATTGAATGTACATTCTGTGTTTTCTAAATATAAACTGAGCTAATATTATATATCTCTTTCTAATACACTGAAATGAAAGAGATCATGCTACAGAATCAACATAAATTTTGAAGTTAGTAAGAGGTTGGTAGGGAGCGTTCTAAAACGCCCCACTATTTAACTACGTCAATAAAAAAAACATAATCCGTAACCACAAAGATCATTTTCAAACGTCAACCTTGAGTCAGGAGCTGAGTAAACGCGGTGGAGGGGCGTGCTCAGGCCCAAGCATGAATATCTAACGTTACCGAAACGCTAGCGAGACGACAACCAATCAACTTGCAATGATTTCAAGTTACCCCGATGTCATTGGTCAATGTTTGACATTTGCAATCGTTTCGCGAGCGTCTCGGTAACGTTCGTTTTCGTGTTAACCCCAAAAAGCATCAAAAAGTGCATTTAATAGTACATTGCGATCTGGTTCTTTTTGTATAAGAGTGAATCTAGATAAGTTTTTACAAATTGTGTAACTCTGAAGTTTAGTGAAACCCATAACTAAGCACTAAATGTACACTACAAACAACTTCCATAAACAAAATTAAATGTTAAATAATATATGTAGATATCAAACCAAATCTTAGTGATCCCCCTCTCAAAACATCCCAGAATGCAAATTGCAATCTATTTTCTAAAATTGATGCGTGGTTATCAATGGTTGATCGACCCATTTAATTGGTAGAAGCGCGGACGACGGTCAGGAGGGGGGGCGGCGTATGAAATCACCACGCGAGAGATATCTGTAATTAGCTTCGCTCTACGAAGAATACCTAGATAAAAATCGAGCAATCCGGCAGATAGATTTCATGTTGCTATCGATTGACATCGCTGATTTAATTTTTCTATCAATCAAGGACATCGATCGACGTCGGTCGGGTGGGTGTGGTGAAATTTCTAGTTCAGAAATAATGCAAAGAAAAATGAACAAACTAGTATTTGACGACTGTCTGCGAAATCGCTAGTTTGTATGTAACAAACTAGTATTTTCTTTCTAACGACTAGAGCATTATCATTAAGTTTTCTTTATTTATTGGAGTCCAAGTTGTTCATCAAAGTGGAGTTGTAAAAATAAACCAATATAATTTCCTCAACTCCACTTTAGTGGACAAGCAGCCTAAGATTGTGCCATCACTACTGAAAGCCACGCACCAAAACTCAACTAACCCAACTACGAACACAGCAACAGTATTCAAAAGCCATAGTCTGATTGTTTCAACAGGCAATTGACACGGACGTATTGTGTACAGATTTAGTATGGAAATTAAGGTTTACAAAGTGTCCACTAGGGGCGCTTATAGAAAATCCGAGTGCACATCATACGTCTGTATCAATTGACCCACGGCTCAGAAGCTTTAGTCCAAGTTTTGCAGCAACCATCGAACGATGACAATAAAGACAATCGTCCGTGTGTTACGTAGGAACTATCTACCAATCTGTGTACGCGCTCAATAGAAACGGCAAAACTTAGTCTACGGCCTCAGGTAATGTCCGTACCTAGAAAGGCGTCGACATGCGCTGCTATTCCCATCATGGCCTTGTGGAAGATCCCAGGTAGGGCTTGCAGACATGGGTGCTGGCTCGGGTCGCGCGCGCCTTCCTCCAGAGTTATCGAATACTGTGGGACAAGCGAGAGTTGTTCATCAGCCGGTAGACATCTACTGCTGGATGAGGCCCCCATAGCACGCACAGCGTACAACCCATAGCGTGCAATAGGGGGATTTGCAATAATCACCACGCTTTGCAAGCGGATTGATGATCGCAGTTAAGTACTCAGGTGGATGCTGCTGCCCATCCTCTGGCGTAAACCCTTAAACGTAAGTCACCTTTTACGAAATCCATAGGAGGGGTTGGAGGTGTCCTATTCTTATGCCAAGACTACCACGGTTAGCAAGAGTTCGTAAAGGACAATTGGCATTTATGACCCAGCACGACCACGAACCAATCATATCTTACTATACGGTTCGTCGCTCGCTGCGCGCGCTTGTATCGTCTGTGTCTTTGCGGCTCTCTTCCCGTCCAAACCACTAGTGGACATATTTTGAAACTTACAGGATAAATAGCCAATTAAATGAGGTTCTTCTTAAAGTAACAGTGTGCCGAGATCTGGTTCTTATATTACCTGCAGGAAGTCAGGAGTCTGACTGATGATGTGAGGGCGGCACAGGTCCACGGGGTTGCCGATGGAGTGCAGCATGCGGTACCAGCTCTGCATCACCGCCTCGGGACTCATGTCTACCGGGATCAGGGTCTGGTCTTCTTCACCTAAAAAACCAAGACAATATAGGTTCACCTGTGGGAAAACCCAAGACAATATAAGTTCACCAGTGGGAAAAAACCAAGAAAATATAGGTTCACCAGTGGGAAGAAACCAAGAGTAAAGGTTCACCTGTGGGAAAATCAAGACAATATAGGTTCACCAGTGGGAAAAACTAAGACGATAGGTTCACTGCACAGTTCAACTGCACCCTTTTTGGGGGATGAGGAGCATGTTTTAGCATGCTCCAAGTCAATTTGACAAATGGATAATTATACATAGATTTGATATATTTTGTGCTTGACACAGATGCACATAGTGTATGAGAGTTCTTACAGTTAGAAGGATAGCTCACCTAAATCCACGCTGTCCACAAAATTGCACCAGACCCAGAATATTTACGGTCCATTTTATTTACGCGGTCGAGGCTAGAGGTTGTCAGATTCATGTTTCACTTGTTAATATACCCTATTAGAAAGAGAGAGCCATCTGACACCTCCCTCTTACATTCAGAATGAACTTTGTCATTACAATAAATAAAACATTAAAGACTTTGTCTCCCCCCTGACCGCGAGTGTAGGGTTACTACACTGTTAGCTTGCAATGGTAGCAATTCTGTGCAGTATTAGGTACCCAAATTTAAAGTGCGCTATAACTATCGCGCGCTCTTTCAAATAAACTGAAATAAAAGGGACCGCGATAATTTTAGGGCAGTTTAAATTTAAAGAATGATGCACAGAATTGCTACCTATATCTTTGACCATTATTTCTTCTGTGACTTAAAGGAACCTCGTATTAACTGTTCCTCTTTTCTGCTTACATTTCGCATACCGGTGGTTTATAAGAATAGGGCTATAACTCACTGATGGGCAGCGCCGGAAACAGCGGACCGTACATGTGTGCGAGCAGGCGCGCCGTGAGGCACAGCGAGGCGCGCGTCCACTGCTGCGTGAGCGGCGCTCGGTGCCGCCACGACATGCACTGTTCCCGCAGAGTGCGCCACAGCGGCGGGGAGGGGAAACATCTGAGTAAAACGTGACGTGGTGAGGCAAAGGACAGAAAGAAACTTGTTTAAACACTTCTCGTCACTCGTGTTTTGGGTGTTACGTGTAAAAACCACGGTCGGAAGGACTTTAGTTGTCAGACCCTCAGGATTATTCGAAAGGTAATTGTATATTGTGTTATAAAATATTATAGGTTTTTGGGGTTTTTTTAAATCATTGAACGAAAATGGCTGTTTAGCTAATGCCATTATGCCGCCCCAAAAAGAAAACTTTTACTTTCTATAAGTTTCGTCTCCTCACCCTTACCACCAAAACAAGGGTCTGACAAACTGAACCTAGCTCCTTTGTCTGCTGCAAAGTGAGCCACATAAAAATAATTGACGGCTGAGGCAAGCCTTTCAATTCCACACACGTGAACGGCGAAAGAAACAAGGCCCAAGAAAAACTTTGATTACTGTTAAACGTTAAAAGTGAGCTTAGAAAGCCCTCCCTGCAAATCTGCTCGTCTAGCTCTTAGCAGCTGGAATAATGCATACTCCAAGGTGCATACTTACTACCCTAGGCCCGAATTTCACTCATCTTGAGAACACCAAAAATTACAATTTTGTATTCATACGGGTCCTAGAGTTTTAACTCACCTGTGACACGCCAGTATCCACACCTGGAACAGCACGCACAGCACTCTCTCACAGAGCTGCTCGGCGGCGGAGTGGTGCGGCGCAGGCGGCGACAGCAGCGCGCTGGCGGCAGCGAGCAGCAGCAGCAGCAGAGACTTCCACTCACTGGCACCAAGGTTAGCTCCATCTGCCAGCGCCTGTGCTAGGCGCAGTACTCTATGGCAGAGGACGGCTTGCTTGCTGATGAGGTCACCACCTTGCCAAACCAAAACTAATTGTATTGACTGAATTTAGGGTCACTTTGGGATAAGCAGTTGTAAATACACGGTTTTTTTGAAGACTCCTTTTTTTCTTGTCATCTGCCTGTCTGGGCTATTAACAAGAGTTTTATGTATTCTTTGGGCTTGACATGAATGGTTACAGCCCAATGGCATATCCATGGTTCTACTTCAGAAGATTTTGTAGGTACTAGATAAGGTCTTGAGAGGTCTCTTAATACTTTTGAAGGTTGTGGACTTCTTAATAAGACTGTTTGCGAGCTGGTTAGGTTAGCTCTATTCGTTTGGCATATCATTCGAGTTTGTTGCTTGTTAACTGTTGACTCCCTAGGTTGCGATGTACCAAGGTGCATTCATCGTTATGCGAAGCATTTTGGATTGAAAGCATTGGAGAAATTCCAAGTTTAAGTTCGCCGCTGTATCCCACAGCTCGACTCTGTAGGAATACAGTTTTAGAATGCATTTGCAAAGGAGTTTGTTGTCTAAGGATAATTTGGATTTCTGTGCCATTAGGGTTGCTTTGAGATAAGCAGTTGCAAAACAATGCTATCAATAAATTAATAATTAAAGGCAAAGCAGTTGTTGCAAATATGTTCTACAAAGCTGTATGCAGTACATCAAATTATAAGACAGAACAAAATTAAGGAAGCTTTAGAGCGCATTTAAATGAATAAAATGTGTACATGGTAAACACATATGACTATTCAGGTATTCTGCTATGCCTGACTTGACAAGACTTTCATTTGCACTCTGACGCTTCCAGGTGTTAGTAAAATTACAACCACTTACCCAGTTCCAACTGATAAATAAATGTGAGACCTTGTAAAAGAGAAACACATGTCATTCAGTGATAGGATCGTGCATTTAAGATAATTAGTAAACATTGGTGCATTGTGCAAAAATAAACAGTGCTATAATATAAAAATCAAGTGTATTTTTAGTTTTTTAATTATGTAAAAACCAGATTAATATTTACAATTTTAGTCAAACAAAACTCAACCCACTACGATTTTAACACAATCATACTTACTTTCGTTAGGCCTAGGCACAAACAAGTTCTGCAAATGCCTTAAAATCTTCCGTGCATAGACCCTTGGAGCAGCCGCAACTGGTGGTGGTAGTGACGGGGGCGGAGGCATTGCCGGCGGCGCGGGGGGAAGCAGGGGTGCCAACCACGCACAACAAACGCGGACACAGTCCCGTATTGCCTCATGCTCTTGTAGGGGCAGGGAGAGACCGAATCGGATCACTTCTAACACCCATTCTACCTGTTATTTATAAGTATGGATTTAGATGTTCTCACTATTGGCAGCTAGTATTGAAAAAAAAAACAGCACAAACATAGAACTTACAAACTGATAGGCTATCAAGAGCTTGAAGTGTAAAATTCATAGATTTGAATTTCATGCAGTTTCTCAAAAAACAGGGTTAGGTTAGCCATCATTAGACTTTATCATGTAAAATGTTAAACGCCACATCCTAATTGGCAAGTGGTTGTAAAACTATTTTCATTGCATAACTAAAGTAAATGGCATTATGGGACAACCTCTGTTGTGCGGCGGGCTAAGGTTCGCCTGCGACACAGGATGTTGCGGGTTCGATTCCTGCCTCGGAACAAATATTTGTACAATCTGCAGATATTTGTTCAGGGTGTTCTGGGTATTTTTCTATGTATAATAAAAAAATATCTATCTATTGTAATGTTATTGTATTAAGTATATCAGTTATCTAGTACCCATAACACAAGCTTTGCTTAGCTTGGGGCTAGATAATGTTGTGTGAAATGCCCAGCATTTATTTATTTATTTACTAAGGACGAGGCCAAGAACTACTCCATGTCTTAATGAATATACATAGATACCTCAGCATCAGTAGTGAGTGGACTAGGCTCATGTGAAGCCAACTGCTTCACCACCGCGAGCACAACATCCTTGCCCCCAACTGCACCCAGCACTCCTCGCCCACCCCCTTCCAGTGGCAGAGAGCTCCATTCAGAATACATGCCACCACTCTCTTTATTCTAAAACATGGAACGTAAAATCAGAACTCGGAAGTTTAGGTGGTCCAATGCTGACTAGCTGCTGACACAAAACTATTATGCAATCTTTGCTCACTTTGTCACTTTTATGTTATGAAATCGAGCACCAACAGATATTGCGTGAGATGAGATATGGTAAAAGAAGGTTAGAAGATAAGTGGGGCTCAACTTTGTTGTGGAACGCAATAGTGAAGACCAAAGTGTTTAAAAGGCTTTTAAATTTGTAGCCTATATTCCGGTAAATCAGCCATAACGGGAGGAATATAAGACTAAGGTCAAGCCCGAAAGCAGAAGTTGCATTTAACTAGAATAATTTAAGTAATTTAGATATTGATGACTAGAAAAATGAAAAGCGTCGAATTTATGGGATAAATTGATGGTTAAGGAATAAATGTTAAACTCACCTTGTGGTTGACTCTATTGAAGATTCCCACATTCATAAATAGTTTGTAACGGTACCCTTTTACAACAGTTACAGTCTCAACAAAACAATGTATAGGTTCAAAACATTATCACAGGGAATACGTTGATAACTAGTCGTCCAGTATTTGAGAACCAAGCTGTGGTTTTCAATCTTGTTTCTACAAATTATATTTAGTTACTTTAGGGAACTACGAGCACGAATCACGATATTTAATAATTTGACAAACAAAATACAAATCACTTCACTTGCAAAAACTATTTGTTGTGTTCGTCGTTTTCGTTCTGTGTTGTGTTGTGTTGTGATGTCAATGTCATGATATGATGTGACATTTGGAGAAAGAGATATATTCGATGTCGAATGTATGCTGCATGTCTACCATTCTTCCATGATTTCTACCAGAATAAATTCTCTAAGATTTCTACCTTAGAGAATTTTAAATTCTCTAAGATTTCTACGATTTCTAAAAAGACCCAAGCTGAATTTGACATAGTCGTGCGCATTTCTAACGTCACAGGAATTCGGTGGATGAAGGCGGCTCAAGACCGTTGTCGTGGCATTCTAGGGAAGAGGCTTTTGTCCAGCAGTGGACTGCTACAGGCTGATAGTGATGATGATGAATCGTACGCAATGATGGTTCAATGTAGGAAATCTTTTGTTGGATAATAAGTATGAACCCAAGAGTTGGGTGATATGATATGCATGTGAAAAGGTTCACAATTTTATCACGAGTAGTAGAGTTTTTTAAATTAAACATAGATTCATGAAATCACCCCTGTTTCTCGGAGAGGTAGGCAGAAACCACGGATTTCCACTTTGCTACGATCCTGGCATACATACCTCATGCTTCATTCGTTCATTGAATTAATTTATGTGCAGGTAATAGTTACCTAAATCGTGGTATCTTTTAGTTTGTGACCTATATCATGTTACTATCAGAGTACACTATAACTTGTTTTATATATAACATATGTTAGGCCTAGGCATATAACTGAACTAGGATTGCTGAAAATTCTTTCACAGCAATTAGCAAATTAACATCAATTTTAGATTTTTTCATTCTCCAAAATCTAAAGAAAATCTAGAAAAACCTACACAAATAATGGCCTACTCAAGCTCTTCTTCTAGCTAGAAGGTAGAAAATAAACAATGTTGTGTTTTAACAAATAAAAGAACCAATTGAAATGTGAAGCATTTTATATATTTTCTTACACTATATTACCAGCATAATAAGTATTTTTTATTATGTGAATAAAAAAAAAAAAACTAAATATAGTACTTACCTATTCCTACTTTACACTACAGTTATAGCAACATAAATTGAGATGGTGCAATAATTAAATTAAAATCTCAAAGCACAAAAATTCTAATTAACAATGCAACTAACAAGAATGTAAGAATAAGACTAGAATTTGAATAACCGAACTTAGAAATTTTTTCAAAGTTAGGTAAAAAAGTAAAAATAAGAAACGGAACTGAACTAAAAATGTTAAAACAAACATCACAGAGTACCTAAATGGCGGCACAGCGCCCTCAATCATCTGTACTCTTATTGCCAAGCTGTTAGTATGTGAATTGAACACAAATTTTAAATTTTCAATAGGCATGCTCGTTACCTATTTTTTTTACAATATTTGTTCTTGCTTACATGATATACTTAGCAGTTACTAATGTTATTTAAAAAAAGAAAGTTAAGAATATGTTTTTTATGGTTTTCAAGGTGATATCATATTTTGAGTAGGTGGCAACTGGCCACTAACAACCATAATATTCAAGTTTTACAACCATAACATTACATCAGTTTTCATCCCCTTTTCCATCGGCAGCTACAATCTTTAATTCCTCAAACATTAACTTCCATTTCATTGCTTCCTCCTCCAGTTCTTTAGTCTTCTTTTTTTCTTGTTTTAACTTCAGCACTGACTCTTCCAACTGTTCTTTCATTTTCTCAAACTGTATAGCTTCATTTGCTTGGATAGTGGTGGCAAGAATATTTTCTTTAGCTAGTTTAACTGTTGCTTCGGCTTCTTTAATTATTCTTTCTGCTTTCAAGCTTAGTTCATCTTGAATAATAAGCATAGTTACAAGTCTTCTGATCACAAAAGCCAAGAAAATGGCAAACCCAGTAATGTAGAAATTCCTTTGAGCTCTAAATAGTTTTACACTCCCTTTCATTTCAGTAGATAGATTAACATGGGCAGTCTCTGAGCTATGCGAATATTTCCTCATTTCTCTAATGGCATCCATCAAAAATAAACACAGAACGCCCAGCAAACAGTAGAAATACATAGCTGCATGTTGTTGAAACATGTAAAATAAACGAGACTTGAAGAACTGGTGCCATCTTCTTGGACTAAACAAGGGTAACATCATGACAATCACCAATGCTATCTCAAAGTACAGGTAACCTGCAATAAAGGTCCATTGTATCGACATATTTATGTGGCGTAGCGTTATATTCTTCTCTTTGATAATTGCTGATTTCACAACCGAACCGGTGTATTGCAAGTTATTCAATCTTTATAAGGTAGGTGCCTGAATGTACAAATAACTTTCCCACTGGTTTTAATCTTCCTTAAAATACCACTGCCACTGTCTGCTTATTGAAATTCGTATCATAAACAAGTAATTCAAATACTACTTAGCAAATTCCAAAATAAAACCCAGCTGCTTCGGGAAAAAGAAACAATTGTTTTGATTTGACGTGGGTTTTAATCACAGACTAAGGAGAGTACTACGGTTTTGAATTTGATTGACACTGGCACATAATAATAGAGGATGTAGAACATACGTTTTTGACCATTTTTGACCCATGAACATTATGAAGGAAAACAAAAATAGCATACTTTCCTGAAATACGATGAAGCAATAAGAAAAACAAGGATAGGCTTATAATTTAAGACAACTCCCTTTATTGGTCTGGACATAAAAAATATAAACATTGGTCCACGTTGACATGACAATTTTATGATTACCACTGCATTTTGGTTCGCCATAAACCATCATGGCTTAGACATAAAAATAATAAAATATATAGTATTGAAAATTATACGGATCAATTACATTATTTCGATTGGAATCGACTAAAGTAAATTGTTTTTTCAAGCATAATGGTACATATGGTATGAGATCAAGGCGCAACAGTCAAGTCGAGAAACAACAAACAATCTAGCTTGTCTGTCATGTTTAAGCTCGTGAGTTATGTTCCTTGCTCCCTTGGCTTGCTCCAAGCTCGTGAGTAATGTTGTTCTATGGTTAAGTGTCAATGTCAACAGCTGTCGTTTGTTCAATGTTCAATTTACGAAATTTCGACCATAAAATTAAAATAAAATATTAGAAAATGACTAATATAGAATTAGATATCTGGAGGGGGGAGTGGGGCCTAGCTTCAATCGATTTAGAATGTTTAAAAGTTTTGGTAAATATTGACGCAACATAACCTAAAAGTTACTCTACCGGTAAACACATCCAAGGGTAAACACAATGTATTTAAAAAAAATATCTTCCAGACGTATATGAAATTCATCGGAGTTCCAGTCCGAGTAAGGGAAGCCAACAATCCATTCTTCACCCCTAAAGGAACCCTACCGGTCATGAGAGACGGCCGAAAAGTCCTCACAAATTTTGAAGAAGTAGTCGATCATTTGAAGTCTCTGGTAAACGCATAACCGCACTTTTTCTACATTCAAAATACAATATGATCCTTGTGATATCAATGGACGTTGATATAAATCACATTGTAAATCGTCAGTAGTAGTGCGTCTAGTCCAAGGAATACAATACTGGTCTAGTCTAAAACTGAATGCTCCTCCACTGCTTTTACATGGGGCTTGACAGAAGCTTGACGTTCGAAAACGTTCCTTGTGGATATGTATCATGAAATATTTTATTTTGACGTAATGAAATAGCGGGGTTGTCAGTTTTAGATTAGACACTACCTAAATGTTTGTTTTTATTTTTTAGCATTACAGTACAGATGTCCATCTTAACATAAAACAGGCAGCAGAAGCCAGCGCCTTCACTCAGTACCTACGTGAGAAGTTATACCCTGCCTACCAGTATGCCTGGTGGGTGGATGAGAAGAACTATGGAGATGTGACCCGACCAACCTATGCTAAAGCCTTACGCATACCATTCAACTTCTACTATCCTTCGAGGTATCAGAATTCAGCTAAGGAAATGATAGATGCACTGTATGGTGAACACACAGATCTCAGAGAAATAGAAAAGACAGTGAGTAAATTTTTTGAAGCTACAACAAGTAACAATTGTTGAACAAGCTGTTAGTTTTATGCTGTATCATTTGTGCCTCCTATAAAATAAGTAATTCTTTAAGAAATTTGACAGAAGCTCATAGCACATTAGATCACTGGGTACATTTAACTGATTTCTTGGGTAATGATTTCAGATGATTAATACCTGCTTTCGATACACCCCAATGCGGGAAGTCAGGAGAGATCTTATCTCCCCCATTTTGAATTAGAATTAGAATTACCTGCTTTCGATGTTCCAGATTTACAATGAAGCAGAAAAATGTGTAAAAACTTTATCGGACAGGCTCGGTGAGAGTGAATACTTCTTTGGCAACCGTCCATCATCCTTTGACGCAACAGTATTTGCCTACCTCGCACCGCTGGTGAAAGCCCCCTTCCCTAACGGAACACTATCCAATCATGTCAAGGGAATAGCCAATTTAACAAGATTTGTAGCTCGGATAAACCAGAAGAATTTTAGGCATGTTACAGATGGTAAGTTGTTATCACTGATAATAATGAATACTAGTTAATATATCATCATCATCATCATCAGCCTGTAGAAGTCCACTGCTGGGTATAGACCTCCTTAGAATGCCAAGACAAACTGTCTTGAGCTGCCTCCATCCATTGACTTCCTGCAACGTTTATAATGTCTTTAGTCCATCGAGTGGAGGGCCTTCCTCTACCGCGTCGTTTGGTTTGTGGTCGCCATCAATAACAATACAATAATAAGAAATAATTGATAATTAATATCATAATATACAGGGTGTTTTTTGAAATGGGACAGTATGGGGATATCCGAATCCATAAGAGATACGGGAAAACTGTCTTTGGAACCATTTACTCATTTTGTATGAAAACGATTTTGACATAGTTATTTTTTTGGTCAAGCGTGAGTTCTCCATAAAAATGAGTTGTTTTGATCAACATTTTTTTGAATGCTTATGGACTCAGTTTCATGTAAAGATTGTTTACTTCGGGAGGCCTATGCTGGAAAGCAAGACAATGAAGAAACCGGTGTCTAATATGTTTACTATAGTGAAAATTATAGTGTACTTACGTTATTTAAGATTGTTAATAAAGGCTAAATAAAAAATAAAAAAAAAAAAAAAAAAAAAGATTGTTTCTTTGTATCGGAATAAAAAATCGGAGCAGCACAAGTTAGTCAAATTTAATAAAATGTTTTCTCATACAATTTGTAAGCAATGCTGGTAAGCTGGTACCTACGTTAATAAAACTATCGCAATAAATTTTCAAAATGGCCTTTGTCTTGCTGTAGGAAAGGGCTCGTTTTAGAACACCTCTAGTGGCCTACCACTCCATCTCTTATGGATTCGAATATCCCCGTACTGTCCCATTTCAAAAAAACACCCTGTATAAACTGAAGTAATTCCTATGTAAACTGAGTATAGGGTTTCCACCATCCTTAAATCCTTACACAACAACAAACCCAAGCAACACAATTTCTTCAAATTTGTAGAGTACAACAGACAAAACGCCAAAAAGCAATCAACGGGGACGCAGTCGGAGCGTGAAGCCGCCAACTTCCCGAACCAGACGCGCAACAAGCTGCTGGCGGCGCTGTTCGCGGCCGCTGCCATGACGGGCTACGCGCTCGCCAACGGCATGTTCCAGGTTAGAGTCACCATTTAACTAGCATCAGCATGAACCAGACAAACAAGCTGCTGGCGGCGCTGGCTCGCGGCCGCTGCCATGACGGGCTACGCGCTCGCCAACGGCATGTTCCAGGTTTGAGTCACCATTCAATCAACCTATGTTGTCCCATTGCTGGTAAAAGGTGGGGCCACCTCTGGCCAGTCTGATTCGAATGCATCCTTACCACTGTTACCAAGTCTCAGTTTTCCAATGAAAAAATAGATAACACATTGAAATTTGTTACTGTTTTAGATAAACTTAACAAAATTCTATTATTTTTCTGCCGTCAACGCCAAAAATTAGTTGGTGAGTCACATGAACCTGCAATGTCACTAGGTTACATTACAGTCAGTGACGGATTAACCCTTAATCAAATTAAGCAATTGCCTAGGGCATCACGTCTGGGGGGCACCAGAAGAAGCACAGAAAAATCCGTCTTTAGGTCATCACGTCTCACTCTCACATCACCAAAAACCACAACAAAAAAGTTTCTAGGACTAATTTAAAAATTCGAGCGTTTTAAGTTGACATAGAGTCCAACCTAGAGTCATAACCCTGCTCCCGCTTGCCCACTCGCTGCCCGCTAGTGCATTCGGGGATTCGAATGCACCGGAATTGCGATCAGCCAATCAACCACCCCTTCCCCGCGGGCCCCCCGCCGAGCGCCCCCAATTCTAAGGTTACATCTCATCATCTTATTTTACAAACAACTAATGTTTTTAGGGGATAAAGGTCTAGTTGACATACGGATAGGGGGGCCCCACAGGCGTGGATTGCTTAGGGCATCAAGTAGTCTTAATCCGTCATTGATTACAGTATCGTAAGCTTTACTACTAAGCAGCAAAATTTATAGCCTGATCAAGATTATATTCACCAGTGAGACATCTACCACATTATCACCATAGTTTTACTTTGAAACTTTTGTTAAAAGTTAAACAATGCTATTATGTATTTTCATTTAGACAACCTCTGTGACGCGGCGGGCGAAGGTTCACCTGCGACGCAGGAGGTTGCGGGTTCGATTCCCGCCTCGGAACAAATATTTGTATGATTTGCAGATATTTGTTCAGGGTGTTCTGGATATTTTTCTATGTGTAATAAAAAATATCTATCTATGTAATGTATTTGTATTAAGTATATCAGTTATCTAGTACCCATAACACAAGCTCTGCTTTGCTTGGGGCTAGATAATGTTATGTAAAATGTCCAGCATTTATTTATTTATTGAATTACCCTTTGTTCCAACTGGAGTATCTTTACACAAAAACAAAAGAAAAATGTGTTTCCCGTTTTCGTAGAATCACTCAAATTGGAATCGAAGGCTTGTTCCATAAGTATTCAAAAGATACAATATTCTCATCAATAACTTTATTTCGTCTATTCCCACCTGTTCTGTTGAATAGTTCTGTCGGCAGAACTACTGGGATTTTTTTCCTATTAGTTCTGTGACTTATAAGACTATGATTTACACCTGGCTTCAATCTCAACTATTCTCAGCTGTTCTGTTACATAGTTCTGTCGATGGAAAGTAAACAATTTACTTTAATTATGGAAACAAATATGTAATAACGAGGCGTTATCATTCGAAGCCATTTTCGAGCAACACGTGACCGCGGTCGCGACTTATTATATTAAACTCACTCATTAAACTCAATCATTAACCGTTTATATTTAAATTAGAATAACTGTATTGTCCTCTGCACTCTTGAAACCTTTGAAAAGTTGTCATCAGGAATCATATATTAAGAATATATACCGCATGTGGCCAGTACTTGATAATAATTTATAGCAGACTGCATGGTGAAATTTTTGAATCACAAGATTCATGAACAGAACTCCTGGGATTTTTTTTCCCATTAGTAAAAAAATCCCAGTAGTTCTGCCAGCAGAACTACTCAACAGAACAGGTGGGAATAGACGCTTTATTTGATCAAAATTTAAAAACCCCTGAATTTTTTTAGTGTTCCATTCCATTCAAATTAAAAAAAAATAACTCTATGGAAACGCATTGTTGCGCCCTACATCCTATTAATACTGAGCCGCCTCCGTATTCTCTATCTCGCGACAGGTTTACAACAGGCGTAAATTGTGCGATCATGGCTGTCAAACGTAGCTTATTCTCATATAAAAGTTACCGTTTGACAGCCCTGATTGCACAATTTACGCCTGAGAGCTGATTTTAAGTATTTGCACACAATTGACACGGACGTCTCGTGTAGTGTGTTTGGATTTTTGTATGGAGACACCGATGAGCGCCCCTAGCGTACACTCTGCGAACCTCATTTTCCATACAAAAATCCGTGTTACACTACACCAGACGTCCGTGCTCCAATTGCTTGTCAAAACGTAGAATCAGAGCCCCCTTATTCGCTATGACCAAACGTGACATAACGCGGGCTCGTTACGATATCTGCGTGGAATCATCGCTAAATAGCATGGGTGACGTCACACGTTATTGACAAGGAATCTCTTAGGTCATAGCGAATAACCACCCTGTTGTAAACCTGTCGCGAGATAGAGAATAGCCCTGCCGAGCTATGAGGCCACAGACAAACAGACATAAAGTTAAACACACTATGGCCTCAAACTTAAAACACCACTCTTTTTATGCGGTGGGTTTTTTTAACCACTACATTTTGTCTCATCAGCGTATTTTAAAGGGCCTGTGTCTTCCTTTTGTTAGTAAAGTTATTTGTATTTAGTCTGGCATGAAAATTATATTTTTGTAGTCAACTATAAGTCAAGCCCAGATATTTACCTGCTTTAAGCATATATCATACTATTCTCTATAAGTTTTAAATTGTCAAACATACATACATAACATAGCTCAGCGCACGCGTCGTTGCATTAGCAATGTAGCCACCCTTTGAGCTGCGTTGTTTGAGTATACCTATATAAATTCTCGTTATTGATTGAACGCATCTATGGCTCCGTTTTACGATCAATATATCCATCAAACACAGATGCAGCTCTTTTTTGGGCTATTGCTCAATTTGTAGTCCTATCTCTATAATGTTGACATACCGTTTTATTATTGATCGCAAAAATGGAGCCTTTCTTATGCCAGTTGTACACATTCGGTGAGAGCCTTATCAGAGGTCCTCAGGCGAGAAGGTCCAACACATGTACTCACATGTACTAGTAAACACTCGTTAAATCATTTGATGTGTAGATACAGACAAAGATGGGCATGTTAGAGGGTACCTAATGAGGTTGCTCTTTGTATATGTGCGACGTCGCGGAAGGAAACGGCCAACTAAAAGAGCGTGTATGTAGATGCGCGCTCGCTTGCCGTGCTCAAAATATCGATACGCGACCGAGAGATAGCGAGTGCGCCATCTACACATTCGCTCTCGGTCTACCGAGTCGGCAGGGCTTTTCTCTATCTCGTGACAGGTTTGTAACAGGCGTAAATTGTGCAACCAGAGCTGTCAAACGGTAACTTGTATGAGAAAAGCGACATACCTGTCGCGAGATACCGAATACGGGGGCGGAGTCAGGGTGTCTCACCGAGTGTGTACAGTCGGCACTACGAATTGGCAAGTATTGAATTCCAAGTAGTACTCATGTTCATTCTATCTCAGGAGCTGAAAGATTATGAACAGACGCGGGAATACAACGACCTGTTTGATAACGAAGAGGAGGAATAACGACTTGCTATGCCACCACGCTCTACCCGATTGCGTTTGCAGTTCTAATGGACTGAGGTAATCGTCCAGAAGGATTAAAAGATTGTTGGAGTACGAGCACGGAACACCGCATACATACTAAAAGCGTGTTTTGTAAGACGTGAAGTCATTTTATTCAAAACTTGTTTAATCTTATGGTGGCTTCACTCGGCGACCGATATGATGAAGTATTCTGAGATATATCGCAACAGTTGGCCCTATCAACGATTATTTTATTATAGCACTGAAATGATCACCCTCAATACTTCAATCTTTAGAATGGGAGCGGTGCCTCCGTGCTGATAATTTGGGTCCAACTCTTACACTTTGTTCATTATAATCGAGCTAGAAGTTAAACATGTCATACATTTGTTTATATTCGAATCAACTACAGAAAATCGAAGGAAACTCGAGCAATATCTCATCATTATAGTGTGCGAGAGCAAGTTTAAAGTGAATAGACAATTTGTTATTTTTTAAACAAAATTAACAAAATAAAAATATAAATTTTATATTACAAAATTAATTACCCCAATGCAATCACAGATAAAACTTAAAGAACAAAAGTCTAAATACAGCTATGATAGCCATATTTTTAGATCTTTTGGAGGATCTAAAAATATGGCTATCATAGCTATATTTTTAGACTTTTGTTCTTCAAGTTTTATCCTCGAGAAACGATTTGTTAATAATTGTTCAGTGATTAATGTTTAATAATTGGAAATAGTTATAGCTTATAATATATTTTTGAAATATAATATCAAATGAGTAATTTTATATATTTTTAACAAATTTAACTCGCCCGAAACGTACGAGATGAGATCATCAAATTTTTTATAAATATTCGCTTGTCACTAATGTCAGTCTCAAAGTGTAGTAGGTATATGGCCCATCCATTTATGACCATTTATGGTACCTATGATATACCTTATTACTTCGTAGGTCTGGTTAGGTTAGGCTAGAGTGACATAATTAGGCGTTGCATGAATATGACCCTATTTCATAAAGCTATTTACAATTCGTGACTGAGAATTTTGTTAATTCAATTCGCTGATATAATTTAGCAAAGCGACCAACGTAGTTTGGCTGACAATTGAGTGTACTACGAACTAGCACACGCGGTATCGTTCGCGTGAAACTGGGATAAGGTTAAGATGTGGTTCAGTTGTTACAGCGTTATTGAATAATAAAATACTAAAGTATCGCATTTATATTTTTAGCAGGATTGTAGCTTTACGAAATAGGGCTCTGAATGAGGTTGTAAATAAAAGGCAGAATGGTTTCACATTGTATGTTAGCCCGAATCTACATATTTGGTTGTATTGCTAACACCACACATATAAAGATTAGAATTACATTTTGAACTTATGTATAATTTAGTCGACAGAATATGACTGAATAGATACCTATAAAACTAAAATTTTAAAATTATTTTAAAGTCTGAACTGACACCAATATTGCAATGTATCCGTTTTTATAAGATATACATTGAAAGCGCACACGCAAGCAAGGAATGTATTTTATTGTGATCCATTGAAATACTATTGAATTGTAAAATACTTAATTTTTAAACTTAATAACAAATATCTTGTTTATTTTTTGAATCTAGACTGGTTTTGAGCACTTTGTGTAAATAAGTAACTACTTACTAGAGAGCTCTAGTAATATCATCAATGCTAGAGATACAAAGATATAATTTAGTTTTATTATTGTTAAACGATGTTACTTTACGTAGTAATATAGTTAATCTATGTTACTTTTCGTAGTAATATAGTTAAACTATGTTACTTTACGTAGTAATATAGTTAACTAGGTTACTTTACGTAGTAATATAGTTAATCTATGTTACTTGACGTAATTGTATAGTTAAACTATGTTACTTTACGTATCAATTTAGTTTACCTGTGGTTTTACTATGGGAACAAATATTCCACCCATGCTGTAATACTTAGTACCTAAACGCGGAGAAACACAGTAGGTACATTTTAACACTTTAAAATAATACAAAGTAATTTAATTATTATTGACCTTTTAAAGTTACTGATTACCTCAAGAAGTGACTTAATATTGAATCAGGCAAAATGTAAATAAAATATGCTATATGGGACAGTGCACATTTAGCAGACAAAACGCGGCGTAAACCGCTCTGTAATAGAGCCAGCTCGCTACCCTAGGCCTCTTTACATTCGCTTCTTTCAATGGTTTTACGTTATGCGCCATCGTATCAATCTGTACATCAGAGCGGACGAATCGCTCGTTTTTCCGCTAAATATGCATACAGTAGTTAAAATTACTTATACAAATTATAGTGTGTAGTTCGTTTAGCAGTGTGCTTCGGCTAAGTAATGCTTGTAGTGAATGGTTTAGTTATTGAATGAGGATATTCTATTTGTTCGTTGTTAACTTATTGAAGGTGTGAATAAACCGTGGTTCGTTGACGTTTCTTGTTTTATTTGGTTGCATAAATTTGCTGTTTCGTAGTATTTCTTGCAATATCCTATGATAGTTAAATCACCAATAGACTTACCTATCATGTAGTTATTCTCATCCACCCCCACTGGGAGCAGATAGGTATAATGCAGGTCATATCTAGGCGAAGCTCCCGACGATTTGCCAATTGTTATCTAATTCTAGTTTTCAACTGTCAATTTGTAGACCATTGTTAAACTAGGGGTCGGCGCTTTTAGGTATTTTGACTAGGGGGTTGCCTGGTTTGAGAAAAACCAGAGATAGTCCGAGGTTTTGCCATAACCTCTGACTATCTAGCCCGAGAGCTGATTTCGGAATACAAACTATCTACCTTTATATCTTTTTACCTATCTATCTTTTCTGCAGATATTTGTTCAGGGTGATCTGGGTATTTTTCTATGTATAATAAAAAATATCTATCTATGTAATGTATTCACTTATTTAAACACGATTAAATCAATAGAAGCTCGTGTCAGTCGCACTGTCATTATCTTAAAGTCAAAGTCAAAAAGAACTTTATTCATTGAAATCACAAGGATCATTTTGAATAGTCTTATATAAAATTAAATTACTCCTGTTCCAACGCGACCAAGCCTAGAAGAATCAGGCAATCTAGTACCCATAACACAAGCTCTGCTTAGCTTGGGGCTAGATAATGTTGTGTGAAATGTCCAGCATTTATTTATTTTATATTACAGTAGCAAATGGCAATGGGGAACGAACCAATGAGAATCATTTTGGCAGCCTTAGCGCTATCTGAATCATCTGAAACTTGAATTGGGGAAATTTGATTCCTCCTTTCAAGTTACAAAAGATTTGGACAGCGCTAAGGCTGCCAAAAATTATGCCTCGGTGTCAGTAGTACTACTAAGAAGTACAACTGGTAGTACAAATGACAAATCTCCATTGTTTTGTTCCCCATTGCCATTTGTAGCTATAAATAGGGGGCAGGTCTAAACTCCAACTTTAAACCATATTTCGTAACGAGACAGATTATAATTATCTTCATCCCTTACGCGTAAACCATTCGCAAGTCTCCTGTGGATCGAACTTATTAATTCCTGTCTACCCACCGTCTCCCTTCAGCACTGGTTCTACTGGAGCTGGAATCGCACCATGGCGATCAACAGATTCAAAATCCTCCAACGACGGTTCCAAAAGATCAAGAAGCTTAAGAAAGACGCCGCCGCGGACATACCTTAACCTGCCTAACCATATCAGACCTACGACCGGATGTCGACCTCTGTGGTGCAAAGGGCGAGTGGCCGTTCAAGAGGTTGCGGGTTCGATTCCCGCTGTGGGATAAATGTTTGCATAATCTGCAAATATTTGTTCCGGGGCTGGATGTTGTGGTACCATGGTACTCGTAGTTCCTGATTACCACGACACAGGTAATCGTAGTGCTGGACTATGTATGAGACTGTTGGGTGTTATGTTATATCAAAACGGTGACGAACTTACGTTCTGCGCTACGTGTGTTATTTAAACCCAAGAGAAGATCAATATTCATGATCTGTAGAAGTGGTGGATTTATACTAGGGGCAGTCGGGGCTAGAGCCCAGGGCGGCAAATTTTCTAGGGCGGCAAAATTTGGAAAGTGAGAATTTTTTTTCTATAAAATATATAATTAACTAATTCTTTTAAATAAACATTTTATCTTTCAAGAAATATAATTCAAGTATCACATTAAAATTTTGTATATTATTTAATATAAATAAAACATAATGTACATATAATAAATGCTATATAATACATAATAAATTTCCTGCAATCAATTAGTTATTCTAATTCTTAAAAAATAAGATATCAAAACTATTAAAATAAAATTTAAGTCATAGGGCGGCATTTTCGTGCCCAAGGGCGGCACAAATTTAAATCCGGCCCTGTGTAGACAAGTGGTAATCAACAAGAAAAATTACACGAAACAGTTAAGCATTTTAGCGCTTTTGTCTTAGATTGTTAGAATATTGGACAGATTTTGTAGTAACTTTAAGTTCCTCTTCCTGGAGATTTCTACTTCTGGAAAAGCTGTAATGAAGTAGGTACCTACCTAGGAATGTAAGTTAATTAAGTAACTAGAAAATAAAATAAAAGACCACACATTTCAATAATCATTATTATTTTCGTTTGAACATTGCATTTGACATTGTCAGGTACACTCGACATTGGTACCAGAGTTTGGTACGTATAACAGCACTGGGATGTACCAAATATAAAGTATAGACAGCCACAGAAGCTCTTTCATATTAATTCATCTGTGTTTCCGACCACTTTTAGAAATAGTTTAGGCCCAGTCACTACCAAAGCGGAGAGGAGAAAACATAGCACATAGCAATGTGTAGTTTATACCATTTAGTGATGGGCACTAACAATTGTCTTGATTGGTTATCAAAAAGGTGTCATCCAATCGAATGCACAGCTTCCAGAGTCCCAATTCTCTTATTTAAAAACATTCAATTCGCAGTATAATCTCGTCTCAGTCGCACTGTCACCTATAGTAACTATTACTTAATCTTCGCGTTTATTACGAAGAATATGTAATAGTTACTATACGAGACAGTGCGACTGACACGAGATTATACTGCGTATTGAATGTTTTTATATTAGAGAATTGGGCCTCTGATGTCGATCAAAATAAATATACCACCAGCAAATGTGCATATCTCCGCTCCGCTTCAGCGGATACCGGCCCTAAAGTTACAATATTACGTATCAATAAGCTCTCTCTAATCTAATTTCGTCTGACACAGTTTATCAGCCTTTATATGGAAGAATGCAATTGTAGATTATTTTAATGGCACTACAATAATAACATGGCTGTTGATTTTATAACTGGATATTTATTTGTAAAATATGGGAAACTTTGCCGGAATATGGCAACACTGTCGCTAGCAATGTGTTAATTTTGATAACCGAGCTTCTGACCGTGTATGCTTGCGTGGTGCCGAAATAAAAAGTTGGCTATGCGTTGGAGGTCAGTTTGCCTCTCTATCAAATTTAATCGCTACGATGAATAGATCTGCTGGGTGGCTCTTATAGCGATTCAGTTCAAAAACTATTCAGTACAAAATATCGTTTCTGTAATGTCCGCAGCTATATTCAAAGGCACAGTAGCAGGTCTATAGACTTCTGCGATTAAAGTTGTTCAATAATAACTTTTCATTTAAAAAACAGACTTCCGCCAATTTATTCGACAAAATATTTGGATGAAAAAAAAATGATGAAAGAACCATAGTGGTGAAAGGATTATATTATACTTTTTGAATGCAAATGCTTGGTTTGTTGCTGAAAATTGTAAAATCGCCATATGTATGCCTACAATATTTGAGGAGTTCCCTCAATTCCTCATGGATTCCATCATCAGAACTGGATTCTGAAAAAAATGGGACCAATCTGGAAGTATATCTATTCAAATATAAAATCAATTTTCCAAATCGGTTCATAAACGCAGGAGATATGCGTTAACAAACATAAAAAAAAAAAACAACCGAATTGAGAACCTCCTCCTTTTTTGGGAAGTCGGTTAAAAACGAATGTCAAGGACGAACCGATATTTTGTACTGAATAGTTTTTGAACTGAATGGCTATAAGAGCTCATAGTAATCCAGCTGGTCTAACTAAAAGCGCGCCCAGACGCTTAGCAAACGCAAGTGTGTGGTTAGCCGGTTGCAAAGCTCTCGCGAATAACTTAAACTAACCGATATCTTTTGTCTCTTTTAAACAACAGGCGTTTGTAGCAAGCATTCCATCTTTACTTAATCGCGTAGGGTCGCACTTTGAGACAGTCATCACATACTTTCTGCGAGTATTTTGTATAGAAACGCGATCGCACTCCGAAGTCTGCGAATGCTTCGTGCGTGGGACAGCCACATAGTGCGACTCTACACCATGCAGTGTAGCTTGACCCGCATGTTTTGTTCTGTTCAAACATACAAGTGACTTGCCATGAATCTGGACGCACCTTGGCAATAAGCAAGCGACAGTGACGCCACCTCAGTAAAAAAGCATTCAAACGGAACCTAACTAAGCTACACAGAGTAACGGTTGATAAAAATTGTTAATTACACATTAAACCTAAAACTAACTATACAGACAAATGTTTTATTTAACAGTTCAACAATATTAGCTATACCGACTGGCAGTACTTATGTGGTATTCTACTTTTTCATTAATTAATTATTTGTTTTAGCGTTTCAGTTTCATACAAAAGTAACAATCTCCCCCTAGATAGACGGCAAACGAAAAATAGCACGAAAGCGCTAAACAAATATAAGAGTTGATTTATACAGATTAACTCTACGGAAACAACACAAAAATAATTTTACACCAATGGGCGGTCTTATAGCTGATCTCTTCCAGGCAACCAATTTATGATACAAAATAGGTTAAAATGTGTTTTCTTAGCGCTTATGCCATTTTTTATTTTCGAATGCCATTTGTCTAAGGACTCTAAGGGCACAGGGTCCAACGGTAAGTAATCATATTTATTTTAGTAATTTTGGTAACTGCCGCGTGAGGAATCCTCATTAAAAAGTGTAGAATAGAAAGTACAAAACTTGCATCTTAGGACATTATGTACCACACCACAAAACAATAAAAAATTGAGGACTTATCCTTTCTTGTCATCATCAGCCTGTAGAAGTCCACTGCTGGACATAGGCCTCCCCCCTTGAATGTCACGACGAACGATCTTGAGCCGCCTCCATCCATCGACTTCCTGCGACGTTTATAATGTCTTTAGTCCTTCGAGAGGATGGCCTTGCTACTACATCGTCCGGCTTGTGGTCGCCACTCGAGAACCTTTACCTCTAAACTTATAACCTCCCCAACTGTTGTAAGTTCTGCGATCCATTCTGAGCTATAAAAACATTGCGAGCCTCCAAAAAATACAAATGAAATTAATACAACATAAATAATATGCCTAATTAATTAAATAACAACGAAGAATTAAAACATAATAGCTGCCTAAGGTAAAGTTATATACAATGTACCTTTTAAGTTATTTACAAATTAAGCTTTCATCGGTAACAAAAATAATGTTCTGTTTTTTTTTTGACCAATTTATGTGCTAATTGCCACTTGTGTCTGCCAGGGTTAGCGCCATCTTAAAGTATCATAACCTAGGGTTAAAAAGTTTACTCCGTATGACGCAAGTGGCACTTAATTTCTGTAAGTTAATAACGAAGAACTTGTTTCTATTAAAAAAACATTAAAAAGCGGAATAATTTTGGAATGGCCAAAATATATATAATACTTTCTCTAACATTTATTTGAATCCCGCTCTACAACAAATCCCTATAAGTACATACATACATTAAGGACCGGTAAATAACATATTAAAACCTCATACGAACAGCTCGAGAGGCCCAATTCTCTAACTTAAAAATAGTTAAAATAGAGTTCGGATCATGTTTCGATCTTGTGTCGATGCCTTAAATGTCAGAAATAGTATTCTCTAACTTTTAAAATACAACACTGTAATGTGATTATATCAACATGTGACCGAAACTTCAACGATTCAAAGTTATTTAGATAACTTTAGCTTAAGTAGATGGAGTCTCTCTTTACTCTTTCCAATTATAATATAACTATCCTACTCTAATGGTAGTCACCGTGAATTGAAAGTAGACTAAATAGTTATTTATGAGGGAGCAGAATACCAAACTTCTGTCTATTCACAATTCAGTATCGATTCTGTTAACTTTCAGTGTAGTTTTCAAATAATTTTGAGAATTGGGCCTCAGAATCACTGTCATAACAAGTGAAAGTGTTTCAGTTCACAAATTGTTTTTAGCCTCGGTATAGTTTATCTGTCTCCCTTTTTCTCAAATAACAGCAGAAAGCTCGCTAAACCAAAGTTAAACTAAACCGCGGCTAAACTAAGTTTATATAAAACGGATGTTTCGTTCAGTTAGTCACAATTATCAGTTTGAAAGAGTGGCCCTTCTGAGTGATCAGTCAAATCTAACTGCAACATTAGAATACTCAATAAAGCCATTTTCATTCAAAGAAAATTGAGTGTACAATGTATGTCAGTTTCTCAAATAAATTTTTACAAAAATACTTACACTCCAGAATATAAAATCAATTCCATTCAACGTGGAACTTATAAAAATAACTAAATACTACTCATTATTTACATTCGCGTCAATATTTAAAACGTAACACAATATATTAATCTTCGTATTCTAATACTTTAAATAGAATGGCTTTAGTAATAACATAGATAAACTATATTACGACAAAAAGTAGTAATACAGTTCATCCAAGATTAACTACATTACTACATAAAGTAATATAGTATGTCTAAGTTTAACTATATTACTACGTAAAGTAATATAGTATATCTAAGTTTAACTATATTACTACATAAAGTAATATATTATGTCTAAGTTTAACTATATTACTACGTAAAGTAATATAGTATATCTAAGTTTAACTATATTACTACGTAAAGTAATATAGTATATCTAAGTTAAACTATATTACTACGTAAAGTAATAAAACAGTGTACCTAAGG
The DNA here is from genome assembly GCA_951392215.1 of Epirrita christyi. NCBI lineage: Eukaryota > Metazoa > Arthropoda > Insecta > Lepidoptera > Geometridae > Epirrita > Epirrita christyi. The sequence continues at coordinate 1,954,861 of OX595849.1, forward strand.
TACATTACTTGTTCATTAAAACATTGATCTTGGTTCCTAGCTAGTTTAAAATAATTGTAAGCGAATAGCTTCATGATTAGTTATTTGAACGGTCATCAAAATAAGTATTTTAATATAAATGACGCGTATTTCTTTAAAATCGATGCATGTCTAATTACCATACTTTTTGTATAATTAAGAGCACATCCTATAGAGTCAAAGATGATAATCTTGTAAGCATACGGCTTCCCTCGCCGAGATAAAGAATAGCCTATGCGCCCAGTAGTAAACGTATCCAGAGGGCCAATTCTGAGTTTATTCGTATTCTTACCATGTTTTCATCAAACAAGCGAAAAGTAATAACAACTATCACCGGATAATACTGGTGATTACATGTAACTCGAATTGCAGACACACTTGACATTTACATAAATGATAGTGTGTCATACATATGTCACTATGTCTTCAATCCAAGATTTGGCCCCGAGCATAATCTACCTAAGTATCAAAACGTTGACAAAAAAAGTAAAGTGATCGACATCTTCCTTCTTGACCAAGCGATGTCGAACGTGAGCGAGCGAAGCGAACCATTTCAATAACTGACATTTTGCGAAAATCTGCAGTTTTTCTGAATCTGCTATCTGCTAACATTTTTAGAGTGAAACCTTGTCAACGCGTTGACATAAAAACTGTCCTAGAACAAGTGTCAACGATAAATGTTATACGATTATCACCTCTAACCTACACAAATAAAGGTCAACACATTAGTCGGGCGCGTTCAGCAAGGACTGCGAGTCGAGCAGCTGAGTGGCGTCGACGAGACTCACGTGCATGGTGTCGAGGTGCGGCGTGACGTCACCGCGCTGCAGGCTGAAGGGGTGGAAACGCGCGACAGCTGTGCGCGGCGGGTCCGTCGCCTCGGGCGGGTCGCCGCCGTTGGCGTGAACGTGCCGACTGAGGATGGACAGCGAGGCGAGCTTCTCTTGGCACCGCTGGATCTATGGATAAACCATTACCTTTAAGGCCACGGCACACCGCTTGCGTGACGTGCACGCAAGCTTGTACATACGTACAGACGCGCGTGTCTACGTTAAGTGCTGCATACGCATTCGGTGTGCTTTGGCCTTTACTCAACAGCGTTTTGGACGTCCATTATTGGACGAGGCCTCCCCCATATAATACAATGGGGGGAACTGCCATAATCACCACGCTTGGCAGGCGGATTAGTGATTGCAGTATACGTTTCGATTATTGCTCAGGTGGATGCTGCTCCCCATCCCCTGGAGTAATCCCTTAGTTAGCTTTTACGAAATCCACGGGAGGAGATGTAGGGGTCTATCCTTAAGCCGGACATACCACGGCAACACCATTATACCTTTAGGATGGTTGTCTATAACTTATTAAAAGGTTGAGTAGATGTCAAAGTGGATTTCGACAATTTCATAAAAGATCTGTTACGTTTGACCAAACTTAGACGTGCACGGCTCCAGCCGGTCCAGTCCCTGTATTGTCTATCCAACTGGTAATCGCTTTTGAATACAGTTTTACAGTACATTGCTCTATATGTTGCGAATGCTTCAGCTCTGGGAAAAAAAGCTATAACACGCGGCGCAATGTACTGCGAAATTGCCAGTTTGATAGGCAAATAGAGGGGCTGCTCTGCTATTTGTAATGTTTAGTGGTATCTATGCTCACCGTCTCCCTGAGCTCCATGTTGAAGACATGATGCTGTGCGTACCCCGCGTGTGGCGCGTCTAACGGCAGCAGCCAGCGCTCGTAACACTGCGCCCACAGCTCCACGCCGGCCACTGACGTGCACGGCTCCAGCCGGTCCAGCTCTGCTATTTGTTTTGATGATATTTGTGCTGTAAAATACACAATTATTGGTTGCGGGTTCGATTCCCGCCTCGGAACAAATATTTGTACGATCTGCAGATATTTGTTCAGGGTGTTCTGGGTATTTTCTATGTAAAATAAAAAATATCTATCTATGTAATATGTTGTATTAAGTATATCAGTTATCTAGTACCCATAACACAAGCTCTGCTTAGCTTGGGGCTAGATAATGTTGTGTGAAATGTCCAGCATTTATTTATTTATTTATTTAATTATAGAATCTATGAAACTGTACGACCAAATTCAGGGGAGGAATCCGGTACTATTAAGAGGTCAGCGGAGGATAAAATGGCCATCCAAACGCAATACCAAAATCATTTGTAATTCAAACATATTTTCATCCCATCTATTCGAAAAGGACGACTTGGTTCGCCTTTAAGTGCACCCAAAGGTGGTGTTTTCTGTATGAAGCTTCTATAAGTGCGCCGCAATTATCTTTGCCGCGCACTTTTTAAATTTGGAATATATCGAACTCAAATAAGTGCGCCGCAATTATCTTTTACGGCCCTTTTTGAATTTGGAACATCTTGAAAAGAATCAAACACAAATAAGTGCGCCGCAATTATCTTTTCCGCGCCCTTTTTAAATTTGGATCATCTTAGTGTTCAGCGCCAAAGAAGGCGAACGCAAATATTGTTTAAATAAATACTGGCTGGTACGACGGCCCATAGTCGCGCCACCGGCTGAATAAAAAAAAACAAATTAGAAACGACGGCCCGCGATTTCGTCATTTTTAACCGACTTTACAAAAAGGAGGAGGTTCTAAATTCGGTTGTATTTTTTTTAATGTTACCTCATATCTCCGGCGTTTATGAACCGATTTGGAAAATTCTTTTTTTATTTGAATAGATATACTTCCAGATTGGTCCCATTTTTTTCAGAATCCAGTTCTGATGATGGAATCCACGAGGAATTGAGGGAACTCCTCAAATATTGTAGGCATACATATGGCGATTTTGATATTTTCAGCAACAAACCAAGCATTTGCATTCATAAAGTATCATAATCCTTTCACCACTATGGTTCTTTCATAATTTTTTTTTCATCCAAATATTTAGTCGAATACAACGGCGGAAGTCTTTTTTTTAAATGATAAGTTATTCACGGATTGCTAGAAATTCATGGATTTGTTTTGAAATAAAATATGAGGCGCCTTTTATTTTCTCATAGTGGGTGATGAAAAGTAGAGTGTAACACTCGGGCGCAAAATATATTTTTGGCTCGGGCGACGTACTTTGAATCCCTCGCTACGTTCGGGATTCTACTAAAGAATCCCTCGCTATGCTCGGGATTCTACTCTAGAATCCCTCACTTCGTTCTGGATTCAAAAAAGCGCCCTCGCCGTAAAAATATTATTTTGCTCCCTTATGATACAATCTACTATTCCACCATATTATGCCATTGTTCGGATTTGGGTAGTATTTATACCAATTTTTTGTTTTTATGGTTTATATATTCCCGGATATTTCTTGTTTCAAAATACTTACCTAAAACGAAATGTAAGCGAATTCCATTTTGTATATTTTTACGACTTTTACGACATGTTGTGACGAACGGTCTTGAGCCGCCTACACCGACTTCCGCGACCATTAAAATGTCGTCTGCCCTTCAAGCCCCATTCAGCGTCGTCCAGCTCGTGCATACATAAATGTGATGTCTTTTTATTTAAAATTATATATTTAATAATATTTTATGTTAGTTGTATAAGATTTGTCCTGGCTGCTGGCAAATTCGGTTTAAAGAAATTTATTCTCAAAAAGACAAAAAAGTATGTCACTTACATAAGAAAAACATATAACTTAAAGTATTTATAACATAACAGTAGGTCGTTCGAGTAAATAAGTAGGTAGCTAGTAAGTAGGTACATTGCTTGTATAAAACTAAGTTGTGACCCATTCAATGCATTTCTTAAATAATTAGGTATAAGATTAATTTAGGAGTGTATTAATACTGGAGGAAAGCGTTTGCCGAGTTGGTCGTGGAAAGCAATGGCGGCGATGAGCTCACCATTTGTCACGTCTATATTCCTGCGACTGTGCAACTCACGGTGAAAACAGGCACTTTGAGGCTCTACCTACCCCTTCGGGAACAAAGGCGTGTGATTATGTATGTATTATCATCGTAGCTGGTTGATGTCCACTGATGGGCATAGGCCTCACGCAAAAAATGCCACAATTAATGTACTTGAGCCGCCATCACCCACCGACATCCCGCTTTGGTATTAAAAACAAGTGTCATTTAAAATGTACTCACATAACCTCTGTTTAGGCGTTGTGGGCGGTTTAACTCCTGCGTAAAGAGGATTGTAGAACAGCGCCTTGTCGCCATCCGAGAACTGCTCGCCCCAGTCCCACACCGGCCTCTGGACCAAATTCTGTCAAATTAATAAGTTTTGTCAATCATAAAAGTTGACATAAAAACCGTATTGGTAATGCCAGCAGATGCGACTTGTATTGAGCTATCTATAGCTTGTTTACACTGGTCTTTAGATAGCTTAACTATTACATTTTTATATATTTTTACCGATTTCACAAAAAGGAGGAGGTACTCAATTTGGCTGTATTTTTTACAAGTTTTAATAGGTTTCTGTACATGCTAAGTTCACATACGTAGTCCTAATCCCACACTAGGATTCCCTGTGTCGTCAGATCATATAAACATTTGTCCCGCAGCGAGAATCGAACCCGCAACCTCTCGCATCTCAGCCGAACTCGCCCGCCGCGCGCCACAGAGGTCATCAGACATTATCTGTTATTATGACCGACGGTGACAGTAACCATATGTGATGGTGGCACTTCACTTGGTGTATATTAGCAAATGTTTGACGACCTATGTGGCGCGGTGGGCGAAGGTTTGCCTGCGACGCAGGAGGTTGCGGGTTCGATTTTCGCCACGGAACAAATATTTGTACGATCTGCAGATATTTGTTCAAGGTGTTCTGGGTATTTTTCTATGTATAATAAAAAATATCTATGTAATTTATTTGTATTAAGTATATCAGTTATCTAGTAACCATAACACAAGCTCCGCTCAGCTTGGGGCTAGATAATGTTGTGTGAAATGTCCAGCATTTATTTATTTGCGTTATGTTTACAAGGTAAAATCAACCATGAGTCTATCGGTACATAATGTTGTTTTCCTTGGCAAAATAACGCAAACATTTGCGAATATACACCAAGAGAAGTGTCACCATTAAGTTTGGGCCTGAGGCTATTAAGTATACCTTTTGAACAGCCAACTCCCTGTCCCTAGCGCAGTTAAACAGGAAGGTGTCAAACAGGTGATTGTGCGCCGTGTCCCACAAAGTGGTCAGGTAGGTCTCCGAGAACTGCAACTGCGCCGGGAACTGCCTCGTGAGCTGCCACACGCAGTCCAGGAAGAGCAGGAACACGGGCGCGGTCTGCGCGGCGGTTGTGTCCTTGGACGTCAAGTCTTTAGGGTTACCAGGGCGAGGGAGGCCGAATCTACAAGTAATTGAATGTGTTACAACACACTGACAAAACTCTAACCCCCCAACCTTTGATTTTTAAACCTTTGATAGATGAAATAGCTTTTGTCTTTGGCGTACGTCATTTTACATCAGAGAGAACAAAACAAATGCAATTTTAACTAAAATACTTTGATAAATAATACTCACGGTAGGTATAATCGGATAAGACTTATCAAAGTATACCTACATTCTAGATTTTTTAGAGAAGGAACCAGAAAAATTACAGCGTAATTTAGCCTAAAAGTTCCGACGATGTGGTGTACGTGTGTGTGTAAGCGTCAATTACAGCAATACCTCGTAGATCACGTCCACCTAGGACGCGCCCTGCGTGGCATTGCAGAACGTCCGCCCTGAGACATAAGATTCAAGTCTCCAAGTAATTCCCTCACCTATCACAGAAGGGATGCCCCAGCGCCACCCACTCCTTCTGCACAAGTGACTGGAACCCGGATATGGTCCTGAAGTAAGGGTCTACCAGCAGCTGTGTGAGCGAGGACACCACTGCGGAGTAGTCCACACCATCACCTGGAATACCAATAAAATATAATCAATAAGTTGTAGATCGCTTCGAATCGTTCGAAGAGTCCCTCCGTAGACCTAGATAATGTTCTTTGTGACCTTGATGACGTAATCACTGCCGCTGATGCGGTGGTAATGTCATTTAATCACGACAGAGCATACACTGAACCGATACACCGACCCCGCCGGCGGGGTCAGAACCTTCAGTACCTCACGCCTACAAACGGTACAAGCATGTTCCGGGCGTTTTTCTTCTATTCCTTCGAAGCTCGATAGCTCTATCGAGTAAGACTCAATGTGCATAGTAAGCTTGAGTACAGCTTCGCTCCACATTTGTGGTGGAATAATAAAATAATAAATAAATAAATGCTGGACATTTCACACAACATTATCTAGCCCCGAGCTAAGCAGATCTTGTGTTATGGGTACTAGATAACTGATATACTTAATACACATTACATAGATATATATTTTTTATTATTCATAGAAAAATACCCAGAACACCCTGAACAAATATCTGCAGATCGTACAAATATTTGTTCCGAGGCGGGAATCGAACCCGCAACCTCCTACGTCGCAGGCAAACCATCGCCCGCCGCGCCACAGAGGTCGTCTAATAATGGTCGTCGAATATACGAAAAATACTAATATAATACAATAAATAACAAGTGTACCTTCTTGTAGTACCACGGTGACGTTATCAGAGAGTTGCTTGGCTGCCTCGTCCGCGAACGCTATGCAATTGGCGACATGACGCAGCCACCGACTAGAGTCCAGTATCGAATAGTATTGAGAATCTTGAACCTGAAATAAAATACCACCGCGTTTTAGGAGATCACATCTTTAAAGACGAACAGTGGCACAGCGGTTAACTCATCTCCGTATCAAGGGAACGGTCGCTTAGTAATTAGTCGTATAAGTTAGTAGAACTGCTTGTGAAAGAGTTCGTCCGGGGAAGTACTACCACCGTGCCTATTTATACCGTCAAGCAGTAGTGCTCGCATTGCTGTTTCGGTTTGAAAGGTACGGGTGCCGGTGAAGTTACAGACACGTGAGACTTTTCATCTTTATGTCTCAGAGTCGGCAGCGAGCGTGTGATGCCTCTGGTGTCCATAGGCTACGGTTACTTTCCATCAGGTGGGCCGTAGGCTTGTTTGCTTGCCAAGAAGCATAAAAAAATCTTTCAGTTTTCCCGAGAATTTTGGCTAGAATTTTAGCATCATAGACGCGTCTCTCTTCGCTCTTTCGTATGATATAATTACTATCCTACTCTGTTCTACTTTAGCCGTGAATAGAAAGTTTACTAAATTGTTATTATGAGGGAGCAGAATATGAATTTTTAGTCAATTCATAATTCAGCCTCGATTCAGTCAACTTTCAGTATCGATTTAAAATAATTACGAGAATTTACCTTCAGGGTAAAAAGAAGCAATATTTAAACGAAATCGGTTCAGCTGTTTGCGTGATTGAATCACAAACAAACATACAAATCTACGAGGTATTATAATATTAGTAGTAAGATAAGTGGAGCGAGCAATCACTTCACAAGACAGCTACACTCAGCGATCTAGGACAAAAGGTCAGATGTAATTATCATTTGAGCACATTGCACTCGCACTGTTAATAATGTTAATGTTAATGTTAAAGAACTCCCTTTTCCGCATTCGAACTCTATGGATGGTCCATTATGCGTGAGAGTAAACTAGCTAGATAGTTAGCCAGCCTAACTCCGTCCAGAAGCACAGAAGTTTCCTGGGGTCTTCGCAGGCTTCGCGGAGTGACCTCGGGTTGTTGAGGATTTGTTCACGTTGAGCTGCTACTCCCACGCATTCCAGGACTACGTGGGCAGCCGATTCTTCTTCGGTCAGACACCCCCTGCAGAGTGGGCTGTCTGTGGCTCCGATGTTGTAGAGGTGTTTGTTCAGGAGACAGTGGCCTGTGAGTGTCCCCACGATGGTCCGAAGGGACTTGAAAGGTTGAGCAGACGACGCGTGAGCCGTGGTGAGACAGCCGGAACGGCTGCTCTTGACTGTCTGCAATCCGTGGTCCGTGCCCAACGCTCATTGTGTTGATTTAGGGTGCGAAGCCGCATCCAAGTGCGTAGCTGAGAAAAGGGTAGAGGTAGGAATGGAGATGGTCCCTCTGTGGTTGTTCCCGACCCTCTTCTAGCCAACTCATCTGCGGTGTCTTTACCCAGCGATCCACTATGTCCCTTTATCCATTGTAGAGTCACCTTGTTTCCTATGGCGATTCTCTCCAGGGCCAGGTGACATTCGTAAACGAGCTTGGAGTTGCAGCTATGGCTCTCCAGAGCTCTGAGTGTTGCTGAGCTGTCGGAGAGGATCCTTACATTGTAGTCTGTGATCCCTCTCCTGCTCATTGCGGTGGCGGCTTCGGTGATGGCCACGCATTCACATTGGAAAATAGAACTGTGTGTGCCTAGCGTTAATGATATATTAATGTTGAGATCAAGCGAGTGTATTCCAGCGCCAGTTCCCTGTATGGTTTTTGAGCCATCAGTGTAGACACGGACCTCGCTGATTCCTGATTGATCTCTTAGGTCTTCGTAGAGTTGTATGTGGTAGTGTTTCCGAAATATGTGTTGTTTAGGGATCTTATCACACGGGGCGGCTAATAGCGGTTCGTAAGTTATCGCTCTGTCTAGGATGGATGCGTGCAAACTCCTAGTATTTCCCCACAATCCTAGGTGCTTGAGTCTGATAGCGGCCATGGTTGCTTCCTGCTGTATGAAGAAGTCGAGCGGCGGTAGGCCCAGAATGGTCTCAAGGGCGGCTGTCGGTGTTGTTCTCATGCAGCCCGTGATTGCAGAGCATGCAAGTCTCTGAAATCGCTGCAGCTTAGTAATCACGGTGCTTAGTTCAGTTCTGGTCCACCATACGATTGCTCCGTATGTAAGTGTCGGTCTGATTACGGCTGTGTAAAGCCACAATGTTATTTTTGGAGAAAGCCCCCAAGTTTTCCCGAGCATTCTGCTACATTGAAAGAAAGCTGCACATACTCGTTGTAGTTTATGGTCAAGGTGCTTATTCCATAGCAGTTTGTTATCCAGTATGACCCCTAGATACTTGACTTCGTTGGTTAATCTTATTTCAGTGTTGAATAGCTTCGGGAGTCTAAGATTCCCTAAGTTTCTTTTGTGTGTGAACATAATGAGTTCAGTTTTTGTAGGGTTAACTGATAAACCATGGCTTGTACACCAGGTTTCGATTGTTCTAAAGGCAGAGCTAATGAGGTCGCATAAGATATTCTCGAAGCATCCGGTCGCAAGAATGGCAAGGTCATCTGCATATCCCACCGTGAATAGCCCGTGGCCATTCAGTTTTCGGATGAGCTCGTCTACGACTATGTTCCATAAAAGTGGCGAAAGAACACCGCCCTGTGGGCAGCCTCTGGCCACTATGCCTCTGGTGGTCGTGTTGACTGTGAACTGTATAGCTCTGTACTTCAGCATATTGTCTATCCACTCTGCAAGCGTTGGAGCGACGCCATATCCCTCCAGTGCTTGATGTATGCTAGTGAATGAGGTTTTGTCAAACGCTCCTTCGATGTCTATAAAGGCACCTAGAGTTGGTTGTTTTGTGGTTAACCCATCTCCAATGCGTGATACTACGCTGTGAAGTGCAGATTCTGTGGATTTACCTTTGCTATAGGCGTGTTGTTGTGGATGTAGGGGCTTGTGCAAGAGAGCATTTCCTCTTATTTCCTGGTCGCACAGTTTTTCTAGAGTTTTAAGGAGGAACGATGTGAGACTAATAGGCCGGAATGATTTTGCCAAAGTGTAGTCGCTCCTGCCTGGTTTTGGTATAAATACTACCTTCACTTCCCTCCATTTCCGAGGTACGTAGCGATGGGCGACACAAGCTCTAAAGATGTTAACAAGATAGTCGGCTAACAGATCGCCGCTCCACCTTAACAGACCCGGGAATATCCCGTCAAGCCCAGCTGATTTGAAGGGAAGGAAGCTGTTTATGGCCCATAACACCTTGTCTCGATTGATTAGGTCTTGGGCTACGGTCCAATCTTGACTACCACAATCTTGACCACTCGCACTGTTTTCACTGACATAAATTAATATTGTTTATTTAAGTAGACTTTAAGCTACATAGCCGTGGTAGTCTCATTCTATGAATAGGACTCCTCCAACTCTTGTGGATGTCGTAGAAGGCGACTAAGTGATTACGACAAAGGATGGGCAACAGCATACACCTGAGTACTAACACCGAAACTGTGATCACCAATCCGCCTGCCACGCGTGGTGATTATGGCAACCCCCCCAATGCACATTATGCATGCTATGGGGGAGGCCTCATCCAGCAGTGGATGTCTACTGGCTCATGAAGAGAAGAGAAGTTATGCTACAAGTGCAATTTTTCAAAGTACTGTAAGGTTTTGAAACAATAAATCAGAATTTTTTTTGAGGCCGGACACGCCACGTCTCACGAACTAACCTAACATAATCGACGCCTTCGGACACACTTCAACGGTGTTGCCACCAACCCAAAGTCCTGCTCCGTTACTTTAAGGAGCTGGGCTGGCTGGGGTAGGGTTAGCACAGGGGGACAATGCAAGATACACCCCACAGCGGGACGTCAGTGCAGGTCTTAACACCCCCACTTAGAATTAGAATTAGGACCTAACATAAAAATTTAAAACAAATTAATGTATTTGGAAATGGCAGCTATTTTAGACTTACCCAAAACCCACCTAAAGTGGTAGGTGTACACAGTTCGAGTAGTTTCTTGTAAGAGGTCTGTAGGGCGGGGAGGGGCGGCAGCACAGTCGCGCCGTTCGTGTTCACGAAGCTGTTACCGCACAGGTACAGCACGTGCGGCGGCGTCAGCTTGGGGTGAGATCGACGGACCTGCGGGGGTTGAGCTTTATTACAACGGAATAAGGTTGAAAGGAACATTGTCTTACCGGTAGGGCGCTTACGCCCTTTTGCACGCGAACGAAGTTTGCTTCTAATTTGGCTATAATTTCTTCAAACTCTATGAAACTTTGTACACATGATCAGAGGCCCAATTCACTAACTAAAAAAATAGTTAAAATAGAGTTTGGATCATGTTTTGATCTTGTGTCAATGTCTTAAATGTCAGAAATGGTATTCTCTAAACATAAAATACAACACTGTAATGTGATTATATCGAAATGTGTCCGAAACTTGAACGATTCAAAGTTTTTTCGATAATTTTAGCATTGTAGATGGAGTCTCTCTTTACTCTTTGCGATTATATATATAACTATCCTACGCTAATGGTAGTCACCGTGAATTGAAAGTAGACTAAATTGTTATTTATAAGGGAGCAGAATACCAACTTTCTGTCAATTAATAATTCAGTCTCGATTCGGTTAACTTTCAGTGTAGTTTTAAAATAATTTAGAGAATTGGGCCTCAGTACAATAATACTCGCGGTGCGTCAGATTTAAAAACAAACGTTTTTTTTTATTTATGATTTGGTAACCACATATTTTTTTAAGAAACTAATGCACCACGGATTTAGATATTAGTGTACTGCTCTTGTGTACAAAGTTTCATCGAGTTTGAAGAAATAATAGCCAAATTAGACGCAAACTACGTTCGCGTGCAAAAGAGCGTACAACAGTGTTACTCGTTGGGAACCCTCCAAGAGGCCTTTAGCTAGCTACCGTTGACTTCCTCTCAACATGGAATGTGCATATAATTTGTAAGTGCAATCAAATCAAATCAAATCAAATATATATTTATTTTGGAACAAAAACATGATATACAGAAACAGTAAGAGAACGATAACATTCAATCAATAAAGCGTTTTGTTCTCAATAGTTCATTTTATAGGGACTACCGAGCTTTTTCTGCCTCTTCAGTTCCTTCACAAGAGCTAAAGGAACTACTGAGACAGATTGTTCTTCGTAGTCCCTTTAGCACTTTTCTTGTCTCTGCATTTCCTTCAAAGGATATAAACGAACAGTTGAAACTAACCAAGTTTCCTAACTTTTGCGTCAAATGCAGTAAAAAGAATTTATGCGGTTTACGAACGTCAACCATTAAATACTCATTAGAATGGTTACCGTCTTCGTGACATTTGGTGCCATAGCAAATTGTATCTAATAGGCTAGATCATCATCATCATCACCGACCTGTTTACGTCCACTGCTGGACGAGGCCTCACCTACCTACCTATGGGGATGAGTACTCAGGCAGATGGTTTTACTACATCCACGGGAAGTATCTCACCTATGGCACGGGGCCCCGAAGTACCAGCTGCTTCGCTTTGACTCCCTACAGAGAAGAGCAGTTAGAATCGTCAACGACCCCAAGCTCACCAGTACACTAGAGCCGCTGAGCCTGCGCCGAGATATCGGCTCGCTCTGTGTATTCTATCGACTCTATAATGGGGAGTGCTCTGAGGAACTATTTGATCTTATACCCGCTTCCAGGTTCTATCATCGCACCTCTCGACATCTGTTGGGAGCTCATCCACACATCATCGATGTGTGGGTATCTCGTACAGCTCGCTTTACGAGATCTTTTCTCCCACATACGTGCAAATTGTGGAATGAGCTCCCTTCTGAGGTTTTTCCGCTAAACTACAACATGAACAGCTACAAAAAAAATGTGAAAAGGGTCCTCCAAGGCAGGCAACGCATTGACAATGCCTCGGGTGTTGCAGATGTCAATAGGCGATGGTAACCGCTTAGCATCAGGCGGGCCGTATGCCAGTTTGTCGAGCCATGACATGAGATCGAGGTATCTATTCTTACGCCCAACACGCCACGGCCAGCATGTACATGTCAAGAAAACGAATACACATCAATGAGAAGCCTTTACATACCTGTTCAAGCAGCACACTCTCTGCCGTAGCTGATTGCTCCGTCTGCAGAAGCTCACCGCTCCTCAGCAGAGCGGCACCCTCCGCCCGCCCCCACACCCACACCGGAACCCGCCCCGAGCGGAAGTGTCGCGCCGACTCCATCAGATTATAATCCAGCACTGAACTTGGCACTATAAGCGTCTCACCCGCCGTCAACATGAAGGCATCAGACGTTCCGTTGATACACGTAATCCTCCAATGCGGAGATTCGCATCTCTCCAACTCTCTCTTCCAGTCACCAGGTCGTTGGAACATGTTCATGTCGGACGGTAGGTGCATGTGGTATTCCTCTTTGCACTCGAATGCGAATAGAAGGTCGTGACGTTTGGGGAATGCGTGATGCATCAGTGCTAGTGCTATCTTGCGGCCGTGGTCCATGGGAGAGTTGGCGAAGCTGAATGTTAGGACTTTCATATTCTGAAACAGGAAATGGAAATTTGAGATCATCATGATAATCATTTGACGACCTCTGTGGCGCGGCGGGCGTAGGTTCGCCTGCGACGCATGAGGTTGCGGGTTCTATTCCCGCCTCTGAACAAATATTAGTACGAGCTGCATATAATTGTTCAGAGTGTTCTGGGTATTTTTCTGTTATAATAAAAAATATCTATCTATGTAATGTATAGTATTAAGTATATCAGTTATACCCATAGTAGTGCCCATAACACAAGCTCTGCTTAGCTTGGGGCTAGATAATGTTGTGTGAAATGTCCAGCATTTATGATTTATTATTTTATAATCAGCCTGTTGAAAGTCCACTACTGGACAAAGGCCTCGCCCCTAGAATGCCACGACGAACGGCCTTGACCCGCCTCCATCCACCAACTTCCTACGACGTTTAAATTGTCTTTAATCTATCGAGGGTCTTCATCTACAGAGTCGTCCGGTTCGTGTATTGACCTGTCCATAGTGTCCATTGCCAATTCTACCTACTTGCTAATTCTGAGAGCAATGTCTGTGAACTTGGTTCTTCTGCGGATTTCCTCTTTTATTAGTCAATAGTCACGTAGTGAAACCCCTAGCATAGCTCTCTAAAATCTGAAACAAGCCCATGCCCTGGTAAATAGATAAAAGTTCTTTACGGGCTTAATTACACTTCAACTCTCTGTAAATTTTTCATGGTTAATTGTTTAAAAAATCTAGAACACGTCGTACTTATAAGATTGATTAGTCTTATCGGATTATATCGACAAAATTTTATGAACATCTGGCTTGTAGTTTTTTAATTAATCAGAAGTTAGATGATATGAAGTGTTCATCGTAATTTTTTAGTGTAGCGTAGTACAGGTAATTCTAACATCGTGACATAGTTGATGTGCAAAGTCCATAGCGCCATTATAGGCTTTAGGAGAAACTTTTGCTGATGAACTTCCAACAAAATGTTTAATATAAGTTTAAAATCTCTTCTATATTATGACTAAATATAGACCTTATTGTATTTAAGTTTTATAAATTGTTTAATCCTATGCATGCACCAAATATTTGTAAAATTTTGACATATCCAAGTGTACTTTTGCAATTTCTGGAATAAAACCCTTGTTGACATACTATTTTTTAATAACTTCAACGTCTTTTATTTTTCTTTATTATTATTGTTTTTGTATATATCTCATTGTCATTATTTCATTTATATATTATAATATAAGTAGTAAAAATAATTATTTATGATAATTGTGAAGCAGACATCCGTGTTTTCACTTGTACGGTTTCAGCGGAAGATCAGCGTTGTGTTGCCACAACACAACAAATGCTGAGCTGGACGCCAATTTGTGACAGTGTTGCATGACTGGTACTGAGAGGCACATTTTTATAATATAACACAAGTCATTCTTGTCTTCTGTTTAGTTTTAATTTTCTTTGTTAATCTTTGTTGTTTGTGTGTGTCTTTTGTATTTTCCCGTGTCTTTTTTATGATCTGCATCATTAACACAAATAAATGCTTTTTCTTTCTTTCTTTCAAAATATAATTATTGAATTGAATTGAGGCTCAAAGTATCTTCATTAACATAACACCCAAGTCACATCTTCTTCATCAGCCGGTAAACATCCACTGCTAGATAAGACCTCTCCCTTAAGGGGTGATTTGCCATAATCACCACGCTTGGCAGGCGGATTGGTGATTGCAGTTTAGTGTTAAGTACTCGGATGCTGCTGTCCATTCCCTGGCGTAATTCCTTAGTCGCCTTGTACGACATCCACAGGAGTTGGAAGAGTCCTATTCTTAAGCCGACACTACCACTGTATCAAGGGAACATGAGGCAACAATCACATTGTCCTAATCTCACACTAGTATTCCCTGTGTTGTTGGTGTCAGGAACTAAGAATGCCATCGTACAACACAGACCAGCCCCAGTATTGTCTAACAAACTTGTAATCGCATTCAATCACGATTTCGCAGTACATTGCGCAGCATGCTTTTGCTTATTGTCACAAGCCGAAATATTCAAAACATAAAGCGTAATGTACTGTAAAATCGGAATCGAAAGCCATTATCAGTCCGTTAGCCAATAAAGGAGCCGGAACTAATACTTGCAGATCATGCAAACATTTGTCCCGCAGTGGGAATCGAACCCCCACCTCTTACATCTCAGCCGGTCACTCACCCGCCGCGCCACAGAGGTCATCAGACCATATAACATTATATAGGGGATTTGCTATAATCACACTTAACAGGTAGATTGGTGTTAATACTCAGGTGGATGCTGACAAAGCCCTGGTGTAACCCCATCGGCTTGAAGATATCCAGGGGAGGAGACGAAGGGGTCTATCCTCAGGCCAGACACGCTAAAATTGATACTCGCTCACCTTACAAATAACCTGTAGCCCTTTAACTTTCCCTGGCATATCTCCATAGGGCATCAGTCTCCTCCGTCTCACCGGCCCGCCGTCTGTGAGCCATACTGCGCCCACGCATGTCAGGGGGACGTCGTATGTGCCAAGAAGGTAATTACGTTGACAGTACTCCTGGGAAGATGTAATGCTTACATTATTATGTGCAGTACTCATATAGCTATAAGTACATCATTATTACCATCAATAGATATCCACTGGACATATGCATCTCCTATAAAATGCTAGGAAAAGGCTAGGAACGGTCTTGAGCCGTCTCTATCCACTTCCCCGCGATCTGTTACCCGTTTTAATATCAACGGTCCATCGAGTGGGGGGCTGTTCTACGGTACGAGGGGGGGTGTTCTACGGGGGGGCTGTTCTGCGGTGGGGGGCTGTTCTACGGTACGGGGGGGAGTCCATCAGTGTAGAAAGGCCCCCCCACTCTAACTGTTAGATGAACTCCAAACCAAGGCGAGTATGAATGACCCAAAAAGATCAGCATATTTCTGTAATAGCATTTGCTCGCGGCTCTGCCCTCAAACTCGTGGAACCTCTATTATAAATTATAGCCTTTATGTTATTCTTATGTATAAGCTATAATATTGTAAAGTTTCATCAAAATCGATGCCCGAGGCATGGGGCTAATTATTCGACCTATGGCGAATGCGAATATTCGTGTTGTGTTTCTCTGTCGTGCGGAAATTCCGGTGTTTCATACGTAGTACTGACGCGCAGATGTGGCGGCATCAGTGACGCGAAGTTCCGTCATCATCTCAGAATAGGTACCTGTTACACTTACGTCAACATGTGAGCTCTCCAAAGGAACAAAGGACAGCTTGTAGTTGGTGATGAACAGGGATCCAAACCTGCCCCTATCCCGTTCGCTGAGCGGCGTCAGCATCACTACGCTGTGCGCCGCGCCCGTCACTAGCTCACCTGATCAAAAAAAACACAGATATTGTATTGATATCAGAAAGAAAGGTCCGGTACTCATCATTCACTATTGGACGAGGCCTCTCCCCCATAGAATATAACATAACATAACACCCAACAGTCACATACGTAGTCATGATCCCACATTAAGATTCCCTGTGTCATGGGTATCAGGAACTACGAGTACCATGGTACCATAACACCCAGACAAATATTTGTAGATCATACTAACATTTGTCTGATAGGGAAAAATGGAACAAAAGAACATGTTGTGCCGACCCCACCTAAGTGGGACAAGGGACAGCGGCAATCGAACCCGCAACCTCTCGCATCTCAGCTGGCTACTCGCCCGCTGCGCCACAGAGGTCGTCAACATACACACACATCGATTTTTATATATTTATAGAAGATAGATACAAAATCGTTAAGTGAGATACAATAGTAGCTCTATATCGTATCGCCTACACCTACCTAGTTATCTTTCACCAGATTGGCCATCTGCCGTTTCGTCACCTGCCCTTCCATCGAACCAGAACGGAAAATGTACAAAATACAAACGCTATTATCTATACTATACTGCGGAAAAAATTCTGGAGCAAAACATTCCAATCCCAAGTTTTAATGAATGCGTCACGGAAATAAGAATATCCATAGGCACCGAGCAATTGAGCATCTTGGACAAAGAGCACGATATACGAATCGAAAAAGCTTTATACGTTTCTGTATAACTATAAGACGGAGCTGAACCCTATTATATAATATAGTATTCTACTACATTAGAGGTCCAAATACTATTATAAAAATAGTAAGCGAATCTACTTTATATTTTATTTGAATTCAAAAATAAAGCAACATTATTTGTTTTGAAACCGGAACGAATCCTTCTTTTTCTTCTTCTCTAACGCAGCCTTTATATTTTTTATTTTTTTGAAGTCTGTTAATAAAGGTCCGGGAGCTAATAGTGCCTTCAATGCATTAAAATAAACTAAATAAGTAAATAAAAACATATGGCAACGATTTTTTTTGTATATAAATCGCGAAAATTAAAAACCTGTAGGGTACCAGTAACTTTACAACTCTGAAATTTGGAATACTAGGAGTCTTTGTGACAGAAGTCTCGCATAAACTTGTCTATTTTTTTAAATATGGTTTAGCTCGCTTTTCTTAGCCCGGAAACGGCTTCTAGACAACCGACTTTACCATCACGCGAGATACTAGCCTTCAAGACTATTTAGTAAAAAGCTTGAAGTTTTAATGTGAAAAACTCATCTATATGACCAATCAACCGTTAAATTACATGACCTTGGTACAGAACAACTCAATTATACGGGTAGTTAGCTCTGTATAAAGCCATTTTATAGGATCGCGTTTCTAAATCGTATGGCTGATACTGAGCTGCTCATATCAGGATGATAATGACATACAAATGAGTCATCGGCACGAAAATATCCTTGAATAATTAAACGACTGACGGCTGATTTAACGAACTCTGTGGCGCGGCGGGCGAACAGCCGCCTAAGATGCAAGAGGTTGCGGGATTTTTTTTTGTATGATCTGCAAATATTTGTTCCGGGTCTGGGTGTTATGGTACCATTGTACTCGTAGTTCCTGATACCCACGACACAGGAGATCCTAGTGTGGGATCAGGACTAGGTATGTACTGTTGGGTGTTATGTTATGTTTTTATGTTAAACGTTACCAACGGCAAAGTTACATAATTAAATACGTTCAGATTAATGACTTTCATTGAATGAATGAATGAATGAATTATTTATTTGCTTAGAGTGTAGGTACAGTATAAAACATAGATGATAAATATAATAATAGTTTCCAGTACATTCTGCCGTTAAGCGTGCAAAATTTAAGCAATCCTTAGAAGCTAAATATGGGGGTTAAATATATCACATGCGAGTCAGAAACAAAAATGGTCAAATAATTATAAATCGACCAAATAGGCATAACAGGCATTCATAGCTACAGTAGGCGCACACACCACAAAATACTGAGCATACATTGTGCAAGCCCCCAGAACGCTGCCGAGTTGTCATGTTATGAGAGAAGTCCCTTCAGACAGCGTGCTTGAGCTAACTTTGAGATGTCTCATGACGGCAATCTCAAATACGAAAACCTTGAAGGTAAATCACAGAAGGTCTCACGTCTACATCTAACGTGTTGGGGTGACGAATGCATCTCAATAACGCTGGCCAATGAACTCGTTAATGTGATGTCATAGTCAAAATAGTATGAGAATAAGTACCGCAAACAATTTAGTATGCTACTAAAATAGACACGACTATGGACACGAAAATACCTTCTTCATGTTCCCGTAAACTTGCACTAACGATAATGAGGTAGGTGAGTATGGGCTTCAAGAGATCAAGCGATAAATCAGCGTCACACACAGCCTTATCAGCTAAATAGATATTCTCAACTTTTCCCTCAAGGTGTAGGCAAAATAGAGCCTATTATAATAGGCCATTGAACTTCTTTTAGTTTTTGTGAAATTTCGGCGTAACTGGTTGCGATCCCTGGCAAGGCAATGTGATGATAGATGGAGTAAGCTCAATTAATGGCGCCCAAGAACTGCATGTAGAACAGTCGGTCGTCCGGCAGCGAGATGGGCAGACGATAGCAAACATCGCTGCCAACCTTGGATGAAGCTGCCACTTAGCAGTGGGTGAAGTCAGGCTGTGGATGAGGGTTGCAAACCTCGTTGATATATCTGAATACTCGTATAAATAAACTAATAAACAAAATAAGCCTATAGTTTCTGCAGCGGCCTTGGTGGTCAATGGAGCATTTTTTACCGCGAATCGTCAAAGAAACAAGAGCATATTTGCGCAACCTGCATTGACCGTGAAACGGGCTGACTCACGCTGCGAAAACGAGCCTGCGGCGTCTTACCGCAGGCAAACAGTAGTATCAGCTACGAAATTATCACAGAATCGGAAAATATTGCGAAAGTTCCGCATTTACATTAGATACATAATAGCTTCTACGTATTCATATCTTTTGTATTTTATACCGGTTGTTTAATTATAGGGATCATAATTTGTGAGATAGTAACTAATAGTTATTCACCATTATTCATATAGTAGAACATTTACTCAAATAGCGAAGCGATGATACAACTAGAAACCCTGGGAAAAAGTTTAAGATCAAGAGGGGTGTAAGACAAGGGGACCCCCAATCAACAAAATTGTTTTCGGCTGTAATGGAAAGTGTCTTCCGCAAACTGGACTGGAGGGACTTCGGGCTCAACATACACGGAGTAAAACTAAACCATCCGAGATTTGAGGATGATATAGTTCTGGTCGCAGAAAATCCAACAAACCTCGAAGAAATTATAAAATCACTTAAAGTTTGTCAATGTACGAAGTCAAAACAAACCAATAGCTATATTATGTATATAACAATTGGCAACAAACTATTTGAACATGTGCACCACACACATACAGCTACCTAGGACATAAAACCTCACACAAAGATCAAACCACTAAAGAAATTAACAGAAGAACAGCAAACACGTGGAAGAAGTACTGGTCATTGAAAGAAGTCTTGAAATCCAAGGAGCTAAGCATTTTGACACCTGTATACTTCCAGTTATTATTTACGGATGTGAAATTGGTCACTCACTAAACATCACAGATAAAAGCTGGAACGATGTCAGAGAGCCATGGAGGAATTAAAAACAAGACAAAGTGAGAAGTAGCTGATATACTTAAGCGAAGTCGCAAATAGACCAACAGAAGTGGAGAAGGACCGGTCACATCATTCGAGACAAACAATATAAGAGGAGCAAAATTGTCTCCGACTGGTATCTCAGGTATGGTAAACGCAATCAACAAACGAGATGGGAAGATGACTTGAAACTCACGGGGCGGGACACCATTGGAGAAGGGTAGCGAAGGGCAGAACTCAGTGGAAAATGTTAGGCGGGCCTCTTCTTGGCATAGGCCTCCATGCCAAGAAGAGGCCGCCGAACTACGGGACATTTTACAGGGAAACCGAAACAATTTAATAAGGTATGTGTGTGTCTGGTTTTTCTTAAACCTTGTAGTTTAAAATAAAGGGCATTATTATAAATAATAAATAGTTATGTGTGTGTATACCTAAAGAGTAAAAGTGTAGGTACTATAAATATTGACTTGCCTGGTATGCAACTAATCATGGTAAATAAAGAAATCTGAATCTGGCGCTGCGCTGCCAGCTACGTCCTTTTCCTTCACAAGTTTGTGAGACAACCTCACTAGTTGTTTCCTTTATTAGATGTAGACTAATCAAACAGCTTTGGCGACAGAGGAAAACTAACCATAGAATTAAGGCAGGACATTGGTATTTTAGTTTATCTACAAGGTAAGTGCTGGGTGACTCACGTGTCGACGTTATTGTCAAAATAGCAGAGCCCCGATTCTCTCTTAAATAAATCCTCCTAATTGTAAATTTGATGTTCAATAATTCAATTGAACATTTAATTTTCAATTTTTATCTCATCTCAGTCATCAGTCACTGCGTGTTAGATGAAGTAACTATTACTTAATCTTCGCAAGCATATTTCATCTTTCTCGCTCTAACGAACGCCTTCCTAAGCGACAGAGAGGTCGATAATTAGCAATCTAAACATGCTATGGGCAGCCTGCCCCATTGTCCAGTCGGGCTGAACGTGCGGAGCGGCGGAGCCAGGCTAGTTCTCGTCGCACGACCTTTGAGCGTGGTCGCGGTCGGTGCTCATGAGGAAGGACCTCAAAATGGTCAACGAAACGTCAGCAGGAGAATAGTAAAGTACGTGGTGTATAGTCGTAATTTTTCTAAAATCTAAACATGACTGAAATGAGATTATATTGGGAATTGAATGTCAATTAATTACGAGAATTGCATTATATAATATATCTAGATGAGACGCGCAATTTTAAGGAGGCCTAGGATTATAATAATGATAATTTTTTGTTAGATTTCTATTTGGCGCAATAAAATATAATTCTAGCAAAAAAAAAAAACTTTTAGCCAGTTTATATAGTTTCAATAAACCTAAATAGAAATACCTCTCTTTAGCGCACCCATCACAGTTCACAATAAACCATTGACTGGCATCGGCGACTATGGCGAGGGCCATCACTTCCTCACGCCATAAAATATATTACTGACGAATATGGTGGTACAGTTACGTGTATGGATCGCATACATAATCACTATTATTGTAATTTACATCATAGCGACCGGCGCGGGGCGGCGCGTGCGCTGTCTTATACGCTACAAGTACCTTAGATGTAGCATTCGGTAGGTACAATAATTGTATTGTTTATTAATTAAATCAGCAAGATTAAGAAGAAAAAAATTATCGATCACAGAGTTTTTAAATCAGGTCAACAAATAATGTAACAAGTCTGTGTTGATGGTATCAAATGGAGCCTAAAAGAATCTTCTAAATGGGTTAGGGGCTATTCGTCATCAGAAAAATAAAGGGTAATCTCGGGTATCTCTGGTTTTTCTCAAACCAGGCAGCTCCCAGCAGCAGTTTAGCGATGATTTATAAATTGCCAGTTGACTGGAGGTTATAAGGAGATGTTTCATCCTGGGCCTGCTCTAAGTACACTACACAGAAAGATATAAAAAACAGGGGATTTTCATAAAAATACAATTATATTAATTTGAAGCATAATACAGCGGTACAAAAATGTTTATTTATGAGTTTTTTAATATGGTCACCCGATTTTTAGAGCAGCCATGACAGTTGAGTGACTTTGACAACTGACAGTTTTGTTGAGTGTCATTGACGCTCAACAAAACTGGTTCCTTGTGTGATTACCTTGTGTGAGATTGCTCTCTTTGGCGAAGATAATCTTGAATGTACACTAACACGAAGCAATATTATGGAAAATAAACAATAACAAATGGTTTCTATGTTGCTTAGCTATATTTATATATACTGTACATTGTGCAGGCCCAAGCTCCATACATTCATGAAACATCTCCTTTCGACATGTTGATTGTGATAAGACAATTTCATCCATATGCAACAGTTAGGCACATTGGAAATTTGTGTAGTAGTGTGAGATTATTTCTCATTACAAACCTGCTGCTTTCCTATTAGAGTCATATATACTAACCCCCACATATACATAGTAATACATAGGTCGATATTTAAGCCTAGACTGGTAGGATCTGGTCTAAACATATGAGTCTTTACATATAAGTTTTGCTCGAAATAAATGTACCTATTTTTTTATTATTAAACTCAGGATTAAACCATTTTTATGTTCCGTACCTCAAAAGGTATCAACGGAACCATTATAGGAAAACTCAGGGGTCTGTCCGTCTATCACAGCCTTTTTTCTATGAATCTACAGGAACAAAAAAGTTGAAATTTGGTTCAATTTTAGAATCACTGATGAATATTATGAATTCTGATAAAGGGGGCAAATTTTATAAAAAATAATTGGAATATTGCACCTAACTCATAGTTTAAAGGAAATCTAATTGAAAAACATTAAATTCCCGCAGGAAACGGAAAACACACATAGTGAGAAAATTCATATAAAATTGTGTTGATTGACAATAAGCTAATTGACCTAGTGGTTACTATGGTACCCTACTTTGTTGGAACCCTCTCCACACAAGTCCAACTTGCACTTGACTGGTTTTTAAATGAATCCAAAACTGATTGGATTTTGATTTTTGAGTCTCAATTCATGTATTGAGCGTAGTTCTGGAATACATGCCTCAGAAACAGAAGATGTCTGTGTATTACTGGTGAATTACTTTCTATGGAATTTGACCAACACATTTATATGGTACCTACTGCGTTTTGTCCAAACCCAAAAATATATACTAGCCTCATACTTCTGCCCAGCAAAGGGTGGATACAGGCTGCACATAATGGTGATGTCTGTAATGCATGCTTTACTTCTTGGTACAAATTCATGCTAAATTAATGTATATTTTTTGACTTACCATTTAGGAGTTTGGGTTTCACCTCAGCGACCGAACCATTTCTACTTGGCTGTAAAATAATTTGTTTATCACATATTGGGAGCTAATAGTAGTTTATTAAAGTAGTAAAGGCATTTACTAGCTGAATGATTATTTTTTTGTGTGAAATTTAAAATAAATAAATGATTGGTTGGGGTATACATAAGGGGGCACTGAGGAAAAAACACATCGCTCAAAATATAGGCGAAAAAAAAAAAAAAAGCATGAAATAAATATTTGTCAAAATTTTTAATTTTTCCTCAGTACCCCCTTAACCGAATGATTATTGATAGTTAGTAATTTAGCATGAAAGCTACAAAAGGCCTAAGAAGAGACTGAACTGATTTGCGGATATGGGTTTGGATATGTTACTTTGGTTCACGGGTACAGCCATGTCACAAAATAGACAAGTAATATATTATTGGTTATAACTCACCGGTGAAGATACATTGATATAGCTCGTAAAGTTCTGAGTCAGTCTTTTCTCACTCATTTTAGACAAATTTGCCTCACACAGAGGTGACCCACTTTAAACCTTTGCAGACTTAGCTGCCGAATATACGCAAGAATAAAGGGCGTTTATGGGCCAACACAACATCAAATTTGATCAAATATACACAAATCTTCATCATTTATCCATATTTTACATTTTATTTGATAACAATCATTGAGAAACACTGGTTTGGCAATTATTTGATTAAAACTTTCACATTTTAAACTTTGACTATATATAACGTAATGTTCGATGATTTAGACATTATTCACTATAAAAATAGCACATTAATTACTTATTTCGTGGTTTTTCAGTAACAAATATGATTATTCTACATCCATCCAACACGAAATAGTCATAGACAAAAAAATAATATAAACTAACCAACCACATTCCAAACCAAAACCAACGACAATGACAAAAAATTTGACAGCTCCAGCTGCGCGTGGTAAAGCCAAGGGTAAAGGCTTGGAGCAAGGAAAAGGCCTCTCTACACCTCGGGCCATAACATGTACGTAGTACTCTCCTTAGTCTGTGATAACATGTGGATGTGGACCATAACATGCGAAGATTTAAGTAATAGTTACTACGTACTAATAGTGACAGATGCTTGATTTTTATATATATAGATTATATGTATTTATTTATAAAATTAGATAATTGGACAATTTTCTTCTAGTTCTCTCATGCTTCAAATAGTGTTTTAGGAGCATGGTTCCAGGTTCCAGCCTTAGTACTAACCTAAGCTACTAACACAGGGTGGTTGTTTATTTTTGGGTCGGCCCGATCGTGCGAACCAGTGTCTCCATATAAAAATAAAGGATTACCGTGTTGCCAGGGTGAAAATACGGTGTTTTACGGTGTGTCAGTTAAAAATTTACCGTAATTACCGTGTAATGTTTAAGTGTATAGTAAAATTGGTAAATAAGTAGATAAAAAAAATTTAAAGGGAATTTAAAAGCAATAATTAAATTACAATCAAAATTTAATTTTTAAATACCTACTTTTTATTAATTGTTACATGTTTAAAAAAAGGACGGTAATAAGGACGATAATAAAATAAACTGCGAAGGTGTGACGGTCGATGTGTGAGTAAAAGTAGCCTACATAAAAAGTAAACAGTAGGGTTTTTCCCCTGAACTAGGTGCTGAGTGTTACCATCTAAAATTTTGTGTTTTAAAAAGTTACGTTTTTATTTATTTATTTATTTATTTATTCATCCAAAAAGTTGTTTACAGACTGTTAAATTTAATAAGTACCATAAAAACCCTGCAAGGTTTGTCTTGGCACTTAGAGACACTATAGCTGCTACACAATCATCAAAAAGGTTAGATAATAAATATTACTATTTAACAAACACAATAGGCAAATAGTGACATAGAAACACACACTCACACATCACTCAGCCGAACGCGCCAAGCGGCGCGTCAGCGGAGCAAAGCAGCCACAACCTGCTAATATACAGGGTATCCAATACCTATATATTTTTTAAAAAATATTTTTATAACTTTGATAAGAAATATTTCTTATACATGCGTTTACAATTTCTTAAATTGATGTGTTCAGTTATTTCAATAGGTATTTCATTACTAATATTAGGGATTAGAAACCCAGTCGTCCTTCTACCGTAATAATTATTCATTTTAGGTGTTATAAATTTTTGCTGTGTAATTTTCCTTGTTATAATGTTATGTGTAATTGGTATTTTTATGTCACTATTTCCAAATTGCTCCGTCAGTAAATACACTTTAACTTCGTTTCGTTACACGTAATCAAAAAAATATCAAAAATGCGAAAAGTTATTCATCACCTTATTACGGTAGAATTACGACACGGTAATGGACGTTTACCGTTGACCGTAGATTATGTCAGATTACGGTGCATCTACGGTAATTACCGTGTATATGGAGACACTGGTGCGAACATCGACATCGATAAAATCCTCCAAGGACTTAACATCCAAATGTCCATGGGTATACTACCTGAACTGACTTCACTTGATTGGCATCTGGCATTGGCAAGTTTACTCTGTTCATCTAATTTATCTATGGTTCTGAATTCTGAAAATGGCGATGGATAAATTGATAAATTTTTGTCGGGAGTTTGATTGAACAATTTTCAATTTATTTGAATACATTTGTGTTGTGATTGTGTTATCAAGTGCTGTAAAATGGCCGAAGCTGCCGTGGAACCCGGGAGAAATACCCTTAGATTCTTCTGTCACAGGTGTAACATTGAATTCGAAGGTGTTATTCAGGTAAAAATCGATAATTTTAGTTTTCTCTCGTCTGCCTCACGTGGATATTTGTATCAGTTCGAAAAATAGAATAAATCGTCTGGTGATGTAAGCTACCATAGCTATTTCAGGTGTTTATTACGTAGATCAAACCTACATACTTCATTTGCGATCAATTTTCTATGTGGCGAATTCAGCCGCCGGTGTACAATACAACTGCGATGTGACGTTTCCGTGGAAATCTGGTCTGAGGACAAAGTCAACGGAAATTGACAATTTCACACAGTTACATCACCCCATGCAGAGAACTGCTAGAAGTGGAATGACCTTCTGCACCATAAATATTAACAATTGATCAAATAAATGCTGGGTTACAGTGTTCTAAAAGTAGCCAGAATTTATAGCTATATCACAAACTATCTGCAATTTGTTAGATCTCTAACAACTTCTTTGTTTTTATTGCTCGTATTCAAAATATTATGACCTTTAGCATCAATAAATTATAGACAATTTGTCCTGTTTACATAAGTTTAACTAAAAATGGTCCTTGTTATTCAACAAATAAAATACTTTTGACTTTGACTTTGAGATCAGTGCATTAGTCATTCTAGCTCCTATGCTTTCCTTTTAGGTAAACAGATTCCATAATGGTGCATTCATAGCCCTGTTTCACTTTGATAGCTACACTAGCGCCTTAAGCCCAACATGCTAAAGAAACTGGTACATAGACCCTTGTGTTGCGGTAAACATACAGGCCTGGCCACTTCCCATCTGGGTCAGGCACAAGTTGAGTTATTAATGCTTAAGTTGATTTATCATCCATGTCCAATGATCCAGCCTGCAGATTTCATGAATTAACCCAAAACTTCAGAGGCAACACAAGTAGAGGCACGTAAGTTTATCGCTGAGCGAAACGTTGGAGGGGATAGTTGCGCATGTTTACTGTCGCACACGCAATACAATTACCTAGTATAAGATAGATAGAGATCCCCCCAAGATATCTTACTTTTGACTTCTGTGCAATAACGGTCAGCGCTAGACTTTTGTGCCGCTACTTGTACATAAACCTGCATCTTTGCCTTGAATTGGCAACAAGGTTGTTGCTTCAGCGTGGTACAAAATTCTTCGTCACTATCATAGGCTCAATAATAATGATATATCCTCCAGATTGCAGGTCTCTTTTACATACGGCTTATTGAATATAACATCGACTTCTAAACTTTGCAGTATGACACATGCCCTTACTGCTCGACTGGTTTCATTGAGAGATTGGACAATGATGACTCACTCCTTCGGGGTCTGGAGGAGGGGGAGTATAGTGATGCAGAAATGAGCATCCTGGACGATGCTGGTGGCACAGATGACAGCGTTCTGGACGATAGCTTAGAAGGGCCAAATGTATGTATTCAAATTGCTACTTCATTTATGATTATAACAAGCGTAGCGTGTGCTGTCTTGCAAATCTTTTTTTTGGTGATGTTAATTTAATTTTGACTACCTTCCTAAGGTTTTTAAGTTCTCATTTACTATGTAACAGTAACTCCTTGCTCCGAGGCACCACACAGGCGCTTCTCACCTAGTGGTAAGACAGACCATTTTTGTGAGCCAAGCCGTGTTTGTTGCCTGATTCTTCTAGGCTTGGTTGCGATGGAACAGGAGTAATTTTAGTTTATAAGACGATTCAAAATGATCCTTGTGATTTCAATGAATAAAATTATTTTTGACTTTGACTTTGAATTACTTACAGATTGTTTATTTTCTCAAGTGTTTACATTAAAACTGAGAATATAAATTAAAGTAATTTGTAAATGAGTCAAACCATTTAAAATATTAATGAATATTAATTTGACAAATAAAGCCTAAGAATATACCTCTCTGTCTCCAACCGTGGATGTTGTAAAAGTCACCAAAAGGATTCAACCAGGGCATGGGTAGCAGCATCCACCTTAGTACTCAACACCAATAGTGTGATGACCAATCCACCTGCCAAGCGTGGTGATTATGGCAAATCCCCCCATTGCATTTTATGGGCGAGGCCTCGTACAGCAGTGGACATTTGACAGCTGATAAAGAAGGAGATAGTAAACATAGTATAAATTAAATACAAAATGCTTTGGTCTAATATAGTTAGTCTAAGACAAGCCTATTCCTAGGAATTGTATGTGATTGAACATTTATGAGTTGAAATGATAATCATTCTGCTTTGCCAATCATAGGGCAAAGCAGAATGATTATCATCCAATCATAGGGCAAAGCAGAATGATTATCATTTCAACTCATAAATATTCAAACACATACAATTCCTAGGAATAGGCTTGTCTTAGGCTAACTATATTTGACCAAACCAGTTTAGTGGACGAGTTTGCTCTACCATTTTTGGTTTTAGCATGCCAGTTACCTACACGGTTTAATGCGCATTTTCACCGCTAGATTTAAGCTGTGGGAACATAAAATGTTAAACAAGATAGTGAACACTTCCCTATAAAATCGCGTGATAGTGCATATATGTTTTCTTGATAAGAAATATTAAGATAACAACAAATTGCTGACAAGTGCTGTACCTTGCTTAGCGAAAATAACCCTAATTGCTGTGGATTTGACACTGCAGGTAGTTTCTAGTTGAAAGTATTAAAAAGAAGAATGCCGCAACTGCGTAGAAATAGGATAACGAGAATTTGTAGTTTCGTTTCCTAATAAATCATGATTCATAAATACCTAGTAATGAATTTCCCAGTATGTGAATACATTACTTACATCTAAACAGCCAGCAGTTGTTTTGTGGGGACTTTGTTTGTAAATAGATGGGTGTGGTGATATGACAATGTTGATTAAGACGCTGTAGGTTCACAAAATGCCTTTAATGAGCTCTAGAATATTTAAGTTTTTGATATGATGATTTGACCCCAATTATTTTTGTATATGTTATTTGAACAAAAATAAAATAGGAAATTTAAAAAATACAGATACATAACATAACACCTATCAGTAACATACATAGTCGTGATAATTCCTACACTAGGATTCACTTTGTCGTGGGTATCAAAGAACTACGAGTACTATGGTATCACAATGATTTGATGTTCTTATAGTTTACAAAAAGAAAAAAAAAATATCGTATTCTTAAGCTTTTTATCTAGTTTGAATTACTCTGCTCGATAAAAAAATAAACAAAGGTACCTCCTTTTTAACCTTTTTAAAATTGAAATCTAATTTTAGACCAACTTCTAACACGTTTTAATTTTTGGAACATTTGGTAACTTATAAGTTATAAATTGGGTTAGTGAATTCATCAACAAAATCTAACAAAACTTTAAAGGGAATTTTTATATCATTACTAGCTGCCCGCGCGCGACTTCGTTCGCGTGGTCCCGGTACATTTTAACCTTTCCGTGACAATTATGAACACAACAAAACCAAAATCAAATAAATCCGCCCAGCCGTTCTAGAGTTTTAGCGAGACAAACGAACAGCAATTGATTTTTATATATATACTAGCTGCTCGCGCGCGACTTCGTTCGCGTGGTCCCGGTACATTTAAACCTTCCCTAGACCTCCACGAACATTTCAAGGCCAAGATAAGATAAATCCGTTCAGCCGTTCTCGAGTTTTAGCGAGACAAACGAACAGCAATTGATTTTTATATATATATATATATACTAGCTGCTCGCGCGCGACTTCGTTCGCGTGGTCCCGGTACATTTAAACCTTCCCTAGACCTCCACGAACATTTCAAGGCCAAGATAAGATAAATCCGTTCAGCCGTTCTCGAGTTTTAGCGAGACAAACGAACAGCAATTGATTTTTATATATATACTAGCTGCTCGCGCGCGACTTCGTTCGCGTGGTCCCGGTGTTCCCGGTGGTCCCGGTACATTTAAACCTTCCCTAGACCTCCACGAACATTTCAAGACCAAGATAAGATAAATCCGTTCAGCCGTTCTCGAGTTTTAGCGAGACAAACGAACAGCAATTGATTTTTATATATAAGAGAAGATAAGGATAGAGGATTTTATACATAAAACCAAGGTATCAGAGCGTGCGCGAGCCTTCTTTAGTTCATACGGAAATTTTCGTCATGTGGTGTTGTAGCATTATTTTATGACCAACTGTTCGATGTCCGGCCCATCTATTTGAATGACTGACTTAATAGAATCGATACGGCACATTTGAAAGTCACGCGTGATGTTTTTTGTTATCGTCGGATGTGGTGACACTGGTGAATATACCACACATCACTATCAAAGTATCAATGCTGGTTGAGTGGCTTGGAGTTGACATAAATGCGTTTGCAACTAGCTATATTTCCATGCTTCTGCGTGAAATTATACGCTCTCATCACGTTTTCCCTGTAGGTAGGTAGGAATAACCTCAATTGGCTACTTTTCCTCATTGAGAGTTTATTTAAGGAATTCTGTGAACAAAAGATCTTTACTAAAAGAATACCTACATAATTAAAAAAATATAAATTAGGAAATTTAAAAAATACAGATACATAACATAAAACCCAACAGTAACATACATAATCCTGATACCACACTAGGACTCACTGTGTCGTGGGTATCAAAGAATGGTATCACAATGAAACAGTTGATGTAAAGACCGTTGCAAACGATCCAAAGATAGCTCAACTGTATCAAATCACTACCAGACTCAAGCGTTCCCAAGAAAGTTCTTGGTATAGGTAAATTATATTAAACGTAATCAGGTAAATTCAATAAATAACACCCACCATTTAGTTACATTCATAGTATTACCACACTAGGATTTCCAATGAATCTAGTATCAGAGAGCTGATTCTGAGTTTTGACAAGCTATTGACACGGATGTATGGTATAGTGTAACACGGATTTTTGTATGGAAAATGAGGTTCACAGAGTGTACGCTTGGGGAGCTCATCGGTTTCGCCATACAAAATCCTTGTTACACTACACCATACGTCCGTGTCAATTGTGTGCTAAAAACTTGCTCTCTAGAACTACGTGTACCATGGTAGAGTGCGTCCAGTCTAGAACGGCACGCCGGCTGTTTAATTGCCTGAAAATAAAACATTCGTTATTCCGTAGCCATAAGAATCATTTTCAAACGTTTATCTCTTGCGTCAGGTGCCATGTAAAAGCGTTGGAGGGGCGTGGACTTTTAATTTAGACAATCTATACCACAACACAACAAATAATAATAACCATGCAAATATTTATTGATGACCTCGGTGGTTCGGCATGTGAGTAGCCGGCTGAGAAGCAAGAGGTACAGGTTCGATTCCCGCTGCGGGACACATGATTACATGATCTGCAAATATTTATTTATTTAATAATTTATTGTGAAAATGGGTACAAATATAGATGTCAAATTAGAGTAAATCCGCCATAATCCGCTTCACAGCATGCAATAATTGATACAAAATGGAATTAAAATAATCAAAACAAATAATAATCAAGTCAATAAAATAATAGTTAGTTCAGAGGTAGTTAATCAAATCAACGAGCACAGTTTATTATACACCCTCATAACAATAATGCGACACAATATTAAAATGTCATAGAATTAATAATATTTACTGGAATCATGTCATAAAAAAATAAAGAAAAATAAAGAATAAAATAAATAAAGATAAAGAATAAAGATAAAAAAAAAATTTGTTCCGGGTCTGGGTGTTGTGGTACCATGGTACTCGTAGTTCAATGATACCCACCCCATGACTCAGGGAATCCTAGTGTGGGATCAGGACCACGTATGTGACTGTTGGGTGTTACGTTATTTTTTTCCTACAGCGGGAATCGAACCCGAACCTCTCGGATCTCACCCGGCTAATCGCCCCCCTCGTTTAAGTTTAAGAAAATAGGGATTTTCAAGTGCCCGCCGTTTTTACTAAATTAATTATGTTAGTTTTCGTAGTAAAATAGTTTTTTTATGCTTTTTGCAGGTGAATTTCAATGATATTCCACCGATGTTGAACGACCTAGCGTTTTTGATGACCGGCGGCAGAACACGAACAGCTGGGAATAGGTAAGAACTAATACGCCCATTGTCATAAGCGAAAACTTAAACACACCGAAGTGTCAGGCAAGTTTCTATTCAAAACAATCACTAAAAGTAACAATTTTGACGCAGTCGTTGCATTCTTGACAGAGCAGTCTTGATCGTCATGAAGTGTTGTTAGGGGCTGATGTGGCTCGCTTCACGATATCTCGCCATTTATCTGTACTGGTGGACATCCTGGTGCATTTATGCAGGTTGTTACCCGCTGCAGACTTGGTCATGGTCTGTCCAACGCATTGGTGACCTTCCGCGCGGTTTGGTGCCTTCTACTCGTTCCTGCACGACAGCACTCAAGTGTTCCGAGTTATTTGGATGCTAATAGTCCTCTTTATGCAAGGGAGACTTAATATAGGTAAATTATATTTTTTATATAATATTCAATATTCTTCTAAATTGAAACTGTGCTAAAATTATCGCGGTCTCTTAGACTTTCAGTCTATTAGAGAGGGCGCGCGTTAATTATAGCTCACTTTAAATGTAGATAATACAAAATAATTAAAATGATATCATTTTGTACCTACATAATTTTACATTTAACAAGCTATTGTTTTGTATGCCTTTAGCAAATAAAAACATGCAGATAGTCGAATTCAATGGCGGAAGTCGGTTTTTTAATGAAAAGTTATTATTTTTTTATTATTATTTTTGGTCCAGTACATTTGGAGATAAATTTAAAATAACTTTTCATTTAAAAAACCGACTTCCGCCATAGTATTCGACAAAATAATTTTGGATGAAAAATTTTTTATGAAAGAACCATAGTGGTGAAAGGTTTATGATACTTTCTGAATGTGTTTTCTGGTGTCTTGCTGAAAATATCAAAATCGCCATATGTATGCCTACAATATTTGAGGAGTTCCCTCAATTCCTCATGGATTCCATCATCAGAACTGGATTCTGAAAAAAATGGGACCAATCTGGAAGTATATCTATTCAAATAAAAAAAGTTTTTTTCAAATCGGTTCATAAACGCCGGAGATATGAGGTAACAAACATATAAACCGGATTGAGAACCTCCTCCTTTTTTGTGAAGTCGGTTAAAAAACGAAAAAATCTTTAGTTATAAGAAGAATAATCATGAATAAAGATTAAAAAATGATTAGATTAAATGATTATTTTTGAAAATGGAACTAAAATCGGCGAATGCGGCTACAGAAGAAATAAAAAATAAAGACATTTGGTTTGGCGCGAAATGTTTAGAATTTTTCTCTAATTGCAAATTGAATTGGTAGGTAGTGACCGTAATTAATTTTTCATATTGTATTGGATTATTTTATTTTCTCGCAATCGTAGTGATAAGTAGATTGTAACACACGGCGCTTAAAACCCATTAAAACTCGATTTCTATTTACTCCCTCGCTAGAGATCGGGAGTAAAACTACCTTGTATATATATAATGGGTCATTTTAGCTCCTTGTATTTTATGCCAGCCGCCGCGCGCGTTAGCGCCTCGTCCGGTGGTGGTCATCTTACGGCTGATGACGATGATGATGTAACTTGTGTTTATCTCGACCTCAGTATTAGTACATTGTCTCCAGGCCACCACGACAAGAGACTCTGATGGAACAGTTGGTGTGGATGATTGGTGGCGGGCGCGCCGGCACGGGCGCCGTAACCGCCGGAGCGCCCTTCGTGCTCGTCGGTGCTCCGGGGGACTACGTGTTCGGAGGGGAAGGTATGTACCTATTGTACCTCGGCCCTTTGCAGCTCTCGCACACCGCACCGCAACAGTTCGTGACCCGTTTATGGTGACAGATCTATGTCACCCGTTGTTGATTGATGAACAATTGAACTATTTTAGCCTAACCTCTTTGACGATGTTTTGATATCCTACTTCCTACTAATATTATAAACGCGAAAGTTTGTATGGATGGATGTTTGTTACTCTTTCACGTAAAAACTACTGAATGGATTTGAGTGAAATTTGGAATGGAGATACTTTACGCCCTGGATTAACACATGGCTACTTTTCATCATCATCATCAAGTTTCATCATTTTTCACGCGGGTGAAACCGCGGGGCGCAACTAGTAATAAATAATAATGCTTAAATCAATAAATGCTGGACATTTCACACATCATTATTTAGCCCCAAGCTAAGCAGGGCTTGTGTTATGGCAAGTAGATAACTGATATACTTAATGCAATACATTCAATAATAATGTATAATAAAAAATATCTATCTATAAAGATAGATATTTTTTATTATACATAGAAAATACCCAGAACACCCGGAACAATTATCTGCAGATCGTACAAATATTTGTTCCGAGGCGGTAATCGAACCCGCAACCTCCTGCGTCGCAGGCGAACCTTCGCCCGCCGCGCCACAGAGGTCGTCAAAAAGTCGATATATATATATTGGACGGAACAACAGTCACATACATAGTCCTGATCCCACACTAGGATTCCCTGTTACGAGTACCATGATACCACAACACTCAGACCGGTAACAAATATTTGCAGCAGTGTGATGATCTGTCCCGCGCGACAACTAAAATGTTGTCGCGCCAATTATCCTACTAATATTATAAACGCGAAAGTTTGTGATTATACATCGCATCTCTCCCGAAGATGATTGCAGTTTACTTGCAGCAGTACGTCAGATGATGCTGTCCTAGTCACACTTTTAGAGTTATATTTTATAGATTTAAAATCGATTTAAAAGTTTTGAATCGATACTAGTTGTTATTTGACTTATTTCCCACCACTACTGGTCACTCCACGCCGCCATATTGAATCCTGGCGGTTGTCATTACGTGATTTTGTGTTGTCCGAGTCACACGAACATTTTCTATTTATTGCTCCTCGTCCAACAAAAAATGGGTAAAAGAAAGCGATCAGATAAGGATGAAAGTGATATATTGGAAAGAGTATTGAAGAAGGTGAAAAAACTAGTGAAAACCAGGAGAAGAAGAATCTTGTCACCGTCGTCCTCATCGTGTGATGAGTCATTCAGAGAAGATAATATTTCGTTATCTCCTGCTCATTCAAATTTCCAGCACTTGGAAGCCCAAGTTAGTGATCAAGAAATTCCAGGTAAGCGAGTTTCAGATTATACCTATCGAGTGAAAATATTTGCCTACCCTCAAAAATTATTATGATTATTATTTTCTTTATCGTTAAATGTCCCGACGTAAAACGTGTGTGGCAATCGTATCTCGACGTATATCGTGTGTGGATACCGTACCTAAGTACCTACATAAATAAAATATCCCGACATAATGTGTGTGGATTGTACCTACGAACCTATCGAGTGAAAATATTTGCCTACCCTCAATAATTATTATGATTATTATTTTCTTTATCGTTTAATGTCCCGACGTAAAACGTGTGTGGCAATCGTATCTCGACGTATATCGTGTGTGGATACCGTACCTAAGTACCTACATAAATAAAATATCCCGACATAATGTGTGTGGATTGTACCTACGAGTACCTATTTTATTTTTACAAATGAAGCATTCCCGACGCAATGCGTTTGTGGAAATATTAACGCTTAGCGTCCTAAGTCCCTTACTATTGTATGTAATAGACCCAGATATAGTTACTGGGCTCAGACCCAACGCAAGACAAATCGTTCGGGGAAAATTTACACAAAGATTTGGCTACACGCTGAAAACACATTTTAACAAATGGGTTGCCTACGGAGGAAAAAGTTGAGCTTCTGAAAAAATATCTACCTGCCGAAAATTGTACGTACATGAAGGCACCCATTTTGAATCTTGAGATATCGGGAAAGCACTGAATTCGGCCCTGGCACAAAAGGATAATACACCACAAGATGTCATAAAAACACTGAGTGATGCAGGACGACTGTTGTGTGATACTCATCACAGAGAATCTCTCTCAAGACGCTTCGCCATTATAAACTCTATAAGCAAACAGAAACGAGACGTCATAAAAAATACGAAGATAGACGATCACTTGTTTGGCTCCAACCTGTCTGAACACCTGAAATCATCCAAGGCCATATCAGCGCCCGCTTCCGAGTTGAGGTTCAACAGTGGTAAATTTAACCAGTCACGCATACAACAAAATAATGCGGCTCGTAACCCAGGGGCTTTAAACGCACGGGGGGCACCGCGAGCACCAGCCGCTGGCGAGACGCGAGTGTACCCGGGACATATCGCCGCCCGCCGCCGCCGCCGCCAGCGCCGGGCTATGCGCCACGCGACTACCGTCGCCCGCCGCACTCCTCAGCGACTCATAACTCGAAGGCTTACTCACAACAGACTCGACGCCGCTAACGAATGTATCACAGGTACATAGCACAAACACCTCATTACCTATTGCTGGTAGACTTCAGTATTTTTTTGATGAATGGCTTCACATAGCAAATGATGAAACCATTTTGTCCTGGATCAAAGGTTATCAAATTCCTTTTTATTTTGAACCATATCGGTCCGGTACACCAAAAATGAGATCTTATAAACCCCAAGAAATTGGCATAATTAATGAATGTATTACAGATTTATTAGAAACTGGATATATATCACCTTGCTCTCCATGTGAAAAGCAGTTCATCTCACCAATTTTTACAGTCCCAAAAACCCAATGGAAAACATCGGTTTATCATGAATTTAAAAGAATTCAATAAATTTATAATGGTCAACCATTTCAATGGAAGACTATCACACAGCGCTAAAGTTAATAGATAGCAATTGTTATATGGCAACCATAGACCTAAAGGATGCTCATTTTTTGGTATCGATTCATGAACGTGACCGAAGATACCTTCGTTTCAAATGGAACTCTGAAGCGTTCAAAGATGAATTTTTCCAATTTAACGTTTTACCTTTTGGAATTTGTACGGCTCCGTTTGTCTTTACAAAGTTGTTAAAGCCTGTGCTGCACCATTTACGCTCGCTAAGCCATTTATCTGTAAACTTTCTTGATGATTTTTTGTGTATCGGAAATACATTTAACAACTGTCTTGATAACGTAAAAACCACTAGAGATCAACTGATTAGGATTCTTGATTAATGAAGATAAAAGCCATACCATCCAAAGAAAATGTGTGTATTTTTAGGCTTTACATTTGATTCAATTAAAATGTCTTTGACCTTACCAAATGACAAGAAAGAACGTATAAAACTATTTACAAATAAATGATTAAAAACTAAAAAATGTACAATTAGAAAATTTGTTAGTTATATCGGATTGCTGACGTTAGCGTGTCCCGCCGTCAGCTATGGATGGGTTTACACAAAAATGTTTGAAAGAGAAAAAATCTTGGCACTCAACTATTCGTACAATTACAACAAAAATATGACGCTATCAGTTCATTTAAAAGATGATTTCATATGGTGGAGGGATCACTTAAACCATTCAGGTTGTTCGTTTCTGACGAAAGATTATTCACATGTAATCTTTAGCGATGCATCAAGCACCGGATGGAGCGCAGCATTCATCCGCATTCAGCATGATTCCAGTGCCCGTGAGCTGTCTCATCATTAGGATGAGACAGCTCACGGGCACTGGAATCATTCACAACTATTATTACATATTAACACTCTAGCTACTTGCAGCGTTTTACGGCCTTAAAATGTTTGTGTCACGACTTAGTAACTGCAATATTTTATTAAGAATAGACAATAAGACCGCCATAGCCTATAACAATAAAATGGGCGGTATACAATTCACTCACCTGAACAAAATTTCACACGACAGTTGGAAATGGTGCGAAAAACGCAATTTACACATTTTTGCATCTTATATACAATTCAGTATGAACGTAGTCGCAGATTTCGAATCCCGTCAAAAATTTAACACAGATACGGAATGGGAACTGGCTGATTACGCATTTCACCAGAAAAAAAAATCAGTTGGAGACCCCTGAATTTGACTTGTTAGCTAGTATTCAAAATCGTAAATGTCAAAGATATGCTTCATGGAAAATAGACCCAAATTCAGAAATTATTGATGCGTTCACTTTCAACTGGAAAAACTTACGTTTTTATGCCTTTCCGCCGTTTAGTTTGATTTCTAAAGTTTTAAATAAAATCAAATGTGACAAAGCTGTAGGTATTGTCGTAGTACCATACTGGGCTACCCAACCGTGGTACCCATTATGGACAAACTTGCTCGTTTCGGAAGTACTATATTTTCAGCCCAGTAAAAATTTACTTATCTCTCCTTTCAAGGAGCAACATCCCCTACACATGGATCTGATCCTGATGGCAGGCAAATTATCAGGGAGTCGCTACTGAGACGTGGTATTCCAAATTCGTCTCTTGACATAATGATGGCTTCTTTTTCGACCAATACATTAAGTCAATATAATTCATCGCTGAAATCATGGTGGTTTTATTGCAATAACAAAGGTTTAAATTATTGTAATTCCAATACTGCACAGTTAATTGAATATTTAATTCTGGTGCAAGCTATAGTACACTAAATAGCTATCGTTCTTCGTTATCCATTCTGTTAGGACAGAAAATTACATGTAATGATTCTGTTAAAAGGTTTTTTAAAGGTGTTTATCGCATAAAACCTCTTGCACCAAAATATGATACCACTTGGGATCCCAGTTTAGTACTCAATTATCTAGATAACTATTTTTACAATGATTCGATTTCATTAAAAGATCTATCTCAAAAACTATAACGCTTTTGGCATTAGCGTCAGCACAAAGAATGCAGACACTTAGCCTTAACATTCAAAATATACAGGTGATTAAGAAAAAAAAAAAAAAAAAAAGATACAAATAAGAGTCGATGCTTTAATTAAAACTTCAAGACCAAATGCCTTCCAACCGTTTATTGTATTACCATACATTAGAGAAAATCCTAAAGTGTGTCCAGCACTGTGTCTAAAATCATACTTAATCGAACATTCCCGTTACGTCTTCAAGAAGATTCACTTTTTATCAGTTATCAAAAACCGCACAACAAGTAGATTCTCAGACTTTAACTCATTGGGTTAAATCAATATTAGAAAAAAGTGGAATTGATATAAAAGTATACGGCGCTCATAGCACGCGACATGTGTTAACATACGCCGCCCATAGGGCAGGCGTCAACCTTGAAGTTATTCGGAAGGCAGCAGGATGGTCCGAATCTTCAAATGTTTTTCTGAAGTAATAATAAGAATTTATTAAAATCAGCTCAAAGTGAATTTATTAATAATTTGTTTCAAAGTTAAAATTATTGTTGATTATGATTAGTAACTGAGTATATTAGTACATTATAATAATATTTTAATAAATACCTAACTTAATTATATTATTTTTTTAATATATAAAAATAAATAAATATTATGTTGATCGCTTTAATTCTATTTTTTCGGTGCTCTAAACATCTGCAAGTAAACTGCAATCATCTTCGGGAGAGATGCGATGTATAATTAAGAATCAAACGAACTTACCTTGTGATGTTTGATGTCTAATTATACGAGCGTCTTGACCGAAGATGATTACACACCCACCCACCCTTCTTTCCCAAGACCTACCGAAAAAATAGGTCTCTAAATTAATGACAACCGCCAGGATTCAATATGGCGGCGTGGGGTGACCAGTAGTGGTGGGAAATAAGTCAAATAACAACTAGTATCGATTCAAAACTTTTAAATCGATTTTAAATCTATAAAATATAACTCTAAAAGTGTGATTAGGACAGCATCATCTGACGTACTGCTGCAAGTAAACTGCAATCATCTTCGGTCAAGACGCTCGTATAATTAGACATCAAACATCACAAGGTAAGTTCGTTTGATTCTTAATTATCTACATAACTATTTTCCCAATGATTCGATTTCATTAAAAGATCTATCTCTAAAAACTATAACGCTTTTGGCATTAGCGTCAGCACAAAGAATGCAGACACTTAGCCTTATTAACATTCAAAATATACAGGTGATTAAAAAAAAAAAAAAAAAAAAAAAGATACAAATAAGAGTCGATGCTTTAATTAAAACTTCAAGACCAAATGCCTTCCAACCGTTCATTGTATTACCATACATTAGAGAAAATCCTAAAGTGTGTCCAGCACTGTGTCTAAAATCATACTTAAATCGAACATTCCCGTTACGTCTTCAAGAAGATTCACTTTTTATCAGTTATCAAAAACCGCACATCAAGTAGGTTCTCAGACTTTAACTCATTGGGTTAAATCAATATTAGAAAAAAGTGGAATTAATATAAAAGTATACGGCGCTCATAGCACGCGACATGCGTCAACATCCGCCGCCCATAGGGCAGGAGTCAACCTTGAAGATATTCGGAAGGCAGCAGGATGGTCCGAATCTTCAAATGTTTTTCTGAAGTAAGAATTTATTAAAATCAGCTCAAAGTGAATTTATTGATAATTTGTTTCAAAGTTAAAATTATTGTTGATTATTATTAGTAACTAAGTAAATTACTACATTATAATAATATTTAAATAAATACCTAACTTAATTATATTATTTTTTTAATATATAAAAATAAATAAAATTATGTTGATCGCTTTAATTCTATTTTTTCGGTGCTCTAAACATCTGCAAGTAAACTGCAATCATCTTCGGGAGAGATGCGATGTATAATTAAGAATCAAACGAACTTACCTTGTGATGTTTGATGTCTAATTATACGAGCGTCTTGACCGAAGATGATTACACACCCACCCACCCTTCTTTCCCAAGACCTACCGAAAAAATAGGTCTCTAAATTAATGACAACCGCCAGGATTCAATATGGCGGCGTGGAGTGACCAGTAGTGGTGGGAAATAAGTCAAATAACAACTAGTATCGATTCAAAACTTTTAAATCGATTTTAAATCTATAAAATATAACTCTAAAAGTGTGATTAGGACAGCATCATCTGACGTACTGCTGCAAGTAAACTGCAATCATCTTCGGTCAAGACGCTCGTATAATTAGACATCAAACATCACAAGGTAAGTTCGTTTGATTCTTAAGTATGGATGGATGGATGGATGGATGTTTGTTACTCTTTCAAGTAAAAACTACTGAATGGATTTTAATGAAACTTTACAATAATATAGCTTATACATCAGAATAACACATAGGCTACAATTTATAAAGATATTGTGTGAATTGTCCATAATATGACGATAAGTGTCAAGTAATTAGGAAAAAAATCTACAATCTGCGAGCTATTCTGGCGTGCGCTGCCAAAAGCG
The DNA here is from genome assembly GCA_951392215.1 of Epirrita christyi. Lineage (NCBI taxonomy): Eukaryota > Metazoa > Arthropoda > Insecta > Lepidoptera > Geometridae > Epirrita > Epirrita christyi. The sequence continues at coordinate 1,996,238 of OX595849.1, forward strand.
CTAGAGTTACACATATGTAATGTATGATAGAAATGTTTATCTTAAATAGTCCTACAAAAAAGCCCGCCACAGTATATATCTATATCTTATGTGTAAGCCATTACAGCCAAAATGTGTATAATATTATAAACGCGAAAGTTTGTTACCTATTATGTTTGTTACATATTATGTATCTTACTTCTTCACGCTCAAATAGCTGAACGAATTTGAGTGAAATTTGGAGTGGAGATACCTTATACCCTGGATTAACACATAGGCTACTTTTCATCATCATCATCAATTTTCATCATTATTCACAACTAGTTCAATCATATGTCCAGCATAAGACGGAGACATGGTAGTCTCAGTCTAAGAATAGGACACTTCCAACTCCTCCCGTAAATGTCTTAAAAGATTACACAAAGGGATGGGCAGCAAAATCTACCTGAGTACTTTACACCAAACTGCAATCACAAATCCGGCTGCCAAGCGTGGTGATTATGGCAAATCTCCTCCATTGCATGCTATGCTTGCTATAGGGGAGGCCTCATCTTTTTTTTATACTATTTAAGCAAACAAGCATACGACCCAGCTGATGGAAAGCAGTTACCGTAGCCTATGGACGCCTGCAACACCAAAGGCATCACACGCGCGCTGCCGACCCTGAGACATAAAGATGAAAAGTCTCATGTGCCTGTAATTTCACCGGCACCCGTACCCTTCAAACCGAAACACAGCAATGCGAGCACTACTGCTTGGCGGCAGAAATAGGTACGATGGTAGTACTTCCCCGGACGAACTCTTTCACAAGAAGTTCTGCTACTAACACACATCTAGCAGTGTGTACCGGCTGATGAAGAATAAGAGAAGAACAGCCACAAGCATGTCTGTAGGAAAACAGTCTGGGGTATGACCAAGTCTCAGTGTGGGACTGGGAGCGCGTTTTCAGGATGCAAAAAAGAGCAGTGAGGGCCATAGTGCGGGTATCTCGAGACACATCCGCCGGACCATATTTCATTGCGCTGAAGATACCTACCATTCCCGCTCTGGTCATTCTTCATACAGCTATTGTATGCCAGGAACAACCTGGCGTCGTTTGTGAAACTCTGAGATGGCCATACTTACAACACGCCGCACGCTCACAAGCCGAGTGCGGTACGTAGGCGACTCACTAAAATGTCAAAACTAGTTCATGTTATGGCTCCCGCGGTATACAACGCACTACCAGAAAGTGTTAGAAGCTCAAGTTCGACGCTATCTTTCAAAAACAATTTAAAAACATGGCTTGTGGATCAGACAATTGATCAATTTCAGGATTTATTTAAAATGAATATGAATTAATTATTTGACGTTATTACTCACATTATTATTAGTTTAACACTGATTATTATTTTTTACCTATACCTACTTATAATTATTAATATTATTTAATGACCTGTAACCGTTTTCGTTATCAATAAATTACTATGACTACTATGACTATTACTATATGGACAATTTTGCTGCAATTCAGCTACGTTACTTATTTATTTCGTTTGAATCCAGGTCTAGATGCAGTAGTGACCCAGCTGCTCGGCCAGCTAGAGAATACGGGCCCTCCGCCGCTGCCGACGGACCAGATAGCAACTATACCCAACGAGGAGATCACAGCGGCACAGGTCGAGGCCAACATGTCCTGCTCTGTATGCTGGGACGCCTTCACACTAGGTAATACTAGATGTAGACGTGCTAGCTACCTAGCTGCTCGGCCAGTTAAAGAACCCAGCAGAAGGAACGAAGATATATTAGTTGTATCCTGCTCTATCATATGTTTTTTTTTATACTACTTAGCAAGCACACAAGCATACGGCCCACCTGATGGAAAGCAGTTACGGTAGTCTATGGACGCCTGCAACACTAGAGGCATCACACGCGCGCTGCCGACCCTAAACAAAAAGATGAGAAGTCTCATGTGCTTGTAATTTCTCCGGCACCCGTACCCTTCAAACCGAAACACAGCCGAAATAGGTACGGTGGTAGTACTTCCCTGGACGAACTCTTTAACAAGAAGTTGTACTACTAACAAAATTGAAATGAATGTGGTTAAGCCATTTCTTTCTCACACGATATGACGTCATCAACTACATCTATTGTCTGTGTAAATGACTAGATTCCATGGCATAGAAAAAAGATATATACAAAAAATTCTATCTATAGCATAGAATCTATCTATCTATATATCTAGCTATAGCGTAGAATATATCCTACTTTATAGAATTGAAACTTTCGTGGTTGGGAATCATTTTTTTTTTCACCAGCTTTGAAACCTGTACTCTCTTCCACCACTCCCGATTTTAGTACGGCAGTCGGTCTGGAGAGTGATACTGTGAGTGTAGTGTGCACGCAGCCCTATCCCGATGACGTAGGACGTAGATGAACTTAATCCCGACGCGCGCTCAACGAACCTACCGCCGCCGCCGGCGAGCAGTGAGCGGAGCGTGCGTTTGCACGCAGTATTCTCTGGTCTACCGTCGAACGCGGTCGCTGGCGTTGCTTACGATGAAGAGGCTTCTGAACTCAGTCTCAAAACGTCAGCAAAAGTGACGAAAAACAGTGGAAATTAGCCGTTTTTGTATCAATTTAAATTTTCCTTCCTTATTTGAATTGCAGGTGAGACAGTCTCCCGCCTGGAATGCACGCATATTTTCCACCCAGCGTGCATCTCCCCCTGGCTGCAGCTACACGCCACGTGCCCCATTTGCCGCCGCAGCCTGCTGCCCCCCGGGACCCCAGGTCCGGAGGCCCCACCACAAGCCCCCGCCAGCGTCTATTCGGACACCTCCAGCACAGACGTCGGCACCTCGCGTGAGTACTAGTACCGACACTAGTAGCCGACCGAGGTACTTTCAGATAGAGGTTGTTACTAACCATCTGAGATACATCTACCGTTGAACGTAGACCTCCCAGTATCGACCCTATACGTTCACGGAGAAAGACTAATATAGGGCACTCTCTCTTGCACATGTATGGAAGTGAAAGGGACGCACTGTCACCATGGTTGACTCTGATTGGTCAGTGGGCGTGACCATTCTGTAAAAATGTTAGGCTGCGTGTATATTACTCACTGCAAGCTATCTACTTTCATCACCATGATTTCCTTGTCCGACCAAAGTCCAAGCGCGGTTGAACAAACTTTATTTACGTTCCATAAAAGTTTTCTGAAACTTCCAACATTTTATTTATTTTCTTAGCCGGTAGATATTCACTGCTGGATGAGGCCTCCTCATAGCATGTATAGCGTACAATGGGATGATTTGCCATAATCACATGCCGTTTCTGAATTCCCTATTAGACATTCTCTGTATAAATGCTGACTTAGGTATTTTATACTGAGGTTGTTACTAAAAATCTGAGATACATCTACCATTGAAAGTTATAGACCTCGAATGAATCAAATTAAACCCTAGAGGAAGGCCCTCCACTCGATAGACTAAAGGCAATACGAACTTCGCAGGAAGTCGGTGGATGGAGGCGGCTTAAGACTGATCATCGTGGCATTCTAAGAGGGAGGCCTATAACCAGTAGTGGACTTCTACAGGCTGATGATGATGATTGTGTGTCTCGTGAAAGTGACAAATTGTCTGAATTAGAACGATTAAGACGATTCAAAATGATCCTTGTGATTTCAATAAATAAAATTCTTTTGATTTGATTTGTGAGTAAAGATTATTTGAACTTCAAGTATTTACGTCATTTCTACTGTTGATTTCCACTTGATATATAGGACTCTGACAGTGGAGTCTTTAGTGTCATATAATAATAATAAATAAATAAATAAATGCTGGACATTTCACACAACATTATCTAGCCCCAAGCTAAGCAGAGCTTGTGTTATGGGTACTAGATAACTGATATACGTAGTATAATACATTACATAGATAGATATTTTTATTATACATAGAAAATACCCAGAACACCCGGAACAATTATCTGCAAATCGCACAAATATTTGTTCCGAGGCGGGGATCGAACCCGCAACCTCCTGCGTCGCAGGCGAACCTTTGCCCGCCGCGCCACAGAGGTCGTCAAATATTGCTATATCATAAATGTAGTCATATTTATGCTGGGGTTAAAAATTTGCCTTGGCATACTAATTTCAGGATTCCCAAATAATTACCCTTTTCAGCTTCCATCTCCCGCGTGGTGGTGCGGCGCGTGGGTGCCCCCCGGCGGCGGAGGGCCCCCGCGGAGTCCGGCGCTGAGGCCAGCTCCACGTCGAGCGCGTCCGTGGGCGGGCTGTGGGCGCAGCTCGCCTCCTCCATCGGCTCGCTGGCCAACGAGAGTTCCAGCAGCTCGCTCAACTCCAGCGATCGCTACATGGACATTGACTTCGACTAGTGCGTGCTCCCTCCCTCTGACGCCTCCACTCATAAATTCAGCGTGAAGGAAACATGGAACCGACTGTGTGATAGTGTGACAGTAGAACAGTCAAAAGCGGCGCGGGGCGATTCACGTGTTTGCCAACTGTCTACTGGGACCGTGGTCAAGCAATTGACACAGACATATGGTGTTGTCAAGTGTAGCGTAAGAGCGCTGCCACACGGGCGTCGCGGCTGCGCTGACGGAGCGGTGACGCTCCGTAGTTCTACATAGCAGCCGCAACGCCCGTGTGGCAGCGCCCTAACACGGATTATTACATGGAAATTAAGGTTCTCAAGGTGTCCGCTAGGGGTCGCTTTTGGGTGTTTCCATACAAAAATCCGTGTCGTGTACACCACACGGTCGTGTACTTGCTCGTTACATTTCTAGACTAGAGGCAATAGGTCGATAGAAAATATGAACGGTTTGTGCTAGAAAGAAAAGGATGACGCGCAGCGTTCTTGCTTATGTCATCTCTATACTTTAGATAGCGAATTTGCGGTACGCAATCTTGCGCATTGTCACTTTGTCTATCGGCCCTCTGGCTCTGTTTTTACTATCAATATATACTGTCAACTAACACAGAGAGATATTTAAAGAACAGTCCACGCCCTAGAGTAATTTGTAGTTCCGTCTCTGGCGTATTGATGGTATATATTGTTAAAAGCGGAGCTTTTATGCACCCTGTCACAGAGTAATTTTGCTTACCAGTTCTATCAACCCAGAGTAGTCGGCTTCTCGCTCAAATAGTGAATTGTGGACACTGTGTCAAGTGAAAAGTGAAATGGTGTGAGGCAAAATTGAAAGTCAAAAGCGACTTGATAAGATGACTGACGAAAAATCTACGGCGTAACTAAAGCCGGTTCAGAAATTGAATGGCGCAAGTGTGATGCAAATGTTGATAGAAATTAGCGCTGGTAGCTTAAAGATTTAAATTATTTTAAATTGATTACAATGAGAGGTTTTGTTTTTTTTAATCTGTGGGGGTCCGGTTTAGTTCCAGGGTGACGTCACTATCATGCAATTTTCTGTCAATGAGTAGGAAATTTATAAAGTAATTTGTACTTTTTCCGCTTTCTCGAAAAGAGACTTCGTCCACTTTGATTTTATTTCAATTTATTGTGTTTTTGAGTCATCATCATCAGCATCAGCCTGTAGAAGTCCACTGCTGGACTCCCCCTTAGAATGCCAATGTTTTTTGAATGTTTTTGAGTAATATTGTTTAATTTTGGTGGCATTTTATTGGTGTTGTGGCACATGGTAGTGAGTTTAAATATAAGTGTATTGCGTGTCTTTTCAAATGGGATGAAATTGTCCACTAACATTTTAGTAAAACTGCCACCGTTCTACTATAACATGCATTGACTGAGTCTTTAACAAGTTGACCTTAATTTTATCAAAATAATATACAGTTTACCCAGAAAATAAGTCCGATCGACTGTTTTCGTTTGCGCAGAATAGCGCAGACTGATATGATATCCGACAGTTAGCCGAAAGTATAGTATAGCTCTGTCCCGCTGACATGATTCGTACACTGTCGGACAGAGTCGACTGATGAACAAGATGGCGCACGACCGGCCGCGATTTTACCGTGAAATCTATTAACCAATAACAGCGCAAGATTTTAGCGCGCGATTGCTATTGGTAGAAAGAAGTTTCCCGCTCTATAGAAATTGGTCTACGGCGCAAGTACATCGGGGCGACTTATATTTTGGGTAAAACTGTACCTACTTGACATTAACAAATGTGAGGAAATTTTCCTTAGAGGCCATAATTAAAAAGTAATTTGATCAAGTAGTTGTACAGAGCCATCTGTAGACCGAGGAAGAACTAAAATAAAGCAATTGCTCTTGTCACAGACGAAAAAGAAAACCTCTTATTAGTTATGTTTTTGGGATCGTATCGCCATATCTCATTTGTTGAGTGAGTGAGACAAATTTTAGTTCGCGCCCGCGCCGCTCTTAGTTCAATTGCGCTAGTGAGATGGATTGGATAATGTATGAATTACATTTCGTTGTTTCCCCTATTTATGACCATTGTTGTAATCTAATGTTAAAACTTGGACAGTGGAAAATAGATTGAAAAAACGGCTAGTTACCACTGTGTTTCGCCACTTTTGCTGACGTGAGTGGTAATTAGCAGTTTTTTCAATTTAATATGATTCCCAACCACGAAAGTTTCATAATTATCACTAGAAACTGGATATTTACCATGATTTTTGAGTTTTGTTGATTCCCGATATTTCGGCACTGTTTCATGCGCCATGATCACGGGTAAACTGAAGAAATCATGGTAAATATCCCGTTTCTAGTGATAATTATGTTAATAACATAATTATGTTAATAACATAATTATGTTCAAAAGTTATAACGAAAGTTTCAATTCTATAATGGAAAATAACGCTGTATATAATTTGAACATGGACGGTTTTGATAAAATTCGATTTGTATTGACTTTGTGCATAGGTTTATTATGCTGCCTGTGATCCTCGGAGATATCACTTGCACGAGCATCAAATCTCGAATGAAATCGATAATTTTGTATGTACATGATACAAGATGTCATATCCTCGTTTATTCGAGAATACGAGTTCAGTATGCCGATTGACAGTTTTATTATAGCGTGATGGATCTCTCTCTCTCTTCATCTTCTAGATCAAGCATGTCAAACATGCGGCCCTTTACTACGTTGACTGCGGTCCGATTCAATTTTAAGAATATATAGTATATGTTGATTAAATAAACTATTAGCATCCTGTCCCCCTATTCCCTAACTGAAAGTCACTCGGTGACTAACGTTTGACAAGTAAAAATATGCCCATCAATTGGTCAAAATTATAACATACATAACTATATCTATGCAATGAGTTTGTTTTCTTTATGGTTGGGTTTTGCGGCCCACTGATTCTACGGTCTTTAAGCATTTGGCCATCATTTGGCCCACCGATGACTTGGAGTTTGACATGCATGTTCTAGATGAAGCCTTCCCCATAGCAAGCATAGCATGCAACTCGCAGAGTGCAATGGGGGAATTTGCCATAATCACCACGCTTGGCAGGCGGATTGGTGATCGCAGTTTTGTTTTAAGTACTCAGGAGGATGCTGCTGCGCATCCCCTGGTATAATCCCTTAGTAAGGCTATTACTACATCTATGGGAGGAGACTGAGGGGTCTATTGTCAGGCCGGACAACATAATTTTCTTTTAGTTTATTGTATAAAAAATCTAGAACATTCTATTTTGCATTGTCCGATTAATATCTTCAAAATGTTATGTAGATCTGACTTGTAGCTTCTAAATTAATGACAAACTGCTTCCTTTCAATTCGACGACCTCTGTGGCGCGGTGGGCGAGTAGCTGGCTGAGATGCGAGAGGTTGCGGGTTCGATTCTCGCTGCGGGACAAATGTTTGTATTATCAGCAAATATTTGTTCCGGGTCTGGGTGTTATGGTACCATGGTACTCGTAGTTCCTGATACCTACGACACAGGGAATCCTAGTGTGGGATCAGGACTATGTATGTGACTGTTGGATGTTATGTTATGACTTGAAAACTATAAGTCAGATGTTTATATTTTTTTTAGTTATAATCGGATAATACTTATCAAGTTACAAAGTGTACAAGATTTTTATAAAACCGGAAACAAATTACGAGAGATTTGAAACGTTATTCAGTTGATAAGTTCTAAGAGAGACGTGGGTACCTTAATTCTATCGACAATAGTGACAAAATAGTCCATTTTGTATATACATCACTCGTGTCTTATCGAGATAAAATACCTAGGTTCAGCGAGAGACCCGTCGTGGGATTGGAGGGCGCTGCTGTGCTTAATTACCTGTTTTGTATAGCGGGAAATGCAATAGCGCGTCTATTAATTATGGTTATGTAGTTCACAACGTTAGTTCACAATTTGGTCACGACGGCTCTCTTTCTGAACAGACTCCTATCCAGGTCATAATCCATCTCTACCAAATTTTATCGAAATTGGTTCAGCCGTTATTAAGTAAACAAAGATCCGAACATACAGATATTCGCATTTAATTCTAGTAGGATTTAAAATTGTTAAAATTCAATGCTTTTTATGATAGATAGGTGATTCAAACTCCACAACCCTATGGGCGTGTTATCGCATGTTAATGGAAGCTAGCACGGGCGTAGCCAGGCAGGGGGAGGGGTTCAACAAAATAAAACAAAATGTACACGAACTCACTGGTGTTTCTTCAAAAAGTATCAGATTTTGACCCCCCCTGGCTACGCCTATGGAAGCTAGTACATTGGAGTAGCGTTTCAACACTTGGCGCAAGGTACGTGTTGGTAGATCTTTCAATGGTACACGAAAAAAAACTTTAAATACTTATGTTGTTTGTATATCTTGCTTTTTATTATACTATACAGGGCGATTCAGTAAGAATGGATCGAACGAATCAAAATGGTAAAAGACCTCATGGCACATCTGAATCACAATGATGTATTTACGATTTTCTTTTGTTTAGATGTTTTGATGTAGAAGTATCGTAATTAATTCAACAGATCCAATAAAATGAGGAAGTAGCAAATAGACAAAATAATTCGGTGATTTTTTTTTCACTAACTTCACATAATTTTTTGTTGAAATTTTTTAGTGTCAGTTCATTTTGAAAGCTATTACGCCAAATTACCAAATCAGCTTACTGATTGACTGATCGGGTGCAATCAGAATAATTTTACTTTCATGGGTTTGTACTGAAAAATAAACAAAGAAAGATTTTAAAATAAAATACTTTCTTTTCTTTTGTTTACTTCTTGGCAAGCATACATACATGTCTATATTATTATTATTAGTATTTAACTAATTTTCTTTACAAGCTTTCTCATTTCATTGAATAGAAGAATAGAAGTATATAAATCAAGTCTTGTATACAAATAAATATATATTCTATTCTATTCTATTCATTGGATATAGAGCCTGTGAGTTTTATTACGTACCTTCAACGTCTTCATCAAAAAAAAACGGTTGTCTGTAAAGTCGGTTTACTGACGATAGTTCAACGTGTCAACGTCGTTATTGTGCTTCTTTGTCGCTTGTTCCGCGCTCGCGCGCATGCGGCGTTACCGCATATATATATATATCGCATGCGCGTAGCGCATGCGCTTCGCGCATGCAGCGTTACCGCGGCGTTAGCGCATGCGATACATATATATATATATATATATATATAGCATATATAGCGCATGCGGTGATATATATATATATATCGCATGCGCATGCGGCGTTAGCGCATGCGCATATATATATATATGCATGCAGCGTCACCGCATGCGTTTTGCGAGGTGACGCATGACGAGGTAACGACGTATGACGAGGTAACGACGCATTAGTCATGTTTTTTCGAGCGTGCAGCCGGCTCCATCGATTTATAAGACGTTAACACGTCAAAAAATCCTAAGTTCTCTTTCCTTAGAAAGTCAAAAACGGTGAGCAAAAATAGCTATAACTTGCAAACAAAAGAACATCGTAGAACATCATAAGCTGATTCAGATGTGCCCTGAGGTCTTTTACCATTTTGATTCGTTTGATCCATGCTTACTGAATCATCCTGTATATTATTGTATAGCTCATTATAGGTAAATGTAATTTCTTACAGTTTTGTTTAAAATATTTGGGTTTCTTTGTATTGAGATCATAAGGCCGTCACACACGGAATCTATGATATAAAATTATATATTATATCAAGACATATTATATCAATACAATTTGCTATACAATTCTTCGGGACGTACACACGGTAGTGTTAATATATATCTTGATTTTAAGACACCGAGATATACGAAAATGTACGAGCTATATATTATGGAATAGCTCTACACCTGCGCAAGACGGGATAAAGAACTTGGAATATAACGCACGAAAGTATATAATGATCATCATCATCATCAGCCTGTGGAAGTCTGCTGGTCGATTGAGTTTAAGTTGCATATTACAGTGTCTGTTGCGTTTATATATAAAAATATATATCTCGGGATGTTTAGTGCCCGTCTGTGACGGCCTTTTGAAATCATTTTGTAAATATTTGACTATTTTGTATGTATATCTATATAAATTGGTATCATAAAACTCGTCTAGAGAAATAGTCAGTCGGTTTGTTATTATATTTCTTCGTCTAGATTAATTGGTATTCTTTCATTGTCATAGTTATGATATTAGTGGAACGCCCGCGACTCTGCCCGCGTGGAACTTTTTCTATACAAAGGGTAAAGACCCCGCTGTACCCCCTTAAGGGGTGAATTTTGGAAATTCCTTTCTTAGTGCATCCCTAGACCACGAAAGTAATGTATATATTGATAATAATGTGAATGATGATTATATTTATTTGCTAAATCAATCATTTAATATAGGTATTGTAATAAAATCGTTCCGTGACTGACTGACTGACTAACTCTGACTATCTGCAAATAGTTGTTTAATAAATCAATGGTCTGATACCATATACTCGTGTTTTAGTACCAAGATACTCGTAGTTCCTGATACCAATGACAGGGATTCCTATTGTGGGATCAAGGACTGTATGTGACTGTTGGGTGTTATGTTATCAACGCACAGCGTAAACGGTAAGTCGTAGAAACCTGAAATTTGAAGGGTACATGTGGACTAGGGGGTGAGCTAAGAAAGGAATTTCTGAAATTTGCTCCCTAACGGGGCAGTAGGGTGTTGAAGATTTTGTGAAAAAACTACACGCGACCGAAGTTGCGTTCATTCCTACATTTCTTATAAGTTTTCAGACGTTTCAGGCGTATTTCTGTTATCTAGCGTATTTATTAGTATTGAAACTAAACCATACTTATTTATTCTCGAACGAGTTAGCCAAACGTAACTTATCTATGTCACATCTACTCTCAAACATTTGCTTATCTAGTAATTCACTAAAAACCATCTATTTGAGCTACTTAAATTCTATTTCTGAAACAATTTTCTTCATAAATTTATGTAAATTTTGTAAATATGCGCGTTAGTTAAGGAGTTTCTAATACATGAGTGGCCGTGTGGTATGTTTATTATATCTGTACTTATGGTCATAAATAAATAAATAAAACATGTACACTTGAATAATAGGTAATTTTTGTTTTATTTGTACAATCCTATCTAGTAACTAAGCACTATCAATAGTAGGGCTTGTTGAATGGTTTTTTTTAATATGGGACGGCCACGAAAAAATCGACCGCTTCATGGGCTAGAGCGTTTTTTTCGTTGCGAATAATGCCGAATTGTATTAATTTTTATTTTCTCTTAGTTGGTTAGATATAGGGTAGTACGTGTACTTACAATCATATTTTTAAATCTGCCGCCCTTTTCAGTTTGACAACTCGTTGGCCATACTAGTGGGTGTTGCGGCGCCGCGCTGACGCGACGCGCCGCGGGTCTGACGGCTGTCGGCGCGGGCGCAGGTAGGTTAATTAGGCAGCAGATGCGCCGACACGTGCTCGCGTGATTGCAGCTTTCGGTGTTCTGGTGAGCTTTCTTTTATTTTAGTTGCGTGCCTTCACTGGAACGATTTGAGTTGGAAATTGTTAAGCTAATTTTAACTTAATTAATTTTGTTTAGTTTTATTACGATTCCCTGTTTTATGATTTTTAAAGCTGTTCGCTCAGTTTTAACATTTTGATCCATCTCGCTGCGCTCAAAGAAAACAGAAATCTTCATACAAGGACTTGCTGTTAAACTTTCGTCGGTATAAGATTTGTCCTGGCTGCTGGCTTATTTAGGAGTGTGTTTTTACTGGAAGAAGGCGTTAGCTGAGTCTGTCGTGGAAAGCAATGGCGGTGATGGGTTCACCACTTGTCACGTCTATATTCCAGCGATTGTGTAACCCACGGTGAAAAGAGGCTATTTGAGGCTCTGACTTCCCCTTAGGGGAAAAGGCGTGTGTTTTATGTTATTATGTAAATAAAAAAACAAATCACTTTATAAATGACGGGAGTTGAGAGGTAACAAACATAAAAAAATATACACAGCCGAATTGAGAACCTCCTTTTTTTGAAGTCGGTTAAAAACGCCCTGAGCCGTTCGCATGAGGCATTTTGTTTGAATCTCATAAAATATAGCCAACATTAAAATTATCCTTAGAGTCAGTCATCAATAATTTCTAAGCGATTGTATTTATAAAATGGGCCTTAATAACTTGCATCATGTAGAAAATAAATTAAAAATAGCCAAAAATTAAGGTGTTTTTTTTTTCTAAAAAATGTTAGGTATTCTATAGTATTTAGAATCAGTGTTCGGAATTAGAATTAATTATTGTGTTTAGAATCCATGCATTAATATAATTTATAATACTTAATGCTGATGTACTTTATTTACTTAGGTACTTAAAAGTCAAATCTACGATTAGTATTTTGCTTTAGGCGCACTACAGTTTTGAATTGTGTGGCATTTCACAGCCGTCTTCTCAGCCACTCCGCCATGACAGACTATCAGATATGAAGTGAACTCTAGAGGGAAATATGAGGCACTGTTCCCACTTAGTTCAGTTGGCTATTTGTAGAGTTGTAGAGCAAATAAGATAGCATGCAAACATGTAGCACGCGAGTTATTGATAGATTTAATTTGATAGCAGTTCAACGTCGAACACAAAACGATACAAAAATGTGTTCATCCGTCGACCAGTCGAGGTAAACAGAACGAGCTCCGCAATGCAATTATTACAAAAGGTGCGTGCGCGCAGCTGACACCTGCCGATTTCTTTAAACTCCTTTTTTTCCACCATCGGAGTTATTGGCCTATTTTTATGGCGCAAGCTGGCCCGACAGCTGACACCCGACTGTCTTTGTTGCCGATCGTCTTGGAGGATTTCTCAGGTCGATATCGAGGATAAAAAGCAGCTGCTCAGATTGTAAGGCCAGGTGTGGGTGCTTCCACGTGGATATTTTAATATTTTTTAAGGTCTATCAACTTTTTGTCGCTTTTCAGTGGCGAATGGATGGGCTTTGTGTGTTTTTGTCGTGGACAAGGTTCTCACATAAGAATGGGTGTCGTCCCTTTGTAACAGACTTGTTACTTTGTGTGAACGGTCTTCAAAAGTAGATCACATGAAAAGGTACACTACACTACAAACCACGTGTAGCCTTGTACATATTCCTACAAAGCTTGGACCATCCTGAGAAAAGCTTTGTAGTATGTAGTTACTTACCTAACTATTATTAGAGCTATTACAAAAGGTTGGTATAGAAGTACCTAGGTACCTACATGCGAATCAGAAACACGTGTTGCGGGTACTATTCCGTAGAGAATGTAGTGTCCCTAAATATGTACCTTGTATTATACCTACTAAGCGTCCTAATAGCCAACTATTGTGGCTGGCCGTACCTAAGTAAGATTAAAAATAAAACGGCCACCGTTTTGGTGGTCGTGGAATAAATTCAAATAAAAAAATCAAGTTATTTATTTATAAATTACATTGGTCGGGATCTCTTCTTTAAAGTTATAAAAACCTGTATTAGAAGAGTCCTATCTTTTCCGTGGTTCATTCATTTTAACACTTGTAATCCAAGTATAGATAATAACATGTAAATTAAATGAAGTAATTGTAAAAATGTTAAAACTAAGGTATCGGACCTTGGTACGGAAGGAATGGGTATACGGTCTACCTCATTCTCCACAAGTTGATGACTCCTTTAAAAGTGAAAGGGAACCGCGACCTCAGCAGGTCCCCAACCCTGCTCCAAGAATACCTTGTGTTATTGGACTCCAGCGGTTATTAGCTTTGTGACCACCTGCCGTTTAGGTATCCTGTATGTTGGTAATTGCAGGCCCGTAGCGAGGTTTTGTTTTCGGGCTAAGGTTTAATTATTATTGAGACTTTTCATCTCTGTCTCAGGGTCGGCAGTGCGCGTGTGGTACCTCTGGTGTTGAAGGCGTCTATAGGCTAGCGGTAACTATTGTCCATCAGGTGGGTCGTATCCTTTGTTTGTAGTATTAGTATAAAAAAAAAACAGATTTTTATAAGTAAGGTCGTATGTTTTTTGCGAAAACTATCGCTTTTCTTTCCAACGGCTTGCATATATTTTTGCTCTGTGATATAACAACACCCAACAGTAGCATACCTACGTAGCCATGATTTCATACTAGGATTCCCTGGTACCATAACACCCAGACTCGGAACAACTATTTGCAGATCATACAAACATTTGTCTGGCAACGGGAATCGCACCCGCAACCTCTCGCATCTCAGCCGCGCCATGCGCCACAGAGGTCGTCTGGTGACGACAAAATGTGATTTCAGGGTGTTTTAGCTGAATGTCCCGCTGTGGTTTGATAGCAGCATTGTTAACTGTCTCAGTGTGCATCAGGAGCGAAGAAATCCAAGCAGCTTTCCCAGACCCGTCTCGCTTGGCCCTGGTTATTCTGTTGAACCGGTTCTGACCCCCGTTTGCATATCACCCTGGATCCAGCCCCGGGGTACTTGTAGCTACATTCATTGCAATTAGACTTATTAACTGGTATTATGTTGGTAGTTTGTATTGAACAAAGACCCTGTAATTATCGACAAGCTATTAGTGGTTGGTTCGCATATAATTATGTTTAAGTGGAGGCGTGGAGGGATGTTTTGCTGTGAAACCTGTGGAGTTAGAAAACAAACGTTTTTTTTTAGGATTATCTTGGTCCCTTTTAGAGATTTCAGAGTAGGTTAATTCCAATGGTAGAAACCTATATTTGTCCAAATGATACCAAAACCGACCTCTGTATTTTTACCGGCTATCTTCTCGCTACGCCATGGAACTATTTATATAAAAGGAAGACCTACAGCCAGTTTTATTTTATCATAACAGGTAAAAAAAAAAAAAAAAATACAATTTATGCTCGATTTCATCGATTAATTACGGACACCTAACGCTTTAGAGATCTTACGCGCATGTCAAATCAGTCAGTTTTTCATGTCTTCGTGAAATAAGTATTAGTTGGTGAAAATGGGACTCAGGTTAGGACATAAGGCACTTAAGATGACTTATCTAATACGATATCTAGTCTTACGCTTTCCATACTCCACTATGATTTAGTTCAAAAAATCCCGGCGCAGAATAATGTTGTGTAGGTATCTCGAATGTTCTGTACCTCCATCAGGCGACATGGGCCGGGATCGATGGCTAGATCAGCACCCTCGCTGGTAACTAGGTCATGCGGCCCCATGCCACAGAGTAAGACATAGTACAGTACCCCTGGAGGAACCGACAACTGATAAGGAAGCTGTGACGATCGCACCCTCATCACTAGAGTGATCACTAGACGACCGGCCTTTTCAGAAATTTCCGGATAAAAATTTGTATCCGGCTGTCGAGCGTAACCCGGATACGATCAGTGTGGTGTGTTCTCGCCTTTACAATTTACGTTGCAGAGTTGGTGTCTTATCGGAATCGAAGGAGGCCGCAGTGAAGCTGCGGCACGCACTGGCCCGCGCAGATTTGCTCAATGATAAAGTTGTCCGTCGTATGACTATGAAACTGGAGTAGAGTATATATCAAGAAAAACAGACAGTAAGTTAAGCGGTGTTTATATACACACTTTAATTTAGGTTCTTTCTAGGTAGGTAGGTATATACTTACGTACTTAGATCATCATCATCATCAGTTTATAGAAGTCCTCTACTGAACATAGGCCTCCCCCATAGAATGCCACTTTCTCGGTCTTAACATAACATATAACACCCAACAGTCACATTTATAGTCCTGCACTAGGATCCCCTGTGTAGTGGGTATCAGGAATTACGAGTACCATGGTACCACAACACTCAGACCCGTCACAAATACTTGCAGATCATGCAAACATTTGTCCCGCAGTGGGAATCGAACCCGCACCTCTTGCGTCTCAGCCGGCTACTCGCCCGCCACGCCATTGAGGTCGTCCGACCTCTTGTCTTGTTGGTCGAGGTCTTGCTACACTGCGTCGTCCGATTCGTAGTCGTCACTCAAGAACCTTTATCCTGATGGCTGTAGGTTCTGCGAGTTACTTAGGTACCTACATTCTTTTATACTAAAAAAAAAACACCGGCTTGTTTCGTCAAAATTAACTACAAATCCGGCTTTCTAGTCTGAAGTACTTCTTTCTACGCCAGTGCACTGGAGAGGCAGATTTCATTATTCGTGTCGATGGCAACGGTATTTTATTGAAACTTATGGGAAGCTATGGAAACTCACTAGCTACAGGAATAAGTACCTACTTATTTTATATTGTAGGGAGTGGCACTGGGTGGATGACTTACTTTGAGGAATAATTTATGAGATTGCGGGAGCAACACCGAATTTAATACTACGGAATTTTAGCGTAGAGTCCACCAAACCGGTCAAGATTACCGTGATTAGTTGGTTTAAACATCACTATATGTCAAAGATAGGGTTGTTCGACACTTGTAATCAGATTTATAATTAATCTGACACAGCCGGATGTAGTCTCCATGGAGCCCGATCTTCGGCTTGCAAATGATGATTTTTACCCGCGGCGGAACGGGGACCGCAGAACTCCTGCAACTTGCTTCTTGCCTGGTGTGTTGGATAAATTCCGATATAATAAAATAATTTATAATATGTTATTGTTATTTTTTTGATAATTTAAAAAACATTTATAAATAATAAACATCTAAGGCCCTTATAGGAACTATGCTAAAGCGTGAATTTGGTGACAACAATTCATTGAAATCTTTCTATGCTTGAGTCATCATTCAGTTTGCGTTTAGTTCTGGAATACGGTCCTAGAGACGAAGCGCATTCTAACCGTGGTCCCACTACTTTAACCCACTGGTGGGTCCACGGGTATTTTTTACCCGTAGTCTCACTGCTCTAGAGATTCAATTTTCTTATTTAATCGGCAGATTTGATTGACGTTTGATTTACCGCGCTTTTTATCTGTGGACCCATTACTTTGGTAATAATTTGACGACCGCTGTGAACGCGGGTTCGATTCCCGCCTCGGAACTAATATTTGTACGATCTGTAGATATTTGTTCAGGGTGTTCTGGGTATTTTCTATGTATAACAAAAAATATCTATCTATGTAATGTATTGTATTAAGTATATAAATTATCTAGTACCCATAACACAAGCTCTGCTTAGCTTGGGGCTAGATAATGTTGTGTGAAATGTCCAGCATTTATTTATTTATAATTTTAGGACAATCATCGCCCGTGGTAATACCAGACAAGTTGATAGCACCACGGAAAAAAGTAGCCAATAGTCAATAGTCAATAGTCATTTATTCATAATATACATTATACGTCAATAGGGTAGGTACAATATAGTACCATGAGCTAGCTATATAACTATATAGGTAACCTAAAAATACACTCATTATATAACATTATTTAAATATTAAATAAAAATTAGTTAAGTATGGCACTGTTAGCAGTACTACGGGTAAGAAGCGGGTAGGATTTGTTAGTTTGTTTGTTTGTGTTCCATTTGTCTCCAAAGTATACTTACCTAACTTTATAGTACGACTTTAAAGAAGGTGCTTAGATTTCTAGGGGATGTTTTAATAGACTATGAGAATAGTTTTAATAAAAATACGCCAAATGCATTTCACAGGTACAAAGAAAGTTTGAATCGCTACCTGCTGGGGGCGTTGCAATAGCAGGTGGAAAGAAAAAGGTTAGGTTTTTTTTAAAGTTTTTAATTTATTCTTCGTTCAAGGATAAATCCATTTATAAAGTGATGCATGACAGCGGTAACATAATGTTAACGATTTATATTGCAGGTTAAAGGCATTAAAGGCAGATGGTCTGTGGCCGGCGAACTCAAGCCAATGTTATTATTTCACCTGCTTGAGGTAGATGTACTTTAAATAAACGTACTCAGGTGTACGTATCTGTCATGGTGTGTCTGGCCTAGAATAGAATCCTTCTCCCGTGGATGACCGGGGTATGGGCAGCAGCATCTATCTGAGTACTCTACATCAGTACTACGATCACCAATCCGCCTGCCAAGCGTGGTGATTATGGCAAATCTCCACATTGCATTCTTTGGGGGAAACCTCATTCAACAGTAGACGTTTAACGGCTGATGGCGTAATATTGTTGCTATTTATTGTATGAATAAATAAATAAATGACGTGAGTAATTAGTGAGTATTTTTTTTTTGTTTTGGCGATCTCTGTATCTTGGCGGGCGAGTAGCTGGCTGAGATGCAAGAGGTTGCGGGTTCGATTCCCGCTGCGGGACAAATGTTTGAATAATCTGCAAATATTTGTTCCGGGTCTGGGTGTTATGATAAATCAAATCAAATTATTTATTTGCTTCAAATAGGGTTACTAGGATGTTAATTATAAAAAAAGTAGGTATCAACTATTTCTACCATTCTAGGCATGCAAAAATTACATAAATCTTAATAAGTAAATAGCCAGCATTATTTTACTTCTGAATTAACAACATTTTTATGTCCTTACATTTCAAAACACCACGCTAAACAATAAGTCAAAATAGAAAAAAAAAAAAAAATACTTACAGCTAAAAAAAATGTCTTAATTAGTTTATCTGTCAAATATTCATTTATAAGTTAAACAATTTTCTTTTGAACATATGTTAACATTGAATTTCTGCGATATATGCGGGCATTTAATTATACAATGTTGGTGCCATAGCCAGAATACTTTTATTAAATAGTGCTGTTTTATGTAAGGGAATCGCGATAGTGTCGAGAACTGAGTCTTGTTTTGTCTAACAAATAATATTGCTTCAAAAATGTACAGACAAGGGAATGATAATGATACCATGGTACTCGTAGTTCCTGATACCCACGACACAGGGAATCCTAGTGTGGGATCAAGACTACGTATGTGACTGTTGGGTGTTATGTATGTTATGTTATGTATTTCTGTTTTATTAGATGAAAAAATTACTAACCACCAATTTTAGTAATATTTTTTTATCTAGTGCTTTACGATCTTCAGACCCTGTACCACCACCTCCACCTACAGACCTTAAACACCCCTGTGGCGCGGCGGGCGAAGGTTCGCCTGCGACGCAGGAGGTTGCGGGTTCGATTCTCGCCTCGGAACTAATATTTGTACGATCTGCAGATATTTGTTCAGGGTGTTCTGGGTATATTTCTATGTATAATAAAAATATCTATCTATGTAATGTATTGTATTAAGTATATCAGTTATCTAATACCCATAACACAAGCGCTGCTTAGCTTGGGGCTAGATAATGTTGTGTGAAATGTCCAGCATTTATTTATTTATTTTAAACCTATAAAAAAACATATCTCCTCTTTTTCTATGAAGTCATTTAACTAACGTCACATAGTTCAGCTTCCTAGGTGTTTAATTGCATTAATCGCGTTTCATGGTGTCCTGGACACCATAGGGTCACGGGGCCAGTAGACACTTAATGAGGTCGAGGGTCCACCCCTGCAATGACACAGTTAGGCAGTACTAGTGCCATGGTCTATTACACATGGTCTAATGGGTGGGTAAACCCGCGGATCACGAGAACATTACCACTACATGGAAATATCCTTAATAACACTAAAATATTTTCAATATGAATATGAACCGTGGTAGCTGCAAGCCACTATTCAAGAGGTTTAACATTCTTCCACTGGCTTGCATGTACATCAAGGACATATGTGTATTTGTAAGACAAAACCCACAATATTTAAAAAAAAAATCAGAGGTCTTCACCAGGCATACTAGGCACAGAAACCAATTATACATACCTCCGTGCCGGCTGGTTCCGGTCAAACGCAATGTATTATTATCATGCCATTACAATTTTCAATAAACTACCAGATGACTGCCAATAAATACACTCGAGAGCAATGAATCCGGGTCACTTAAAGTTAAAAAAAAAAAAAAAAAAAATTAAAATTTAAAATTAAAATTTAATAATAAAAAAAAAATTTAAATTAAATTAAAAAAGCACGAGGAGGCAATACGAAGTATTAAAATTCAAGAAAATCGTAATAAAGTTCAAAAATTTCATGTTTCCTATTTTTGTTTTAAGGAGAGATCAGCAGTTTTTTTCTTTATGTAATTTTGTGTTAATAAAATGTATGGTGACTCATATTTTTTTTTACCTTCATTTAAGGAGTATTACATTGTCTATTAAATACAATTTATTGCATTAATCTATCATTTTTAGTTTCCGAGATTTTAACATTCTTTAAGTGACCCGGATTCATTGCTCTCGAGTGTATATATAATTTTACAAAATGGGGGAGGCCTCGTTAGCAGTGGACGTAAACAGACTAGTGATGATGATAATGATGATCCATGCGAATTTTTAATGTCAATAGTCCCTAAGTTTGTTTCAGACACCTATAAATAAGCACTGTGATGACTACTCCCACATGTTGACGATTCCGCTTTGTCTATTTATTTAACTCAATAATTATCATAGGTATATCTGTTAGATACTACACCTCATAAAACATTCAAAATAAAAATTTACAACGCATTATTTTAAGTGACTCGATCACTCGGATCACTCGCGACAAATTAATAATTCATAACTTCACTTCGATACATTCTCTTATGAAAAAGCCACTCTTCTCTCTCTCTAAACAAATAGGGGAGGTGGATAGGTCCGGCAAAACAAACTGAGGGTAAAAAAGCTTGCCTGGCTACCCCACGCTTAAGGCTCTCTCGTTGAACTTTTCGGCTGAATTAAGCACAATTTTTTTCTGGTTCATTGTTTCAAAAATGTAAAACACTGTTTATCTTGATAAACTTTATACGAGCCTTAAAACAGACCCCTTCGTTTCCTTCAGTGGATGTATTAAATTAGTGAGAAACTACGTTTTTTTGTAGGGCTTTTGAATCCTTTTAATTTAAAAACTAAAAGTCTGATCTTTGTAGACATAATCGTATAAGACTTATATACCTACTAGTTGCGCCCCGCGTTTTCACCCGCGTGAATAATGATGAAAATTGATGATGATGATGATGATGAAAAGTAGCCTATGTAATAATCCAGGGCGTAAAGTATCTCCATTCCAAATTTCACTCAAATCCATTCCGTAGTTTTTACGTGAAAGAGTAACAAACATCCATCCATCCATCCATCCATACTCACAAACTTTCGTGTTTATAATATTAGTAGGAGTAGGATAAGTAGGTTCTAGATATTTGTAAGAACTAACCATAGAACATTTTAGTGAGTTGAAGGATAATTCAGCCGAAAGGTTTTACGTGAGAACCTTAACATTTGATCTGTTTTTACTAGTCCGTGATACGGATTCCCAAATTGATCAGGCTGTGTCTGTCATAGTGCAGGCGTCTGTGTGGTGTTTATTTGTAGACGCGGCAGGGGTCGCGCTGGTAGCGTCATGAGGTGGATTTGTTTTGTATTGCATGTAGTTATCTAGGTATCTATAGTAGTGTGCTACAATATGTAAAATACTTTTTATAGTCTATCTTACTTCTGCTCTATCATTAGGTTAATATTTTTTTTGTTTATTTTTTTTTCTGTATCTGTTCTTTTTTTACTCGTGAAATCTGTTATTTGCTTTCTATTACATTTTCGTTTGTTCTTTCTGGTTTTTGTGCTGTTGGTTTACTTTTAATTAAATAAATAAATAATGTAACATGAACGACGCGACCTCTGTGTGCGAGGTGCGAGAGGTTTGTGTTCGATTTTGGCTGCGGGACAAATGTTTGCATGATCTGCAAATATTCGTTCCGGATTTGTGTGTTATGGTACCATGTACTTGTAGCTCCTGATATCCATGACACATATAATCCTAATATGGGATGAGGACTATGTATATAACTGTTGGGTGTTAGTATGTATGTATGCTATGGAATTTTTATTGTACCTATAGTGGATACAGCATTGGAGTACAGTCCCAATGAATCCAACTCGGACGAAATACTGCACTACACTGCAGTATTTTATTATTTTGTTCCATAATAAAAGTAATTTACTAGAAAATCCATTTTTGACGTGTCAACGTCTTATAAATCGATGGAGCCGGCTGCACGCACGAAAAAACATGACTAATGCGTCGTTACCTCGTCATACGTCGTTACCTCGTGATGCGTCACCTCGCAAAACGCATGCGGTATATATGCTATATATATATATATATATCGCATGCGCTATGCGCATATATATATATATATATATGCGCATGCGCTAACGCCGCATGCGCGCGAGCGCGGAACGAGCGACAAAGAAGCACAATAACGACGTTGACACGTTGAACTATCGTCAGTAAACCGACTTTACAGACAACCGTTTTGTAATAAAAAAATCGAGTACAGTGTTTGAGATTAAAATATGTCACGAGGGAAAAGTAAAAAAACTACTGAGTGTCCAACTTAATCCATCACTATGGGCCCTATGTGGATTTCATTACCATCAACAGCCTATAGAAGTCCACTATCGGCCTCTCCCATAGAATACCACGACGATTGGTACTGAGCCGCCTCTATCCACAAACTTCCTGGTCAGCTTCGAAATTTCACAAAAATATCTCCAAACATTTGGCTTACATCAGATCAATACAAAAATATTTAGTTGGCACAATGTTTGACTATAAAACCGAAATTATGTACCCCAATTTGCATTCTAACCAATGTATTGATCAATCATTATAATAAAAATAGTAGTGCGGGTAACGTCACCAAATCACGCAGGCACATAAATCAGAGCGGTAGAGGCCGTTTACCTTGCGGAACAGGAAGGGAAGTCTATGCACCCCACGCACACAGCCTTAGCACCCGTAGAAACACTAGACTCGGGTACCCTAGTGTGCGTGACACAAATACATGAAAACACGGAAGTAAGACATTAACATACATTTTCCACGCACACTTTGAAACATCCAGGGTTGTCACAACGCGTCCCTTGCGCACTAGTGTACCATTTTCCGTTAACTCTACAGCTCTTTTCCCAACATGCGCAGTTTTCCTTCTAGTTGTGTGGGTTTGTATAAGTGTTGCTTTGTATGTATGCGCTTGGGGGTGTGGCGTTGTATTAACGTGAGCTGTGCATGTGTGGGTCGGGGTTGTGTGAGTGGGTCTCACTGAGTAATGCTGGTACGGAGTGTCATTATTTTTAGAGGATTTGTATCTAAAATAGCGATAGTATGGGTATTGGTCGTTTAGGAACCTCAAAGACATTATTTAATCACTAAAAATATAAGTAACTAGAAAGCCATTATAATTCTCCATATCTCTAAGCTGGTTGATTGTAACTAGGAAGTCACTAAAATATCAGATATTACAAATTAAACTTAAAATAAAGAGGTAAATATAAAAAAAACACGTTAATTCACGGCGTTTAGGATTAGCCACGCGTTGCTGTGCAAAACTGGGCAAAAGCTTCCCCTTAATTTATCTTACTCGGTGTTGAACCAATTGGACCCACACTCTGCCAAAGGTGTCCATATCATCTCTCTATCTTTTTTTTTGTTCTACTATGACGCCGTCTTTCTCTCCATTGCTCCACTGAGTGATAATATTCATTTTGGCCCACAGCTCTTCTGGCATGTGCATGACACTCTGAATAATTTAAAAGGAAAGAAAGAGGGAAGTTAAACACCACATTCATTGAAAATTAAGAAAAAATAATATATGTTTTAAACATCAGTCCATACAATCAACTTTTAAACATCAGCCTGTAGATCCAGGGGTGCGGCGCGCACGTGTTACTACCGCCAGTTTCCCTGTGTGCGGGGATGCGGGGCGAGGGGTGCGGGTAAGAGGCAGCAGGGCCGGCGCGCCCCCGTTCACGGCCAGGGGTCGCCGACCGCACCCCGGCTACGCCGTAACCCCGCTACGGAGCTACGGAGCTACGGCCCGTAGCCCGTAGCGCGTTTTGTTTTACATTTAGGTAGGTACGGTGTGATCTGTATGAACATTAGATTATTTAGGTCACAATTGTACTTTTGATTGTGATTATATATAAGTATTTTAACTTGTTGGGATTTAGGAAATGGAATAAAAGCAATATTATTCGTTTCTGAATATGCAAAAAAAAAAAATAATGATGATATTTCTATTGATTCAATGAATAATAAAAAAACTAATCAATGATAACTTATATACTTTTCATAGTTGTATTATGCATTTTTGTATTATACCGTGGTGGGCCTAAGAATAGATCCCTCCGTTTCCTCCAGTGGATGTAGTAAAAGCTTTTCTAAGGAATTGTACTAGGAGATTTGCAGCAGCATCCACCTGAGTACTTGAACACCAAATTGCAATCACCAATCCGCCTGCCAAGCATGGTGATTATGGCAAATCCCCTCGAGGAGGCCTCGTCCAGCAGTGAATGATGGTTATACTTTCTATAAATAAAGAATAATGCTTAATTAATTAATTAATTAATGCTTATTTCCCATTCGTGTTTTTACTGCCTATTGATATGAGCTAGTTTTCAAAAACTTGGAAAATGTCTAAAAAAGCATTTAGTAATTTGTGCTAAAAATTAGGCGAATAATGCAAAACCAGTAACTGTTATGTTGAGTCATGTTTCTCCACATTTCTTCTATCCGGATATATCCGTTTTCGTCACGTCACTTCTCCAAAAGCACCAGGCTGTCATGACTCATAAGGATATTGACGTGTTAGAGCTACATTTGAGTGGCACTTCAGAGGACTTACGTGCACTTTAGTTTATTTCGTTCCTTCCTATGAAATGTGAACTTGTTTTCAGAAAACCTAGGATATTTTATAGGTATTAGTGAAAAATAGTCATACTTATTGGGTTATTTCTAGATGAAAATCTCGGATTTTCATCTTTGTAAGGTTTTAAACAAGTTTGTGACTAGTTTCAAAAAATTCTTATACTAAATGGATTCAGTGAGTTAATTGTAGTAATGACTTAGTAGTTTTAATGAGTACTAAAAGGAGCAAATCATTCAGAAGATGAATAGCAATCAAAAATGCACAATACCGAAGAAAAACAGATTTTATTAAGGGAAATCTGTCCACAACTTTATCTACTTCTGCAACTCAGCGTAAACAAGAAGTAACTGTATTTACGTAGAACTTCCTATTCTAGTCAAGTAGGCAGCATAATGTAATGTTTTCTAAACCCAGTCAGTAAACGAAAAACAACTTTTTACGAGTGTATGAGGAAATATTCACCGCGTCAGTTACATAAGCGCGGGAGGGGGGGTTACGCAAGTTGCGACGCGGGGGGAGTGGCGCGTGGGGGGCGCGGGGTAAGGGGTAGCTGGATCGATGCGCGGCCGTTCACCCGCCTGCAATGCGCCTGGCGCGCCAGCTCGCGCCCACCTCCAGTATACTATGCGGCCCTGGTACTTCGCCAGGCCGCGAGCACGGGAGGCTGTCGGCACGCCTGTGTCATTTCAGCCACAGGCCTGCCGACAGTACTGTCAAATAGGTTTCAATGATAATGAGCTTTATTGCAATTGATTAAAATTAAAAATGCCTGGATTTGAAAAATTCAGGCGTCTACCGGCGCTGTCGCGTCACACGCAGACTTATTTATTTATTTAAACTTGCACACAAAACATTAGTGCAAGGAGGACTTAATGCTAATAGCATTATCTACCAGTCATTGTGCCGCGAAGCTGTCAGGAACCGGAAAGGCTGTCTGTTTGCAGTTTCAAATGGAATGAGTTTTTTTGTTAAGAGTCAGTTACCGTTGGGGCGCTTACACCCATTTGTACGTGAATTAAGTTTGCTTCTATTTTTAACCGACTTCCCAAAAAAGGAGGAGGTTCTCAATTAGGTTGTTTTTTTTAATGTTTTTTTCCGCATATCTCCGGTGTTTATGAACCGATTTGGAAAATTCTGTTTTTATTTGATTAGATATACTTCCAGATTGGTCCCATTTTTTTCAGAATCCAGTTCTGAATCATCAGTACTGGATTCTGAAAAAAATGGGATCATTCAAAAAATCATCATCAGATCATTTTAAAATGGGATTCTTCATGGATCCCATCAGGGATCCATGAAGAATTGAGGGAACTCCTCAAATATTGTAGGCATACATATGGCGATTTTGATATTTTCAGCAACAAACCAAGCATTTGCATTCAGAAAGTATCATAACCCTTTCACCACTATGGTTCTTTCATAATTTTTTTTTTCATCCAAATATTTAGTCGATAACAATGGCGGAAGTCGGTTTTTTAAATGAAAAGTTATTGTACACATGATCTGCACACTAATATTACCAATATTATTAATATTATGGTTACCAAATCATAAATTAAAAAACACTATTTTTTTAAAAACTGAAACCTCCTCACGGTCCTAGATATTATTAGTGTACTGATGTATAACGTTTATCTAGTAAAAGCCATAACTTTTCATTTAAAAAACCGATTTATAAAAGCCAAACTAGAAGCAAACATCATTCGCGTGCAAAAGGGTGTATGCGTCCACTGGTGACCTCCTCTTTAGTACGGATCTGGCAGGTGGTATTGGTGGCCACCTGATATTAAGTGGTAACCTGCCCATTATAACTGCAATACCTCTTAGGGCACGTTCACCCTAGGTCATTGGAACTTGACAGATATGCAAAACTTCAACTCGATTAAACTTCGGGAAATGGGTCAAAATTAATTTGTTAGGTATCGCAACAGGCACGGCACACTCATAACCTATAGACAGGTAAAGTAAAATGAGCTTATGAAACTAGTGTATATACGCGACCGTGGTGTGGTTATCCTACTAATATTATAAACGCGAAAGTTTGTGAGGATATTTGTTACTCTTTCACGTAAAAACTACTGAATGGATTTGAGTGAAATTTGGAATGGAGATATTTTACGCCCTGGATTAACACATAGGCTACTTTTCATCATCATCATCATCATCAATTTTCATCATTATTCACGCGGGTGAAACCGCGAGGCGCAACTAGTAGACAATATATTTAATCCAGCCTCCTAATTACACTAGCAAATGTCAATGGGGAACGCATCAAGGTGGATCATTTTGGCAGCATTAGCGCTGTCTGAATCTTTTGAAACTTGAAAGGAGGAATATTTTGATCAAAAAGTTCCCCTATTCAAGTTTCATAAAATTTAGATATACCCATTGTTGTGTTCCCCATTGCCTTTTGCTACTTGTATTTGGGGGGCTAGACATAATCTAATTCCCATCGAAATCAGTTCAGCCGTTACAAAGACGTGATCGCGTAACAAACTAACGAACAACCTTTCGAATTAATAATATTAGTAGTTTAAATTTTAATAGACTCAAAAGTAATTATTAAAAACATTACTCGTATTGTCAGGTCAGTTGCACTGCAGATGCAATAACTCGTATCCTGTTCCTCTGCAGTGTCATGGGGCTTTCCTACTTGTATTGCACTATCTGAGTTTTTTTTTATTTAATGGCAACTGGTTCCACTTAGAGATTGTGGAACATTTCTGGCAACTTCACGTACTTATTCAAGTTATAGACAAAAGCGAATAAAAAAAAATTATAACAATATAGTTTGGTTCTGCAATTAGAAGAATTAATAGTCTATTAAATGTTAGCTTGTTTAGAATGACACATGCCCAAAGCCTCGAATAGTGCTGGGACAATTCGGATCAAATCCAGATTTATGTGTGTTCCTATTTATTGACCGGAAGTGTTTTGCACGAAAAATATTTTCAAAAGTCGTGTAGGTAACTACAACCTTATTGCTTTCGATTTTTTGTAGATTAAAAGCAAAACCATCTAAGCAAACCACAAATTCTCGAGATTTACTGTTGTGTTAGTCTTTTTTGTTAATGTTGGCATTGTTGCAAAACTATATATTCAATAACGATACTGAATAAACGAAAAAAAACGATCGATTTACGTTTATCGGCTTACCACATCCCTTAATATTTTATGCAAGTTGACGTTAAGTTGTTATGACAGAATGGAAAAATATGTGTATTGTTTTGTGATAATCCACGCTATTACAAAGATATGGCGTATAAATATTGTTAGCCGTCATTCTAATCAAGCTACTTAATAGACTGTATACTCTGATTTTTAATCGTAGACATTTTTTGTAAACAAATAAATGTTAAGATATGCCACTGTGTGTATAAGTGTCATGTATGTGTATCATATGTGTATATACACATAAATACACATACATGACACTTGAAATTGCACCGAACTTAAATGCGTCTCGAGCGTACGACCGCAGTAATAAGTAAATTAATAAAGTTTCAAAAATAGTTTCAACCAATAATACTTTGAACGCAACAAAAATATGATATCACAAAATAAAATCTCGGTATGTGCAACAAAGCCGAAACATGCTGTATATAGCGTAGACGTGCCTACGTGACATCGCTCAGCGCTACGGACGGCGTAGCACCATAGACATAGATAGCTATAGACAGACATTATACATAGATACAGATAGAAGTCTCTTGGATTGATTTTCCGGGATTTGATATTCTCCTCGTGTTCCCCGGAAATTTTCGAATAGTAGCATTCTATGGATACCGGATGTTTGTTTTGTAGGAAATTGGAATGAGCATTATTTACTCTTCAGGTTGCGTGTATTATCGAAATAACGCTTATATTTTATTGTTTGTTTGTTTTTCAAGTAGGTAGAGACTTCGAGGCATGTTTCTGTTTTTAATTTGGTAGGGCCTGTTTCTCTACGGGGAAAGCGAGTTGATTGAATCTAATAGAATTCATTGAATAATTTTAGTAACAATAAAGAACCACACATATTCACGGAGTATGTACACGAACTCCTCAATGATAAGTATTTCATGGGTGGCGATAAGATATCTCGATTAAGAGATAGAGCAAATTTAAATAAATAATTCTGATGAAAATTGAATGAGTTTAATGGTAACATCCCGCGTTCATTTTGCGCTACTTCGAACTCGCAACCTCTTATTTCTCAGCAGGCTACTCACTCGCCATGCCACGGAGGTCGTGGCGCCACGACCTGCGGATCTGCGTTTTCGATGAAATCGGTTCAGACGTAAAGGCATATTTCAGTAAGTAAGTTTCAATACTAAGTATTTAGTATTGAAGTTAGCACAAACAATAGACACAATGAAGCTCGCCTATGTAGGTACATGTCCTTTGATTCTGAAGACAGTAGTTTTTTAACACAATTATACAAACACAATTTCTACAATATACATTGTTATTTTGCCGTATCAAATCTCTCTCTTCTCTTGTGTCGCAAACACCGGTGTACAGCACACTTGCCCATAAACGCGTGTTTGGGCAAGCAAGCCCACGTGACCCAAAAGGAACTGATCTATCGATTTGTTTTTATGACTTTCGTATATTTCTTAAACCCACATCAGTTTCCACTGAAAACAAGGTACGATAATGTCACGTGTCTAATAATTTGTTTTGAACTTTTTCATACTTAAACTTACACTTACTTTAATATTCTTTTTAAAGGCTTCATAAGTCGGTAAGGACCTTGAATTTTCTACAGAACGTTTTGCTTTATAAGAATAATAATAATAAAGATGGGGATGAGGATTCTTACTCTTCACAAACAAGCCCATGCTTATCTCTCTAGGACGTAAAATTAACGATGAAGAATGCGTTGCACTTACTTAAGATGTTGCCTAAATGACGTTGTTGATATTAGTGCAGGGTAAGGGTATAAGGCTTGGAGCTTTAAGCTATACCAAAACTATGCTCAAGCGTAAATCGCGACTCAAGCATCGATTTTGATAGTTTACAATAAGGAAACATAAAAAAAACTAGTTTTGACAAATCAGGTTACACTCATATAAAGCGTCTTGATATACCGCGTGTTAGACTATATGACGTCACACTAAACTCAATATTGCTGAAAAAAAGGCAATATGCCAAACTCTAAAAAAAAAATTTATATAGACATAATTAGTTTGGTATCAAATGAAAGGGCTTGATGAGTACATTCCAAAAATATGTATCAGTACTGAAAAATTACTCCACTAAAAAGTTGTACATAAAATAAACATGTATCTCACTAAATATAAAAAATGGGAAAGTTTGTTTGGATGTATTGATGGATGGATGGATGTTTGTTACTCTTTAACGCAATAGCTACAGAACGGATTTTGATGAAACTTAACAATATTGTTTTTTATACATCAAATAGGCTAATAATAATAATATAGTTAGGTTATAATTTATTTACCACTTATAGACTGGACCACCGGAACAAAGCGGACCGCTAGTCTATAATAAAAACAGCATTATTAGTCTAATCTAAAATCATACAATGAAAACTCGAGACAAGTCTAAATATAATTGATGGCATTCAAGCCACCTGTGTGTCGACAGTCAAATACAAATATAACGGGGAACTGACATGGACATCAAAAACCTCTAACCATGGTCCATGGTGCAATAAATAAAACATGGCGTTTTCAGTCACAAACTAAATGTTACTACGCCACACTGTGCACTGTACTGTGCCATGGTGTATCTAGCCTACGAATAGATCCCTCTATCTCCTCCCATGGATGTCGTAAAAGCTGACTAAGAGATAACACCAGGGGATTGACAGTAGCTTCCTCCTGAGCAGGTACATAGATACTCAAGCCAAGCGTGGTCATTATGGTTTGGTCCATTGATATTCGTAGCTAAACTAATGATATTTATGAGATGTTATCAATTAAAACATGTGTGTTAGGTCTCCTGATTCCCATAAAATCTGTGTTTGCTACGTCAAGAAGTGTTGGTGAGCGTAAAGGAGATAATTCGTGGCATGTCAAAGAAACAGGCCAGGCTTTTACGCCTAGTTTGGGCCTTACAGCTAATCTCATAACAACTAAGGAAATCCTTGTGCTTTTTTGTACTTAACCTTATGATAAATTGTAAAACTTTTTGGCAATAAACTAAACAATAAAATAATAATCTTTATCTTTAAATTGTCTGTGCAACTGTTTTTCTAAAACAAAAGAGGACTACAGAAACTGATTGAGGCCTGCTACTCCTTGATCCACAACACACTGGAGATACTTGAACAGTGTTGCCATCAACCTAAATTCCTGAGTTATTTCAAGGAATTTTGCTAGATGGGGTAATGTTAGCGGGGGCCAAAGTACAATTACATTCGAATGTGTCAGCGTATATCATTTTCCCCTAGTTAGAATAAAATGATCTAACGTCTAAACTAACATTAAAACAAAAATAAACCGTTTATACTCAATCTAAAATTGCTACTACCACTCTGTAGGGATAAAATGCAACGTGCCTGACCTACCCCCACGCTGGACGCAATGCGACGCGAAGCAACGTGTTGCTATGTAGTAAAATAGGTACGTAGTAGGGTGGTACAGCCAGACTGGTACACAGCCACTAAATTATACACCACTAGCTTTTGTGAACTGGTAATTCGGGAGTTGGTGAATTTTAGGATTTGAAATAGCTGTTTTAAATAGTGCTTTGTGAGTTTTTATTATAGTCAGGTTCTTCTCAATAGAGTAACGGGCATTTTAATGGTCGCAGTAAATCTGTGGATAGAGGGGGCTCAAGACCGTACGTCGTGGCATTCTACGGGGGAGGTCTATGTCAAGCAGTGGGTAGGTGTCACATTGAATGGAGAAAGGCAAACGGAATTAGGTTTATTTAGGTCTTGTCTCGTGGTACGGTATGTTTCTTGGCATAAAAACTTGTGACCGAAACAAACAGTGTGGTGAATGGATGCAGAGTATACCACGAAAGGAATCATTAATTACTGGGATGGTCCATACCATGATCCCATTTATTGTGTGCTTATGATCATAGATAGGTAGATAGATAGATAATACTTTATTGCACACCATAATATATAAAAAAAACAATCATCATGATCATCAACAGCAGCAGCCTTTAAACGTCCTCTGATAGACGAGGCCTTTCCCGTAAAATACAATGGGAGAATTGCCATAACCACTACGGTTGGTAGGCGGATTAATGATCGCAGCATTTGTGTTGAGTACTCAGGTGGATGCTACTGCCAATTGAAAAAAAGAATAAGTATTATTACTACCATTAGTTATTTAGTATTTAGTAATATTTAGTAAGTAGCTATTTATATGTATATCTTCAAAAGCACCCAATTAACTCAGAGCTGTTGTGAATTGGCCAGCTCAGACAGCATGCTGAGGGCTTTCTCAGACAGGTTTGACTGTGAGAACCTCAGCCACTGTTATATGATCCAAATTCAATTAAATATCTTGTTGTATGGGTGCGATTTTGATTGTTTTTTTCCTGAGGTTTTGTCTTAATGCTAAAATAGAGTTTTGTTTATATTAATCAGAATTTTTCGATTGACTTGATCTTTAACTAATCTAGGATAAGAAACCAACTAACACAATGTGATTCAATATTGATTAAAATAAATGAATGTTATATTATTATTAGGCCATACATAGGTAAGCACTGTTTCACACTCTTCCAACCCCAATGTCCTTGAAGAAATGGCCCAGCTCCCCAGTACCGGTGGACTCTTGCAGGCAGTCGGCAGTCTAGACGTGGGGTTCCAAGTGCATTATTCTGTCTGGACCCTCGTACGTACCCTACACGCGTTATTTAATTTCCAACAGTACAAAACACCCCATGCACCCTATTTCCATCAACTAGAGGCTATAATTCATTGATGTTTTGGAGACATAATAGGCTTTTGATGATATTGATTGAAGGTATCTAGTTATAGGTGTGTTGGAAAGTTTTGTTTACGTTCGGAGCAAGGGGAGAGATTTGAGAATTCTATTCGGCAAGATCGAAATTTTTAAATTTGATTTGTTTAGTTTTTTAAGATTGCTGAAAGTTAGCAGTGGTACCATCTTGGATAATCACCATGTCATGGGTACGTTACGTACCTAGTCGGAGGGCAAAGACCAGGAAAAAACTTGATCTGTCGTAGAAAAACTGAAGATATTTCAAAAAAAATATTTAAAAACAACGTAATAAATAGTCTGGACTATCTGCTATTAACACGATGTTTGCGTGCAATAGTTTTTAGAACAGATATTTTTTTAAATATCCATACAACGCCTTTTTATATGACATCTAACATGACCAGCCCCCGTATTCGCTATGACCAAACGTGACATAACGCGGGCTCGTTACGATATCTGCGTGGAATCATCGCTAAATAGCATGGGTGACGTCACACGTTATTGACAAGGAATCTCTTAGGTCATAGTGAATAACCACCCAGCTCACTTATAAAAATAAAAAAAAGAAGTGTGGAAAACTGCATAAGAAAACATTACAAGGAAACCAAGAACCTTGAACCAAGAAATCGAAGGCATGTATCCACATCGGGCGTAGTGGATTAAAGCCCAGAATTAAATGACGACGTTTGTGGCGCGGCGGGCGCGTAGCCGGCTGAGATGCGAGACGTTGCGGGTTCGATTCCCGCTGCGGGACAAATGTTTGTATGATCTGCAAATATTTGTTCCGGGTCTGGGTGTTATAGTACCATGTTACTTGTAGTTCCTGATACCCACGACACAAGGAATCCTAGTGTGGGATCATGACTACGTATATGACTGTTGGGTGTTATGTTATATTAAATCATAGACCCCCGTAGTGAATCAGGCTATCAGCGTACGATGGCTATAACAAATTATAAAATACGAAATGAAATGAAACACCATCAATAATCAGCTGTTACGGCGACTGTAGCAAACGTATTTCAGCTACCATGAAATAATAGGATAGATGGTAGATCTAGTACATAGCTGATAATGTACTAGTTGATACATAGGAAGTGGTTGCAGGTGGTTGCAGGTCGTTGCACAGCAGTACGTAACAGGGAGGCTACCCCCTCGCCGGGCGATTGCCCTCGGTTCATTATCAAAGTTCACTAGTACGCTGCACATCCATTGCTTCCAACTTAGATGCGTTGTGGCTAGATCTAGCCGGATTTTGAATATAGCGGCTAGTTTTAAGGGTTCCGTACCTACCTTAAAAGGAAAGTCCGTAGTGTGTAAGGATGCCGTGGTATGTCCGAGTGCCGTGTTGTGTCTATGAATAGATCCTTCCTTCTCCTCCCGTTGATGTAGTACGCGCCTTAATAAGGGATTACACCAGGGGGTGGGCAGCAGCATCCATGTGAGCACCCATCACCAACTGCGATCACCAATCCGCCTGCCAAGCGTGGTGATTATGGCAAATCTCTCCCACATTGACATTGAATACAATGGGGAGATTGTGATGGAATGAAATGGGCCTCGTCCAGCAGTGAATGTAAACAGGCTGGTGATGACCTCAAAAGGTTCAAGATCGTTCATCATGGCATTCTAGGGGGGAGGCCTATACCACACTTCCATAATCCAACTAACGTAGGTATCACTGTTCGTTCATTTGTTCGAATTAGCTCACTTCCAGGCGTGAGACTGAGGCCAGATTTAGGCCGTCTACTGAGATGAAAACTTCCTCAACCTAGATCGTACTCTCATACCGATGTCACTTTTAGATGTAGCAAATATTTTTCAAAAAGTCTAGCCACCTTGGCCGGTCCAGTTGGAAACTTCAAGCACACATAGAATACCAAGTACAGACAGGCCAGTCGCGTTGCATACATCCGCATCCTACCCAGTTTCAGCTGGTCCTCCGGGCCGCGTGATGGCAGTCGATTCTGGCACATCCAAGCTGGCTTCCGCAGGTCCGGGTACCCTGGTCTGCGGCGCTGGCGGGGTGTTGAACCGACGTACCGCGGAAGCTCGGGAGTTTTGACAGCTCTCCCGGAAAATCTGCAGCGACCGTTGCAGACTTACCGGGGAAACTGTCTTTCGATTGTGAACTTACGGGCTATTGAGATAGGGGTGACATCTTTCGAATGGATGGTGTAGGAAAGAGTTAAGATATGATTTACAGACATCTTTGTGGCCAGGTCTATGACCACTGTGAGCTATTTATTTTAAGCTGAAACAATAATCCGAACACTGAAGTTTTTCCTGTGTAAAATCTGTTTGATTTTGTAGAGCTATGAATTCCCTCGCTACGAAAATACAATTTTGCATAGAAATGTGGCTATAAAGTCTAGGTTGTGTAGAATCACGTGAAAATAGAGATTACATTGCCGTTGCTATCACAACCGCTATATGCACACACAGTCACGGAGTCAGGCAATTTACTAGGCGAGCATAGGCTAGGAGGAGTGCACTTTAATTTATTAGCAAACGAGCGATGCGCCATTCCGCCTGGCTGGTCGGGTGTATTTTCAGTTTTATAGGATATTTTAGTTTAGGATATTTATGAGATGATTCGGGAGCATTTAAAACACCACTTGTAATTGACGTCTGTGGCGCGGCGGTCGAGTAGCCGGCTTAGATGCGAGAGGTTGCGGTTTCGATTCCCGCTGCGGGACAAATTTTTGTAAGATCTGCAAATATTTGTTCCGGATCTAGGTGTTATGTTACCATGGTACCCGTTGTTCCTTATACCCACGGCACAGGGGATCCTAGTGTGGGATCATGACTACATTATGTTACTGGTGTTATGTTAGTTTAATTGAATGAGTATATGGTACAACACCCAGGCCCGGAACTAATATTTGCAGACACAACGTTGTGAATCTATGTAAATGCATTTAAATGCATTATTTTCATTTTGAATTGCATTTCTTTGCCAAGAACTCATTTAATTTGTAAACAACGATAGGTTAAGTATGTTATGATAGCAGATAGTTCCATTCCAAATGTTTGTTTGATGTAAAGTGTTTGATAGTGCGTTTTGTAATGTGAACCCATTTGTCTATTTTAAAGCGTAGGGTGAGGCATCTCAATGGTACAGCAGAAGCAGAGGCCGTAGACAAAGTAACATTCTAATAGCGATGACGCTAGTAGAAAAGTCCAAAATGTATGATTGACGTAAGCTATCGATATGTCACGTGGTGTTTTGTATTGAATTACGACTGTAGAAATAGAATACCGTTTGTCTATGCCACGTCTATGCCGGCTGGTCTCCTATGACATTATTCGTACATTCTTATACTTACTATCTTGTAGCCTAAGAGAATACCTATAGTAAACCAATAGATGATTTTGTTTTTGACTACGACGTTTCGACTGTGTTACAATACGACACGAATATAAACAGTGTAAAAATCAAGTGCAGTCGGATTTTGGAGAGTCGCTGGACCGAACGCAGCCCAGCTATACGCTTTTCAAATGATATTATAAACTACGCCACTACCGTTTCGCGTTTGGGATAGCGTCTCTCGTATTTTTAACCGACTTCACAAAAAGGAGGAGGTTCTCAATTCGGTTGTATTTTTTTTTTGTATGTTTGTTGCCTCATATCTCCGGCGTTTATTGACCGATTTGGAAAATTCTTTTTTTATTTGAATAGATATATTTCCAGATTGGTCCCATTTTTTCAGAATCCAGTTCTGATGATGGGATCCATGAGGAATTGAGGGAACTCCTCAAATATTGTAAGCATATATATGGCGATTTTGATATTTTCAGCAAGACACTAAGCATTTGCATTCAGAAAGTATCATAATCCTTTCACCACTATGGTTCTTGCATATTTTTTTTATTCATCCAATATTATTTATTCGAATACAATGGTGGAAGTCGGTTTTTAAATGAAAAGTTATATTGCTCCAATATAGCCGATCGCAGTTGAACCGCAATCGCAGTCGATCTGCGTTTGGTGGAGCTTTTATTCACCACGTTACTACTCTTTCCCAACTGGTTGCGAAACTTAACGCGGCCGAAGGACGTTTTGATATATAAAGCTATTTTTTTAGAATAAAAATAATTGTGGCTTTGTACCTTATGTCTGATAGAAATACAAATAACTTTACAAGGTTTTAAAGTTTAATCAGTTCCAACCTCGTTCAGACATATTCTTTAGTCAACTGGTATAACTTATATGCTCGGTAGGTATTAAGTTAAGTTCCTACTCGTAGGTTCAGAGTTTATTAACTGTGTTTAATTCCGAAAGTATATATATGGTCCTAAAGCTTTCCCTTAAGTATCCAATAACGCAGAAATAAACATAGACAATCTATATACATAAACCTATAGGTATACGATAGAGGCATTCCGCGACAGCCTCCGTTTGTATCACCCTCCGCAAGAGGGGTCTGAAGCAATTTGCATTCGCAATAATTGTTAGCATTCGTATAATCATACAACGATGTGAGACATGGTCTAATTTTTTTTACGCACACTCTTTAGACGGCCGCCTGTTTTTTTATTTTTTAACCGACTTCCCAAAAAAGGTGGAGGTTCTCAATTCGGTTGTATTTTTTTTTTTTACCTCATTTACCTCATTTACCTCATTTACCCTGTTAGCTGGTTTAGCTCCAAAGGTTGTCTGGAAAAGATTGCTTTTTAGTATTCATTTATTTAAATAATAAGATATTGTTATTTATTTATTTTAGTAATAAGATCGCCCATTGTTCATTTCGTTTTATTTTTTGAATGTGTGTAAGTCTTAACTAGTTTGTAAGGTATTCATTAATTCTAATTCATTGGTCATTTAAACTATTTTAGTGCACCCTAAGACCACAAAAGTAAAAGTCATCATCATTTACAGCTTTTTACGTCCAATGCTAGACGAAGCCTCCCCCAGTGAATACAATGGGGGGGATTTGCCATAATCACCACGCTTGGCAGGCGGATTGGTGATCGTAGTTAGGTGTAAAGTACTTAGGTGGATGCTGCTGTCCATCCCCTGGTGTAATGCTGGTCATCATCAGAGTCTAGCCTGTTGTCATTGAAAATGAACATTTTGAGTTCATTCATTTTGTAAAATTTCCCGTTTTTACAAAATGAATGAAATAATTCACGAAAGTTACTTTAGTAAAATTTTGAGTTCAAAAGCGGCAAAAATGCCTAAGTTCCCTTCAAAAACAGTTTTGTGAGCTAATTATAATGGAAACGGTTGTTTTTTTTTTTCCACCAAACTTAGCTAAGAACCATCTTTCATACAATTAAAAACTGAATTAAAAACAGAACACTTTCTGAAGCTATGAGGCCACAGACAAACAGAATAATCAGAATAATCAATATATTGGTAAATAAAACATTTACAGGTCAATCGAACAGATACAGAACAGGTGTTAATGCTTCAAAAAATGTGTTAAGAGATAAATTATAATTATGAAACTTAAGTACCTACTTACTTAAGACTCAATATAAATTAAGTCAGTAATTCAAATTGTAAAAATAAATAAATTAGATACAATTTGTAGAGTCATATTAAGACGATTCAAAATGATCAGAATAAAATTATTTTGATTTGATCTGACAAAAATAATTAACTAGATACCAGAGAAACATGCTATGGCCTCAAACTTATAACACCCCAATTTTTAGTCGAGAGTTAAAAATACGAATGAATTCATGCAGTTTTTTAATTTATTGGCAAAACACTTTATGAAGAGGATATGTTCCATTAATTCATTGTAAAGGTAAACCGGCGAATAAACGGCAAAAGCACTCATGAGTTTTACTAACCGGATATCAAATACAAAGTTGTTAACGAAATAACCTAAAGTGAGTACGGAAAGCAGACTATGTCGTAGTTGAACTAAAATATGGCCACCATGAGTCATGGACCCACTTCCATAAGAAAAATGAGTATGGAATTTCCTGGTTGAAGTCACCCTAATTTTTCCACAGTAAAAAATGGCTGTTTAC
Organism: Epirrita christyi; assembly: GCA_951392215.1. Lineage (NCBI taxonomy): Eukaryota > Metazoa > Arthropoda > Insecta > Lepidoptera > Geometridae > Epirrita > Epirrita christyi. Next base: position 2,035,114 of record OX595849.1, read on the forward strand.
TAGGAGCTATTCTTCGCATAAAATTTTCACAAGTGTCAAATGGTCACTAGAACTCTCAGGGTTGCAGCCAGGAGTAATGGTGGCACATCCGGCGTCTACTACCATAGCCTAGCTACGTAGTCATGGAGACCTCTGTGGCGCGGCGGGCGAAGGTTCGTCTGCGACGTAGGAGGTTGCTGGTTCGATTCCCGCCTCTGAACAAATATTTACAATCTGCAGATATTTGTTCAGGGTGTTCTGGGTATTTTTCAATGTATAATAAAAAATATCTATCTATGTAATATATTGTATTAAGTATATCAGTTATCTAGTACCCATAACACAAGCTCTGCTTAGCTTGGGGCTAGATAATGGTGTGTGAAATGTCTCCAGCATTTATTTATTTATTTAGCTACCATGCTTGGGAGATATTTCATTATGGAAGAGCTTTATTTATTCTGTTTTGGACTAGGTACAACCGCTATGCCGTGGTGTGTCCAGCCTAAGAATAGACCACTCCTCCTCCCGTGGATGTAGTTAAAGCTTTACTAAGGGATTACACCAGAGGATAGGCAGCAGCATCTACCTGTGTTCTTTACACAAAACTGCAATCACCAATCCGCCTGCCAAGCGTGGTGATTATTGCATTCCCATCGTATTCACCAATTTTTTTTCAACAAATATTTGCATATCATACGAACATTTGTCACGCAGCGGGAATCGAACCCACACCTCCGCTCAGCCGGATACTCGCCAGTCAAACTTATAAGTTATTTCGACAGTCTATTTCGTATGTAAAGCCTCATTCTATTTCAGTTTACAAGTACAGAAAAATTCAATATTGAACATTTGTTGGCTGGTACTGTGGTGTAACACAGTACCAGCCTACAAATGTTCAATACATGTATGTGTATGTGTGTGACGACCTCCGTGGGCGAGTAGCTGGCTGAGACGCAAAAGGTTCGGGTTCGATTCCCACTGCGGGACAAATATTTGCATTACTTATGTGCAAATATTTATTCCGGGCGGGTGTTGTGGTACCATGGTAATTGTGTTCCTGATACTTACGACCCAGGGAATCCCAGTGTGGGATCAGGACTATGTAAGTGACTGTTGGGTGTTATGTATGTATGTATGTAATGTTATTATTAATCATTACTACAAATAGCTTGATAACAATTCAGTGTTAACAGTGCTTACCTCAACATGGTCACTGGGCCCCAATTCTACTAAAGTAACTGTGTTTGAATTGTTACTGAATGATCACATAACTTATCATTTAAAAAACCGACTTCCGCCATTGTATTCGACTAAATAATTTTGGATGAAAAAAAAAATGATGAAAGAACCATAGTGGTGAAAGGATTATGATACATTTTGAATGCAAATGATTGGTTTGTTGCTGAAAATATCAAAATCACCATATGTAGGCCTACAATATTTGAGGAGTTCCCTCAATTCCTCATGGATTCCATCATCAGAACTAGATTCTAAAAAAAATGGGACCAATCTGGAAGTATATCTATTCAAATAAAAAAATAATTTTCCAAATCGGTTCATAAACGCCGGAGATATGAGGTAACAAACATACAAAAAATAAATAAAAAAAATACAACCGAATTGAGAGCCTCCTCCTTTTTTGGGAAGTCGGTTAAAAATTGTAATTTTTGACACTTTGTAAAGCAAAAGTGTCAATTAGTTTAATAGAATTGGGGCCCAGATCTTACACAATGATATACAAAAATAATGAATGCCAAAACAAACGTACACACAGTTTCGTAGTAATGTGATGTGGATTTAAAAACCAAGGCAGAATGACTCGCATGCGGCTAAAATATCGAGCGTTCTTGGGCTTTTCTCAGGGAAGTGCGATATTTCGGTGCACTCCCCTCACCAAGCTCACATCCACCCGTGTATACCTTCCAGCCTTCCAGTTTGTTCATTAAACATTGCTGCTTTTAATAACCCTGGTTGAAAGCTGTAGTGAAAAACCAGCAATGTATAACGAGCAAGGAAAAGTGGTAGTCAAATTACTGGTAATTGAAGTGTGCGTGATACAGGAACCTGTCTCGCCTCCATTGCCAGACCTACCCCAACGCAAAGCGCATTGACCCCGCCACTGCATGGTGCATTGTCACGACAGAGGATGTAATAAAGTTCTTGCTATATAAGAAGTTGCCATAAATATGATGGAAATTTTTGATAACATGGCATTACCACTTTTATTAATAATTTGAAACTTTACGTTTATTTTTTAACCGACTTCCCAAAAAAGGAGGTCCTCAATTCGGGTTTTTTTTTTTTATGTTTGTTACCGCATATCTCCGGCGTTTATGAACCGATTTGGAAAATTTCTTTTTTTATTTGAATAGATATACTTCCAGATTGGTCCCATTTTTTTCAGAATCCAGTTCTGGTGATGGAATCCATGAGGAATTGAGGGAACTCCTCAAATATTGTAGGCATACATATGGCGATTTTTTTTTTTTTTTTTACTATAATAGACCCTCGTTTAACCGCGATCTCACCTGTTGGTAAGTGATGATGCGGCCGACGATGGATCACGAAGGTCTAGAAGGCACCTATTCACTCTTGCCTTGAAAAGACCGAAATTACATATTATTTTCAGCAACAAACCAAGCATTTGCATTCAAAAAGTATCATAATCCTTTCACCACTATGGTTCTTTCATCATTTTTTATTCATCCAAATATTTTGTCGAATACAATGGCGAAAGTCGGTTTTTTAAATGAAAAGTTATATATTGTTAAATACTTTCCCGCGTTCGTTGTATAAAAGAGTCTAAGTGAAGTACGCGAAGATTTGTAGTCCCTCCGTACCGTAGACTAAGAAACATTTTTGGTGACCCTGATGACGTAATCACTGATGCGGTGGCGTTGTCTTCCAATCGCGACAGAGCAAACACTTTACCGATACACCGACCTCGCCGGTGGGGTCGAGTCTCTTCAATACCTTCAGTACCTCAAGCCTACAACCGGTATAAGCATGTTCCGGAGCTTTTTTCTCCTATTCCTTTCCAATTTAGCAACAGCCTAATAAGCCGAGGTCCGTACCTAACGGGTGCTCTTACGCTCTATGCTCCAACCTGACTTTTACCCGGTTGAGCGCCTTCTACGCTCGCGAAAAGCTCGGTAACGCAGTATCGACCATGGCATAACTGTCAACTGCATAAAATTAAAAAACCACCATACCTATTTCTGCCGCCAAGCAGTAGTACGCGCATTGCTGTGTTTCGGTTTACAAAGTACGGGTGCCGGTGAAATTACAGGTAAATGAGACTTTTCATCTTTATGTTTCAGGGTCGGCAGTGCGCTTATGTCTCTGGTGTTGCAGGCGTCCATAGGCTACGGTAACTATTTTTCATCAGGTGGGCCGTATGCTTGTTTGATTGCCTAGAAGTACGTTGTTAATGTTTTCTATGTGCTGAAATTTAGCTTATTGTGGTGTTACTACCTATATTTGTAATCAGCAGAAATTAGCATATTGAGGTGTAATTACCAATTGAGCTAAATTAGCTTCTTGTGCTGTAAATACCTCAATTTGCAATCAACTAAAATTATCACCATCATCATTATGTAGAAGCCTGTAGTGGTGCCTTATTACCGAGTTCAAGTACTTATCTTGGATGACTGAATCGGTTAGCACTGTATTGTTATTAAGCTTATTGTAACCATTTTAAAAATAATAATAACATTACATTAAAAAATGTAAACTAAAATTTGAACTAAAAAAAAAAACTGTTGTTTGGTTCAGGATTGTAAAAGAAGTCTGTGTAAGTTCAGTACATCTACGCAGAACTACTTCATTAAATAATTAAATAAATATTAATTTATTTGTTTTAAGAAATGATGATAATAATAAATAAATAATTAATAAATCCTGGACATTTCACACAACATTATCTATCATTAGCCCCAAGCTAAGCAGAGCCTGTGTTATGGGTACTAGATAACTGATATACATAATACAATACACGATGTCAAATTGTGTTGGAACATAATACTTATAATAATAATATAACCTACCTAGATTAAATACAAGAAAAAAGTTGTAACTAATAGCAAATAAAAAAAACTGTAAAAATCTAAGGTTAAGAAAGCAAACCTAAGTACTACTAATTAAAAAAAGTAATTAGTAGTACTTAGTAAATAAAATATTAACGCTTCTGCTGAAATAATACGGGGATGACGTCATCTCACATCCAGGACGGCAAAGAGTGCAGACGAACTAAATTAGGCTAAGTAGTTCCTCTTTTCATGAAAAATTCAACGCTGAGTGTACCACGCTCTCATTCTCAGTGAATTTTAAATACTGTGAACTGCTAATGCCTTGCTAAAATAGTAGATATAATCGTGTAGAAATACCTTATTTTGTACTAGCATTTTTTGCATCTCATGGGATCCCTAAAAAAACACAAGCAAACCCGGGTGCACAACATTTTTAAATTTGTTCTGTACTTTTTCAACAACCAATCCACAAACAGATAGACTTTTACAATCATTATTATATTATTATTATCAGTAGCCTTTAGACGTCCACTGCTGGACTTGGCCTCCCCCATAAAATACTATGGGGGATTTGCCTTATTCACCACGCTTGCAAGGCGGGTTGGTGATCGCAGTATTCGTGTTGGTACTCAGTACTATCCCCTGGCCATTGAGGTCAAATTCTCAATTTTTATTTAGAGGCCTCCGACTACATCTATTTATAAAGTTGATGAAGGCCTTTACCATTGAATAGTGGCCTTGGCCTTCCTCTAATACAATTTGATACTTATTTTTAGCTTTTGCTTAATCGAGACCAATTTAATCAGTGATTTTTCGTCAAAACAAACAGTCTACTTACTAGGAGAGCAGATTTAAAAGAGTACCCTTAATTGAAAACTTATCACCCTACGATCCCTAATCTCCCCTTTCGACAACATTAAACCTTTCGAGGACTCTATCAAAGTAAATTTTTTAAGCTTTTTCCCATTACTCAACCAAATTGAAAATGTTTTTACAGTGATAAAGTTCTAAAATAGTCAAACAACAACTATAGGTAAACCTGTGTAGTGTCTGGCGTGCAGTTTCGATCTGTCTCAGTCTGGTAAAGTACCTGTACAAATCGTAGCGGAAGTCCTGATTTAGTAAGCCCTATTACCAAGCACTAGGGTTTAATTTTTAAGGTCTTATGTTGGGAGGCTTTGGCGGTTTCCTGTATCTCGGCCGGGGTGCATCGCTGTGATCCCGCGAATGGTATATCACTTATGATCTGAATAAATAGTCTCTTGGCAGCGCAGCGTTTCAGTTCAATGCGACGACGGATAATAAAATATTCTTTTGTTTTGTAGTGTTTCATAAATACATAAATATGTATTTTATCATACAATTTTGTTCGAGTAAAAGTCTATGAAATGAGTAATCATCATCATCTTCAGCCTATGGATGAACGGTCTTGAGCCGCCTCCATCCACCGACTTTCTGTGACATTTATAATGTCTTTAATTGAGTTGAGAGCTGGCTTGTGGTCGCCACTTGAGATCCATTATTCCACAACGGTTTTCAATTCTGCGGGCTTGAAATAGTAGATTATGCACTAAGGGAATAAAGCAGTGTCTTATGTCGCGGGCGGCATATTGAACCCTGAGCGCGACGAGGGACTCTAAAGCGTGGGATATATATAGAGTCCTGAGTGAAGCGAGGGGTTCAAGCTGCTCAAGACGAAGACAGGCTTTATTCCAGAGGAGCATATACTCTACTTTTCACACTTTCTGCGAGACAATAAAAAGCCAGGGCTTGTTTTGATTTTTGCGGTAGTAGGATTATCAATAATCTCTAAAGCGTCTGTTTTGATAAACTTTGGAGTAGAATCACTATCGTTTGTAATTTTTTATCCATATGAATATTGCAATAAAATTTACTGAAAATCACAGCACCTCTCTTTCTTTTTTCTTTTTTTTGAGTTCTGCTTATGGTGACCAGTTCGATTTTCGAACAAACCTCTTTACAATGCCATATGGACATTTTTTTACTTAGAGTTTTCCACGAGTCTCCACACGAATTTGACGTTCCAAATTTAAATCACCTTAATCCCTAGGGAGTTTCATACAACTTTATATCCCTAGAGAGACAATGCTTTACTTTACGTTGAGGTTGCATGATTTCATGATTTGTAATTGAACATTGCCGAGCAGGTGGTGTGAAAAATCTTTTACTTGCCCATTGCCACATCACCTTGATAATTCTGGAGAGCTATGGCGGCTTAGTTCTTCTACGGATTTACTCATTTCAGATTCAATCACGTAGTGAAATCTAAGACGTAGTGAGCAAAGCTCTCTCGCCATAGCCCGCTGCACGACTTTGAGCTTGTGATACGGCCTATAGATAGCGTCTACGTCTCAGTGCCGTAAGTCATCACTGGCAACACGCTCTTTAGTAGATTTGGGCATGCAACTTTGGAACCCTTTTGGCGTGGCTTGACACAACTTTATTTCTTTTTAACTTAGATTAGCTACTATTTTCTGTTCTCCTAGTAATTACGCACACAGCTACCAGGCATCCAGAATTAGGTAGGCAGTGAATATTGCAACTCGGAGGGTGTGTTGTATGCGTGTGTGCTGGCCCGGGCACCGAGCTTGTTCGATCGGGACTGCGTCCGGCGGGATTACAGCATGCAAGTACCAGGAACACACGAGTTTGAGGAGATTAAATATTTGTACAGTAAACCGAGCTTGGATACTGAAGTTGAGAAAATTTAATTTTAGGAATTTAATCTGTGTTTTATTTATTTCAGAATAAAGGGTTTTTATAATTATCATCATTCAGCAGATAATGGAATTTGTGTTTACTTATTTCAATCAAATCTAAGTGAGTGATTTCACTTAGCCACTTACACCTACTCAACTGTACTGTAATATCTTCCTATTATCTATATATTAGTATATTATATAAAAGTAGGTATATTATGTATTCGAGTTAAAAGTAAAAGTTGTATTTTATTATTCTTTCATTGTTATTATTTTTACTCTGTGCACCGCCGTTTCGGTACTGCTTCGCTCGTTACTGTCCATCCAAAGGTTGCCTGTAAGAAATTGCTCTCAGCGATAAAGCAGCCCATTGTACTGCTCATTTTAATAAATCCTGTTATGTATTCCGTACAATAAAGTGTTCATATAGCTATCTATCTATCTTCCTCAAACGAATGTAACGACTTAAAAACTAAATGACTTAAATATCTACCCTCGCCTTCGGCTCGGGCTTATAAACGTCTCTGATTAAATAGCTTATTTAATGCACTCGTTGTACAATCTACTATTTAAATCCTGTAAATATTACTTTTGCACTTCAAAAAGAATGACCTTTTAGCAGTAAAATGCTCTATCTATCTATATCATCCGTCCCCAACTTTAGTCAAATTAATTCTTAGCTAAAGTACTCTACATAGAGTCTTAAATGGAAAAAAACGAATTAAGAAGGTCCAGACTGATTCTACCAGGCAGGATTAGTTCCACTTGGCTTCCGGAGCAATATTTTAAGCGTACTTAAAATGATAGAAATTATTTAAAAAAATTGTTTTTTTTTTGTTTTGAAGAAAAAAAAATTGATTTTATTTACCTACCTTCTCTTTTTACTTACTCTTTTAACTTAATTGTAAATTGTGTGTGCCTTCTAGCACTATGGAGTATGGACAATCGATTTCAAATATAGAACAAAAGAACAATATTTGAATATCGAATATGCGTTGCTATGTCAAGGGTATATATAAGTATATATATAAGTTCTTCCGTGGGTATAAGGGTCACTTCATAGAATATTTAGTTTGTTTTAATTTGTGTTTTCTGAGATTAAGATTAATAACAGAAGAGAGATATAAAAAACGCGCAATTTGATTATAGAGTTTTTTTTATTTTACCCATTCGCTACCTATATCCAGCCCAATCGCGGTGGCTCTATCTGGAACATTACCAATTCTGTTGCAGCCCAGGCAGCGCGATTTCCCTGTTCTTTTATGTCTGCGCGTCTGGTGACTAATAGGGGCGGAGTCGTCTTTTTCATTAAATTCCGTTCCTGTTTTTTAAATATTAAAAGTTTATTTTACATAGAGTACTTACATATATTGAAATCTTAATATTTTCGACCACTTTAAAAAGTAAAACACAAAATATAAAGTTTCTTTAGTATTTTAACCCATTCGCTACCTATGTCCGGTCCAATCAGTGTGGCTTTTTCTGGCGTATTACCAATTCCTGTTGCAGCTTTTTCCCTGTTCTTTTGTGTCTGCGCGTCTGGCGGTTAATGTGGGCAGAGCTGAATTTTTCATTTATACCGCAGCGCTGTTTCGACTGATTTTCATATTTTGCATTGAGTGGGAGAATATTCGTAGCAAAGCAGCATTTGCATCGAGTATACCTAAAGGTGTGCCATGGTGTATCCAGCCTAAGATTAGACCCCTCCATCTCCTCCCGTGGATGTCGTAAGTGTTTGAACTCGAATATTTGAATTATCTTATTTTTAAATATTTTTTAGGACTTAATAACTAGTTACGAACGAAACCGAATTTTTGTTTTACCGTAACCAGTTACGAACTTGCGGTTTCGTATGCGGCCGAAAAGGAATTTTCCCATCAAGCACAAAACGAAGAGTGCCTTCATCTAACGACCGAACACTCTCGCTAAGAACTCGAAAGTTAGCACTGGCAACATCTTATTTTTTTATTGTTACCTTTCGCAAATTTTAAATCCACGACTTATGGGTGGTTAAAATATAATTTAGTAAAAAGTCGAAGTAGATTTTCCATATGGTCGATTTCATGGAAAACCTTTCCCAAAACAGTAAATCATCCTGTTGGTCCACACTCAATCCACAATTACCAGAAGCACAAACAAAGCCTCCCCAATGAGGAGGTATCAGCTCCTGCTGAGGGACGCGCCTGTTTTTAGGGCTGCGAGCCGTAAAAACTGAAGGGATCAGTCGGCCTTTTTGGGAATTAATTCTCGTTACAAAACATCATTGCGACAGAGAGCCCAGGAGATCAAAGCATTGAACAATTCAATTTAGTACTTAGAGGTACTTACTTGTAAGTTGTACATAGAGTCTGATTAATGAAAGTAGACTGTGAAAAAGCGCGGGTTTAAAAAGTTTTAGCATGGCATCCCCTAAAACTAGTATGAATTACCTGGATTAACCTAATATTTTATGTGTGGCTTTGATCCTTTCGCCACACTGGTTGTTTCACCATCAAAATATCGTCCAGATACTATTATGTATATTATTTGGTCTAAGGATAATAACGGATACTGAAAAGAGCAAATGAATACCCTACAACTATATAATAAGTATTTTTTCATAGTTGCAGCATACTTTTTATCACACATAATGATCAAAATTTCGCAGTTCATTGATTGTCCACTCCACGCTATCAGAAAGCATCTCCCAATTATCAGGCAGCTCAAACAAAGCCTACCATTAAGGCTTGACACTTCAAATTGAACGCTCGACGCCCGCTGTGTCTCCCGCTGTGCGGATTCACGTCTGATTCACGACTCGCTTGATATTTTCTATTAAACGGGATTTGTATGTAAACACTGGTCAGCATCTGGCCAGTGTTTAAAATAAGTTTTTTTTATTAAATGGTTGCCTTAATTATGTTTTAATTAATGAGTTTTAACTTCTATTTTAATTAAATTTAAGTAATGTTTTGTAAATCTTAGGGTAGGAACTAGAGGACTTGACTGTTGATCACCAATTTATACCTATAAGTGACGCAAAAGTGAGTTCCTATTTCGTTCGTAGTTTTTATATCAACACTTTGGAATACGACCGCGACTTCGTCCACGTGGAGTTTTTTCCATACAAGCATACAACCAGTTTTACCCCCTAAGGGTACACCCCAAGCTTGTACATACTAAGGTGTGAATTTCAGTAATTTCTTTCTTAGTGCACCCCTAGACCACAAAATAATTGTACCCTCCAAATTTTAGGTATCAAGGACTTACCGTTTAGGCTGTGCCTTGTAAGTCAGTACGATTTTATGTATATTGATGATATATTATAGTTGCTTTCAAACCTTGTAGAGAATGTATGTTGTAGAGGAAAAAATCTGGGAAAGCTTTGATTGGTGACGCGGAACACTGTTCCGAGTCACCAATCAAAGCAGCTTCTAGAAATAGTTCATTATACGCCTTGAAAGTATGTATTTCTAAATACTTACGCCAAGAAAGAGGGTGCAGAGGTGGGCGGTCACCATAGAAACGGTCGGTTGCAGGAAACTGCACAATCGATGCTGCCAGACGTTGTGGATCAATGTGTCTCTAGTACTACGCCCCGACTACCGGGAAACCTACCATCCACGCCAGTGTGCACATCTCCCTAACAACCGCCAGTTTATATAGACCTGCAACGCGAGCTGCACCCCTTTACAACACTAAAGCCTTCCAACGGGGTGGGAGCTCTACTAAAGCTAGCTATTTGATTGGTGTGGGTGAATTTTCCCCGGGCGTTTACATGTGTGCGTCAGTTGTGTCAGTGTTACGTAGACTCGCGTTCCATTTTCGAACGGTCGCGTTCGACTTGTGAATGTGCTGTGTATGTGTGCGTGCTGCGTTCGGGAACATCGCCCGCGCGCGCCTTTGTTTGTTTTGTTGTTATTATCGTTCAGGAACCGAATGGCTGAAGTTTCATGCATTTATTCAACCGCATTATTATAAAAATGTTTATCTGCAACTGTTTTGTTTGTGCGGTAACGTTATGCGTGAATTTGATAACTAGATACATCACATTTTTCACCAATAAACTACAGCAGTATATGATTTAGGTACGTTAAGGAGGTACCTCTGAGGATTAGGGTAGGGGTTTCTAATGTTATTCACAAAGTAATTGAAAAGGCACTTTAAGGCAAGAAGTATATAAATGAAATTTGAACAAGTCATTGCTGAAAATAATAGGGAAGTGGTATTGACAACATTTTGATGACTGGCAAAGGGTTTTCGTAATAAGACGAGTTAGGACTTCCCGCCTTTGTCAAAAAGAGAAGTCTAATTTTATATTAATTTAGTTTTCTATTGTTATTTTTAGTTATATCATGTATTTGGTGGCATTTTAACCTAATTCTAAAAGCGCAAATGTAGTGAAATGAGTTAGAAGTTTAGTTATTGCGAGACTTTTTAAATGGGTGGAAATGGTCCGCCAAAATTTTAGTAAAACTACCACCGTTTTACTAGAACATGACTACATATGACATGTTGACATGCTCTGCCGAATTGGAAAGTGTGTAACGTTGCAAATTGAAAATGAATAGAAAAATACTTGAAAATGACGCACAATCTGAGAGACGCCAAATACAAAAAAAAACTGCAACTGCTTTACTGAGTGGATGGCTTCGCAGCGATTATGCGTAAAAGATCGGCGTCCCTGATGTGTCGCGTGCGCGGCAGCTCCAACAGCTACCTGCAACTCATTGCGGGGAGGATGGACACGGACTGTGTCTTCATGGAGCACTGGACAAGGGAGCATGTAATGCTATCTTAGTCCAGTGTCTCATTAGTAAGTTGTTAGTATTAAGTTAGTGTCGTAGTTATTTTTATATTTTAAAAATATTTAAATATATATATATATATATATTTAAATTTTTTATTTGTGTAATTTATGTGTAGTTAGTCTGAAATAAATTATTTTATTATCATTATTATTATGACACTGATTTATTTAAAAACTCGTTATAAAATACATTTTTTACTATAAATGAATACCTACTACTTATCTATAAAAACAAATAGTATATAAAAAACAGTATAGTAAAAAATATATATTACAAAACGGTAAACCACCGACCGCGGAGCAAACGCCCAAGCGGTCGGAGGCTAGGGCTGCAGAGACAGGAAGCTCCTGACTATGCGTGCCGAGTCCAGGAGTACTGCCTTCTGTATCTGACCCTTGATCCAACCGTTTAGTGAGAGCCTCTCAAGGTGTTGGTCGAGGCTCTTCGCTATCAGTCCATTCACAGAAACAACTATCGGGACGATAATCGTCGAATCCACATCCCACATGGCGGTAATCTCGTGGGCCAAGTCAAGGTACTTGCTTAACTTGTCCTTCTCAGCCTTCACAAGATTAGCATCATGTGGGATAGTGACATCAACAAGTATTGCCCGGCGTTCCGACCGGTCTATCAGCACGATATCAGGCGACAATAGTCCTGTCCGTGATGATAGATCGGTCCCAGTAGAGCGTGGCACGGCCATTCTCAAGAACTGGCTGCGGCACGTACTTATAGTACGGTACCTCAGGTCCGACAAGGTTGTATCGAAGAGCAAGTTGTTGGTGAATGATCCTGGCTACTTGATTGTGTCTGTGCAAAAACTCTGAGTTAGCAAGATGCGAACAACCCGAAAGCACATGCCTGAGGGACTCTCCGGGTCGGTGACATGCTCTACAGATATCAACCGTCCCGTCCTTCATGATGTACTTCCGGTAGTTGTTCGTCTTGACAACTTCATCCATAATTGCACAGACAAAACCCTCGGTTTCCCCAAAAAGGTCACCGAAACGTAGCCAGTTCACCGAAGCGAGCAGATCCACATCGGTTCCCATGAGGGCCTTGTAGAACCGCCCATGCAGTTCCTTGCTCTCCCATACAGTCTTGCGGTCCTGAGTGCTCAGCACGGATGGTTTGCGCCAGTTCTTGTTTGCTAAGGAAAGCGGGGTAAAGTTTTTGTCAACTGCAACGACATCGTGGTGCATCCCACACTCGGCGTGGAGGAAGTACTCCCTGAGATTGTAGTCCTCGCGGTTGTGGAGGGTCTTGGCATTTAAAAAACCCCGACCTCCACACTTCCGCGGGATGTACATTCTCATGACCGACGAGCGCGGGTGTCGCATACGGTGGGTTGTTAACAGTTGACGAACTTTACAATCCAGGGCATCTAACTCTGTCTGAGTCCACCTTAGTATGGCAAAGGTGTATATGAGTACAGGCATAACCCAGCCGTTAAAAGCGCGGACCTTGTTACCACCCGACAAAAGACTATTAAGAACTTTTGTCAGGCGGCAAAAGAAACATTAATTATTATTATTACTTATTTATTACTATTATTATTATTTACTAAAACAAATAACTGGGACTTTAACGACTTGGAAAGAGTGTAACGTTGCAAATTGTAATCATTTATTAAAATGTTAATGTAGTAGTGGTTTGAGCCATTTGCACAAGCCGAAAGGCGCCAAAAAATGCGGAGTTAGATGACAAGCCTTTTTGAAACAAAACCGCCTTTGTGTATTTTAGTTGCCTTTTAAAAATTCATCTAAACCCGCAGGGCTATTCTATCTCGTAACGGTTTGCAACAGGCGTAAATTGTGCAATCAGGGCAAACGGTAACTTTTGCTTGAGAAAAGTGACGTTTGACAGCTCTGCCCCCCTATTCCCTAACTGAAAGTCACTCGGTGACTACTGTTTGGAAAGTAAAATTACCATCAATCCCGCGACAGGTGTAAATTGTGCAATCAGGGCTGACAAACGGTAACTTTTGTATAAGAAAAGTGACGTTTGACAGCCCTGCCTCCCTATTTGCGATGCGACGTCGCATCGCCGTTTTGTGTACGAGCCCTAACTGAAAGTCACTCGGTGACTAACATTTGGCAAGTAAAATGACCATCAATCGACAATTCTTAATGATAATTTTGAGCAATTGATGCTCATTTTACTTGTCAATCGTTAGTCACAGTGATTTTCAGTTAGAGAATAGGCTGATCGCACAATTTACGCCTGTTGCGAGACAGTCCTACGATTCAGCCTTGCATTGAGTAACAAACACAAAATAAACTTACGTTTTTACAATGTTAGTGAGACGTTTGATTTAAAATCACTTACCCAACAACTTTTTCCAAAATATTTTTGTTATGCTTGAAAACTTTGTGGTAAGTATATAAGAAAGGAATAGAATAGAAAACACTTTATTGCACACCATATTAAAAATTTAAATATTAAAACAATCATAATTAAAATTATACGTATGGAAGTACAATGGGTGGTCTTATCGCTGCGAGCGATCTCTTCCAGACAACCTTGGTATATTATTATCCACCCTGCCTTCTTTAGAAAACTCTCACTGCTAAGTTGATGCTATTGTATCTACCTAAATCATCATCACCAGACTATTTATGTCCACTGCTGAACGAAGCCTCCTCGATTGAATATAATGGAGGGATTTGCCATAATCACCACGCTTGGCAGGCGGATTGGTGATCGCAGTTTGGTGTTAAGTACTCAGGATGCTGCTGTCCGTCCCTTGTTGTGATCCCTTAGTAAGGCACTGGTCCCACCGCCGCCGAGTAAGCGATAAGCTATCAGCGATTTTCTCGCCCAAGAAACGAACAAAAGATAATCGCTCCCGTGTAAATAAAAGAGAGATTATATTTATAGTTCATCGCTGGCTACTCGTTCTACGTACTATGTTCTACTGTTTTATCGGTCGTCGCCGGCGGTGGGACCAGTGCCTAAGGCTTTTACTACATCCACGGGAGGAGTCGGAGGGGTCTATTCATAGGACACACCACTGCACTAGTTAAATAAATATTTAAGTCACAAAAAATATACCTTGTGATCGGCAACCTTCATTCCCGATTGAGAGTAGGTTACCAATTCTTACTTAGTAAATGGGTAGTTGGAAATTTAGTAAAATCCTAGTGGTAACGGTTAGTGTAACAAAGCACTAATTAGTACGGTTACCGGTTTAATATTACCAATGCTCACTGCAGGTGGCGTGGAGTTAGCTAAAATAGAACGACTTACAAACGGATGAATATTGGAAGGTACCTAATATGTCTTTAGTTACCTATCTACTTACAGCAATAGGAGGGTTATGATTTTAGCAGTCTATGTAAATAAAAATAAACAATTTTCATCTGTTAAAGTACTTACTTGACGATTTTTTTACAAATGTGGTATCATTTGAAACGTCTTGACGTTCCGCATGTCAGGTTGTGTAACTTATGTAACTTATGTAACACTAAATCAAACATGGCGCAAATAAAACACAGTTTTCCAACCTTGAAAATAATATAATTTACAGAAAAAAGTCTTGAAAAACACATAAACACACATTACACACATACATTATTATTACTTTCCACAAATATATCAAAAAGTAACCGTACAAGTACAGTATTATTTGATGGGGGAGGCTTCGTCCAGCAGTGGGCGCCTAAATGCTACTGATGCATGATAAAAAATTTAAGTCAAACCGACAACAGTAAAGATAGCAGGAAGACCTTTTGCTGTGACATTCTATGGGGAGGCCTATAACATAACATAACACCCAACAGTCACATACGTAGTCTTACGTAGCCTATGCCCAGCCAATATGCCCAGCAAGTAGTAGTATAGTTAATAGTATTTATTTTGTACAAAAACAGATTTTACAAGTCAAAAAAATACGTTTATACAAAGTACTTAGGCATTAAAGTACGTTAGTAATAAATTATTAAATTCATACAAGTAGTAATAATATTATTAACAACTACTAGGTCAATTAAAATAGTTAAACATCATAATAGAGTAGGTATAAATACCTACGGATTAATAAATTCTTCGTAACTGTAGAAAACATGGTCGACTATAGCCAAAGCTTAAGCCTTGATTTAAAACAAGGCAAATTGATGGCAGATGTTACGGTTTCAGGCAGATTGTTGTACACTGCGGGCCCCATAATGTGGACGTCAACCGGCTGATGATAAAGACGTGTAATGTACACTTAGCGCACCATCCGTATTCTCTAGTTCCTTGCTCGGTAGTACGGGTGCGGTGCTGGGTGCGACCATGCGTCATACTAACTACCCCATTATATTAAATAATATTTTACACTTTTCGTCACTAATTTTTTTTCATATCGTCCTATTTAAGTCCACTGCTGGAAAAAGCCTCCCTAATTGAATACAATGGGGAATTTGACGACCACTGTGGCGAACCTCTGTGGTGACGCAGGAGGTTGCGGGTTCGATTCCCGCCTCGGAACAAATATTTGTTCGATCTGCAGATATTTGTTCAGGGTGTTCTGGGTATTTTTCTATGCATAATAAAAAATATCTATCTATGTAGTTAATTGTATTAAGTACCTATATCAGTTATCTAGTACTCATAACACAAGCTCTGCTTAGCTTGGGGCTAGATAATGTTGTGTGAAACGTCCAGTATTTATTTATTTATTTAATGAGCGGATTTGCCATAATCATATTTGGTGATCGCAGTATCGGTGTTAAGTATTCAGATGGATGCTGCAGCTGCCCCTGTTGTAATCCCTTAGTCGCCTTTTACGACATCCGTAAGAAGAGATGGAGGGGTTTATTCTTAGGCCGGAATTACAACGGCCCTAAAAGTGCCTAAAAGTGTTTGAAAATATATTTACAAGTTAAAAGTTAGGAATAAATTCTAAAATCGGTTACATTAATTAGATGCTAAAAAAAACATTATGTAACTGACAATGGTGAGTTAGACAATCTAAAGTGTGTCACACACGTAGCAGATGCGGTAAGATATCTGTATCTGTACGCCTAGCACAGGCTGACTCACGTTACCAAGACGCTAGCGAGACAACCGCAAATGGTAATATTGGCCAATGACATAGAGGTAGTTTGAAATCATTCTAATTTGATTGGTTAATATTTGAAATTTACTATCGTCTTACTAGTGACTCGCTATCGTTACTGACGTTAATTAGCTTGTGCTAGCTGTACTGAGCGCGTATCTGTCCATATCGCTCTCTATACTATACTCAAAGAGCAACACACACGTAGCAGATCACATATTTACATATTTTACCGTCAAGCATCTCTAGGCACCGACATTATCAAAAGATTGACAGATTATATCTGTGTATACAATACAGTTTGAAGGTTTCCGCGTGAAATGTAATTTTCGTATATTATCGTATCTGCTACGTGTGTGATACCTTCAGATGCGATAAGTTTTTATACGCATATAGAATATTACCGCGTCTGCTGCGTGTGTGATGCACTTAATTCTTATACACTATCAAGATTAACAGCGTACTGGTTTCCATTGCAGACAACAACACCTTTTGGCTCAGTCTCCAGTCACGAAGTCTTAAAACAAAATAAATGTTGAATTGTTGAAAAATATGTTTTTAAAAACAAGTTCTTATGAAATTAGTGATCTGAACCGTGAGCTGATCAAAATGAGCCTAAACACTGCCAGTAGTTCCGTTGCCCACGTTCCACCTTCATCATCAGACCAGCTCATTGTTTGATTGTCATCAGGACTTGACAGCTATACAAAATTTCAGAGGCCTTATCATGAGCCCTTATAGCGATTCAGTTCAAAAACTATTCAAGTACAAAATATCCGTTCGTCATTGACATCCGTCATCATTGAATAATTTATATAGACCTTCTGCAACTTTGCCTTTAAATATAGCTACAGACATCACGGAACCGATATTTTGTAGGTACTGAATAGTTTTTGAACTGAATCGCTATAATAGCTCATAGTAACCCAGCAAGTCAATCGGTTGGGTGGATGTTCAGTTGCAAGAATTTAAGTTTGACGTTTCTTTTTACTACAAACTAAAAAGTGAAGTTAATGTACCTAAGCCAATGACACATGGAGGGGGTAACAGACAAGACTGTACAAAGAACCCTTCTATGTGTCATTGGAAAACGTCCTATGATTCATTTAAATGCGTAGACTAGACTCACTATACAGTCTGACGCCAATACCCAAGTATACCCCCACCCTCTTGAATTAATGGATTCGTTTACAAATGTAAATCTTTAGGATTTTTCCCGAGGACATAATTATTTTTATTTTATAATAATTATGTTATGTTAATAAAATGTGTAACAGTGAAATATACTTATAAAATAACAAAAAACATACACTTACATTAAAAGAAGGTAACAAAAAATAAAACGAAATAAATACAAAAAACGAAACCACTTGATCCAAACCCAGCATAATCCCGATCCGCTGTGCGGTTGATTGAGCCCGATGACGAAGGAAGAAAAGTGATCTTATATAAGGATCGTGGGTTTTTCTGTAGAGAAACGGAACCCTAGAACAAACAAATTGAAAATAAAACTGCTGCACAATGGTTGTTCATTCAAATATGGCGGGCTTGTACCAAAAAGAATTTGCTCTTACCTTGATAATTTCAGGGGAATTACCCCGTACGAACTATTGTAACTTGCCAGCATATACTTACAGGAAGTAAATCGCGTATAGTTCTACTTCTTCCTACATTAACGTTTATCGTTTAATCAATCTGAGCACGCGATTTGAAAATTATCCATTGAGCAGGTGTTCCAATTTGGACATACCTAAAAGTATCACTAGAAACAGGATATTTACCATATTTTTTCAAAAATATGTTATCATAATTATTTTCATAACCATGATAGTTTCAAAAGTTATATACCTAAAAGTAAGAAAAATAAAAAAAAGGGGTAAAAGTTTTGTTAGTTGTAGAACTTTTTGTGAAAGAGTTCGTCCGGGGAAGTACTACTACCGTACCTATTTCTGCTGCCAAGCAGGAGTGTACGTATTGCTGTGTTTCGGTTTGAAGGGTACGGGTGCCGGTGAAATTACAGGCACATGAGACTTTTCATCTTTATGTCTCAGGGTCGGCAGCGCGCGTGTGATGCCTCTGGTGTTGCAGGCGTCCATAGGCTGCGGTAACTACTTTCCATCAGGTGGGTCGTATGCCTGATTGCTTGCCAAGTAGTATAAAAAAAAAGTGTTTCACCAAGTTCGGGAGTTGGGGACCTGTCCACGTCCTGATTTATCATCATCACTAGCCTGTTTACATCCACTGCTGAATGAGGCTATCCCCATGGATTACGATGGGGGGTTTGGTGATCATTACTGGTGTTAAGTACATGCTCAGGTGGATGCTGCTGCTCATCCGCTGGTGTAATCCCTTAGTACATCCACGGAGGAGACGGAGGGGTCTTTTCTTAGACCGGACAGGCCACGGCACAGCACTCTACCAGTAGTGCGTTTAGCTAAAGTCAAATAAACAAATAAGGCTGGTTGAGTAGCGGTTGGTACTTTTGTTTGGGTTCGATTTCCGTGTCATATTATGTGTTCTGCAAAATTTGTATAATGTTGTGTGGTTTTAAAACACATAAATAAAATCATTCATATACCTAATCGTGTTCAGTGATCATCATAATGGACACTTAAAAACAGAAAAAAAAGTCCTCTTTCTGCACGTTGTCACGAGTGGGGGACGTTGGCACTTTTTTCTCCCAACGTCCCCCAGTGGGGCCAGACAGGTGGGGGAGGCTGGGGGTAAACGATAAAATCACATCAGGTTTGTACGCCACATAACATTGTTCCTGACAATAAAAAAGATGCTTTCTCCCAAATTAAATTTAAAAAAAAGCAAGTAAACATAATCATATCGATCAATATATATGTTTGTATATAACATATACATAATTATATCGTTGACTGACTCACTCACTGACTGACTATCAAAGCACAGCCTAACGGTAAGTCATAGAGAACTGAAATTAAGTGAGTACATTCCTTTTGAGGTCTATGGGTACACTAAGAAAGGAATTTCCAAAAATCACCTCCAAAGGGGTTGCAGCGGGGTGTTGAAATTTGTATGGGAAAACATCCATGCAGGTGAAGTCACGGGCGCATTTCACTAGTCGATCAATAAATACCCTTGGCCCGTCATACCTGGCTCATGGGAACGGATGGAGGACCACAGAATAAGTACTACTAACACAACGCCGAGTAACATAAGAGCCGGAAACGGATGCGCGGCCGCAGCCTCCTTGCCTTGCCGTATGGCGAGCGAGATAGCCTTCTCTTTGTGTACCTTTTACTTATTTTCTGGAGATTTTTGTTCATGACATTTTGGTACAACTTTAAAAACGAAATAAATACTTACCTATCAAAGCTTAGCTTATCTTAAGTTGTACAGTAATGTATTTTCTATTCTATTCAGCTGTTATATAGCTCAATAGTTCAGTCAAAAAAAATCCTAAAAGAAAAAAGAAATCCTAGTGTGGGACTATATATGTGACTGTTGGATGTTAAACAAACATACAAACAGTGATTGGTCCAGTTAACTCCGAGATTTCGCTTTGCTCGTTCATATATCAAAAACCATACAATAACTGTCGATAATTTCTGCAGTCTAGGTACTCATCGTTGATATGCCTAAAATTTAATTATCTATCGTAGTATAGGCAGGATGTCCTTTGCAACTTGACACCGTACATTGACTAACTTATATTTACAATCGAAAACCAAACCACCCTGTTATTTATGCTCTATTTCTAAGTCGCTAAGGTTGGCTATCGTTCCAAGAGTGGAAGACTGGTGGATAGTAACAAATTGGTAAAATTAATAGCTACTTTATAGTCGCATCTGTTCAGTGATGTAGGTAGCAGTTGACTATAGTTCACCACTTGGTCACGATCACACGTTTTTCTCGTTAATGTACAGGATGTGATCTATTTTTGAGTGCGCAGGTGCTGTGCGGGATGCTGGAGGCACCTACTTGTAAGGGCATTGTTTAAGTCTCACGTATATTGGGTATACAATGACAGATGGTAAGTGGTGCACTGGTCGCGCAATGGAAACCATCCCGGGTTCTGATCACCCCGATGTCGCGGGTTCAAATACAGCTGCAAATATGCAAGAATACCTACTTCTTTGTTACTCAGTTGCAATCACCTACGCAACAAAACTGTAGGTAGAACAAGTGAAAGGTATTGATTACATTTGGCACACTACTGGTAGAGTGATGTGCCGTGGCCTAAGACCCCTCCATCTCCCGTGGATGTCGTAAAAGTCGACTAAGGGATTACACCAGGGGATGGGCAGCATCCACCTGAGTACTTAATTTGGATACTGCGATCACCAATCCGCCTGCCAAGCGTGGTGATTATGGCAATTCCCCCTTTGTATTTATGGGGGAGGCCTCTTCCAGCAGCGGACGTCTAAAGGCTGGTGATGATGATGATATGTATCTATGTTTTGAGATCTCAAAAACGGCATAAACGATCCTACTAATATTATAAACGCGAAAGTTTGTGAGTATGGATGTTTGTTACTCTTTCACGTAAAAACTACTGAATGGATTTGAGTGAAATTTAGAATGGAGGTACTTTACGCCCTGGATTAACACATAGGCTACTTTTCATCATCATCATCATCAATTTTCATCATTATTCACGCGGGTGAAACCGCGGGGCGCAACTAGTTTTATTATAATTTGCTATTCGCTGGCAAAAAATCGATCTAGCTAGGTTTTATCTTTGGGAAAACGCGTTTTTCCATCCATGTACTATTCCTTAATCCCTAACCACATGGCCCCAGCATGATGGCAACTGACAACAGCGACAATATCGAAGACTAGAACCTGTATAGAAGCCAGAATAATAATAATAATAATTTTTGCGCTAGCTCAATTGTAGTTTGCACTTCATATGTATCCACTATTTCCATACAAACGAAGGAGTTTTTATATCCTTTCGCAATTGTTGAGCTCGAACTAAACATTCGAATACATAAAGTGTGTCACAATAAATTTATCAATTCTTAACTGGATCATAATCAAGTCATCATAATTAAATGATTATCTACAAATCAGCAGTGGTAACGTAGCTCATTCAATTTTTATTTCTCTAATACAATTTTATTATTACAGAGAGCGTAGCACATCTACGCATAGTTGTAGTAAGCGATTTATGCATGGTGCGTAGCGCTACGTGCCGAGAATCGTAGACTTCGTAGCCCGTAGCGATGTTACTATTTATCTAGTGCTCCTATTTCTTTTTGTTATTTGAGTTTTTGATATTTAGGTAGATTATTTATTTATTTTATTTTTTACATTATTTCTAGGATTTCTAGCAAGCTCCATCCGAGTAATCAACGCCAATACGCGATCACCAATCCGCCTGCCAAGCATGGTGGTTATGGCAATTTCCTCTTTTGTTCTTAATGGGGGGAGACTTTGTCCAGCAGTGGACGTCTGAAGGCTGGTGATGATGATGGTGATATTGTATTATATGATGGCAAGCTCCTATTTTTAGTTATACGTATAAATAATGCTGAATAGTTGATCTATTCAATTTCTACAGCTGTTTTTTACGTACATGCATAAGTACCGTATTATTAAATTATTTACTGTTCGTATACTTACACGATTTGCTATTTGCAGTAATTACCGGTACTGGTTTATTCTTATCGATTTTTATACTGACGACCTCCGTGGCGCAGTGGGCGAGTAGTCGGTAGACACGCAAGTGGGTGCGGAGTCGATTCCTGCTACGGTACAAATATTTGCGTGATCTGCATATATTTGTTCCGGGTTTATGTATTGTGGTACCATGGTACTCGTAGTTCCTTGATACCCCAGGGAATCCTAGTGTGGGATCAGGACTATGTATGTGACTGTTGTGTGTTAAGTTTTAAGGTTGCGGGTTCGATTCCCGCTGCGGGACAAATATTTGTATGATCTGTTACACTATAGGTACAGCTCAGAATAGTGTGGAGCCACATAGTACTCTCAAATGGCCATGGATAGTCCGGCATAAGAATATACCCCGTTATCTCCTGTGGATGTCGTAAAAGCTAACTACACCCTCCCCATCATACATCCCCTGGTGTACTCCTTCATCAGGGGCTGGACAGCAGCATCCACTGAGTACACAACACCAATGTCTGCCTACCAAGCGTGGTGATTATGGCAAATTGCATTTAATGGGAGGGGGGGGCCTCGTCCAGCAGTGAACGTTTAAAGGCTGATGATAATGCGACTCTCATAATGTAGACCTTTACATGTCCACTAACTTGTCCTTTTTTGCCCTACTGTGAGAAGATAGCTAAAATAGGTTTCTTTCGTTTAATTGGTAAGTACCGGTTTATATTGCAGGCACATTGATCTTTTTAGCAACAACAATGTCACGTCCTAGGACGTGGCTAGGCAAGGTTGCCTTTTAACATTAGGTGGGCAATAGCTTGTACGGTAATTCTTTCAAAAATAGAAGCACTAAATTATGATCTAGCTCGTCTTTGATTATGTGTTAATTCACACTATCTTAAAGTCGTGTACTCACTAAAATTACGACTTTCCCTCTCAGATTGAAATAAAAACAACTGCGGAAAGTTTATCACAGTTTAACTATAATATCGTCTTCTTCATCAGCCCTTTGGCGTCCATTGTTGGACAAAGCCTCCCCCAGAGTATGCAATGGGAGGATTTGCCATAATCACCACGCTTGGCAGGCGGATTTATAATACGATTTGTAAGACGATTCAAAATGATCCTTGTGATTTCGATGAATAAAATTGATTTGATTTGATTGGTGATCGCAGTGTTGGTGTCGAGTACTCAGGTGGATGCTGCTGCCCTTTCCGTCGACTCTTACGACATCCACGGGAGGTGATGGAGGGGTCTATTCTTAGGCCGGACACACCACTTTTTGGCTTTTAAATTGTGTTAATTATGTGCATGAGGGTTATGGTCAGTCCACATCGATGCATCTAACGGGGTTTTGGTTTTTGGATGACAAATAAAAGATGGCGAGTCGAAAGTTATAGTTTATATTAAATTTATAATAAGATATGTAGTCTACAAAATTTCACAAATTTTCACAACTTTATTTGAACCTAAAGTGTCTACCCATTTTATTATGAAAATAAAATTATCGAAACCACGGAACTACGTACGTCGGGAGCTGATTTTACGCAACCATTTTTTAAAATATAATCTAATAGGCATACTTCCATCGCTCTCTTACATGAGTAAGTCAAAACAAATAACGGTAAAAAAATAAAAAAATATTAATCCATAAAACCAGCTCCCCGTCAAATCAACACAACAACATTCTTCCAGTTACATATACATTATTTATTATCGTTACATTTAACTAGAGTTATACTGAATAATGATCCTATGAAATATAATTATGCATTTTTTAAATTTATTCAATAATATAATAATAATACTTAATAAGTATCAATATAGGTAATGGTTACTCAATGTTCTACAGACTACTATAGTTTATAATAATATAATGAATGAGTCATATTATTTCTTTATCATTTATTACTTTAAGTTTATTAGTCGAATATCTAGAAACTAGACGTACAAAGAGCAGCCTCTGCGCGGGCGCACGCAATCACAAATAAACATCGTCAACACATAAAATAATAATCATAGTCAATAATAATAATAATCATACAGATAAAAATCATTCATAAAAACATTACAATAAAAATCTAAACATTAAAACACGCTTAAAACAAACATTATATTAATATTATCATAATCATAGTGTGTAAGTAGTATGTATAATATCATTTAAGCGAATAATCGTATAGTCAAAAATAAAGTGAGCATGGGTCGCGGGGGAGCGTCGCGGCGCGGCCTCCAACGAGCTTCTAGCGACTCCTAGCATTACCTACTGCAGTCTCCTCCGTCATTACTCTAGTCTAACAACGCGCGCGGGCGCACACACAACCAACCATTACCTAACAACACATTAGCTACCCGCGGGCGCGGCAATCCGACCGCGCGCGGCTCGTCCCTACAGCGGGACCGCACGCGGCTCGTCCTTACAGCGGAACCGCACGCGGCTCGTCCCTACAGCGGGACCGCAAGCGCCCGCCTCCTACTCTATCCTAGACTCTGAACATGAACAACGGCCGCGCGACCCGCTCCCCGGCCGCCCGTCCTTCGCTTATCGTATTATAATAATATCTTAATACTTTACGCTATTACGTTAAGTAAGCTTTATAAATTTCGATCTCATTTACGCTATTCAATAATAATAATTATACAACTTTTTTTAAATTTTTGTTTTTTTTTTCGAAATTCTATCGTAATTTAACGTATCTCGACTCTCTCTGAGCGGCGCGATGTGCACCGCCTAATAAAAAACGTCCATAATAAGAAAATATATCGTGAACAACTCTGCCGACTTACGATAGGTACGGCGCGGCGGACGGGCCGTGCCGGCGAGGCGCCGACTTTTGGCACCAGGATTTCGATTACGCAATTTTTTACTTCTTTTTTAATATTTTTATAACGATTCGAGTAAAAAAGATCCCGCTCCGAGAGCGAGCGGCCCGGCGGGGCCCGCCGCAGCAGAGCGGCGCGCCCCGCAGCCGCCGTCGCGTGTCGCTCCGCAGCCTCCTTACGAGATGATGCGGATCGCGGAGCACGCGGGCGCCGAGCAGGCCGGGCATGGCGCGCCGCCCGCTGCCAGCCGCTGCGCGCACTCCAGGCAGAACAAGTTGTGTCCGCATGGCACCAGTGCCGCTGCCACGCCGCGCTCGCCGCACACAGCGCAGGCGCGCGCCGGCGACGCGGCGGGCGAGGGCCGCGTGGGGCCCCACGCCCACACGCTGCCTGCTGCGCCACCCGACGGTGACTCGAAGGACGGAGACTCGCCGAGCCCCTCGTCACGCTCCGTCGACGACCAGATGCCAAGCAGGTCCCCCAGGCGTGCCGACGAGCCGCCCGACGAGCACGAGCCGGCCGACGAGAAGGCAGCCTCGCGCTCGGGGCGCAGCAGCGAGGCGAGCCCAGCGCGGTACAACTGTGCCAGCGGCTCGCCCTCAGCGGGCGGCGCGGCACCCCCGGCCCCGCCGGCGCCTGTGCGAAGCGCGATGTGCGCCTCTATTTCCTTGCGCGCCGCGTCCACGCTCTCGGGCAGGCCGGTCACCTCGAACACGGGCTCGCGCTCGCGGGACGGCGTCACGATGTAGGTGTGCGTGGTGTGCTGGATACGCTTGATGGTGGCACCCTTGGGTCCGACTACGAGCCCGACGACGCGGTAGGGCACGCGCACCTGTGCCGTCACGTGGCCAGGGGCACCAGCGGGCGGCGGAGGCGCGGCGCCGCACTTGCGCGAAGCGCGGATCTGTGAGAAGTGCTCGGCCGCGGAGAGGATCTCGCGCTTGGCACGTGCGACATCCTCCTTGCGACCGGTGACGACGAACACTGGCTCCTCGCCGCGGACCGGAGTCTTGATGTATGTGTTGGTCTTCGCGCGAAGTGCTTTAATTTTGCAACCTGGAACAATAGAAAATAACTGTCAGCAAAAGAAACGCTTACATTGTGCTACACGAGTATCGTGTTGGGCGTAATCTATTTAATTATTCACGACCGAGTCACGTCGGTAAAAAACGCTGCGTTATTTACATAAAATTCATAGCGACCGCAAAATTATGAGGAGGCTGTCGAGCGATGAAATCTGCGGGTTTGTTCTCTGTTCGCCGGCATCAATGTGTCCGCGGGCGCGGATACCCCCCCGGCCCCCAGCCCTCCCACCGTCCACTCGGCTGATACGTAATAAATCAGTCAGCTCAAGCCTCTACGCGAACAAACACGCAAAGCAATTTTTTTTATCCAAAACTACAAAAATTATAGAAATAAACGAAATCTGCTCTACATAATTGCGACACACTGTTCCACGAACACAAACATGCGTGTAATACATCCAAAATTACTTATTCAGCAGACTACACGTGCACGTGTATCCGCACCGAAACAAGGCGAAGTTTTGTCTTGCATTAACACGTGGTTTCCCTAATTTTCCATCCCTCTTGCTCATGTAACTCCAATGCGGCAAACCATGGCGTCTTGTCGCACGAGATCTTGACTTTTCCAGACGTTATTGTGACGACCTACATTCAAAAGTCTCAGAGCTCATAAATTTAACAGAAATCTAGCAACTAGACCGGGATTTGTTGGGCAATTTTGGTTGGTTTGTCCTGGCTGCTGGATTATTTAGGAATGTGTCATTACTGGAAGAAAGCGTTAGCAGAGTAGGTAGTGGGAAAGAAATAGCAGCGATGAGCTCACTTCTAAATTACCATACAATTGAAAACCACGGTGAAAAGAGGCATAAGTTCTGCCTACCTCTTCGGGGACAAAGGCGTGTATATTAATGTATCTAGCACCTGTTAAAATATTCAATTGAAAAAACAATTTATCTCCTAAAACGTAGGACATCAGAGAACAGGTTTAGTAAAACAGCCGTAAAATCATAACAGTGGTAAGTAGTATGACCCTACTAGCAGGTATAATCCGTTTTTACAATAAACGGGAAAGCCGATATACGGGGTAGTTTATGAATCACGAGGCATCGAGCGCGCGACCATTAACCTCGAGTTCGAGTAATTTTACACCTTATTTCAAACAAGTTAAGGCTACTATGAAATCGATAAATGATTGCAGAGTTATTTTTAACCGTGTGACTATGGTAGTATAATTCGGAATGCCTTGTTTTATTGTAAGGGCAGTAATTGGCGGTAACGTGGAGGGGGAAAAATTCCTAAATATAATTTTGATCACAGTTTTATGTGTATTATAAACTGTAAGAAGTAATATGATTTTTTTTTTTGATCCAAAGGAATTTTTGGTAGAGTTAAGCTTTTTTTGTGAAAGAGTTCATCCGGGGAAGCACTACCATCGTACCTATTTCTGCTACCAAGCAGTAATTTTTGTTTTACGATGGCAGGCGCAGTGCAATGCCACAAGGCATGCGTTTTTACTTGGCGTATATTCGCAAATGTTTGCGTTATTTTTCCAAAGTAAAATCAACCAAGAGTTTTTATTATATTTATTTATTGAGAGAAACCAACAGCGATACAAAATGTATAAACAGAAACTTAGAGATATAAACATAGGGCCAATAACAGGTTTCTACATTTGAATAGATGAAGAAAGAAATGCTGGGAACAAACAATAGCTGTCTGCAATCTACATAGTAAGGTACTAAAATACATTAGGAAGCTAATCATGCCTATGTGTAAGTCATAGAAAACTTATTTATTAACTTGTGAAACTTGTTACTTATTAACTAACTTGCCATATTAAACAAAGACCATCAAAAAACCAACAAAAAAGTTGGTACATAATGTTGTTTTCCTTGGCAAAATAACTCAAACATTTGCGAATATACACCAAGTGAAGTGCCAGCATTAGACGTAGCCTGGCAATACATTGTTACAGGCAAAGCTTCATCGCTTAACCGCTTAACATCAGATGGGCAAAGCACTAGTTCAGTCATTCAATAGAATAAAAAAAGATTGTCATTAATTCACCGAAGTATAATTGGTAACCGATTTAAATTAGAGATTTTATGATATTCAAATTAATTTACGATGCGTTCGATAATTTGTTTAAACGTTTTACGACCGCTCGATCGCCAATCAATATTAGTTTTTGTGCCAATAAATAAAGTATTGTAATAATAAAGCATTGTAAAATCATTTCGGTGTATTTAGTTTCTCAGAAGTTAACATTTGAATAAAATAAATCAAAATTATTTGTTTATTTACTCAATAACAAAACTATGATTGAACATGTTCGTATACCGACTGACACACATTTTTGACTTCAAAAGTAGGTCACACACGCAGTAGATAAGTTCCTCCCTTTATCATAAAATATAAAAGATATTGTCTCAGTAGCGAAATAAGCGCTGGTAGTATTGATAATATCAAGAGTTGGCACCAAGCCAAGCACCATGCCTTTAGAATTACGGCATTTCTACACTGCAGAAGTTTTTGACTGAAAATGGTTTTTGTAAATGCAGAAATTATAGAAATCCTTATTCTTATATGAAATCAATTGAGTATTGAATTATTAATTCATTTAGATTCAAAAGGTAGAAAAAAAACAAGGCTACGGAGTCCTAAACCAGTTATAAGTTTATAAAAAACAACATCGCATAGATAATTGTGAAACGCCCTCCTCTGGCAATCTGAGGCACAATTCTCTAATTTAAAAACATTCCAGTCACAATATAATCTCGTTTCAGTGGCACTGTCACGTATAGTAACTATTACTTAATATTCGCATACATACGCGCTGGTATGTAATCACAATGAAAATTGCGAATCCATTCGAATCAGTGAGTAAAAACAATGATTTGCAATTTTATTAGGAAAATTATATAAAATTTACGCCGTCAGAAAGTGTACTAATGAACCGCCAAATATCAGCACCTTGGTGAGAAAGGCCCTAAAATAGGAACAAGTAAAACCATCTTATGAAAATCGAAAACGTAAAACTGGTAAAAACTAACATTTCTCAGTACGCTACGAGCCTACGCCGTAGCGGGCACTGCACTCTACGGCGTAGCTATCCGGGTCACTGATCCCCCCTACCCTTCCAGCAGTGACGTCATGGTTCAGATTAAAAGTCGCACTGTTATGTACATTTATTTAGTACTGTGCATTGCGAGTTCTTATTATATTTTTATAGTTATTGATGAGTTTAACATGGTTTAATGAAATTTAACAGTTTAGGACTTTTGTTAATAATTTAACAAGGTGACATAAAGGCATAGACATGTAAATGCTAGTCTATTTTAAACTCCGCTTTTAGGGTTTCGTTACTTAAAAGTAAAAAAAAAATCCTTAAGGTTCGTTGTCTCTCCGTCTGACTTTTTCCGCAACTATCATTGCCATAGACTTGAAACTCGGCACACTTGTTAAATAAAGTTTAATTTTTGTTTCATTTGACTTCTTTTTCATAGTCATATTTTTGCTGATGTTTATTCACTTTTGACTACCTTCCTAAGGTTTTTAAGTTCTCATTTACTATGTATCAACAACTCCTTGCTCCGAGGCACCACACAGGCGCTTCTTACCTAGTGGTACAACGGACCATTTATGTAAGCCGTGTTTGTTGCCTGATTCTTCTAGGCTTGGTCGCGTTGGAACAGGAGTAATTTTAGTTTATAAGACGATTCAAAATGATCCTTGTGATTTCAATGAATAAAGTTCTTTTTGACTTTTTCAAGTTTCTCTAAAAAAATAAGAGATGGCGGTGTCAGTTTCTACAGAGGTTTTGTCGTTTGTTGTCCGTGGTACTACCGTAGTAACACGGGTAAAATAAACTTCCCGTGGTACTATTGGATGGTAGTTCGCTTGGTAGTTTTACGGGTTTTTTACCCGTGTTAGTACTCGTAATAATACTGGTAGTACCACGGGCAACAAACGGGTTTTGTCAATGCGTTTTATGCTGATTGGAAACTTCATGCATATAGCTGGTTCCGTAATGTTATTCGTTCTTCTTATACAGAAATAAATAAGAATGAAGGATTTCCAAAGCTACCCAAAAGCCGTTACAGAAAGAGGGGGAAAGACGAACGATGTTATTATCCGAAAAAGATTCAAAGAAAGTTTGTTTTCCCTCTCTTGATAATAAAAATTACGGAGTCGTTGAACTGACGATACAAATGGGCTGAAAGTTTTGGATGACATGAAATATAACAAGACATGTTTTTTGGAAACTATTTGAAAATAAATATATTCAATGCGTATGTTTCATGAACTTTATACCGTAAGGGATTTATTATTGATCAAATTAAGCTCCTTTTCAAAACGAATGTTGTTTATTGAAAGTGTAGTGTAGTTACGCATAAATTCTTTTTTTTCTGCTTTTTTTTTCTTTAGCTTATCATTAAGTATATATATAACATTCATGTTTGAGTTAGTAGATTAATATTATAATGTATAATTATTTTAATTTAATTACACATTTGACCCAGTGCTACGCCGCTACGAGCTATCTACGAGGCTACGCCGTGTCTACGAGGACAAACAAACACACGAACTGTTTGATTATATTCACTTTTTAAAATACACAAAAAATAATCTGTTTACTGCAAAATAGCAAACTTATCAAAAGTTTCTTCAAAATACTAGCCGTAAAGTAAGCAATAGAACGTAAAATTGGACAGATTGGATAAGCGTGATAAAAGGTTTGGAATTTTGAATTTGGAAGGACTTTCTTTACGTTTAAAACAGCTTTGGACGTCCACTGTCTTGTATTTTATGGGGAAGCCTACCCCATAAAATACAATGGAGGGAATTGCCATAATCACCACGCTTGGCAGCCGGATTAGTGATCGCAATATTGGTGTTGAGTATTTAGGTGGATGCTGCTGTCCAGCCCCCTATTGTAATCCCTTAGTTGGCTTTTATCACATCCACGGGAGGAGACGGAGGGGTCTATTCTTAAGCCGGACACACCACGGCAAATATATATAATGTATATATATTACTTATCCTATCCTATCCTATCCTATTTCTACTATTCCTACTAATATTATAAACGCGAAAGTTTGTGAGTATGGATGGATGTTTTTTACTCTTTCACGTAAAAACTACTGAATGGATTTGAGTGAAATTTAGAATGGAGATACTTTACGCCTGGATTAACACATAGGCTACTTTTCATCATCATAATCATCAATTTTCATCATTATTCACGCGGGTGAAACCGCGGGGCGCAACTAGTATAAAATATATTCCCCGTAACGAAACTGTATTATGAATATCGATTTTTATTCTCCAAGAAAAACGCCTAAACCTGATGTATATCCCGAGAGACCTCGAAATGTATACACAATTTCCTACAGCGTATCCTGATGGTCTCTTCGGTTATATTTCGCGTAATGGCGAAATAAAATAAAGCGATAGCAAGATCGATACCAGCCTTTAGTGCACAAACTGAAGGATGTTTGTAGACCAAACAACATTCTGATTGGTCTATGCAAATTATGTTATTGAATTCTAACCATTACTTCAACTCTATCTATCTCAACTGCCTGTGTTAGCTACTGAAGAGAAGAGTCTAGAATTTAGATTTAGATTATAGCCTTGTAGTTTGCGTGTATAACTATAGAAAGGAAGATCTCGTAACAATGAAGACCAAGGCCGGTATTCCAGAACTATACCTACTTAAGAGTGAATCGAGACTCAAGCTTAGATTTGGTGACAGTTTTTCATTGAAATCTGTCAAAAAAATCTTTGCTTGAGTCTCTATTTAGTTTGAGTTTAGTTCTAGATATATATGTTTATATCATGGAAGTAATAAGTACTACGTACAACTAGTACTTATTACTTCCATGGTTTATATATATATATATATATATATATACACGTGTTTATATACGTTATTCTAGAACTAAACCCAAACTAAATCGAGACTCAAGCATAGATTTTTTTGACAGATTTAAAAAACACGTGTATATATATATATATTACACACATAAAAGCCTTTAATCGATTGTCGTCAAGTAATATAGATAGAATGTTTACACGACAACTAATAGAGGCATAAATAAATCTTTTCGAGAAGTAATAGTCACCAGGCGAACATAAATCATAGGCGTTGTCATAACAACGGCGCTAGGCTGGGGGTGGACTACGTCCTCCCCATGACGGTTTCCCGCGCCTAGCTACAGCTGTTTCTGTATACATCGCTATAGACTTTCCGGCGGGAACTTGACGGCATTTTCATCAATAAAGCTATGCCAGTTCTTTGGCTTTGTATTTTTACGCTGCAGTAAATATTTTTTATCCGCATCGCAATGCCAACAATGAGGCCAATAATTTCTCAGATTGATAGGAATGTTTAGGTGGAATGAATCACGGTCACAGGGAAAGATCAATAAAGACAATTTAATAGGAAATGTTGGCCAATGCGGTCTAGCAAAGACAGTGTTTCGTCATTCTCTGGCGACTCGCCAGCGCGAGCCATCCCGCAGCATCTACAGAACTATGAACCGTTGTGAACTCGGCCGCAAACGTCAAAAAAATGTCAACACATCGCGTAAAATGAACAAACAAGAGAAGTTTGCTCAACAAACAATAGCGATCGGACGAAGCTGAGCGAAGAGAGCCTGGGTATCGATGAGGTTTATGTATTTTGATTGAAGTACTTAATAACTTTTATATAAAGTACATTTCTTTACTTTACGACCTCTGTGGTACAGCGGGCGAAGCCGGCTGAGTCGTCAGAGGTGTGGGTTCAATTCCCGCTGCGGGACAAATTGTTCAGGGTCTGTGTGTTGTGGTACTCGTAATTCCTGATACCCACGACGCAGGGAATCCTAGTTTGGGACCAGGACTAGTATGTGTAATAAAAAAAACATTTGCAGCATTTATTTATTGTTGGCACTTCATTTGCGGTAGTGCCACAAAATATAAGATTAATGCATTTCTCTGGTTAAAACAAAGCATTTGTCTTGTCTCCCAAATTCTACAGCACTTTAAATTAACAGGTCACGCAAAATTGCACTTCCGTCGAAGGCAGCCTCATCTTAAAAGTGATTACGTTATCAGAACCGTGATACCAACGTAATGAACGAAAATTTCGGAACTGTGCCAAAAGTAGGTCAATGTTCTTTTTATCCAACTTCAACTTTACAATTCGAGCGTCTTGACCAAAATGACGCATGCGGTAGAGGATGGAGTTCCCCAGTTCCCCAACCGGGGGTGGGTGGGCTTGCGTCGCGCCCCCGATCGATACCGGTCAACGACCCCGGCGCGGTCTGCGACCGGTGCATAGCCTGGTATAACCCACATTCGTCCCCGCTAATTACAACACGCAGATTATATCCTCAAATATGTATTGTTAATATTTAGGTCACGTGATCGAACGGTGATTGAGCCTTTTTTGATTTTAGGCGGATTTATTTTAGATTGCTCTACGTGTGTGGTGATCACTGAGCAGGCAAAAGCGGTAACATTTTATTTTTATCTGTATAATTGTTCCTATTTATTAATTTTATAGTATTATCATCACCAACATGTCTACGTCCACAGCTGAACGAGGCCTCCCCCATTGAATTCAATGGAAGGATTTGCCATAATCACCACGCTTGACGGATTGGTGATCGCAGTTTCGTGTTGTGTACTCAGGCGGATGCTGCTGCATTCCCTGGTGTAAGGCTAAGGAAGACTTGGTGAGGCTTTTACTACATCCACGGGAGGAGAATGAGGGGTATATTGTTAGGCCGGACAAAAAAAAATGAAAAATGCCAATCTTTACAAAAAAAAAATTATGCCTTTCCATCCTCTTATTGATAAGGAACAAAAGCCTCAAATACTGAGGTCAAACAAAGTACTACATGTTTTGTAGGGAAACTATTTCAAACCTATGTTATGTTGATGCAAAATTGTTTGCTATGAAAGAATAGTGGTTACTGACAATGGTAGGCATAAAAACCAAAACATTTTTTAAATCCATACATGCGAAGTATTTTCAATAATAAACCTATTACCAAAGTTATGTAAATTAAATGTATTCCGAACCCAATTCCCACGGGCTTTATTAAAAAATTATGTTAAGTTTTTTTTAAGAAGCATTGAAACGCAAATCATAATTTTCTTCAGGAAAAACGTGTTAAATTAAGGTTACTTCGGGAAATTTAGAGCGAGGGAGATAAAAGCTCTCCCGGAGCTCGGAGCGGCCATTGCACTCGGCTTACATAACACCAGGGGTACAGACGCGGCCAAGAGGTGCGCCGACACGCCACAATTTACACGGAAAAGGTCGTCATTCGCGGAAAAGGTGCGACGTAAAATTCTCCTTAGAGCGATGACAATACAATACATAACTAAACAGCTTCCGGTTCGGAGATGCGCGTAAACAAATGATTAATGAATGTCTTAGCGTGTGTGGGTGACATGGGGGCACCCAGAGGGGGCACGGGTTTATGGCAGATCGAACTGAAATTAGCAACGTTCAACGCTCTGCTGACGTTTGTTTTTCCATTGTAATTTGTCATCGAAGAACGGTTTGAAAGATTAATCATTTTAATCTGCGCGGATTTGTTTTTAGAAAACTCATTCTATGCAAACGCTTTATTTGTTTAAACAGTGTTCAGATATTTTAGGTAGATCAAGATTGCTCAAGAAGTGTATTCGCGGTCAAATGGACGTTTGAAAATGGAGCAGTCAAAATTCTTAACAAGACAAACAAACTTGACGCTTACTGCTGTAACAACTAGGTTTGAATTTAAATAAGTCTGCTGACTTTTAGGGCGTTTTTCCTTGGAAAACTTGATGTATTCTAAGCGAGTCAATTATGCAATTATTGTTCTTGTTCCCTGAGCAATAAATGCTAATTTCGTTTACGACCCTGGCTGACTTGATACTTTTTGAGTGCACGGTTTGCCACGTGACGTTTGGTATTATGTCAAGTAGAAAGGGAGAGGGTAGTAGGCCATTTCACTTTGATGGGTTGAGAATAGTACTTGAGATAGGTATCTTTCTGACGAAAGGGAAAACTCGAGACGCGAGGCAGGCGGTTTTGATCATGCGTATTACGTTTTTTTATGGAACGAAAATCAAATTAAGGAGAGTAGCCACTTATGAGGACTTCAAAACATTTTTGTTAATTTGTCAATAAACATGCGAGGCAGGTTTTTGTCTGCAATGAATCAGCGATTTCTAAGCAGAGATTGTGGTTTCGTCATTTATGCAGGTGAGTTATTCGCACTACTATAACCAGTGTTAAAAAACTTTAGGTAAGTATTATAAATAGTGGTAGGAGTAGTGTACTAAGTTTATCTATCTTAGCATTTATCAACTACAATAATAAGGCATGGCGGTGGGTATTTTTGAATTACCTACTGGTTATTTTTTTTGATGGTCTTTGTTTAATATGGCAAGTTAGTTAATAAGTAATAAGTTTCACAAGTTAATAAATAAGTTTTCTATGACCTACACATAGGCATGACTAGCTTCCTAATGTATTTAAGTACCTTACTAGATTGCAGACAGCTATTATTTGTTTCCAGCATTTCTTTTTTCATCTGTTCAAATGTAGAAACCTGTCATTGGCCCTATGTTTATATCTCTAAGTTTCTGTTTATACATTCTGTATCGCTGTTGGTTTCTCTCAATAAATAAATAAATAAATCCATCTATCTGTCTGTCTGTATTCTGTCACAGGGGTATATATCTTGGCATCCGTAAGAGGTAGTCAGTTGGTACATAAAACTAAGTTATATTATAAAAAATAAACAATAATTTACTACTTCACTTTATTGTTTAGTTTTAGTTAGGTAAACTGTACATAGTGCTGGCCCAGGCTCCATAAATTTATGAAACATCTCCTTTTTACAGATTATGTGTTATTGAGACAAACTTTATGCAAATAATAAAAATGCAAAAAAAAGTCCCAATGGTGTCGCCGTGGAAAAGTTCTACAACCAAGGAACAAAGCCTTGTTAATTACAATTTGTATTGATTGTGGCGTGTCCGGCATAAGAATAGACCTCTCCATCACCTTCCGTGGATGTCGTAAAGCAGCAGCAGCATCCGGCCGAGTACTCAACTAAATACTACGATCATCAATCCCCCCCATTAAATTTCCCCCCCCCCCCCCCCCATTAAATTTCATGGGGAAGGCTTCGTTCAGCAGTGGACATCTTAAGGTGATGAAGAAATTAAATTTAAGTTAAGGAAACTGGCATTTTTAACTTTGTTGACTTCACTAGTGGCTGTTCTACATTCTACTGTATTAATTGAATAAATAATTAAATTGTGTTTGATAAAATTAAGTGATATTCATTAAATAATTATCTCGGATATCAGAAACCTAATTCTCTTAATTAGTTTTAAACTACACTGAAAGTTGACTAAATCGAGACTGAATTGTGAATTGACAGAAAGTTAGTATTCTATTCCCTCATAATAAGAATTTACTTGCGATTCGTAGTCGGGTTTTAGTTAGTTTTCAATCTTTTATTTTTTACAACATTCTAGTGGAGTAGATAATAAAATAATTAATTCCAAAAATGTATCACCATACATGATGGTGATACATTTTTGGAATGTTTTCATCATGATTATTGATTATTATTTATTTGATACCAAACTCAATACATTTATATTATTTATACTTTTTTTGCGGTTGGAAAATTACGTTTTATCTCCGCCATATTGAAATAAGTGTGACGTCATATTATAGCCTACGACACGCGGAACGTCAAGACACTTCATATGATACCTCATTTGTCAAAATCCGTCAGTACATAGTTTTGGCTACCAGGAAACAGAACAAACTTACATACACACATAATAAAATCTGCTAAAAACATAACCCTTCTTTTGCTTTGCTGTAGTCGGTTAAAAATTCAGGTAACCTACAAACTTGCAACATCTATTTAGTGCTGCACTAATATGCCATGACACCGCACTGCTATGAAAATTAAGTAGAGTCGGCAAAAAAAACTGAAAAAAAAATATGTTTTTGGTGACAGTATTGAACTTAAATCTAAATACTTAAATGCTGCAACTTCATTGTTTCCGATAAATTTGATGATGATGATTGAGTTTTCCGAGATATTTACCTGGAAAGAAATAAAACAATATTTAGAAAACTATAAACACTGCATAATTTAAACAAAGTGTGTATCAGGGATATTATAAAACCAGGGATTTGATCAAATCCCACGGGACATATCAATGCTACTAATTCATCGTCATCATTATCATCAGCCAGTATTATTAGTATGGTTAACTTCATGTTGTACAAAGGCAAAGTCAAAATCAAAGTCAAAGTCAAAGTCAAAAGTCAAAGTCAAAGTCAAAAGTCAAAGTCAAAGTCAAAGTACACATGATCAGTCCACTAATGTACAGAACCTGTGGTGCGTCAGTTTTTTTTTTTATTTTGAAGTAATAGCACTATATATTATACTTGTACTAATATTTATTCTGTGGTAATAGTCGCCAAATTAGAAGCAAACTTCGTTCGCGTGCAAAAGGGCTTAAGGGCTCTTTTGCTAGCAACCAGTGACCTCCTCTTAATAGTAACGTAGGTTGTTAGAGTGTCAGCAGGTCAATGATTGGTACACCAAAGACTCGCTTCTCTTCTTCTATAAGCTACTGGATCCTGGATTTGTTGAGGGAAATTTCCATAACGAAGTGTTCTTCACCTCCCGTAAATTGATTCTTTACACATATACATACACTTAGATATGACAAAACAAATACAATCATAATACATCATATAAACAATACTGAGAATCAGTACATTTCAATAGAATTCAAATAAAAATATAATTCATCATATTGCAAAAACAAAAGAGGTATTAAAATCACAGGAATTATGGGTTATCTTAACCAAAATCAATCAAATATAAAAAAAAAATGATGAATTCTCCTAGGGATTTGATGAAATCCCTGTTTCTATAATATCCCTGCGACATGTTTACAGTTACTATTCCAAAGACGATGGCCGTTTTTTCTACAAATGCCACCTAATATATAATTATGGCCATTAATATAAAAAGGAGGTATTTTTGATTGGCAGTGCAACATCGAATAATTCGTCAGTGCCTAGACACCGAAACATCTAATCATTACAGACTTTACGATCTAGCCAACATTATTATTATGTCTAAATTAATTGAGATTAATAACCAGTGGAGCAAATATCGGCATACTTATTTTATTTAATCTCTGATGTAGGTAAAAGTCGAGGCAAGGTCATAACCGAGACAAAAAATGACCGAGACACAGTGTACGAAGGAACAGTAGATCGACAGTTTCCTACTTAGTCACTTGATTCATCATTACTAGTGGTTCGCCCCGAACTGAGACCTCGCGATAACACTTTTATCAGCCCGACTACTTAACTAAGCAATTTAAATATTAATTTAAAATTTTCAAAAAATAATAATAGAAAATATGGTTTCTATTATTATTTTTTGAAAATTTTGAAAGAAATGGGAGGTCAACAATGGATGTTATATTGGTTTCTGTTTTATGGAGAACATGTTTCTAAATTCTTCAATTTCAGACTTTTCCCTGTAGTTGTGACACAAAAGCCACAAACATACCAAATTTCAGCATTGTGGGATTGCTGGAAGTACCCTAGAATTTTAGGTTTTTACGTTTTTTTATTTTCCCTAATATCTCGAAAACTACTAAGGCTAAATAATTATTAAAAACAGTTTTGAAATGTCCAACCAAAGCGCTTTCATTAGACACCCCACTTGATCTGACTGTCTCACTTTTTTTTTTTTTTTACCCCCTCTAGGACCCCAATATCTCAGCAACCCCCTGATCGATATAGCTCATAAGCTTACCTACAAATTGTACCAATACTATCTACCCCCATACCACCTCACGCATAATGGACCATACATAGAGTTCGAATGCGGAAAAGGGAGTTCTTTAACATTAACATACCCCCATACCAAATTTCATGAAGATCGGATTAACGGTTTGGAAGTTTTCATCGAACAAACATACAAACATACAACACCCAAACAACATACAAACAACGTATGTACAACATACAAACGCCGATTCTTCCAACTTGACTCGGAGAACTCGCTTCGCTCGTTCAATTATCATCATCGGCGTATAGAAGTCCAATGCTGGTTATAGACCTCCCCCATCGAATACCACGACTAACGGTCTCGGACCGCCTTCGTCAACGGACTTCGCCTTTGATCCATCGAGAGGGGGGGCCTTCCTGTGTCGTTCGGTTTGTGGTCGCCACTCAAAAATAATACTAAATAATTAAATGGCAAGTAAGTTTTGCTGTTAATTTGCGGCAAAGGGTTTGTCAAAAAATCTCCAAGGTATTATTTTTTCCACGTTGGTCACTTCAAAGGTCGATGGGCAATTCATACAATTACTATTTCGTTCATTGGTATCGATTGTTTTAATTCGTACAATATTATATTTAATTTATATCACTAGGTAAGTTGCTAGTTTTTTTCTTCTTTATCGTTGAAGGGTATAATTGTACGAATTGATAACAAAAATGTCTTAACAAAGAATATTTCGTAGGTAGTTGTACGGAGCCGTGGTAGTCTTGGCCTAAGAATAGGAGTCAGTCAACTCCTCCTGTGGATGTAGTAAAAGGCGACTAA
This sequence comes from Epirrita christyi, assembly GCA_951392215.1. Lineage (NCBI taxonomy): Eukaryota > Metazoa > Arthropoda > Insecta > Lepidoptera > Geometridae > Epirrita > Epirrita christyi. The sequence goes on from OX595849.1 coordinate 2,074,776, forward strand.
GGGATTACGACAGGGGATGGGCAGCAGATAAATAGATAAACACATATAAAATGAGGATAAATTATAAAAAAAAAAAATTAGTACGGTACAAGGCCGCCCAGCCTTATTGCTCGTGGCAGCATCCACCAGAGTACTTAACACCAAACTGTGATCACCAATCCAGGTGGATAAGCGTTAGTGATTATGGCAAATCCCCTCATTGCACGCTATGGGGGAGGCCTCATCTAGCAGTGGATGTATACCGACTGATGAAGGAATCGTACGAAATGCACGATAACCACTTCAAAGCTAAGGAAGTTTGCTTAGCAACTTAAAGTTAAATTGATATGCAAACTGCGATGTCCACGTGTACCGAATATGAAACTACGGATAAGTTATTTGAATCTAATACCGTCACTATACTAGGCCTTTCTATTTGAAACAATAGCTCTATCCGAAGAATAACAATTTTAACAGTTATTTCGTAATGGTCAAGCTTTAAAAAGTGAAATTATCTACTGTATTTAGCCTTTGCCAACACAACCAAAATGAGCCATGTAAATGTGCTTGTACACGCTGGCCCAACGATTGGGCCAATAGTTGGGCCAGCATTGGTGATACCGTTTATACGTTGGCCAGTGGCTGGACCAAGTGTTGACCAAACTTTTGCCAAAGTAAAAACACACCTGTAACGTCGAAGCACGCCCGCGAATTGAGCGCTTGGCCAACGCGATCCACACATCAATGATACTTTGATGTGAAAACGACACGTTACGGCTAGTGCAATGTTTGACGCCAACACCAAAACCATGTCAATCACCCTTATACTAGCTGGGCCAACGTGTAAAGGCTCCATAACAGACACACAGATGATTTATTTAAAATTAGCTGCTCCACGCGGTTACCCGCGTGAATAATGTTAAAAATTTATGATGATGAAAAGAAGCATATTATGTGTTAATCCCGGGTATAAGGGTATATTTCATTTTAATCCGTGCAGCCGTTTGAGCATGAAGGAGTAACAAACATCCTTACAAACTTTCGCATTTATAATATTAGTGTGATTGAAGAGCAGCAAATATTTAAAAAGCTTTGACAGAGCCTTTTAACGTTATAAAAGTAATTTATTCAACGTCCTAAGTTCAATAAGACTTTCCATTTCAATCGCTCACGTGCTTATTAGAAATTCAGTTGTGTCGCTAAAATATTAAAATTCTAGAGTGAGTATAGTTGACCCACTCAAGCCGTTTAACTGTGTCCACATTTCGGATTGCTCAGTAGACCAAGCCTGTCACATCATATTACTATGTGATTACTTTATTTTATAAATGAGTATTTTATTACAAAAATAAATAAAAGCAAGGTGGCAATTCGATTATCGTGGATACTCTCGATGCCCGAGAGCTATGTCCTAGATCTTGGTTCTTCTACGGATTCAATTTTATTAGGATTTAAATAATAACTTTGCCTTCTTTAACAGAGGAAATATGCCAAGGATGCGCATGAGCATAGATCATTTTACTTTCAATTTAAATAATGCATTGTATTTAAACAATAGTGAGCTAATAAACATAAGATCAGGGCTATAACACTCTAAATGATTTTGTTATATGTATTTGTAATCAATATATTGAAGGTTTGGAACGAACTCGAATCTGGAGTTTTATTAGTGATTTTATGTTTTAATTATCTCTAAGCAGAGTTCATTTTAAAATGCCTTATTCGGAGAGGTAGAGAATCCCCTCGTAAGTCCTACCAGTACCTATCTATACAACCGGTATAAAACAAAATAGCATTCTGCAAGATTAGTTGATAGTTACCCTGGTGAATTGTTGTCCGCATCTCGGAAAATGTTTTTTTTTTATGCTACTTGGCAAGCAGACAAGCTTACGGCCCACCAGATGAAAAGCAGTTACCGTAGTCTATGAACGCCTGTAACACCAGAGGCATCACAAGCGCGCTGCCGACCCTGAGACATAAAGATGAAAAGTCTCATGTGCCTGTAATTTCACCGGCACCCGTACCCCTCAAACCGAAACACAGCAATGCGAACACTACTGCTTGGCGGCAGAACTCTTTCACAAGAAGTTCTACTACTAACAAAACCTCTGTAACACAATCTCTGGTTTCTGGATAACCGAGACCATAGAGACCACCGGACAAAGTCGCGGGGATTCAGCTAGTATTTAATAGTTCACAATTTAGACGCTTATCATTTAAATTATTCAACAAATAGCTATGACACTATAGTAAATTGGGCAGAATTCGCAATAAAAGTGCATCGAACCGGTAAGAGACTGAGATCATTTTTATGATAAAAACATTTTTAAACATTTGTCACATGATAAAGTAACTGGTTTGTTATGTTTTACGTCAAAAACAACACGATTTAATTTAGAATAGCATAGTTTAATGCTTGAATACTTTTTGTAGAAAAAAAATGTGCGCGGCGGAATCCACTATCAAGATACCTACCGCCAATTTGAAGCTGCACATACTTCCAGCTACATATTTGCGCTACGGGGGATATATCAATTGACAGCGATTAAACTGATTACTCTGGTTCTGTTTTCAGAGTTATCAATGAATCCTACAAAATATTTGGGATATCCCATCGTAACTCACATAAAAACATAGGTTGTAGGCAATTATCTTTACGTCTCGCTGGGTGAATGCACTGGCCCGGTTGGCTCCTAGCCAGCTCTCACGGTAAACACTCTAATCACCGAACACTAGAGCGCTGGTATGACTCCTGATGACTTATAAACGCCTGGTACATGTGATGCTACTGTACCTAGCGGATACTGTCTAATCATGCATTCCTAGTATATTTCTACTAGTACACAACATTATGTTTTAAAACCGGTTCCACTGCAAAACAAAACTAGTGGTTCGCCCCGAACTCAGACCTCGCGATAACACCTTTATCAGCCCGACTACTTAAATAAGTAATTTCCATATTTTCTATTATTATTTTTGAAAATTTTCACCTCGAGGTCTACCAGTACAGTACAGGATCTATCAGTAACTACTCTAATTTCCTACACATCATCGAAATAAACTTTGATTAGGGCTAAGCAACGGGGCGTAATTATACTACATACCTGTTAGTACCTATATCAAGTACCTGACGAATTAATTGATAACGTCCTATTGATGAAATCATAGAACTCCAACGTCATTCAAATTCTTAGAAATGGGAGGTCAACAATGGATGTTATATTGGTTTTGTTTTATGGAGTACATGTTTCTAAATTCTTCAATTTCAGACTTTTCCCTGTAGTTGTGACACAAAAGCCACAAGCATACCAAATTTCAGCATTGTGGGATTGCTGGAAGTACCCTAGAATTTTGGTTTTTTACGTTTTTCATTTTCCCTAATATCTCGAAAACTACTAAGGCTAAATAATTATTAAAAACATTTCATTTCAACGCTTTCATTAGACACCCCACTTGATCTGATTGTCTCACTTTTATTTTTTTTACTCCCTCTTGGACCCCAATATCTCAGCAACCCCCTGATCGATATAGCTCATAACCTTACCTACAAATTGTACCAATACTATCTACCCCCATACCAAATTTCATGAAGATCAGATTAACGGTTTAGAAGTTTTCATCGGACAAACATACATACATACATACATACATACATACATACATACATACATACATACATACATACATACATACATACAACCGCCGATTCTTCCAACTGGACTCAGAGAACTCGCTTCGCTCTTTCAAATATTTCTATTCTAATTCTTTTGTGTATTTCAATGAACACTTTGAAGCTTGGCCTGTTTAGCTACCTCACCTCTACCTGTACGTCTAGTACGGATTTTGATAGTTTTCGAAGTATGAAGTTTCGTTTCCTTCCATACATTTACTGACAAAGTCCTTAGTTTTCTTCTCGTTTTCGCTAGGGGCGCTGCAAGTAAATGTATGAAAGGAAACGAAACTTCATCTAGTTTCGAAAACCATCAAAACCCATACTAAGCCCCCTGATGTTCAATTTCTAATTGTAGTTTCATATATACGCACATAATGTAAAGCCAATGTCACAAAGTCCCTCTCAATCATTGCTATTAGGACGCTGGCATTTCCGTACCACAATTATTGCCATTATCAAGATTAATTTGAATCCAATCAAATGTTTTAGCATTCTGTGTATCAGATTTGGACGGAACTCATAATTTTATTGTGTCGAGATTCCCACAATTATTAAACACGTGTTCGGATTCATAAAATAAATTTATTGAGTTCACACTTCGCGAGTCCTATACTATAAATGTATTATATATGTTTACATATAAGTATATCCTATACTATTAAACGAGCAACATTTGTTACATATTTATTGATATTATATATGTTTTGAGATCTCGAAAACGGCTTTAACGATTTCAATGAAATTTGCTATTTGGTCGTTTTAGGGGGCAAAAAATCTATCTAGCTAGGTTTCACTTCTGGGAAAACGCGTTTTACCGAGTTTTCCGAGCAAAGCTCGGTCACCTAAGTACTGGGATATTATGCAACATTGGTTGTTGCAGGAAGATTTACGTTCGACGATAAGCGTTATCGGTGAATCAACCCGGTATTGGTGCAGTGACATAGACCTTTTGGTGCAGAACAAATAAATGCTTCGGGGAACCTACCTTTAATAGTGGCAACATTTTACACGGCACGCATAGCCATGAGAGCGAAAAGCTATACATGAAGGCTCTATCGAACGAACGTGAATTTTGCGGATAATAATAGTTTAAAAAAATCTAAAGCGAATATATTTAATATACCAAAAATGGCTCAGTAGACACGGCTCCAAATAAAGAAGACATATTTTCCTCTATGTATATTTTTTGCCTCCAAAAATCATCTCGAATATCACGTATTCATTGGTCCGGGCGGCGAAATATCAAAAGTAATTTTAGGTATTACAATTTTACATACCAGGGCCCCATGACCGTCGAGAATATTTAGATGCTGATAACTGGTGCCTTCGACCTCCTTCATTGCCATACAACACGTTTCCGGCTAGATACGGACTAGGTAAGTGAGGCCACTGCTAAAATTGCGTAACATTTTAAACCTCTTTGTTTTCGCGAATTTCCTAAATAGCGTCAAATTAAGATCCTTATAATTTTTAAGAATCTTATTTCGACCTTCTTCACGTTATGGGTTCCTGGTACGCTCGTTCAAGACAATACAAAACCCCGGTTTTAGTAACGCACAGTATATTTTTTTGTATAATTGACGTACCCGAAAACTGGGTCACCTGAAGACAAAGGGGGACTTGGGTTCCCATAAAATTGGTTACCATCCCCCTTACTTAGCAACGACTTACCGTTTGTAAAGGCTGAGCTTCGACAATATCGAAATAGTCTTTTATTATCCCCTACTAAAGGGGAAGTATACAAAAGGGTGAGCAAGCACTATAGCCGTAACGTCTCTACCATACAATATTAACAATAGCAGACCCAGATGGTCGTCTTAACAATTTAAAACTTTAATAATATCTTGACCTTGGATTTTCGTTTGGCAATGACCTACGCAAGCGACGAATAACCGTCGTATTAAGTGCGAATAAGTAAAGATTGTAGAGTAGACAAAAGCGACGAAACACGATAGAAGATATAAATCAAAACATGACAACTAAAATGGCACACATTCCGCTATTAACAGTAGGCAAGTATTGCATCTACTTCAAATTTATACAAAGTATGAGCTGTGAGCTTAAATTGCCGTAAAAACATCAAGCTTCACTCAATGCATTAAAATGATATGGCAATGAATGTCTAATTTTTGTATAAAAATCGCGAAAATTCAAAGCCTTTAAGGGTACTTCTAGAGACCTCACAATTTTGAAATTTGGAATACTAGGAGACTTTGTGACGACACAAGAAAAGTAAAAAGTCTAATATTTCACAATATTCCCCAAAAATGGGTTGATGAAAATGGTGGTTTTTAGGAACTTTAAAAATTTCGTCGGTTCTTCGCGAGGGAGACCTTCCTACTTTGCGTCGTCCGGTTTGTGGTCGCCACTTGAAACCCTTAATCCCCAACGGTTAAGGTTTTGCGAGCTATATAATAGTCTTGATCCCACGCTAGGATTCCCTGGTGTCGTGGGTATCAAGGAACTACGAAACAAATATCTGCAGAACATGCAAAAATTTGTCCCGCAGCGGGAATCGAACAAAGTGGTATATATGTTTATCTCATCATCATCATCATCACCAGACTGTTTACGTCCACTGCTGGACGAGGCCTCCACCAATGAATATAATGCCATAATCACCACGCTTGGCAGGCAGATTGGTGATCGCAGTTTGGTGATGAGTACTCAGGTGGATGCTGCTGCCCATCCCCTGGTGTAGTCCTTTAGGAAGGCTTTTACTACAGCCTAAAGAAGGAGGAGAGGTCTTTTCTTAGGCCGGACACACCACGGTATGGTATTGTGAACTGTTAAATGTTTCGTCAACTGTAAAGATGAAAATCTTAACTTTACCTTGAGTTGAGTTCAAAAGTCAAAGTCAAAAGTATTTTATTTATTTAAATGATTAAAATAGGTTCATTTTGAATAGTCTTATAAACTAGGATTACGCCTGTTCGCAATTCCCCACAATGTACAGGGAACAGGAGTAATTTAATTTTATATAAGACGATTCAAAATTATCCTTGTGATTTCAATGAATAAAGTTCTTTTTGACTTTGACTTTGACTTTGAATGATCGATTTTAGTATCTATGAATACATTGATATGATGATATGGTTTTTAGTAGCTATAGCTTGTGGTGTGGGACCAACCTTATCGATGTTTATTATTTAAATATCGCGGAAGGATTCAGTTACAAATACCTAATGTTATACTTGTGAACAAAGAATTCATTTATGACTAAATTGGGTTGGGTATTGGCTAACTTTGCATACACAAAAGGTTGTTTTGGCACTTCCGTTTCAAAAGGATGTGAATCAAATTATGAGCTTTTAGAAAACTAGACCTATTACTTATTAATAGATATACTAGATTAAACATAATATACCTATTAGATCTTTAAAGCTGTTGGATCACACCAGAGAATGGGTAGCAGCATCCACCTGAGTACTTTACACAAAACTGCGATCACCAATCCACCAGCCAAGCGTGGTCATTATGGCAAATCCAGCAGTGGCCGGCTTATGAAGAACCTACATACATACCTACATAGTCATCCATTGTGTTCCTCGCTTTAGTAATACGTTATATATACATACACACAATACGCGCGGCGGCCGAAGGTTCGCCTGCGACGCAAGAGGTTGCGGGTTCGATTCCCGCCTCGGAACAAATATTTGTACAATCTGCAGATATTTGTTCAGGGTGTTCTGGGTATTTTCTATGTATAATATAAAATATATGTGTATGTAATGTATTGTATTAAGTACCTATATCAGTTATGTACCCATAACACAAGGTCTGCTTAGCTTGGGGCTAGATAATGTTGTGTGAAATGTCCAGCATTTATTTATTTATACATCCAATTGTTCCCCGTGTAAAACATTCACAGATCTACTTGGAGAAGAAGAATAGTTTTTTTTTAAACAAAAAAGGATAATTAGTTAACCGTCTCAGGTGCATGTGTGTAAAAGCGCACAGTCGAACAAAAAGTCCTTTGTTGTCGTTCAATATTTGCAAATTGAAGGTCTCGGCGATTTTACTTCGCTTTCTGTAAACACCGTTGGCCTGGATCCTTTTTAAACCAACTTCAAATAAAGGAGCATGCTATTGATGAACAATTAGCGAAGGCCTGTTGTTGTCCTGAGATGTGATCATGACACTTTTCGAAACTTGAGGAAAATTTCGCGGCAAGCTCTTAAAAAACACTTTCATGCTCTTACAAATAAATCACCAAAATCAGGATGCTTCCCATCCCCTTGCGTAATCCCTTAGTCGCCTTTTACGACATCCACAGGAGGAGTTGGAGGAGTTTGTTTCTTAAGCCGACAGTACCACGGGCTCCCGAGACGACCACGGCACGCCTATGTATGTTACATTCTCTTAAATCGAGGAAAATAAGACTATCTACGCACATTTTATAAAAATCGTAACGTTTAGTCAACAAAGCCTTTGTCAGCAACAAATATAACTCCCTTTATCACAGAAAGCACATTTTGAACCGTTTAAAATTGTCGCCATGAAACACGCTACCACATGCTGCGCCTTAACAACGTGCCAGCGAAACCCGACCTTAAAAATCTTCATTATCTCAACATCAGCCATACATTACTCTCTGCAGGAGCATAAACAATATCAAATTTTATATAAAACCTCGTTTAATCTTCCGTCACAGATTAAATCGCGGAATTAGTCGATGTTTTTGCATAGTTTGTCTTTTCTTCACTCCATCACTATAACAGGGTTCTATATTCAAAAAATGTGGGAAAGTCTTTCAGGAACTGAATGGAGAGAAGTTAGCTGCACAAATAACGATTCTGAATGCAAATGAGCCCTGCCTAATCTAAAGTTGGCGCCTCACGCGGCTAGAAATAACATAGCTCCGTAGAAATGTCGATCGCCGAATTTATTATGTGACGCACTGGCGGGCAATCCCAAAGCTAGAGTTGATTCAGATAATCTGTAATTTCTATCGATTACAATGAGGCGACACGCAAATCGACTAATTGGAACAGCCAGACTAAAATGGCTGAAGTTTCAGCGCTGATCGTTTTAACTACTATCGAAGTTCACTAAAACGACATGACATACACAAATCGGCGTCCCACATTCTCTCTAAACAGGAGGCGCGAAGTAATAAAATGCGAGATTGCGTAATAAAAGCCAGCTGTACGAAAACGTGGTGTGAAAAAAAGTGTAAATTTTACGGTGAATTTGTTTACAAACATTATCATTTAATCCAAACACTTTCATGGAGCTTTTTTTTTATTCTACTTGGCAAGCAAATAACCGCCCACCTGATGGAAAGTAGTTACCGTAGCCTATGGACGCCTGACTCAGTGAAGGTACTAGGAGTGTAGAATAATTGAGGAACTAGGCGCTGTACTATTGATCATGTTGATTTTCGATACGCCACACACCGTGGAGCCACAAAGTACCTAAAGGCGGCGCGATTTTTTTCTATTTTGTGGTGGAGCGATATGAAATAATCGTTTTTAGGGTTTCGTACCCAAAGGGTAAAACGGACCCTATTACTAAGGCTCCGCTGTCCGTCCGTCCGTCCGTCTGTCGCCAGGCTGTATCTCATGAACCGTCATAGTTAGACAGTTGAATTTTTCACAGATGATGTATTTCTGTTGCCACTATAACAACAAATACTAAAAACCAGAGTAAAATAAATATTTAAGGGGGCTCCCATACAACAAACGTGATTTTTTTGCCGTTTTTATAGGATAATGGTACGGAACCCTTCGAGCGCGAGTCCGACTCGCACTTGGCCGGTTTTAGGCATTGAGGTGTCAAAGTGATCGCTGCACCGTCATTATGACCAATCAAAAATTGCAATGTATTACGGTGGTCGGGTTTCGTTTGAGATGAACGATCAATTAATTTTGAGTTCGACTTGACAGCGAATGATTCAACATGGAATTATGATTGGTATAGTAGGTATGTATTCCCAGCTGATTAACTTTGAGGAACTTTTTAACCTGAGGCGACAAACTTTCCTGCTTCAAAAACTTCGTCAACGTTTAAAATAGGTCGGCACTCCAATACATTATGTATTTGGTACATCCAAACATGTGAAAAAGGCTACCCCAACGATAACGAAAAAACCGCGACATTATCGCTATGTTTGCATTCCATCGGTTATATTAACCATTCCCGAAATGTTTACACAGTTCTAGAGCGTCGATGTAAATGTCAGCTGTTGGCCGATGATGAACGTAGGGGTTGTTGAACGCGAGCTATTTCGGAGCAGCTAAATCGGGCGGCTCACACAGTGACATTTAGACTAGATGCATCCGAGACTGGGCTATTCGCGATCTCGGACAGCAGATGTCGTGACTATTGCAATTAGTTCATATAACTACGTAGTTTGTAGATAAGAATTGTATCATAAATCTCATAGAACATTTTAGGTGTTTAATTCGGCGCGATTGGTAAACAGCTATAGTGTGAATGACAACTGTCGAATGAGTGGTTTATCGAAATCGATATTCTCAAAAGTAATCGACGTTAATATAAGTACTTTTAAGTTTAAATAATTGTTAAAACTATATTGTATGTCTCAAGTTCAACAGTAACGAATTTGTAACTAAACTTGTTCCTCTATGTAGCATCAAGTCTCAGCCATTGAAGGATGGACGTTTGTAGTACGCATTCCACAAGCCGGTACCGATCGTAGCCCGTAAGTCGTAACGCACTCACCTCGTGAATCGACTCGACACGACACCTACCGACGCGTAACTAATCCTATCAAACTGTGAAAATATTAGTCTGATCCTGCACGCACGTTCGTTACCACATATTTAGATTTTGAAGTATTAAACGTGTTTTAATGTGTTTAAAAAAACGTTCATAGGCAATTGAGTTTATTGCCAACAGATGTCGAGTAATCACCGCGCCTGTATCCTGGTAACGCTTCGAAAATCAGTTACAGATTACAATGTGTTTTGTCAGCGTCATAATTATACAAATTAATGCAAAACACCTTAATAACTAAGGCATTTTTGCTGTTAAAATGAAAAAATGTTAAAATGAGCATCAAAACTGCATACCTACACAACATTGAGCATTTAATTAATAATGAACTAATGAGAAACACTAAAGAGGTGCAGTTTATGAGAGAGGGCACGCACGGTGCACTGCAGAGATCGCGATGATCGGCCAATACAACCCATTAACAGCACCGCGGCCGGCAAAATAACTCATTAAACAAAAATGATACAGATCGTTAACATAACCACAACCAATCCAATACCGAACATTTTAATTAAGCGACGGAATACAGGCTTCGCGATGTGAGTAATAAGTATAAAAGTTTTCGCGATCGACCGCGCGGCCTCAGCTGGGCTTCACAGACACATTTTTTATCAAACCTCTTTACACTTCGTCGCCTCGCGTACGACGAATTCAACCTTTCGGCCACCACAAATGATTTGACGATAATCGAGGTATCAAATTCAGCGGCACAATAACAAAATGGGTTAATTAACATGGTGTACGAACTAATTAGAGTTCGCCGACCGCTAAGACATTGCGCAGTTTAATCTACAATCTTATTTTAAAATTTAAAAAAGTCCTACAATAACGTTCGATTTATTGACATGTTCGTAATTTGAATACGTAACACTGGCCTAGTGGAGACGTAAGATAAATAGTGCTTTCATTTTTATTCGTCCTCGCATTCTATTCAGGTTTGGGCTGTCACTTTTTCTTTCGTTGCGCACTAGTGTTGCGAGTTTGGATCTCGATCGGCCGTCGATAGCCTTGACCTTCGATCGGTCGCGCGGGCGATCGTCGACCCGCGGCGCGCCGCACCTCCTGCTAGAGATGCTCGATTATTGCAGACGATTATTGTATTACCCTGTTTAACGAAACATCGTTCAATCATAATGAATGGAGGGAGTGTTTTTATCGATTCGTTTGTGTTGACATCACTATAGGTTCTACACATTTTGCTTTCATCAAACTAGAACTTTGTAGTCAGCAAGGAAATGAATGTTCTCTGGAATAAACTTTGCAACAAATATTTTAGTACGTTTTTTCAGAAAGGAAGGAAAATTTTAGGCAATTTTCTTTCCAGCACAGAATTTAGTTTGAATCATCGACTAATCGATGACAAACTAAAATTGACAAGAATCGATATCGATAAATGAAGAACGCGGGCAGCACTAATGCCACCAAGGAACTTGGGAGGCGGACGAGCTCGTTCAGCGCTGCTTACACTCGCATTAGTTCTAAAGTATTAAGCACTCACATCCTTGCATTTCATCTGTCTACTATAACTGGTAGGTTTTAGGTATTTTTTATTGTTTATTTAGCAAAACCAAACGTCGCAGGAAGTCGGTGGATGGAGGTGGCAAAACCGTGCGTCGTGGCATTCTAAGGGCAGCCTATTCCAGCAGTGGTGTTCTATAGGCTGATGATGATGATGATGGCGATTTAGCAAAACGGTAAGTAAGTACATCTTTTCCAGAGTTTACCAACCAACTGAACTCGTGTTGGAATGAGGTAAAATCAAAGAGTAGAATTCTTGAATTATGATGATGATCTGATGATGGAGACGGACAACTCCTTGATGCTCAATAGTAGGCTGGCAGTGTTTGGCTTCAACTTGATCAGGTCACGATGCCGAATAAGTACTTATTTCATCATCATCATCATCATCATCATCATCTTCATCATCTTCGGACGGTAGACTAAGTCATAAAAGCTTGTTTTGAAATCTATATGTATAAAAATCAATTTCTGTTCGTTAGTCTCGTCTATATGTATAAAAATCAATTTCTGTTCGTTAGTCTCGCTAAAACTCGAGAACGGCTGAACGGATTTATCTTATCTTGGTCTTTAAATGTTCGTGGAGGTCTAGGGAAGGTTTAAATGTACCGGGACCACCGGGAACACCGGGACCACTGGGAACACCGGGACCACCGGGAACACCGGGACCACCAGGAACACCGGGACCACGCGAACGAAGTCGTGCGCGGGCAGCTAGTACTTTAATATAAACTCTTTTAAAAAAGAGTTTAAGGGTTTAAGAGTTTCTCTTTTTTGCTCCTGTAAAAAAAATTTACTACAATCAATCCATGTGCCTCGGTGTGTCCGGCTCCGGCCTACGGATATACCTACTGCTCCATCTCCCATAGATGTTGCAAGTAAAATCACCAGGGGATAGGCAACACCATCCACCTCAATGAGGGGTTTTCACGAACTTTTCAAATCATGCTTTGAGCGTTGAAAACAGATGGCGCTGCTCTGTAACTTAGCTGTCAAGTGTCAAAATAAATTGAAATGCCAACATCAACAACGCAGAAATAATTTTCGTTTCGTGGTATTTGTTTTTGCCTACTTCTAAAAACACCACGAAATCACTAGCGCACACTCAAGAAGCAAACACAAGCAGATATCATGACTAATAGCCACAGACTAGTTAGATATTAGCTTAGTACGCGTGCACCACAGATAATACATTTGACAATCTTGACAGCTACAGTGGACTCAGCGCCATCTATCGAACCAATTTGAACTAGTTTTTTTTTATTGAAAATGATAAGCACTCATTCTAAACACGAAAACTAACGATCACCAATTCGCCTGCCAAGTGTGGTGATTATGGCTTTGTCTTTGCATTCTATGGCGGAGATTTCTCGTCCAGTAGTAGATGTTTACAGGCTGATGATGATGTATTCAGCTCCTAGCCTCATCTATCTATCCAGATAATGTTTACAGGCGCTGGAGCAAACATCAAACAGGCGGAAATAGACGCAAATGAGACGGAACCGTGTCCTCTCGGATCGATTTCAGACGCGTTCGAGACCTCTCCGTAGAGCCACGGAGTATTTATGTATTTTACTTGAAAGTGTATAAAATAAGAAGTCCAGCTAGAAGTACCAGGATAATATAAGTAGGTAGGTATCTTAGAAGGGGGCGCTTGCGAGCCGTGACTTGACGTTTCCGCTGGCACCGCGACACACGGCCGCGTGGTTTGGAAAACATAGTTTTATGTTGTAATATTTTTGACAATTAAGATTTATTTTAATAATAAGTATAATTTGAAAATGTATATAAGCGCCAAATTACAAAACTTTGTCTTGTTGCAAGTTATAATACCAAATATTAAAGCCAATTATTAAGTAAAACTAAAAGTAGATAGATAGATAGCTGATAGATTAACACTTAATTGTTTAAGTCCGCTGCTGGACAAGGCTTCCCCTTTAGAATACCACGACGCTCGGTCTAAAGCCGCCTCCATCCACCGACTTCCTGCGACGTTTGAAACCCCCATTTCATACAGTGGGGTGATTTGCCATAATCACCACACTTGGCGGATTGGTAATCGCAGTTTGGTGTTATGTACTCAGATGGATGCAGCTGCCCATCCCCTGGTGTATTCCCTTAGTAAGGCTTTTACTTCTTCCACAGGAGGAGGGGTCTGTTCTAAGGCCGGACACGCCACGGCACAAAGAAAACCATCATACATACCATACATAATAGGAATTATTTAAATTTATCATTGAAAGCGATTTTTTCCAGGCAACCTTTCAAATTAATTGTTGTAATTTGCGTATTTGACATGCGAATTATCTATATAGTTTAATTATTTATGCTAATTTCTATAATAATTTACTTATAGAAATTCGCCTAAGAACTTAACACGAGTACTACGATCATACCAATCCGCCTGCCAAGCGTGGTGATTATAGCAAATCCCCCCATTGTATTCAATTTCACAGGAAGTCGGTGGATGGAGGCGGCTTTAGACCGTGCGTCATGGCATTCTAACGGAGAGGCCTTGTCCAGCAGATTATATAAGTTTAGTAAGTATTTGTCTTCGGTCGCCGATCTGAACACTGTTTTTTTTTTGTAGTTTAATTTCTAAGGGTCGGACTCTCACAATCTCTCCAGGATATTTTCTCAAGGAACCCCAAAAATACCTAATAAGTATGAATGTAATCTACATAGTTTTTAATTGCAATATCTATTTTTGTTCATTCAAATCTAAGTAAGCCCAGACAATGTTATTGTATTACCAAACGAGCTTTTCGTTCGCAGTGTAGTGATAGCGGAGGCGATACAGCATCGGCAGTAAGTTAACGTAAACTTGTAAAGTCCCTTGAATTATCGGCGCACACACATGAATGGCAGGCACATACAACATACTTGAGCGTACGCGATTCATTCAATTTGTTTACTCGGACTCATCGCGTATGACGACGCGACGCTCGCGGTCAAGGACGCCGTACATCGCCCGCCTGAAACGCGCCCAAATTATTACACTACCCACTCGAAACGCGATGATTACAGTAACAATACGAAATTTACGATCGCTGCACTCAGCTTTGTTATTGTTTACGAATGCTGAAGTTTCATGGCATGAATCTCTTCTACATGGCGACAATTAACAAACTCGAAGAGACATTTGTTCATTTAAAATGTAATCACATACATTTAAATAAACTCCTTCCTACTTTAGCGTCATGTTAACACACAAAGAAATAATAATCTAATCGAGTGTTCTCCGACACATCCCATATTGCGGCCACGTGGTAGCGGAGACCTTCGTCCAGACCATCAGCTCTTAGGTCATTTACTCCAATTACGTAACACCCGTGTATCAACTACGACTATAATCGACGGAATTTTTATTGACTAATTATTCGGTATTTTTTATAAGCGGTGAAGTCAGCGGATATAGCTAAATATTCAAGCAGTGTATCAGAGTATCTTTCGAGGCTAACAATAACGTACAAAAAAATCATTCGGATCGAATTATCTCACGTCGATATCATGTGGCCAACAAAATAATAATATGTGCTGTCCGTGCTCCATAGTTACTTGTGTGAGATAGTTTTACTGTGGCTTTTATATCGGAGGCTGTCCCGAGATGCAGCCACATTCCACGACGGTGACTCGCTCCGGACCACCATTGTAGGCTTTACACGAATTAGATTTTACAACTTTTGATGACGTCTTGTTTCCAAGATAAGTGGACCATTCATCAGACGCGTTCGCGAGCCAGAGCGGAGTCAATGCCCAGACGGATTAAAGGGCCGATTAACGAGTACAGTTTAATTTATAACCGGAATAATAAAAGCCCACGGAAGTACCGCTGCGTGTCGTCCAGGGTTACGAACTCTTAAGCAACCCATATCGCTCATAAACCATAACTAAAACGTCAACAAACTTATAATCCCAACAATCATTTCAGGTTGACTTCGACAATTTTTCAGCCATCGTCGACCGGAATAGTTTGAGCTTATTATCTTAATGCTGACCAAACTTTCGGTTTCGCATAAAAGCTTAAGATGATTTAGAGCAACGATAAAAAGCACCAAGAGTCTGGATGCCGAAACCGGTTCAAACAGTCCAAAACTCCGAAACTGTGTTAACAAGACGAGACAGACCCACGCGACTGTGGCTGCGTTTATAATAAGTGAGATCATAAACCGAACGATAGTGAAAGATGCTTTAATAGCTCATGATTTCCTTCATAGAATCGGTGTTGGTGAGTACCGCACGTGTACGTCTAGAGGTATCATGACATCCTTTCCCAACTGGAACACATCTGCTTGATAAATTTCGATAAGTTATCGAGACCGGAAAACAGGGTAAGATTTGCTGGTGTGTAGTGGCACTGGTACCAGGGAAGTGTGACTGATAAGGAGGTTACACAACGGGCTGAAGTAGCCAAGGTCGCGACAGATGTGGGAAGCACAGTCTTACCGTTCACAGCTTATCTCAACGAATGTTTGCCGAGCATAAATAAGCAACGAACGAGGACTACGATCGAAGTACTCGGTCGATACTGAGCACGATGTTTATGGGTGTGAACGCACTCGGTCATGGCATCGTCGTGAGAATTACCGCACACTATTAGGAACGATGATATATTTGATAGTGACACGTGGTAAATGAAGTACAGTGAGTACAGTACTTCAGTGAGTTGGTTGCGTAACATATCGTAAGCGTTTTGATAACAAACATTGGAGATTTCCTTGGCAATGGAATGTTTGTGCAAATTCCAAAAGATATTTTTTGTTCCTTAGCCAGTGCGGTCAGACCATGCATCCAACTATTGGATATGGGTGACCAATGAAAGACATTATTTAACGATTTATGTAATTAATTTATTTATCGTTATTTATCAGGAGAGGTGTGTGCCTTCCTCTACCTAGCTCTATCCAGGCGGAACTACTGCTAGCAAAGCTTTCCAGTTTACACTAATCCTTCAGAGAACAATAAGTACTGTTTTAGTGTTATTACATATGAAAGAGATAGACTCTTAATAAGAGTGAGACAGATTAATATTTGTCGTATTCCAACACGCCCCCTCAAAAATTAATCTTCTCTTTCAAAATAAGTAATTTAAAATATTTATATAACAATAATAACACACACACCTTCCTTTATCTGGGAGTTATTATGGTCCACCATTCGATGCGCAGGATTAGGGAAACCCAGAAAACCTAATCAGACCAATACATCTTTACTATAAGTTCATTATAGTTATGACTCTTATATTATACTATTTACGTTAACCAGAGTTTTTCTCTTATGTCAGAAAAACGCACTGTCGTTAATTACTTAGTTAGGTTGTCAGACAACTGAATACATTACGAAACATTATATCATTTTAATAACATTTTCTCCACCTGTTCTCTAAAAAGTGATACTTCATATCTATATGTTTTGATCTTTTGTGACTTGTAGAATTATTTGCAATGCTTATACACCCATTATTTTCCTCATAAATAGGAATTTCACTGGGTATTTCAATGTTGATGAACAGAGCCTCATGTACCTACTCAGTTTCTGTTGACGAAGCCGCCACAGCAAGTTGCTTCTTTTTGTTCTAGCATACTGTGCATTGTTCAAATAATTTAAACAAATAACCTGTAGTACTTCTTTGGCCTACTTCATCACTTCCCCAATCATAATCAACAAAGCCACTTATTATATTGTTATTACATTCACAGTAAGTTCCATTGATCAATGGCTTCAAAGATCCATTGATCCTTTTATGTAACGTAACACCCTTTTTAAATATGACCAAAGTGAATGATTGTTTTTGTCAGCAAATCTACTCAGGATGTTTATACAAAAGCTCAAGTCAGGGCGAGAGCATACTATAATATACATAAACACCCAATAAGGTTCTTACAAGGAGCCCTTTGTTGTCTCACTTGAATTACTTTGCTTTCAAAAGCAAAGCAAAGGTGTACTAATTTTATTGTTTTACAGTCACTCATATTGAACTTTTCTAAAACTATTTTTTATGTACTTTTTCTAGTTTAAAGTAATTTTATTGTTGCACTTCTCAACTTTTATTTCCAGGAATCATCTGATTTCCTTTAAGTCTACCATTTTCAACTTATTCAAAGTAGTTTTTGAAACTTTTCATGGTATTTGCATCAGCAGTTGAGATAACAAGATGATCGACACAAAGAACAAGATAAAGTAGTACTAATCTACTAATACTACTAAATATCACCGCATCTAAAATGTAAATACATCGATAGATTCATGACATCGATCAGCTGATGAGTATTTCAAAACCATTTTCTATCAAAGCTTGTTCGACAATTTGGAACCAAAATTTGTTTTAATCCATATAACAATTTGGTTAATTTGCAAACTACGTTATCTGCAGTAGGGATTCCTTCAGGAATTTTCATATTATATATGTATATTTCTTCTTTTAGGTTCCCGTTCAAAAATGCAGTTTGTACGTCCATGTGGTGGACAAGTAAATTAAACTGATTTGCAAAACCTAATTTAATCTGAAACTTGAAATTCTTGCAACTGGTGCAAAAGTTTCGTTAAGTATAGTCAATCAAATATATTCTTGAATAAAACCGCGAGCTACTAAACGAGCTTAACTTTATGTTTTAGGAGTTTGCCAAACTCATAATTTTTATTGTTAATATTCATTTATAATCGATAACATTTCTGTTTTCCGATTTTGGTACAAGTACACAAGTTCAAGGTTTCATTTTTAGTGAGGGATTTAATTTCCTCATTTATAGCATTTTCTTAAAAATGCTTATCATTCCTGGATTCGATTTTATTATTTGATGTAGGTATTTAAATACTTAAGATTTTGCGTAATGTAAATAGTTCACAGAAATATCATCATTATTTTCATTCTAGAATACAGTGGGCAAGTTTTGAATCTCCTAACTTCTTCTACGATCTATTGAAGTCAGTTCATTTCGAGATGAAGTCAATCTATTTTCAAATGAGCTGTTTGAATAGATATCTGTTTCACTTAAGTACAGATTTATTGGGGGGTGGACCCAATTAGACAGGTACTTTTTCAGTTTGTTTACACATTTTCTTAACTATGTGCTTATCAGAGTTAAAAGGGTTATTGCTGTTATCAGCCAACACTCCCCCAGGCTTCAATGGCCTGCTTGACAAGAAATTAATCTCATCCAACTATCACTCTCTGACTTACAAACTTTTCATCTACCACATCCCACACCTTATAAACTTTCGGTTCATAATCAACCAATACACCTTTTAAGGATTTTTCAATGAACTTGGTTTTCCTTGTTTTATTAGTCAAATAAACTGTTGAACCGAAAACCTTGGCCTTTTACTTTGCCACAATTCAAATGGTGTGTTAGCCTTATTCAGTGCTTTCGTGGGGCTGATATGTATCAGATATATGTAGCCGTCAACACAGCATCCCCCCAGAACGTTTTATTTAATTTGCCACCAGAAACCATGGCACCACTCCGTTCTGTCATTGTTCTTACTATCTGCAATACCATGCAAAGGTATGCTGCACTGTTATGTGGTAGATTATACCTTTTTGCACACAGCTCTTTCATTTAATTTGTCAAATATTCACCACCTCAATACAAATTGACCATTCTCGAACCGAAATGAGCTTCATAATTTTTTTTATATTATCTCGAAACGTAGCAAAAACATCTGATTTATGGACTAATAAGTCTCACACAGTAGTAAGTGTATTCGTCGACAAAAATCACCCATTACCTTCGTCACGTGTTGAAGGAGCGATGGGACCACACACGTCTTTATGCACATTAAATAGAGGTCGATTTTAACTTTGTCTTATTATATGGCAATCATGCTTGTTTTTAATTTATGCAAGCTTTACACAGACTATCATTTCGATTAACATGATTTATTTACTCAGTATCACAAAACATCTGTTTACTTTTTATTTGCAAATCTTAGATTTGCCAATGTAACCTAGTCTGATGCCATAATTTATAATTATCTTTTACGACCCTATTGATGAGTTATCAGCATTTAGAGCACAACTGTCAAGCACAAAATTAATTCCAATTAATTTGTTCAAAGACTCACCCTTTGTTGCCATTTTACCGTTTTTTTTGTTTTTTTTTTTTTGTATACTTGCGCACCACCGTTATTGCCAAAAACAACGGTTATTCCAGCTTCTTGCACTTTCTTAACCTAGAGCATGTTGCAAGGGATTTCAGAACAGAAAAGGACATCCTGTAGTTGGGTCCTTTACACCCAAGTTCATGGTTTCTAGTAGAATGCCTTTCTTCGTCGCAAGAGCAACAAAGAAAGAAACGTATATAAGAATAATATACGTTCCATTTTTTTTCACAACTGATATATTTATTGGGTTTTTCAGCTCCGTGAAGTTTTGCGCCAGATCTTCTCTATTAATTAAATTATCTGAGGCTTCCGAGCCCAAAACAAACGTAATGACGTTTTGTTTCTTAACTTTCATGTTCATAATCTTCGACCATAAAAGCATAACCCGATATATTAGGATCTTGAGTAGGTATCCGTAACATTTACAGTTCTGTTAGTTACTGTTTTGTTGTTTTAGAACGTTGATTGGCCTTTTTTTTTGTTAAGGTAACAATTCTTTTTCATGTGACCCTTCTTTCCGCAGCAGTGACATTTCATATTTTTTTCAGTGTATTATATTTCGCTTTGAACGAAGTTTTATATGAATGTCTTCGATTCGCGTTCCATTTTGTGATGGAATTTCCAGAATAAGATTTTGAAGTTTCTGCGTGGGATTTTCTGAATTCCGCCTGAAGAACTTTCATGGTTGTGTCGTGTCTTTCATTGATCAACTTTTAGTTCGTGATTCAGAAGTCTTATATATATACTTCTTCTAGTTTCCTGCAGCCCATAATTCGATTAACAAAACATCGAATTCTTGTAACTGTTTGGTCAATGAGTTTACTTCTTTCAGCAATCTTTTCCGCAAAGCTAATTGAGTCACTGTGCCTTTTCTTCCGTAGATTAATCCAGCTTCAAGAAAATTTGCCTCGCAGTATTTTCTTCGTTTGTAAAGAATCTGATAGATACTTTATTATCATATTCACAGCAATTCTCTGCTTCTTGTGTCACTAACTTTATTTGTACACGTTTAACAATTTAATATTTTTCTTTTTTAATTTTAAATTGTCCATTGTATTAATAGCCACTTTGAATACTCGAAATACTTTAACTAACTGCTTCAGTCCACAGGCCACAAGCACTTGACACTGTGCACATAAAATGTCCTTAATTTTTATAATCAAAATCTTTACTTCAAAATGTTTTCTGATTTAGTTTAAATCACTGGGCCCATAACCTATTGGATATGGGTGACCAATGAAAGACATTATTTAACGATTTATGTAATTAATTTATTTATCGTTATTTATCAGGAGAGGTGTGTGCCTTCCTCTACCTAGCTCTATCCAGGCGGAACTACTGCTAGCAAAGCTTTCCAGTTTACACTAATCCTTCAGAGAACAATAAGTACTGTTTTAGTGTTATTACATATGAAAGAGATAGACTCTTAATAAGAGTGAGACAGATTAATATTTGTCGTATTCCAACACCAACCGATAAAGAGTTCACGCGATCTTGGCGGGAGGGCGAGATGACGCGTCGACTAACATACCAAAACCGATATTATTTATTTTTAATGATGCCAATGAACGCTTAGCACGTTTACCTTCGCTTTACATCTACTCGCTTAGTCGTCTTCCTGCTTCAGTCACACTTGTAGAGATTTATTTGTGAACGATATTGATATTCATTCAAGTGGAGAGCGCAGTCGGTCGGCGCGGAACGGGCTCGGACGCTGACGAAGCGAAAACCATTTATCGGCTACGAGAAGCGGCCAGCGGCCGGCACTGGGTCACTGGACCCGGGAACATACCTTCACAGGAATCCCGTGAAGGCCGCCATTCATAATAAAAATGACATCAACCGCGTGGGAACATAAATGTATAAATGCCACGCTAAGCGACCGGTTGGACCGGCAGATTTAATTACGGCATCTGATTAACATTGGCTTAGAAGACATTCGTCGAAACTTCATCGTCTGGTTCGTCGTATGTAAGCGACGAATCTGAAACCGCGAGGGTAATGTTTACAAAAAAAGACAAAAAAGCATGCAGACGATCGTCATGCGTCAGCGCAATGCACTTCTACCGTCTCTGTCGCTTCGGCGAATGCACTTGTCATAGTAATGCCATCTCTCTCCAGCCTACAAGCGCTGTTCATTCGTCCATTAGCTATCTCGTTCGCGCCACACTACTTTGTTTAAGGAAGTGCGTCTCATGCTTACGGGATCGCTTCGACCACCATCAGCTGCTTTGCATCGTACTGTATACCGAACAGATTAGGAATCAAAGGTTTAGTCACTGAAGAAAATCAATCGGAAAGCCGTGCGTGTGGCCGCTCGCGACATTTCTTCCATAACAATGAGTGATAGTGCATCCTTCTCTTTCGCGGCGAGCCTTGTGCTGTTGCTCCGAACCAAGTTCAATATCCCAGACCTTGGGCCGATCGAGAGTACCAACGGCCAGTTGAAACTAGTTACTCATACCTACCACCTGCAATAATTTATAATTTGCCCATTATTTTTAGCACCTTATTGATAGATTGAAACTGGTTATATGTGTATTATTTTATGCCTGTATGTCACGAAAACTTGCGTGAGGCAGGGATGCTCAAACTAGTACGATACTACTAAATCGGTTCTTTCTTGGTCAACCTGCGTTAGGTCAAAGACCAGCATGAGCCTAGTAACCAATGGTGATTGAACCAGTCTGGTAAAAGGTTCTAGTGCACCTCCTTTCATGTACATACATGTATACGAATTTTTGGTTCTAGTACATGCCGGTTTTCACTTGATTTTTCCTTAATCGATTATGAAGTAATATAATATTGCTTCATAAACGCCGCACGATTTTTTTTCGAGTAGTTACTCAGCCATCGACATAAACTAGGTTTTGAAACAGAACTTTGCCGAATTTACATAGCTCCATAGGCACCACACAGGCGCAGGATAGTTTTTGTTAGGCTCTGATTGGTGTTTATTTTGGTGATAATTTTTGAAATTCTCGAGCGAATCAATGTACCTAGCTAGACAGATTAATTTCCCGCGACCAACTGCAAAAGCTCTCGCGGACCACTATTTGAGCAACCCTGTTCTATAGACATGGATTTTTCCACGAGCCTTTGTCGGCGAAAAACGAAACGGGCGAGCTGCGCCCGGGTCACGTTTTGACATAAATGACTGAACATAAAAAAATTGAGCAGTTTATGTTTTCGATACCAGGAAAACTAATGAAGCGTCGGTGGTCGGGCGCCGCAGCGTGTCCTCGTAGGTACCTACATCAAATATACGAGCGCCAATTAGATGTCGGCCGCGATGCGAAAATAATATAAATATTAGTAGAACCGACAAAGGTTTTTAATCACCGATCTCGATGCGTTTTGCTCCTTTTGCGGTCCGAAATTACAGGTTGCGAGTTCGCTCACCCCGGGCATACCGCGGCTTAGGGCAACTATGCTCATCGTGGATCGTGTGAAAAATTACTCAACTCATCATCATCATCAATTCATCATCATCAACAGCAGCCTTTAGACATCCACAGGCTACTGCTGGACGAGGCCTCCCGAGGCAAAAGTGGAATTTACTAAAATCACCACTCATGGCAGACGGATTCGTGTTGAGTACACTCAAATTGCTGCTCACCAGGGCAGGGGCTTTTACGACATCCACGGGAAGAGACGTACACAACATTTGCAATACCTTAGGAAACAACCGAAACGATTTTTGGGTTAAGCTCTGAAGAGGTTTTAATAATTTTGAGTAATAAGAATGAAACCGAAAGCGAAGACTGCGCGGGCGAGTGCGCGAGATGTGCGACTACATCTCGCAGCGTGGTTAGGTTTACGTAGTAGGGGCGGCGACCGCGGCGAGACGGGCGTGACGTCACGGGCGCCGGAAACGATTGTCCGCCTCATAGTTACGGTAACGTTTTGAATTTAGAAGAAAGTGTTTGACGGCTCGCTTGGCCTAGGTCAGTACGCTGGCACTTTTTACTCAACTATAAGTACTTTACAGATCTCTTTTGACTCCTAGTAAATATATTATCGTTTTAAGGGCCCAAAATTAGTTATCCCAGTTTGGCACCGGGGCCTCTCCCCCTGCATGCGCGATGGGTGTACGAGCCGTTCGGAAAATTTGTATCAAATTAGGTCGTGTTCCGTAATACCAAAAATTATGAATAAATATTATATTTGTTGATATTCTGTAACTTGACAATATATGCTATGTTACACAGAATACTAGAAAATACGTTGTTTTTAATACGAAACAAATAAGATGAAAACATGTCGTAAATATCGTAATGGAGTTCGCTTACATTTTGTTTTAGGTACGTATTTTGAAACAAAAACAATCTAGGAACCTAGATAAATACTATCCGAATCCGAATAATAGCATAATATGGTGGAAATATGCTCGAATTACAAATGATTTTGGTATTATGTTTGAATGGGCAGTTCATCCTTCCCCGACCCCTTAACGTGTCTTAACGCAAGTTTATTGATATAATAAAACAAAAGTCATTTCCCGAGTGTTTTCCAAAACGGCAGAAACTATAAAAGCCGTCGACCTCCGCCAGTCTGGTATTCAGCAATAAACAAATTAATTGTCACTGCAAGCACCACAATGGCCTGCGATTTTTTAATTTAGTCACAATAAATAAGAAATGCTTAAGATAAATCTGCGTCCTTATCTACACGGCTGTGGAGTGTCCGGCCAGAATAGACTACTGCGTAGCCGACAAAGGGACCACATCAGGGGATGGGTAGCAGCATCTACCCAAGTACATAACACTAATACTGCGATTATTGCAAAACCCCCCATTGCATAGCACCCTCGTCCTGCAAGTCCACCACACTGGTTATTGTAATAGCACAAGGCCACTGTGTACAAAAAATTCAGAACTACCTACTTACCCTGTAATTATAGTTATGATCAAAAATAACTTTACTGATAACTGAAAAACTGCTCAAATACTTGATCGATTAAGTACCGGATCGGATATTTACCTGAAAAAATAAGAAAACAAAGTTAATTTGATACATCGGTCATAGCGTGCTAATATTTTTTATGGGCAGTTATAAATTATTTTTGCTATGACGCCCAAAAATGATAAATATTAAAAGTAAGTAACTATATTGAAGCTTGAGAATCGGGTCGTTGGTGATTGCAGTATTGATATTAAGTACTCAGGTGGATGCTGCTAGTGATGCTGCCCATCCCCTAACCTAATGTAATCCCTTAGTCATCTTTACAATATCCACATGAGGAGTTGGAGGAGTTCTATTCTTAGGCCTCGACACATATAGGTATAAATGTGCATTATATAATACTTTTTTTAACACACCAATGGTTCTATATTCGTAAGGATGAGCGTATGTGTCAGAGTGGAGTCACAAAATATATAGGTACAGAAGGCAAGCTCAGTACAACAAGCGGTAACAGGCGCATCGCATGCACACATAAACGCGTACCCACGACAATCTCGGTAGAACTCGGTCGAACGCCAGTCACGACTCGACCGAGTTCTACGTGGGTACGCGTGTCTATGTGTGCATGCGCCTGAGCTGATTCTATGTTTTGACAAGCAATTGACACGGACGTATGGTGTAGTGTAACACGAAATTTTGTAAGAAAAATGAGGTTCACTGAGTGTACGCAGTGTGTAGGGGCGCTCATCGGTGTCTCCATACAAAACCCTTGTTTCACTATACCATACGTCCGTATCAATTGTTTGCAAAAAACTTAAAACTCAGCCCTCTGTTATCGCTTGTTGTACTGAGCTTGGCTTCTGTACCTATATATTTTGTGGTGGAGTTATGAGGCGATACGCTGACAGCATACCGCAAACACGCTCAGAGCGCAGCGGGGGACACGAACTTGTTTTTAATGTATAGAGCACTAGCTTCCGCTCGCGTCTTCGCTCATGTAGTAACGTTAAACAAAGTACACTGTGACAATCCAAGTCATAAAAGCTCTGCCAAATTTAATTAAAATCAATTAATATTAGTAGGATTTTGTGAATCACATTTTCTAATATCCCAAAATTACCAACCAGGCGGGCATCGATAATTTTTGGTATTTAATATGTATTTTATACATTATAACATTATAAACGTCGCAGGAAGTCGGTGGATGGAGGCGGCTCAAGTCCGTTCGTCGTGCCATTCTAAGGGGGAGGCCTATGTCCAGCAGTGGACTTCTACAGGCTTATGATGATTAATAATTAATTTGTCCCGATGCGGCAACCGAACCCGCACCTCTCGCGTGTCAGCGGGCTATTTACTCCTTGCCACAAAGCCAGAGATCGTGATAAATATATCCAGAACGAACTTTTATAAAAAAACCCATTTAGAAGTCTTACATTTTTTTAAACACAATACGTAATAATTTACGTCATCACGTCAAAATTTCTGGGTAACAATGAGTTGTTACCATCTTCGTTTCGAGAAGAATGTCAGATATTCGATAAACATCATGAGATGAGTTACACGGAACGCACAGAAAAAATACGCAAACATCGAATTTCTACATTTATTCGATAACAAAAATAAATAATAATCCTTTATGTACGTGTGTCACGCACGCAGTAGCGCGGTAAGTACCTACGAGTTATGTTTAATTTCTCATGAATTATTACTTTCGCTTCATTTTTAGACACAATTTTTTGTTGAAATATTTGTGGAACTCTCCAAAAAGCTCGTGAAGTTATTCCCATATAAACTTCACATGCACTTAAGCTACTAAATTTAGGAAATACCTTTCTTAGTGCACCCCTACAACACAAAAGGAATCTACCCTCCAAATTTCAAGTTTCTTGGACTTACGGTAATACGGATAATAATCGTTGCAGGTAGTCGGTGGATGGAGGCGGCTCAAGACCGTTCATCGTGGCATTCTATGGGGGAGGCCTATGCCCAGCTGTGGACTTCTACGGGCTGATGATGATGATGACTGCTTCAGCTGTTATAATTATTGTGTTAGAAAACAAATGGCAAACAGGATATAGTACGTATTTTTGAGTTTACTATATTTTTATGTCAGCAAATCAATGTACAAAAATATCAATAGAACGAAAATCATAGCATACTATAATATTATAAATGCGAAAGTTTGTAAGTATGTTTGTAACTGCTACACGCTCGAACGGCTGAACGGATTTAAGTGAAATTTGGAATGGAGATACCTTATACCCTGGATTAACCCCTTGTTCCCCGTACATAACACATATTGGGCTAATTTTCATCATCATAATCATCAACATTATAAATTTTCATCATTGTTCACGCGGGAGAAACTGCGGTTCAATATAATTTTTTACAAAATAAAAGGCTCATGAAAAAATCCCTTACTAAATAATTACGAATTAGTTTTTTTTCGGAACTCTGTTACTGATTCCTCAATTTCATCGAAGGGAACGTCACATACAACGCTCCGCCTATGCTAAGCCTACCTGTAAATTATGGGCCTTTATTTGAATAGGCTAGCCGTTACCTTGCTTTCCTAAAAAGCGATAACCGTCATGACAGCCGTCAGACAGAATGTCCCAACAGTGTCAAGCAGAGGCCGAATCACCCTCATGTATGCTCTGCGACTTTCTTTTGGTTAGAAATTGTGACCATTTTTTAGCAATTCCTAAGAAAAGTGACTTTCTTAAAATCACGTTTTTAAAATGAAGCCGTTCAATTCCAAATTAAATAAAATTAAGAAGTTTTTAAAGTGACATCTAGAAAAAGTATTCAGTAATTTTCGTTACAAAATTATTTCTTTGGCGTTTGAAAATCGCGTTCACCGCTATATTACGGCTGTCATGATGACGTTGACCGCTTCTTAGGAAACTAAAGCTTGCGTTTCCGATAGTGACGCTGGCATACGCAATGAGAATTTAAAATGACTCACTGTATCTACTCCGTGGTACGCGGGTCAGTGTCTTGGCACTAAATTGTACTCTATAGTGGACATTTAACACTTGTTGATCCTGGCTGTCAGTTTGTAAACGGAAGTGTATTATTGCTTGGAATTTGAGTTTGGAACGCGATTAGATTGGTAGATGTTTTGTCATAGAAATATGAAGAAAGTTGCGAACTTTTTGGTGTGTTGAAAAAATAGAATAGCTTTACTTTTTTGGTTTGTCTATCGCTTCCACTCTCATGACTCCCTGGTACATCTCACGCGTCCCTCGATCATACGGGTGCTCGAGAAAAATTTACGTCCCGTGTTAGCTAGCAAGCATGAGAGTAAAAATAAATGAACAAAACCATTAATCCCTGGTAGCTTTGCTTGTACAGGAAACACATAGAAAAAACCAGCCAAGTGCGAGTCGAACTCGCGCACCAAGGGTTCCGTACCATTATCTATAGTACGGAACCCTAAAAACGGCAAAAAAATCACGTTTGTTGTATGGGAGCCCCCTTAAATATTTATTTTATTCTGTTATTTATATTTGTTGTCATAGCGGCAACAGAAATACATCATCTGTGACAATTTCAACTGTCTAACTATCACGGTTCATGAGATACAGCCTGGTGACAGACGGACTGACGGACAGCGGAGCCTTAGTAATAGGGTCCGTTTTACCCTTTGGGTACGGAACCCTAAAAAAGGACTCGCAGTTTTGCGTGCAGTTCATCATTGGTCTGTGAATACTCAGTAAATTCCATGGATATAGTTCTATAAAAAATCCTTTCTAGATTCAGAGATATACAGTCCGAGGCATTACATTCGTGGTGGTACTTCGTGAACATCAATAAAACTAAAGAATTATGATTATTTTGGGTTTGTTATTGTCCCGACCTACCTCGACGAGATGCGTGGGAGTCGACCTTCAATCATAATATGCATATAGATACGGTTATCTTAGCTCGATACAATCAATCAAATTATTAATAAACAAACTCTCGATTAAAATTATTTTATATCAATCACACATTTTAATTATTAACTAGCTTTATCTATCAATATCTACTTATCGTAGGTTGGGACAAGATCTATCTACATACGCATCAGTTGAATCGCCCCCCGATTCGAGACCAAACGTCCGTCTGGTATACTCCCAGCGTCCCCCACCTGTCTGGCCCCACTGGGGGACGTTGGGAGAAAAAAGTGCCAACGTCCCCCACTCGTGACAACGTGCAGAAATTGAATATTTTACAGTAGAACTTTTTTTTCTGTTTTTAAGTGTCCATTATGATGATCACTGAACACGATTCTGCTGTCAGAATTGAAAATAGTTGCCGCGATTTTGAACTTTTTTGTTTTTTTTTGTTTCTTTGTTGTTCGATTGCTTTCAAAATCGATATCTGAGGATCCCTGTGATCACTAAACAAGAATCAGCTGTCAGAAATTAAAAAAAGTGGCCGCCATTTTGAACTTTTTTGTTACTGGACCGATTGCTTTCAAAATCGAACAACAAAGAAACAACAAAAAACAAAAAAGTTCAAAATCGCGGCAACTATTTTCGATTCTGACAGCAGAATCGTGTTCAGTGATCATCATAATGGACACTTAAAAACAGAAAAAAAAGTTCTCTTACTGTAAAATATTCAATTTCTGCACGTTGTCACGAGTGGGGGACGTTGGCACTTTTTTCTCCCAACGTCCCCCAGTGGGGCCAGACAGGTGGGGGACGCTGGGAGTAAACGATCCGTCTCGACTGTTAAAGATAAATTTATTTGCTTGGAACATGTTATATGATAGGTCTTAAACGAGCCTTTATGCAAATTTCAAAATAGTACAAAGTAATGTAAAAATTACTCCCGACTATTATCAGTATAATACTGAATATAAGACAGCAAAACAATGATTTGACTCTTTCCTGACTTTCTTAGACCATTTTCTCTGAAAAACCATATTAAATTTAACGAGACATGTTTAAATTTTAAAAAAATAACTAAAAATATTGTAATGTAAATTAATGAATCTTTCATTTGACGACCTCCGTGGCGCGGCGGGCGAAGATTCGCCTGCGACGCAGGAGGTTGTGGGTTCGATTCCCGCCTCGGAACAAATATTTGGACGATCTGCAGATATTTGTTCAGGGTGTTCTGGGTATTTTCTAAGTATAATAAAAAATATCTATCTATGTAATGTATTTGTATTAAGTATATCAGTTATCTAGTACCCATAACACAAGCTCTGCTTAGCTTGGGGCTAGATAATGTTGTGTGAAATGTCCAGCATTTATTTATTTATTTATATTTTGTGATCTTTTGCAATTAGTTTATTAATTGTTTGTTTCTCTACTTGAGGTGTTCACTTGGGGTGTGTGATCTTGTTTGTGGAGACTTGGTTCTAAACGACCCCGATTGCTCAGAGTAAGAACATTTGGATGTTCCATAAATGTTCCTTCTTGTATTGTTTTTTCCTGGACTTTCCCCCGATTTCACTGACTTTCCCTGACCACCTTAGGCTTCTCAGACTTTTTCCTATGATTCCCTGATTTAGCAGAAAGCAGGAACCCTGTTATCAGTTCGTAATTTCAGCCGAATCGAGTGGTTCCTTATCGGAGGCCGCACTTGATACAAACAAACAGACTTTCAGTACAAGCCGATTCTTATTGACATTGTTTAACAAAACGAGCCAATTGTTACAGTAAGGCCGAATCGAGTGCTCCCGTATCGAAGGCAGCACTTGAGACAAGCAGACTTTCAGAGTAAGCAGATTCTTAATGACATTGTTTAACAAAATGGACCAATTGTTATGTAAAGCCTATTAATAAAGATGATAGTACAAATCTTTGACGTCCAACACATTCGTCATTCTTTCGTTTCAATCGAGATCGTTGACTTATTGGTTCCTATAGGTCAATAAGTGACGAGATAACAATGTTATTGCAATTTATGACTCGAGATTCCGTTCGATTAATTATACCTACATCGCTAGACAAGTGGCCGACGACGATTAAACTTATCGTTTATTAGAATGTCACCGGTAACAGGCAAAAGAGCGCCTACGCTTACGCACGCGAACGAAACGCTTCTAATTTGGCTATATTTTCTTCAAACTCCATGAAACTTTGTACACATGATCAGGGGGCTTAGTACGAGTTTTGATAGTTTACGAAACTATATAAAGTTTCGTTTCAATCCAATACACTTAATGACAGCGTCCTTAGTTTTCTTCACGTTTTCTCTAGGGGGGCGCTGCAAGTACATAAGTGTATGGAAGGAAACGAAACTTCATAAAGTTTCGTAAGTTAGTAAACCTGTACTAAGTACCCATCAGTACACTAATATCTAGACGCTTCAGTTCTGATTACTAATTTCATCATGATATCAGTAAATTTCGTAAAAAGATTTTTTTTTATTAAAAAACTTATTTTCAGTTCTTAAATATGCAGTCAGTGCCGTTGCCGTGGTGTCCGGCCTTAGAATAGACCCCTGTCTCCTCCCGTGGATGTCGTAAAAGCCGATAAAAGGATTACACCAGGAATTGGGCAGCAGCATCCACCTGAGTACTCAACACCATACTGCGATCACAAAGCCTCCTGCGCCAAGTTTGATGATTATGGCAAATCCCCCGATTGTATTCTATGGGGGGTCTCGTTCAACCGTGGACGTATAACGGCTGATGATAACATAACACCCAACAGTCACATACGTAGTTCTGATCCCACACTAGGATTCCCTGTGTCGTGGGTATCAGGAACTACGAGTGACATGGTACCATAACACCCAGACCCGAAACAAATATTTGCAGATCATACAAACATTTTGTCTCGCAGCGGGAAACGAACCCACAACCTCTTGCATCTCGGCCGGCTACTCGCCCGCTTCGCCACAGAGGTCGTCAGGGTAGCCAGGACAAATCTTCTAGCAGCATTTGCCCAACAAGTCCGCTAGCTCTAAATTAGAAGCCCGAGGCATTGTCTCGGACGACTCTTGGTGAATAAATAAAAGTGTAGAACTGGATTCGCGACCGAAACGCCCTTAGTTTTTTAGAGGTCTAGCTTTTGTAACGGTACGACCATTTCATCAACAAATAACCCGAGTTCGAAAGGAGACGGGGTGCCCTTGGCAGAATGCGCGGCCACAGATATGATATCCTCTTTCAAAAGGGCTCTATCAATTCCTATTCATCATCAACATCAGCAGCTTTTATATGTCCACTGCTGGATGAGGCCTCCCGCATAAAATACAATGAGGGGAATGCTAATACGTTTGGGGGATTGTTGATCGCAGTAGTCTTGTTGAGTACTCTACTAGTACTATGTAGATTCTGCTGTCCATCCCCTGGGATTACATCGCAGTCGGCTTTTTCGACATCCACGGGAGGAAATGGAGGGGTCTAATAGGCCGGACACACCACGGCACGCATCTTATCATCGCAGCATAATAATTATCTCTAAAATCAAATCACTTTTAGCAACGAGCACGCTTTTTGGCTCATAACTTTTTTCTTCTATAGCCGATATTTTTGTTTTGATAATAAGAAATGATCAGCTAAAAGAGTTCTTTCTAATGAGTTATGTCACATCTCTCGCTGCGCTTTGGGCCAATTTACCCGTCCTTAGCCTAGCCTCCTTTATGTGTGCATGCAACCGCTTTTTACAGACAGCCGCCGTCTGGGAATCCACAACAAAGACCTGGCGAAATTCCGTTTTGCATTCCGCGGGTTCTGTGTGCGTCGAATGCTTGCCTTTGAATTTGAATTTGCACTGAATCGATTGAAATAAGCGCAAGATTCGAGCTTCAAAAAGTTCCCACGTTAGCTGAAAAAGCTTGGAGATTGTTGTACGCCAGAGATTTAAGACGTTGCACCTTTATTTCATGACGCAATAGCATTCAATGCGGCGGCGGGGCTTTGTTCTCGATGACCCACTTCCGACACCATAAACCTCCCCATCAGTTCTGCCAGTTTCGGGTTAAGACTCCGACTAAGTTTTGGTCTTTTTAGCAACATTGGCAATCGGCCCCGTTGCATTCTCTTGTTTTACGATCGACCCACGTTACGTGGATCACTTCAAAGCAGCTTCCAGTGAAAAGTGAGCTTTATCGCGCTGGGTAAGGATGCTAAAAAATTTTAATCTCTAAAATTTCGGCTGACTTTCGCACCTCTGTGTTTGACAAATGAAATTGAGCTGTCATGAGCTGACTTTAGTTTCAATATGGCTTGCATTTTTGCAACAGATTTTGGTCTTCGGAGTGAGACTCTGAACGTTATATTATTTCTTCGGACAGATCGTAAAAGAGCAGATTTTATTTCTTATTGTTCGCCTTTCGCGAAATCTAATTGAAGTTGAAGGTATCGGTTGCCCACCGGTATTTACGCGTTTTTAATTTAACTGTGAGTGGAACGTTGAATTATGACTTTCATGTATTGCGAAGGTTCGTCTCATTTTATTACCCGTTTAAACAGGAATTAATCCAAATGGCCGATTGTGTATATCACTTAGGCAGAGGCATCACTGATCAAATCAACCAATAGAAAAGCCAAAGTACGGTATGTTCTCAAGTGCAGTCAAAATAAATAATAATGATTTCTCTAGTATCCACGTACTATTATTACCAGGGTGTCATCAGCGTAGTAGAGTTTGTGTGATTGCGTGTGCCCATGAGAATGTTCTTTAACGTTGTTTATATCCTCTAGTATCCACGTACGAGAACACCAGGGAGTCATGAACATAAAATATTTATTTTTTATTTTTCGTCTTATCGTTGTTTATTTCTTCTAGTATCTCGTACGTTTATACCAGGGAGTCATGAGCATAGAACAGTTTGTGAAATTGCGTGTGACCGCAAGACATCCGGCGGACAATGCATGGCAGAGCGGATGCCGGCAACGTGATGATATTGCTTTGCGTGTCCGTCTGTGCGCGTGGCCATGTGTGAAGCACTTTTGCCTTCGATTACTACTTTCCTAGAAGAGACAAGTGAATAATGAAACAGAATATTCATTCTAAATGAAGTTAAAATGATTAAGAAAAAAATCTTCCGACTATGGTCATATTTTATGGACACAAAAAGCTGATCATATGAATTATTTTGAAATATAGGTTACAAGTTCCCTTTTCATGTGGGTGAGTATGTCAGCTAAGCTGTGAGAACCTTATTATTCCGACAAAATTAAGTTATGTAAGGGGCCGTATGGAGCAGTTAGTAACCACCATTCTTTTGAGCTTTCGTAATGCTGTGATGGAAAGGAAACCACAGTAATCTTTAATTTCCTTTGGTTTTGTGGGCATTTTGAGTGTTTTATAATTTTTCAAGTGCCCTTTAACATGACCAAGGAAACAATCGGTTTGAATGACGAAAATAAATAAATAAGCTGATTTTATAAGTTATCAAAACTTCTAACCACATCGCGGTGAGACTAGGAATGCATAATCACGAGGTGGTCATATGAGTATCGGATGAAGCGATCTATCAGAGGGTCGTTACCGCAGGCAGGACTCGTATGGGGAAGCCGTCTATGTGTGGGAGCGCATAGTGCAGAACTGGTTTGTCTATGTTTACCGAGACGTTCCGATGCACTTACTCGCTCTTTATGCTGCCCTAGTCATCGGGAAAATTAATCACGTATCTTTTGAAGTTGGTACAAGAAATGATTTTCATTCGAGTCGAGCTTAATTATATCATCAACCTCATACCTTCATGGTTTAAAATTACATGTAATTAGGATAAAAAATATCTTAAACGCTTCAATAACGTATTTTTATTGTTCATAAATAAAAAGTTTCGTAAAACATATTTTGTAAAAGAAAACCGCGCGTTGGTAATAAAGGCATTCAATAACATTCGCACAGAATTACGTTTGCCGGTGAAGGCTTTTAAAGATGTCGTTTTACTGAAACCTTTTGTTCAGTGGCAACACTGGTAATTTAAAAAGAAATAAATGGGTGCGTTCGTTTTATTGTACCGATACTCAATAAAGCTACATTCGGCATCACGCGATTCTGTTGTGTTCTTGTAAAATATATTTTGCAACAAATAATTTAAATTAAGAACGAAATTGAGTTGAATATAATGTACTTACATACTAGATTGTAAGAGTAGCTAAGTTGTGTGCTCGGGATAGTGAGGCTTGTATAGTCTGAATTCTATCATGTTGAAGTTCAACCGCCCGCAGACGAACGTCTGATGTCTCTAGCAAATCGCGATTTCGCTCTAATGAACTATGCTAATGATACTGAACCGATATTTAAAACTAGACTGGCAGCTGGCAGATAGGAAATGTATCGGCTGGCACCCATTTATTACACTCGACCTTCAACACTAAATAACGCATGATAGGTTAATTGCCAACAGATTAGCTTTTGGCAGTTTTTTTCCAAGCTCTAAGCTCTTTGTTTATGATTCATAATTACTATACGATGGATAGTCAATCAGCAAACCTGTCATTATGTTGTTCAAATAACTACTTATTTATATTCGCGGTACCGAGACAGAGTTAATTCGATACCTATGACGGATTTGTATCCCAATTTGGGTATTTATTTATCGATTGGAAAATTGACTGACACAAAAAATGGTCTTATTAGATTGCTATAATTCATCGAAGCGTTTCTCACAGATCACGGTGATAAAAAATTAGAATAATGGCGATGTAGTATTAAGATTAATGTTTTATTTTTTCGGTGGTTGATGTTTATGATACGTGGCGATTAGGACCTACATCAAACGGATCGCGTGACCTCTCGTGCATCCATGCAGCATGACGCAATGTGGGAATATATACCAACGGTTAACGCGATCAATCTATGCAAAAAATGATTGTGATATGTTGAAAAATAATATAATCATAGGTTAGGTTGAAGGATCTATTACATTTTTAGTGTACGGATAATTAAATTTAATCACACGTACCGTACAAGTTATTTATTGAGCTCAGTCAATAAATTATGTACAAGAACTGCCCGGTACTAAAAGATCATGAAAACGATTTCAACGCGCTCACCGCGTAGCAAGCGATTTGCGTTTAGTGTTTCAAAATTTCATTACAGTGTATGGTTTATGGTGTTATGATATTTATGGACAAGATGCATTTTCTAACTTATACTATTCGTTCGGAGCAAAGATATTTCCCAAATCCTTCCAGTTGTCTCTGTCCATGGCGGTCTAACACCACTCTTTCTTTACTTTTAGTTTATCAATTAAATTGATAATGTTTAATGTTTTTGCTTCCTTATTTCAAAGGATCAATTTGTGATGCATTCGCTAGCATCAGCATTAATTTAGATGTAACATTTTATATCGTACCTATGCAATTTAAAATGCATGCTACGTATATTATTATTATAGGATATTAAAATAATAGTATAATAACACGTCTGTGTTCGGTACCGCGAAATGCGATTTTTTCCGACGCTTCGAGTGCCGATGTTGCCATGACTTTTTGATATGTTCCCGTCCGATTTAACTATTTCAAGGACGATATGTCATGCTCGATTGTAAATGGGCTGCTTTATTTTTTGCTACAGGTCGTCTTTAGGTCACCGGAGTCACACATACGACGCTCCCATAAATTAATACAAAGACTCACTTATGTTCAAATCATAACATATTGCATCTCGTACCTACGGGTGATTTGTTAATGATAAAAAATTTGTTTCGCAAACAACATAAATTAGGCGAACATATTTAGAACAACCAATAAAACAAAAACTGATAAAAGGATCCGTTTTAAAATTTAATTAACTACTTATGATAATAAGTTTGGGTGTCGACCCGAAATGCACATTAAATTGTGACAAAACATCACAAAAAGTCTTCTCGAATGACGAAGACATTAAGTTATTTTGTAACAGGGTGCAATGTACTGGGAACTGACCGTTTGAGGTTGGCAACCCAGCGTCCAGTGGAGGGCGCAACGATATGCGCCGATCGTAATCGACCCGTGAACGATTATTCGGATTTGGAATTTGCCACCGGGCCACGTGACCATGAATGCGGAAATTTGAATTTCGAACGCGTCTTATTGATCTTCTAATGAAATTAGCATCCTTTGATTGTACTTTAATCGACTGCAAGCAAGTTTAAGTACAATGAACAATCATAATTTGTAAACGATATAAATAATTTGCTGTAAACTTATAATTGGTTCGGAGAGCAAATTGACATTTTACTTTCCGGGTTCGTTCGCCGTCCGCCCAGGTGGTTCGAGACCACCTCGACGACCGAACAAAAGTCACATATAAGTCACTTTGTTAAAAAGGCCACCGGCTTCGAGTATAGTCATCCATGCATGTTATTAAATCTGCGAAATATCACAATATCTGTCAATGGCGGTTACTTTGATCTATGACGTTGACGGGCCTTTACACGGTTCAGCAGACAAAGATCCTATGAAAAACATAGCCAAAAAACATGCTAAAATGTTTTGAGATTTTATCGGGCAATTAGATTAAATAAATATGATTTGTGTTCTAATAAGAGTTAATAAATTCCACTAAGATAAGTAATTATTAAATGGGATTTAAATTCACCAGCGCAACTAATTCATATAAGACTTTATGGGCTCTCCTTGTAAGCAGAACTAATTGAAACGAAGGACCATGCTCCGAATTTGTGACAATCTGTTGAATGATTAGATTAGCTAACAAAGGCGTCCTCATTTTAAATTCATAAATATATGCCTAACCAGCCGTGTCGTTATTAGTTTTTCGACTTAAAAGCGATAAAATCTAAATGAATCGTGAATCGCTTTGTCTGGACCGAAGTTGTGTGAAATAAATCGTGCGACGCAACTCGCCGGCCACTTCAAAAGCTCCGAGCTACTCTACAGTCCACCCATACCACCCAAATGTGACCTCTAAATCTAAAACACAATGCCTCACACGCGTCCGCGACATGAGCGGACTCGGGAAACGGGGAAGGTCAGCCCAGCCTGGCCGTCGAACGACCTGA
The DNA here is from genome assembly GCA_951392215.1 of Epirrita christyi. Lineage (NCBI taxonomy): Eukaryota > Metazoa > Arthropoda > Insecta > Lepidoptera > Geometridae > Epirrita > Epirrita christyi. Next base: position 2,112,607 of record OX595849.1, read on the forward strand.
TTTGTCCAATATCGTGAGATACTGCTGGAATATAGAATTAGCAGAATCCGATAGGTTTTCGTTAAAAAATGTTGTCGGCATTCAAATGACTGTTTCGGACATAGGACATACTTCAAATATCGTATTAGTTATTTATTGCTTTTGTTTTTGGAACGAAACATTTGAAACGGTTGCAAATTAAAGATAATTAAAAACTTGATTATTATAAATGTCGTCGGTATTGTTTTTTTTTTTCTTTGAATATAAATTTCGGTAACATTTTAATTAAGATTTACGATGGTATTTTTCGAATAGAATATGTAATGGATGAATTGTTTGTTTTGTATCGATTAGGAAGCATACATTTTCTGTGGGAATGGACCCGGTTCACGGTCGGGTGCGGCCGCGTCAGCTGGCGCGGGCGATTCCCCTGGGCTCGCACCTCGCCCAGTTACCCCTAATTACGGCGAGTGTGTTTCTGTGTCAACACTCCACTAAAAAAACAGACGACGCCACGTACGATTCCTAATTCAAAACGGATTTTAGCGTTTCAAACGCTAAGGCCCATATTCCAGAAACTAATCAAGCGTGAATCGAGACTCGATCATAGATTTGGTGACAGTTTTTCATTGAAATCGGTCAAAAAATCTATGCTTGAGTCTCGATTAAGTTTGAGCTTAGTTCTAGAATACAGGCCTAAATGGAATTTTAAAATCAGAATCGATAACGATTTGAAGTCCCATGAGGTTCTTTTTGGAATTTATTTTGTTAAGTCCATAAGCAGATTAGATAGTAGGTATCTTGATCAGCCAGTAGTCATCCACTGCTGGAGGTCTCTCCCGTAGCATGTATAGCGTACAACCCGTTGCGTGCAATGGGGGGATTTGCCATAATCACCACGCTTGGCAGGTGGATTGGTGATCGCAGTACTGCCACCTCCTGACGTAATCCCTTAGTCACCTTTTACGATATCCACAGGATAGTAGGTTTTAAATGACGTCCATATCGATACATGATGAATTCGGGTTTATATTTGACCCGGCCACGTCGATCAAGAATAGATCACATCGCGTAACTTTCGATCACTTTCATTAATCCTAAGACATTGGAAGGCGTTCGACTTATAACAATATGGCGGAGAACAAAGGTCCATTCGAGCGATTTCAGAGCAAAAACAAGATCGGTTAAATGTTGGAAATAAAGGAGAAAAAAAGGCCAATTTCCAAGAAGCGTTGACCGCGTTGCCAATTATAATAAGATTGTTGTTCAATACAGCCGCCGGAAAGGTTAGCAATTTAGCATATTTAGCCGTGGACAAGAAATAAATCTCGATTATCAATTTTACTTTCGAAAATTTAAAACGGAAATGAAACATTAAGTTTTATAAAATGGTTATTTTGGAAGGAAAATGGTAATTTTCTTGTCAGAGTGGCGTGCAACTTCATCTGATGGAGTAGCCGGTAGCGACTGAAAATCGCCATTGGCCTTTCTGAACATCACTATGATTGGATTTCTAAAGTGTTGTCAACCCTACATTTTATAATACCTCGAAAACATTTTGAATTTAGAATTCAACCCATCGAATTCTGGATAATAGTTTTAAAAACAATTGAAGCGAGATCGATTTACTTGATGCGTCACATCCCTGGACCCTGTTCGAGGAATATTATTCAGGAATGCCGCCCCACAGCTCTCGCTTTCCGAATACATCGCTGTCTCACGTTACAATCGTGTTTAATTCGATTACTTAAAACAATATTTCAAATTCGATTCTCAAACAACGTTCCGAATTCAAATTCCATGAGACGGTGTCGATGGTCGCGTGACCAGTTCGCAAAATGATCTATGGAATGTGTTAAATCGAGCAATCAGTACATCAGTGGAGACATTTTTCAATTATCTTCAAAGTTCCAGTTGAAATTACAGTAGGTAGATATTCAAGTCGCACGCTCCATCTGGCCTGAAGGAGTCTTCGATGGAGATAAAGCACTCCATGCCCCGGGTGTCAATGATTGCTATGTAAATGACTTTAAAGAGACTCTTGTGTATGTAATCGGTCTGGTAATTACGCTTCTCAAGAAACAAGATTTCGTTTAATCTTTTCGCTACTTCAAAAGCTCGAAAGATTGAAACTTTTTGTAGGCGAAAGTCGTTCTCAGAAAGGATTCTAAATGGAGTAGGGACTATCTTTTGTTCCATCGATGCTAACAGTGGGTTGTTTATTATTTTTAAATCGTAGTGGTGGAAAAAACCCTTGGCAACGGCAGGTGCTAGCAGCGGATGTAGAATGGCTTTTCGTAAGAAATTAAGAGTTGTTTCATTACAAATGCCAATATCCATTTTTTTGTCCCATTCTTGATACAAATTAAACTGTTCTGTACAATAATTTACTCTTGCTATCGTCTCGTTCGGTGTGACTAAACTGTGCGCATGACCGTAAACTTGAGTATTTTTCCCAGTCCTGTCTCCAACCCTTTATTTTGAACCTTATTTAAACCGCATTACATTCTATTTATAAAACAACTGTCGATAATTATGTACGTCGAATCGAAAGCCGAATCGACGAAAACAAAACAAAATTGCATTTCCGGGGCGCAGCGCCGCCCGGCAGATGGCGCTCTTCCGCCAGCTGCCTCTCACCGCTGGCGGAACGGAGCGAACGCTTCCAGCGAAACCGCTTTTCGAACAAAACTAGTTAAACAAAACTCTATAAACACTGTCATTGCGAACCCAAGGTAAACCTAGAAGCCAGATCGACAGGACATCTTTCGAGCTTCGAGCCTATATGAGCAATCTTTAATTACGCCGCGACAGGTGGCATATGCAAGCCTGCATAAAAAACTCACAATAATTAACGACGCGAAATAATGTACCGGCATGCGAGACGAAAATCTAAAGGTTCCACACGCATCGGAACACGACACCGGTATTGAACGTATTTTTCATGAGGGAAATATCGGCTTACACCACGCCACCCACTACGCATTTAAAACGAGAGCTCCACCCGGTTATGCGAACCTGGTAAGTATAGGTACCATGGGCATAGCCAGGGGGGTTTGGGGGTTCAAACCCACCCCCCGAAATATTAAAAATGTTAACAAAATGTGATACTTTTTGAGGAAACACCAGTGTGGTGAATATGTTTTTTTTCACATGAATATTAATGTTATTTCGTGTAAGTACATTTACCCCCCACGAAACTAAAAGCTGGCTACACCCGTGATAGGTACTTAAAATGTTTCACACCCAGCATTCAGCAGGTTATATTTTTGTTTAATTATATTTTTATTCTCGTACACAGTCTGCCGTGGTGGTCTACCTATAAGAATAGGACCCCAACTCCTCCCGTGGATGTCGTTAAAGGCGACTAAGGGATTGCGCCAAGGGGATGGACAGCAGCATCCATTTCAGTACTTAACACCAATACCAATGTGCCTGCCTACTTTGGTGATTATGATTAATCCCCCCTATTCTCCCCTATTGCCATCTACCGGCTGATGATGACACCGACTGCAGTTTGCACCTAGTATAATAATTTCAACAAAAGTATGCTGTAGAAACGCAAACCCTTTTTTAACAAAGTCAAAGTCAAAAAGAACTTTATTCATTGAAATCACAAGGATCATTTTGAATCGTCTTATATAAAATTAAATTACTCCTGTTCCAACGCGACCAAGCCTAGAAGAATCAGGCAACAAACTCGGCTTGGCTTACATAAATGGTCCGTCTTACCACTAGGTGAGAAGCGCCTGTGTAAGACGGTGTGGTGCCTCGGAGCAAGGAGTTGCTGATACATAGTAAATGAGAACTTAAAAACCTTAGGAAGGTAGTCAAAAGTAAATAAACATCAGCAAAAATATGCAAGACAGCACACGCTACGCTTGTTATACTTATAAATAATAATCTAATACAAACATGTAAATAGGTAAGTACAGATATTGCAAATTTCCATTTTTGCAGTCGAGGGGCAGAGCGACATCAGGCCACGCGGCTTTATCATTAATATAGTCATCAAGAGTGTAATACGCTTTCTTAATTAGATTCATCTTTATGTAGGATTCAAATCTTCGAATAGGAAGTTTAAATGCACCTTCTGGAAGTTTATTATAGAACCGTACAGAATTCCCCATAAAAGACCCACTTACTTTCTTTAATCGAAATTTTGGTATATTTAGTTTGTGTTTATTTCTCGTGTTAATACCATGCACGTCACTTTTTATCATAAAACTATCCAAGTGTTTATGTGTATGTAATAATAACAGACTTCAAAAAAAGGAGGAAGTTCTCAATTCGACCCGTATGTTTTTTTTATTCGTAGTATTTATATTCTAGTAGGAACAAAATGCGAAATTAGTAATCTAAACAAGCAGTAGTAAGGTACATTAAAATGACGATAGGTTGAAATGTAGGGTACACGGCAACATGGGTACTTGACAGCCAAATCACATTATTAAGTAAAACTGTGGCCAAGTCTAGCATCAATCTTATGACGTTTAATAGCTTCTAATGAATTGGTATTATATTCGTCAGACAATAACTCTAATCTGATTATTAAAATGGGTTCTTTTTCCCCATGACAAAGCGTGCGCGAACTCGAAAATAATGAACTTGCATCCACATAAATCCGTCTTAAAAACGATCTCAACTCGTATTTAATTTATCGTCTGATTAGCAGCAGGTAGAGAGAATAACAGGTAGTCTCGAAACCGTGACTTAGGCAGGTTGGTCCTTTTTTGGGAATTTCTAATGGTACAGTTATCCGACAACACCAGGCTCGCATAATTTTAAGAAGTTGAGCTTTTGTTGCAAGTGTTAAAAGAATTATTCTGGAGATAGCATTCAAAACGGAATTATATCGGCTTTGACTGTTGGAACAATGCGTAGGTATCTATTGTTAGGTTATCTATTGTGTAAAACTATAGTATCTTATTTTTCTAACAAGTTTTTCAATAATATATAAGTCATTCAATAGCTTAGCAACAATTCCCGATTACATTAGTATTATTTTCGAGGTTTATTACATAGATATGCGGTCTTATATAGTCTTACTACGTATAATAGTTTTTATCTAAAATCAATCAGATTATGCATGTAAATAAATGCCTAGAACAAGGCAGGCAAGTTTTATGTCAAAACTCAAATGATTAAATATGTCAAAAATCTCATAGGATTAGGAACGCAAGTCAAATCAACTAAATTAAAATTAGAAAGTAAATTATATGTCAAAAAAAAACGAATACGGAAGCAGGTTAAGCAGGAAGTCAAATTAACTAAGCTAAGTCTAAGTATGTACAGGTCATCATCGTTATCAACCTGTAGAAGTGCACTGCTGGATAACAAAGGTTTTTTTTTATCTTATCTTATCTTGATGAAACAATGTCAAACGGTAATCAATCACAAAATAGGTATAATAGAAAGAGATACCGCCCACCAAAATGTATGAAAGCTACCGATCAAAATGATTCCAGAACCCCAAAATCTGCCGAGGACATTCGCAGATAAAGTTTATTTCCTTTTGTAATGCAGACGTTTATAAGTTTCCGTTTAAGTCGATAGTTAGACGAGCGATAACCTCTACGTCCTACGTACTGTCATTTATTCTGCGGCGCCGGTAATAAATGCAGTAACTCACACAATGTGATTCATAGGAAGTCTCATGCGTACCAGTGAACAGATGTAAAGAGTGTTACGCACATTTTGTATCGCAAATAATTTAAATGAAGATTGTATGCATAGTCAAAATATTCCAAAATCGACAATGAGGGAAATACCAAAATATTAATACATGAAAACACACAACAGACAAATTGTAGAATAAAATATACTTACAAAAAAAAAATACTGAAAATACTTTATTTGATAATAAAAATTAAAAAAATCTTAACATGTTAATTAAAAGTACCTAGAAAGGACGGTCTTATTGTATTTTTTTTTATACTACTACGTAAGCAAACAAGCATACGGCCCACCTGATGGAAAGCGGTTACCGTAGCCTATGGACGCCTGCAACACCAGAGGCATCATAATTTCAGGACGGAAATAAAGTGAATGCTGTGATTTTGCAAGACGGTTTTCGGTATTTGGACGACGCAGTAAAGGAAGGCGATGGATAATGTAATTTATAAATGGAAGTCGGTGGATGGAGGTAGCTCGAAACCGTTGGCATTGGGGAAGGCCTAAGTCCAGCAGTGGACATTTAACAGGCTGATGATTATAATGAGTGGTTTTCGTGGTAAATAGTAATGGCCATGCAAGGATCGGCATCTGTCACTAGAGCGAAGAGTGAGCGTGAAGTTTACCAGAGAGCCTACAAATGATCCTACACGGATTTTTGTATAAAAATGGAGGTTCTCATGGTTCGGTGTTTGCATACAAAAATCCGTGTAGTGTACTCAACACGTATAGTTACCGTCAGGGTTGATAAAAATCATAATTGTTTTGTTTCTGACAGTATTTTTGGTTTTTTCTAAATTTCTTATAAAAGTCTCAGTTGGACAGCCTGGATGATGAACATGGTCAACTTAAGGCTATCTTTTCGCAGCTTTTCACAGCTGTAGCTTCCTCTGAATCAGTAGAAAGTATTTTTTCTACATTTGGGCCGGTCCAATAAAAACTTCGAAACAGGTTGGGAAATGAAAAAGTGGCGAAAGTGGTGTTTCTTTTCAAATACTTTAATAATAAATAATTAATTGTATTAGTGTTAAGTGAATCAAAACTCCACACTTTAGTAAATATTTTTCTTTTCTGGTTTCATAACATTGTAATTTTAAATAAACGATTTTTTATGGAAAAAGTCAAGTTTGATATTTAAATCACTGATTTTAATAAAAAAAACAATTGGTTTAAATCAACCCTGGTTACCGTATAGTTTGCTTGTTACATTTGTAGACTAGGCCCTCAACTTCCAACCGACCTGCTGACCGTTGCATTTACACTGCCAACGGAAAGCGCAGCTGTCAAACGCCCTCTAATGAACGCGATTGAAACGTGACGCAAACTCGATTGAATAACGACGCAAACTCGAGTCGAGAGCGAGAAACGCGTCCGCGACTCGATTACAAAGCATACTCGTGTTAATAGAAGATTAGATTATTCTACTCATAAAACAAAAACATGACACAACTTGGACTTGTTGGGCAATTGTCGTTGGTATAACATTTTTGCTGGATGCTGGCTTATTTAGGAGTGTGTTATTACTGGAAGAAAGGGTTAGCCGTGTTGGTCATGGAAAGCAATGGCGGCGATGAGCTCACCACTTGTATGTCTATATTCCTGCGACTGTGCAAGCCACGGTGAAAAAAATAAACCCTTTGACCCCTTCGGGGATTAAGGCGTGTTTTAGTATGTACTTGATAAAAAAACAGGTAAATAGTAATTTTTAAAGATGTTACAAATTATTTTTAACGAGGCTTGTCATCACCATCATTGTCATTAACAACCTTTAGACGTCCACTGCTGGAAGGTCTCGACCTTCCCCATAAAATACAACGGATAAATACAATAGACATAATATAGCAATATTCGTGTTGAGTACTCAGGTGAATGCTGCTACCAACTTCGGTGTAATCCCTTAGTCGGGTTTTACGACATCCACGAGAGGAGATGGAGGGGGCCGGGCACACCGCAGCACGAGTGCAGAAATTTTACGAGACTAGGAAGCCTTTATTTACATAAGTACTTACTTAAATACATATAAACACCAAATCATAACATTTTAAAGGGGTTATTCAAATAAGGCAAGGTATTCATGAGCTTCTTTCAATTCGACATTTCGAATTCATACCTACGTGCATGCTGTATGTTGCACCTGCTTTGCTATTTACGATCTGACGACATTTTTGATACCGAAGATATAAGTTTTTTTAATTAACCATAATTATATAAGTTAATTTTTGGGAAAAAAAAACAAAAACTGACTTCTTTCAAAACGCGCTGAATTAATTTCGATAACATTGAAACAAGCCTCTTCGAGACACATTCAATGCTTTCACCATCAATCACACAAGACCCCTTTCAAGGACACCATTATCTTAATCTTGTCCCTGTCCTAACTCCTACCGCAAGGTGCCTAAGAAAGAACTAGGAAGACGTTGTATGAACATTAACGAAATAATCATAAATGATGTTTGTATATAAAAGAAAGAAATAAAGCAAAAACATTTATTTATGCCAATAAATGCAGATAACAAGAAATGACACGAAAAAAACAAGGGACACACACACAAACAGAAATTAACAAAGATTATTAAAACTACGTTGGTACTATACTAGGAGATAAGCATACAAATCTACTAATCCTATGAATGTAAAATTTTGTGAGGATGGATGGTAATACTACAGCTAAGATCAGAATAATTTATAGGCTACAATTTATAACAGAGGTTCGACGCGGGCAGGTAAACAATATCGATAGGTAGATGTGAACTGGTATTGAAAGACTGGCTAAGATATCCCGTAAATATTCACGAGAAAAATACCACTGTGACTATTAGCTAGGGTGACTTTTTCGTTGTTAAACTGGAACCCCAAGTTCCCTTTCTATACGTTAACTAGTCTGAACAAGAGTTTCTAAAGGTAGGCACTTATTGTAGGTAAGTCAAGGGAAAGACGGTTGGGGACGGTTGGCAGGTGAGCAGACGCGTTACAACCACTTCGACGACGGTTAACAGATGGTGCTTAAAGTAATACTTAACATTTTATTGAACTGTAATTGAGATTAAAGCATCGGTTGTTTGACCGTTAAAGGATTTTAAGATGGTGTAAAACAAAAATATTCAGCTTAATAAAAACATGAATGAAATTCCGGACATTATTTTGAAATTTCAGTGTCGCGGCGGGCCAGTAACGAGCTGAGATGCGAGAGGTTGCGGGTTCGATTCCCGCTGCGGGACAAATGTTTGTATGATCTGCTAATATTAGTTCCGAGTCTGTGTGTTGTGGTACCCATGATACTCGTAGTTCCTGATACAAACGACACAGGGAATCCTAGTGTTAGATCAGGACTATGTCGGTATGTGACTGTTGGATAAATGACACCCAACCAGTCACAGTCATTATTTATATTACATTATTATTTTATTAATTTCACTGGCACCCATCCTTTCAAACCGTAACGCAGCAATGCGTTTCTGCAATAATAGTTATGGTGGTAGTACGTTTTCGGACGAACTCTTCGGCAAGGAGCTCTTCTAGCAATATGCTTACTAGGTCGATGCGTATTACAAATGTGTCGTTTGGCAACACGTGTTGTTGCCGCATGTCAGAGGTAGATCAGAAGAATTCTTCATGGCGACAGCGCTTCGCACATCTGCGTAGCCCACATTAACATCATATCCTGTCATTAAACCCTCACAAAAACAAACTCTTGATTTTTTTTCCCCACAATAATGTAGTCCGCGAGTTGCGACAGATAAATCTTCTAGAAATTGCTATGGCTCACTCCAGAGTAGTTACGTAGGCATAATAAAACTCATCTTTGGAATTACCGCTTATTACCAGCCTGGATGAGGAATAAATCGAAATGGGAGTGAGTCTAATTCGCGGCGCCGGGTGACAGCCCGAGATGGATTGTTGTCAACATTAGTGCGGGATCATATCGACTTGTGTTGTATAGAGTAACAAATGTAAGCACAGAACAGAAACGACGTAACTCCTATCTCGATTGAACTGAATCAGCATCAGCGAGATCAGAATAAGACCTCATTTCACAATGCTGTCATCGAAGCGATAGCTCCATACATTCTCGACAGCAAACGCTCTCATCCAGAAGTACATGTCGCGAAACGTTTGACATTCTATATGAAGCTCAAAGACGAAACGGCTCAAGGTCCACAATTAAATGGCGAGCAGTTTTCGCTCCGGATTACTGGTTGTTCGTGCTGCGGCGGCAATTAGGAAGTCGTTCATTACGGTCCCTATGTTTTGCAGACGTGGGGGTGCTGTTGTATAGCGTCGCATCTTTCACCGACCGGCTATGATTGGAAATTATTACAGAACGCTTCACTTAAAAGCTAAGCGTTGAAGTCAAACAAAAAGTAGTAGCGTTTAAGAATGCTGTTACGACGTGCGCAATACAAACAGGAGCGAGTGCCTTCTCTTCCCGGGGCGATGGCGCCACGGCGAGCGACAAGGACGGAGAAGATTATGCACCTTAAAATAACCCTCAAATTCGTCGTGAAGACGTGGCCGGGACTCGTACGACTTAGGATCTAATTTCCGAAGCGCGATAAGGATGCAAGATGCGGTTGCGGCGTCTCAGAATGCATCTGTCAAGGCGCACAAAAAACGAGACCCTGGAATTTCGGGACGTCTCGGCGCGGGACATGTGCTCGTTTATTTTTTACCGCCAGAGTAGTTTCATTCAAAAATTTACAACGAATAGGAGATTTGTGTAATCTTGTTACCGTAGCGGCTGGATTTAAGCTCAATTTAGCGATCGTTAAAACACTTTAGATTCTATGTTGACTTTTATTTAAGTCCGGATCTCAACTGAGCTTTTATGATTTGATCAGCGTGAAGTCAACGAAGCGATAAGCTAGACTAGTGGCAGTGGTTAGATAGAGCGTTTGTTTACGTTGTACGCACTTGTAACAGCCGTGGGAAATAGCATAAGTCAGTGGCTATCGGTTTCGCTTTTAGCTGTTACCGCTGCATCGAGAGAGCGCGGCGGGTCGCTTCCACCAGGCGAGCAGCAGGAGCAGGCCTTGACCCTGAGTACGGTGGCGTCGACCGGAACGCACGCCAAGCCGGTGCGAATCTCGCTCGTTTCGTTCACGTCCACTTGCGCGAGGTTCTGCGATCCTGGTGCATTCCGCTCACACGTGTGCAATTCCAGATTGTTTTCTCTTTCGTTTTATGTACGAAAATTGCTACGATTACGCATAATGGGTTCCTTAATTTCCTTATAGGCTATTTTTATCGTCAATACAACGAGACAAGTCAATGTGGTTTAAAATCGGATAGTGTAGCCGTCCCAAAACCAGAAACGAAACATTGAAAACGGAGAGTTATTGTTGGTAGTTGGTAGTCATGGCATCAGAGGGTTGGCAGTCATTGATGTGGAACCGGTTGTTCAAACCGGCTTGATCGACGGGGATGAATTACCGAAACGCTGAGAACTTGTAACAGTCGGGACCGGAGCATAGTTGGGATGCCGTCATGGAAATGAGCTTGTTCTATTAATATATCTACAGTTATGTAGATTTAAGGTACGCTTGAAAACTAAGCGTAGATTATTCTGTTATTTAACAAAACTTATGACGAACATATTATAAGACGAAACAAGTAAAAGTTTGGATGACATCATTATGTATAATCTAATTAAAATTGACATAATCACCAATAACAGAAACCAACTTAAAAAAACGATTCACCATTTGATTATTTGTGAAACTAGACAGATAAACAATAAATAAATAAATGCTGGACATATCACACAACATTATTTAGCCCCTAGCTAAGCAGAGCTTGTGTTATGGGTACTAGATAACTGATATATACATAATACAATGCATTACATAGATAGATATTTTTTACACAATGGTGGAAGATTTAAGTCGACTGACCTATAAAGATCTATTAGTAACCAATTTTTTATAAAAATAATAGTTTTAAACAGATCCCTTGGTCACAGGACCTATCAGTAACTAAATTTTAAGCATAAGTACAAGGGATCTAACCATAGGATCTATCAGCTACTCAAAATCACCAGATACTTATTTATGACTTGAAATCTTAATCTGTAATTGAATTCAACCTGTCGGCGAATAACATTACAATACATCGATATCAGATGCAAAAACAGTGTGGCACGTCACTACAAATCAAAACAACAAACAGGCCGACAGGATCGGACAATCATCGACAAGTTTTATCGACTGTCGATAAACGTAGGGTTGACAAGAAAGGTAAACATTCTTATCTCGGTATATTTCTGATAGAATTTTCGTCATTCATCAGTTTATTGATATCGTCCATTATTTTGGATCTACAAGGAAAATAAAATAGAGCTTAGAGCAAATCTCAGCTTGCCCCTCCCCCCTCCTTTTCAAATTGCCGTATGCAGTGGAATAAATAAAATTATTTAACTAAGTAAAATAACAAACCAGGGTCTACTCAAAATTAAGAGCTGGACTATAAAACCAGACAATTTAACCAAAATTCCAATTCCGTGGTGTGTCTGGCCTTACAACAGACCCCTCCGTCTACTTCCGTGAATGTCGCGAAAGCCGACTAACAGATTATACCAGGAGATGAGCAGCAGCATCTACCAGATTACTTAACACCAAACTGCGATCACCAATCCGCCTGACAAGCGTGGTGATTATGGCAAATCACCCCATTGTATTGAGGCTTCGGCTGGTGATGACTGTGAAGTTTCATCAAAATCTGTTCAGTAGTTTTTGCGTGAAAGAGTAACAAACATCCATCCATCCATCTATCTTCACAAACATTTACATTTTTTTTTTTATATATTAATGTGATTAGTGGAATGTAGGATGACAGCTTTGACAGCTATAAAAGTGTTCTTTACACCTATCCTCTTTTTTTTTATTTAATTAAATGACGGATCTGGCATTTGACCCAAATTATAACCCTAGCCCATAACTAACTGGTTTGGAAGCTCGTCCAGAGGACTAAATCATTGTTAATTATTAAGTACTAACCTAGTTTTTAGGTTGCGTTTTACTAACAAATTGGACTCCGTTGTCTTGATAAATAAATTATTATTATTATTATTATTATAACAAATGTAATACCTCTGTCATGTGTGACCTCTTAGGTCACGCGTCCACCTAGGACGCGCCCTACGTGGCTATCTCTTACTATATTGGTTTGAATTATGTTTTTGTAGTTTAATTATTGATCGAAAGTTTGTCTGAAGACCGGACGTCTCTCAGCCCTACACACCGGACGTGACGTCACCGGTTGTGCGTAAACGAGAGAATTTTAAACAACCTCCTTTTAGCGTATTGCGTCTCACTCAACAGATGTCATCATGTCAAACAAAGACAACTCAACTCTCAAGGCCCTTATAGCAAAAGCCATAAGGTCGAATTCGGAAACTTTTTTGATTCCCCGCTTAATATTCAGATCATTGAAAGTGCGTTGTTAAAAGGTCGTAACTGGGTTTTGACAAGAATTTACAATATCGGTAGACTTACGAGCAACGCAACAGTCGACGTCAGTGACGCGCGATACGCTATCCTCGCGTGGTTATTATTATTGATCACAGTCACCAGTTCTCTGTATTTAGAAAAGGCGACATAAATGTTTTATTAAAGTAGCTATTTAAAATTGAAAAAACACCTAATTACCACTATTTTCCGTCACTTTTGCTGACGTTTCGAGACCCCACCACGAAAGTTTCAATTCTATAAAGTAGTTATTCCTAAAGATTCACCGATTTAGAGGATACAGAAGACTTTATTCCTTGCCGTGTACAAGACACAATAATAAGCCACATTAGAGACGTAAGACTTGAGCTTGACATCGTATAGTGTTCACAGAGAATAAGCACTAGCATGGAATAAACCCGCGCTATCGCAGACACAATATCGCGCGTCTGTAACATCGACTATCACGTAGCTCGGAAGTCTACCATACCAATAGTTTTATAGAAATGGACACAATAGATTTGGATTCTTGGAATCGGTATTTTTAGATCCTTTTGTGAATGAAAAGTATTTTTGCATGAATGAGTTTTGCAAAATACAACATAAAAGCCCCGTCTAAACTAAAATTATATAAAATTTATTTATTATTTTGCATTTATTTTGGTTCTTAGTGTAAAAGTTATGACGCTATGAGAGTAAAACGAACGGACTGACTGAACGATCTTATAACTGAAAAGTTTCCTAGTTGGACTACCGATCCCTAAAAAGAACAATTCGTTGAGAAGTATAACAAACCTCCTTTTTTGAAGTCAGTTAAAAACCAAATTATACAGGCTGATTCACTGACCTAAGACCAATGTCTGATATTTTAGCATTAATCAACAGATTCCTAATAGAAAACTATATATATAGGTAGGTACCTTTTTTACAACCAGTTGTTTTGTTACCTGACTAAAATAAACTTTAGAAGAAGATAAGCTTTTATGATATTTCTACCTCGCAAATCCTGGATGAATAACAAGCCCATAATAAGCCTCATTCAATTTACCCTACGAAAAAAAATACACAGGTAATAAGAATTTACAGGTAAGTACTGTTCGCAAAAAAAGGTTCAATAGACTGCACTAAATAAAGACCCTTTTGAAGGACGAGAAAAGCTTAGTCTCTCTGTCTATGGTATTGAATTACTATGCTTTTGTATGTTATTGTATTGAAAGTAAACGAAGTAATAATACTGAACTTATGTTTTCTTGGAACGATTTCATGGTAGGGTACAAACTACCACCTACCGTTGTTGTGTATTTCCTACATTTAGTTTGGGGATGTTATTGTATAATATGTAAATAAATAAATGCTGGACATTTCACACAAAATTATCTAGCCCCAAGCTAAGCAGAGCTTGTGTTAAGTGTACTAGATAACTGATATACGTAATAAAATACATTAAATAGATAGATATTGTTTATTATACATAGAAAATACCCAGAACACCCTGAACAAATATCTGCAGATTGTACAAATATTTGTTCCGAGGCGGGAATCGAACCCGTAACCTCCTGCGTCGCAGGCAAACCTTCGCCCGCCGCGCCACAGAGGTCGTCAATATGTATTGTATTTTTGTACATATATTAGATAGTAGGTAGTCAACAAGTGAAACTACTTCAACATACTTTTTAGTCTGTCTAACTAATTCAGATTTAAATAAAACTTGTTAAAGTGATAGATTATGACCTGTATCGACATAATAAGCTACTTTTCCGTGTACCATGCGAGTAAAGCCGCAGGCGAATGCTAGTTTTTAATACAAAGCGCTTTTTATGTAAATTGCATGAGTCTGATGGCTTGACAAAGCAATGGGAATAAAACAACACGACGATATACTATCAAAGGAAGTCAGTTACTTTATCCAATCATTACAAGTTAATAAATAAAGCTATCACAACATTAAAACATCGGAAAGCCAAGGAAACAGACCGAAACGGCCTAAATATAACAACAATACGAGAGACTTGCGGCACCACCTTGTCGCTGCAAGGATCGGTTTGTTGTCGTCAGCTTGGCTGAGGGAATGCGCGCTCGGTAGTTTGACATGGTTGCAAGGGGCAGCTGTGCTTTTTTGCTCTCATTTTACCAGTTGCCCTGCCTGGAAATGCAAGGGACTGTGTATATGTATAAAGATGTATACTGTATAGTTGAAGTATTGTTTTGTTCGCTGGCTATGGGAATGGTTTTGAGTTAAACAGGTCGTTGGAATTACCAAAGCACTGTGCTGTAGTATTCTGGTTGAAAGCTGGTTTATAGTGTAAGTACCTAGCTACTTCAGCCATACTCATTATGTCTATTAATGTGAATTAAGAATTATCGCGCAAATATTGGTATAATGCAACGGTATCGGTAGTTCAAATCGGTAATGTTGTGTTGGAACTTTTGATCTAGTAAGCAATAGGTTCCTTAACCCCTAAAACTGCCAATGGTATAGGTATTAGTGGCTCCATAATATAAACGATGATATACATAACCATGTCAATTCTATATAAATAACCATTAAACTTCTTTTAAAAAAAGCTGGAAAAAACAAAACAGGTCGAAAGTCTTGCTAAAAACTATCATGATACATTTACCTTTCTAACGCTTTCTAAATAATTACTAAAAAAAACCTCGTGTACGAAGCAATGAGACATGTTATGTTATGTTATTTATACTGTATATTTATTTTTGAAATCAATAAAGGCACCTAAACGAATTATAATAAGTTTGTAATACGAACTGCTTTGCTTAAATATTGTGCTTTTGCTAATGAAACTTAGAATCTATTCACTTTATTTAATTTTCTAGACCGTTAACGGCAGATGATTAGTTATAAGTGTCTTTTTTCTTTAAATTTAATTTAAATCGGTAATTATATTACAAATATGTCTTTTACTGGTTTAAAATTGCAACTGTCAAAAAGGAGTTCCAAGCGTGTCCTTCAATGAATTTTACAGTGTTACTTTGGTTCAGGTACATTCGTAGCTTAAATCATAATTTATGAGAAACTATCAATTAAAACATGTGTGTTAGGCCTTCTAGTTTTAGAAAAATCTGTTTTCGTTGTCTCAAGAAGTGTTGATGAGCTTGTGATAAGCAAAAAAATAATAATTTCGCGCCACTTACGAAACGCTCTACCTTAAGCATGGAATGTGGACATTTTTGTTTTTTTCAAGCTACTCTAATGTCCCACAGGACTTCATGAACTGCATTAGAGTAGTTTCTAAAACTTTTTCACCTTCATCAAATGAATTGCAAGATGCTATCATAGATAATCGATTCTCTTCAGAGCCGAAAAGAATTAGACCCAGAAAAGGTCTACCGCGAACTTCTTTGTCGGTACTTTTTTGCCCTTGGGAGAAAAAACCATCCCTAGGGTATTATTTTTTGCCGAAGGTACCTTTTAATTAGAGCGTCGGATAGTTCTGAGACCTTCCATTTGGAAGTTTTCGTATCAGTAAGAGATCAAGTTTGTTTCGATATAATGGAAACGAAATACATTCAACGGAAGGACCATATTAGACTTGGGTCTGTAGATTTTGTTTTTAAAAATTGTAGAAATTTTATAATTAATTACCATTATGATTTATATGTTATGACTGATGGTAATACAATAATTTGATTAAATTAAAATAACACCCAACAGTCATATAAATAGTCCTGCAGGGCGATTCCAAAACGTCGGAAACGTTTCCGATCGGATTCGTTAGTTTTTCATTTTAATGTGGTAAGTAACTAAAACAATTTCCTCTGGTAAAACACAGTAATATACAATATTTATTGTTTTTTACTGTGTTTTACTAGAAAAAATTGCTTTAGTTACTTACCACATCGAAATGAAAAACTAACGAATCCGATCGGAAACGTTTTCGACGTTTTAGAATCGCCCTACTGATATCACACTAGGATTCCCACCATGGTACCACAACACCAAGATCCGAGCGACCCGACTGATTCCCGAGCGGGAATCGAACCCGTACCTCTTGCGTCTCAGCCGACCACTCGCCCGCTGCACCACGGAGTTAGTATGAGGTTTTAATTTGAACCTGGATTTAGGCTTGATTTGGTAAGCTTTTTTTGCAAACTGTACTTTAACTGACAGCTTAGAGATGTTTTGGTGCAATTATAAGATGATAATATAGGTAAAATTCTCAGTAAAAATCTAACACGGTATATTTCTTCAGTACGGACACGATTGCAACTCATTTTTTACAGTTGCATTTTTATCGAGTTTCGTAAAACTTTGTTATTGGTACCTAGTGAGTGCTAGGTATACCTAGATGCTATGTTTTATTGAATAAATAACAACGAATCAATCCCATCTCTTTTATGAAATAAAGTGGGTATTTATGGTTGGATAATTTTATGAAATTTAGGCTTTCAGATCTTAATAAAATTGCAACTGTCAAAAACATTGATGGATGTATGTTACTCTTTCACGCAAAAACTATAGAACAGATTTTGAAGAAACTTTACAGTATTATAGCTACATCAGAATAACATAATATAGGCTATTATTTATAATAATTTATAATAGTGTTTCCACGTGGGCAGCCAATAGAGAGGATCCACGCGCGCAGAGCCGCGAGCAAATGCTAGTTCATTATAAGCGTTCAAATTACGGACACATTTCGATATACTTACCCATGTACTGTCGTATTGTCATTTGAGAAGAACTCATTTTTGACAATAATGATAAGTAGTACCTACCGAAACTAGATCGAAAAATAATCCGAAATTTATTTTTTGACTATTTTATTAGGAGAATTGGTCTTCAACTTTAGACCAGCAGTAGCCCTGAAAAGGGCCTAGTGATCAGTGGTGAACCAGTGTGGTGAAAGTTCAGGCTCTTTTCATGCACAGGGTGAGATGACTAGGCACGAACCTAATGCTACTTGCATCAGGATCGTGCTTACGTAGCTTAAGGTATTCGATAAACAATATGAAATACCTATACCTACCTACATAACTGCAACACACATGTTATGCTTATATGCAAAAAGGGTAGAGTAATTTGTAATTTATCCTACCAACGGTGACCCAAGGAATGTAAACACAGCTGACCAGCATTGATAGCGGACCGCGTAGGTACTTATTAGGTAGGTAACTTTATGAAAATGATTACATACCTACCTACTTACAATTTTATTTCTACTAAGTGTACGAAATTAGCTTCTAGTTTAGATATTACCATTAAACTCCACCAAATTTTGTAAACATGACTATTACACTAATATCTGAGCCCGTGGATTCACAAATCATCCCGATTATACTAAAAAAACACCTACCCTTGCCATTTAGCAAATAAATCAAATCAACCAAGATATTTTCACTGACGAACTAAGGACAGACTACAGACAAGAGCTTTCTAAAAATCCATACTAATCTAATCTACAGTACCTAACTACACAGCTACAGAACTACGAGTCTACGAAACCGACACTAACTAGTAAACGATCTATGTTGCTACGAGCGAGTCTCGGCATGTGGTGAAGCGGCCAGTTAGGGTAAACAAAACACAAAACGGAGAATTCTTAAGAGTTTTTCGGCTGGATCCCGTCTCAAGGTGGCGTTCTCTGATCGAACATAACCTAAAACCGGCACGTGCGCCCTTACATAAGGGATGGCGCTGAGACAAACTCGCCCCGACAGACGCGACGCGACATCTGACTCCGAATAACCTTTACAGCTGATCCAAGCTACGAGCGAGACAGGATTGGACTTAAAGCTCTTCGCGCGCTCGACATAACACAGTACAACAGACATGACACCACAGTGTAACCGAGTAAATAACAGAGCACACACGAACCTTGCCTGCCGACGATCTCTGCGACGTGTTCCGAAGACGGCACCGGCACGCACTCTGTCATGTTCTGGCTCTTCTTGGCGCGGTCGTCCTGCTGCGGTGCGAAGCCAAGCGGGCTGCCCAGTGGGCCGGCCGGCATGGGCTCCCCGAGACTCAGCATACTCAGCTCTAGCGCCAGCTGGAACGCGCGCTGGTCTTCCACCAAGCTCCCACCACCGCTCATGTCCCCGAATAAGCTACTTGACGGCATTTCCACTTGTGTAGTTATCTTGTTGGTTGCGAGAGGTCTCCCTCTCGTTCACTGGTAGTAAAGAAATAGTTCGAGCGCGGTTTTTATTTAAATGCTCGCGTGTGTTCGGGTCGCGGCGCGGCGGTGAACTGACGAACGAGCCGGCCGGCCGGCTCACTCGCGCACGCGCTTACCGAGAGCGGGGGACGGGGGCCGGCTGCAGCCCGCCGGGTGACGGGCGGGCGGAAGCTGCGTCGCATCCCGCCCGCCCAGCCCACTGCGCCCAACACACAGGTAGGAAGGCAATTATTTCAAACTCACGTAGTGTTCGTCGACCGGTGATCAGATAGTTAGCGAGATTTATAGACAAACACGAGAAGGACACCTTCTTGCCTTTGAGATAGTTTAGATTGGAAATTATTAAATTAATATCATAGGGGTAATATCAAAGGTTTCATAAACGGTGCGACACCCACATTATTAACTAGGAGTCAGCAGGACCGACGAACTTTGTTATCATTTTAGTAAGTAGGTACGTAGGTAGGTACCTACTTACCTACATAACTAGTAATCCGCGAATGAATCGTTTGCCGTTCGTAATTCTTATAAAATAAATAGCTTATACCTATCTAAGTAGGTACTATCAATTTCATGCAAGTAGGTACCTCTGTAGCGCGGCGGGCAAGCAGCCAGCTGAGATGCGAGAGGTGCGGGTTCGATTCCCGCTGCGGGAACAAATATTTGTATGATCTGCAAATATTTGTTCCGGTCTGCATGTTATGGTACCATGGTACTCGTAGTTCCTTATACCCACGAGCCCACGACTTAAGGAATCCAGTGTGGAATCTACATATTTATTTTTGACTGTTGGGTGTTATGTTATGTTCATATTTGGATTTTGGTTTACCTTCATTTGACTTTCAAACTAAATAAAAATCAATATAATAAATAAATGCTGGACATTTCACACAACATTATCTAGCCCCAAGCTAAGCAGAGCTTGTTATGGGTATTAGATAACTGATATACTTAATACAATACATTACATACATAGATATTTTTTTTGATTATAAATAGAAAATACCCAGAACACCCTGAACAAATATCTGCAGATCGTATAAATATTTGTTCAGATGCGGGAATTGAACCCGCAACCTCCTGCGTCGCAAGCGAACCTTCGCCCGCCGCGCCACAGAGGTCGCCAAACTAGATAAATATTTACACCTAGGTACGATCAATTCTAGTTGTCGAGATGATCAAAGATGATACGTGCTCATGCATCCTTGACCTCAATAATCACATAATGGAGGTCAGAATTCAAACAATTACTTAGCCTAGATTAAACATTGGAAACACCAGAACCAGAACCAGTTGAACGCTACCACAGACCCATATAGAAACTTGACTCTAACCTTAATTACCACTTCAAAGCTTCAAATCAAATCAAATCAAAAGAATTTTATTCATTGAAATCAAAAGGATCATTTTGGATCGTCTTATAAATCAAAATTACTCCTGTTCCTTTATTCCTTCTAAGAAACGGATCTCTGTATCGAAAACCTGTTCATGAAACCTCATAATCTAATTAATATTTGTGTGTATAAGTATAATAATATATACGTTTATACATAGTGTATATGTTTTGAGATCTTGAAAACGGCTCTAACGATTTCAATGAAATTTGCTATAAGTATGGGAGTTTTTGGGGGCGAAAACGGGACCCTTGTAAGATCAGCAGGGCGATTCTAAAACATCGGAAACGTTTCCGATCGGATTCGTTAGTTTTTCATTTCGATGTGGTAAGTAACTAATATAATTTTCTCTAGTAAAACACAATAAATATTGTATATTACTTTAATATAGAAACTTGCTAGAAAATTGTTTTAGTTACTTACCACATCGAAATGAAAAACTAACGAATCCGATCGGAAATGTTTCCGACGTTTTAGAATCGCCCTACAGATCACTTTGTTGTCAGTATGTCTATCAAGATCCCTTTTTTAAGAATAGCTAAAGGTGCGAGTGAGCGTTCAACGTGACTTACGTAGTAACTATTGATAATTCTGCGCCGCACAGTCGAAACAGCACAGATTAATAAATAGATACTACGTAAAGTCACGTTGAACGCTTGCGACTCTAAAATCGGTAGTTGTAATGTAATAAGCCCTCAGTGTTATGGGTGGTATCAGTATGTATGTACACATTAGCTAGCACTTGAGTTCACTTTAATTAAATTTTATCGATGGGGGTCATTCCGAATTCGGAGTATAGCTGCATACTGGTACCTATTTAACCTCGCCTCCGGCCGCTGCCATAGATTCAATTCCAGTTACTACGAAACCGCTCTGTCAAGGATAGGTATTACGAATTATTTCTCCATACAATACCACAAAATATAATTAAGTAGGTACAATGCATCAAATAATCCGACAAGTTGATTTATTAATAAACATGAATTCTTACAGTTTTGATAACATTCTTATCAAAGCGTATATTGCCGTCTGCTTATGCCTTGCTTATGCAATAAGCTTACCCTACCTACTGAAAGGTTATGGTTTCGAACCCTGGTTAGTGGTTAGTAGTAGAACTGCTTGTGAAAGTGTTCGTCCGGGATAGTACTACCACTGTACCTATTTCTGCCGCCAAGCAATAGTGCTCGCATTAGTGTTTCGGTTTGAAGGGTGCGGGGTGCCGGTGAAATTACAGGCACATGAGACTTTTCACCTTTATGTCTCAGGGTGCGTGTGATGCCTCTGGTGTTGCAGGCGTCCCTTTCCATCAGGTAAGCGGCTCACCTGATGGAAAGGGACGTGAGCCGCATGCTTGTTTGCTTGCCTTGTTGTAAAAAAACAAACTGACCTGATGGTCGATCTTTTTTTTTACATCTAGGCAAGCAAACAAGCAACGGTGGTGACTGACTAGGAATGATAGTTGGTACCAAAATCAAACTATGGTAGTGACCTTGTACCTACAAATCGTTAGCAAGTACGTACGTACCTACTTACCGAAAAATGGAGGAAAGCCGGAAATGACAGATGTTTTAATCAAAAAACCATATTGATCAATTTAAATATACGAATATAAATATATAAATATATTATAATATTATACGTACCTACGTACCTATAACTAAGTGCGTAAAGACGGCAAGCCTACACAATAGGTAAGTTAAGTACCTACATGATGCGCGCAACATCTTTTAAAGCTTTAAAAACATTAAAGTCACGTTATTCGGGTTTATTTAAGTATGAACAGTTATAGTAACTAACTACGTAGGTACCTGAATTCATTGAGTTAGTAATACTATGTGTGAATTACAATAATTCGGCGATAAAAAAGCTATAACACATTGTCCTTGCAAAATACCTACTTAGCAAACCGTGTGGAAGACGTTTCCGGCGCGTGGCATACCTACCTACTTACTTACCTACTTTTATTATTCTAGCTTTACGATTTCGAGGCCAAACCAGGACATGTTCATTGATAGATTACACGGAGATTAGCAATTTAGTAGGTATGTGAGGTCAAATTATGATTTTAGATAGATGAATGTGTCAGCTAAGGAAACTTAGATAATGCTCGGAAAGATAAAGCCTTTACTATAAGAGCACAGAAATACCAGAAAAAAAAATACCTAATAATCTTAAGTACGAAAAATCTGATTGGTGTGTAAAATCACAGAATAAATATTAGTACAAGTAAAATGCAGTTAAATAAATCTCAAGCTAGAATCGATTAGACATCTTTATCTCGTGTTTTAGTACTCAAAACATTGTTTTTCGTATAGATTTACCCCCTTAGATAAAATAGCTTTTGTCTTGTTTTGACGTATGACATTTTACATGAGACAGAACGGCAAAATTTTTGCAAATATCTAAATCGTATCTTTGACCACTCTATGTCAAAGCCAAATTCAAAAAAATCACAGGGATCATTTTGATTAGTCTTTTACAGTCTTTTATTATACTACTCCAGGCTCTAAAGGGTTTAAATCTTTGCCAGACTCCAGTTCCAACTCGACCAAAGCTAGAAGAATCAATAAACACGCCTTATGGCTTGTTTTTGGTGATCCTTCTTAGGTACTACTAGGTAGGAAGCGCCTGTGTGCCTCGGAGAAGCTGATTCATAATATAAAAAGAAAACCTTAAAACCTAAGGTAGTCAAAAGTAAAATTTAAAGAGACGCTTGATATATGTACCTACCTACTTATAAATAGCAACCTAACAATATATCTAAGTACAGATATTGCAAATTGAAGTTTTTGGCAGTCAAGGGATAGAGCGACATCAGGCCACGCGGCTTTATCATTAAAAGCACACCAAAGTAAAGGCCAAATTCTTCGATGTTTACACATCAGTGATTGTGAGAACCCAGGTAAATGGAGCTTTATAGAAAGAAATATTGAGCGATGCATGGATGCATGCAGTCGGTAGTAGGTATTGTACAGATTTCTCTTTTGTGAGCGATCTGCACTCTGCACAGGCGACGGTAGGGTGACTACGCGATGCCCTGAAAGCTCAAAAAAACCTGGCTGCACTTTATAATCTGGGAGAGGTCACAAACTAAACTGGCGTGCAATGAAATAGGGTCAATCATAATAAAATATATTTAATTCGGCATTAAATATAATAAATATCAAAGATTACTTAACATTCAATAAATAACATAAAATGAGTTTGGAAGGTATTGTGGTTTTTCTAAGTGACCATAATTCATTGCACGACAATAAATAAATTTCATTTAATTTCATTTAATTTCAAGCCAGTTCTAACATTTAAAAAATTGTTAAATTTTCTAATTTGTCTCACTAAATGAACTTCCAAATCATAATTCGTTTATTATCAAGCCTGTTATGTTGTAGGTAAGTATTTATATGTACCAAATTTTAATATTTTTATCGAGTAGATTTAAGTATCAAAAATAGGTTGTGTGTGAGTGACCAGACGGCCATAGACAGATACAAAAGTGGATCCTATAAGGGCTATTTTCATAGGATGTATTTATGTAGGTATGTATCTATCATGGATATAGTACTTATAAAATTTCCTTGACTATGTATAAATAAATGGTCAACGAAACGTCAGCAGAGGGCCTAGTCTAAAATAGAACAAGCAACGTGGTGTACACTACATGGTTTTTGAATGGAAATTGAGGTATTTTGGCACTTTTTTGGGGCGCTGGCTTTTCCATACAAAAATCTGTGTACCTACTGTACACCACACGCCCGTATAGTTGCTTGTTACATTACTAGACAAGGCTAGGCCCTCTGGAGAATAGTAATACAGTACGGGTGTCTTAATTTTTCTAAAATAATACCACAAAATGAGTTCGGCACTAACTACTATACTAATAACACTTTAAAGCTTAAACTATCCGACATTTTGCAGCCCCATAGTCACATGAGCATGTACCTACTAAGTACGTCTCAAGTTTAAGAAGTGAGGGACAATGAAATCTCAGGTAAAGATTTTTTCAACTACCATCTGCCGATGGCAGATGTACCATTGTACATTCGATCTTTTGTGCGTTTCGAAATCTGTCTCAAGTAAACGGATGCTGCATGAAGATTTAGTATTGCGAATGGGAACCGGGAACGTTTCCTGTTTTTTCTTAAATTCTGACTGAACGTTATCTTGTACAATGTTTTTGGAAGCGATTGATACGCCTTTGGCGGTCTTTCTTTATCCAGTTCTAAGAACTCGTGTGAGAATAATGCAATATAATTAACAATATTTCAAACACTTTGTAGGTACTTTGCTTAGAAGATTGGGGAGTTCTTACTGCCTCCTTATCTCCTGGTAGTTTAAGAAAGATAATATTCCAATATCATTGTTAATTTTGGCAGACTGCATTTAATTCTACTGTATTAATTATTATTATTATTTTATGAATTCTTCATCATCGTCACCGGATCAAAAAATACCTAAAAATTTCACGGATCTATTACCTAACATCAATGTTCACCGGATCATAGCCATCGGATCATCAGGAACTATACCTACACGTATAGGGTAGCGTTGGGGGGAAGCGTCGGGGGAAATAAAAGGAGTACTAAAATAAGTAGGTAAGTAAAGCTAAGTAAGCACTTCTAGAAAGGAGAGTTTATCTTGTCTATGGCCGTACTCAGTAGGGTCAAATCGTACACTTCTCTACACATTCAGTCGAAACGAAAGGAAACGATGGTAATCCAATGAAAATTTGCTAAACATCGAATGGATGTCAAATCTTGAAACTCGTATACCTTCCTCGGTTTCACATCTGAAGGGTCTCGAGTCTCGGTCCTTCAGCCCTTCGTTCGGGAGCCTTCGGAGTTCATCGACCTTTGTGCTACTTCTATATTTCCGCCAGAACCTTGTTTACCTTTTGAGTATGTACCCGCTATGTATTAGGGAAGAGGTTTGTTATTGTAATGTTGAGAGTTTGAAGGGTTATTGATTAACTTCTTGTGCTTGTTTCAGTGATTATTTTCCATAGCAACTATTTAACTTAATATCTAAGCTATGGGCTCTACATAGTTAGTAATTTTGTTAGTAGTAGAATTTCTTGTGAAAGAGTTCGTCCGGGGAAGTACTACCACCGTACCTATTTCTCCGCCAAGCAGTAGTGCTCGCATTGCTGTGTTTCGGTTTGAAGGGTACGGGTGCCGGTGAAATTACAGGCACATGAGACTTTTTATCTTTATGTCTCAGGGTAGGCAGCGCGCGTGTGATGCCTTTGGTGTTGCTGGCGTCCATAGGCTACGGTAACTGCTTTCCATCAGGTAGGCCATATGCTTGTACGCTTGCAAAGTAGAATAAAAATAAAATAAAAAAATGGCTCTACTAAGCTGGTTTTGGTAAGTAGACAGACATGGGCCTCAATTTTGCTCTGGGCACGTTTTAGAAATACTATTTTTTTATAAATTAAAATGTATAATGAACGTGCGAATCGAATTCTCCGAGTCAACTTGGGTGAATTGCTATTTCTACCCAACTTTCTTTTTATTACCCAACATCTTATACATCCCACTAGTTAAGACAAATTATAGGCAGAATGCATTTTTTATTCGAGCAAGCGCTAGGTTTAACACCTTGACTAACGTAGATTTAGATTTATTTAATACCTCGACAAGCAAGTTAAAACGCTTGCTTGCGGACAAATTCTTTTTAGGTATTAGTTAGTTCAGTTTTTTTTGTGTTCTAGTTTAATTTTTCCCTTTTTTTTCGGTTTGTCGTCCACTTTATAACTAATAAATTACCCTACCTATTAGTGGAAACTTGTAATTGGCCTTCTGCATACATGTTTTTTGCATGTTAGTATTAATATAGTTATTTTCTGTGTACCTAGCTGTAAGTTTTCTTAAGATTCTAAAAATAAAATAAATAAAATAAATAAAATAAATAAAATAAATAAAATAAATAAAATAAATAAAATAAATAAAATAAATAAAATAAATAAAATAAATAAAATAAATAAAATAAATAAAATAAATAAAATAAATAAAATAAATAAAATAAATAAAATAAATAAAATAAATAAAATAAATAAAATAAATAAAATAAATAAAATAAATAAAATAAATAAAATAAATAAAATAAATAAAATAAATAAAATAAATAAAATAAATAAAATAAATAAAATAAATAAAATAAATAAAATAAATAAAATAAATAAAATAAATAAAATAAATAAAATAAATAAAATAAATAAAATAAATAAAATAAATAAAATAAATAAAATAAATAAAATAAATAAAATAAATAAAATAAATAAAATAAATAAAATAAATAAAATAAATAAAATAAATAAAATAAATAAAATAAATAAAATAAATAAAATAAAATAAAATATTTGTATGTATACGAGTATAGGGGAAGGTTGCTGACCACATAACTTTACAACCTCATATCTCAAAAAGTGATAAAATTCAACCAGTTTATTATTATTATTTTTTAGGACTTTTATTTGTAATAACCAAACGCACAAACAATTCGGTACACTTTTTGATAGACTTAAACGAAGAAAATGAAATCTTGGGTTGTTCTTTGGACCATGGGCACCTTCATTGAACCACCAGGTTGCCACCAATGGACTTCGAAAAATTTGTTCTATAGGTCCAAATTCCAATCAAGGGAACTAATTATAATTATCAGCGTATGACATTCGGCACATTTCATGACATCAACATGTCATCAAAATTAAGATACAGTCACATTGAGAGTGATTAAATCACATTTTATGCTTAGTGGCAATATTTATAGCGTTATTTAGTTGATCTGCAAATATTTGTTCCGGGTTTGGGTGTTACCATAGTACCATGGTACTCGTAGTTCCTAATACCCACGACACAGGGAATCCTAGTGTGGGATCAAGACTACGTATGTGACTGTTGGGTGTTAACATAAAAAAAAGGATTCGTTCAAATATATGGGTGAATATCGAAACATCGTACGTGTAAAAAATAAATATACATCGCGAGGTCTTAGTTCGGGGCGAAGTTACACGAAAATATTACCTTTATAAAATTCACCCCTAGTAATTAGGTAGGCAGCAATAAATCAAAATCAACGACAAAAATTCGCACGGGTCTTTTGAGTTTACTTATTACTAAAACGCACCCTATTTCTCCAAAGATTTTTGCAAGCCAGTTGCATTGATGCGTATATACGAACCTAATAGTAATTCTTACATTACCTGTGGTTCAGGGACGAGTGACTGCTACACTAGCTGTGGTTCGCGGCTTTGTTCGGTCCCTTTCTCAGGCGTTCACAGCTGCCGTCGAAACTAGTAATATACAGGGTCTCTCACGTCTATTATGCCACTGGAAGGCATATTGAAGATTGAAGTTTTGCTTAATACAAACAAATATTAGAAATAATGCATTCAGAGATTTTTTGAAAGTAGCTTGCTTTACCCGGCATTCGAACCGGCTAAATAAAAAAAAAGCATGCTGCATTTTTAAAGGTAAGTAAAGTACTGATCGAAATATTTAGTCGTTTATAAGGATAAATCATTTCACAGCAACATAGTATCTTTAATTTATGGAACACAATGAAATTTCAAGAATACAAAACATATAAGCATATATAAATATATAGTAAAGTGTACTATATAATTTGAAAAATGTACTTATCGCTAGCAGCCTCTTATACTTATTGCCCATGATCACTTGTCATGAACGCATCAACTACCCTACTTGATGCATTTATGCTGTGTAAATCAATATAATGCATGTTTTTTAGTAAGCTTTTACCCCAATCCTTCAATAACACATAATGTTTAGTGCATCAACTACTTCACATAATGGGCTTATGTAACGGAAAATGGCTAAATTTGAGAAGATAATACAAATAATGCCGATTTGTTGCAACATTATTCAAGAAAGGTTGGGTAGAATAAAATCAAAGTATTTATTCTAATAGAATACAATTTTTATCTTATCTTTAAAAGTATTCATACCTCTGTGGTGCAGCGGGGGAAGGTTCGTCTGCGATGCAGGAGGTTGCGGGTTCAATTCCCGCCTCTGAACAAATATTTGTACGACCAGCAGAGAATTGTTGAGGTAGTTCTGGGTATTTTTCTATATATAATGAAAATATCTATCTATGTAATGTATTGTATTAAGTATATCAAGTACCCATAACACAAGCTCTACTTAGCTTGGGGCTAGTTTTTTATTAGTATTTATTTAGCTTGGTGGTATGACTGGCAGACGAAACACAAAATTCCCGTCTAATACCCTTCCCCATCCTCGCCGTGGCCGGGTTCTGGACCGCCTTGCCTATTATAAACGCACTACTTTTTATACTTAATGTGATCTAATTTGTATGACAATATATAACATTTTATGTTTTCCATATAATAAGTGCATTATCTAAAGTTGATGCTACTAATCTATAAGCACGCCACCAATAGTGACCATAGAGATTGCTAGAAATCAGCGCACTAACTCAAAAATAGTGCATTAATGACAAGCAAACCATTGAATACTAGAAAAAAGTTTAAACTAACTATAGATAGCGCGTACTTAATAAGTAATTTGCAATCGAAGTTTTAGTTAATGCGTTTATAAAAACAGAAAAACTGGGTTAATGAAGAAATCATGAAATGTCACTTCGAGAAAGTTGTAGATCTCGTTTTCCTGATTTCAGAACATGTACTAACTCAATTTCGCCAAAAACCTTAGTTAATGCGTTTATCGGAAGCGCGGCAGTACTTCTAACGATATTTTTTTTAAAAATTGTAACATTTTGTTAATTTTTCGTTTCTTTTCTATGGTTGGGTATAAAGTATGTTCCAGAAATGGATTTCCCATCCTTAAATTATACGAAAACGATACCAAAGTTGCCCGGGTAGCTAAAAGTGGTCAGTAACTGAGCTCTGACTGCAACGCGGGAGATTCACCCTTCCCCTCCCCCTCCTAGCTATCGTGCGGATCTACTTCGTGTCTACAGGGGTAAATTGGTCGAAAAAAACTTAAAAGATTAAGAATAGATAGCAAAAGTAACATTCCAATGCAAAAGTGAAAAGCATCCCATATGAAATCACTCAACAAACAGGTGAAATCAGGGTTACCAAACTAATGAAAATATTTTTTTTGACAAACTTTTTGTTTAGAAGTGGTCATATAAGTAATATTTTTTAGGTTTCAGATTAAATAGGCTATAACAGCATATTTTTTATTTACCAAAAAACGATGTCGTATGCCTGTAAGAGACCATTTTAGTTTTTTAATTTTTTCAAATTTTTACCTTTTTGTTAATTTTTCGTTTTTTTATATGGTTAGGTAAAAAGTTTGTTCCAGAAATGAATTACCCATCCTTATATTATACGAAAACGATACCAGACTTGTCCTTGTAGCTATAAGTGGACAGTAACTGAGCTCGGACTGTAATGCGGGAGATGCACACTTCTCCTCCCTTCCCTGGCTACCAGCGGGGGTAACTTTGTGGCTACAGGGCTGAATCTGCTCAGAATGGCCTAAAGAACAATCGTGCCAAGCGGCGTCTTCCGAGACAAAAGTGCAAGGTTTGCCCAAAAATCGACGCTTATTGCCCCTACTATGCTGCCCTATAAGCCTGAAAGCTCTGCGTTCAATCGAGTCCAAGGCAGCCAGCTGGTGTATATCGTCATTATCATTTATCTATGAAATAAAAGTCCTTCATTAGATACTAATAAGTATCCATATAAGGTACTACCTACTTCCTTACACTGTAAGATCGGGTAAAATATGTACGGGTATCATTACTTAACTTTTTCTCTTAATTGATTAATTCTATGGTGTTCTTGATGGTTTAAATAGTTTTCGATCGGTATCGTATAAATACAGCATGGTTTTTTCACATTTGGCCGGTTCAAGCACAGAGCCAGGCAAGCGTCTAAAATTCTTTAAAATAGTGCATTCAAACTACCTGCTGCATTTTTTTTAAAGTCTAAAAGTCAATTTAAGTAAAACTCCCTCTTTTACTTACTTATTGTGCTTGGTCTCCATTTTGGCATAAACGTGGGACATCCTGTATACAATAAGGCCGAAACACAATAACGTACCTCAACGCAACGACAGAAATATTTTAACGGTTGAATTTTAAATAATTTAGTTAGAACAGTTCGAAAAATATAGAAGTTTATCATAAAGTCTTCTTTTTCCCTTATCTTTTCTGTAATTCTGTGTACCTATCTGGCTGTTTCTTGATCTTATAATATTTTTTTACTAAATAAAAATTATTTTATTTTTATATTTATTATTATTTTTGCAATAATGTGGTAGGCCGAAGGAATACACAATGCAGACCTAAGCTAGAAATATACTGCCAACACCCGCCCCGAGCGCACGCCACAACACATTTTCTAAAGTAGGTACCTAAGTTGATGACTAAAATTCTTATATCTACCTATGATATCAATACAAGTGCCTTCTCCAGTAAATCTCCTGATAAACGGTGATTTGAGGCCTTTTTCATGATGTTTAGTCACTCTGTGACATAAAAAAATCGCCCCCTGGCAGGGCTATGTGAGACTGTTAAATTGGGTGTTATTTTTTTTTGTTTTGTATGTAGGTTTGTGTGTATTATTATATTTGTAGGTTTGTATGTATTATGTTTGTAGTATTGTTTTATGTAATAGATACTTTTTAAGTATTTATTTATTTCGTGATGTTGTTCTACATCTTCTTTTTATCAGCATTTAGACATTCACTGTTTCAAACTCCTATCCATACTTCGTACTTCTAATTTCGATGGCATATCCTTTACCGTCCAAGATTCCAAGATGTTACATTATGGGAACTTCAACTAAAAAATAAAATGTATAAAAATACATATAAGTAGTATATATTAGTAATATCCCAATCGTACCGCACCCTGTCTGTAGATTTATTTAGTTTGATAAAGGATTTAACTAGGTACCTACCTAGGTAAGAGATTCAATTAAGTATACATCAACCTATTTACGAAGGTTATTTGCATTAAACTTATTGCCTGCCCCTATGTACCTATTCCTTTAACCTACTTACAAAACAGGAACACATCAATAGATAAGAAAGGAGTCTTTATTGATAGCTTATCAGGTAAATAAGGACGCTCTTTCGACGTGTTACCTGTACCACAGAATACTATTATAGTAAGGAGTGGCCCCACGACAGATTTTTCAGACTCGAATTGGGTCCTTATTAGAATACTCATAAAGCGAAACAATATTTTATTACTACGTGCGTTTTCATGACATCAAGCTAGCAGTTATGATTCTCGAAAGCATTAGGGACAGGTCCAATTCTCTAACTAAAAAATAATTAAAATAGAGTTCGGATCATGTTTCGATTTTGTGTCGATGTCTTAAATGTCAGAAATGGTATCCTCTAACTTAAAATACAACACTGTAATGTCGAAATGTGACCGAACTAACTTGAACGATTCAAAGTTTTTTCTAGAAAAAAGTTTTTTTTTAAATTTATGTCTGTCAAATGACAATGAGCCTACAAAAACGAAAAAGTCTTTAGTCATAAGTAGAACAATCATAATAAAGACTCGACTTATTACTGTTTCATAAAAAAAGAACAACATTTTATTTTTGAAAATGGAACTAAAATCTGCGATCACTTTGGTAGGACACATGCAATGCGTTGCGGCTACAGAAGAAATAAAAAAAAATACATTGGCGCGAAATCTTTAGAATTTTTCTCTAATGAGGGGTTTTCACGGCCGTTTCATATCATGCTTTCAGCGTTGAAAATAGATGGCGCAGCTCTGTTACGTAACTGTCAAGTATCAAAATAAAGTTAAATGTCAACATCAACAAAGTAGATATATTTTCGTTTCGTGGTATTTATTTTTGCTTATTTCTAAAAACATCACGAAATCACTAGCGCACACTCAAGAAGCAGACACAAACAGAATATCATGACTAATAGCCACAGACTAGTTAGATAATAGCTTAGTACGCGTATACCACAGATAATACATTTGTCAATCTTGGCATTTACAGTTGAGTCAGCGCCATCTATCGAACCAGTTTGAACTACTTACTTTTTTTTAAATCGTAGTTGAAAAGGCCTCATTGCAAATTGAAAAATAAGTAAATAAATAAAATAAATAAATAAATGCTGGAAAGTTCACACAACATTATCTAGCCCCAAGCTAAGCAGAGCTTGTGTTATGGGTACTAGATAACTGATATACCTACTTAATACAATACATTACATAGATAGATATTTTTTTATTATAAGCATAGAAAAATACCTAGAACACCCTGAACAATTATCTGCAGATCATACAAATATTTGTTAAGAGGCGAATCGAACCCGCAACCTCCTGCGTCGCAGGCAAACCATCGCCCGAAATCATCCAATAAACTAATTCATATTGTATTGGATTATTTTATTTTCTCGCAGTCGTAGTGAAAGGTAGAGTGTAACACACTGCGCTAAAAACCCATTAAAACTCTGTCGTATATAAAGAGTCATTTTAGCTCCTTGTATAACAATCTACTATTAGCATCAAAAATAAAAGAGTGGCAAATTGCTTATAACACACTTCCAACAACTAAACAGTGTGATATTTTTTGTACGTTTGCTATTTTCACACATCTAATAACTAAACAGTGTGATCGTACGTCTGCCTAGAAACCATTCGGTTCGTTTACCTGAGTACCTACATACCTAAATAAGACCGATTTCTTTAAATTCATTGTTTGGTCTTGTCAACCAATAAGATCGTTGTTGTCAACAATGAATTTAACGCAAAACTTACCTGAAATGGAATGGAACCCGTCGGTCCCGGTAATAAACTAGGTAGGTAGGTACATGTTTGTGTACCACAAGCGTTATTTTCAATTATTTTTAAGCAAATAAACCACTGTAGTATTGTAACCTACCTTCCAGATTACCAAAACGATACCAATTTCATTCATAGATACATAAACACTCGCCTTTTCCCCCGAAGGGATGGTCACCGTGGGGTGGGTTGCACAATCGCAGAAATATAGACGTGACATGTGATGAGTTCATCGCCGCCATTGTTTTCCACGACCAACTCGGCTAACGCTTTCTTCCAGTGATAAATAACAGACTCCTAGATAAGTCAGCAGCCAGGACAAATCTTATACCAACGAAAATTGCTCAACAAGTCCGTTAAATAATGACGATACCTACCTAGGTAGGCAGTCGTTTTTTGGCCTAGGTAGGTACCGACCTATCTAGGTTCTACCAATAACATAACCATCTACAACCCTGCATTGTGATTAATTGATTGGGATCCATACCCAGGATGATAAAATATAGTAGCTGGATCTTACAATACAAACATATTTGCTCATGTTGGAATGAAATCTGCGACTGACGATTTTGATACGTCTACTGCCATCTATCGGCCATGTATTATAACTTTGAACATTTTGTCTCGATTTGCCACTAGATGGCTGTAGCAAGGATGCATTATAACTAATGTGTATTGATGAAGTGGGATTAAAGCCTTTACTGAGAGTACTGAGACTCTGATGACTTGACCTAAACAAAAAAGAAAAAAACTACAAAACCGATAGACATAATTTTGAAGAAGAAAAAGTAAACGAAAGTTGAAGCCCTATGCAATGTGGTATGGTCTCAAGACTTTAGCCTGCTCGAAAGGACGAACCGCGAACAGACTAAAAAAAATCTTCAAACTTCAATTCAATTTCTTCAAATTAGTTAGTTTAGTTTGTCAAAATGGCACGTCAGCAGCAAGATGTCGATGAGCTTTTCGATGTGAAAAATGCATTTTATGTTGGAAATTACCAGCAAGCAATCAATGAGGCTCAAAGTGTATCTGTAAGTAATGATTTAAGTACAAAATTAGTCTACAAAACCCGTAATATTTTAAGTTACAAGCATTTGTTTTGAGGGCTGACATTTCTGCCGCTCATGTTTTCGTATTTTGTGATGAAATTACTCGTAATCTGACCGTGTCCTGGCATAATATTTAGTTTGTTGCTTTTTTCTATCAATTAATAACTACATTCTACGATTTAAGTCAATCTATAAAAACAGCACAACTATCTATTGATCTCTGTCAATACGATTTGGCACTGTGCGATTGGTCATTTATTCGTAACAGGAAACTCATGGTAACTTACTTTTCAGCCATCATCACCACTAATCGCACTGCAACGCGATGCTCTGCTCTACCGCGCGTACATCGCGCAGGGTAACTCCCGGATAGTCCTTCAGGAGCTGAAGACTGCGGATCCTATGCTGCAGCCGCTGAGCACCCTTGTGGAGTACCTGACAACCGGGGCGAACAAGCCAGCTATTGTCGCTGATGTTGACTCTAGGGTAAGAATTAAATTTGCCTTCAAAATATCAACCGGCTTATTGCTCATCTGATTATAAAGTAGATACATAGCACCAAACAGTTGCATACACAACAGATCCTACACAAGAATTCCCTGTGTTGCTGGTATCGGAAACTACGAGTACCATGGTACCACAACACCCAAACCGGAACAAATATTTACAGATCAAGCAGATATTTGTTCCGCTGTGGGAATCAAAACCGCACCTCTTGCATCTCTACTTGCCCACAGTACCATGGAGGTTGTCTATCAGTTATCTATTAATCAATATCAAAGTCAATTGTGTACTATTAATTGAAATCATAGTTCATTAGTTGAAGTGGGAATGGGCAGGTCATATAGTTCGGAGAACTGATAAAGGTTCTCGAGTGGCGACCACAAACCGGACAACGTGGTAGAGGAAGGTCCTCCACTCGGTGGACTAAAGACATTATAAACGTTGCAGGAAGTCAGTTGATGGAGGCAGCTCAGGACCGTTCGTTGTGGCATACTAAAGGGGAGGTCTATGTCCAGCAGTGGACTTCTACAGGCTGATGATGAATGATGGAATTTAAATCATTTTGAATCGTTATAACGCTCTGCCAAGGTGACAGGATAGATCGACTGTATGGAATAATGTCTTAGGTCTCATCGTAATTGGTCAGTGTTGCTGTGACACCGTGCGATGGGCACATCCTATTGATCATAGGGAAGCTCAATCAAATCTTTAACTTTGTGTAATGTGTTCTAGATTTTATGAGAATTATCATCACAAAACTAAATCATTATGTTCATACAAACTCTAGCCTGTTACATTGAGGCGTTCGTATTTGGAAGAAGTTTCATTACCTTACCTTACCTTGAAGTGTTTTACCTCTATGGCGCGGCGGGCGAACGTTCGCCTGCAACGCAGGAGGTTGCGGGTTCGATTCCCGCCTCGGAACAAATATTTGTACGATCTGCAGATATTTGTTCAGGGTGTTCTCGGTATTTTTCTATGTATAATAAAAAATATCTATCTATGTAATGTATTGTATTAAGTATATCAGTTATCTAGTATCCATAACACAAGCTCTGCATAGCTTGGGGCTAGATAATGTCCAACATTTATTTATTTATTATTCATTTTTTTTCCTTCTTCATTAGCCATTAGTCGTCCACTGTTGGACAAGGCCACCCTCATGTAATGCAATGTGGGGATATGCCATAATCACCACGGTTGGCAGGTGGATTGCTGATTGCAGGATTGGTGTTGACTACTCAGGTGGATGCTACTGCCCATCCCTGGTGTAATCCCTTACTCGACTATTACGACATACACAAGAGGATGATCTAAATCTTCTCAAAATATTACCAATAGCTTTACCATTAACAAACTAGCCATTTTGGTTGACACAAAGACTAAATGCTTGATATAAATAATTTCAGGTGGCGAAAGGCACAGAGCTTATAAACGAAATATTCCTCATTGTTGCTGCAACTATCTACTATCATGAAGAAAATTATGAGGCAGCTCTGAAGTAAGTTTACTTTGTATAAAAAAAAGTACAAAACTAAAAAATCAAAAAATAAACTGGACCTTTACTTAATGTTAAAAGTAGAGTTTCTTGTGAAAGAGTTCATCCAAAGAAGCACTACCAGCATACCTGTTTCTGCTGCCAAGCAGTAGTGTTTGCATTCCTGTTCCGGTTTGAAGGATATGGGTGAAATTACGGGGTGACGGGCGCAATAAAATGACCAGTAGCGCATACAGGGGGAGTTTTGGGGGTTCAAACCCCCCCCCCCCCCCGAAACTAAAACCTGGGCGTAGCCAGGTTTTAGTGCTAAGAGGTGTTTGCATTTGTAATGGGCTGGGATTCTGTGTTCTGTCGCCAACATTGCTCTATAAGTGTGCTCAAGAGCGGGCCCTATGTCAGGTACAATGTCATCGTCCATGTTGTGCAGCTCCAGCATCGAGGACTTTGTGGTGAAGCTAGCGTGTCGAATGCACGTCCGGCCTCGAAGAAAGAAGCTCGAACGCTCGAAGACCCTGGTGGTCCCTGCCCCGTGAAATCCTGAGCACCAGACTCCCCGTTAGACAAAGCTGGGGTGTCGCCAACACAGATCAAAACACTAGAGATGAAACCCGAAGCAGGAAGGCTTTTCAGCTAAAGCATGTGTCCTAGAAATAGTTCTAGAGTTAAGGAATATAGAGCAAGCCAGAAGCCCTCGCCGCAGCCTTGAGGAGTTTGCAGATGACCCTCAGGGCTATTCTCTATCTTGCTACTGGTCTGCAACAGGTGTCTGCAAATTTGGTCTGCAAATTGTGCAGAAAAGCGATGTTTGACAGCCATGATCGCACAATTTACGACTATTGCAAACTCGCGAGATATAGAATACAGGGCCGATTTGTTTTTAGTTTAAAATTGTCACCTCAGGGTAGCCCTGCTGGTCTATAAAGAGTTATCTATCTATCTTCTTAAGGTTCTGTTTCCTTTTGCCAGGATCCTTCACAGTGCTGAATCCCTCGAGCTCCGTGCCTTCACTCTCCAATGCCTGCTGGCCATGAACCGGCCTGACCTGGCACGGAAGCAGCTCAAATTGCTCCAGGATATCGAAGATGACGGCACATTGACGCAACTCGCTCAGGCTTGGCTGAACTTGTCCCAGGTATAATAAGGCTGTGTATATAGTCACTAAGAAGGTTGTTATGCTATTTTTTTTTACTATTAATATGCAGCCACTCACCAGTGAAATTTATATAAAAAAAAGTTTCAGGCACAGAGTTTCGATAGGTACAGGATACTTTTAATGATTTGTAACTATTCGAAAAATATATTAAGTGTATAATTTTGGAATTAGTGGATAAGTTTAGAAATGGTTGATTTCGGAAGTGGACGGGCTGGGAAGTGGACAAGTTGAGTAGTGGACAATATTAAAACGTTAGAGTGGACAAGTCAGAAGTGGTTGACTTTGGAAATATACGACTTAAGACGACTTAAAAGTCGACAAGTCGGGAAGTGGACAAGTTGGGAAATGGACAAGTTAAGAAGTGGTTGATTTTGGAATTGGATTCTGTTTTTGTTGTAGGCCTGTAGAAACATTGTATGTTGTTCCACTTCAAAATTCATATTGAAAAATAATGGTTTATTCCATGATGCTCCCACTCTCATGATCCCAGTGGGATCATTCATGTTGGGATTGATTTCGAGTTCATACATATTTACGCTTTTTTCCCAAAGGGGTAGGCAGATTCTAGTTAGATTTATTAAAGGAGCACAGGGGAATATCACACGGAAGAAAAGGCCCATAATCATCAATGGTTGAAGTTAGGCTGTGGATGATGATGATGAATTTTTCAGGGAGGTCCTGGCGTGCAAGACGCTCACTACAGCATCATGGAGCTGTCTGAACGACTGGGGGCTCTGGGAGCAGGACCCGCCGCCGTGGGGGCTGCCGCCGCCGCTTCTAGAGGTAATTACCGTGTTCTCACTACCCAGAATTGTCGAGCTATCTTAGCGTCTGGGGGCCCTGGGCGCGAGGCGACGCTGCCGTGGGGGCTGCTGCAATCCGTTTCTAGAGGTAATTACAATGCTCACTATGTAGCATTGTGGAGCTATCTAGGCGCCTGGGGGTCCTGGGTGCTGCCGCGGCTAATTCTCGAGGCAATAACTAGGGATGTAACTTCCAAATACCAGCGTAAATTAAAAAAAAAACAGACGAGAGTCGCGCTCTCGTCCGTTCCGTAAATTATTTCGATATCGACGGAGATCTTTTCGAGTTTCTCCTGCAAACTTTTATACCATTTAAGTATTATTAAGTATTTCCCCAATTTTAGACTTTTACCTGTATTCGAGTCACAAAGCCTCCTAGCATTCTAAATTTTAGAATTGTGAAGTTACTGGAAGTACCTACGGGTTTTTTAACATCCTGATTTCTATACAAAAATTAGACATTCATTGCCATATACGGTATTCATTGCCAAAATGGTGGCACATTCATTGCCATTATTAGGACCAGTCGTGGAGTGGCGCAGTGGTTAACGCGTCACCGTATCAAGGAGACTGTCGTTGGTTCGATCTCTGACTACATAGTTGGTAATTTTTATAAATTATAATATTTTGATTTGTTATATTTCAGGAATGTGGGAGGAATCCGAGCAGATGCTAACGGAGGCGCAGGCGCGTGCGCCGCAACAGCCTGACTTGCTGCTAGGACTGGCTGTCACAGCCACGCACAGCGGGAAGGCACCCGAGGTAAATAAACTCCTGCAATTTATGAACCAATAGAAGTCCAGAGAGCATAAAAGAGAATGACACTGTACGTTTGTTATGACTACCTCTGTGGCGCAGTGGGCGAGTAGCCGGCTGAGATGCGAAAGGTTGCGGGTTTGATTCGCGCTGCGGGACAAATCCTACTAATATTATAAACGCGAAAGTTTGTGAGTATGGATGTTTGTTACTCTTTCACGTAAAAACTACTGAATGGATTTGAGTGAAATTTGGAATGGAGATACTTTACGCCCTGGATTAACACATAGGCTACTTTTCATCATCATCATCATCAATTTTCATCATTATTCACGCGGGTGAAACCGCGGGGCGCAACTAGTGTATAATAAATGAATAATAAATGCTGGTCATTTTCACACAACATTATCTAGCCCCAAGCTAAGCAGAGCTTGTGTTATGGGTACTAGACAACTGATATACTTAATACAATACATTACATAGATAGATATTTTTTATTATACTTACATAGAAAATACCCAGAATACCCTGAACAAATATCTGCAGATCGTACAAATATTTGTTCCGAGGTGGGAATCGAACCCGCAACCTCCTGCGTCGCAGGCGAACCTTCGCCCGCCGCGCCACAGAACTTGAAATCACAAGGATCATTTTGAATCGTCTTATAAACTAAAATTACTCCTGTTCCAACGCGGCCAAGCCTAGAAGAATCAGGCAACAAACACGGCTTGGCTTACATAAATAATCCGTCTTACCACTAGGTGAGAAGCGCCTGTGTGGTGCCTCGGAGCAAGGAGTTGCTGATACAAAGAAAATGAGAACTTAAAAACCTTAGGTAGTCAAAAGTAAATAAACATCAGCAAAAAAAACTTCTCACTATCTATGTATTGTTGTAATTTGCAGGTCTCCGCGCGTTACTTAGCCCAGCTGTTGGACAGCTACCCAGAACACCCGTTCACCAAGGAGTACCACACGAAGACCAACGAGTTCAAACGCCTAGCGGCCCAGTACCAGCCATCCGTCGCCAGCTAGACCATACGGCGGAGAGTCGAGAGTTTTGTGTCTTGTTTTAATTGTTTAAAATTATATTATCTATCGAATCTGGTTTTTTACTTATCTCTTACTATTATTTTCCATGCTTATTTTAATGGAGTGAAAGCATTAAAATTCACCCAACAGTCACATACATAGTCCTGCAGGGCGATTCTAAAACGTCGGAAACGTTTCCGATCGGATTTGTTAGTTTTTCATTTCGATGTGGTAAGTAACTAAAACAATTATCTAACAATTTTATCTAGTAGAACACAGTAGTAGTATACAATATTTATTGTTTTAGTTACTAACCACATCGAAATGAAAAACTGACGAATCCGTAGGGCGATTCTAAAACGTCGGAAACGATTCCGATCGGATTCGTTAGTTTTTCATTTCGATGTGGTAACTAAAACAATAAATATTGTATATTACTGTGTTTTACTCGAGAAAATTATTAGAAAATTGTTTTAGTTACCACATCGACATGAAAAACTAACGAATCCGATCGGAAACCCTTCCGTACGTTTTAGAATAATAATTAGGTTAGTACCATGGTACCAGAACACGACACCCAGGCCTGGAACAAATATTTATAGATAATGCAAACATTTGTCCCGCAACGGGATCGAACCCGCACCTATTGTGCCCCAGACGCCTTCTCGCCCACTATTCGATACACTTCGGCAGCACACCGAATGCGTACAAGACATAGACGTATGTACTGTGAACGCTTGCGTGCACGTCACGTAAGCGGTGTGCCATGCATGTCTCGTACATTTCCATACATTACAACGTAATGGTACGTCAATGTGCACCTCTACGCGTAAGCGGCAGTGTGCTGTGGCCTTTAATATAAGTGTATTTCGTGTCTTTTCAAATGGGTAGAAATTGTCCACCAACATTTTAGTAAAACTGACACCGCTTTACTAGAACACGGCTTGACTGAGACTTTAACGACTTGACCTCATTCATGTTTAGGTATAATGCCCTCATTGGCATCTCTCGCGCGTTCATGTTTCCAAAGGAGATGCCTGCATGGTCTTGTTTCCTGAACCACATTTCAAAATTTCATGGTGTTCTTTTAATTTGAGATACTATCTTATTGAGAAGGAATTGATCCTCGTTTACTTTTTCGATCGGTCGGGATCATAAAAATACAGAATGTTTTTTTTTGTAATTTAGTGGGTTCGAGTCTCGGCTTAGGCAAGTGACTTTTTAAATATACTTGAATGCAGTATTGCTGACTTTAAAATATATAAGAAAGTCTCAATATTTAAAGTACCTACTTGTCCTCCATGCAACATGACTGTGGGACATACTGTATACCTACTTAGCACTGGCAAAATTGAGGAAACTTTCCTCACAGGCCATAATTAAACGAAAAAAGAACCTACGTACTGCAAAGTTACGTCTATTTATCTTGGCCTTGGTGTGACATGCACAGAAGGAGACGGAAGGGTCCGACAATTAAAAATAAAACTACATAAAATTGTTAGTAAAAGCTATATTCATAATCATTGTCGTCATCCTCATCCATGGTGGTATTGAACAAGTGGTATTGCCGTAGTTTTTCCAAGGCCTCCGCCGCGTGTAACAGACCGGGAGACAACGTGTTTGAGTCTTGGATGCCACCAGTAGACTCGCTGGAGTCTGTCGTGGACTCACGGTGTATCTTGCCGGATACACCTGTGGAGAGATCAGTGTCAGAGAAGAGAGCTTCCGATGAGCGAAGCAAGCTGCTTAAAGTCATCACCATTATCAGGCTGTAGAAGTCCACTGCTGGATCTGTTTTGAGCCGCCTCCATCCACTGACCTTTAAAATGTCGCTGGTCCACCTAGGGTTGGTTGGGAGGTGGGGGGGGGGGGGGGGCTGGGTCATGTGATAAAAATTAGTTT
Organism: Epirrita christyi; assembly: GCA_951392215.1. Classification (NCBI taxonomy): domain Eukaryota; kingdom Metazoa; phylum Arthropoda; class Insecta; order Lepidoptera; family Geometridae; genus Epirrita; species Epirrita christyi. The sequence continues at coordinate 2,154,703 of OX595849.1, forward strand.
GATATTATTATTTGTGGTTAGTCTGCCTCTCATTCAAGCGTAGGAGGAGCGATGACTTTTACCCGCGCTGCAGTGAATGTCGAGCGAAGGGAGCTACTGTAAATCTATGTATAAGTGGCTCGCACTACCCCTAGCGAAAGTAGTGCCAAAAAATATGTTTCTTTGAATAATTTAATTTAAAAAATAATTGTAGGATATCGTACGTAACATAAGTACTGTATCTAACACAAGTAACAACTTATAATAGGTTTAAATATGTGGGTAGATACCAAAAGCCTAAAGTGACCACCCTTTAAATACTGCCGGAGCACCTGTTATATCAGATTATGAATGATGCCTATACATGCATCTGTTTTTTATTGCATACCTACTTATAGCATTTTTTTTCGATTGTGGCTCTATTCACTACTTATGCTAGAAACCGATATTTAGCATGAAATAATTACTTACATAAAACAAAAGTGTACTTACCATTAGGAGACACTTCCACGGGACTCTCGATAGGCGGCGCGGTGTACGCTTCTAACTCCTGCTCAGATCTGCTCTCCCGGTCCAACATCTCTTGTTTATGATGCCGCCTCCAAGCTTTTTGCAGGTTGAAACGCTCTGGTCTGAAATTTTTATGAACTTAGTTGTTACTTTTTTTTAACTTAGTTCCGGTCTAAGAGATGAAACATCCGAATTTAGATCAGATCGACTTATCCACACTTACAAATCTGCAATGAAAACTATATGCTAGCTATCATCTATAGTTTTCTTTATAACGTAACATAACACCCAACAGTCACATACGTTGTCTTGATCCCACACTAGGATTCCCTGTGTCGTGGGTATGCAGGAACTACGCGAGTACCATGGTACCACAACACCCAGTCCCGATACAAATATTTGCAGATCATACACACATGTCCCGCAGCGGGAATCAAACCCGCAACCTCTTGCATCTGAGCCGGCTACTCGCCCTCCGCGCCGCCCCTTTACCCTTTCAGTTGCATCGTCTTGGGTAAAAATTTACGAGGAGCAGAACCAAATTCTCCCATCAAGCAAGAATTTGTAAATTTTACTCACTTCTCTCCTTCCTTATAAACCCTGGACTCAATGTTCTGTACGTCATGCCGAATGTCTGCAAGCATGAGAAGCATCAAATCCAAGGAGCCCTTTGGTCCTCTCGCACCTCGTGGCCCTCGAGCTCCTAAGTCACCTTTAGGACCCTCCATGCCTGGTGGACCGGCAGGACCCTGAAAGTGAAGTGGTACAACAGTAAATAGAATATCCTCATAGTAAAAATTTAGTTGGAACATCCAAAACCATTACATTTAGTACTTACCTAGTTAATTATTAAGATGAACACTTACCCGTGGTCCTCTCTCACATCGGCAGTAGCCACCTTCTAAAGGTGTTGTTGCATCGAGCACTCGATTTGTATAAGTCCCGTCAGCAAATTGATCAGCACCTAGAATCAGCACGGCAAAAAGTTATCCAACGCGGATATTTGTCCCTCCCTGCAGTTAAAAGATTCGTCATGCAGTTTCTTCTAAATGGCTTGTAGTAGCATTTTTTTGAGCAAGTGAAACTATTTATAGACATTCATACATTTGAAAACACAGCAATGCAAACATTACTGCTGCTTGGCGGCAGAAATAGGAGTAAATGCAATTGTGTGTCTCACCATCTCCCTTCAACAGAGAGGTTTCCATCAGTTTCTTCAGCGCCGATTGAGTAGTGTGGAGCTGGTCGCTCAGTTGCTTCACTTTCCGGGATAGCCAGGTGACAGTGTCGCAGGGAGCGTAGCAGCGGGATGACGCTCGGATCAGTGGCAGTGGTTCCTGAAAGGATAGAGGATGGAGTTAGTGCTGGTTTTCAAGAAATACTCTTTGGTAAGGACAACTGAATGGATCGAATGGAGTGTCCGGACCAGCAAAACTGACCAAGAGTCGTTCAGCGCTGCAGCTTCCTACTATGGCAGGGTCGCAAGAATTAACAAGAGTTATCGGGTACCTACCGGTATGGCTATGGGTAGGGCCACAGGCACTCGCCGCTCGCAGTGCTTCCCATTAGCAGTGAGGTACAGAGGATGGTCGCACTCACAGTGGTAGCCGCCAGGGTCATTCACGCAGCGCTGCTCACAGCCCCCATTGTTATTTGCACACTCGTCCATGTCTGGAAGAAGTAGAAATCTTGATAAGGTCCAACAATCATTACTTTAGTCCACTGTGGAAAAGGTCACGATAGGTTTTTTAGCTAGATGGAGTGATGTTGCGCACAGTGCTTATAAAACCTGGATGAGAAGGCCCGAAATCGAGCTCAGTGGCAAGTAATGACTGACCGTGCCACTGGATCAGTTAAACCTATTGCGCACAGCGAATGTCCTGTTTCACAATAGCTACCGGCTATGAGGACAAAATTATTTAAATGGGTTGAACGAGTGAATTGTCGAATTGCCAAGCACAATCGCGTGCACACGGTGACAATTGCCTGTTGCCGAATCGTTGTACGTGTGCTTCCCTGTGGATTGCTGGTGTTTCGGTTCGAAGCGTACGGATGCCGGTGAAATTACAGGCGCATGAGACTTTTCATCTTTATGTCTCAGTCTCAGTATCTGGTGTTGCAGGCGCCCATAGGCTACGTTAACTGCTTTCCATCAGGTGGGCCGTGTGCTTGTTTGCTTGCCTAGGTAGTATAGTATAGAAAAGGGCCTTATAGGACTGGCTGGCTGACTGGCGAACTAAGTGATATCTTACCAATGCAGTAAGGCTGCGTCTTCCTCCTATAATTATCCAGGTGGAACTGAAACCCGTTGTGACAAGTGCACCAGATCCTCTGATCCCGGACTTCACAAGCTTGCTCACAAAGCTTTAGACTGCAAGGGTTGACTGTCTTTGGAATACATCTGGAACCAATGAAATCATGTTTATGGACAGTTTCTGATCTAAATTGAAACCGAAGAACAATCAATGAAGTTTCCAATCGGTGTAACCGGAACTGAACACCGATTAGAAACTCTGGATCGGTTAATCATTTGATTTGATTTAATCTAATTTAGGATAAACAACATGTTTCACAGAAAACAGCAATAGAGGCTTATTTTATTTTATTAATTTATTTTGTCCTATAGGTAGAGTTCAGATTTTAGGTAGGTATCACAAATCAACAAATCAAACTTTTATTCATTGAAATCACAAGGATCATTTTGTATCGTACACTACCTATTACAGAATTTGTGCCACTTACCTGCCGGCAATGAAAACATGCGTGTCACAGCAGTGCAGACGCAGACACTGCATGTCAGTTCCGTCGACATGGCAAAGCTCCCGCGTGCGCAGGATTCGCTCCGTTGGACAAGTGCTTGCCATGTCCGTTCTGGAAATTTAGAAAATATTTTGTTTTGAATAGTGATGGTGGAGTGCGGTAGGAGATTATCTGCAAAATTAATGTACCGCGCTGCCTAGAAACTGAATAATACCTATAAATGCATAATGATATCAGGAATGGATGGGGGGCTTTTGTCATTCGCATATACACAAGTTAAGACAACGTATACATAAAATCCCGCCTGTTTCTCGGAGGGGTAGGCAGAAACCACGGATTTCCACTTGCTACGATACTGAAATACCTCTTTAGCTTCATTCACTTGAATGAAATGTTTGGGGTACTTTTGACCTGGCCTTTCTCCAACATGTCTTCGATTTGGTCAGAATAAGTATACAGGTCTTCCCCTTCAATTAAAACAAGTGTAAGTATTAATAGAAAAATACCAATGAAACAGGATTTAATGTATTTACAAAGACCATTGCAAATTAATCATTATGAACTTCGTTTAATATTTCGATTCAGAGGGCGTACTATGTGATTTTGCCCAACAAAATCGATCTATAACTCGGTATCTACGGGTTCTACGAGTTAAATATTTTGGAATATGAAAATTATATATTTTTGCATTTATTGTGTAAAGTTGAAAACACGATATGTAAAAAAAACCTCGATAGTTTTATTTAATGAAAAAACCCTTGTTTCCCACACGTTTTGAAAGAAATCTCAGGTCCCTACGGTGTTTTAAGATAAATTTTACTACAACAAGTAGGTAATAACTATTTATTCTTATGCTAAAATCAGTTTTTTGATAAACACTTTATTTTCGCTATAATAAACAAAAAACTTCATTTTTGTGCACGACACTCGCTAGCGCGAGCGAGACGGCGCGCGGGTTATCGCGTGCGTTAAAGAGGGAGCCTAAATTGTAGTATAGTGCCCCCTTCAGAGAATTTCTGACTTCCATACAAGTTTTTGTGAAAACGTTTATCGTCCTTTGATAAGGCATGCATCTGTCCATTGAGCAAATAACTTGTTATCAGGATAGATACTCTCACTACAGCAGCCACTACCACACTACGCGAGCATTTTAGAAAGATGAGTCATGCGTCTTTATCGCGATAGTGACCTACTTCAATAATTACATCATGGTTTACATTCGCCTGAAAGCTAAAGGTAACTTATATTTTGCAGAGACTCAGTGTCTCAGATCACTCAGAGTTACAAGGCCAAACTAGGCCTCATCTTCCATCAATGAGAAACTATCGTTTGATTCATCATTCTCATCGTTATAGACCGCGCTGTCGTTCTATCGAATGTCTCTCCGATATAAAGTTTATTCTGTGATCCAACGTCGAGTGGAACTCATCTTGTGACTGCCCTCAAGAAACAGTAGCAAATGGCAATGGAGAGCGCAGCATTAGGGATCATTTTGGTAACCTTAGCTCTGTCCAAATCTTTTGAAACTTGAAAGTAGGAATATTTAGGTCAAGAAGTTTCCTTTTATTCAAGTTTCATAAGATTAAGATAGCGCTAAGCTAGTTAAGAACTACTAGGTAGATAAGTTTCTAGTATCATTTAGATCCATCTATCCACACCACACCTAAGCTAATGACATACTCAAATACTCGACCATCCAATCAATTATCTCGCCGCGCGCGTTCCGAGAACAGACTTCAAAGGGATTTCTGTGTAATTCCAGTTGCCACAGATAAAACTACAGTTAGTAAGGGAAATACACAGATTGGAAAAGAGTTTATATGGCAACGCCCTATTTATAACATGAATGGTATACTTCATAAATTCATAACGTGGTGCATTGTACCTACGATGCAGTCAATGACCCGTTGACATTGTTTTTTAAGTACCTAACTGTAATTGATTTTTAATCATTGTTACAATTTTAATTATTGTCGGAAACCCACGCTGCGTTACGTTAGCTCTTGGTAATAAATAGTTGGTGTTTCTTTCCAAGTTTTTCTGATATCTGTTGCTCTAACATATACCTACCTAGGCACTTAATCTCTTCGCGATTCTTGCGGATTTATTGGCTGGAGTGTAGGGTAGAGCCGTCTTTAGATAGGTGTTCTATGGCTCAGCCTTTCCAGCGTTCTATGGGCGTGTGAAAAAAGTACTTACATAGGTAGTTAATTTTTAATAGCAAATTGCACATTTTCAGCTTCCGATACGTTGCAATAGCAAAGTGATCGTGGCAGCTTTTAAAAAAAATATTTGGAGTGATCATACGATTGTAGGTATACTTATGCTATTTTTTCCTGCTTCTAGAGCCGGTTTCCACCGGGGCGGAGAGGAGAGGAGACGAGAGGAGATGTGTTGGAATAAACCAATCCGATTCTGTTTTATTTCCTTTTCGTTTTTACTTGTCAAACCTGCCTGCTAATAACCTGCCAGCTTTGCACTACTAGCACAAATATTTATTCTGTGGCTCTAGTCTCCTCTCCTCTCCGCCACGGTGGAAACCGGCCCTTAGTTCTAAGAGAATGAACTGGAGATAGGCTTAGAGCATATCAACTGATTATTGTCGTTTAAGGTTCCAACGTATACCTCGGTGAACTTTTGGGCTGAATTAAGGTTAAACTTTTTCTGGTTATTGTTTAAAATCTAGAATAAGTCGTACCTAAATGGCCGTGTATCAATCTCTGTACCTATTATGCACGTTTATTTATAAAGCAGAGCCCAGAAATATACTGCTGTTGCAGATATACGATTTTCACTACAAATTGCACACGCAGCCAATGGAAACGTTCTAAATAAAAACACACGTCTCACTTCCGGGATAAAAATATCAACACTTCACACCAACTCACACGTCAATCACGTCATCCGGGTTGTAGATGTCCTCTGGCTGGTACCCATTGTCCTGGGAAAGTACCAGGGTAGCAGGAAGCAGGAGGAGGATGGCACAGGCCGTGGAGCCGAGAGGCGCGCGCATCGCGACTGCCGGGGCGTGACAAATGCAAGCGCTCACAGAATTCAAACTTTCGTAGCTATGTTTATGTGATGGTGATGTAAAATTACAGCACTCAGTTATTGCAGCTTTGATGTTTTACGTTTATGATCTGTTTGACTTTTCTGTATTTCTGGACGAGGTCAACATTATTCGTAATTTAAATCATTGAGATCTACGAGTTTTTTACAAGCTCTACCTCGATTTTTAGGGTTCCGAAGTATGACAAAGGAACCCATTGAGCTTCGCCATGTAGGTTATGTTATATGTATTCAGTTTTTGTTCAACTGATGCGTAGACCTTTATCCTCGACTCCTCGAGTGTCTTTCTCCATTCTTCTAAGTTTTCCTTTTTCTGTGTAGGTAGGGTGTATCTGGTCTAAAACTGCACGCCCCTCCACCGCTTTTACTTTGACGACTTCTGTGGCGTGGCGGACGAGTAGTCGGCCGAGATACGAGAGGTTGCGGGTTCGATTCCCGCTGCGGGACAAATGTTTGTATGATCTGCAAATATCTTTCAGCCCTGATTGCCTGTTGAAACTTGTCGCGAGATAAAAAATAGCCCTGCGGGTCTGGGTGTTATGATACCAAGTTCCTCATACCCACGACACAGGGAATCCTAGCTAGTGTGGGATCAGAGGGCCTATTACGAGTTTTCAATTGCAACAATCACTTTGCGAGTCGTGTAATATATGTGACTGTTGGGTGTTACTTGACACAATAATCTTGATGTTCGAAAACGGTCCTTATGGCTACGGATTATGGAATATTTTATTTTGACGTAATGTAATAGTGGGGCGTTCATTATTAGATTAGACTCTACATAATCTTTAGACTCAATGGTGTCACTACTATTCAGGGAACTCAGTACGGGTTTTGATAGTTTTCGAAACTAAGTAAGTATATGAAGTTTCGTTTCCTCCATACATTTACTTGCAGCGCCCCTAGCGAAAACGTGAAGAAACCTAAGGACGCTATCAGTAAATGTATGCATGCAAACTAAAATTCATTATAGTTTCGAAAACTATCAAAATTCGTTCTAAGCCCCAGATGTTGTTTACGTTACTATAGGAGCTTCACGGTCGCGTCATATCGCCCGACTGACTCGTATGTAGGTAGGTAATGTTTCCTGTGCAATTTGTGATAAAAACTAGTTTGGTATCTATAGATTTTTAATTATCATCATTCCCTCCTCCTCCGTCCTTCCCTCCTTGCTGAGGATCGTGTCCTTTCGTACAGTTCACTGCTTGCCTCCATCGGCTTCGGTCAGTTGCCTGATAAAAAAACCATGACAATATAAATTGACGTCCAAAATTGGGAGAAAAAAAGGAATAGAATAGAAAATACTTTATTATATTTTAAGATAATAAAAAATATAAACAAAACTTATCATGATAATTAAAAGACAATAGGCGGTCTTATCGCTTAGAAGCTATTTCTTCCAGACAACCTTTGGATGGAGAGATCATGGGAGGTCATGGTTGTTATGTAGTAGAGCTCGTTGTAAAAGAGTTCGCCTACTACCATCATCTAAATCTATGACTACTATAAATTCTCTAAGACTACCATAAACTAATTCTGCCGCCAAACAGTAGTTTTTTATTACATCTTGAGCAGAATCCGGAAATAAATATTCGTGGGATGAATACATGGAACGAATACGAACGCACTCATTAATCGCTGTTTTGCAGTTTGAAGGGTAGGTAATGGGTGCCGGTGAAATTACAGGCACATGAGTCTTTTCATCTTTATGTCTCGGGATGACGAGCGCAGTGTAATGCCAAGTAGGGCACGTCATAGGTAGACTGAACTTAAGAGGCATTTGTAATGTACTGCGGGCGAATGCCAGATAAGTACCTAATTAATTTAAAAAAAATGGGCAGCCGCTCTGACTGGCATCTCTAGGTGTTCAGACTTCTGGTCCGTCCATCGTTTGGGGCTTCGTCCTCATAGCTTTTAAATAAGTCAACTTTTCCCCCAACCATAGTAGGTAGGTAGGTACTAAGTTTTTCATCCCATCTATTCGAAAAGGACGACTTGGTTCGCCTTTAAATGCACCCAAAGGTGGTGTTTTCTGTATGAAACTTCTATAAGTGCGCCGCAATTATCTTTGCCGCGCACTTTTTGAATATGGAACATATCGAACTCAAATAAAATGCAAGTTAATTGCGGCGCACTTTTTGAATTTGGAACATCTTAGTGTTTGAACACAAATATTGTTTGAATAAATACTGGCTGGTATACGACCGCCCATAGTCGCGCCCCGCGCCGGCTGAATAAAAAAACAAATGAAAAACGCGTTTTCGTAAAATTTCACGGATTGTTAGAAATTCATGGTTTTGTTTTGAAACTAGTGGTTCACCCCGAACTGAGACCTCGTGATGACACTATAATCAGCCCGACTATTTAAGTACCTACTTAAGTCATAACATATTTTCCATTATTATTTTGAAAAAAAATCTACTCGAGGTAATTTCCTACACATCATCGAAATAACCTTTAAATAGGACTGAGCAACGGGCGTAATACTACATACGTGTTAGTATATCAAGTACCTGACGAATCAATTGATAACGTCCTTTTGACGAAACATAGAACTCCAACATCATTCAAATTCCTAGAAATGGGAGGTCAACAATGGATTTTATATTGGTTATTGTTTTATGGAGTACAAGTTTCTAAATTCTTAAATTTCAGACTTTTTCCTGTATTTGTGTCACAAAAGCTACCAGCATACCAAACAGCATTGTTGGATTGCTGGAAGTACCCTAGAATTTTCGATTTTTACGTTTTTGTTTGTCCCTAATATCTCAAAAACTATATTGTCTTAATACTTATTAAAAACAGTATTGAAATGTCCAACTAAAGCGCTTTCATTAGACATCCCACTTGATCTGACTGTCCCACTTTCTTTTTTTTTACCCCCTCTTGGAACCCAATATCTCATCAACCCCCAACCGATATAGCCTATATATAACCTTACCTACAAATTGTACTAATACTATCTACCCCTATACTAAATTTCATGAAGATCGAATTAACGGTTAGGAAGTTTTCATCGGACAAACATACATACATACATACAAACGCCGATTCTTCCAACTTGACTCAGAGAACTCGCTTCGCTCGTTCAATAAAATATGAGGCGCCTTTTATTTTCTCATAGTGGGTGATGAAAAGTAGAGTGTATCACTCGGGCGCAAAATATATTTTTGGCTCGGGCGACGTACTTTGAATCCCTCGCCGTAAAAATGTTATTTTGCTCCCTTATGATACAATCTACTATTTAACATTGTTTGCCTGCGCGATAGACTTTTCAAGAACTTTTACGAGTGTTTCTTGTTTCAACTCAAAAACTTTCAACCCATTTAAGCATTTTTATCGACTCAACCCATTTTATTAAATTTCTATGTTTGTTTCAACCCGATCCTATAACATGTGTCACAAAATAATACTCTTATTTGGTTATTTGTCGCCAGAAAGAAAATCTTCGAAAAGTTTCAATTTTTTTTGATGAGAAGTATATAATCGTCTTCATCATCAGCCTGGAGAGGTTCACTGGTGGACAAAGGTTTCCCACCTGTAGAATGCCACGACGATCGGTGTTGAGTCGTCTCTATCCAGCGACTTCCTGAGACGTTTATAATGTCCTTGGTCCATCCAGAGGGGACCTTTCTACTTTAATGTTAGAAAGAAAAGTTCTTTGCTTATTTTTATATGTAATACAATTTTTTTAAAACATTTTTTTAAATCAATAACTAATGGATCTTTCTTATCTTTCTTTTGGCACGCGAACGGAGTTTGCTTCTAAGGCTAGTATTTCTTCAAACTCCATGGAATTTTGTACACATGATCAGTACAATATCTATATTCTAGACCCATGGTTCATTAACTTAACAGTTCAAAATAGCGGCCCATAATAATGTTAATAATTATTAAGTTGTGTACTAAATAAGATTTTACAAAGTTTGGTCAACGTTTGTGGAACTGGGAATTCATTCAATTCAAGCCCGTTTTGATGATGATGATGAACTTTTAATTATTTATACGCTCGAACCGCCTCCATCCACTGACTCACCGCGACCTTTACAATGTCCTTGGTTGATGAGTTTTTGTTTGAAATTCCCGCAGCATTTCCGTACTAAACAAACATTGTCACTTTTCAATTCATGGCGTGGCAAAATACCCCAAGTTCATTTAAAATTATTTGCTAAAAATTATCTATTGCTGATTACCTCTGGCTGTCACTCTATTTAAATGGCGTCTATTTTGCCTTTTGTTTTCTTGATGGATGAATCACTGAGTCACGGAACGTCTGTGTTATGTACTGAAAATGCATTGAAATTCAGATTTTTGAGCACAAGGCTTTAACCACATTTACTCAATGTGTCGTACCTATATACCCTCCACGAGATTACCTGATTATGGACCACATGAGCCAATGAGAGATTCGTGCAGCGAACTGAAATAAATTATCTTCTATAAGTCAAGTACCTACACTGATTTTTAATCTCAGACATTTTTTGTAACCTAAAAAAATGTTTAGATTTTTAAAACTAAATTCAAAATCAGAGTATAGTAAGTATTTGCGCGCGGCTCCGCACTCATCGAACCAAAGTACCTAGGTAGGATGGTTTTCAAACACTAAAACGTTTCTCGATAATGGAAAACAATGATATATATATCTAGATCATCATCATCATCATCATCATCAGCCTGTAGAAGTCCACTGCTGGGCATAGGCCTCCCCCCTAGAATACCACGATGAACGGTATTGAGACGCCTCCATCAACCGATTTTCTGCGACGTCCATCGAGTGGAGGGCCTTCCTCTACCGCGTCGTCCAGTTTGTGGTCGCCACTGGAGAACGTTTATTCCCCAACGGTTGTCAGTTCTGTGAGCTATATGATCTGTCCATTGCCACTTCAACTTGCTAATTCTGAGAGCTATGTCGGTGATCTTGATGCTTCTTCTACGTCATTTTGATAGATAAGGATATAATGGAAAACAACATGACGTAAAAACTGCATCAACATGTTGTCCGGTGAAAGTCAAAAATCTTAGGATAGTCTAAATAGGCACTTATATTTTTTTAACAAAATCGTTGGTATTAGCCCTAAGGAAGATGATGATTTCATCCAAGAAATCCCCGTAGATTTCAGACTTTGGATTTCCCACGCAATTAAAAAACGATACCACCTACATCTAATTAACATTTTTACCGGTTGGTAGAAAACACACCGGCACTTTCGTTTTGTATAGATGATTCGGAAAACAAATTCTAACAAGCGATTTCCAACCTTATTATCACAGAACAACGTCACGGGGAAAATCACAGTCCTGCCTCCGTTTTCAATTTTCCAGTCAGTTAGTGTTTGTTCGGACAACGAACACGACCGACCCTTGTATAAAAAATAAATAAAAAACTTACGAGAACTTAAATAAATAAATGTCTGAAAATAAATTAAAATAATATCAGAATTATTTGTGTTCAACATGTTTCAATTATTAATTTTGACAAGTTTCTGTTCGGTTGTGGTCACGGCCAACTTCTGGGCACCAGGAGATAATGAGTACCTAGGAGTTCTTAACGGCAGGAAAGCATCAGGAGATCATGGGTATCCAGTCTACAATGGTCGGGAAGAGGCCAGCAGCTTGATGACCGACTGGGTACCAGGAGACGAGGGTTCTCACGAGATTGAAGCACCAGGAGACTATGGATATGAAGAAGGTCACAACGGCCGGGATCAGATCAGCAGCTCCTTAAAGGACTGGGTATCTAGAGTATACAATAGCAGGAATCATGCAAGCAGTGACTATGGGTACCCTGAAGATCGCAGTAACGGTGAAATACCAGGAGACAATAGAGACACAGGAGCTCATAACGGCAGAGAGCTGGCCAAAAGTTTTATGAATGAGTGGACCGTGGAGGTAGATGGGACGGAGGAGGTCGCGCAACTGGTGGCTTTAGAGCTGGGATACGTATATGGAGGGCTGGTAAGTTTTATTTATTTAATTTTGTACTAGCATCTGCTCACGGTTACTCTCGCATTGCGGTGCCGTGATTCAGTGTTTATTCCAATCTTTCCTCAGTAACAAAAGAATCACCCAAACTTTTGCATTTTACTTAGTAAGTATAATAAGTTAAAAAAGTTGTTAAATTATCATTATCAGCAGCATTTTGACATCCACTACTAGGCGAAGCCTCCTCTATAAAATACAATGGAGGGAATTGCTATAATCACCACGCTTGGCAGGTGGATTGGTGAGCGCAATATCGGTGTTAAGTACTCAGGTGGATGCTGCCCATCCCCTGGTGTAAAATAATAAAAATGGTTAATACACCTTTAAAAATTCCTTCACTTTTTCTGTTCAATTTACTTTCGGAGCATTCTCAATATGCACTTGGATAATATCCGAAACAGTTGGCCTACTGCAACCAGCACGGCTTAGTGGCTCCTAAGCTTAAGCCGCCTTCATCCACCGACTTCCAGCAACCTTTACAACCTACTATTAATTAAATGTTTTTTTTTAATTTGATACAACAAACAACTAATTACCTACATTATATATTTTAGGTACAATCTGTGTTAGTACATACATTTAAATATGTAAGACTTGTTAGTAATGTAGTCCACAACGCTATCTATACATGTTAGTTTTATACATGACTAGTTGCGCCCCGCGGTTTCACCCGCGTGAATAATGATGAAAATTGATGATGATGATGAAAAGTAACCTATGTGTTAATCCAGGGCGTAAAGTATCTCCATTCCAAATTTCAGTCAAATCTATTCAGTAGTTTTTACGTGAAAGAGTAACAAACATCCATCAATACTCACAAACTTTCGCGTTTATAATATTAGTAGGATTACATAATGATGCAGTTAGAGGGTCTATAAGAAGTTTATATAAAATAAGTAGGTAAGTAAGACATACCAATGTGAAAAAACCCTGCTCAAAGAATATTTAAACAAAATAGTAGTTTTGAGTAAGTAAATTAATAACAGGACAAGGAAGATAGCAACAAAAATGAAATAAAAAGGATACATTAAATAACTCTACTCAGAAAAGCGCAATATTTAAAAGGTTTTTATACTTATACCTACTTAAGTGTGTCACACACGTAGCAGATGCGGTAAGATATCTGTATCTGAGCGCGTATCTGTCCATATCGCTCTCTATACTAAACTCAAGAAGCAACACACACGTAGCAGATCACTTTTTACCGTCAAGTATCTGTAGGCACCGACATATATCAAAAGATGGACAGCAGATTATATCTGTGTATACAAATACAATACAATTGTGAAATACAATACAGTTTGAAGGTTTCCGCGTGAATATATCATTTTCGTATATTATCGTATCTGCTGCGTGTGTGATTACCTTCAGATGCGATAAGTTTTTATACGCATATAAAATATAACCGCGTCTGCTGTGTGTGTGACACACTTATACAATTATACGTCAAAAACTATGAGTGATAGAGCACACGGCCCAAGCCAGATAAATTGCTGTTATGTCAACTCTGGATTATGCTTATGTCAGATTTAACCAAGCTTATATATACTTGGGATAGAAACACAAAAATCCTGCTGGAAAATTACTTAGTACCTTTTGAATCGAAGCTTAGTAAAACATGAATCCTACTAAAATTATATATAAAAGTTTGTGAGTATGGATGGATGGATGTTTGTTACTCTTTCGCAAAAACTACAAAACGGATTTTGATGAAACAGTACAGTATTATAGCTTACTAGTTGCGCCCCGCGGTTTCACCCGCGTGAATAATGATGAAAATTGATGATGATGATGATGATGATGATGATCAAAAGTAGCCTATGTGTTAATCCAGGGCGTAAAGTATCTCCATTCCATATTTCACTCAAATCCATTCAGTAGTTTTTACGTGAAAGAGTAACAAACATCCATCCATACTCACAAACTTTCGCGTTTATAATATTAGTAGGAAGTCATATGTACATCAGAATAACTAAAGGTTATTATTTATAATTTATTTATTATTATTCATTTATTTACTTTACTTTAATCAGAACGGCAAGGTACCAATTACACTAATTAAACACAATCAAATAATATTAAACAATAGAAATACAATAAAAATAACATTAGTCAAAACAACAGAAAAAACAGAATAATAATAATAAAAATATAAAAACAATGTCAAAAATAACGTCAAACATAATGTCAAACAGAAACTTTCACACATTCACATTTTATAATAATTTATAATAGAGTTTCCAGCGAGCGAAACCGTAAGCAAATACTAGTATAACTAATAACCATGGCTTTACTTAGGTCTAGCTTTTGACTGGGTGCTTAGTTGAGATGATTGAACCTGAAAATCTTTGTTAGAAACAGTGAATAATAGACAGTAAAAATCATTTATTATTTACACCTACGTATCTAGATTACCTACTTGTTTATCTAGAGCTAGCTGTCTCTAGAGGGATTAGAACAGAAAATACTTTATTGTACACATTTTGAAAATAACAAAATAAACAAGCAAAACTTTAAAGGAATTGCTTCTAAGTGATATGTAGCGCATTGTGGTCTTATCGCTTAGAAGCCACTTTATCCAGACATCCTATGGATAGAAAAGAATCTATAAGTCAAACATGACACAAATTGATCTGTATATTAGTCAGAAATACCTTATGAAAATAATTCAGACTACATAACATAACACCCAACAGTCACATACATAGTCATCCCACACTAGGATTCCGTGTGTGTATCAGGAACTACGAGTACCATGGTATACCCAGACCCGGAACAAATATTTACAGATCATACAAACATTTGTCCCGCAGCGGGAATCGAACCCACTCGAACATTTCTTGCGTCTCAGCCGGCTATGCAATGGAGGGGATTTGCCATAATTACCAAGCTTGGCAGGCGGAATGATGATCTGAGGCCCAATTCACTAACTAAAAAATAGTTAAAATAGAGTTCGGATCATGTTTCGATCTTGTGTCGATGTCTTAAATGTCAGAAATGGTATTCTCCTGACATAAAATGCAACACTGTAATGTGATTACCTATATCGAAATGTGACCGAAACTTGAACGATTCAAAGTTTTTTCAATCATTTTAGCATAAGTAGATGGAGTCTCTCTTTACTCTTTCCAATTATATATATAACTAGTTGCGCCCCGCGGTTTCACCCGCGTGAATAATGATGAAAATTGATGATGATGATGATGATGAAAAGTAGCCTATGTGTTAATCCAGGGCGTAAAGTATCTCCATTCCAAATTTCACTCAAATCCATTCAGTAGTTTTTACGTGAAAGAGTAACTAACATCCATACTCACAAACTTTCGCGTTTATAATAATAATAGGATAGGAAGTAGGACTATCCTACTCTAATGGTGGTCACCATGAATTGGAAGTAGACTAAATTGTTATTTATGAGGGACTAGAAATTCAACTTTCAGTCAATTTACAATTCAGTCTCGATTCGGTCAACTTTCAGTGGAGTTTTAAAATAACTTGAGAGTTGGGCCTCTGGTGTTGAGTACTCAGGTACTTAGATGTTGCTGCCCATATCCTGCTGTAATACCTTAGTCGACTTTACGACATCCACGATAGGAGACGGAGGGGTATATTCACAGGCCGGAGATACCACAGCACGGAGAGGAATCTATAAGACAAACATCACTAAAAACTTTTTTAAATTCATCTGTGCAGTCAAAAATACTTTTTGATATGAGTGCAAACTCCCTCTTGATATTGCTCGATATGTACAAGAGCTATGGCTACTTTTATCTAGATAGGTAACCTATCAACTTAATTAGTTTTTGTTTCGTTAAGCAGTAAGCATTTTTTTTTTTACCACAATAATTTATTGTTCACAACTCGTTAACTACCTATATAGGTACTCAATTACTATTCGTGGGAACCTGTTATTGGCTCTCTACAATTATTCTGTTGTATTATTATGTTGTTGGTTCTCCTGAAAATAAATAAATAAATCGATATGATGCAGAACTTGTAGGGCACTACAGTGTTTATTTATTAGGGTTCCGTAAAGCTGATGAAAAATTAGTTATATAGGATCGTGTCTGTTATCTGTCCGTTTGTTACAGCCTATTTTCTCCGAATCTATACTGGACGAAAACTGTTGATATTCGGTACATATAGAAAAATCACGACGTATATAAAATAAATAAATGACTTCACACAACATTATCCAGCCCCAAGCTAAGCAGAGCTTGTGTTTTGGGTACTAGTTAACTGATGTACCTAATATCAACATTACATAGATAGATATTTTTTATTATACATAGAAAATACCCAAAACACCCTGAACAAATATTTGTTCCGAGGCGGGAATCGAACCTGCAACCTCCTGCGTCGCAGGCGAACCTTCGCCCGCCGTGCCACAGAGGTCGTCAAATAAATAAAGAGTTTTGATTTAGGGGACATATTAGAAAAAATAAAAAAAAAAAAGGGCCTCACTCATAGTTTTTAGTTTACCTTAACGAAAATCCTAAGGGATAATAATTTTTTAAACATGTTTCAGTTAAAATAGCTTCTTTTTTTCTTTTTTTTTGTGTTATGTTTCGACAAACTGGCATACGGCCCACCTGATGGTAAGCGGTTACCGTCGCCTATTGACATCTACAACACCCGAGGCATTGCTAATTGTTCCGTTCTGTCTTATGTAAAATGTCATACGTCAAAACAAGACAAAAGTTATTTTAACTAAAATAGGTTTAAAAAATGAATAAGGGGGTAAGTCTTTAAATTCCAACGAGAAACGGAAAAAAATCGTGAAATCTTTTGCTGAATTTCCCCGAGGACTAATAAGTTAAATTGCTCATTAGTCATTACGTCTGCTTTATTTTATAAATACCTTCTTTAATTTTGTATTTTTTCGTTCTAGCGATATTTGTTAAATAATTAAATCTTGCCACAAACAAATGTTACGCTTTGCAAAGCTTACATGCTCTTAAACTTAATTATAAAATCTAGTATTTGGTAGGTACCTACTTACCTATACCGTCATGAAATATCTATTCATTTGTATTTTATAAGTTTTTAATCAAGTCTTACTTGAAAAACGTACCTTTTAAAATATTGTTGTTAAGTTCTAGGATACCTACACTGGAATCTGTACATTGATACCTTCATTATGTAATAAAGAACCTTTTCATCCCACCATCTCCGAAAGAGTATTTTTACTCTTCGATATCTGTGTGTAAAGCCGTTTTTATCCACTAGAGGATAAAGTAAATTTGAATTTAGAACAACGTGTGCACTAAGTTTGTGAATTCAAAACATCATTAAACCTTTTTACTTTTACCTCCATGGTGCCAAATTTATCATACTACCTTTTTTAATTTGTTAAAAACTTAGACTCGGAACCTTCTTGGTGTTATTACTATTTTATTAATTTGATTTACGCGCGCCATTTTCTTTCACGTCATATTGTTAAAACCTTAGATTAAAAACAAGAAGCTTGAAAACAAGTAAACCCTAAAATGAGTGCATGATTCTAGCGACGAGGAAGTTTATTTGACGCCAACAGAATTGACTGAAACTGTTGAAAATGCGCAAAGGTATCTTGTGATTGTAAGTGTTTTTTTTTTTTGCATTAAGTCATTTCCTCGCTGAGGTGGGATGAAAAGTTACGTGTTGCACTCGAGTGCAAAGATTTTTCACCTCGTGCTCTTTGGATTCCTTCGCTTGCTCGGTCATCAAAACTGAGCACGCGGTTAAAAAGCAACTTTGCACTCTTGTATTACAAATAACTATTAAAATTGAATTGAATTGAATAAGTTAAATTGGTCTAGGTTACCATGGCAACCCACTTGTACGAAACCCTTTCCACGCGAGTCCGACTCGCACTCACAATAATACAGGTTCTTGATATATACTTATTTTTACCACAGTCGTCTGTATGTACCGGGGTCCAACATCATCATCATCATCATCATCATCAGCATGTAGAAGTCCACTGTTGGACATGGCCCCTAAAATACCATGACAAACGGTCTGGAGCCGCCTCCATCCACAGACTTCCCGCGGCCATCTTAGAACGTTCAAATAATCAGTCTATATGATCTGTGGCCTACCTTCGAACTGGTTCAATTCGACCTTGCAACCTAACTACATATCACATCGTTTACATATTTTTGTAGGAACGTATTTACTTCCTACTTCCAAAATGCCAGTGTATTTCTTAATTAGTGGAATTCATTAATTTTATAATTATTAATTAAAATAACATTATTTAATTTTAATATAAAAAATACGTTGACCTCCTTGGCGCAATGGAAGAGTAGCCGGTTGATGAGAGATGGTTCGATCCGCGCTTCGTGATAAATGCTTGCATGATCTGAAAATATTTGTTCCGTGTCTGTGTGTTGTGGTACCATGGTACTCGTAGTTTCTGATGCCCACGACGACACAGGAAATCCTAGTGTTGAGTCAGGACTATGACATATGTGTTTGTTGGGACGAACGCTACTAAAACCTTCCTGTGTCTAGGCTACTAAAACCTTCCTGTGTCTAGTACACAGGAAGGTTTTAGTAGCGTTCGTCCCAACAAACACATACATATGTCATAGTCCTGACTCAACACTAGGATTTCCTGTGTCGTCGTGGGCATCAGAAACTACGAGTACCATGGTACCACAACACACAGACACGGAACAAATATTTTCGCTCGCGAGCGTTCTAGTACACAGTTCTATACAGGGTGGGGCATATTTTTGGCCCCTTAAGGGTAGCTACCTTTTCTTTTGTAGTTAGAAGGTTTTGTTCTTAGGAACCTTCCGTTTTATTTTGAAGAAAAAAATATTGTAATTTTTAGATTTTTGAAAAAAAGTACGGTTCACCCAAAAAATGACATTTGTCAAAAAAAACAAGTTGGTTTTAATCGACTTTATTTCCAACCAGGAACACTTTTCCCAAAGTAACATACCAAATCAAATCGTAAGTTTTGGCAATAATTAAAAAAAACCATTCCCATACATTTTCTATGAAAAAACGAGTTAGTTTGAAAATAAGCATTTATTAAGCTAAGACGCTGTTGATTTGTAAGAGATATTTTGGATTTAAAATTTGAAAAAAATATTTTCCGCCAATTTTTTCTAGCGGTATTGTCATTCAAAGAGGACCACCTCTTATTAATTATTTATTGATATTTGTTATTAAACCATATTGGTAGAATGATATACCAATATCATTCTATTATTGTTTATTTTTTTAGTTTTTGTAAAGTTACCTACCTACTACTCAGGTAGGTAGGTACCTATTATTGTTTTTATTTTGTTTCTTATATTCTCTTCTTATCTTGTGGGGACAAATAAACGTGTTTTCTTTCTTTCTTTCTTTCTTTCTTTAAAGAGCGCAACTGCGACTTGTCAACACCAGTCCAAACATCAGAGGCCCAATTCTCTAATTTTAAAAACATTCAATTCGCAGTATTATCTCGTCTCAGTCGCACTGTCAGCTGTCACCTATATAGTAACTATTACTTAATCTTCGCTTAAGATTAAGTAGTAATTACTACACGATACAGTGCGACTGACACGAGATTATATTGTGACTGGAATGTTTTTTAAAATTAGAGAATTGGCCTCAGAATGGCTGACGCAAGAGGGGTGCGGATAGTCGTAACACTGGGAATAACAAAACGTTTTCTTGAAATGAATAAATCTTAATGCTTGGAATTACAACTTAGACAAAAACTAAATGTTTCTGTTATATCAAATAAAGTTTTTTCTTAAAATAACTAACTATTATTGAAATGATGAAAGCTCATTGCTTGGAATTACAAAAAAGGTAAAAACTCGAAAATACAGATAAATGTTCTTAGAAAAACTACACTTGTTTGCGGAATTAACAAAACATTTACAATATTTACTGTGATTTGCAATAAACATTAAACTATGTAATATCTTGCGTTTACTAAATTTCAATTGTAGGAATTACATTTTAAAATACAAGGCTGTTAGTAAAAATTAATAACAATTGCAAATACAGCAAAACTTTGTTAATTTACACTAAAACTTAGTTTAATCCTCAAATACAAAACAGTTTTTTAATTTCTGCGCGTCAGACGCGCGAGTCGAGTGTCTCGCTTATTGCATGCGTTTTACGCGCGAGCGGGAAAACGTGCGTCTGCATGTGGACGGCAGCTCTAGTATTTCACGAACGCGCGAGTCGAATCGCGCGTAAAACGCCTAATCTAGACAAGCTCTTATTCTTATGCAAAATGCAATGGTTGCATGGATTTGACGTCTCAAACCTCATCTCATCTCATCTGTTTGTCTGTGGATTTGACAGCATTTTCTACTTAGAATAATGACTATTTTTTAATAGAATTGAAAACTATTTGACTACTCACTTTTCTACTTGAAAAGTTGCATAACTCAGTTGCATACCAATAAAGTAACAATGGACATCATTTTTTTAATTTTTAATTAGAACGCTTTGTATCGTGGTTTATATTTGTTACTGCTCATTTTTATATTATCACAAAAATATGTTTTCATTTGTTTGTTTACAGTATTAACTAACAAAAGTGGTCCATTGCAGCTTTACCTTACCTATTATCGGGAAAAAAGGTGAAACAGAACCCATAGAGAAATCTCTATGGCTAAACCTAAAACTTGTTCTCTAACAAATAACCCATTGTGGCTATACCTTACCAATAAAGGACCATCCATAGAGTTCGAATGCGGAGTTCTTTAACATTTAACATTATAGGTACCTACCTTACCAATCTTATATCCCCAATTGGGGAAAATGTGCCTGTAAAAAAACCATAAGGTTCAAACGGACATCTCGTTAATATTTTCGGCTGAATTACGTTCCATCTCTAAAATCAGCCAGACCGAAAAAACGTATTTTCTCTTTAATTTGTGAACTATAAGTCAGGGGTGCGATTTTGAAAAATCATCGATCCCCGATTTTCAAATTTATTTATACTTATTGAAAATTTGAAACTCATTGATGACTAAAATTCAATATAAATGATATCAATACAAGTGCCTCCTTCAATATATTTCTTGAAAAACGTTGATTTGCGGCCTTTTTAATGATATTTAGTCGGTCCCATCTTTATAAAATATTGAAGACTACACACAACACACTACCACGCACGCGTAGTGCACGGGTAGTACTAATAAAAAAAAATGCGATTGCTAACAAACTTCACAGCATCACCCGCTGGGCTAATCTGATGATTGCCTGAAAATAACATCAAAATCGGTCCAGCCATTGGAGTCCTTGGAACACACTTCACACATCGATTTTGATAAGACTTATAAAATTAAACGACCCGTTCTAGATTTTTGAAAAAATAAACTAGAATTTTCTGCCGTAAAGTTCAACGTGCATGCGAACTGCTTATTTATTTATTTACTCAGAGACAATAAACAACTAGAATATAAATAACTTTTCATTTAAAAAACCGACTTCCGCCATTGTATTCGACTAAATAATTTTGGATGAAAAAAAAATTATGAAAGAACCATAGTGGTGAAAGGATTATGGTACTTTCTGAATGCAAATGCTTGGTCTCTTGCTGAAAATATCAAAATCGCCATATGTATGCCTACAATATTTGAGGAGTTCCCTCAATTCCTCATGGATCCCATCATCAGAACTGGAAATGGGACCAATCTGGAAGTATATCTATTCAAATAAAAAAAGAATTTTCCAAATCGGTTCATAAATGCCGGAGATATGCGGCAACAAACATTAAAAAAAAAAATACAACCGAATTGAGAACCTCCTCCTTTTTGGGAAGTCGGTTAAAAATTGTGTAGCCCACTGCATTATCCAAAAATTACTTTACTGCCAAAATAGTCAGTTTAATATTGACATTGTTAAAAATCGATCAATATTTATTAATTTTACAGTAAGCTCGAACTGATTACTGGTTACAAATTTAATTTTAATTAAAGGCCTGAAAACCTATTATTTCGTTTGTCCCTCGCAATTTCATGCCATATTTAAACAAGGAGGCCTAGCTGGCCGGTATTAAAATCCGTTGAGTTTACAATTTTTTGTGACTGATAACTACATACCTAGAGCATAGAATAAATGCGTAAAATTCAGGTGGTATTACCGTGGCCATAATCCCCTTCGTTTCCTCCCGTGGATGCTCTGACCACAAAAATACGTGGTATCATTCTGTATTAGCACGGAGCCGTGCTAGTCTCGGTCTACGAATAGGACTCCTCCAACACCTCCTGTGATGGATGTCGGAAAGGCGACTTAGGGATTACGCTAAGGGATGGTCAGCTGCATCAACCTGAGTACCACTGAACTAGTACCGATCACCTATCCGTGATCACGAAACCGGCATGTCCGTGATCTCTGTGAGGTCCATTGAATTCTTTCATCACACTGGTTCTTACAAGGCTCTTTTTACGATCACCATACCACAAGCGTGTCGTAGAGATCCGGCTTAAGAATAGGCCCCTCCTAACTCCGTGGTCCTTATTATTAACACCAGAGGATGGGCAGCAGCATCCGCCTGAGTACACCAAACTGCGATCATCAATCCGTCTGCCAAACGTGGTGATTATAACAAATCCTCCCAATGTGTTAGGTTAGTAGTAGAACTTCTTGTGAAAGGGTTCGTCTGGGGAAGTACTACCACCGTACCTATATTTCTGCCGCCAAGCAGTAGTGTTCGCATTGCTGTGTTTCGGTTTCAAGGGTACGGGTACCGGTGAAATTACAGGCACATGAGACTTTTCATCTTTATGTCTCAGGGTCGACAGCGCGCTTGTGATGCCTCTGGTGTTGCAGGCGTCCATAGGTCACGGTAACGCTTTCCATCAGGTGGGCCTTATGATTGTTTGCTTGCCAATAGTATAAAAAAAAAACAAAAAAAATGTATTCAATGGTGAGGTCTCGTCCAGCAGTGGATGTAAACAGGCTGGTGATGATGATGATGATGAGCAAGTAACAATTTTAACAAACTATGCAAACAAACAGAGGCCCAATTCTCTAAATAATTTTAAAACTACACCGAAAGTTAACCGAATCGAGACTGAATTGTGAATTGACAGAAAGTTGGTATTCTGTTCCCTCATAAATAACAATTTAGTCTACTTTGAATTCACGGTGACTACCATTATAGTAGGTATAGATATAATTGCAAAGAGTACGAGAAGAGAGACTCCATCTACAATTATCAAAAAACTTTGAATCATTCAAGTTTCGGTCACATTTCGATATAATCACATTACAGTGTTGTATTTTATGTTTAGAAAATACCATTTTCGACATTTAAGACATCGACACAAGATCGAAACATGATCCGAACTTTTTTAGTTAGTGAATTGGGCCTCAGAATTTGACCTCTTCTGTATACATGTGTCTCATCAGAGTCATCAGCGAGGTCGCGGCTTAGCAGGGAATTCTTCGTAGCAAGCCGTTTAACGACTGTAATATATTTAATTAATTTATAGTACTTACTTAATACATTAACATAATCTACACACCTATATTAATTTTCCACTGATTCATTCTTTAGTTGTCGCCTTAGAACTTCACTAGCATTTGCTCGCGTATCAATCGCATATCAAAAAACTCACCTACACACAAACATTTTCGTACTATATTTCAAACTAATATAACTGTATTTTTATGAAAATCCTCCATTTTTTACATTTCTCTATGTAGTGTACATAGAGCAGGCCCAGGATCAAACATCTCCTTACTATATACATAACATAACACCCAACATTCACATATACAGCGTGTAAAAGGACGGCTCCCGAATACTGAAGGTGCGGGTAAATCTACCTATATCATAGTACTACCTATATACTAGTGGTTCGCCCCGAACTGAGACCTCGCGATAACACCTTTATCAGCCCGACTACTTAACCAATTAATTTTCATTTTTCTATAATTATTTTTGAAAATTTTCACCTCGAGGTCTACCAGTACAGTACAGGATCTATCAGTAACTACTCTAATTTCCTACACATCTTCGAAATAACCTTTGAATAGGGCTAAGCAACGGGGCGTAATACTACATACCTGTTAGTATCTATTGTACTAGTAGTAGTATATCTGTTAGTAGTATATCAAGTACCTGACGAATTAATTGATAACGTCCTTTTGACGAAAAACATAGAACTCCAGCGTCATTCAAATTCCTAGAAGTGGGAGGTCAACAATGGATGTTGTATTGGTTTCTGTTTTATGGAGTACAAGTTTCTAAATTCTTCAGTTTCAGACTTTTCCCTGTAGTTCTGACACAAAAGCCATAAGCATACCAAATTTCAGCATTGTGGGATTGCTGGAAGTACCCTAGAATTTTAGATTTTTCCTTTTTTTATTTTCCCTAATATCTCAAAAACTACTAAGGCTAAACACTTATTAAAAACAGTTTTGAAATTTCCAACCAAAGCGCTTTCATTTCACACCCCACTTGATCTGACTGTCTCACTTTTATTTTTTTTACCCCTCTTGGACCCCAATATCTCAGCAACCCCCGGACCGATATAGCTCATAACCTTACCTACAAATTGTACCAATACTATCAACCCCCATACCAAATTTCATGAAGATTGGATTAACGGTTTGGAAGTTTTCATCGGACAAACATACATACATACATACAAACGCCGATTCTCCAACTTGACTCAGAGAACTCGTTTCGCTCGTTCAAAAATAGCTTTAGCCTGAGAGTTGATTCATCCCAGAGAAAACCTTTTTTTCGTTTCGTATCGTATTTGTCAGCCAGCAATGTACGCATTTATTCCGGCCTCGCGAGTTGAACGCTCCCGTTCAGCTGATCGACCCGTAGCACCAATATTTCTTATGTGGTTTTCATTGCTTTTTTTGACGTTTTTATTTATTAACGTGTTTTTAATTATGGAAATTAGGTTTATGTGTTCCTTTACCGATATTTCATGGATATTTATAAGTAAAGAAAACACGAAAAAAGCTGCCCAAAAGTGAGCATTTTTATTTTCGTGTTTTTTCAGCTTAAATATTTTCAGTATCATGGTCTGAATGCACTGTTTCAGTTTTCGGGAGTAGTCATTTTACGCCCTGCATAGTTCTGATCCCACACTAGGATTCCCTGGGTATCAGGAACAACGAGTACCATGGTACCACAACACGTCAACACCCGGACCGGAACAAATAATTTACAGATCATGCAAACATTTGTTCCGCAGCGAAAATCAAACCCGCACCGCTTGCGTCTCAGCCGGCAATTTGCCCGCCGCGCCACGGAGGTCGTCAAAATTACAAATTATAGCCTATATGTTATGCTAATGTATAAACTATATTACTGTAAAGTTTCATCAAAATTGGTATAAGATATGTCCTGGCTGCTGGCGTATTTAGGAGTGTGTGTAATTACTGGAAGAAAGCGTTAGCCGAGTTGGTCGTGGAAAGCAATGGCGGCGATGAGCTCACCACTCGTCACGTCTATATTCCTGCGACCTTCGGTGAAAAGAGAGCAAAAAGCCCCTCTAGGTACATGTTGCCCAAAAACTCTATACGTAATGAACTTTGGGTGATATTGACTCTAGATAAGTAAATCAAAGCGATGACGCCGGATACAAGTGGCTCTCAAGATAACGCGGACAGTATTATTGCTTTTATCTGGCCTGATATCTCGGCAAGTAGGTGGGTACAGGATTTAGTAATTAATAAGCTCTATCAACTATACTTTTATTGCCATCAAGGTTGTATAGATACGTTAGAATCTTCGTTGGGATCTAAATATTATGAAACTTGAAAAGGGGAAACTTCTTCACCTAGTAATTGGGGGGCTGGTGAGGGCCAATGAGGGGTTTTCACGGCCGTTTCAAATCATGCTTTTAGCGTTGAAAATAGATGGCGCTGCTCTGTACTCTCTGTAGCTGTCAAGTGTCAAAATACAGTGAAATGTCAACATCATCAACGTAGATATAATTTTCGTTTCGTGGTATTTATTTTTGCCAAGTTCTAAAAACACCATTAATTCACTAGCAAGCACTCAAGAAGCAAACACAAACAGAATATCATGACTAATAATAATATAATAGACTAGCTTAGTACGCGTGCACCACAGATAATACTTTTTTCAACACACTTGCTCATAAAGTGGCTCTAATTTCACCGCAATTAGGCACATAATGACACCTATAATCAAACTGTGACTTTTTCATTGCTATAACTCACAAGTGAGTTATAGAGTTTTTTTATATCAAACTGTGACTTTTTCATTGCTATAACTCACAAGTGAGTTATAGAGTTTTTTTTTATTTATTGGTTAAGTTGCTTTCCTCTGATCCCAGTTGTCCCGTTTGTTCTTAAAAAAGTTTCGATACAAAAAAGGTCGTGATCAATAGAACAAATAAATTAATGTACCTATTGCTTGCTCATTTCATGCAACTTCGTATTATAATAGATAATTTCAACTTGTACGTGTTTAATAAATAAAACTTTCACTCAAATGTAACTTTTGTTTTCTCTGTAATAAAAAAAAATTAAAAATCCCCATTTTGTACGTTGCTAAAACGCTAAAAAAAAGAAACCTCATTCTTTTAGTCTATGGCCGATCGCCATTGTTAGATGCGCGCACATGGAAAAATTTTTCACAACTCGTTTTCACTGTTAAAATTATAGTTATTTTCTTCACAAGTGTGTTGAAAAACGTCGTATGATACACGTGTGTATTAATGATTACCGTCTTCGGCTCTCTTAAGACCTGACGTAATCACTAACTTTACACACTTGTACCATAATGTACTATTACAATCTTGACAGCTAGAGTTGAGTCAGCTCCATCTATCGAACTATTTGAACTTTATTTTTTTTTATCGAAGATGTAAAGCCCTTGTTACATAGCAAGCCTATCGCCCCTTACATCTAGTCAAATCTAGTCCAAAACTAGCAGCCATGTATCGGATCTTACTAATAAAGAAGTCTATTTAAAGCAAAATTGATTAAAGCTAATCTATCCAGACGACACGCCCACCTATCGGCAGCTAATACTGACAAATGTACTGAAATTATACGGAACCATTTGTCTCAGTTTGCTAAACTAATCTTGCTTGTTTCGTGAGGTACCAATGTTAGTATTTACCTTGTGTCAGACATGTACAACACGTAGCTATACACCTACGCTGCTTAATATCATCATCATCATCACCAGCCAGTTTACGTCTACTGTAGGCAGGGCTGGATTATCCATCAGGCGGATTAGGCTACTGCCTAGGGGCCCCTCACCGATAGGGGCCCACGGGGGCCTAGACGATGCGGGCCACGCATCAAGAAAAAAAAACTCTTTTCACTCGACTTTTGTAATAGAAAAAATATATTTTAAGAAGTAAGAAATGGGTAAAGGAAAGATGCCCCGAGAATTGCTTTGCCTAGGGGCCCCGATAGGGATAATCCGGCCTTGACTGTAGGACGAAGCTTACGGCCCGTTCACACATGGGAGTCCGTTTTACTGGTACGTTTTTAACGGATACGTCATAAATTTATGCTCTGTTCACACATAGGCACCGTATAACGTTCAACGGATCCGTCATTACTGGATGCGATGTGTGAACAGAAAACTCGCAGTATACCGCCGCTATTCTACCAGGATGGACGCTGTCACGTACACAGTATCTATCCGTTAAAATTCTACGTATCCGTATATTTTTACTGTTCCGTCGTCCAGTATTCGATGACAAAACGGAATGTAATTTTTTTACGGAACGATATTTTTTATACTGTATGCAGAATACGGTGCCATGTGTGAAGTCGCTCATACAACTACATACGCCATCGACGAAAAAAACGTACACGATAAAACGGAACAGTAAAACGGAGACATGTGTGAACGGGCCGTTATTCTTTCATGGAATACAATGGATTTGCCATAATCACCACGCTTGGCAGGCGGATTGGTGATCGCAGTTTGGTGTTAAGTACTAAGGCAGATATTGCTGCTGATGAGCCAGCATCACCTGAGTACCTGAGTATTCAACACATTTTTTTTCCGTGTGTTATCGCAGTATTGCAATACTGCGATTACACACTGTGATCACATAATGGTGGACTTCTACTGGCTGATAATGAACTTATAGAATTTCTATAAAATTATAAAGTCATGACACGTCATGAGCGGAAATAATCGAGATGAGCTATATATAATTAGGTTTAGGTAGGTTTTATTTAACCAACAAATAACAGGCGGGTAAACATTTAAACAACTGTTTAGTCTAACCAATGCCTTTTTAACCGACTTCCCAAAGAAGGAGGAGGTTCTCAATTAGGTTGTTTTTTTTTTTTTTTTTTTTTTTTTAATGTTTGTTACCGCATATCTCCGGCGTTTATGAACCGATTTGGAAAATTCTTTTTTTATTTGAATAGATATACTTCCAGATTGGCCCCATTTTTTTCATAATCCAGTTCTGATGATGGGATCCATGAGGAATTGAGGGAACTCCTCAAATATTGTAGGCATACATATGGCGATTTTGATATTTTCAGCAACAAACCAAGCATTTGCATTCAAAAAGTATCATAATCCTTTCACCACTATGGTTCTTTCATCATTTTTTTTCATCCAAATATTTAGTCGAATACAATGGCGGAAGTCGGTTTTTTAAATGAAAAGTTATGCACATTATTTAAATGAAAAGTTATGACAGGTGTTTTCTAAGATTGTCTTTCACCTTGACCAAACGTTAGATTTAACAAGACATTTACTAACTAACAGTGGTGAAATTGGAACATAAAATGTTTCAAAAAAAAAATTTTTGTGACGTGCTTGTCTAAAAGTCAGTATGGCCTTGGTATACTGTTCCCACTGCTTGATCCCAACCTACTCTCGCCAAGAGAGTGTCACCTGGAGTGTCCAAGGGGGAAGTAGATCCGTAGGTTATCTATAATGTGTGTGTATCATTCCGAGAACTAACAACACCGACCTAGGTAGAGTTGGTACGTGTATCTGTCACTCCAAGTTAGCTGAATTAGGTACCTCCAGCGAGCACTTAGGCGAGTGACTTAGGCATTAAAAACAACGAACAAATAACTCTCCTACTGGGCAGTCGGTTAAAATAACAAGCCTAGATACTAACTTGAACATGACGCGTGGGTGTGTGCGTCATGGCGATCATTGTAATTGTAGGTCAGAAGTGGTTATTACGTAGGGGGATGATTTAGGAGAAAAGTGGGATGCTGATACCTATTGATTATTTAAATAAATAATCTGATAAGGGTCACAAAGCAGAAAATTCTGCACGTAATTAATTGTCGATTAGCGAGGGTGTAGTGTGAATGGTCACTGTTGTTTTTATCCCCAAATACCTAGCAGTCAAAAGGTATAACGTTGTATATATGAAAATGTGATGAATTTATTTAGACGCCCTCTCACGGTGAACGATAAAATCATTTTGCTATGTTCATTGCTCAGGGTTAGCTTACTACCTTGCTGCCTGTTTTATTTAGTATTGTGAACCAGAGGGTAATAAAGTTCCAAGCATGCCTTATAGATGGCGCTATGCTGCTCAAAATGTTGCTAAAATAATTTTTTGAAAGATTATCCTAGAAAAATAAATTATGTTTTGCCTTATTTTGGAACGCCAATATAAGCATTATGTTGCTTATGGTTTCTCCAAAGTATTTGAAGCACTATTTCGTACTTTTCAAATTAAATTGTATGAACAGCTTACGGTATAGTCAGTTATCGATCGAAACACACTGAATTTCAGCCAGCGCCGATGCTAACTGTTGTTTCAGCGTCCTTTGTACCAGGCAAACAGACAGTGCGAGGAGAACGTTTTCAGCGTCTATTTCGTTCAGCTGAAATACACCCCTCGGTGGGGTTTATTTTAGGTATTGAATGAATATAGGTAACTGCTACGAAAACTGTAGATAGGTTGTTACGTCGGCTTCAGGACTTGGTTAGCAATTTACAAAAACTTTTTATCGCTGCTGTATGGAAATTGAAGGCATAAGCATGTATTCAATTAAATGTTTGTATTCTCGCCCAGCAGATGGTGATGATGATGATGTACCTACGGTACAGTTTTTTTAAGGATTTTGCTTACAATATCTCGAAAACTGCAATGTCTTAAGTAAGTCTTTCATTATGACACCTGCAGTACCTAATTCTATTGTTTTACCCCCACAAAATTGCGTATTTCAGAAGTGTAAACGCAGGCAAATTTGTCCAGCAAAATTTTGACACATTAACAGAAATTTTGCTGAGAAATTTTGGGACTAACTTTTCATTTAAAAAACCGATTTCCGCCATAGTATTTGACAAAATATTTGGATGAAAAAAAAAATGATGAAAGAACATAGTGGTGAAAGGATTATTATACTTTTTGAATGCAAATGCTTGGTTTGTTGCTGAAAATATCAAAATCGCCATATGTATGCCTACATCATTTGAGGAGTTCCCTGAATTCCTCATGGATTCCATTTTCAGAACTGGATTCTGAAAAAAATGGGACCAATCTGAAAGTATATCGATACAAATTAAAAAAGAATTTTCCAAATCGGTTCATAAACGCCGGAGATATGCGGTAACAAACATAAAAAAAAAAAAAAAAAAAATACAACCGAATTGAGAACCTCCTCCTTTTTTGGAAAGTCGGTTAAAAACAGTGTAAAATCTCAATTTTTCCCTGACTTTCCAGATGACCCCTCAGTTTCACTGGCTTTTCCTGATCACCTTGATCTTGCCTGACTTTTCCCTGACTTTCCCTGATTTTCAAGGAGGTGGGCACCCTAATAAGCCGCCCCCTAGAATGCCACGACGAAGCACGCTTGAAGCGGTCTTGAGCAGCTCGTCATAATCAGTAAAATAAGTTGAACAAATTAGAATTAATTGCACTCATAATAAATGAAGTACCTACCAAAATGGAAAAAAACAAAACAAATGGAGTCTTCTAATCTTACAGGCAAAACAATCTTTTAGAGAAGAAGTTTTATGCAGGAAGTCAAATATTATTAAATTTTTTCGTAAAATGAATATTTATATGAGGTTTGTCAACGCGATTTTGGCGGGACAATGACCCCTACGAGTCTACGAGTCCCCCCCCCCTCGGACCGCCATGTAGGGGTCTATTCTTAGGCCGGGCGGCCGGACACACCACGGCACGTACGTAAGTACACCACGTCCGTGTCAGTTGCTTGTTACTCGGAGTCACACTCTTCTAGTGCGAAGTCCAACCCACGATGAAGGCCCATTGTGGCTCCGCCTTCCCAGATAAATTATCCTAATTCTCTATGGCCTAACCCTTCGGGGAAAAAGGCTTGTGGCTAGGTAATAAATAATCTCTGTGTTTGCGCTTCTTAATATTTGAACATTGGCGGCATTCCCACACGCCGACGACGATTGGACAAGGAGCGACGACAACAGCGGCCGCTCGACCAATCACAGACTGGGATGGCTAACCAGTGGCGCCCCCCACCCCACCCCACGCACCGCAAGAAAAACACTCGGAAATGGATAAAATCACAGATTTATAAGTATAGGATAAAATTCGAGAAAATACATGGCGGCGGAGCGCGAGCGCAAAACATATATACTTAAGGAAAAACGGACAATCTCTTTTCGGTCGGTGCAGGTTCGATGCCGATTCCGGCTTGGCAGACCTTAATAAAACTGAAATACTATATTGTGTGTGTGAAAACTGTGCAGTGTGCAGTGCATTCCCGCGTCCGGAGTCTGAGGGTCAAAGGTACGTGGGTGCTCCAAGTTCATGTTTTTGAGGCTGCAAACAAATAATAATTTTACTACGTGTTCTCCCGAACACTCTGCATACTTACCTAATACAAAGCAAGGTCTGTATGCTGTACCGTACCTCCTATGTACCCGCGTTCTAATGAATGCATTCGTTCATTTCCCGTGTTCAGTCGGCTCCATTCATTCGACATTCATTCATTCGACAACGGGAAAAAAGTGCCTTCGTCCACGCCAACAATGAATGCGAGTTTTAACTTCATCATTATCATAACATAGTCCGGATCCATTATCCGGATCCCAAATTAGGTGTCGTGGGTATTAGAAACTACGAGTGCCATGCCCCACCCACCCAGACCCAGAAAAGATATTTGCAGATCATACAAACATTTGTCCCGCAGCGGAATCTAACCCGCACCTTTGTCTCAGCTGGCTACTGAACCACTGCACCACGATCGTCATGGGCATAGGGTATTTACCGAGGAAGGTTTTATTGTTAATAGCAACCGTGTAGGTAAGTACTTAGGTTCCACGTGGGCGGAGCCGCGTGCAAATGCTAGTACAAAATCATATGTTACGCTTTACTTTTCCATCGATGGCTATTCTCTACAGTTCTACATAAAGGAGCTCTGACTATTAGGGGTGCCGATGATGCCGCCGTAGGGCGTTGATATACTCCCTCACACAACCCCTGCCTCACACGTGGCGCGCACATGTGAACACTTCCGGTACGCTTCTGGTCGCCTGGTACAAATGTGCCACCAAAAACTCACATGATCACGGACATGACAGGTTTTGACACTCATGGACACTGTTTAATCGCTCGTCATTTTGCGTACTAACAACGCACATACAATAACGACGACGTTGTTACATAACAATGACGTTGTTACATAACATAACAACGTCTATCGTCTTTATATTCGGTTTTTGATATACTTAACATTTTTTGATGCAACGTTCGATTTAGGTGTGTGACGCGATGACTCGGTAAATAATGGACCTAGTGGAAATTACCGATTAAGTTGATTAATTAAGTTCAGAAAATACAGAAATCCTCCGAAAAGATTCTAGCTAGGTTTGTTCAACTATTTTATCTAGTCTAAGAGCATAGCTGCTGTGTGCGGATATTACATAAAATATAGAAGTACAGCAAATTTTACAGGCGGTCTACCTTGGGTTTACCTCGTGAAAGCATGAAGCTAGAACCCTCTATTGCCCGTGGTCCACCTGCCTGGTTCACCTAGGTGGACTACGGGAATTTGTTTTTTCCCGCCGTCCACCTGGGTGTACCATAGAAAATCATTTTTGCCTATAGCTCACCTGGGTGGATCACGGGTAATTATTTTTTCCCTTAGAACACATTCATTATGTTTACCCGTTTTATTTATAGATATCATTTATAAAATAGGTACTAGCTTATGCCCGCGACTTCGTCTGCGTGAACTGAGTACTTTCTTCCTCCATTTCACCCCTGTGCGAACGGGATGAAAAAATTCTATGTCCGTCTCCCGTTTCCAACCTACCTCCTAACATCGAAAGTCAATAACCGACATGTTTGTCTTTGTGCAGGGCTGCGTTCAGAGGGTACACTCCAAGAGTGTAGTTGTTTTTTAATCAAGCTCAGAGGCTCTGAACGACTTGGAGCGTTGGTGCACGAAATGTCAATGTCATTGACAATGTTGATGTAAGCAAAATTACCCAATATTCGGGGAATGAAAGGTGACGGGGAGAGCATGGTTTGTATCAAATCGGAGGATTGGAGGATGGTCAATTTATTCAGATTCGTAGGAATATTTTCTGTGCCCATTAATTTTGCATATCAAATAAGAAGCAATTCCACGATTATCATGAGGTTACCATTAATGTGCCCATTCATTTTGCATATCATATAAGCAGCAATTCCACGATTATCACGAGGTTCGTTTGTGAAAATATCTCTATGCTTAGTTTCTCCATTTTGACTGTGGACCGTTTTCCGTGATTTGCGTGTAAATACGGTTATTCAAATCAAAACACAGACGTGCGTGTGAGCCACACTGCAGTACCGTCGCATCAAACACAGAAGTCTGTGTTTTCATCATGGATGGAAATTCAATGATACTCTTTATTTTCGTGGCTCGTTTCACTCGCTTTTATTTCTTGACTACCTCTTGAACCCTCTCACTGATATATCTTATAATGTACCTTCTAATACTATAATAATAATAATAAGCATTTATTCAATAAACCAATGTACATTTCAAAATGAAGCTCTGACTCCTAAACTAGGGCTACCTGTATGTCAGGAGGACTACTATTACTATATAATTTTGTTTTTTTTTATTTAATCTTAAACCTACCAAATTTTTAAAGGTCAGCCCCCTTATTCGTTATCTTGAAAGTCACTCAGGGATTAACGTTTGACCAGTAAAACCATCAATTGTCAATTCTTAGTGATAATTTTAAGCAATTGATGGTAATTTTACTTGTCAAACGTGGTGGCTTACAAGATAAGGAATAAGAGGGCAGATAAACGATTCGAAAGTTCCTCTTCAGCCTCAGCTAACACATAGGTACAAATGCCAATTCACACAGTCAAAAAACTTTATTCGCTCGTTCAACAATAATTATCAAGGACCGCAGACAATATTGAAGCAAAAAAAATTAAGAGTAATTCAGCCGAAATGCTTGACGAGGTAGGTGTTAAAATACAATTTTTGTTATAAGAAAAGCTTTTTTGGGATTTCAAAAATTAATGAAGTAGTTTTTGCCCTCTGGTCTAGTGAAAACTTTTTTAGGAGTTGGCAGCCCTGGCTGCTTTCCTTGTTTGTAGGTATGTTACTGTCAGTCAACCGTTAGCATCCTACTAGTTTGTGCAGTCAATCAACTTATAACATTTTTTTCGGTCGGTGTTCCGTTCGTTTTGTTTTGAATTGGTATCTTACTTTACTTAGCACTCTTTTCTTTGTAAACTAACAAACAACAAACACGAAGGAAGGAAACTCGGGAAAATACGTTTCCAAATTATACTTTTACTGTTTCATTTACTAAAATCACAGGCACATAACCAAACCAATGAACAAGATGACGACGTACATCAATCAAATCACAACCCGATTCTATGCCACCTCACAGCCGCACGCGCACACACAGTTATGAAGAGATTATTGATCTCTTCATAACTGTGTGTGCGCGCACAGACACGCTATTGTATTGCCTTGTTAACAAAAAAGGTAACTAAGCACAGCAGTGCCCTCAGATCCCACGACGGGTCTCTCGCTGAACAGACTCTACCTATTTGGGTAACTGTGGTGTGTCCGGAGTCCGGCCTAAGAATAAGACAACTCGGTCTCCTCCAGTGGACATCGTAAAAGCCGTCTAAAAGATTATACCAGGGGATGGGCAGCAGGGCCACACGAGTATAATACCAATCTGCCTACCAAGCGTGGTAATTATGGTAATTCCCCTCCATTACATTACCTATATGGGAGAGGCCTAGTCCAGTAGTAAAAATTTACCTGCTGATGATGAGATAGCAGCAAAGTTATAACCACCACTAGCGTAACTTAAAATTCTCAAACATGCCAGCGGCCGAGCCAGAGTTAAGTAAATACTAAACTATTGTTTTTTATATCCGAGTAACTAACAAATACTAGTTCGGGCAAGCCAGTCAAACTCAAACCTGAGACCTACAAGCCTTAACATCTTGACACTAGGCCTATACTGGTTTTTCTAGAAACTAATGCTTATCTGCTAATCTCTTTCAGGTCTGTTGGTGAGCGGTTCAACATGAGTAAAAGTTCCTTACACAGTTTAATAACCATAATAATAATTATATAAAGCTTAAGCAAAAGTTTTATAACTTGGCCGACTCAAGAAAGATGCTTAATAAACAGTGACAAATGCAATAGATGAGCCAATCTATGTGGCATAATTGTTGCTATTGATGGTACTTATATATATACCAATTAACGCCCCAAAAGATTTTCCAGAGCGATATATCAACCATAATACTGCAAGGCTTGTGTGTTACAGATTTATTGTTTTAAGATATATTTGTTAGTCAACCTAGTTCAATCAATGATAGAAGAATTTTAATTAACAGTGGCATTAATAAAAATGTGACTCGAGGAAATATTGTGATACCTGATGACCACTATATTATTGGTGATAAAGTTTACCCAAATTTGAGTTGATGCATAGTGCCATTTATAGATTGAAGCAGATTGACTTCACAGCAAAGAGATTTGGGCACTAGATTAGCCCAAATGACTTCACAGCAAAGAGATTTGAACACTAGATTAGCCCAAATGACTTCACAGCAAAGAGATTTGAACACTAGATTAGCCCAAAGTCCGTAATGCATAAAGAGAGCCTTTGCTCTTTTAAAAGGAAGATTTTGCTGATTCAAATATTTGGATATGTCCAGGGCCGACTTAATATCTTGAAGTCCTAGGGATTTTTTTGAAATGTAAATTCTTAATTAATTTTTCATTTTTATATTTTATATTTGTATGCCTACATGCAGGCTGAATGCATCGACTAACATAAATTTAAGACCTAAACGTGTAAAACTATGTGTATTCTTACAAATAAACGATTGAATCTTGAATCCTTTTTTTGTATAGTGCTGTTGTACATTACACAATGTATGCATATTAAATAACCGGCCAAGTGCGAGTCGGACTCGCGCACGAAGGGTTCCGTACCATTATCTACAAAAAGGCAAAAAAATCACGTTCGTTGTAAGGGAGCCTCCTTAAATAATGATTTTATGCTTTTTTTTATTATTTGTTGTTATAGCGGTATGTATAGTATGAAATCACTAGATATTGGCCATCAATAGTTCTTAAATCAGTAGATACTATGTACCTTTCTAGCTATTCTATTATATATTGCATCAATTTATGATCACTGGTGATGATTAGGTATGGATAAAAATGAATGTTTCTTTGTCCAGTGCGAGTGTGAGTTCTGTGAATTGAAGGAGGAAAGTGTGGCGAGTGTAGCAAAGCTACCCCTTTAGTGCACACATGGGAAGGTTTCTGACTACGCACAGTTGGGTAACTAATAAATACTATTTTGATTAGTTCAATTATTATTTTATTTATTCTGTAGGTATTACAATTTAGAACAAACCATAAATCTGACAATAACTTAACAAGTAGGTACCCATTTTGAAGTAACTAATAATTAGAGGTAGTGGCAGGGATTCTGAGAAGTCTCTAAACGTGCATCTTCTATAACATACAGTTATTGTGATTCCTTTCTAATCGCTTATTCAGAAGAGGTAAATCTTGACAGTCAGCTCAACTGGATGTTGTGTTGTCGACTCTGTCGGTATTTTGCTGGTGCCACGTTGATATTGGCTGACGTCTTTTCTCCACAAGGGTGTGACGAGGGTGAAGTTGTCCGCGTTGACACTTTGCGTTCTTAGAATGAGTTTAGTTGCCACATTCCCCTTAAGGGCCTCAACGCAAGGCACTGAGTGAGGCAGCTGAAGCTGGCAGGACACTTGCGCGTAACTCTTCTGCTGGCGATAACGTGGAGCAGGAGAAGTCACAGGCTGTGGTGTTGACATCCTGGGAGCCGAGGTCATCGTGGCTGGGCAGTAATTTACCTGCGAATCGGTGTCATGAGTCGCTACCGTATCAATGCTGACCGGTGAGGTATGGCATCGGGTGACGCCGCGCATTTACATTTTGCGCTGACTGTAGTGATATCGTTGGTACTCTGGTTTTGGTATTGCTCAATTCTTGGACTTCATTTTTCAACTCGGCGACAATTTGCTCCGAATATTTCCAAGGAAACCGGTCCATAACGTCTAGTTTCTGGAACTAAGGCCAGGAATTCCTGCACTACGATGGTGTCAGAGCGCGTGGGTTGTAATAAATTAAAAATACAAGTGAGTTTATTACAAAAATTGTACTAAGAATCGATTACTAAAATGGCATGCCTTAGAGTGTTTACAATTTTAGTGATAGATATTAGTTATGTTATCATCACCGACCGACCGAGATTAAAACGAACTATACGTTCCAAACTTAGTTATGGTTCCAAATAACACGATTTGATTCTCATTTAGTTCTCAATACATAAACATTATGAATGAAAATGATTCAATTTTGATTGATAGACGTCATACCTAGATTTGATATGATAGACGTCAGTCAGACCTTGCGTCAGACAAGCGTCAAACTCGTAGTGTTTTACAACCATCGTTTTTGGTGGTTGTTCGGTTAGGGTCACGTGGTGCTAACCGAACGCCCTAACTGAGCCTCTAAACGGAACAACCATACACTCCGGCGACAAAATCATGATTTGACTTTGACAGACGTCAGAATTCATCGAGTTGGGTGTTCGGTTAAAGTCACGTGACGCTAATCGAGTGTTTTAACCGAGCCTCTGAACGGAACAACCATACACTCAGGCGACAACTAACACCCAGAGTGTACCCTCTGAACGCACCCCAGGGCTAGCAATTTTGCCTATCGAAAACATAGAGGAAGGTTGGACATATATTCAAAGTGAAAGTCCGAGTAACACTAAGGTTACTGAATTTAATAAATACATGTACAGAACCTGGATCAAGAACAAAGAATATCGCAAGATATGGTGTTGTCATCAAGAACAGCACCGTACTACCAACTACGCAGAAGGGTGGAATTCCAGAATGAAAAGATTTGTTGGTCGTACATATCCAACACTTCCACACCTATTATCGGTATTACATGACGACGCCACATTTTACGGTGTCTCTATGTCCAAGTTCAACAAAAAATTTCATTCTAAAAGAAAAACTCTGAATGACATCCAAGTTAATATTCGGATTAATAGAGCTGTTTCTCAATTGGAAAACCATTCCATAACGACGGGACATTGTCTCGAAAAAATATGCCCATTTATATAATGACCTTACTGTTCTTATTATAATATTATAAAGGAAAAAGCATACAGTTATAGATTATTTTAAGTGTACTTATGGTGTTACCTATTTAAGTTTACCAAAAATGCAAAGTTTTATTTTGTTTCATACTTTTTAAAATAAAAATACATAATTTATTTTATTTTATTTTATTATTTACTCCAGAAACAAAAATTAAACAAAAACAAATCATTTATTTTCTTTCGTAATACATACTACGATATAAACATATGGACTTTCTGGTGGACGGCGGGAAAAAACAAATTCCCGTAGTCCACCTAGGTGAACCAGGCAGCTGGACCACGGGCAATAAAGGGCTAGAACGCCCGGTCGAGGTGTCCATGGAAAGTCCTAATAACACCAGAACTGATATATTGGGTTTACAATCAAAATTGTGCAAGCCACGGTGAATCTTTTGCCTACCCCTTCGGAGAAAATGGTGTGTGCTTGTGTATGTATGTATACGTACAATCAAAATTTGATGACTTTGCAATGCCTGACGTATTGGCATATGAGGCGAAAACACGCTCGCAAAGGATATGGCAATAGAGGTTAAGGAGAACCCGAATTATATGTATATTCTTGCAAAGAAATCTGAGAACATGACGTGTTTACGTAAAATCCTAAGCGGCTCGGGCACCAATGATCCCATTTCACTTTTTTTTTCTTAAATTTTGGCCTCCTAATCGAAACCCCCTTTCGTTTTACGCGACTGCCAAATGAGGGTTATTACTAGCTACATCGTGGCCACACCTTACTGGATCGGATCATCGTCGACACACATTTAATTTGTAGGAAAATCCGCCCAAATCGCATAATGGGGCGAAACCGTAACCGCCTACGTCCCATTGTTTCGGACGAAATCTACTAGGGTAGAATAAACGTGCAGGAGATGCATCTGGACACAATGATCGGCGAAGGAGGGTTATGATATGCACCAGTGCATTGCATAGCGCTAAACAAGTCGCTCAGGCTTTACTTAAGTTATCCAGTTTTGCTGACTGACTCCTATATTAGCTAGTCGCTAGTTAACATTTATCACTGTGGTTGGGAAAATGAAAACTTTCTGTTTCTTATGAACAAGAAATGTGTCTAACTCAATCTTGTTCTAGCAAAACAAACAAGCTCAGTCAGTCAGAACTACGTAATTTAATCATGATTTTGATTTTTTTCGTCATGATTTTGTTCGCAGGTGGCCGGCTTCCCAAACATGTACAGATTTTTTAAATACGAACACGAGAAGCATCGTCGAACCCCTAGCACACACACTTACACGCTTATCAAGGATAGAAGGGTGAGTGCAATACACTGGCATGTACGCTGTACGCCATACTGAAAACTGACGAACTCTTTCTAATTAGCTCCTGCTATGTTCTGTTCGCCTAGTAGAATCGAAGTTCGATCCATTGGTTGGTCGCGAAATGGACTCCCGCCTTCCATTCCCATTGCCACAAAACAAAACACCTACCGATCGCTACCGATTCGATGATGAATTAGGTCATAAAACCTCCTGTCTTGGTCTACTCGCCTGGTAGATTCGGGGTTCGATCCATCGGTGGTTCGCGGAATGGCTCCACGCGTTACTTTCTATTATTATAACTTTGACAGGCAGCCTCCAATTCCACCATATTAGCTCCTATCGTGCTCTGCTAGCCTGGTAGTGTGAACAAAAAGTTTACGGAATAACGTCATCGGGCGCTACGACTTTGTGCCTCAATGAAGTCTCTATCTCTCTTTATAAAGGAAAAATATTTTTAGGTGCGGTGGGCAGAACAGCTCTTCGCAAAATTTAGGGTCAAAAGGTCCCCAGTGCCAGACCCTGATCGGGAGCTGCATAGGGTGAAGAGACTGGAGAAGAGAGAGAACATCATTTTTGAAGACAGACACTTCTTGAGGAAACCGCTGTTCAATGACGAGTTGTGGGGCCATGAGTGGTATTTGGTAAGAAAATGTTAAGTACTAAAGTAGGGGTTCTTGGTCCCTTCCTTCAAAATGATCTGAACCAGTTTCATGAAAATT
This sequence comes from Epirrita christyi, assembly GCA_951392215.1. Lineage (NCBI taxonomy): Eukaryota > Metazoa > Arthropoda > Insecta > Lepidoptera > Geometridae > Epirrita > Epirrita christyi. Next base: position 2,195,601 of record OX595849.1, read on the forward strand.
CGGGAGGTAGGTACTTACCTAATACCCAAATGTCAATAACAATTCATCTGCGCCGAGCGAGTCACTGGGTCTTTCTTGGTCATCCTTCCTTAGGTCTGACCGACCAGCTTGAGGTACCCTGAGAAATACTTTGTGACCGATTGTGAAAGAACTAGTGGGGCGAAAGGTGTACCTACCTACCTCCCGAAATTTCATTTCATACACTATCAAGTCTTCGAATTTTTGGTTCTAGATGTTTTCCTTCTTCTTTTGCGTGCACATAGATTTTCGGGTAAAAAACCATTGGACGAATGGGACGCATGGGGGTCCCTTCCACTACATCACCAAGTGCCCAAGTAACAGTTTAATCAGTTTAAAAGACCTTCCTTTCATTGATGCTTAATTCCTCCAGGGTCTTTTAACCTTTTATTTTGTTCTAGCAAGACACCCGAACAGCACGTAACTTGCCTCGTCTAGACCTGAACGTGCTGCCGGTCTACCGAATGGGATACAACGGCAGCGGTGTCAGAGTGTCTGTGCTGGACGATGGCATCGAGCACAACCATACTGATCTGAGAGCCAATTATGTGAGTTTATCAAATGTATATCCTACGGCTGCTAGTGCAGGGCTGGCTACCCGGTGTGAGAGCGAAGCATAGAAATCGATTTCTATCATAGAATTCTATGACTTCTATGGATCCAGATATACGCGTGCAAGTCAGTCACCATACGTGGCTTATGTTTTCCTAGTGCTACTGAAGAAACGATTCATGAACATTCAACAAAAACGACTCAAAAACAAAATTACTTTTTTGGTCGGTACGGTGTTGTAGGTGTTGTAGCCTCAAAATATTATAAAAATTCCTTGATCACCACGCGTGGTTTATGTTTTCCTGGTGCTCTTGAAGTAACGATTCACCTCTTCCCATCGAGCTGAGCCATATGACTCAGTACGAAATTTTCCTAAACATCGAGCTGAGTCATATGGCACAGCTCGGCGTGTGTTGCTTGTGAGCCTTATTTCGATAAGGTTAGGGTCTCTTTCCAAAAGCTTTCTTATTGAGTGACGTCAGACTGAACGACTCGTTCGAATGAAACAATACGTGCCACCATTTTGAAATAAAAGTCAGGTCATAAAGTCCGACGAAGTTCAGTCTACCAGAGCGCGCCGAAGTGACGAAACAGAGGTTTTCAAGTATCATTTGTAAGGAGTTTTTGTATTATGGGTGTGTAAGTGTGATACCTTCCTAGAAAGGTCTATTCAGCGGTGTTTTGTAGAAAGTATTTTATGAACAGAAAACGCGTTTTATAATAGCATTTTTTGGAGAATAAAAATCTTCGGATTTTGTCATGAATTTCCTACCATTGCCGACATTTTGCTTTATAAGTTTTTTTTTTTTTAATTATCTTATCTGGTATAATGTAAAACTAAATCCTGAATATATTTTCTATCGGACAGCATATAAATATAAAGCCTAATGCTAAAAACCTAGTCACAAAAGAATTTAGAAAGAACGGCACCTAACGGGTCCAATTTCTGTTTATCGTAATTTTCGTGGGTATGTTTCATCGTAAAAAACTCAAAATATTACTATGAAAGGATATTCATTTTAGTTTTATTTTAGAAAGAACATTTTATGTTTACTGTAGAAACTAAAAACTAGTAAATAAAACCAGTTATTTTTGTATATATATATATACAAACTAACTATATATAAAAACTATTTTACAACTTTTTGTCAAATGAAAGGTATGTGTAAAATAAAATAAAGACACAATAAAAAACATTTATAGCCAGTTTTATAGCTTGTTTCAATAGCTTTCAGATAAAGTGGAATCATCCTACTCAAAAGCATTCCATCGCTAGACGTAAAAAACCACGACGCAGCGACGCCGGATTCGCGCGCAAAAAAGCTGTCGATGCTGCGGTTTTTCAGTGCATAAAAAAATGATGGCAAGAAGTTCATGAATTTGCAACTAAAACGACACAAAACGGACATGTGACACTGACACAAAACGCGCCATAACCATCGCGTATCTAAATAAATAAATGGAGCTTTTCTGCTCCTTCGAAGGGAGACGTCGTCGGTCCTTTTTTATTTTATTTCAATTTCTAGTGTTTTTTGAGTTATATCGTGTAATTTTTAATTTTGGTGGCATTTTAACCGGTGTAGCTTAAAAAGAGCACCTAGTAGTGAATTTAAATAAAATAAGTGTATTGCGTGTCGTTTCGAAGGGGTGGATATTGACCAGGAACATTCTAGTAAACTGCTATCGTTTTACTAGAACATGACTTGACAGACGACTTGATGACTTGTCATTATTTGAAAATCTATGCTGCTTGACATTGGCAAAATTGAGAATATCCTCAGATGACATTATAAAAAAACAAGCTAGCAAGCAATATCTAACCAACAGTTCGATAAATGTTTTTTGTTTTTTTTAACGTAATCTCCATTTATGGAGGGTTCCCAACTCAGAGGAATAGTATTTCCTCTGAGGTTCCCAACGAGTAACACCCAAACGTCAAACGAGTAACATTCGGAAGGTGCTTTAGTCATTATTCTAAGCTCGGGAATATCATCGAGTATTTTTATTTGGCTGTCAATATTGACAGAACTTAGCTTGACCTTATTCTGAGGAACTTAGTAACACGACTTTTTCTTGATTTTTCGAAACGAGTGGTGTCGTCCATTTATTTTTTCAATATCTATAATTTATTGAATTGTCTCGTGTCATCTCGTGTGTTGCGTTGCTGCCTCTTCCTAATCAACAACTTCTTCAGTTTATGTACGCCTAGTGAAAGTAATTCGTGAATATGACGTTCCGTAAGTGAGTCAAAATTGGTGAATGCGACCGAGACGAGACGCGACGCGATAATTATCAAACAATGTCCAGTCGTCAAGTCCTCTGTCAAGTCATGTTCTAGTAAATCGATGACAGTTTACTAGAATGTACCTGGACAATTTCCATCCCTTCGAAAAGACACGCAATACACTTATTTTGTTAAAATTCACTACCATGTGCTCTTTATAAGCTACACCGGTTAAATTAACGGTTAAAATGCCACCAAAATTACACGATATAACTAAAAAAAACACTAGAAATTGAAATAAAATAAAAAAGAACGACGCCGACGTCTCCCTTCGAAAGAGCAGAAAAAGTCGAGACGCGACTTCACGCGACGTTTTTTTTTGTGTCAAGTTCCAAGTTCCCCCATACTAACTCCGCGAGTTTCTAAACTCCTGGTGATAGGGAACTAAGAGGTTGACGTTCCGAGCTTCCGAGTCACCGACCTCCTGCAAAGTTCCCTTGGGTTACGTGTGGTTATGTAAACAAAACAAAGCCAGTCGGGAAATAAGCGACCTATCACCTCACGTTCATATACTCCTGGTACGAACGGAGCAACGATTCATGAATTTGCAAGAACAACGACACATCTCGAAAGCAAACAAAAGAGTTTGACGGCCTCCGTGGGTCGCGCGCCGCGGGCGAGTAGACCGATGTGACGCAAGAGATTCGGTTCCTGGGGCAGGACAAATAATTGCATGATTTGTTCCGGGTCTAGAACAAAGAGTGTCTGGTGGTTCGCCCCGAACTGAGACCTCGCGATGACCCTTTATCAGCCTGACTACTTATGTCATTCCCATATTCTCCATTATTATTTTTGAAAATTTTCACCTCGAGGTAAGTAATTTTATCGTCGAATCATCGAAATAACCTTTTCATCCCATCTATTCGAAAAGGACGACTTGGTTCGCCTTTAAGTGCACCCAAAGGTGGTGTTTTCTGTATGAAGCTTCTATAAGTGCGCCGCAATTATCTTTGCCGCGCACTTTTTAAATTTGGATATATCGAACTCAAATAAGTGCGCCGCAATTATCTTTTACGGCCCTTTTTGAATTTGGAACATCTTGAAAAGAATCAAACACAAATAAGTGCGCCGCAATTATCTTTTCTGCGCCCTTTTTAAAGGATCATCTTAGTGTTCAGCGCCAAAGAAGGCGAACGCAAATATTGTTTAAATAAATACTGGCTGGTACGACGGCCCATAGTCGCGCCACCGGCTGAATAAAAAAAAACAAATTAGAAACGACGGCCCGCGATTCGTCATTTTTAACCGACTTTACAAAAAGGAGGAGGTTCTAAATTCGGTTGTATTTTTTTTTAATGTTACCTCATATCTCCGGCGTTTATGAACCGATTTGGAAAATTCTTTTTTTATTTGAATAGATATACTTCCAGATTGGTCCCATTTTTTTCAGAATCCAGTTCTGATGATGGAATCCACGAGGAATTGAGGGAACTCCTCAAATATTGTAGGCATACATATGGCGATTTTGATATTTTCAGCAACAAACCAAGCATTTGCATTCAGAAAGTATCATAATCCTTTCACCACTATGATTCTTTCATAATATTTTTTTCATCCAAATATTTAGTCGAATACAATGGCGGAAGTCTGTTTTTTAAATGATATGTTATTCACGGATTGTTAGAAATACATGGTTTTGTTTTGAAATAAAATATGAGGCGCCTTTTATTTTCTCATAGTGGGTGATGAAAAGTAGAGTGTAACACTCGGGCGCAAAATATATTTTTGGCTCGGGCGACGTACTTTGAATCATCCCTCACTTCGCTCTGGATTCAAAAAAGCGCCCTCGCCGTAAAAATATTATTTTGCTCCCTTATGATACAATCTACTATTGAATAGGACTAAGCAACGGGCGTAATACAGCTGTCGAACATTTTACCACAGAGTGAATTGTATCCGCCCCGCCATATGTAAATTGCATTAAATGAAGCGAAATAATAAAAAAATGACAATGGGAAAAGGTTTTACACACTTCCATGGTTTTACATAATATATTCAGCCACGTTTACACAAGTGTACACCGACAAGGGCTAGGCTCAATACATCTCGGAACAACACCATTCAGCTTTGTGGGATCGCTGAAAGTACATATATACCATAGAATTTTTGATATTTACGTTTTTGATTTTCCCTAATATCTCAGAAACTACTTATACCCTGATTTTTTATTTCAGTCAATTTTTGTAAACAACATATGCCACTTATACACACAGTGGCATATCTTGACATTTGTTTGTTTACCAAAATTGTCTAAAATTAAAAATCAGAGTATAGTCTAAATAAATATTCAAAACAACACAATTTTGAAATGTCCAACCAAAACGCTTTCATTAGACAACCTTGATCTAACTGTCTCATTTTTATTTTTTTACCCCCTCTCGGACCCCAATACCTCTTAACCCCCCGACTGATATAGCTCATAACCTTACCTACAAATTGTACCAATACTATCTACCCCTATACTAAATTTCATAAAGATCGGATTAACGGTTACGAAGTTTTCATCGGACAAACACACGTACATACTACATACATAAATACATACATACATACATACATACATACAAACGCCGATTCTTCCAAATTGACTCAGAGAACTCGCTTCACTCATTCAAATAAATCTAGCGAGCTAGCGGCACGCGATGCCGACGCTAGCGTGTTTGAGGGATGCGTTGCGTAGCAGCCGAAGCTCTATGGTACTATAATGCCCTTCTGGACTAATGTCAACAACGTCATAATTGACCGAGCGAAGCGAGTTTTCTGAGTCATCTTGTAAGAATCAGCGTTTGTGTGTATGTATGTATGTATGCATGCATGTATGTATGTATGTATGTATGTTCCTCGAATGAAAACTTCCCAACCGTTAATCCGATCTTCATGAAATTTGATATGGGAGTAGATAGTGTTAGTACAATTTGTAGGTACAATTGGGGTCCAAGAGGGGGTAAAAAAAAGTGAGACAGTCAGATCAAGTGGTGTGTCTAATAAAGGAGGGTTCCCAACGAGTAACACCCAAACGAGTAACACTGTTACTCGTTGGGATTTTTTTTCCAAAGCGCTTTGGTCGGAACTGTTTTTAATAAGTAAGTATTTAGCCTTAGTAGTTTTCGAGATATTAGGGAAAATAAAAAACGTAAAAATTTAAAAATTCTAGGGTACTTCCAGCAATCCCACAATGCTGAAATTTGGAATGCTTGTAGTTTTTATGACACAAATACAGGGAAAAGTCTGAAATTGAACAATGGGGAGTTTTCTGAAAGAAAATAGCTCTAAATCCATTCATTGATGGCGCAGTCCGATTTGGTTGTCTAAATTTTGTCGGTCAGCCAAAGATTTAAATCTTTGCGGTCAGCCACCAACTGTCAGTGTCACTGACTTCACTTGCTCATGCTGTTTGTTGGTGAAGTAAAGTAAGTATCTACGTAAAGTTTTTGTTGAAATTCTGATATATTTGTTAGTGTTACGTTATTGTTAAGTATAGTTTTTTGTTGTTATTTTTGAAGCCGGACCAAGTAGACCGGCCTATTGTAGACTTGAAAAACGAGCTTCGGAATCGCAACGCGAAACTTGGAGGAAAAAAGATAAAACAAAGAGAATTTGTTCTCTGTGGTGCTTTTGCAAAATCTTCAGAATACACAACCATTGCGAGTCACCGCTATCTACCGGAATTTTAAGAACTATTTTTTCTTTTTAATTGCCTTCCTGAAAACTCCCCATTTAGAAACTTATACTCAACAAAACAGTAATACAACAACAGTAAAACAGTAACCAGTCTAACATCCATTTTTATTTACTAGGTCCGTGCGACACATCGAAACTGACTGTAGTAACAAGCTTCATCTGTTTATGTTTTCCTGGTAAAAACAAATCACAGGCAGCATGCGGCAATCGTTCGTAGCGTCGTCGTAGCACCAAACGTTGCAAACATTTGTGCAACTCCCGTGTCGAGCGTTCTCGATGGTTTCGTACGATGGCCACCCACGGAATTTTTATACTATACCCTGATTTTTTATTTCAGACAATTTTTGTAAACAAACAAATGTCAAGATATGCCACTGTGTGTATAAGTGTCATGTATGTGTGTCATATGAGAATTTACACGTATGCTACACAATCATGACACTTATACTCACAGTGGCATATTATCTTGACTTGTTTGTTTACAAAAATTGTCTGAAATTAAAAATCAGGGTATAATATTACGTACCATATCCATGTGGCCACCGGGCATCTGAAATAAGAAGTTATATAATAGGTATATTACTATGCTAATATCACAATCATGGCCATTGAAATGAACTTGACGAGCGAACGTAATGTGATTGTATCGAAATGGGACTGAAACTTGGACGATTCTATGTTTTTTTGATAATTTTAGCTTAAGTAGTTGGAGTCTCTCTTTACTCTCTGCAATTATAAATACAACTATCCTACTCTAATGGTAGTCACCGTGAATTATTGAAAGTAGACTAAATTGTTATTTATGAGGGAGCAGAATACCAACTTTAAGTCAATTCACAATTCAGTCTCGATTCGGTTAACTTTCAGAGTAGTTTCAAAATAATTTAGAGTATTGGGCCTCTGACTGACTAACTTGACCAATATTACCTATTATTAGCGTACTGACCTAACTTTATTAAAATAATTTATAAGTACTTACTTGTCATTGGCAAAATTGAGGAAAAATTTCCTCACAGCCCATAATTAAGAATAAATATTTTAGAATATGTATAAATATTATGTTTTCACGTAATGAACTAGTGGGTTGTTCAGTTCGTACTCTACTACTCTGCGTCGCGAGGCGGGCGCCCCGCCCCTCCACGCGGCCGGTGACGCGCGGCGGCGCGGCATGCGGCACTACCATTTATTCTTCCATGCCACCTACCACATTTTTACAATCCAGACGGAATATACCTAGTTACACTGTGGCAGGCACTACGGTCTACGAATCACAACAATTAACCACCGAGAGGTTATGATATCCTGGTGGCAATGCTTGGGGAAATTGATCTTTACGCGACGGACGAACGACGACGACAGCAACTATCTGCGGAAAGCACTCTCAACTCTCTTGTGTTTATGTATTCCTGGTGAAATATTCCGCTGGTTTGACGTTCCGATCATTGTCTTTTCAAACTCATCAACAATGTCAATTTGATAAGGCTTTTTAGCTGTAGGCATTTGAAAACTGACAGGCAAGCCTTTGGACTAGACAGCATACCTCCAGATTAGGGCACGCGGGCCCCTTAACACACTAAGGTATACCTCCTCAACCACGCAATCAATCAAACTCAATCACGCGGCAGAATACCTACCAGACTCTAATTCGGACGAGACAGCGCATTCGGCTCCTAAGTCCCACTCCTCCACTGACTGGGGCTAAGAACCCTCATTTTCAATACCCAAATCCTACGAGCAACACGGACTTCCGCGCGGGCCGGAAGGGAGTAGCCTTAGCGATATATTACCATTCAAATAGTTCTGTCATTTTTTGCGGGGGAAATGTGCACACAAGCGCAATTCCGCATATACACATCCAAATACAACACTGTAATGATGACACTCACACTAACAGACTTGGCACAGAATAACAACTAGTTCTATTGAACGCATATGCGTTCGTTTGTACTATTTTCGTTTGTAGTTTGACAGAGGGGAACGCTGCGAATGGCTACTCCCTTCCGTGGTGCTCGAAGCCCAAATCCATTGGTTTCAATTATTTTGTTACACTAGGTAAATCAATTTCAGAGACAGGCCACATTGCATTTGGTTTTCGGTATTAGGTAGGTTTTGATAGGAACTAGGTAGGCATTCAATTAGATAAGCAGGTTAAAGGGGCCGAGATTTTATTTATTTTTCAACACACTTGCTCATAAAGTGGCTCTAATTTCACCGCAATTAGGCACATAATGACACCTATCAAACTGTGACTTTTTCATTCAACTCACAAGCACAGAATAAATATTAGTACAAGTAGTGTCACAAGACAAGTGAGTTATTAGAGTTTTTATTTATTCACTGGTTGAGTTGCGCGCACATAGGAAAACTGATGAATTTTTCCCGCCATAGCGCAAAATTTTTCACAACTCGTTTTCACTGTTAAAATTATAGTTATTTTCTTCACAAGTGTGCTGAAAAACGTCGTGTGTATTAATGATTACCGTCCTCGGCTCTCTTAAGCCCCACTCCTAACTAGCTTCGCGAATTCAATGGTAAACTTCAAACGAACTACCATGTCCTTATGACAGCCTGGTAGTGTCGAAGACGCTAGTTGTCACTTTCCGAAGTAAAAAGCCCTATCTCGGTTGGTGGCGGCGCGTCCGGTACGCACGTGGTGTTTTCAAAACATTAAGATCTCTTGGTACTTCTGGGAGCCTAGTAACTTCGCGGCCCATATGACGTCTCCGCGACATTACGAGGTCATAATTGAGGTCGTCGAGCACAGCGCATGCGTAACTTTACAAAGGAAGTGCACGAATCGTGCAGCACGATGAATTGTATTGTAAAATTATACTTAAGTACCTACTCCAATAAGCAATCCCCCCCCCCCTCAATCTGATTATAGTGCAAAAGCGGGAAAAATATTTTTTTCCCGTTTACGGAATAATGCATTCCCTTTTTTGTTCAGGATTCAGAAATCAGCTGGGATAGCAATGATGGAGATTCTGATCCTTCTCCGAGATACGCGAAGATCATGACCAATTCCCATGGAACCAGATGTGCTGGTGAGGTAAGAAATTTTATATCAACAAGATATTAAAAAAAATTGGTAGGGGGCAGTGCAAGCGGGCTGTGTTTCGAAAGTTGTGTGTTAGGAGCAATGAGTAGAAAACCCAAGTGCAACAGAAGCTACTGGCAGAACTAGCGAAAATACAGCAGACGTACGGACACCGACATCACGTCATCGCGTCGTCGACGGTTAACAACGAAGCCACGCCATGAAAAGATATTTCGCCAAAGACGATACACATGCATGAAACAATTTTAGTTCGAAGTCAATGCTGCGTAGTGAGTTTCTACCGTGCCGGTCCGTGCCAAAGACATGAATGTAGAAATGATTACAAATCAAAATGTATCCTATTACAAGTGTTTAAAACTTATTTCACAGATAGCAATGACAGCGAACAACGTGAAGTGTGGAGTGGGAGTCGCGTGGGGAGCAAAGGTGGGCGGAGTCCGGATGCTCGACGGACGAATCACGGACCGCGTGGAAGGAGAGGCGATAGGTATGTTGACTCTATCAGTTACGGGCACTTCTTTGCGTTTTATGTCCGCCTGGTAGTTGCACCGCCAAGTTGTGGAAGCCGCTATACCGCGTGCACAAACAAAGCCCAACGCGTAAAATAAATAAATAAAAAATATAATAGTTTAAAAAACTAAAAAAATACGCTATTTGTAGAAAATACAACTAAATAGAAAAGAACATGACATGACAGATTACTTGACGACTGGACATTGTTTATCTATGCTACTTGACATTGACGCAGAGCTTCCGGGTCTCAGGAAAACAAAAATCGCTGATCCTGATTATCCTAGTAAGGATAACGGGACAAAATGTTTAAAATATTGAATTGTCATCGGTCCTTAATAAGTATGCCGAATTTCGAGTTAATCCGACGTTTTGAAGGGGGTCAAAATCATGTTCAAAGATTCCGTTACATACTAACATACAAACATACGTCTGAAACTAATAAAAGCGTATTAATAACCTACCCAGACTAGGTCTGAGGCAGACCTACGCCTTGACATGGGCAAATAGGTGTGTGACAAAATTCCGACACGTACAAAGCGTACAATGATCTCCTCAACAGGCGGGTTTTTAAAATCCCTATCTAAACAAAATACAACAGAGTTCGCTAGTTCGTTCATATCCTACCCTTCCACGAATTTACAATAAAATTTGGAAATCGGGTAAAACCCATAATAACGTGTTGTCTGTTATGACTTAAAATCCTATGACGAGATCGAGTATATTATTAGTTAGCGTGCTCTCTGTCTCCACAATAGCTAATTTTAAACTACACAACATTTAAGGTAGTTACACTTATTATATAGTTATATTTCTTGCCAGCACTCTTCTATGTTTCTTCGCTATGACAAGCTATGAGAATGACGTATCTCATTGTTACAGCATATGCTGCTGATAAGGTGGACATCTACAGCGCTTCGTGGGGGCCTAATGACGACGGACGCACGGTGGAAGGCCCCGGTCGGCTAGCCCTCGATGCTTTCAGGAAGGGGGTCACCATCGTAATTCAACTTTTACTGTTATATCACCAGCAACCGGTAGACTTCCACTGCTGGACGAGGCCTCCCCCATAGAATGTTTTCGCGAGCACAAACTTTCTGCTACAATGAGGGCTTTTCAATTTCGATTAAGAAAAAAAGGAGTTCAAATTGTTTCGATAGATGGCGCTGACTCAACTGTACATGCCAAGATTGTCAAATGTATTATCTGTGGTGTACGCGTTTTAAGCTATGATCTAACTAGTCTGTGGCTATTAGTCATGATATTCTGTTTGTGTCTGCTTCTTGAGTGTGCGCTAGTGATTTCGTGATGTTTTTAGAAGTAAGCAAAAATAAATACCACGAAACGAAAATATATCTACGTTGTTGATGTGGACATTTAACTTTATTTTGACACTTGACATTTACGTAACAAAGCAGCGCCATCTATTTTCAACGCTAAAAGCATGATATGAAACGGCCGTGAAAACCCCTCATTGTTAGTCTATAGATGCGTCATGAATAATTCCATTTCAAGGCGGTGACTGCTTGGGGATACTGACAGTGAATGTTTAGTTTGGTAAAGACATAAACCCTTTCTTAAGACACCCCACTTGAGGATAAATGGCGCTGCAGCAAACTTCCTCCCTTTTTAAGGGGAAATACCACTCCAATTAAAAATACCGACAAAAAAAACTATAATTTTGTAGAACCTGTTTATTATTATCAAGTTTCGTCAAGATGTATTGAAAATAAAATAATGCATTGAAAAATACGGATGTATGTTGGTACCATAAGCAAGGTCACCGACATAGCTCTCAGAATTAGCAAGTTGAAGTGGCAATGGGCAGGTCATATCGCTCGAAGAACTGATAACCGTTGGGGGATAAAGGTTCTCAGGTGGCGACCACAAATCGGACGACGCGGTAGAGGAAGGCCATCCACTCGATGGACTAAAGAGATTATAGACGTCTCGGGGAGTCGGTGGATGGACGCAGCTCAAGACCGTTCGTCGCCTATGTCCAGCAGTAGAGTTCTACAGGCTGATGATGATGATATTGGTACGCGAGTACGAACATGCATACATTCGAACAGATGAAAGTTAATTGCAAGAACTTCGCTCGCTCGGTGAATTAAATGAATTTTGTTGTCACCTAAGCAGGTCATTGCTTTTTGCAGGGTCGTGGTGGTAAGGGTGCTATCTACGTGTGGGCCAATGGTAATGGCGGTGGTCATGAAGACAACTGCAATTGCGATGGGTATGGTATTGATAGTATCCTTCAGACTTACTTGTTCATAATTAGCTTTACGGATGCAACGCAGTGTATGAAGCTCCCCTCGATTGATCAACCTGGAAGTTGGTGGATGGAGGCATCTCAAGAACGTTTGTCGTGGCATTCTATGGGGAACGCCTTCCAGCAGTGGATCTCAACCGGCTGACGATCTGTGAGCTGTTATTAGCCCTTGTCCGTAAACCTTCATCATGTCGCTTGCGAAGTGACATCTCCTAACATAATAAGTACTGAAACAAGCAAATTTGAGAGAACGTGGAAGCCATTGAACAATCATCTACATCATTAAGTCTTCATCGTGTGCTGGGCAACCATATTTGGTACCCCGAGAAGAAATACATACGAAACATAACACCCAACAGTCAAATACATACTGATTCCACACTAGGATTCCCAGTGTTGAGGGTTTCAAGAACTACGAGTAGGTACCATGGTTAATGAAAAATTTAATAATAAAATGTGTAATCTGTATTTGGTGGTAAATGTTACCTCCATTCAGTCTTTTGACAGGACTGATGAACTTTACTCATTTTCTGTCATCTTCGACCAGGTATTCTTCAAGCATTTATACGGTATCCATTGGCTCGGCTTCGCAGCACGGCAAGTTCCCCTGGTACGGAGAGATCTGCTCCTCCACCCTGGCTGTGGCCTATTCTTCTGGAGCCTACAAGGACCAGAAGATCGTGAGTACTATCTTCCTAAGGAACTTGTGTAGTTCCTGTTAGAACAGGTTTGTGTCGGGTATATACGGTATCCATTAGTTCTGCGTCAAAGAACGACAAATTCCCCTAGTACGCAGAGATCTGCTCCTCTATCAGCCTGGCTCTGGCTTCCTCTGGAACTTCTAAGCACCAGAAGATAGTGAGTTTACTGTCTTCGTATACTGACTTCAGCGTTACATCACTGCAAGTTTGTTTAGTACGGAGAGATTTTCTAGATTTGAGAGATCCAACCTTGCTGTGCCCTAATCCTCTTGGATAACCTCAAGAAGTTTTCGTCTTTGCAGGCCACCACTGACACTGGAGACTCTTGTACCCTGAAGCATACTGGGACATCTGCTGCTGCACCACTGGCTGCTGGCATTCTGGCATTGGCTCTTCAGGCTAAGTAAGACGCTCTTATTCTTATTCTAGTAGTTGGCTGAGAAGCATGAGGTTGCAGGTTCGATCTCCGCAGCGGGACAAATGTTTGCATGGTCTGCAAATATTTGGTCCAGCCCCCGTATTCTCTATCTCGCGACCAAGGAATTGTTATGCTCATGCTCGCGGCAGGCATGTTTGCAATTGGCGTAAATTGTGATCATGGCTGTCAAACGTCGCATTTCTCATACAAAAGTTACGTCGTTTGATAGCCCTGTTGCACACTTTACGCCTGTTGCAACTTGCAAACCTGTCGCGATTTGCGAGATAGAGAAAAGCCTCTGTGTGTCTACGGCCCCCCAAATACAGTAGTAAAAAAATAATATAAAATTAAAAAAATATATAATTGTTTTTTTGTGTTGCAGGTATTGATAATTCTTATGGTTGTAATTTCAGTCCACAACTCACTTGGCGGGACGTCCAGCATCTAATTGTCTGGACAACGGACTATGTACCACTTTCCGAAAATCCAGGATGGCAAATCAATGGGTAAATAGTACATTATGGTACAAGTGTGTTATGTTAGTGATTACCGCTGAGGTGCCATTGAGACCTGAGCCTTAAGGTGAGGGTCTTAGAGAGCCGAGGACGGTAATCACGTGTATCATACGACTTTTTTCAACACACTTGTGAAGAAAATAACTATAATTTTAACAGTGAAAACGAGTTGTGAAAAATAAATAAATAAATAAAATAAATATATGCTGGACATTTCACACAACATCATCTAGCCCCAAGCTAAGCAGAGCTTGTGTTATGGGTACTAGATAACTGATATACTTAATACAACAACATTATTATAGTTAGATATTTTTTATTATACATAGAAAAATACCTAGAACACCCTGAACAAATATCTGCAGATCGTACAAATATTTGTTCCGAGGCGGGAATCGAACCCAACCTCCTGCATCGCAGGCGAATCTTCGCCCGCCGCGCCACAGAGGTCGTAATCGAGGTTTCGCTATGGCGGGAAAAAATAATCAGTTTTCCTATGCGCGCGCATCTAACAATGGCAATCGGCCATAGACTAAAGGAATGAGGTTTCTTTTGTTTAGGCGTTCCGCGGATAGCGTTTTAGCCACGTACAAAATGGGGAATTTAAAGTTTTCTTTATTACAGAGAAAACAAAAGTTATATTTGAGTGAAAGTTTTATTCAATAAACACGTAGGTACAAGTAGAAATATTCCGTCTATTTAAATACGAAGTTGCATGAAATAAGCAAGCAATAGGTACATTAATTTATTTGTTCTATTGAACACGATCTATGTATTTTGTATCGAAACTTTTTTAAGAACAAAGCAACTCAACCAATTAGTTAAAAAGAAAAACTCTATATCTCACTGAAAAAGTCACAGTTTGATTACAGGTGTCATTATGTGTCTAATGGCGGTGAAATTAGAGCCACTTTATGAGCAAGTGTGTTGAAAAATAAGTTATTTCACCAACCTTTGCGCAATCGTTTGAAATAGTAGATTGTATCATAAGGGAGCAAAGTAATATTTTTACGGCGAGGGCGCTTTTTTAAATCCAGAGCGAAGTGAGGGATTCTAGAGTAGAATCCCGAACGTAGCGAGGGATTCAAAGTACGTCGCCCGAGCCAAAAATATATTTTTCATCCCATCTATTCGAAAAGGACGACTTGGTTCGCCTTGAAGTGCACCCAAAGGTGGTGTTTTCTGTATGAAGCTTCTATAAGTGCGCCGCAATTATCTTTGCCGCGCACTTTTTAAATTTGGAACATATCGAACTCAAATAAGTGCGCCGCAATTATCTTTTACGCGCACTTTTTGAATTTGGAAAATCTTGAAAAGAGTCAAACACAAATAAGTGCGCCGCAATTATCTTTGCCGCGCCCTTTTTAAATTCGGAACATCTTAGTGTTCAGCGCATAGACATCTATGGTTCAGCGCCAAAAAATACTGGCTGGTACGACGGCCCATAGTCGCGCCACCGGCTGAATAAAAAAAAACAAATTAGAAACGCGTGAACTACAGCCCGCGATTTCATCATTTCTAACCGACTTTACAAAAAGGAGGAGGTTCTTTGAGAACCTCCTCCTTTTTGTTTTATAAAAATAAAATAAAAAAATACAACCGAATTGTTCGGTTGTATTTTTTTTAATGTTTGTTACCTCATATCTCCGGCGTTTATGAACCGATTTGGATAATTCTTTTTTTATTTGAATACTTACAGATTGGTCCCAATTTTTTAGAATCCAGTTCTGATGATGGAATCCATGAGGAATTGAGGGAACTCCTCAAATATTGTAGGCATATATATGGCGATTTTCATATTTTCAGCAACAAACAAAGCATTTGCATTCAGAAAGTATCATAATCCTTTCACCAATATGGTTCTTTCATAATTTTCTTTTCATCCAAATATTTAGTCGAATACCATGGCGGAAGTCTGTTTTTTAAATGAAAAGTTATTCACAGATTGTTAGAAATTCATGTTTTTGTTTTGAAATAAAATATGAGGCGCCTTTTATTTTCTCATAGTGGGTGATGAAAAGTAGCGTGTAACACTCGGGCGCAAAATATATTTTTGGCTCGGGCGACGTACTTTGAATCCCTCGCTACGTTCGGGATCCTACTCTAGAATCCCTCACTTCGCTCTGGATTCAAAAAAGCGCCCTCGCCGTAAAAATATTATTTTGCTCCCTTATGATACAATATACTATTGCGCCCGAGTGTTACACTCTACTTTTCATCACCCACTATGAGAAAATAAAAGGCGCCTCATATTTTATTGCACGAGCGAAGCGAGTTCTCTGAGTAAAGTTGGAAGAATCGGCGTTTGTATGTA
This sequence comes from Epirrita christyi, assembly GCA_951392215.1. Classification (NCBI taxonomy): domain Eukaryota; kingdom Metazoa; phylum Arthropoda; class Insecta; order Lepidoptera; family Geometridae; genus Epirrita; species Epirrita christyi. The sequence goes on from OX595849.1 coordinate 2,211,924, forward strand.
TGTATGTATGTTTGTCCGATGAAAACTTCCTAACCGTTAATTCGATCTTCATGAAATTTAGTATAGGGGTAGATAGTATTAGTACAATTTGTAGGTAAGGTTATGAGCTATATCGGTCGGGGGGTTGATGAGATATTGGGTTCCAAGAGGGGCTAAAAAAAATAAAAGTGGGACAGTCAGATCAAGTGGGACGTCTAATGAAAGCGCTTTAGTTGGACATTTCAAAACTGTTTTTAATAAGTATTAAGACAATATAGTTTTTGAGATATTAGGGAAAAACAAAAACGTAAAAATCGAAAATTCTAGGGTACTTCCAGCAATCCCACAATGCTGAAATTTGGTATGCTGATAGCTTTTGTGACACAAATACAGGAAAAAGTCCGAAATTGAAGAATTTAGAAACTTGTACTCCATAAAACAATAACCAATATAAAATCCATTGTTGACCTCCCATTTCTAGGAATTTGAATGATGTTGGAGTTCTTTGTTTCGTCAAAAGGACGTTATCAATTGATTCGTCAGGTACTTGATATACTAACAGGTATGTAGTATTACGCCCGTTGCTTAGTCCTATTTAAAGGTTATTTCGATGATGTGTAGGAAATGACCTCGAGGTGATTATTTTTCAAAATAATAATGGAAAATATGTTATGACTTAAGTGGGTACTTAAATAGTCGGGCTGATTATAGTGTCTGGTAACGCCATCTTTTGGTCTCTAATATAAAGTGATCCTTCCTATCCATTTTCCAAACACCTTGATTCGCCGTGCGCCCGCGAGACAGAACATTCTGGACAGTCCACTAAAATCCGCTGACCGCGCCGCATACAGCAAGAACCTAATTTGTGGTTTTTACATTTTCCGCGACAAAGTGCTTACTAGTTGTGCCTTAAGAAGCTATTACAGTTCTTTTAAACAATCCTTATGGTGAAGTTGAATACCGCGACTCTGCTGGCGATATTACCTAAATTGGAGGACGCGATTGCGAACCATCGCAGTCCCAAGGACGATACGTATTACTGGAGCTGATCTGCAAGGATCTGAAGGTCAGTGGCGCACGTCCTTTTTCCTGTCCAATGTGTCTTATCCACGCAGGGTCTACTTTATGAGCCAAACCTATCGAAGGCGTAATTTAAAACATCTTCAGCGCCACCAGTGTCATCATGAGGTCTCAGTTCGGGGTGAACCACTAGTTTCAAAACAAAACCATGAATTTCTAACAATCCGTGAAATTTTACGAAAACGCGTTTTAAATTTGTTTTTTTATTCAGCCGGCGCGGGGCGCGACAATGGGCGGTCGTATACCAGCCAGTATTTATTCAAACAATATTTGTGTTCAAACACTAAGATGTTCCAAATTCAAAAAGTGCGCCGCAATTAACTTGCATTTTATTTGAGTTCGATATGTTCCATATTCAAAAAGTGCGCGGCAAAGATAATTGCGGCGCACTTATAGAAGTTTTATACAGAAAATACCACCTTTGGGTGCATTTAAAGGCGAACCAAGTCGTCCTTTTCGAATAGATGGGATGAAAATAAATTTGATTAGGATATTATAAGTAGGTGCATATTTTTTTGCAGAATCGGTCTCCATTTCGACATTCGCTTCGGTTTCGGGCTCCTGAATGCTGGCAGCCTCGTCAAAGCAGCACTTAATTGGACGACCGTCCCGAACAAACACACTTGCCGTTTCGAATCTACTCGGTGAGTATGCGCTCCTGGTACAACTGTGGCACGTACGCCACCCGTGACCGGCGCGTTTGCGGTTCATTCAACCACGGTTCAACCACCCTGCACCGCAACAACACAGCATAGGCAACAGTTACTATGCCCACAGGGTCCACTTAAGTTACTACTTCACATCCTATGGGCTCCTAGTAAACCGTTCGTTAACTTACTGCTAACGGGACGTCAATGTCACAAAATAGCGGCTACTGCAATCAAAAACCACTGTAATGAGAGCTCTCATTAGTGTGCAAATGCTTTGTAATGGGGCTACGATTATACTGGACAGTTAAATTCCGTATTCTCTATCCTTGTGATTGAGAAACGCAAGTTAAAATGGCTATTCACTAAACATGTTTTAAATGTGCGAGTGAGATATAAAACTGCTGGATGAGTGAGATACAAAACCATGAAGTAAAATCATGCGTTCTTTATGTGTGCAAGTGAGATGCAAGCAAAATAAGGGGCGGGCGTTGTGTGGCACTATGCAGCGAGTGTTTCTCCAAGGGGTGACCACCTGATACTTATGAGACTCTGGTAGAATAGTGAAAACTCGTCATTTGACGCGAGTCGCGCAACGAGATTTGGTATTCCGGAAACTCACTCCACGTAGTTTCGATCAGAGAAAATTATATCCTATTTGTTGGACACACAGTATCTATCAAATTTGTTCATCTGCCAGCGCCATACTGGCATAGTTAATACTAAAAGTTTATGCCGATTGACTATGCTGGATGGCGACCGTGTGTGTTTGGCGCCCCCCCTCTCCGGTATGGTTTTTTTTTGGGTCGTTGTTCGCTCGGTCTACTTTCTCATCATGATACCCTGGTATTATGTTTCGTAAACTCGCCATTCGACGCGAATGACGTGAATGGAGATTTTGTATATCTCGCTTCATTTCCCTTTCGAATACTCTCTCGCGGTTATAGATGTACCAAAGCAAAATTATTCTATGTCTGTAGAAACAGTTTTGTTTCATATAAAACGCGAGCACAGCTGGGTGCTGTGTTTGAGTGACTCGGTCGAGTGCTTTGTCGGTAAGAGTATTTTTGCTGCCCGCTTGATGCACAAAATAATACTTATAGGAAGGTACCTGTTTATTTTGTGCTTGATGTTTACAATAATTCTTCTTTTTTTAATTGTGGCTTCTGAGGCACAAGTTTTTTTTGCGGTGTGTTCGCTTTGCTGGCGGCAATGTAGCGCGACCTCCTTGAATTTCATGCTTGCCTGGTACAGCCCACGTTACGTACGGGGCAGGTTGAAACAGCATAGGCCCGTAAATCTGAGTTTTGCAGCCATCGTGCAACGACGACCTCAGAATAATGACGGAAGTTACGACGACCGACGATCTTCAGTGACTTACTAATAAATAATATTATTAATATTATTACAGTGAATTAATAAAATGTATAGTACCTAGTAACTATACATTTTATTAATCTGTAAGCGATAGAGACGGCTTTCTAATTCAGCCACTACGCTCACTGCATTTAGCATGGATCCCACTGCTTTGCATGCCTCCCTTGCTTCTGCTGGCTGGTGATGATGATGATGATGATTCTTACATGCATACGAGTGCTGATAGTCCTCGTAGTCCTTATCCCACCTGTAACACAACTCCTCTCCATACGAAGGGTTCCCAACGATGACCATGACCGCATAGTTCCACAACACCTATACCCAGAATCATTCATATTTGCAAATAGGTAGGTATACTAGGTATTCGTCTTTTTCCCTATTGTCGCGCGAGACGTTTCAACATAATACCACAGATCAAAATCATTATTAGCTAGAGACAGTCACATGCTGGACGTAGGCTTCTTCACAACCATCTACTCACAACGCAATGTCATCGGTCCATCGAATGGGGGTCGGGCTGTTCTGGGTCGTTCCGTTCCAAAAAGTACAGTGCCCAGTGTGTTTGTTAAATAATTGTATCGAGGAAACTCTAAGTAGTCGTGTTGATCAAGTAATGAAGTTATGAGAAGTGTTGGGTGATCCTTGGGAGTGAACAAAACATGGTGCTTGCATGGGAGGCAGGGTTCAACTCAAATTTATTTCCAGTGTGGAAAACCTCAGCCTATCTTCGAAAGACAGCGTGGAAGTTGAAATAGCCGTGGACGGATGTTCAGTCAACTACCTCGAGCACGTGGAAGCTGTTGTCAACGTGAGACACAGCCGCAGGGGTGCACTGGAAATCTATCTGACGTCTCCCCAAGGTAGGTAAACCAGCATTATCAAGTTTATTCCTTCTGCTGGTACCACAGACCCTGTTACTATGATCTTTCCGCTTGAACAATAACATAGGTTTCAGAATTATCAAGTTGAAGTGGCAATGTGCAGGCCTTATAGCTCGCAGAACTGACAAACGTTGGGTTTCAAGTGGCGACAATGAATCGGACGCCAACGCAGTGTAGAAAGGCCTCGATCCCAATCTCGATAGATCGATGACGGGCGTGCGAGCAGAGGTGGCAGGGGTGCAAATTTTGAATGTCACTGAGTGAGACTCAATATCATAAAAAAACAGTAAATCACCGTTTTTTAGAAGATGTACTGGAGGAGACACTTTTATTATCATAGATTTTAAGAATTATAGTCTTCAATGAGGTTCAGATGTATAGGAATTTGGAAATCGTAGAATAATGCCAATTTAAGGTGATTGCTCTCGCATGTGGCGCGAAATTCAAATTTTATTGCGTTTTTGCTCATTACAGCTCATCAACACTTCTTGAGATAGTAAAAACTGATTTTGCGAAAACTAGGAGACCTAACACACATGTTTTAGTTTATAGTTTCACATATAGATCATTACTTCAGCTACGAATACTCTTCAAAGATTTTTACAGTGTTTTTTTGGTTTAAAGGTATGCGTAGCTTAACTAATGACATTTATGAGATACTATCAATTAAAACATGTGTGCTAGGTCTCCTAGTTTTCGCAAAATCTGTTTTATCTATCTCAAGAAGTGTTGATTAGCTGTGACTTACAAAAAACACAATAAAATTTGAATTTCGCGCCACATGCGAGAGCAATCACCTTAACTGACGTTTACTCACTTGATGACTTTCAAAAATCGTACCCCTGGAGTTGGATGAAGGCGGTTGACGTGGTATTCTTTGGGGGTATGCCCAGCAGTGGATTTTATTAGGCTGGTGATGATGCATAACTTATTTTGTTACAGGAACAAGAGTACAAATGCTGAGTGCTCGCCCCAAAGACACGTCGAAAGCGGGCTTCGTGAATTGGCCGCTGATGTCCGTGGCCACATGGGGAGAGAACCCTAGGGGCATCTGGACCCTTACCGTTGAAGATATGGTAGCTTGTTTATTTAGTTTTTAATACAATAACCACCATTTTGGGCGGCCTCAAAATAAATGAGAAGCGTAGATGTCTGCTATCTGTTTTTTCAGGTTGAAGTGTGCGTGACGGGAGCCTCTATGACGCACACTGAATTCATTCACTTTAACCACACTGGTTGGAGCAAAACAATCGAGAAAGAAACCGGCTTATCCTAGACCCTAAGGCATGTGACATGCACCAATCTGCATTGGGCCAGCAGCATGTTGATTTACGGCCCCTTTGCTCTTCCTTTTCGAGAGCGGATCTGAGCCAGGGTGACATCACCACAACCTCTGTACGTCTAGTACGGGTTTTGATAGTTTTCGAAAACTATATGAAGTTTCGTTTCCTTCCATACATTTACTGACAGCGTCCTTAGTTTTCTTCTCGTTTTCGCTAGGGGAGCTGCAAGTATATGGAAAGTGTATGGAAGAAAACGAAATCTCCTGACCCCTAGCCTGTTTCTAATTACGACGATCATACGCTTTAACTATTAACAAACGGATCGTTTTTAGGGTTCCGTGCCTCAAAAGATACCAACGGAACCATTTTAGGAACAATCAGGTGTCTGACCAAAAAACTTGACCAAAAAAACGAGTCCGTCAGTGATACCACTGGTTTTAGATGGATCTGGCATCAAGTTAATTCTTTTCCAGACTGACGAAGAAAACTCTGGTAAAGTGGGACCAATCAGCCTTGTCCTTCACGGAACTACCGAGATGCCGTTTCACATGCACACTGGTCCGAACTGGTCCGTCGACCCTACGTCCAACTGGATGGAGCCAGAAGAATACGAGGAAGTGGACTCGTCAGTTCTGACAGACGTGGAGAATGAATTACAAAGGATGAACCATAGAAACAATGATCTTCCTATTATTGGTGTGTAGAATAGGAGGCATAAGGCCTGTATTCCAGAACGAAATCTGACAAAAAAACATTTTTTTTACTACTAAGCACGCAAACAAGCTTTCGGTCCACCTGATGGAAAGTATTCAACGGTAGCTTATGGACGCCTGCAACACCAGAGGCATCATACGCGCGCTGCTAACCCTGAGACCAAGATGAAAAGTCTCATGTGCCTGTAAATTCACCGGCTTTCGTACCTTTTAAACCGAAACAAACTTCTAACAAAACTATGCTGTTACCTATGCTGCTGGTATTGAGATTCATGCTATGAGTACCTATATGGTGAATAGGCTGGCAGTCTTACATTCAGTTATAAAGTAAGGAAATTTGTAAAAAATTGCATAGGTGACCAGTCCATTCACACAGCCAGCATTCGAAGTAGTTTAATTGATGCGGATGTGCCAATGATGGAACTAGGTATAAGGTACTGTACTTCAAATGAACCAAAATATAGAAACTCACGAAGATTTCAGTTAGATTTTTTAAGAGTAAGACGCAGCGCCAAATCCAAATGTCTTTTAAATAAAGACGAATCTGTTTACCAGCACTTTATGATGTAGAAAATGTGTGTTACTTGTGTGCAAAAAATGGTGTATTAATATTGCTACCATTTGGAGATGGCGTGCGAAATTTTGAATATTACAGTGCCTACTTTGTAAAATAATTGTATCGAGGAAACTTTATGTAGTCGTGTTTTCCTTTCTAGGTTTTATAATAAAATTTAAATGTGATTCAAGTAGGTACATAAATGATCTCCAGTTTGCAAAACTATTTATTTGTAAAAATAACCTATTTATTTAAGTTGTAAACTGTACATAGCTAAGGACATATCAATAAACGATATACTAAATACAATTCTGGATACATTTTATAGGAACTATTGTAATAGCCGAAGAAAGGCCTGAGACCCTATTACGAGTTTTGCATTGCAAAAACCGGAATGCGAAACGTGAGCATTCAACGTGACTTACGTAGTAACTATTGATCATTCTGTGCCGCGCAGTCGGTAGAAACAGTACAAATTAGTACATAGTTACTACGTAAGTCACGTTGAATGCTCACGTTTCGCATTCCGGTTTTTGCAATGCAAAACTCGTAATAGGCCCTCTGGTATCGATCAAAGTCTACATTATAAGACAGAGGTAACAGAGGTAAGTGGATATAAAATATCAAAGGTATAGATTTATGTGTCACAAAGATCCTTAAAATTACCTATTTATATAAAAAAGACTTGAGCCGCCTCTATTCACAGACTTCCTGCAGCCGATACAATGGTCTGATAATACGGTCTATACCCACTATAGACCGTATTATCAGACCATTGTATCGGCTGCAGGAAGTCTGTGAATAGAGGCGGCTCAAGTCTTTTTTATAGATTGACTTGTAAGCTTCTCAGATGGTCGATATGCTTGATGATGATATATCTATACAATACTAAGAAAACACAAAACCTTCCCTACAGCTTATTACAAAAAAATATGTCAGCCTTTTTGCTACCACCACAACAGTACTTATCTACAATCCCTGTTTGTTGTCCTGATTTAGGAAAGAGGATTTATCGCGACGAGACGTTAAGAAATTAATTTCTTAACCTGTACACTGCTATTTTAAATAATATGAAGTTCACACATAACAGTGTGAAGGTGAGTCGGACGCGGATTCTTCTAGGCTTGATCGCGTTAGAACAGAAGTACTTCTAATTTTTAGGACGATTCAAAATTATCCTTGTGATATCAATGAATACAACACTTTTTGATTTAAAATCGCAACCAGCGAACGATGTGTGCCCGAAATGCAAGTTTGTTTTCCATCAGGCTATGTCACAGTGAACCCGAGATCCCTCAACTCCTTCACAATAAAGTCATCCTTATAAACATCTATCTTCGAAATCCACTCTTCCGTGGAGATGAAATGCCGGCAGTATCCTCCGTAATCCTTCGGCAAGTACTCAGGATCAATATGCTGGTGGAGCAAGGACATGTCCGACCCGTGGAAGTACATGCGTTTGAACACAGCGCTGGGTATGAACTGCTTGAAGAGGTAGAAGATGGAGTTGAGGATCCAACTGTAGTTGATCATGTGGAGGCCGTGCATTGTTAGCGGGAATCCCACCTGTCAAAAATTATACATATCATTATCACTAGTCCTTTATCATCAACAGGCCAGTTGATCTCTACTGTTTGACATAGGATAGGCTTTATCCATTGAATGCCTCAACGAACAGTCTTGAATTGCGGTCCGACTTATTGCAATCTTTAAAATGGTATTGGTCCAATTAGGGATGTGGGTCATGCTACTCCTACACTGAGTCTTCGTACAGTTTGTGGATCCTCGAGAACCTTTTTTCCTCAACGGTTGTTTTGTTATACTACTTGGCACGCAAACAAGCCCACCTGATGGAATGTAGTTACCGTAACCTATGGACGCCTGCAACACCAGAGGCATCAAACGCGCGCTGCCGACCCTGAGACAAAGATGAAAAGTCTAATTTGCCTGTAATTTCAAACCGAAACACAGCAATGCCAGCACTACTGGATTGGCGGCAGAAATAGGTTCGGTGCTAGTATTTCCCCGGACGAACTCTTTCACAAAAAGTACTACTACTAACCATGGTCTACCCATGGCCACTTCAGCTAGCTAGTTTTGAGTTTTGTCTTATGTGTATGATCTTGGTTCTTATGGATTTCTCGTGCTCGTTTTAAATGTTACCACGTAGTGTTTGTTTTGAGTCACAAGTTTTAGTCACTGTCCTAAAAAGAAATCTTTCTAAATCTGCGAAAACATACCCCCATCAAGGTGACGATCTGACTGGCGACAGTTGGGGTCAGCTGGCTGATGTGGCTCATGTTCAGCCCCTCCAGGTCCACGATGATGGTTACACCGAGGATCTGCAGTTTGGGCTGCATGGATGCGATCTCATCCATGAGCAGGGCGCAGCGCACCACGTCTATGATTGGCACGACATCTGTTTCCCATCTACCTGAAATTAAAAACACAAGCAATACAATAAACGCACCACGGGTTTATAATTAGTGTACTGATCATTGTGTACAAAATTTCAGGGAGTTTGAAGAAGTAACAGCCAAATTAGAAGCAAACTTTGTTCGCATGCAAAAGGACGTAAGCGCCTACCGGTAATCCTACTGACTGTGAGTTAACTTTTTCCAGAAGATGCTAGAGAGGTGAAACAAGTGTGTCGAATTCTTACCGAGTTTTCGGTTCAGAGTGGCGGAATTAGTAATAAATATTTATTTGTCGATTATCTAAGTAGGCAACTCTAAAGTGCATTACATATTTTTATACACATACACTTACCACTACTTAGTCGCGAAGCGGGTTATGGAAAGAGCTATACTCTCTATGAGAGTATATCACTAAGTGATAGAATCCGAAATGAGGAAATCTGTAGAAGAACCAAGATCACCGAGACAGCTCTAAGAATTCAATTCATAATATAGCTCGCTTAACTGACAACCGCTTGGGAAAAAAGGTTCTCGAGTGGCGACCACAAACCGGACGACCAGGTAGAGGAAGGCCCTCCACTTGATGGACTAAAGACATTGTAAACGTCGCAGGAAGTCGGTGGCTAGAGTCGGCTCAAGAACGTTCGTCGTGACATGCTAATGGGGAGGCCTATGTCCAGCAGTAGACTTCTACATGCTGATGATGATGATGGTGATGATGGCACTTACCAAACCTCATGAGTATGATCCTGCCATTATTTGGGCTCTCAGGCAGCACTCCTCCATACACGTGCTTCACCTTCTGCAGCCCAAAGGCATTGCAGTCGTATAGGTAAGCGTTCTGCTGACGAAACTCTTCGTACCGCACCATCTGAAGGTCAAAATCATAAAATCATTCATAAATAGATAACAAATGGAGCTGGATAGCTCGTTACCATTATCATAGACTAATTTTGTTAGTATTAGCCTCATAATAAAGACTCTATTCTGAGACTGTATAAGCTATTATCATCCAATACAGAGCGCGCTGACACTCTAAAGCCCGTATTCCAGAACTATGATCAAGCGTGAATCGAGACTCAAGCATAGATTTGGTGACAGTTTTTTATAGAAATCTGTCAAAAAATCTATGCTTGAGTCTCAATTTAGTTTGAATTTAGTTCTAGGATACGGGCCCTAGACTCATACGAATACCATCATCATCATCATTATCATCATCAGCATGTAGTCGTTCAATTCTGGATATTGGCCCCCCATAGAATGCCACGACGAACAGACTCTGTCTACGCCATGGATTTAATGCATGGTCTACGCATCACAGACACACCCCCAAAATAGTTTTGTTTGTTGCTGGTTTTGTGGTTTCTGATGCCTAGCCTCGCACAAAACAATCGAGAGACGCTTGGCACGCAACTCGCTAACGTTTTGGTTTCGGTGCTACATGCGTGCTACGGACCGAACGATCACCGCATGTTGCCTGCGATTTATTTTTACCAGGAACGCATGAACAGATAAAGCTAATACTAAACAATAATAATAATCAGGCACACCTACAAAATAGTTTTGTTTGTTGCGTGTTTCTGACACCCTGGTGGCCTCGCACAAAACAATCAAGAGACGCTCGACAGGCGAGTCACACTCGCAAACTTGGGTTTTCGTGCTACGGAGTACGGACCGAACGATCGCCTCATCGCCTCATCGCCTCATGTTGCCTCTGTGATTTATTTTTACCAGGAAAGCATAAACAGATGAAGCTAGTGATCATTACTTATATTTTTAGATTTTGCATCACAGACATACCTACAAGATAGTTTTTTTTGTTGCTAGTTTCTGATGGCCTGGTGGTTACGCACAAAATAAACGAGAAACTCTCGACACGCGAGTCGCACTCGCAAACGTTTGGTTTCGTGCTACGGACCGAACGATCGTCGTATGTTGCCTGTGATTTATTTTTACCAGGAACACATAAACAGATGAAGTTAGTTAGTTTCGTTCGACTTGCGTCACAGACACCTCTACACGAGAGTAGTTTTGTTTGTAAACAAGTGTACTTATGCAGTTTTCACCAACCAACGATGGGGCAATGACACAATTAAATCAATTATTATTTTTACATTACATTTAAGCAAATAAATAATTTTTTCTTTATCATTCTCTGCTTTGTCAACTTTACAAAGAAAACTACTTTCAATTTGGTCTCCTAGACCTAGAATATCGATTGGTTGGTGAAAAATGGTCAGGCCGAAAACAATAAGATCTATCTCAATAAGAAATCAAAGATTTCAGCTTTAGCGTTGAAATGTAGTATTAAAATAAAAGTTTAAATACACGAAAAACAGAAAAATAAGAGGCAAGTAAGTGTACCTACCAAAATGTAAATTAAAATAAGTCATTAAAATAGTTGTAGCTTGTAGCTAAGAAGTCGGAGGTTTTTTTAAATGAAAATCATAAATAGGTCTTCCTTTAAATTTTTTTATGTGTGTTACTTACCTACTTGTTTTTAGCTTTTACGGAGTCGGGTTTTTAACTTTTAATTTGATTTACAACTTCTATGATATAGTTATTCAATACTTAAGATAGTATCCAAATTCAGTGTGATTATATTTATTAAGTATATTATAGGTATGCCCGTATATTCAGGGTTTCAAAATTAGCATTTAATTTTTGTGACGTATAGTCCAAGATAGGTACGCAGAACGTCAACACGATTCAAGGCCACAGCAAGCCGGCTGCGTATGCGTAAATGTAGACGTGACGTAACCTCATTTGTCAAAATCCATCAAGTAATTACTGGTAATTACGGTACTACGCGATCCTTCCTAAATACTCTTCAATCTTCAACCATACTCTGTTTACGGAGCCAACCCAAAAAATGTGTCATTTGGAGTTATGTCGTAATTCTTGCAAATTCATGAATCGTTGCTCCGTTCGTACCAGGAGCACATAAACGTGAGGTGATACTCGCGCTTCTTTCTCGAATGGCTATAATTTGTTTACGTATAAGGTAAGTGCCACTTGCGTATGTAGTAAAATGTTTAATTTATTTATTTATTTTATTAATCTAGGATTCACAGTTATCCTATACTTACTAGTTTTTATGTAATTAAATATAATGCCGTTCTTAAACTAAGTCGAATCCACATTTTATAAGAAGATATTATACACTGTGGTAGGTAAGCATGCATCGACAAAATAAAATAGAAATAAATTAAAATTAAAAACAGATACAAACGTAGCTACGTTTGCACCTACTTTGCTGCTTTCAAGTCTCAATTTTAGACCTAGGTCCCCTAAACATTATTTATAATCGCATAAAAGTGTGCGTGTGTGTGTGTGTGTGTGTGTGAGTATTTGTGGAGTGTGAAATATGAGTGTAGTGTGAGATAAAACTAACACCCATTGATCTAAATAAGTACCTAATATTTAGGTCCACATTTTTAGGTTACGGATGGAGTACCATGGTACCACAACACCAAGACCGAACAAATACTGATTTATAGATTTGACGACCTCTGTGGCGCGGCGGGTGAAGGTTCGCCTGCGACGCATGAGGTTGCGGGTTCGATTCCCGCCTCGGAACAAATATTTGTACAATCTGCAGATATTTGTTCAGGGTGTTCTGGGTATTTTTCTATGTATAATAAAAAATATCTATCTATGTAATGTATTGTATTAAGTATATCAGTAATCTAGTACCCATAACACAAGCTCTGCTTAGCTTGGGGCTAGATAATGCTGTGTGAAATGTCCAGCATTTATTTATTTATTATTATTATTATTTATTATTATTATTTATAGATCATGCAAACATAATATGTCTCGCAGCGGGAATCGAACCCGCACCCCTTGCGTTTAACCCCAGGGCATGATAGTTTGAATGAAGTTTCTACATACCAATTTATGTGCTAACGCGGGAATGAATCTCCTACACCTTAGAAACTTGATTAAATATTCATCATCCATGCGGCGAGGTCTGCAATCGCCTCTATCTGAAAACAATCACAGATCAATATAAAATAGCTGGTCGAAAGCCTATAGCTGATTTTATGTTTTCAACCGTAGCATTCCACCAAAGAGCACCGATTCGAAGAGCACCGATTCGAAGAGCATCGATTTGAAGAGCTCCGATCCTATCCACTTTGAGCTCCGATACCGACTTCGAAAAAAGGAGGAAGCTTTCAATTAGGTTGTATTTTTTTGTTTGTTAAGTAGGTACACCATAACTTCGTCATTTATAAACCAATCTGGAAATAGTATATTACGATACGTGTGACATTATTGCACGGCGTGAGTTAGCGCCCGAGCGTAGCGAGGGTGCTAAACAGTGTGCTATAAATTTTATAGCACAGTGTGACTTAAACCCGCACTTTACGCACGCTTTTCCGTGACTTAAATAGCTCTTTTTTACACCGTGCGAAAATGAACGTCGGCTGCGTCACGTGCAGGTTTATGTCACTTGTGCTATAAAATATTATACGATACCTGTGACTTAAGTTGTCTATTATTGCACGGCGTGAGTTAGCGCCCGAGCGCAGCGAGGGTGCTTACTAGGGCATGTAAACCGGTTAACCGATTAACCGAAAAACCGATTAACCGACTGATTTTAGGTCGGTTTTTTACCGGTTTTTTTCTTAGAAAATAACCGGGTTTTCGGTTTTTTTAATGAGTAATAAATCACAAATTCATTTCAAACTACGCCTTGCAGACTTTATTTAATTATATTACAACATAATACGTTAAAATTGCAAAAATACGGACAAACACTTCTCAGAAAACTTTATCATTGGACCGCATAAAACGTCGTTAGTGAATATCGTAGTGTAAATAAGCTATTACCTACTATTAAACAAGCAGAGCAAGAAAGCGAAGGCAGCGTTGCATGAGTGCACTGGACGCCACCGTCGTCGCTGTGGTCAGCGGTCGAACTGGCAAATTGTTAATTATACCAAAAAAGTGAATTAGACTTAGTAACTTTTAGGACTGATTAATGATAATATTTTAGAGGTAACTACTTATCTTGTTGATTATAGTTAACTACTCTATCTGAGTATGAGTGAGTTGAATATTACCGAATGTTTTAAACTTTACTTGAGTAAGAGAGAGTTTTAATATAAGACTAAATTATTTTAATGTTTAAAGATACCTATCCCTAAACGTGAGAAAGTCGAGTGGGCCTGACAGTATCCCGGCTACTGTGCTCAAATAATGTGCTTCCGAGCTGTGTTCCGTTTTGTCGCACCTCTTCGACCTCTCTTATACCACGGGGGTTGTGCCATCTTCATGGAAGGTAGCCCATGTCCACCCTATCCCTAAAAAAGGGGATCGTACCGAACCGTCCAATTACAGGCCTATAGCGATATCCTCCTTACTCTGCAAGGTGATGGAGCGAGTGATCAACACTCGGCTTCTTGGTTATCTGGAGGAACACCAGCTGATCAGCGATCGGCAATACGGTTTCCGTCACGGGCGATCAGCTGTTGATCTTCTAGTTTACCTTACTCACCGTTGGGCAGAAGCCATTGAGAGTAGAGGAGAGGCTTTGGCAGTAAGTTTGGACATCGCAAAGGCATTCGATCGTGTGTGGCACAGGGCGCTTCTATCGAAGCTTTCATCATATGGCCTTCCCGAGGGCTTATGTAATTGGGTCGCCAGTTTTCTTTCCGGGCGGTGCATTAAATCCGTAGTTGATGGATCCTGCTCGGACTCCATGCCCATCAACGCTGGCGTTCCCCAAGGGTCAGTGTTATCACCCACGCTTTTCATCATTCACATCAATGATATGCTACAAATTAGCGGTCTCCATTGTTATACGGATGACAGCACTGGTGATACCCTCTACTCTGGCCGTGCAAACGCCTCTCGTGCCGAAGTGGATGAAAATAGGTCAGCGTTTGTGTCTGAAGTGGAAAGCTCCTTAGAGCTCGTATCAGATTGGGGTAGCCAAAATCTGGTTACTTTCAATGCCACTAAGACACAAGTGTGCGCATTAACGCGAAAAAAGCCCCATTTACCATCGCGCCGCAGTTTCAGGGCATTCCTCTTTCCACCTCCGCGAGCATTGGGATTCTGGGAGTTGAAATTTCTAACGAGGTTCCAATATGGGAGTCACTTAGAAGTAAAGGCAAAACTAACTTCTAAAACACTTGGGAGTGCTTAATCGTGCAAAACAGTATTTCACGCCAACTCAGCGCTTTCTACTATACAAAGGACAAGTTCGGCCACACATGGAATACTGCTCTCACCTATGGCACGGGGCCCCCAAGTACCAGCTGCTTCGCTTTGACTCCCTACAAAGAAGAGCCGTTAGAATTTTCAACGACCTCAAGCTCACCAGTAAGTACACTAGAGCCGCTGAGCCTGCGCCGAGATATCGGCTCGCTCTGTGTATTCTATCGACTCTATAATGGGGAGTGCTCTGAGGAACTATTTGATCTTATACCCGCTTCCAGGTTCTATCATCGCACCTCTCGACATCGGTTGGTAGCTCATCCACATATCATCGATGTGTGGGTATCTCGTACAGCGATTTACAAGATCTTTTCTCCCACATACGTGGAAAATGTGGAATGGGCTGAGGTTTTTCCGCTAAACTATAACATGAACAAAAATGTAAAAAGGGTCCTCCAAGGCAGGCAACGCATTGGCAATGCCTCGGGTGTTGCAGATGTCAATAGGCGACGGTAACCGCTTACCATCAGGTGGGCCGTATGCCAGTTTGTCGAGCCATAACATAAAAAAAAACTATTTTGTTGATTTTTATAGTTTTCTCATGAAGTGAAATTTAATTTCTTTTAAATATATATAAAGAAAATATATTTAATATAATAAATACTCTATAACCTGAAGAGAGACAGTTTTAATACTACCAAATAAATAAGTGAATTACACTTAGTAACTAACTATTAGGACTGATTTATCATGTTGTTGAATTTTGTTACTTTATTCGAGTAAGAGTGAGTTCTGCACATTACAATACTTTAAAATTTTACAAGCTTATTTAATTGGTGCATCCTTATTCAAATAATAAGTTCATTTTTATTAAAATTTACGGTTTTATCTTATCCTAAGACACCTATATAAAAAACTCTAAAAATAACCGATTAACCGGTTTAACCGGTTTTTGAAACGTAAAAACCGAGAAAACCGGTTTTTTAAAACAACCCGGTTTTTACATGCCCTAGTGCTTACAACTTGGCAACTTAAGTCACACGTATCGTAATATACTATTTTTATTTCATAGAATATACTTCCAGACTGGTCCCATTTTTATCAAAATCCAGTTCTGATAATGGAATCCATGAGAAATTTAGAGAACTCACAGGCGTACATGTAGCGATTTTGGTAGGTATTTTCAGCAACAAGTTATAGTTTTGTATACCAAGTGTGTTTTGTGCATGTTTTTATTTATTAATAAATAAAAACATGCAGTCAAATGCAGATAGCCGAATACAATGGCGGAAGTCGGTAGTTATATCTAGTATAGACTTATAGTAGAGATTCCTGTTGAGTCACCTATAGATGTTACAGTGTGACTCCGCACGGGATTTTGTTTCCCGTTGAGTCACAGTGTTAACGATTATGTGGGTTTTCTCAAGAAAAATAAAAAAATTAGTCCTCTCTAGTCTCAACTTTCGCTACTTACGTGCTCTCAAACGGTGAATAAAAACATCAATTTTAGGAAACCAGTTTTGTCCTAGAACCAAAAACTTGAAGGCAGATCGTATGAGGAGCCTCCACCAGCCGCATTCCTTTCACCATCAATTATGGTTTTTTTTATGGCTACCATACCTCAATCACTGATTTAACGCAGGGTAACCAAGAAAAAACCAGGGACACGTATAACAAACGTCGAAATCACATTAAAATGCATACGTGGTTCGATTCCCGCTGAGGGGCAAATGTTTGCGCAAATATTTTGCAGTCTGGGTGTTGTGGTGCCATGGCTTGACACAGGGAATCCTATAGTGTGGGATCAGGACAGGAGGTCTAAAAAAAACACTTTATATGAATCATAATACGACGATTCATATAAAGGAATTGCTAAGGATCTGCTAAGAATTCGGAAAATAAATTGCTACCATATGAATTGCTCAGTGTGGCAAATTCATTCGTAGTAGTAATTCAAATGTGGAATGTGGAATTTGCCACATTGAGCAATTCATCTGGTAGCAATTTATTTTCCGAATTCTCAGCAGATCCTTAGCAATTCCTTTATATGAATTCATATTATGATTCATATAAAGTGGCCTTTTTAGACCTCCAACTATGTATGTGACTGTTGGGTGTTATGTTATGTGAATAATAAGGCAGAACAAATATAGAAAAAAAAAGTTACCTACCTATAATCATCTGACGCAGCTCCTGAATAACCTTATGCCGCGTGTCAAAGCATTCGTTGCAGTTCCTCTTTGCGTACTCCTCAAACTCAGGGTCCTCATATCGGCTGATCTCAGCTTGAAACGCTATTTCTATGAATGGCATTTTGATATTCTTCCATGTAGGTATGTGCTTCTTAGTGGCTCCTAATTTAGTCCTCCTGATTTTTTAATGTAGTTCCTGTAGTGTAAAGACATGAACGATATCAATGAGTCCGAATAGACCTACTGAGAGTCTACGGCCCATCAGCACGCCATTTTTTCGCTTATGGGGTCGATCAGCAGAGCTATTCTCTATCTCGTGACAGGGTTTGCAACAAGCGTAAATGGCTGTCAAACGGTAACTTTTGTATGAGAAAAGTGACGTTTGACAGCCCTTGATTGCAAAGGTGTAACTTTGGAAAGGTATACCTACAACCGTAATTCCCCCAAACCCACCCCTATACTCCTCTTCCCCCTACGTCAAGGGTCAGCCCCTTATAGAATAGCCTTTACGAGCTATTTTAAGGTCCGTGTTCGGGACTCAAGCTTGTACTAATATTTACTCTGTGCTCAAGCATAGATTTTTTGTGAAAAACTCACCATCACCAAATCTATGCTTGATTCTCGATTCGCGTTCTACTTAGAATTCTTGGGCCTTGGAGTTAAAATAATTTCTACTCAAATAGTTATTGTACTAATTAGTTAAATTAAAATTTAACTAATGAGTTTTTTTTTATTTGTTTTATTATTATTATTTAGGTTGCTAAATTTAGCAACCTTAAATAATGAATTAATTTAAAGCAAGTCTACAACATTAAATAGACGAACAAATATTAATTCCGCTCTTATCCAACGAATACTCTGAAAGAATTCGACACGTGTTTCGCCTCTCAACGAAGCCTTCTTTAGGAAACAGTTGAGGATGCTTCGTTGAGAGGCGAAACACGTGTCGAATTCTTTCACGAGATTTCGTTGGAGAAGAGCGGAATTGTTACTATAATATTTGTTCGTCTATAATGTATTTCCGTAAAGTCATGCTTGAATTGGCGCTCAGCTGCTAGTAATCGTCGAGAGATACCTAAAGTCACAGAGCGCCGATTCGATTACTGCAAGACTGTCGCAAGACGATGAATTCACCTTGAGTGAAGCTGCCAAAAATAGCGTGCTAAAGTGTAGAAATAACATTCACTGTGCACCGTGACTGTAATAGAGACACAGCTATTTACCATAATGAATAATCATAGAATACACTAATGACACGGCGGACGCTCGCTAGATAACCGCCAAATAAAATGGTGTAAAAATCAGTTGAGTGACACCATCGATAATCAGCCGGTGACGTACACCGCGCGCGGTCGTTTCGGCCACAAAATGCCGTATTGTGTGGTGAAAGGCTGAAGAAACAACTTTTCAAAGTGTAACTTAAAAAAATATGGATTTTTTTATCATCCGTATGGCAAAATTTTGTATGTTGAACTTTCCCTAATTATAGAAAACAATTTTATTTCCTTGGTAGATCGCTCTCCAATTCAATAAAGAGACGCCATACAAGCAAAACGCTATAACTTTGTAAGGATGTTAATTGATACGCGTGCGAGTTTCTTGGTTGTAAATAACCGGACTCCCAATAAGCAAAAAGGTTATGGCGTTCGGGATTTTTGTTAATTTCAACGTAGTTATAATGTAATCCGAGAGATGGCGCTGATTTTTCTCTAAGGAGGCATCCTATAATGTATATCTGCTGGCTTATCTAGAAGTCTTTAGTGTGTTATCACTAGAAGAATGCGTTAGCCGAGTTGGTCGTGGAAAGCAATAAATAATAACAATAAGTAATATTAATAATAATGCTGGACATTTCACACAACATTATCTAGCACCAAGCTAACCAGAGCTTGTGTTATGAGTACTTGATAACTGATATACTTAATACAATACAGTAGGTACATAGGTAGATATTTTTTTATTATACTTACATAGAAAATACCCAGAACACCCTGAACTATCTGCAGATCGTACAAATATTTGTTCCGAGGCGGGAATCGAACCCGCAATGGCGGCGATGGGCTCATTACTTTGTCACGTCTATATTCCTGCGATTGTGCAACCTACGGTGAAAAGAGACCTTTTGAGGCTCTGTGCCTACCCCTTCATGGAGAAAAAGGGCGTGTGTTTATGTATGTACCTATGTATGTGGCTAAACTAAATAAGACAGCACTAAAAACGTATTCGTATTTTTTTGTTTTTAACCGACTTCCCAAAAAAGGAGGAGGTTCTCAATTCGGTTGTATTTTTTTTTAATGTTTATTACCGCATATCTCCGGAGTTTATGAACCGATTTGGAAAATTCTTTTTTTATTTGAATAGATATACTTCCAGATTGGTCAGAATCCAGTTCTGATGATGGAATCCATGAGGAATTGAGGGAACTCCTCAAATATTGTAGGCATAAATATGGTGATTTTGATATTTTCAGCAACAAACCAAGCATTTGCATCCAATAAGTATCATAATCCTTTCACCACTATGGTTCTTTCATCATTTTTTTTTCATCCAGATATTTAGTCGAATACTATGGTGGAAGTCGGTTTTTTAAATGAAAATTTATTCTATTGGGCTATAAGTCAATGAAGATTGGATCCCGTTAGGTCTGATACCACTAAAGTCGTGAATTGATTTTATAGCAGTACAGTCGACAAGATAATTGAATTACGGTTTTAGACGTCCAGTCAATCTCTCATCCATCGTTTTAATATGTACATTTTAAATATGAAGAGGACGATGCTATTAAAACAGCTGTCTTTAGTTTATAGAGAATCGCGCAACCTCCATTTTGAAATCAACGTGTGTAATTTTTACAGGTGAGAGCACATTTTTTTTACCTTGAAGAATTTGATTTACACATGGCAAAGTCGTCAAGTTGAATTATTTAACATTGAAAATTATTGTGATTATAATTTCAACGAGAAGCCAGTGGTCACTACGCAACCGGTATGCGGTATAAAAACCATAAAAGCCGTGTTCTTTTTTTTGGTAAGAGAAACTGTATACCGTTACAACTTACAACATGCACTTTTTTAACGTGTTGAAAATATTATTTTTAATTGATGACTTGACACACAAGCTTGACGTTCGAAAACGATCCTTGTGGTCACGGAATATGGATTTTTTTTATTTTGACGTAATAAAATACAGTTTCAGATTAGACGCACTCAACCTTTATACAAAACAAAAAAAACTCACTGTTGGAGTTTCGCTGGATGGGCTTTTTGGGAATGGTCTTAAGCTCTAGGCCACTTATAACTGGATAAACCTAGGAGCAAAAATTGGAGAAACAAATTTAAAGTACGAAAGTAAGTAGGTATGAAGCCGTTATTTTGGACCGTTGGAAGATAAGATAAAATAGTAAATACAATTACAAATCACATCAATAAACACAGTATAAGAGGTATCAGAAGTTGTTCTATAGGTACTGTATACAACTCTTCTATATTGCTAATGCGAGTAGCAAAACCGACAACCATAGAGGAATAAAGGTTCTTGGCAACCACAAAACGGACAACACAGTGTAGGATAAGTTTCCCGACTGTCGAGGCGGCTCAAGACCGTTATAGTCGTAACATCCTATGGCGGAGGACGAATAGACACAGAAGATAGCCCTGACGGGGTTCATGTAAGATATTTATTACTAAGAATAAGTTACCGTGGTATGTCCATCCAGGCTAAGAATAGAACCCTCCATCTCCTGTGGATCTCGTAAATACCGACTAAGGGATTAAACCAGGGGATGGGTAACAGCGTCCACCTAAATACTCAACACACATACTGCGATTACCTATCCACCTGTCATACAAGCGTGGTGATTTCCACTCGTTGTATTCTATGGGGGTGGCTGGCATGAATAAAAAAGTCTAAGTAGGTAATTTAATATCATCAGCAGCCACTGTTGAATGGAGCCTCCCCCATACAATATAATGGGGGGAATTACCTGGAAATCTGAAACGTGATGTCCTTTCCATGATTCTTTGCGCACCCTTGACGATAAACTCATAAGAGAGACTTGAATCGATCCTCTTTAAACTTCCTACAACTGCTGACACTTACCTTAACTGATACATATACTAGTGGTTCGCCCCGAACTGAGACCTCGCGATGACACCTTTATCAGCCCGACTACTTAATTTCCATAATTTCCATTATTTTTTTCTATTAATTTTCACCTCCAGGTAATTTCCTTCACATCATCGAAATAACTTTTGAATAAGCACTAAGCAGGTAGTATGAACGCCCCGTGTTCATACTACCAGAGACCAGTACTTGTCTCTGATACTACATAAGTACTGTTACAAATTAATTGATAACGTCCTTTTGACGAAATTTTAGAACTCCAATATCATTCAAATTCCTAGAAATGGGAGGTCAACAACGGATATTATATTGGTTTTCGTTTTATAGGGTACATGTCTCGAAATTCTTCAATTTCAGACTTTTCCCTGTAGTTGTGACACAAAAGCCAGAAGCATACCAAATTTCAGCATTGTGGGATTGCTGGAAGTACCCTAGAATTTTTGATTTTTACGTTTTTTATTTTCCCTAATATCTCGGAAACTACTAAGTTTTAATACTTATTAAAAACAGTTTTGAAATGTCCAACCAATGCGCTTTCATTAAACACCCCACTTGATTAGACTGTCTCACTTTTTTTTTTTACCCCCTCTTGGACCCCAATATCTCAGCAACCCCCAGACCGATATAGCTCATAACCTTACCTACAAATTGTACCAATACTATCTACCCCCATACCAAATTTCATGAAGATCGGATTAACGGTTTGGAAGTTTTCATCGGACAAACATACATACATACATACATACATACATACAACGCCGATTCTTCCAACTTGACTCAGAGAACTCGCTTCGCTCGTTCAATAAAGTAGTAAAAATAAACATTGGTATGCACACAAAGTTACTAAGTTAGTAGTCAAACACACATTTCAAGTTTTCAAGTCAACATGATAAACAAGTACTTACTTAAAAGTTTAACTAGTTGAACTATTATCTAAAACAAATCTGTTCCTAAACTCACTTTAACTTTTTTGATAAATACTTCTTTGTCACTTAATTTCCTGTAAAGTATCTATCTATTGACACTTTTTTACGATCTTTCTGTTGGTACTTTTAAACACAAGAGACGAGTGCCTGTTTCGATAGACGTGTGTTTATGTCGAAGGCCCCATTCACCATAATTACGGAGCGCGTTCGAATCAGGTTGATAACCTGCACTAACTACTAGCTATTCCGTGAATGTGCTGTACTAAGTGGCTGATAATCTGTGATGTTATAGTAACTGATGGTTGTTCTGTGGTGTCGCTGTAGTACCACAGATTGTTTAATAGTAACTATCAAGGACTACACACAATTCTCTTTGCTTGTTGTTGTTGCCCATCTTTTGGTAAGTACTATATTTTTTGTGTAGGTACTTTGTGTTAAGTATATAACTTTTCATTTAAAAAACCGACTTCCGCCATAGTATTCGGCTAAATATCTGGATGAAAAAAAAATTATGAAAGAATCATAGTGGTGAAAGGTTATGATACTTTCTGAATGCAAATGCTTGGTTTGTTGCTGAAAATATCAAAATCGCCATATTCCCACAATTCCTCATGGATTCCACCATCAGAACTGGATTCTGAAAAAAATGGGACCAATCTGGAAGTATATACATTCAAATAAAAAAAGAATTTTCCAAATCGGTTCATAAACGCCGGAGATATGAGATAACAAACATAAAAAAAAAACAACCGAATTGAGAACCTCCACCTTTTTGTGAAGTCGGTTAAGTAATTAATAAAAATCCTATTAATATTATAAATGTAAAAGTTTGTGCGGATGGATGGATGGATGGATGTTTGTTACTCTTTCGCGCACAAACTACTGAACGAATTTTGATGAAACTACAATATTATAATTTATAATTAGTGGTTCCACGCGGGCGGAACCGCGGTCAAATGCTAGTAATATACAATAATAATAGTATTAGGTTATAAATATATATCTAAATTATGTTTGTTCGCACAACTTGTTACAATTTTGAATATTCTTTTTTTTTTAGTTATAATTTAGTTAAGGCCTTAGTTGGTAAGTTTGTTAACTTTTTCTTTTTACCTGAATAAATAAATAAATAAAATAAATGTAGATAGGTACTAGGCACAAGTCCGCACAGCGTTTATTACATTAGTAGTAGGTACTTGTTTACGTGTTATACAACAAAAACATGTAATTATTTAGTTATTTTGTCTACTACAACGAACTTTGGGGTTATTTCCACACCTATATACCTACATAATATAATAAAATGTGTGTAATTAAATTAGTTTAAAAAAAACAACTAAATTAAAATTAAATTAATTTAAATTAGATTTGTACGTAGGTACGCTCTTTATTCTGTTTTACTCTGGTGTGTCCGGCCTAAGCATAGAGCATGCGTCTCCTCTCGTGGATGTCGAAAAAGCCGACTAAGGGATTAAACCAGGGGATGGACAGCAGCATCCACCCCAATACTGCGATCACCAATCCGCCTGCCAAGCGTGGTAAATGGCCCCCCATTGCGTTCTATGAGGGAGGCCTCTTCCAATAGCGGACGTCTGATGGCTGGTGATGATGGCTCTCTATTTACCGATGCCGATAAATCGAAGCTCTATAACAATAGTTATACTTTTCTCCATCGCATATACTTCAGATAGATATAACAAAGCAGTAATCATTATAATTCTTACAAGGCATTTAATTGTATATTGCGACTAAGTAATATGTTTTGATCGAACTTCAGTGAAAGAAGTTCGTTTGATCTTAGCCAAATAATTTTTTACTTCTATCATTTTTGTACCTACTTACTAAATTAATATTTTATGTAAAAATTGCCACTTTATAAATCTAATTGCAGGGAGCATTTCGTGATAATATAATGCAACTGACACAATTATATAAGGCAAGGTAAATAACCATATAAGCACTGGATGCCGTGTGTTACCTACACGTGTGTGTGTATTACGTAACTATAAAATTATAAGTGTACCTACTTATGTGTAGAGTAGAGTAAATTTGAACTAAGTTATAACTAATGTGCCTCAATTCCTCATAGGATTTTGACTCAAGCCATAAACAGACAGACAGAAACAATTACATACTTTAGGTACCTAAGCCTAACCTTGATTCTGGATTCTCTTACCATGTTGTGTAACAGCAGCAGCTCTAGAACTTACGGATGAAATCAGCACTCTCGTCCAGTTTAATGCAGTCAAGTGGGAATCAGTGGGATCATTCTAGGCAAAATCCATCTTATGATACGGTGTATTATATTGGGGAGTCTAGTTTATCGTAAAACGGCTTTCGCAATACGTACTTACGTAAATACAGAGAATGGATGAAGTAGTTATCTACATAATGGGAATTGTTATAGGTAAGTGCAACAGCTTTTGTTGAGACTGGCCTTGTGGACAATAACTGGACCGTATCTTACGTTCTTTATTTCGCAATAACAAAAGCTTTGGCTCTCAAAACCTAAAAAGATAATAGTTACGTTTTCTATTATGAAAATAACAAGATGATGGAGATATCAACTGTTTGGAAAGTCACTTTCTCAAGAATTTTAAATAAACAAACAAAAAGAAAGAGTGCCATCTAGCGCTCTACAATTGAAACTCAGCACCAACAAACACTCGAGACTCGAGAAACTGGGAGATGAACGGCCGATTGGGTAGTTGTACATACTTAGTTAATTCAGTTGATAGAACACAGATGTCGTATCAGCTTGATAATGTTTTTATACTATTTATACGGTCAGAAAATACCCTAAGAACTTTTTTAAAAATAAGGGAGAGTATACGTTTTTACAAATGTGCGGGAAGGTAAAAGTGTATGAAAATCCATCGGTAAGAAAAAGTAATTATGTAAATAGGTATTGTAAGTAAATCCATTGATATCGTGCTGTTTTATTTTTAATTTTGGATAATGCCCACCATACTTACTACTAAAAGTTTTTGTCACCAAGCCCGCAAAATGATACTGGCAACTTACTTTTTCTGAAAATTAATTAAGAACTAGATCGTGAATCGTGAATTCTATAATTATAACGAAAAAAACGACGCGCTTTTTTTCGTTATAATTATAGAATTTTTGATTTGTGTTTACTATCTAGCTGCTGTCTACTCGAAATGCCATCTAGTAGTGATAGAGAACCATTGATTATATTACTAGCATACATTAATGACATGGATGTGAATTTTCATGTTATGCTTTCCTTGGTTGTAAATAACCCCTACAAGCCGCTTATGTTATTGCGTTCGGGTTTGTTGTTTATTTTGACGTAGTTATAATGTAATCCGAGAGATGGCGCTGATTTTTCTCTAAGGAGACATTGCAATAACATTTTGTCTAACGAATGCATCTTCCTATTTATATCAATGTAGAGAATATTTTGATGACACCGTCTGAATTAAAAATCTTTTATTTTCCTCGTTGGTATAGGTATAAAACACTATGTATAACACAGGAGCACAGGTGTTACTCGATAGGAAAAAAAATCCCAACCAGTAATTGTCACTCGTTGGGAACCCTTCGGGAGAAAGTGAGATTCCCGTCTCGTGTGTATGGTCACTTTCTCCCCTCGGTGAACAATGCACTATTTCTACTCGATTTTATGTGCCTATATTTTGAAAGAAAAAGTCGTGAAAATTGTCATGCCCTAGTCTAGAAGCAAAAATTCGAAGGCTGTGATACCAACAAGCCCTCAAGCCTATTCACTCTCATCGAGAGTAGGCCGCGCAGTACTAACGGGAATATTAAGAGCTGGTTATGATTATGCTTTAGCTGAGTTCTTGCTAAGTAACTTATTAGCTACATAGCACACATTTCAAACAAGCGAGGTGCTAATTAATGTTGGAACGTAGTAAAGAGATAAATATTCATTACAAACAATCGGACTTTGTTCGAAGATTGTTTATCTGCCTAATGAGGACCATCTAGCAGACAGACGTACCTACCTATCGCGTGCATATAGGTCTTTTGCATCATAAAAAATATAATAAATGAGCGGAGATGGCCTGCTTACAGTTTTAAACTTTTAACTCTGTTATGTAGTACTCTTTACTCTTTCCAATTATTATTGTAAGTACTTATACTTAACTATCTTACTCTAACTTTGGTAGGGGGGGCATTTGTGCAACGCGTTGTCGGTTTGTTTCGCCACTTCGTACCCTATCAACAGTTTTATTTCTTTCTATACTTAGGTTTCCTACAATTTTACAAGGACAAAATAAATGAGTGTAATATTACAAAAAGATTTTTATTTCGAACCTAATTCCCTTTCGCGACTTAGGGAGCCATAAACACTCAGAACATAAATCCATACAACAGTTGCATACGTAGTCCCTGTGTCGTAGGAACTACAAGTACCAATGTTACCACAAAACCCAGACACGGAAAATACATATTTGTGCCGCAGCGGGAATCGAACCAGCACCTTACACTACACATCTTAGCCTAGCCAATTGAGATGCGCCCACCGCGACACGGACGTCACCAGTAATAAAAAGAGACAAAAGTCTGAGTTTTGACAAGCAATTGACACAGACGTATGGTGTAGTGTAACATGGATTTTTGTATGGAAAATGAGGTTCACAGAGCGCACGCTAGGGGCGCTCATCGGTGTCGCCATACAAAATCCTTGTTACACTACACCATACGATTGTGTCAATTGTATGCAAAAAACTTAGACTCAGCCCTCTGAGGCCCAATTCACTAACTAAAAAATAGTTGAAATAGAGTTCGGATCATGCTTCGATCTTGTGTCGATGTCTTAAATGTCAAAAATGGTATTCTCCTGACATAAAATACAACACTAAATGTGACCGAAACTTGAAAGATTCAAAGTTTTTTCGTTAATTTTAGCATAACTAGATGGAGTCTCTCTTTACTCTAATGGTGGTCACCATGAATTGAAAATAGACTAAATTGTTATTTATGAAATTCAACTTTCTGTCAATTTACAATTCAGTCTCGATTCAGTCAACTTTCAGTGTAGTTTTAAAATAACTTGAGAATTGGGCCTCTGGTCAGTCGGCATAGTAGCCCAATGTCCTCATATCTTCGTCAAACACCTTATTCTTGTACTGCCTAATCTTGGTCAGCCACAGCTCTAGAGACGTTTCATCCTGAATGCCTCCGTATCTTCGGGGAAGGCATACTGGGTCTATGAATCTGGAAAAGAAGTTGAGTTTAAGAGAAAGTTAACCGGTACCTAGCGAGGTGCTTACGCCCTTTTGAACGCGAACGAAGTTTCTTCTAGTTTAGCTATTATTTCTTCAAACTCCATGAAACTTTGTACAAGATCGGTACACTAACATGCCACCGTGGTGCGTTAGTAGGTAAAACATAACACATGACACCCAACAGTCTATACATAGTCCTGATCCTACACTAGGATTCCCTGTGTTGTGGCTATCAGGAACTACGAGTACCATGGTACCACAACACCTGGACCCGGAACAAATATTTGCAGATCATTCAAACTTTTGTGCGGGAATCGAACCCATACCAAGAGGTATATACAATACGCAAGAGCGCTTCAGCCGGCTACTCACCCGCCGCGCCACAGAGGTCGTTTTAAAATAATTAACCGACTTCCCAAAGAGGAGGAGGTTCTCAATTCGGTTGTATTTTTTTTATGGTTACTAAATCATAAAATTAAAATACTATTTTTTTAAAAACTGTTGCACCTCGGGTCAGAGAGCTGATTCTGAGTTTTGACAAGCAATTGACACGGACGGATGGTGTAGTGTAACACGGATTTTGTATGGAAAATGAGGTTCACCGAGTGTACGCTAGGGGCGCTCATCGGTGTCGCCATACAAAAATCCACACTACACTACACCACAATTCACTAACTTAAAATTCAGGCAATTTATTCAAAAATCATAATTAAGTATCTACACTCGAGAGCAATGAATCCGGGTCACTAAAGAATGTTAAAAATCTCGGAAACTAAAAATGATAGATTAATGCAATAAATTGTATTTAATAGACAATGTAATACTCCTTAAATGAAGGTAAAAAAAATATGAGTCACCATACATTTTATTAACACAAAATTACATAAAGAAAAAAACTGCTGATCTCTCCTTAAAACAAAAATAGGAAACATGAAATTTTTGAACTTTATTACGATTTTCTTGAATTTTAATACTTCGTATTGCCTCCTCATGCTTCCATTACTGCGTTTACGCAGAAAAAAAACAACAAAAAAACAGAAATCAAACAATGATAAATGACAGATTACAAACAAAAGCAAAACCAAATGCTGTAATTTCGTAGTTCCATCTTCGAAAGTGGCCCTTTTTCAAATTTGATTTTTTTATGATATAACTTTACAATAACTAAGAAGTTTTAATACCTTCATTTAAGGAGTATTACATTGTCTATTAAATACAATTTATTGCATTAACCTAGCATTTTTAGTTTCCGAGATTTTTAGGATTCTTTAAGTGACCCGGATTCATTGCTCTCGCGTGTATATGCTAAAAATATTATTTATTTATTATTTATTTATTTATTTATTTACTTATTGAGACTTTAACACCATTACAGGTAAGCCCTAAGGCGATGTTAAATGCAAGTACTTATTATTAACTTATTACAATATAAATATAACTTAATTATAATTTTGTTTCAAACAAAAGCTGTGCCATTTCCATGGCTTTCGGCAGGTTTAGAAAAAATATATCTACGCTGTTTTGGGACAGAAAATTTAGTAAATAGATAGCGAGTGACATGGGGGCAAACTTAAGTAGGTTGGTCTTACAAGTGGGCACCTCCAGCATGGCGGGGCGGCATAATATAAAACAGAAAACTAACTATACAAAGAATTTGGTACATATGGCAAGGTGCCAAGAGCACTGGCTGTATTCCCACGTTGAATGGCCAAAGAAATTCTTTGTGCGAGGAAGGAGCCAGCCCTCTTGTCACCAGCGGCGTCAATTAACAAGGGTGTTATTTTTTATAAAAAGCTCTTTGTACTAGGTTCCCATGGGCCTAATGTCTCTACTCCAAGTGGCGCAAAAATGTAGTTATCAGAGAGGACTTCGTATTTGCGCCGCTTAGCGTTTTCAGCTGCCTCCGCTGCGGCTCCAGCCTTTGTGATGGTTCCACTGAGGTGAGAGGGGGCTAATGTGTCAACGCAAGTGGCGTCCCACACAAGGGCTCGCCCCCGCTCCCAGGGAACCAAGGTCATATACCGTCGGGCCTTTTGCCATCATCACGGGCTAAGCCCACAGGTTCAAGTACACTAGGTACGTTGATGGTGTTAAGCGCCCGTCTCACGATATCATTTAAGGAGCTGTGGCGGAAAAACCTACCAGCACTCTTTTGACAGGAGAGACCATGGATCCCATATTTATCGACGTCGCTGCCACATGAACAACGATGGGGCTCACATATAGCAGCACCGAGTCTGAGCCCCAACGCTACCCGAAAAGTCCTATTATCGAGCAGTGTTCCGATGGATTTGGAAGGAATGGCATTGAGCCACTGTCCGGATTCATGTTGCGAGACAGCTAGAAGGCGGGCCCTATCGCATTTAACCCTCTAGTACTCTTGAAAATCCTTCCATCTGAACACTGCTCGCAGGTGTGGGAAACAGATGATGAGGCACTTAACATTTTGACATAAAAGCCAAACTTAACGAAAAAGATAAACGAAAATATGAACACTGCACTAATAAATAACAAAAACATATTTAAATAATCACAACACAAACACAAATTGTTGTTTTTGTTGATTTTCTTTCTTGTTTATATTTGGGTTTATTTTGTTGCGTGCGCAGAAATTTTCAATGTAAATTTGCATGTAGTGGTGTTTCTATGTAAATGGGTGGCATGGCAAAAAGTCACAGCGGGCCGTCAAAAGTTTGTGAGGCTGGAAATCTGCTTTTTGTAAAGCTCAGGGCTAAGCCCTGGCGAGAAAACGCTCGTGCACTCGTCAACTCAAGTGCAGAGTACTATGGTATGTAAATTTCTGGTATAAATGTAGAACTTATATTTATTTACAAATTTTGTAGTTTGAATATTTTGATTTGACGTTCATGTCTAACTTAAAAATAGTTAAAATAGAGTTCGGATCATGTTTCGATCTTGTGTCGATGTCTTAAATGTCAGAAATGGTATTCTCTAAACAAAAAATACAACACTGTAATGTGATTATATCGAAATGTGACCGAAACATGAACGATTCAAAGTTTTTTCTATAATTTTAGCATTGTAGATGGAGTCTCTCTTTACTCTTTGTGATTATATATATAACTATCCTACTCTAATGGTAGTCACCGTGAATTGAAAGTAGACTAAATTGTTATTTCTATGGGAGCAGAATACCAACTTTCTTTAAATTCTTAATTCAGTCTCGATTCGGTTAAGTTTCAGTGTAGTTTTAAAATAACTTAGAGAATTGGGCCTCAGACGTCCGTGTCATTTGCTTGTTAAAACTCAGAATCAGCTCTCTGGTGTATGAGTGTACTGATCACGTTTACATCATGTAGTTTGATGAAATAAGAACCAAAATAGAAGCAAATTCGTTCGCGCTCCCTAACGGTGGTACCCAAAGAGCTAAGGAGAGCGCTGGCACCAATGGCCAACTGGTTCTAAATACCAAAGGTCTTTGACTTAGACAAAAAAATAAAAATATACAATAAACACACCACTTGCCATCAGATAAGACTCATTAGTGTGAAGAAAAACATTGTACGGGAGCTGGTAGTTAGAAACTACAGAACAAACATTGTCGCGGAAGAGAAGCGTTAACTTTGCACACTTCACAGCATTTTGAACTTTATCTCCATTGTGAAAGGTCGTCGTCGACAGCAGTCGCGAGAATTTTCAAGCATGCTCGAGTATTCTTGGGATGACGCACTACTCCTTTTTTGTCAATATCAATTTGCACGTTATACAATCGGGATGAAATTCAAAATGCTACAAATAAGTATGTGTGTGAAACTTCGTTTCTCTTCCGCGGTAATGTTTGCTTTAGGCGGAACCATCTGTCTAGACTTTGCACTGTAACTTTATGAGCTGTAATTTTATGACTTTTATATCTATTAATTATTTGTCATTAATTTATATTCAATGCTTTTATAATGTCTTTAATAATTTTATGACTTTTTTAATGTCTTTAATTAGTCCATCGAGTGGAGGGCCTTCCTCTACCGTATCGTCCGGTTTGTGGTCATCACTCGAGATCCTTTATTCCCCAACAGTTGTCAGTTCTACGAGCTATATGACCAGCCCATTGCCACTTCAACTTGCTTATTTTGAGAGCTATGCCGGTTCTTCTACGGATTTCCTCATTTCGGATTCTATCACATAGTGAAACCCCAAGCATAGCTCTCTCAATAGCCTGCAGTGTTACTTTGAGCTGGTCTAGCGACCACGTCTCAGGAATGTCGCAGGAAGTCAGTATTAGGAGGGCACTAAACCATACGTCGTGGTATTCTATAGGGGGTGAGTCTCGCGCCTTGTGTCATACCTATAACCAGCTAAGAAAAGCTGTTGATGCTTCAAGCCAGTGAACTCCTCACCTGTGTAAAGAAGTGAAGTCATATCCATGGAAATGCACCTTCTTCCAAAGGTCATCTCCTGGTGCGAAACGCTTGAAAAATGGAAACAGCGTCTCGAAGAACCGCGAGCAGTTCACTATGTGGACGCCGCGCTGGTGGACCGGGAAGGCATACTGGAATGAAATGTTGGCCATACATCATCATCATCATTAGCATAGATAGATAGATAGATAGATAGATAGATAGATAGATAGATAGATAGATAGATAGATAGATAGATAGATAGATAGATAGATAGATTAACACTTTATTGTACACCAGCAGGGCGATTCTAAAACGTCGGAAATGTTTCCGATCGGATTTGTTAGTTTTTCATTTCGATGTGGTAAGTAACTAAAACAATTTTCTAACAATTTCTCTAGTAAAACATAGTAATATACAATATTTATTGTTTTTTACTGTGTTTTACTAGAGAAAATTACTTACCACATACTTACACTTACTTTTGGAAATGAAAAACTTAAAGAATCCGATCGGAAACATTTCCGACGTTTTAAAATCGCCCTGCAGGAATACATAACAGGATTTAGTAAAATTAGCAGTACAATGGGCGGCCTTATCGCTGAGAGCGATTTCTTCCAGGCAACCTTTGGAGGGACAGTAACGAGCGAAGCAGTAACGAAACAGCGCTGCACAGAGTAAAAATAATAACAATAATGATAGAACTAAAAAATACAGTTTTTACGTTAAACTCGAATACATAATATACCTACTTTTATAAAATAGACTAATAAATAGTAATAAGTTAAATACTATAATACACTCTGATAAAAGAAAAGAAAAGAAAATATGACTATTCTACTTTATACATTCACAGGATATTTCCACAATCCTATCAAAACGAGGGTAGGTCAGACAGATAATGATTCTTTAGTTAGCATATAATGCAATGGAAGAATTTAAAAAAAGCACACTTGGCAGGCGGATTGGTACTCAGGAGGACTCTGCTGTCCAGCAGTGGACTTTTACCGGCTCATGATGATGTTTTCTACCTACCCCCAAAACATTCATGGCGTGAAGAGCGATGGTGGGTGACATCTGGCGCATATGTCTCATGGTGAGACCCTCGCAGTCCAGCAGAGCAGTTCCACCCAGGATTTGTAGTTTAGGCTGCATGATGCCAATTTCCAAGAGTAGGAGACAACCGCGGATGAGGTCTTCTGCTGTGATCTCACTGGGGTCCCATTTTCCTGTAAAAGTAATTGAACATAACATTTCGATGGGTCTAATCTATTCTCATATCATATATGAAAGATGATATTGAATGAGAAAGGAGTGAATTGATGAGGTGACGGCTGACAGGGGAGAGTGGAAGAAAAACCGAATTGTTAATTTAAAGTTTTTTTAATTATTTTAATTGTTGACATTTGTGATTTATTTTGATATTTTATGTAACACTTTGTAAGTAATTTAATGGTAGTTTTTGACCTAATAACTTGCCTGTTTTGTTAATATTTGTATCCCAGACATGGGAAATGTGAGCCACCTTATAATATACATAAGAACCTTGTACGTACCACATTTATGCAAATAAAGATTTATATTATTAATATAAATAAAGAAAAAAATTGGGATAAGAGGTGCGATTTTTGAAAGTCATCGAGTAACTAAACGTCATTAAAATTGCCGATTATTCCACGATCGCTGACACCTTCCAAAATATATATACATTTGAAACTCATTGATGACTAAAATTCTTATACTTACCTATGATATTAATACAAGTGCCTCCTCCAGTACATCTCCTGAAAAACGGTGATTTGCGGCCTTTTTGATGATATTTAGTCATTCAGTGACTTACAAAAATCGCACCCCTGGGCACTTGATAACGATCATGTTTACAAAATTGTTTTGGAGTTTGATGAGTTAGGAGCAAACTTCATTTGTATGCAGAGAGTTCAAGTGCCAAGCAAAGTACAACAAGATACAAGATTTTATTGGTAAAAAACAACGATCTCTAATACTCACATAGATATCGGGTCGGCGCAATAAAAACGTCTCGGTGAATTTAAGCTCACTTGAAAAGTGAGTTTGTATTTGATTTAGTTCGCTTCAAACAAAGCCAATGTAAACACGTGTCACAATGCCGCAATGTATATTTAAAAGTTGCAAAAATAATCCCCGAAAAAACAATTTAACGGCCGGAGTGTCTTACTTTCGTTAAGTACATGTAGAATAAGTTGTATTTTAAGCTTTAAACTAACAAAAAGTATGAAATTTTGATCAAAATTACCGATTTTAAACCACCGCTACAAATGTTTGGCCAACGTTGACGCAAAATTGTCTGTAACAGAACAGTAGATGCATGGAGTAGATTTGTATTGTAATAATTTGTTTTTACCAGTACTTTAAAAAAATTTAATACTACTTTTGTGTCTGTTTGTTGAACTCTCATCAGATACTTGGCTTTCCTTTTTTTTATTTTAGCTTTCCGAGCAATCCATTTACGCTACTGTTATTTAACCAAATCTTTGGTTAACAACCCCTTTACATCTATACCAACTGATAATGAGTCCTCTCGCTTTGTTAAAATTTATGAACCAGAATCACTTATAGAACACATTATCGTAAAAAAACAGTACTTTTTCAAATTCTTTTATCATATTATAGGTATATTTCCCAAATATCAAATAAATGCCCAACCTACGGCAGGCGCCTGTACGCCCGCCCTCAAGCACTTTACGGTTTTTGTTGGAAAACTTTGATGGTCGATATCTTTTTTTATTATGAAACGAGACAAACGTAACAGAACATATATTTTTTATATTTGAGCTTTTTATAACTAGGGCTTCATTATCAGCCTGTAGGTACGCAGAATGGAAAATTTTTAATGTTGAGCTGTTTTAAACATTTTGGGTTTTGATCAAATTATTGCACTAATCTGTACTTGTATTATAAAGATTGTAAACATGAATATAAAGATGTGGAATTTAGTGATATTTTTATTTGTGACATCCAGCGATAGACATCTTGGCCAAAAACATAAACATACACATAAATATACACACAACAGAACGTTAATAAAATAACAAGTATATATACTATCAATATCAAACATACATGCCCAAAACATAAATAATTTTAACTTAACTTTAACGTGCATATTATAAATTATTTAAGTGATCAACGCGACTCCATACCTTCTGTAGTTAAATTTGAAGAAGCAAACAGAAGCGAAACCATGGAAACGGATGGATGTAGCTCGCAAGGTAATAACGGGAAAAAGAACTTTATTTGTAGCTCTTTAAGGTTGATTTCACACTAGTTGTTTAACCTATGTCTTTTGATTTGACAAGTGACAGGAGTAATATAATTGCTTTGCTCGTTTTTTGTGACGAATGATCGTAAGTGTAAGATAATATTTTGAAGATTTGCTACTTTTTTGCTAGGTGTCATGGTTGTAATTAGGTTGAACTTAGAACTGTTTTAAAACTTTCATCTTTGTTCGTTAGTAAACAAATGTAGCTGTATAAGTATGTATCCATGCGGACAGTTTTTAGCTTTCATTTTGTACGTGACCCTGGATCTATTGTGAATTATAAGATCGTTGGTAAAAAACATTTACCAAGTCAAATGTAGGTACCTATACCAAAATAATAAAGGTTAAACTATAATCCGATATACTACAAGTATATATACAAAGTGTTTTTTTGAAATGGGGCAAATTGAAAATTTAATTTTATTTGAAAATTTATACACTACACCACACTTTGTATGTACCAGATTACTCACAAATTGCATGAGAAAACATTTTATGAAATTAGACTAACTTCTGCTGCTCAGATTTTTTTCTTCCGATACAATGAAACAATCCTTACATGAAACTGAGTAGATACGCATTCAAAAATTTTTTTATCAAAACAACTCATTTTTATGGAGAACTCACGCTTGACCAAAAAAATTACTGTGCCAAAATCGTTTTCATACAAAATGAGCAAATGGTTCCAAAGACAGTATTCCCGTATCTCTTATGGATTCGGATATCCTCATACTGTCCCATTTCAAAAAAACACCCTGTATACCAATATTATTATAATTAACTACTCACCAACTCACCAATCAATCAATCAACTCACCAAGTCTGCATATAATCAGTCTACCCACATCGGGTCTGTCATATAGAACACCTTCAAAGATGTTGCCAAGTCTCGTGAGGCCAAACCAGTCGACATCGCGCCAGAGATGAGGGTTCTGGTTTCGGAAGGTACAGTATCTGACTAACTAGAACAAAATAATAAAGTTTTGCTTATGTTATCCACCACGTTTATCTATGGTCATATTGAGGCTTCTACCATTTCTACCATGTTATAAATAGGTCTGTTCCACGGCGCACCTGTGTGCGGGTGCGCAGTGGGAGAGACCTAATTTATATCCAGCAGTCAATAAATAAATAAATAAATGCTGGACATTTCACACAACATTATCTAGCCCCAAGCTAATCAGAGCTTGTGTTATGGGTACTAGATAACACATTACATAGATATATATTTTGAATTATACATAGAAAATACCCAGAACACCCTGAACAAATAAGATCCCTGTGCAGATCGTACAAATATTTGTTCCGAGGCGGGAATCGAACCCGCAACCTCCTGCGTCGCAGGCGAACCTTCGACCGCCGCGCCACAGAGGTCGTCAAACAGCAGTAGACTGAATAGTTTGATGATGATGGCAAAAAAAAGGGAATGAACTTACCAATCTATGCGCTCGCGCTGGTACCGACTTCCTGGCTCTGAGGAACCGCAGCAAGAACCCGTCATCTGTCCGAGGTGGAAAACATTCACCTCTTTCTGAAAATTGGTTTAAAATAATTATAAATGTTGCTATTAAACCCCTATGGACTGAGTCAACCCTGACCCAGCGACTCACCCCCTCTTCAAGTGTGAATTGCAGCCACTATGGTTATCTATTTAAGAGGAGGTTACCGGTAGGGTACTCATGCCTTTTTGTACGCGAACGCAGTTTGCTTCTATTTTTAACCGACTTCAAAAAAAGGAGGTGGTTCTCAATTCGACCCGTATGTTTTTTTTTTGTATGTATGTTACGCGATTACTCCGTCAATTTTGCATTGATTTTGATGATTTTTTTTTTTTTGGTAGGTTATTCTTCAGAGGTGGTCCCTATAAATTTTATCGAAATTGATTCAGCACTTTTTGAAAAATTTGGTTTTTTGTGGTTTCCATAGAAAAAACCTAATATTTTACTGTGCCATTCTTGGTTCTGTCAGCGCTAGATGATACTGCTAGACGTCGACAGACAGTTACACAGACAGACAGTGGCGTTATAGAAATACTTAAATACCTACCCGCCGATAGATAGCGTTTATTCAAATATGAATTACCTACATTATAGGCACAGGCTTGAAGTCGGTTTATGTTTTTTCCAAAAATTAATTATGGCTATTATTTTATCAAACTCCATAAAATTTTACACACATGATCATACATACTACTTTAAGAGGGCACTATACTACAATTTAGGCTCCCTCTTTAACGCACGCGATAACCCGCGCGCCATCTCGCTCGCTCTAGCGAGTGTCGTGCACAAAAATGAAGTTTTTGTTGATTATGGCTAAAATAAAGTGTTTATCAAAAAACTGATTTTAGCATAAGAATAAATAGTTATTACCTACTTGTTGTAGTAAAATGTATCTTAAAACACTGTAGGGTTCCTGAGACTTATTTCAAAACGTGTGGGAAACAAGGTTTTTTCATTAAATAAAACTATCGAGGTTTTTTTTACATATCGTGTTTTCAACTTTACACAATAAATGCAAAAATATAAAATTTTCTTATTCCAAAATATTTAACTCGTAGAACTCGTAGATACTGAGTTCTAGATCGATTTTGTTGGGCAAAATCACATAGTACGCCTTCTTAATAGTTACCCGTTACGCGTCAGTTTTTTAAAAATAGTTTTTTTGAATGTATGAATTGGTAACTATGGTTTGTCCAGCCTAAGAATAGACCCCTCCTCCTCCCGTGGATGTAGAAAAAGTCTTACTAAGGGATTACACCAGGGGATGGCCAGCATCCGCCTTAGTTCTCAACATCAAACTGCGATTCCATCCGTCTGCCAAGCGTGGTGATTATGGCAAATCCCCCCAATGGATTCAATGGGAGAGGCCTCGTACAGCAGTGGACGTAGAAAGGCTGGTGATTATGTTCTCTGCTTAAAAAAAATAATTAGAGTATTCCACCAGCAAAAATTCCCTGTAAGTAGCTGGAATGAGGGGTTTTCAGGGCCGTTGTAAATCATGCTTTCAGCGTTGAAAATACACTCGAGAGCAATGAATCCGGGTCACTAAAGAATGTTAAAAATCTCGGAAACTAAAAATGATAGATTAATGCAATAAATTGTATTTAATAGACAATGTAATACTCCTTAAATGAAGGTAAAAAAAATATGAGTCACCATACATTTTATTAACACAAAATTACATAAAGAAAAAAACTGCTGATCTCTCCTTAAAACAAAAATAGGAAACATGAAATTTTTGAACTTTATTACGATTTTCTTGAATTTTAATACTTCGTATTGCCTCCTCGTGCTTCCATTACTGCGTTTACGCAGAAAAAAAACAACAAAAAAACAGAAATCAAACAATGATAAATGACAGATTACAAACAAAAGCAAAACCAAATGCTGTAATTTCGTAGTTCCATCTTCGAAAGTGGCCCTTTTTCAAATTTGATTTTTTTATGATATAACTTTACAATAACTAAGAAGTTTTAATACCTTCATTTAAGGAGTATTACATTGTCTATTAAATACAATTTATTGCATTAACCTAGCATTTTTAGTTTCCGAGATTTTTAGGATTCTTTAAGTGACCCGGATTCATTGCTCTCGAGTGTAGATGGCGCTGCTCTGTAACGTAGCAGTCAAGTGTCAAAATAAAGTGAAATGTCAACATCGACAACGTAGAAATAATTTTCGTTAAGTGGTATTTATTTTTGCCTACTTCTAAAAACACCACGAAAACACTAGCGCCCACTCAAGAAGCAATCACATACAGAATATCATGACTATAGCCACAGACAACTTAGAATAATAGTTTTGTACGCGTGCACCACAGACAATCTTGATTGATACAGTTGAGTCAGCGCCATATATCGAACCAATTTGAACTACTTTTTTTCTTTTTAATCGAAGATAAAAAGCCCTCATTGTTGGGCAATTTTCGTTGGTCCTGGCTGCTGGCTTACTTAGGAGTGTGTTATTACTGGAAGAAAGCGTTAGCCGAGTTGGTCATGGAAAGCAATGGAGGCCATGAACTCACCACTTGTCATATCTATATTGGCGACTTGCAACCCATGGTGAAAAGAGGCCATTTTAGGCTCTGCCTACCCCTTCAGGGAAAAAGGCGCGTGTTTATGTAAGTAGAGTCGTCTGGAAACTTACCGTATATCATATTACGCAACTCCTCAATACTCCGTTTCTTGGTGTAAGGATCCTCATCACAAAGCTCGTATGATGTCTCAGCGGAGTCCGTGTCCTCATGTCGGTTCAGCTCCGCCTGGTATGCTATCTCCTTGAAAGACCATTTTTGTGTGTCGGTCTGAAAAAACAGGGCTCCTATGAATACGGAATACCATACACGTATTGTGTGTACCATGGGCGTAGCCAAGGGGGCGGGATTTGGGGTTCCCCCCCCCCCGAAATATTCAAAATGTTGACATAATCTGATACTTTTTGAAGAAACACCACTTATGAACTTAGAGAATTTACTCTAAATTCTCTAAGCTTATGAATGTGTTTTTTTCCCATGAATATTATTATTATAACGTATATGTACATTTTTATTGTTTTATTTTCTTTATTTTCTTGGGGGGGCACGAAACTAAAACGTGTACATTTTTGAATAATTCTTTATTTTAGTATAGGTTCTCGAGTGGCGACCACAAACCGGACGACGCGACGCGGTATAGGATATGGCTCTCCACTCGACGGACTAAACACATTATAAACGCCGTAGGTGTCGTATTATAAGTTGGTGGATGGAGGCGGCTCAAGACCTTTCGTCGTGACATTCTAAGAGGGAGGCCTATGTCCAGCAGTGGACATCTACAGGCTGATGATGATGACTGCGTATTTAATAAATTGATGCTGTGGTGTGTCCGGCCTAAGAATTGACCCCGCATCCTCCCGTGGATGTAGTAAAAGTCTCCAGGGGATTTGTAGCTGCATCCACCTGTGTACTTAACAACAAACTGCGATCACCAGACTATTAAGATTGATGTAAAACTCGCGATTTGATTATGATTTACTCTGTGACTTGTGAGCACAGCTTGAACGCGACCTTACACAAACTTACAACTATTATTAGGCCATTTGTTATAAAAACAAACAAAAACGACCGTGTTACATTATTATTACAAAGAAAATTGGTCTCGGCGGTGTTACAAAACTATACTTAGAGGTTTTTAAAAGTACAGTCAACACCAGTTTTTTGCGAACTATCACGTTGCTTAGGATAATGTTACAGATAGCGAAGACATACCCTGTCATACTCAGGATAAAGAAGCAAATTGTAGACATAAGAAAAAAGCATTACTGCATTATTATTATAAAGTACACCAGGGCATCCGCCTGAGTACTCAATACTAATACAGCGATCACCAATCCGCCTGCCAAGCGTGCTGGTGATATAGAATTTGCTCCCATTGTATTTTATGGGGGAGGTCTCGTCCATCAGTGGACACCTTTAACGACTGTTGTTGATAATGATGATAATTAAAAACCCAGCAACGTAAAACCTGATAACAATTATCAAAATGTTGTAGAAAAGGCCAAATCAACGATCTTTATTTTAGATTTTACCTTCAATTTAATACATAGTTAAGGTAAAATCGGAGGCTTTTCTAAATAAAAATCGTGGATTTTGCGTGTGATGTCATATAATATATAACAAGTGTCAAAATCCGTCAAGTTATAGTTTTGGAGTTTCTCTCATTATGAAAAAAACTTATATAGACTGCTTTAATCATATTCATAATCATAATTATAATCATTGTTTGCTTGTCTATACTGCGAGGCATCAAGCTTAACATTAGCTACTTGTTTTACATGTCGACTGTACCATCAAGAAACCGCGACGAATTTCCTATAGGTCTGTGCTACGCGTTACCTAAGCGTAAATCACTGGTATATTAGACAATTTGGTTATCTTGTGGTTTATCTAAAGTTTCTTAATTTTAGTCTTAGATATAGAGATAGATAGATATATGATAGAAAATACTTTATTGTAACCACAATAAAAACAAAAACAATCAAATGCCTAAAACGAACTAAGTTGTTCAATGGGTGCTATGGGTGGTCTTATCGTTTTGTAGTGATTTCTACCAGGCAACCTTTGGATGCGAAGTCTTTCATGATTTCAGTAGATCACATTTAGTTGACCCAAAAAATTCGTCGGGAACTGTACTAAATCATAACATAAAACCTTTTGATAGTACCTTCTTGCTCGGGATGATTAGACTTCACTTTTTTACCTCAGGCATTAAGAAAAAATATATAATTG
This sequence comes from Epirrita christyi, assembly GCA_951392215.1. Classification (NCBI taxonomy): domain Eukaryota; kingdom Metazoa; phylum Arthropoda; class Insecta; order Lepidoptera; family Geometridae; genus Epirrita; species Epirrita christyi. The sequence goes on from OX595849.1 coordinate 2,253,398, forward strand.
CACGAGATAGAAGAAGGCTTTTGTATAGCCGAGGTGAGTCCGCTTTTATAAATAACTATAGATACGATCCACTGAACTTCGTATCACCAACGCCATCTATTGAAAGTAATCCAAAGTGTCAATTATACAAAATTACCAATTTAGATTTTTTTGGTGTTTCTTTGGGTTTATCCTTACTTTCTTTTTTTCCAAACCAACACAGTACTGAGGCGAACAAAACGAAAAAAAAAACAAATTGATCAGGCCATTTTCGAGATTTTGCGAGAAAACTTTCACAAAACAAATATTAGGGTTATATAAATATTGTTCACTCTCCAACTTTGGATGGTTACTTTTTTAACTAATAGTAAATGATTTGACCTTTAGTTAAACTAACAATTCATCAAAAAACGCATTTTGCTGTATTTAACTATTGGTTGAGTTAACTACGGATCAAAAAACCGGCCCTGAAGCACGTTAACTGAATCTTTATATAAAATAAGAAAGAAAGATATAAGATATAAGATAGATATAGAAGATAGATCTATAAGATGACCGAGACCTACTTTCTACACAAAAATATACGCTCTAAAAACTCCTCAGATGAAGTAAGTACGATAAGAATAGCCAAATTAAGAATTCACAACCCTAAAACACATGTGTTAATTCTTTACGATGCCATCAATATTTTTATTTGCTTTGAGCGAGGTCTATTCGAGTTTATAGATTTTATGACGCGTGGCGGCAGAGAAGGTAGGTACAAACGTAAATTGAGGCAATAAACATTTGTGTTTATTTCACAACAAAGCGGCATTTACTTGTATGATTGTGTTTATGAATCAACTTCTCTGGAAAATATTGCCTTTCATGTTTAAAGTTGTAGTACGTTACTTGGGTGCGATTTTGGAAAGTTATCGAGCGTCAGTAAGATTCCCGTTTATTCCACGATTTCCAAACTTTACATCTGAAACTCATTGATGAATAAAATTCGTATAGAAGAAGAAGAAAATACTTTATTGCACACCATAGTAAAAATTAAACAATTTAACAAACGAAAACTAAAACTAACTATGCTATACAATGGGTATTATCGCTCTGTAGCGATTTCTTCCAGACAACCTTTGGATGGACTGGACTGTGTAAAATTAAATGGGGCGTTTATGGTGTACCTACCTACATACTTAAATATTGATACGATAACATGAAGCTACATACATACTGATAATACAAACAACAATAAATACCTACCAACTACAATTTACTTACAATACATACAATTTATTTTATATATAAAACATATTATATACTATACTTACCAATGTTTACATACCTATATTAAAATTATGAAAACAAGAAACAAGCAATAGTCAGCGACAACATGACAAATAGTGTTCCTTGACCATGGACTTAAAAATTGGAAGCGATTGAGCACGCCTGTAGCAGCAAGCAGCGCATTCCACAAACTGACAGCTTGCACTGTAAAGGACTTGACATATTGGTATACCTACCTATCATATTAATACAAGTGCCTCCTCTAGTTAATCTCCTGAAAAACGGTGATTTGTGGCTTTTTTGATGGTATTTAGTAACTCAGTGATATTAAAAAATTGCACCCCAGTACGTAGTTGTACTGCACTTGAGAAAGTATACAGTGACAGAGTTTTTAACTGACGACCTGAGGAATGTTTCGTTACTGCTTCACTCGTTACTGTCCATCCAAAGGTTGCCTGGAAGAAGTCGCTCTCAGCGACAAGGCCATCCAATGTACAGCTAATTTTAATAAATCCAAAATAAGTAAATATTTTTTTTTTCTCTGATCTCTTCAGCCCTCTTCACTTTAGTCCAGTTCTTGTCTTATAATGTGCAATGCCGGTTTCAAGTAATACAGTTACGGTACTGACGATATAACTTAGCCATCCTGAAGTTAGTCGTTGACTGCGTAACACAATTTAGTTCCTACAAATCCACTGCGGCGGCCGGCGTGCGGCAAATAACGGCTAACTTCAGGGGACTATTTAGTGTGGAAACAGGAGTATATAATAATACTAGTTGTGCCCCGCAATGATGATGATGATGAAAAGTAGCCTATGTGTTAATCCAGGGCGTAAAGTATTGTGACGGTTCCTTTCTGCTCTAAAGATATCCTGTATGGATTGTCTGGTGAGGCGTCTCGTCTTCCTCTACTCCCTAGATAGATTACCTGATCGTAGCTCGCCAGATGAGCTGATCAAAATTTGGCCTACACAGAACGGATTTAAATATGACCTGCTTATGCAAAATAGAAACACAATTATAAGAATTTCTCTGTATGTGGACCTGTCTGGACTTGGTAAGATTATCTCTTTATGGCTTTTGTTGAAAGGGTAGTCAGTCGATTGTTATATACAAGTCTTATTTCTGAAAAGATAAGTTCTTGGTGGTGATAAATTATTGTCTAGAAAAGCGTTGCGTACGTCTTTAAGAACCTATCTCTCTGGAAGATAAAACTGACTCCAAAATCCTTACTCTAGTGTAAGTGCCAACTGGAGAGCTGGAGACCAGATCCTGGCACAGTGACCTAGGTCCAAATGGAGTGCTCTAACATGTAGGAGTTCCTGGGCCTTTGTTTCAAAATACAAATGGAGTGCTGATATCGCTATCGAGATCCTGTATTTATATACTTCAAGATACAACTGGGGTGGCTGATAAATCTTTATCGAGACCCTGCTCTTGGTAATTAGACAATGAATGTAATTTATATGAATATTGTCTGTTGAATTGTTATAAAAAGAATAAGTATTTATATAGCGCTTAAGTCACTTCACGTTATCGTGGTATGTCACTGTAAGAGATATTTTGAGTCTTTTACTGATTTAGTAGCATAATTAGCTAGGCTTAGCTTATTCGACTGACGTACCTTGATGATTAGTTGTCTGCATAAAATCTAAAATGATTTAAGGTTCCTTATCAAATTGTGAACGATTCCTGCTCAAGGATTGATGTTTTCAAGTAAAAACTAGATTTATATGGAAATTCAGTATTTGTTTAATCATCTGAACACACGACACGAATGTTATACAATAAAGAAATACAGTGGGCGAATTAAATCACACAAAGATTTAACACGTAGGTTGATTAGCCTAAGACAGATCTATACATATATGTCTTGAGGGAGTGTCAGCTTTAACAATGGCCTTGTTTGACTTAGGGTCTGAACTTGTTATACATCTAGGTAAATGTGATTTTTGTCGGGATTGCCCCACCCTGTCAGCGAAAGATGATTTACCTGTATTACAGGTAAATTATCCGTCTAAGCTTCCCATGTCGCTAAAATGCGTGGCCTCAAGAAATCAAAAGCTGTCCAGCCCTGGATTTCCCTACACGACAATCCCGGGATATTATTATTATTAATGGTAGTACGTTTGACTGCCAGACCTAAAAGAGGTCTTGAAATGCAAGTGGGGAATTCTGGCCTCAACTTAGGCGGTCAAAACATATATATATTTAGATATACACAGGGTAAATGTTGGACTCAGCTTGATTGATCGATTACTAAAGGTATTTAGGTATTCCTAGTTTATAAGGATTTTATCTCTGGAGAAGAGGTACTTTCGATCAATCGAACCTTGGCAACGGTACAATAAAACTTAGCTTTATTCTCGAATCAGCGAACTCGCTACACCACACTGACGTTATCGAGACCCTCTCTTTATATATTTATATATTCACTGAAGTTAGCGATTTCCCCTTTATACATCACTCAGTACTATATGACTGTGAAAAAGAAACGCTATCGCAAAGACACTGAATTTTGGAAGCTTTAAACGTGCGACCATCTAATTCGGGCGCTAGCAAAGGAATCCCTCTTGCTTCCGCGCGGAGGGGCGATCCCTTTCCATACACCCATGTCAAGCGCAGAAACCACGCCTTTCATGGCGGAAGCAAGTCCTTTGTTTCTCCAGACGTAATTTGAATAAGGACGTTTTGGGCTGCCGCAGTCCCACGGACAGATGTCGCCATGAGTCTCGTTCATATGAAAATAAACATACAATTTGTGTATTTACATGACACAATTACAGTTCCCTTGTCATCTCATGATGTCCAAAGACACATAGTTCATTATATCTGAAAGATCCAACCATATTCAAATAATACAATAAATAGTTTCTGAGACTTCGTCAATTATTAATTACACATATAAACTTGTCATGTCATACGGCGCCTTGTATCACATGACCAGTCGTCGTGTTTTATTTAGGTAAATTCATGTATTGTATTATCTGTGTGTAATATCAATTTGCTTATCAACCTCCAACGACAAATATAAATGCGTTTCCATGGTCAGTTCAGTCTCAGACAACTCAGGTTTCTAACATGTGTTTCCCATAAAGAAGCATCGCTTTAGAATTCGTATCTTTTGTCTTAAATTATGGCTACTTTGTATGCGGCGGACTATCACAAAAAAATAAGATACAAAGCTTTCTAAATAAAAGTCTTTGTTCAAATATTAACGATGGCTGAATGGAATTTAGTGGCAATGCTAGGGAAAAAAAATATTGTTTCTGGGTATTTTTGCTACAAGATAAGACAATGCGTGCGTGATATTAGGTACCATAACATTCCACCCTCTGAAAATTGAACATGAAGAGAATTCAAGTTTTTAACTTTTCATCCATATAATATAAGTCTCAATTATACTGTGTATCATACAGTATCAAAAAAAAGTATGACCTACTTTGTTATTACCGCTCTATAGCCACCCTCAGACCAAGCTAGGTCGAACCGTATTATTTGCAAATAGCAATAAATATAGTGGTCATCGACCACCCCCAAACCTTAGTTGTATGTCAGCTACCGTTTCTATTTTTTTTTTTTTATTTAAAATGAATTTATCTAAATTTAAATTTTATTTTATCTTTGCCTCTTCCGATATTCTAATTAGCACGTGATTGTTTTGTTTCCGTAATATCGTGACAAATAAATTGCATTGTAATTACCTCGTACGTGACATTCATCATTAACCAACGTATACACATTTGCACATTACAGCGAAGGGCCCTTCGTATAACAGTGTAAACTTGTTCGTTAGTCTCTGGCTCTTGTCATACTTAGGTAATATCCTCAATTTAATCATCGATATTTAGATTAAAATTTATGTACTTACAATTATGTACTTAATTTATTACATTACGTTACGTTACGATTAGTTATTACTCGTACAGCCACAGTCTTCCTATGTTATATCTATGCAAGGTTGCCTGGAAGAAATCGCTCTCAGCGATAAGGCCGATCATTTTACTGCTAATTTTAATAAATTATTAATGCCAATTACGTGTTAATGCTATCTATCATCTATCTATTCTCTATAGCATGTTCGCGCATTAACTCTACACTACTCTACGTTTCCTGTAATAAATCTCTTAGAGTATGCATCAATCGTCAATTTATTCAATAGTCATTTTATCAACTCTAAAGGAGAATGATTTGTACTCGAATGTATTACGTTATTGTAACACTCTTCAATTCGGTGTACGTGTCCGCAAGGTGCGTACTTGTCTGCGAAAATTATTAGTATTGCCTTCGATGCTAATAGCAACCTACAAGGCTAAACTACTAGATGTTAAACTTTGGCATAACTCGTGGTGATTACTCAGAGTTATTTTATTACGCCGCGTTTAAAGATTTACTTAAATTGGACACCAAGACTCAAATTTCTTGAAAAGGTCGTCAGCTCAGGTAGTCCTGGCTTAAGTGCGTAGCCATAGCGCGATGCTTTGCACGTGCAGACAGCCTCTTATCAACCAATTTCCATAGTGCTGGCTTATTTCTACATCAAACCGATTATTTTAATTAACCAATCCTCATCATAGCACTGATTTATTTATGTATCAAACTGCTTCTTAACTACATCAATAAGTCAATCGTACCACTGGTTGTTTCTCAGTCAACTTGCTTATTTTATAGCATCAATCAATAATCATAGCGTTGGCTTATCTTTGTATCAACCTGTATATTTTAATTAAACATCAATCAATTTGTCATCGCGCTGGTTAGTTTATATAGCAAACTGCTTATTTTAATTAATCATCAATCATCATAGCACTGATTTATTTATGTATCAAACTGCTTCTTAACTACATAAATAAGTCAATCGTACCACTGGTTGTTTCTCAGTCAACTCGCTTATTTTATAGCATCAATCAATAATCATAGCGTTGGCTTATCTCTGTATCAACCTGTATATTTTAATTAACCATCAATCAATTTGTCATCGCGCTGGTTAGTTTATATAGCAAACTGCTTATATTAATTAATCATCAATCGTCGTATATATGTTAATTTCTTATTTAGGTTTGGTTTCACGACATTCATCGATAATTGCGATACCAGTCGCTTCTTGGTAAATTTGTTAAATCAGTTACCAAGTTAGTCAGTGCTTATAAGTTATTCAGGGAGCATGGAGACGTAACCATCCCTTTAAACAGTTATGACTTTCACTTTTGGTCTATTGTATAAAAATTACCACTTCCTTATCTCTAGCCCCGGTTGTAACAATAGAACTTTACTGTTTTCAACGTTCGTTCGCTTTATGCACCTGCATACCTACTATGTTCGGCTCGAATATTAGGCAACGCTCTGAACATACTGCTGTACTGGTAATGGCTTATCGCTCTCAAACGCGTTGAAAGTTATTGTTTTCTTTAAACAATTTAGTTTTTGCTCTCAATCTAGACTTTCGTAATCCGATCCAATCTTATTTTGAGTTCTGATGCCAAGATGCTCTATACCTACTTAAAATCTTTCTCAGGACCACCTGTGTTGACCACATGACAATGACCCAATATCATCGGATACGGAAGCCTCTTTAAAATGATTACGGGTGTATCAATTTGAACTCTATCGTGACTACATTGAGTTAATTAACTATTAAAGTTACCTTAGGCAAACTAGATAAGCTATGACCTACGTTCTCATCTTCATAAAAGTTGAATCATTAAAAATTCTGTACAGCTTTGGCACAAAAGAATTTCGCCATTATCTTTGCATGATAAAAATAATATTTTTAACGATATTTATTTTTGCCTAAGCTTGTCTCTATGTTGTAGCTATTTGAACAAATGGTATTACCTAAGGAATTTTTAATTCATTTTCAAATTCACCTAGACTTTAGTCTTAAGCATACAGTTATATGCTACAATATCGGCACCTGATTTCGTTCTAACATAATGGTCCTAAAATTGCGCCAATATTATTATTTAAGCCTCCTACGCAGGTACTGCTATCGAATTATTGTGACTATATCACTGGAAACTGATTCATTTTCCTGACTCAAATTTCTGTTCCATACCACGACGGAATTCTGCCACTAATAAAATTGTTCTATTTTCCTCTAAAATGAACCACAGTTGTTGTAACTCTAAAATAATAATATATTCAGAGAATTAACACGTCTAAAATAACCTCTACCTTCGCACTCATTAAGTTGGTATTGCCAATTTGTTAATTTATTCTAACAACGATGTTCTTCTCAACATCACGAAGAAACTAGGCTACTATAAGAGTACTATAAGCGCCTTTTCAAGTGAACCACAGTCGTTGTGTTTCTACTGAAAATGTCCCATAATAAAATATTGAAAATGAAACTGTCCATATCACTTTCGCTTAACGGGATTGTTAGGAGTCGAACCAAGCCAATATGTTCCGTAAAATGCTCGTTCATAGTTATTTGTGATTTAAAATTCAAAGATGAATAAATTAATCAGTATTTTGCTTTTTCTTGCTGTGAATTACTCCAAAATACTGTTTTGAAATCACGCTCAAAATCTGCTAAAGAGCTGCATTTATAACTAAATACCTGTAGTAATTTTAACAAAGACCTAGCCAGCCATTCGGTTGCTATGTCAAACACATGGTTTTGACCATTTGTTGAATAAATGTATCTTTTTAGTTTTTGTATGTACTTCTTCGGATTTGAACCGAAAAATTCTTCCATGAAAAATAGGCTTTTCAACTGCTGGTTGCATAATATAAGTAATTCCTGGACTCGAACCAGAAGCTACAGACTGTACTGTTTGTACGGAAGCTTCTACCATACCTACGGTTTGTGGTGTTAAAAATGCGTAATATGTGATTTTGCCTAACAAAATCGATCTAAAACTCAGTATGTACGGGTTCTACGAGTTTTGGAATATGAAAATTCTATATTCTTACATTTTTCGTTATGTAACGTCGAAAAACACGATGTGCAAGAAGAGCCTCGATAGTTTTATTCAATGAAAAATGCTTGTTTCGCACACGTTTTGAATGTGATCTCAGGAACTTAACGGTGTTTTAAGATAAATTTTACTACAAAAAGTAGATAATAATTATTTATTCTAATGCTAAAATCAGTTATTTTTGATAAACACGTTATTTTCGCATTATTATTAAACATAAAACTGCATTTTCGTGCACGACGCTCGCTAGTGTGAATGAGATGGCGCGTGAGCTATCGCGTGCGTTAAAGAGGGAGCCTGAATTGTAGTATAGTGCCCTCTTAACAGTTTTACCTGCGAACCAGACAGAGCTAAGTTGGTACTGTCCGTTGAGCATGTCATCTCGCTTGCACGTTCTCGCAACTCGTACAATTACATTCAATCTATTTCCAAACATCTGAAAACCTGATTCGCTTGATACATCTGCGTGATGAGTTTTTGATGAGCGATTTATTTTTGCTTTAGGTACCTCTGGAGGTAAATGTATGATTGTACCTTGTCTGAGACCTCTCTTCGAACCGTGGAAACACATAATATACCCAAGCTATTATAGTTATCATGCACAAATTAAACCAAATACTGAATTTCTCAATTATTGTTATTAAAACAAAATTCGTTCACTTAAGATAAGGTCTTAGTATGTTTATAATTCGTATTACTTGAATTAAATGAGTAAGTAATTAAATACTTATTTTATTTAAAGGTCTCTGAAATGTTGAAATGTTGTTTCTATGGTCGTTATAAAAATTAGTTGAAGTTACGTTCTGTTTTAATTTATTTATTTGTAATAATTAATCGAAATTGACCCTACGTTGTGATTATTTTATGAAATCAATCGATTAAAATCCAGATAATTTTTCTAGTGGTAAAGCCTTTGGCAATACTCTTTAAAACTAGATCCTGGTGTCACCGGCATCAAATGTGACGGTTCCTTTCTGCTCTAAAGATATCCTGTATGGATTGTCTGGTGAGGCGTCTCGTCTTCCTCTACTCCCTAGATAGATTACCTGATCGTAGCTCGCCAGATGAGCTGATCAAAATTTGGCCTACACAGAACGGATTTAAATATGACCTGCTTATGCAAAATAGAAACACAATTATAAGAATTTCTCTGTATGTGGACCTGTCTGGACTTGGTAAGATTATCTCTTTATGGCTTTTGTTGAAAGGGTAGTCAGTCGATTGTTATATACAAGTCTTATTTCTGAAAAGATAAGTTCTTGGTGGTGATAAATTATTGTCTAGAAAAGCGTTGCGTACGTCTTTAAGAACCTATCTCTCTGGAAGATAAAACTGACTCCAAAATCCTTACTCTAGTGTAAGTGCCAACTGGAGAGCTGGAGACCAGATCCTGGCACAGTGACCTAGGTCCAAATGGAGTGCTCTAACATGTAGGAGTTCCTGGGCCTTTGTTTCAAAATACAAATGGAGTGCTGATATCGCTATCGAGATCCTGTATTTATATACTTCAAGATACAACTGGGGTGGCTGATAAATCTTTATCGAGACCCTGCTCTTGGTAATTAGACAATGAATGTAATTTATATGAATATTGTCTGTTGAATTGTTATAAAAAGAATAAGTATTTATATAGCGCTTAAGTCACTTCACGTTATCGTGGTATGTCACTGTAAGAGATATTTTGAGTCTTTTACTGATTTAGTAGCATAATTAGCTAGGCTTAGCTTATTCGACTGACGTACCTTGATGATTAGTTGTCTGCATAAAATCTAAAATGATTTAAGGTTCCTTATCAAATTGTGAACGATTCCTGCTCAAGGATTGATGTTTTCAAGTAAAAACTAGATTTATATGGAAATTCAGTATTTGTTTAATCATCTGAACACACGACACGAATGTTATACAATAAAGAAATACAGTGGGCGAATTAAATCACACAAAGATTTAACACGTAGGTTGATTAGCCTAAGACAGATCTATACATATATGTCTTGAGGGAGTGTCAGCTTTAACAATGGCCTTGTTTGACTTAGGGTCTGAACTTGTTATACATCTAGGTAAATGTGATTTTTGTCGGGATTGCCCCACCCTGTCAGCGAAAGATGATTTACCTGTATTACAGGTAAATTATCCGTCTAAGCTTCCCATGTCGCTAAAATGCGTGGCCTCAAGAAATCAAAAGCTGTCCAGCCCTGGATTTCCCTACACGACAATCCCGGGATATTATTATTATTAATGGTAGTACGTTTGACTGCCAGACCTAAAAGAGGTCTTGAAATGCAAGTGGGGAATTCTGGCCTCAACTTAGGCGGTCAAAACATATATATATTTAGATATACACAGGGTAAATGTTGGACTCAGCTTGATTGATCGATTACTAAAGGTATTTAGGTATTCCTAGTTTATAAGGATTTTATCTCTGGAGAAGAGGTACTTTCGATCAATCGAACCTTGGCAACGGTACAATAAAACTTAGCTTTATTCTCGAATCAGCGAACTCGCTACACCACACTGACGTTATCGAGACCCTCTCTTTATATATTTATATATTCACTGAAGTTAGCGATTTCCCCTTTATACATCACTCAGTACTATATGACTGTGAAAAAGAAACGCTATCGCAAAGACACTGAATTTTGGAAGCTTTAAACGTGCGACCATCTAATTCGGGCGCTAGCAAAGGAATCCCTCTTGCTTCCGCGTGGAGGGGCGATCCCTTTCCATACACCCATGTCAAGCGCAGAAACCACGCCTTTCATGGCGGAAGCAAGTCCTTTGTTTCTCCAGACGTAATTTGAATAAGGACGTTTTGGGCTGCCGCAGTCCCACGGACAGATGTCGCCATGAGTCTCGTTCATATGAAAATAAACATACAATTTGTGTATTTACATGACACAATTACAGTTCCCTTGTCATCTCATGATGTCCAAAGACACATAGTTCATTATATCTGAAAGATCCAACCATATTCAAATAATACAATAAATAGTTTCTGAGACTTCGTCAATTATTAATTACACATATAAACTTGTCATGTCATACGGCGCCTTGTATCACATGACCAGTCGTCGTGTTTTATTTAGGTAAATTCATGTATTGTATTATCTGTGTGTAATATCAATTTGCTTATCAACCTCCAACGACAAATATAAATGCGTTTCCATGGTCAGTTCAGTCTCAGACAACTCAGGTTTCTAACATGTGTTTCCCATAAAGAAGCATCGCTTTAGAATTCGTATCTTTTGTCTTAAATTATGGCTACTTTGTATGCGGCGGACTATCACAAAAAAATAAGATACAAAGCTTTCTAAATAAAAGTCTTTGTTCAAATATTAACGATGGCTGAATGGAATTTAGTGGCAATGCTAGGGAAAAAAAATATTGTTTCTGGGTATTTTTGCTACAAGATAAGACAATGCGTGCGTGATATTAGGTACCATAACAGTATCTCCATTCCAAATTTCACCCAAATCCATTCAGTAGTTTTTACGTGAAAGAGTAACAAACATCCATCCATACTCGCAAACTTTCGCGTTTATAATATTAGTAGGATATATGTATTGCATGTTTTTATGTTATGTGTCTACAATCTGAGAATTGGCCCCCAGGGTGGCCTAGTTATACCAGCCGTACTGTACCTACATCATGTTTTTCCACACATTTCACAACACAAGTTGTCACACACACACACAATATGTCTTTAGTGTTCAGGGGTGCAATTTTCGAAAGTTATCGAGTGATTAAACATCAGTAAAATTTGCCGTTTATTCCACGATTTCCTATACATCTGAAACTTATGATGATTAAAAGTCTTGTACCTACCTAATAATGATAAAAATGTTTATTTATTCATTTCAAGCACACAATAAGTTTATAGTAGTTTATGAAACTGTTGCATAATAAGGGTTCTTAAAACACAAGCGTGAGTTAAAAAAACGAGTCGGAGGCGAGTTTTTTCATAGCATCACACGAGTGTTTTAAGACCAAATTAGTGCAGTTTCATACACTACTTTATCTAATCTCATGAAATAGGTAATATTATATTTAAAAGTCTTGGTAACATTTATTGTAATACCTTCTAGATTTCGCCGGTAAGAGGTTCATTTGTTCGTTGCAGCTTCGAGAATGTCCGGTGGTGTAAAATTTTCTTCAATATCGCTACTGTCGTTTTCAGACACTTTTTAAAACAAAAACTAATTTGACAATGAAATTTGCGTAAAATTACAGCTTATATTTGCATTTATTTGTTTTTATTTAAACGTTTAGCGCCAAAGTCCATACGCGCGTGCGTGTTGCGCCGCGTCCACAGATTATGTATAGAAAAACTGCATTGCAACCTCCTTAGTCCAAGTGAAGTTGTATGGTAATAGAAAAAAAGTTATATTATAATACAGTTGTCCATAGAAGAGCTGTATCGTAATGTAATTTTTTAAATTAATTTCTATGGCATGTGCATAAAGACTGTCATTTTAGTATTGTTTTTAGTTTTTTAATCTTTATATTTCAGTATGAGAGTAGATAAAGATATAAGAATTACAAATTAAAATAACATAAATTGGCTTGTTTGACCTCTGATATTAATACAAGTTTCTCTTGATAAATGGTGATTTGCGGCATTTTTGATGATATTTTGTCACTCAGTGACAATCAAAAATTGCACCCCAGCCTTATGCATTAATGCGTAGCCGTGTTATTGCTCGTACAGTGGCAAATGGCATGGTACCAAGTTATCGGAAGTCCGGCTCATTGAAGCATGTTACCTAATCATTAGCCAGTTCAAATCTACAGTCTGGGTGTTCTGGTACGATGGTACTCGTAGTTCCTGATACCCACGGCAGGGAATACTATAGTGTCAGATGGACTATACTGGGTGTTTTATTATATGTTATATATATGCAGGATAGAAATCCTGTCTACATAATATCTCTACACCAATCTATAAGATTTGCAAAAAATCGGCATACAAAAATAGCAACATCCTTTAAACAACGTTTAGATACATCTATGGTTTTATTCATATTTTTAGATATTCACATTGTATTTATTTTCCTGTTTTATACACTTACTACCAACTCCAAGGTTTGCTAGAAGAAAACTCTTTTAAGGGTTAAGCTCTCCTTTGTCATCATTATTTCTTATATATAATATGTTCTGTGTGGAATAAAGAATTATAAGAAATTATAAGAAACAAAAGAAAATCACAGAAAATGTATGCGGTGATTCAGGAGCGCGTCCGTATTTATCTAGTTTAGCTGCGTCGGCGTCGGATTGGGTCATCTCATGAGGTCGTTAACCTCTCTGATCTTAGTTTGACCGTCTTATCTGTGACACTATATATATGTTAAGGCCAGTCGTTATTTATGAAACGTTAAACTAGCTAGAATAAGAATCAAGATCACCTAACATAGTTCTCATAATTACCAAGTTATGGTGGGCAGGTCATATAGACAGAACAATAACAACCTAAATCTTATTAAACTTGAATAGAGGAAATATTCCTCATTTCAAGTTACAAAAGATTTGGACAGCGCTGAGGCTGCCTAAAAGATCTCCATTTTTGCGTTCACCATTTCCTACTGTAATTAGGGGGCTGAACTGCCAACCGTTGGGGAATAAAGGTGGGGAAGGGGTGGGGAGTGGCGATCACAAACCGGACGACGCGCTAGGGGAAGACCTTCCACTCGATGGACTAAAGACATTATAAAGGTCGCAAGGATATCGGTTGATGGAGGCGGCTTAAGACTGTTCGTCGTCGCATTCTATGGGAGAGGCCTATGTCCAGCAGTGAACTTCTACAGGTTGATGATGATGAAAACATTTATGTATATATATATATATATATCATCATCATCATCATCATCTCCCTGCCCTTATCCCACTTAGGTGGGGTCGGCACAACATGTTCTTTTCTTCCATTCTTCCGTCATATCAGTACTCACACCCTTCCTATACATGTCATCTTTCACACAGTCCATCCATCTCTTTTTAGGCCTTATATAAACATATATATATATATATATATATATATACATATATATATATTATATAGGTATACCTACCTGTAAAGTTTTATGCTGTTAAATGAAGGTTGCCCTGTCCTCAATGCTCAACAATCCGTAAATAATATTATTATTATTAATATGCAGGGTTAAGCTATATTATATTATTATTACTATCTCATACCTGAAAAATATGAAGACAATCAACTAAAAAAATGTAGGGTATAGCCATACATTAGTTTTGGCCAAAGGCAAATTCAAAAGTATTTTATTTATTGCAAGGATCTTCCTGTTCCAACTAACTACTTGACTGTGACTAAACCTTTCTTTCTATTTATCTGCTCAAACGTAGAAACCTGTTATTAGCCTTATGTTCCTATCTCTAAGTTTCTGTTTATACTTTTGTATCGCTGTTGGTTTCTCAATAAATAAATAAATAAAAACCTATAAAGAGCACGGGGGGGGGGGGCACGTGATAATGCATTTATTAATATAGAGACGCTGTGTCTCAGTCAGGTCAATTTAATCTTTTCAACTAGATACATTTAATCAGGATAATGTTTTGAAACGAACTCTTTCCGTTGTTTTAAATTGCATGCCAATGACTAGCTTAGATTCTTTTTTTTGTGTTCTGTACCTAGTATAGGTGTTACAGTTAACAGACTAAAGCATCAACCAATCCTACAAAATTCAGGTGTATGTAACTGTCGGTTGATTACAAACATCTTGAGATAAGTAATTTGGTACTTGCGATAAGATCTCATTTACCAATAATTGTGTAACAATCGTTCACTTTTACCAAAACCTTGGCAAAGTGCCCAATACCGAAACTGATAATTACGAAATATGGAGCGCTTACCTTCATTCTTTCAAATCCCTTCTTATATTTCTGGACTCCTGGTAATCCAGTCACATTTTCACATGAATGGTTGTACTTAGTAACACTTTGCCACTAATAAAAACACTATTTAGATTTTATTTTATTGTGCGTGAAGTCGTTTGAAATGTAATCGATTATTTTTTCGACTTGCGCACGCGTCCGTCTCTTTTGCTTTACAACACTTGATAGAATAAAACGGAACAACACACAGCACAGCTCCGTACAATACAAATGTACAACATAAAATACTGTAGGTACCCAACCTTCACTAAAATAATTATAATCATGCAGAAATTATTTATGGATTTAAGTAAAAGTGCACATTGCTGACCTTTGTAAATGAGTAGGTAATGAAATTCGAAAATTTATCTCACGCTCGGTTGGTGCATTCTGTCAGTGCAGTGCCAAGTTGAATAATAATTGCTTATTTAAAAAGTAACTCATGCACTTTCTTCAGTCAGTACCTATAACTTAGTAAATAAATAAAAAAATATTTTTCATCACACCATCTCGGAAAGAGTATTTTTGCTATTCGATATCTGAGTGCAAAAGCCGTTTTTATCCGCTAGAGGATAAAGTAAACATCGTGTGCACTAAGTTTGTGAATTCAAAACATCATTAAACCTATTTACTTTTACCTCCATGGTGCCGAATTTATCATACTACCTTTTTTAATTTGTTAAAAACTTAGACTCTGAACCTTCATGGTGTATTATTATTTTATTAATTTGCTTTACGCGCGCCATTTTCTTTCACGTCATATTGTTAAAACCTTAGGTTAAAAACAAGAAACTTGAAAACAAGTGAAAACCCTAAAATGAGTGATTCTAGCAACGAGGAAGTTTATTTGACGCCAACAGAATTGACTGAAACTGTTGAAAATGCGCAATAGTATCTTGTGATTGTAAGTGTTTTTTTTTTGTATTAAGTCATTTCCTCGCTGAGGTGGGATGAAAAGTTACGTGTTGAACTCGAGTGCAAAGCTTTTTCACCTCGTGCTCTTTTGATTCCCTCGCTGACGCTCGGGATTCTAATTTTTTAATCACTCGCTACGCTCGTGATTAAATTTTAGAATCCTTCGCTTGCTCGGTCATCAAAATTGAGCACGCGGTTAAAAAGCAACTTTGCACTCTTGTATAACAAATTACTATTATTTATTTAT
The DNA here is from genome assembly GCA_951392215.1 of Epirrita christyi. NCBI lineage: Eukaryota > Metazoa > Arthropoda > Insecta > Lepidoptera > Geometridae > Epirrita > Epirrita christyi. The sequence goes on from OX595849.1 coordinate 2,269,613, forward strand.
TTATTCTTAGTTTGCAGAGTTTTATAACATAACATATTTTGTGGTTTATGCCTTCGCAAAGTGGACCATAATGGGGCCAAAGTAGAAAAGTAACTATTCTTATTCACCAAGTTTTTTTATTCATCTCACAAAAGGATCCTAGATTCTATCATAGGAAGTCGCGATCGTACAGGTGCTAGAGATTATCTGGTTTAGAGGATAGGAGAGCTAGAAACTAGGAATACGATTGTGTTGTGCTTGTATCCCCATCGGTCATATATCATGGACCATGAGATATGTTACCTGTAGGTTAAGCTCAAAATACCTATAAATTAGACATTACAAAGATATAAATAACTAGTTGCGCCCCGCGGTTTCTGCCGCGTGAATAATGATGAAAATTGATGACGATGATGATGATGATGATGAAAAGTAGCCTATGTGTTAATCCAGGGCGTAAAGTATCTCCATTACAAATTTCACTCAAATCCATTCAGTAGTTTTTACGTGAAAGAGTAACAAACATCCATCCATACTCACAAACTTTCGCGTTTGATGATGATGATGATGATGATGAAAAGTAGCCTATGTGTTAATCCAGGGCGTAAAGTATCTCCATTCCAAATTTCACTCAAATCCATTCAGTAGTTTTTACGTCAAAGAGTAACAAACATCCATCCATACTCACAAACTTTCGCATTTGATGATGATGATGATGATGAAAAGTAGCCTATGTGTTAATCCAGGGCGTAAAGTATCTCCATTCCAAATTTCACTCAAATCCATTCAGTAGTTTCTACGTGAAAGAGTAACAAACATCCATCCATACTCACAAACTTTCGCGTTTGATGATGATGATGATGATGATGAAAAGTAGCCTATGTGTTAATCCAGGGCGTAAAGTATCTCCATTCCAAATTTCACTCAAATCCATTCAGTAGTTTTTACGTGAAAGAGTAACAAACATCCATACTCACAAACTTTCGCGTTTATAATATTAGTAGGATAGGAAGGATAGGATAGTAGCCGTGGTAGTCTCGGTAGCTGTGGCATAGTCGGCCTAAGAATAGGACTCCTCCATCTCCTCTTATGGATGTCGTAAAAGTCGACTAAGAGATAACGCCAGGGGATGGGCAGCAGCATCCACCTGAATACAACACCAAACTGCGGTCACCAATCCGCGTGCCATGATAGTGATCATGGCAATTCCCCACGTTGTATTTATGGGGGAGGCCTCGACCACCATTAAATAAAAAAATAAAAAAATACTGGACATTTCACACAACATTATCTAGCCCCAAGCTAAGCAGAGCTTGTGTTATGGGTACTAGATAACTGATATACTTAATACAATACATTACATAGATAGATATTTTTTTTATACATAGAAAAATACCCAGAGCACCCTGAACACCCTTTTTGTTAGTAGTAGAACTTCTTGTGAAAGAGTTCGTCCGGGGAAGTACTACCACCGTACCTATTTCTGCCGCCAAGCAGTAGTGTTCGCAGTGCTGTGTTTCGGTTTGAAGGGTACGGGTGCCGGTGAAATTACAGGCACATGAGACTTTTCATCTTTTCGTCTCAGGGTCGGCAGCGCGCGTGTGATGCCTCTGGTGTTACAGGCGTTCATGGGCTACGGTAACTGCTTTCCATCTGGTGGACCGTAAGCTTGTCTGCCTGCCAAGTAGCAAAAAAAAAAAAAAAAGTACCAATATCTGCAGATCGTACAAATATTTGTTCCGAGACGGGAATCGAACCCGCAACCTCCTGCGTCGCAGGCGAACCTTCGCCCGCCGCGCCACAGAGGTCGTCATTGACGTCAAACGACTGATGATGATGATGATGATGTAAAAGTATATATACCTACTTAGGTACTTTAACTATGTAAATTTTGTTGAGTTAAGAATTGAAAAGTAATAATACTTCACCTAAGTACCTTTGTACTTTCTACGAGTACCTATTAAGGGCATTTTCTGAGAATGGGGTCAATGATCGTTTTCCGTGATTGTAACTACTGGTACATAGTTAGGTAAGTATTACACTTATATAATATTATTATTGTTGTACTATGAATGGACCTTTAGACAGGGCCCGTTATGGGATCTCATTACTTTGCTGGCTTCGTAACTAATTTAGCTGTGAATGCAGTGTGTTGATTTGTAAACTCGCCATATTCATGGTCGCATTGACCGAGATCCTGAACAATCATCATAATCATCAACAAGTAGACGTCGTTGACATACTTTGATCACTGTACTTCCGAACATCACGTCTTTATGTAAGTAGATATCATCTTCATCCAGCCTGTAAAAGTCCACTGCTGGACATAGGCCTCTCCCTTAGAATGCCATGACGCACGGCCTTGAGCCACCTCCATCCACCGACTCCCTGCGACTGACTCCCTCCTTACTTGTAGCGCAGACTCTTTTCTGCAACTAGGCCACCAATGGGCCCTTTTTGCGTGGCGAGTGGCGGCTGCTAATCCAGCCACCCGATGTCCTCCAGGAAGGCCAACAACTCACTGATACCGGCGCAGGCCTGCCCGGGAGTCCTCGGTGTCCCGAGGAAAGTTCTTCTTTGAGACGCCACGCTGCTACACTCCAGGAGCACATGCGTTGGCGTCTCATCTGCTTCTAGGGACAGGAGTCCCTTATAATGTCTTTAGTCCATCAAGTGGAGGGCCTTCCTCTACCGCGTCGTCTTGTTTGAGGTCGCCACTCGAGAACTTTTATTTCCCATCGTTTGTCAGTTCTGCGAGCTATATGACCTGCTTATTGCATTGCCATTATTGTAAATCAGTATATACCTACGTTTATCATCATCATCACCATCATAGATGTCCACTGCTAGACATCGAATGCATGGCGAACGGTTTCGAGCCGCTTCCATCCACAATACGTGCGACCTATAAATGGTCCTTGCCCTTGGTCCATCGAGAGGGGACCTTCAATTACAGCATCGTCCAATTTGTGGTCGCCACTCGAGAATCTTTATCCGCCTTCACAATATCCAGTGAAACATTATTCACTGATGGTATAGTGATTTTAATTCTGCGTGCAAAGAACAAGCCTTGACCGATCTAGCGAACAGCTAACGAATTTTGCACGCATTAGTAAGTTCAGTCTAATTCGGCTTTTAGCATGCATTCACTGTGACTAGTCTAGTCATTGGACATTATCTAGTTCATTGGACCTCTCTTTATAGCAAGAGATATTATCTAGGAAGTAGTGTTTTATTGTGTTATCCTACTAATATTAAAAACTTTTCATTTAAAAAACCGACTTCCGCTATTGTATAAATACCGACATCCGCTGTTGTAAAATATTTGGATGAAAAAAAAATGATGAAAGAACCATAGTGGTGAAAGGATTATTATACTTTTTGAATGCAAATGTTTGGTTTGTTGTTGAAAATATCAAAATCGCCATAGTTCCTTCAATTCCTCATGGATTCCATCATCAGAACTGGATTCTGAAAAAAATGGGGCCAATCTGGAAGTATAATATACCTATATTCAGATAAAAAAAGAATTTTCCAAATCGGTTCATAAACGCCGGAGGTATGCGGTAACAAACAAAAAAAAAAAAAAAATACAACCAAATTGAGAACCTCCTCCTTTTTTGGGAAATCGGTTAAAAATGTAAAATGTTTGTGAGGATAGATGGATAGATATTTCGGGTTATTCCCGCTCGTCCCGACGTCTCGTCCCCACTGGGGACGAGCGGGAAGTTTTTTTCCCGCTCGTCCCCGAAGGGGCGAGCGGGAAGGTTTTAGTAGCGATCGTCCCCACTACGATATTAATAGGGCTATTTTTTAATTAAACCACAATAAATACCTAGAATAACCTACAATTAACTGTTTATTTATTTGACTTTATTCATTTTAGTCATTTTAGTCACTTAAGTCACTTAAGTCATTTTAGTCCATTTAATTTATTTATTTATTTTATTTATTTAATTTATTTTATTTATTTTATTTATTTTATTTATTTTATTTATTTTATTTATTTTATTTATTTTATTTTGTTTATTTTGTTTATTTTGTTTATTTTGTTTATTTTGTTTATTTATTTATTTTATTTATTTTATTTTGTTTATTTTGTTTATTTTGTTTATTTTGTTTATTTTATTTTGTTTATTTTATTTTGTTTATTTTGTTTATTTTGTTTATTTTATTTATTTTATTTTGTTTATTTTGTTAATTTTGTTTATTTTATTTATTTTATTTATTTTATTTTGTTTATTTTGTTTATTTTGTTTATTTTGTTTATTTTATTTTGTTTATTTTGTTTATTTTGTTTATTTTATTTTGTTTATTTTATTTTGTTTATTTTGTTTATTTTGTTTATTTTATTTATTTTATTTTGTTTATTTTGTTTATTTTGTTTATTTTATTTATTTTATTTTGTTTATTTTGTTTATTTTGTTTATTTTATTTATTTTGTTTTTTTTGTTTATTTTTTTTTTTTTTTTTTTTTTTTTTTTTTTTTTTTTGTTTATTTTTTTTTTTGTTTATTTTGTTTATTTTGTTTATTTTGTTTATTTTATTTTGTTTATTTTGTTTATTTTGTTTATTTTGTTTATTTTATTTATTTTATTTTGTTTATTTTGTTTATTTTGTTTATTTTGTTTATTTTGTTTATTTTGTTTATTTTGTTTATTTTGTTTATTTTATTTATTTTGTTTATTTTATTTTGTTAATTTTGTTTATTTTGTTTATTGTGTTTATTTTGTTTATTTTATTTTGTTTATTTTGTTTATTTTGTTGATTTATTTATTTAATTTATTTTATTTTGTTTATTTTGTTTATTTTGTTTATTTTATTTATTTTATTTTGTTTATTTTGTTTATTTTGTTTATTTTGTTTATTTTGTTTATTTTGTTTATTTTGTTTATTTTGTTTATTTTGTTTATTTTATTTATTTTATTTTGTTTAGTTTGTATATTTTATTTATTTTATTTTGTTTATTTTGTTTATTTTATTTAGTTTATTTTGTTTATTTTATTTAGTTTATTTTGTTTATTTTATTTTGTTTATTTTGTTTATTTTATTTATTTTATTTTGTTTATTTTGTTTTTTTGTTTATTTTGTTTATTTTGTTTATTTTATTTTGTTTATTTCATTTTGTTTATTTTGTTTATTTTGTTTATTTTGTTTATTTTGTTTATTTTATTTATTTTATTTTGTTTATTTTGTTTATTTTATTTTGTTTATTTTGTTTATTTTATTTATTTTATTTTGTTTATTTTGTTTTTTTGTTTATTTTGTTTATTTTGTTTATTTTATTTTGTTTATTTTGTTTATTTCATTTTGTTTATTTTGTTTATTTTGTTTATTTTGTTTATTTTATTTATTTTATTTTGTTTATTTTGTTTATTTTGTTTATTTTGTTTATTTTGTTTATTTTGTTTATTTTGTTTATTTTGTTTATTTTGTTTATTTTGTTTATTTTGTTTATTTATTTATTTAATTTATTTTGTTTATTTTGTTTATTTTGTTTATTTTATTTATTTTATTTTGTTTATTTTGTTTATTTTGTTTATTTTGTTTATTTTGTTTATTTTATTTTGTTTATTTTGTTTATTTTGTTTATTTTATTTATTTTATTTTGTTTATTTTGTTTATTTTGTTTATTTAGTTTATTTTGTTTATTTTATTTATTTTATTTATTATATTTATTTTATTTATTTTATTTTGTTTATTTTGTTTATTTTGTTTATTTTGTTTATTTTGTTTATTTTATTTATTTTATTTTGTTTATTTTGTTTCGCTCGTCCCCATTCAAATGGTAGTGGGGACGAGCGGGAAATAAACTTCCCGCTCGTCCCCAGTGGGGACGAGATGTGGGGACGAGCGGGAACCCCATTATTTACACTTATTTACAAGGTTTTCACACTGCTATATACCTATTTTTTTTGATTTTTTCTTTAATTGAATTTTAAACAAAATAAACAAAATAAACTAAAAAATTAAATAAAATAAATAAATAAACAAAATAAACAAAATAAACTAAAGAAACAAAATAAACAAAATAAACTAAAAAAAAAAAAAAAAAAAAAAAAAAAAAACAAACAAAACAAACAAAATAAACAAACAAACAAAATAAACAAAATAAACAAAAAAAAAAAAAATATATACAAAATAAAATAAACAAAATAAACAAAATAAAATAAATAAAATAAACAAAATAAACAAAATAAACAAAATAAAATAAATAAAATAAACAAAATAAACAAAATAAACAAAATAAACTAAATAAAATAAACAAAATAAACAAAATAAACTAAATAAAATAAACAAAATAAACAAAATAAACAAAATGAACAAAATAAACAAAATAAACAAAATAAAATAAACAAAATAAACTAAATAAACTAAATAAACAAAATAAACTAAATAAATTATAAAATAAATAAAATAAACAAAATAAACAAAACAAACAAAATAAACAAAATACACAAAATAAAAAAAATAAACAAAATAAACAAAATATACAAAATAAACAAAATAAACAAAATAAAATAAATAAAATAAATAAAATAAATAAAATAAATAAAATAAATAAATAAACAAAATAAACAAAACAAACAAAACAAACAAAACAAACAAAACAAACAAAACAAACAAAATAAACAAAATCAAATAAATAAAATAAAATGTTAGTCTCTCACGCAAAAAATACTGAACAGATTTTGATTAAAATTTACAGTATTATAGCTTATACATTAGGATAACATAATGGGCTATAATTTATAATAGAAGTTCAACGCGGGCAGAGCCGCGAGCAAATGCTAGTACGTACCAAACATTCCTATAATAATCAAAGTTTTGAAAGATAACTTTTCATTTAAAAAACCGACTTCCGCCATTGTATTCGACTAAATATCTGGATGAACAAAAAATGATGGAAGAACCATAGTGGTGAAAAGGTTATGATACTTTCTGAATACAAATGCTTGATTGTTTGCTGAAAATATCAAAATCGCTATATGTATGCCTACAATATTTGAGGAGTTCCCTCAATTTCTCATGGATTCCATCATCAGAACTGGATTCTGAAAAAAATGGGGCCAATCTGGAAGTATGTACCTATATTCAAATAAAAAAAGAATTTTCCAAATCGGTTCATAAATGACGGAGATATGAGGTAACAAACATAAAATAAAAAAACCAACCGAATTGAGAACCTCCTTCTTTTTTGTGAAGTCGGTTAAAAATCTAAAAGTTTGTGAGGATGGATAGATGGATGGATGTTTGTTACTCTTTCACGCAAAAACTACTGAACAGATTTTGATTAAACTTTACAATATTATAGCTTATACATCAGAATAACATATGGACTATAATTTATAATAATTTACAACAGAAGTTCAACGCGGGCGGAGCCGGGAGCAAATGCTATAGTACGTACCAAACATTCTATAAAAATTATAAACTGTCGGTCGCCCGCGGTTTTAACAGAGTTATAAAGAGATAAACAGGTACCTGTGAGTAAGTTTGTACCCAATTTCAACAAAGTTGGCGCAGTCGTTAAGTGTGAAAGCAAATCAACATACTGGCAAGCAGGTCATCGTCCTATGAACGTGACCTAAGAGGTATTGCAGTTGTAACGGGCAGGTTAACAGCAGATGGGAAAATTGCAAGTTCCGTCACTTATTTAAATAAAATGAACAAGGGAAAGGGCGAGTGAGTCTCGCGCCCGGAGGGTTCCGTGAAAATTATTTCGAAATCGTCAAAGCTCCTTTTGAGTTTCAGTCACTTTTTCCTACAAACTTCACCATCCCATTATAAGTGTCTAAATGTCGAAATTTAATAATATACTTTTTCCTTTGTTTTTGGATGAAACCGTCCTACGAAATCCATTCCGAATTTCAGAATTTAGAATTATGGACTTCGCAATTTCCATACAAAAAATAGACAACGTTGCCATATCTTTTTAAATGCATCGAGTAAGAAGATTGATTTTTTTTATGGCACTATAATGTCACAGACAATTAATTATATAATATTTTATATTTGGTATAAACTTCAAATAATAATAATAATAATAAACGCTGGACATTCCACACAACATTATCTAGCCCCAAGCTAAGCAGAGACAGTGTTATGGGTACTAGATAACTGCCATGATATACTTAATACAATACATTACATAGATAGATATTTTTTATTATACATATAAAAAACCCAGAACACCCTGAACAAATATCTTGAAATTGATTCCCTTAGCTGTTCCTGAGCAAAAGGGTCTTGACAGACGGACAACAAAGTGATCCTATAAAGGTCTCGTTTTTCCTTTTGAGGTACGGAACCCTAAAAACAGCAATTGGTGTCTAGGAACTTTCGCATCGCAACGTGAAATTACACTGCAGTAGGGTTGGTAATAATACCTAAGCAAACATTTCGCAGAATGTTGTTAGAAATAATGTACAAAATGGCCTGGCATCATTATACCTTAGATTAGAATATCATCATCATCACCAGCCACTAGAAGAAGTCCACTGCTGGGCATAAGCCTCCCCCTTAGAATGTCACGACAACAGTTATTGGCCGAGTGTGTATATGGTATAAAAATGCCCGTTAAAGTTTTGTTAAAATTGGTGAATCAAAATTTATAATTAATAAGTTACCAAATGTTTCAAAAATTAAAACGTGTAAGATGTACCTAAGTCTAAAATTAAATATTATTAAAAATTAAAAAGGATTTATTAAAAAGGTGGTATCTTTGTTTTTTTTTATCGATTAAAGTACCCAATTCAAATTTGTAAAAAATTTATGATTGCACTAGATAAAAAGCAGAATACCATATATTTTTGTCTTCTTGGAAAACAATATGAACTCTTAATATAATTGAAATTATCACCACATACCTACTGTGCTAAATGGTCAACAAAACGTCAAAGTAAAGTGTGGACTTCGGACCACATGTACCATTGAAGTACCATTGATGGTACAATTGGCACCGATTTGTCCCACTAGTACCTTTGATGGTACTTCTGGCACTGACTTATACCACTATAAATGGAGGCTAGCAGTAGGTATACTTGTATATACAATTTCAAGTATGTACTTGTGGTATAGTCGTAATTTTTCTAAAATAAGAAGTCTTATAAAAAACTTCAAAATTCTAGAGCTCATTATAGGCATTTCGTGAACCGATAAACTTTCTCCATTCTCCATGTAACATGTACCACTTCGTTTGCACTCAGAGAATGCTCATAGCTGTCTATCTAGAAACATAAGTTCTAGACTTTCTAATTACTTTAAACAAGTGCTAGCTAGGTGAGTTGTAATGTATGACAATGACAAGAGAGCAAAACTCCTACTAGGAGTGAACTCTCCGTGGCATTTTCCTACGTAGTCAACTCAGAATCAGTGTCTGATACACCATATTGACAAGTAGGTTAGTTCCCAACCTGACTTACATGTGTTCCTTACTCCAAAGTCTTCTAACTCCCACGTCTTCCCAATGAGGGCTGTTCAAATTCGATTTAAAAAAAAAGCAGTTCAAATATGTTCGATGGCGCTGACTCAACTGTAGCTGACAAGATTGTCAAATGTATTATCTGTGGTGTACGCGTACTAAGCTATTATCTTACTAATCTGTGGCTATTAGTCATGATATTCTGTTTGTGTCTGCTTCTTGAGAGTGCGCCAGTGATTTCAACGTGGTGTTTTTATAAGTAAGCAAAAATAAATACCACGATACGAAAATATATCCACGTTTTTGATGTTGACATTTAACTTTATTTTGACACTGGACAGCTACGTAACAGAGCAGCGCCATCTATCTTCAACGCTGAATGCATGATTTGAAACGCCCGTGAAAACCGCTCATTCCCATCTATCCAAGGGGGCTACCGGCAAGTAAAGGGGCTAATCACTCGATATGGGAAATACTATAAATCACACCTAATATTATAAATGCGAAAGTTTGTGAGTATGTTTGTTACTTCTTCACGCTCAAACGGCTGAACGGATTTTAGTGAAATTTGGAATGGAGATACCTTGTACCCTGGATTAACACTGTAGGATTGTTTGTTCTTATAAGAAACTACTCATTTTATCGAGACACGTCGATAGGGCAACCAGGTACTATTCTCTTACATTACTGATACGAGTACCTGGTTCCATTTGCGATGTACTGAACCTTCGGTGGGAGGAAGTAATTAATAAAGTCCGTTCACTTATAAACGTATATTTTATTTGTAGAGTACAATTCTGAAAGGCGGACGGTTAGAGACTGGCCTGCCGGCCGAGCCACAGATTAGTATGTAGTGGGCCATCTTGCTAGATCAGCAAATGGTGCCCCTACAGTCATCCCCTTCTTAAAAAATATTTTTGTTATATAAATCAAAAATATTCTAAATATCTTAATTCTAAACTTGTTATAAATTGTACAAAAGCTTCACCAATGTAGATTACAATATAGTTTTTATGTATGCTAAGCAAAATTGAACGAGTTCTCTATAACAAGGTATCGGTTACGAGTTACTACCTACCGTTTACAATAACAAAGTCGAGCAAAATTTCTAAGAACTCTTCCGGCCATTATCTAGTTACACATTCCTTAAACGAATATAACAATTGCTGTCTACTTTAGCATTAAACAAAAATTTCATAACTACATATATAACATAACTACACTGTGTAAAATTATCCGCACAAAAAATATATATGTATAAAAATTTACCAAAAAACAAGTATAAAAAACCATTTGTAAAAAAAATTGTAAAAAACTAAAATCGCTTCAAAAAATAAAAATTTCTGTAAACCACTTTTAAATCACTGACTTCCCACCTATGCCGATGTTATGCAGCCTTGTTTATTCCAGCACCTTCCCCTCGTTACCGGTCTACATAGCGCGAGTATCATGCCAGTCACTCGCAGCAGTGCGACTGAGTATCCTCCAAGTCCGCAACAGATCCTCCGGTGAGCTTCCGGGCAATTATTTTCCGAGTGATCGCTGGCATATACTATTCCCGTGCTGCCTATGTAGACCGTAGCGTGACGTCTTTGGGGGACCGCGGGTGGATGGCACAATCACTTCCCCGGCCACACACGCCAATCTCGTCGACGCTTCCTTTTCAAACGGCAATGATGGTGGCTGGAAAACAAGCTTCGGATGTCTTAACCGCATTTCATCCGTATCCGGATTCTCGTGGCGTCTGGTTGTCGGTGTGCAATTTCATCAAAATTATTGTTTTTACCTCCTGAGGGGTGGATCATCTCAGGAGGGAGTCTCTCGCCGTCGCACCATTTTCTTAAATTCCTTTCTTACCACATCGAAGGTCGTCGTGGGTCCCATATTGTACAGGGAGATCTGTCGACGTATGTACTTGAAGGTTAAACCACGACGCATAACTTCGATGGTGGAATTCTTGCATGTCATAATTTTCACAAATTTACCTCTCCTCACCGAAGGCCGTCGCGGGTCACCACTTGTAGGACTTCACAAGGGACACACACGGACTGCACAGCATTGCGCTTCGATGAGAGGAATTAATTAATATGTGGACCGTTTACTATTAAACGTATGCTTTATTATAGGTAGATTACTATACTCGGCGGCGGACGGTTTGAGACTCCCTCCTGAGATGATCCACCCCTCAGGAGGTAAAAACAATAATTTTGATGAAATTGCACACCGACAACCAGACGCCACGAGAAGCCGGATACGGATGAAATGCGGTTAAGACATCCGAAGCTTGTTTTCCAGCCACCATCATTGCCGTTTGAAAAGGAAGCGTCGACGAGATTGGCGTGTGTGGCCGGGGAAGTGATTGTGCCATCCACCCGCGGTCCCCCAAAGACGTCACGCTACGGTCTACATAGGCAGCACGGGAATAGTATATGCCAGCGATCACTCGGAAAATAATTGCCCGGAAGCTCACCGGAGGATCTGTTGCGGACTTGGAGGATACTCAGTCGCACTGCTGCGAGTGACTGGCATGATACTCGCGCTATGTAGACCGGTAACGAGGGGAAGGTGCTGGAATAAACAAGGCTGCATAACATCGGCATAGGTGGGAAGTCAGTGATTTAAAAGTGGTTTTCACAAATTTACCTCTCCTCACCGAATCACGTCGGGGTCACCACTTGTAGGATTGTTTGTTCTTATAAGAAACTACTCATTTTATCGAGACACGTCGATAGGGCAACCAGGTACTATTCTCTTACATTACTGATACGAGTACCTGGTTCCATTTGCGATGTACTGAACCTTCGGTGGGAGGAAGTAATTAATAAAGTCCGTTCACTTATAAACGTATATTTTATTTGTAGAGTACAATTCTGAAAGGCGGACGGTTAGAGACTGGCCTGCCGGCCGAGCCACAGATTAGTATGTAGTGGGCCATCTTGCTAGATCAGCAAATGGTGCCCCTACAAACACAAAGGCTACTTTTTAACCAACTTCACAAAAAGGAGGAGGTTCTCAATTAAGTTGTATTTTTTTTTTTTTTTTATGTTTGTTACTTCATATCTCCGGCGTTTATGAACCGATTTGGAAAGTCCTTTTTTTATTTGAATAAATATACTTCCAGATTGTGTAACTCCCCCCCCTATATAACCCACCACTACTTCTCACATCTACTTCTCACGTCTTTTGTTTAATCTAATGCTGACTGAATAGATATATGAACCTATAAACTTTCTATTTAAGTTAACCTAATTTGTGGAAACCTACTTACTTAATTAATGTGGCCAAAATGATCGTCTAGTCTAGTGGTAGGAACATACATTGTGTAGTGTAATAACTCAGATCCTTTAAAGTTTTAAAAAGTCCTGTGCTACCTAATGACATAATTAACTAACCTAATCTTATTTAGATTACTGATATAATTACCTGTTTATCTTATTGAATATTCTCCAAATCTAACAGAAGGTCTAATTATTAAAATATTACAATGCTTAACTATGAACTGTAGGTACAATTAGGAATGTTAATGTAAACTCAATCTCTCAAAATAATCTATAGTTATTTAAACTGACTAATTTCTATAAATTGATCTAGGTAATCTATTGCAAGTTAATAATCCTAACATGAGATAGTGATCTAGGATTTAATGTCTTTCTATCTATATAAAAAGGTAACTCGCTTGTATATTAGTTCAAGATCGCTTCATCATACCTAACTATGGAAGAGTTAGTAAGTTGAGACTTAATTATGATTATCCTACCTCAAGAATAATGATACTACTCTACCTATCTTTCTATTGACAATATTGATTTGATTCCACGTTCTAGAATAAGATATATTAACAGAGGTTTTTAACATAACATTATAGTAATCACTTTCTTTACATTCTGAAGTTACTCTACTGTATGACTTAATCAAAGCAAGAGACATTTCATTAATGTCTGAATTATTCTCTAATAGTTTAGTCTCTGTATTTCTTAGCAAAACAATAGATTTCCTTTAAATGTTGATGTTGATGAGTCATCACTAGGGGGCATCAATTTAGCAGCTTTGATTTAAGGCTCCTCCTTCGCCTTAAATAATAATTTTCTTCCCGTAAAGTCATGGATAAATTCCTTCTGCTTTTATATAGATTTAACTATATATAGTGGAGGACAATCAGAATGATATTCTAATAAGCAAACTCTTTCGGTACTTTACTGCAAATGACAAGAGGAATTTTACTTGAGTATGTCGGAAGTAAGTCATTCTGTTTCATTCCAAATAAAGTTACATTTACTTCATGAACGCAAAATCAAATATTACCTCCCTAGTTAAAGTGGAACCTAACGGTTCCGTAAGGCAGTCCTGATCACACCGCTGGCCACTGGTCTAAACTATGTGTTCTTATTCTAAATAAACTTAATCAACATAGATTCGAACTATGATTCCGCGTACAATGAATGTATGGTTATGTAGGCAATTATTAAATAGCCCTTTTAGCAATCTTACTTCTGATTCTAATAATATTGAAAAGAAATATAGTTCCCATTTTATTCTGAACTAACTAATCTCTGAAACATATACTTATCTAAATCAAAATCTTCTAATTTCTGTTAAAATAATAGTCTATAATAACTACTCTTTTTGGTATATACCTATAAATAAATCTGATAAAGCAAGAGTCCTGCTAGGTACTCAAACTTATATCTAGATAACATGAAGTTTACACAACTTGTGAATTTCTTCATACATTTTCATTATAAGAATTATTCTTCTATTATTTGAAGTTACTATATGTTTATTTGTATAAAATCATCTCTAGAATGCTATTGATTCTATCAGATATTTCTAATAATCTATTAGATATAACCTGAAATCAAGCTGAACTAAAACATGAGGATCCTTTTTTTTTTTGGTTCCTGGATTTAATTATTATAATTATTTTAATCTAAAATCCCAACTTTACAAAGAATAGATTTAATTTGAACTTTAAGAACTTCTAGGCTGAATTTAGACTCCACAATCTCCTTAAAATAATACAAGAGATAAGTAGATATTCACCTTAGATATCTTGGATCATTGACTCAAGTTTAATCTTCTTTTCTAGTCAGATTTAACTTTAGCATTGCTCTTGCTTGGCTATAGAGTTTATACCACTGGTATCGAAATTGAACATCTTTATACCTCAACTTATTCATATAAAATTAATCTGAAACATCTTCCTTTTAAAATCAGCTCAGAAGTTCATATTACTTTTAAGTATCTCACGTAATAAGTTGGATTTAAGATTCAATGAACTAAAATTCATAAAAAGTAATGACTAACTTTCGAATTTGTAGTTAATAAAGACGAAGTAGATAAAGGTTACGTAGGTATTTAGATGGTACAAGTATTTTCATTCTTGTTAAGTAAATTTTGTAGAATTAATTGAAGTTAATCTCATAATTAAGAAGAGCACAGCTTAAAAATGTTATGCACACAAAATGTAGTAGAACACATGAAAATATCAGTCTAGAGCATATAAAAAATTCAAAGATAAAAGCTGAAAGGAAACGGATTATCTTAAATACAACAATATGACACACATAATGGTGTAGTGAAATTAAGTCTCGAAGATAATCTGAAAGAGAGCGGGTTAGATACCTACTTCAATAAATTGAAGGTTCCTAAATCCATAATGACACGCAACAACAAACAGGTAAACGCTTCTTTATCATCATCAGTATCTTGTAGAAGTATTTCAAGTCGTAATGACTTCATAATGACTCTAGCAAGTACAACATCTTCAGCCTGCAGAAGTCCACTGCTGTACGGAGCCTTCACTATTAAAATGCCACAACGAACAGTATTGAGCCGATATAATAAAAAAAGTAAGTATCTACAGATAAGTGAAGTTAAATCTCAAAGACATAAGCTGAAAGAGAACGGGTTAAACTTACAAGTCGCAATGACACATTCATTAATAAAATAGATAGTCAGGTGAAATTCAGTCTCGGAGGCCGCTGAAGAAGTCTATAATCTAGGGAACCTAGAACCTAGAATTTTGAAAGTAAACTCTCATCCTTTCTCAGATAATCACTAGTAGACAGATGTATGTAACCCTTTTGAAATTATCTATTGAAATCTGTAAATAAATCATCATTCATTAATCAGTATTCACTGAATTGAAGTCTTCCCTTAGTAGATATAGATGTAGGTATCTACTATTATTTAAGTAGTTCCAACAATAAAATTCTATCTGAGATTTTACTAGATCTTAAAAATTCTGTTAAGTCCTAAACACAAGTTACACTAGATAAGTCAAACACACTGATAAAATAAAATACATAAACACTTACCAGTGATGCACCAACTATATCCAAATCACTGAAATCCAAAATTAGGGCACTCACGTCACAGCACTTTTTATCGGAACTAGGGTTCTGTACCCATCCACGACTCTAGCTTCACTTAGTTGCCCGTAACCGCCCGCGGTTCAATAAAAACTCAGTAGCCCGTAGCCGCCCGCGACTCAGTCATATCTTCGACTTCCGCTCCTGCCCGCGATTCCATAAAAACTCAGTAGCCCGTAGCCGCCCGCGATTCAGTCATAACTTCGACTTCCGCTCCTGCCCGCGATTCCATAATAACTAACGCTCCCCCAGAGCCCTGCTTTATTTATATCCATTTCCGAGATGCATTCCCACATCATCTGAACCTCCCCTCCCCCCAACTTTTACAGCAAACCTACATCAATTCGCACGAAATTTCTTCAGTGTAAATTTTTGTCACAGCTTGCCCATCTAACAACACAGCTCGCCACGACGTAAAACACGCAATGGCTTGGGTGTACAAACTCTTGGTACACTCTGTGTTATCACAGCCATGCCACCGGCAATGGCACGTGTGTACCGACTCTTGGCACTCGCTGAGATATCACAGCCGTGCCACTTCACACACAAGCCAAACTCAATTCCATTCACTAGAATACTTTCGGTTTTTAGTTCAAACTGTTTAACTCATTATTTTGAATGATTTTTTTCCCCTTTTCTTTTTTAAAATAAATTTATATACATATTTTTTTTAACATTTTTCTAAATTTTAAATATTATTATTTATTTATTTTTTTAATTATTATTTTTTTTATATGCCACGGAAAAAGTAACTAAAAATCAACCATGAATATTTGTTGAGATTTTACTGCTTATGCCCAATTATTGTGAAATCTTTATTTTGTGTACTTAATTTTTCTGCCGTAAAAGCCAATAATTGTGCAAAATATACTGCTATCTCAAAGTAGTTTTTGTATGTTTACGTCGAAATAATTTATGATTTTTAGTGAAACTAAATTTGAAGTGACGCAACTTGAATGATTATTTTACCTACATTTTTTTTATTTTATTATTTGAGAAACTCAAACAATAAAATTGACCGACTGACTGATTGACGGTTTGCGCATCTTGCATCATCAACTTATATTTGACTTTTCTCAACTTTATGAAATAATTTGTAGAAGTACCAGAAACATTTTCTGCAAAACCTTTAATCTTTGTCATGAACGAATATAATTTTCAAGCTTGAATCTGATTGCCAGGTAATTGAATCCCTTTCAGCATTGTGATTCGTTACAGCTCGACCCCCTGCAAATTTTCGCAGTCAATTTTCCCAAAATGTACCAAAGGAAAGTTGTCAAAATCCATTTTTAAATAAAAATTTAACTCTATTAAAATCAGATTCAAACAGTTTGATAGGCGTGTGTGTCGGTGGGTGTGTAACTTATGTAAATGTATTTATACCCAAATATTAACAACCGTACTTCGTATCAATGTTCCAATCGATTACATGATACAACATTATTAGCTTGTACCCCCATCCAAGGATGATTAAACTGCACGAGGAAAAGTGAGTCGTGAATTCACCGCATCCCTAATGGAACTAAGAGCCTATTGCCTGGCCAAGCCCTTGCTCGCCAAGTTGTTTGTGCCTACTCAATAGTATCCCTGTCCTCTACAGTCCACTCCGCCCTAAAGTCCAGAAGTATATGCCAAGCATGCTCCATCACATCTCGATCGAACCTCGATATTTTGTTACAATTGCTTATATTTCGGAGCATGTATAGTGTGCTTAGTTCGAACCTAACCACGTATAATAGATCCGCTAATGAAGGCACCTTGTGTCGAAGATAATTGTCTACTGACGTAACCTAACTCCAAATCTCCTCCTTCATTCAACGTTCTTTGTAAGTGTGCTGTCTATCTGAATCTGGTCTCAACAAAGCGTCTCACAATGAAAAGGTCATTAGGTTCCCAGAGCCCCTCATATCGTTCCACACCGTGCCTACTCATAATGTAAACATTCGTACTTTCATCCTTCTAATATTGTAATAACCAATTTTTCATCTCTTGTCATACATCATCACAACCTATCTGTTAAATAATTATTCAAATTCATTCATACCCCTTTTTAATTTCCCCCCATTTAAAGTCATTCATTATACCCTAGAATTCTAAAGACCCTTAATTCATTTGAAACTGTTTAATTTTTATTTATTTTTTCTTTAAAATTACTAACACTTTAATAATTTCCCCATTGACGATCTACTCATTAATAGATTCCCCCTTTTCAACCATAATCTCATCAGCAGACGTACTGCTACTTCAAACAGCATATCTTAATATTATTTACCTTCGTCATCATCATCATCATCACCAGACGTACTGCTACTTCAACCTGAGTATCTAAACTCTTTCAACTCCATCAACATATCAGTCCGTTGAGTAACTTCAACCTGTGTATCAAAATCCAACCCCACCATCATAACAGTCCATAAAGTAACTTCAACCTGTGCATCAAAATCCTTTTGACCCCATCCTCTTCATCAACAGACCTCTGATATCCACTACTAAACAAGGCCTAGACTTATGTTATCTCTTCTTTTTTTTTAAAAGTCACGTTTTAATATTGGTTGAGTTAAAATCTTGTTCAGTTCTTGTGCTATTGGAAAAGTTGTTCGTACGATGATAAATCTTAGTAGGCGTGTGGCGTAAATATTACCAATTAAAATAAAACATAACATATCAAACAGATGTTTATTCATAAGTCAAAAATGCTTTTACTTATATTTTCATGCATTTAAAGTTTAATTAACCTATATTTCAAACTTGCTCCATTCCATTTTACGTAAGTAACCTTTATCTTTCATCTGAATAAATATTAAATTACTGATTTCAAACACCGTTGAATAACCAGAGCCTTTCATACGAAAATTAAACATACGCTCTAGTTTTTTTTCAACAACGCTACTTAGAGTTGAAACTATGAATATAACAACAATTGGAATAATTGGTCTAATCATTAAGTACTTTTCTTATTATGAATCCCACCTATCAAAATTTAAATTACTCTAGATCTAGTTCCCCTTACATTTTTTTGTTTTTATTTACCTAGGTATTTTTATTTTATTCAATATACCTAAAAGTGACTCTTCTTATTTTTTTTTTTGTAATTGTTTACAAAAGTTTTAGTTTGCTGCCTTAAGTAATTAGTTAGTCTAGTATTTTAGAAGTAAAACTTGAATTGTTTAAATTTTAAATATAGTCGAAAAAGTTCTAAAAATAACCTAATTGATGATAAGTGATTATGAAAATAACGATAATTCATCTAAAACTAATTTTAATTTTACTAGTAGGTAGGTACTCAATTTTTAAAACTTTTTGTTATACGTACCTAGCTACATTTTTTTGTTAAGATTTATATGATTAACCCTAATTTTACTTGTAATCATAGTTCTATCTACCTACTCTACCTAGAATGTTTATTTTCACCATGATGAAATCTCCTAAATCAAAAAATGTATAAGTACCTAAGCAAAGTTTTATTCCATCTGGTCTCTTTGCAATACACCAGATTAAAGAACACGTTATTATAAAACTGCCTATTCTACTCATGAATTTTCCTGTGCATATAGACAGCTAAATATGAATGCACTTTCCATAGCTACCTATTATTAAACAATGTTAATTAGTTTGTGAATTTTTTTTGTTCCTTTTTAAGTATGACCTACCAGGCTAAAACCCAGCTAAGTTTATCAATGCAGCAGATTCCATTATAGATCACACAAACAAGTGGCCCAAGACAGACCGTTCGTCCTGAAACATTTTTATAAGCCCTTCTCTATATTTAGCACTAGCTGACCCGCTCGCGATTTCGTCCGCGTGGAAGACGATAACGCAGCCGCAGTGAAACAAACAAACAAACGTCTAAAATAATTACAAAACCTCCTATTTAAACCCTGTTTTTCAGTTTGGGGTCACATTTTTTCCTGTAAATACTGAAATATCAACAACCACACCGTGAAACTACATTTGAAACGACACCACACTTGAGTTGTTCAATTTAATGGTCCTATTTTAAACTTAAGGTCCTGAAAATATTTCCATCTCATCAACTACACCATGTACTTAGTTACCTAACTTTTACTGCATCGAAATAAACTAAAATCAGGCCAAAACGTAGTGTATTTTTTTTCAAATATACCGTTTTCATGCCTGTTTTCAGGAAAATTTCAGGAATTGTTGAATCACGTATTTGTTTATTTCATTTAAGGAATCTACATGTAAAATTTCAAATATACACTATAAACCGGTTCCGAAATACAGAGCATTTTTGGTTTACATTATAAAGCCCATTTTGTACCCCTTAGAAGGCGAACTTTCCAAATTCCTTCCTTAGTAGACGCTAACACTCTAAAGGAATACACCCTTCAAACTTCAAGTCTCTACGACCAGCGGTTTAGGCTACGCGTTAAGACTCGGTCAGACAGTCAAGACTTTGTCTCCTATTATAATAGATTAGACCCATCTCAGATGACGATGAATATGACAGTTACGAGACAACTCGGTCGCTACGCACCTATCAATCATCTCCCTTCCATCGTTAACCATCGAAGAGAACCATTGCCCCTCCCGCTTACATCTTCGGTCACTGGCTACCTATCAGTCTACCGAAATACAACCTAAACGAGCCTTAACACGATTATTCTAAGTAAGTATTGCAAATCGTTGAGGAGTTCAGTTAACGCTTTCCGGGACCATCATCAGACCTGGTATTTGAGTAGGCATCAGCCTTCTAAATGACGCTGTTTTGAATCATCATCATCAGCCTGATGAAAACACCTTTGGCTATAGGTCCTCCTTACAAAATTACTGAATTAGATTTAATCCATTTTATCTAACATCTAAACTCGCGAGAAATTTGCCAAAAATTAACTGGTTTGGTGACTCATCACTAATTTGCTAATTATTGCTAAACTACTAAAGCTATCATAAAACTGATACCTGTACAAGAATCCTGATGAATTTGCCCAATGTTTTCTTGTATTCACATGTAGTAATAAACTTGGGTAATAAAAACAAAATACAATTATGTAAATATTTGTTTACGTTATTGTAAGTTTTTTGTTTTTACGCCAACAAAAATTCAAAATACTGTTATTTATGCAAACAGCATCACAAATAAATCGGTAAATATGTATTACGTACATTTACCAGCACTTTTCGTCGTTTTCATAGCACAAAAATCACAAAATCACAATTTATTTTCAACATTTGATTGAAAAAACGGCCGAGACTAAAAATCTGACACAGAAAAAATATTAATTTCACGTAATTCTGATAAATAGCCGAACCAGTCCATGGTTTATGGTCAAGCCGTGTTCGGCACCGGTCCGCCAGTTCCAAAAGCTTGTGTATTGACCCTATACCATGGAATTGAGTTGTTTTTATTTTGCAAGTGCGGGTAAGAACTGGCCCATATGGGCCGACAACGAGCGGACAAGCTAGTAGGTACGTCAAATAATAGATCCGTAGAACAATACGCCAAAGAAATTACCTATCAACTTCACTATACCTACTCTTATAATATCCACACAAAATTCACAATCCACTTTCTCATTCCAACTAAATGTAGATTTCTAATTATTGTTAAACAAGTTAAACTTAACTCTAATGTGCTAAAACCCCGTAAACTATAAAACCCTATTCATATTTGCTGCGTACAATAATCGAAGATCCTACTAAAACATCGATTCACTCGATTAGATTTTTTTATCTTTTCTCCTTGGGTAGAATGACATCGCCTATCCTTTGCCTTATGGCTTTATAAGCAAAATTCAGTGTGACCAACGCAAGGGAATTATCGCTTATTTAGGCTACCCAGGACGATAATTGGTGACGAAAAAACTGAAAGACGACTAGTCTCTTATTAATTGAACATAATAATATGCCTAGAATAAAAATCCACTCCCACATATGTTCAGAAACAAAGATGTTACCCTAATGTCTGTTCTAAAATGAAAAACCGATATAGTCGTCATTCATTTCTGTGATGCAACCAAGGACACATTATCTATAGTGTTTATGAATTAATTTTGCTGTTACTGGTTACCGCAATTATTCAGATTTATTATGGCTATTTAATTCGGGTAAATTACACAACTTGCTGTGCTTATTCAAAGTAATTTCCATTGTTCCTACCATTTCTGTATTTTTTGCAAAGAATTGGACTGCATTATGCTATTTATGCAGTGAAAAATAGCGACATCAGGTTTAGCGTGTTGGCAACACTTGAACACTGACAGACAGTTTTTATGACAGGGGAAAAAATACCACTTGTTGTTTGTGTTGTGATGTGAACTAAGTTAAGTCTTGCAAAATGTTTTAAAACAACCAAAATTGCCTCAATAGTGGAAACAACAAGCTAATAGTTTTGTAATTGACATCAGCTATAGCAACCTTTAGACTTACGATCACTTTCAAAGTTTGCAAAACTATGACGCTTCGATGTGATTTAGACAGTGTTTTCTTATGAAGATTTGCGTCGCAATACTCGCAATTCACTTCACAAAGTGCATCCTATATTATGAGCATGGTAAGTCACCCTAATTCTTATTTTCTTTTGTTGAAAACAGTCTTCAGTTCACAATTCACAAGAATTTACCTTTGCTGTTTCAGAACTTCTCAAATCGCGAATAACGCCGTGTTTGCTGAAATTTCCGTGGCTACATCCGGACGTCACAGAAAGAATTTGGAGTGCCCACCAGCCATCCAGACCGTTGTGATGTAAAAAACAATAGCGAGGATTGAAAAGGTATGTTAAAATGATTTGAATTTCTATGTACTTACTAGGGATGGAAGTAAATTGCATGCGCAAAATAAACAAATGTGATTGGGCCAATTGTAAAGGTTCACCTATACTTATTCTGACCATAATGGACACTTTTGGAGAAAGACGAGGTCTAAAATATAAATGAAACTAAGAGGTATATTAGGAACGCAGCAAGTGGACATCAGCAGTCTCTGCCCATCCCTTTAGAAACAAGTGTAATTGTATGTATGTTTGTTGTTGACACATGATCGTTTCATTCCTCATTGATTAAAATTCTTCAGTATAACTAATTGTTATTTTCTAAGAACAAATTGTCTATTACCAACACGGTCTCTCTACGTACCCTCCCGAGATCCATCAAGATTGACTTCTACTATGAAATACACTCCTCGGCTATCTATTGTGGATGTCCGTTAACGCAGACACATCTACCATGATAGTTCGTACTGCTGGTAATATAAATAATTTTACTGTTGCTTGAATGTAATTACTTTGTTCAACATCCACTATTTATTCCTAAACTTAAATTTCCACTTGACTAACGATTGCAAGCCATCTAAGAAGGACATACAACACTCCGACTGAATTTAATTGGTAAACTATTATTTTTCATATCAAAATAACTATATAGCTCTCATCCTACATATCTTATTTTATTTGTGCAATCCTTAGTCCCTTTAGAAGAAAAGATGCAGCAATTTAACACACAACTAAATAATATTGACATAGACTTTCAACTCTGATTGAAGTTTGAGGTCGGTCAAAAATGTCTGTTTTTCAAAAATGCCTTAAACCGATGTCATCTGTAGTTTAACCTATATTTCATCATCACCAGACAGTAGACGTCTACTGCTGTATGAAGCCTTCCCCATGATTATTCTCTATTCTTAGTGAAAATATTCCTACTTTTATTTAGAATTTTTGATAACATTACTTCATTATTTTTCAGCCGGGGTCATAAGAATACTAACTCCAGAAGTGACACTAGCAATCGTGTTCTACTGTAAGCCCCACCTAACAACTACTCTCACACAATTATGTCCACCTGCCAGTGTGGTTCATCATCAAAAATATGCAGCAGACTAACTCTTCATGCCACTTCAGGACCTATCCATCGTTCACTGTTCGTTCATAGAGGTAAGAATATTATAATTTACTAGATTTTAAGTTTCATAAATCCTCTGCAAGTTTTTCTTTGTTAGGTAAAATACTAATTCCAAATTAAGATCGGGGGTTTTAGAACGTTTATCACTGAATGATTCAATCCTGTGATTAAACAAAGTATGACCTAAGAACATCTAATCAAAGAAAGAATCGATCCTACTATAGCAAATTTTCTTTCCTTTTAATCGAATGACTAGGTTTGATTAACATTCAATTATTATTATATTTCAAAATAAATTCCTTGCCTTCATCCTTTAAGTTCAAGAAATCATCAATAAGTCCTTCCTAGTAACTAACATATTCCTCGGCTAATCCTCAGAAACAAATTTACTTATGTGTAATATAGCTATGCTAAGATTATGTAAAATACCTATGTATGAACCTAATATATTATAACCGTCGCTGGATGTCAGTGGATGGAGGCGGCCTAAAATCGTTCATCATGACATTCCGGGAGGAAAGCCTATGTACAGCCATGTAGATCTGATTGATGATCATGCCCTATGACCAATTATTAGAATACTAGCAGTTGCTCGCGGCTCCGCCCGCTCACAAATTATAACCTGTATGTTTTTTTCATTGTAGAGAATGTACTTAAAATTTCATCAAAATCCGTACGTTTTTCGCTAAGAAATAACAAACATACCCACAATCTTTCGCTTTTATAATACTAGTTTGATTCCCTAAATATGTATTTAATTAAGCATTATTTTTCAGTTCAGCATTTTCGTACGTACCTATGCATACACTGAACACTCATACAATTTTACAACCTATGTTCATGCATGCTAGTTACCTATATCATAACTAGGTGGCGCTGCCAAAATTGTACACTTCCTAGAACGCGCTATTGAAGCGTTTTGCATATTTTATGACCTCAGTGCGCTTATTTTAGTAAAATTTTTATCTTCTACTATGTCGGTTCGTTCCACTGATAACGAAACGAGCTGCTAGTTACCTGTATTCAAACTAGAGGGCGCTGCCAAAAATGCACACTTTCTAGAACGCGCTAACGATGCGTTTTGCCTATATTACTACATCAGTGCAATTTTATATGTAAAGATTTTTTATTTTTACTAAGTTGGTTCACCCACTCACAACGAAATGAACCCAATTCCAAATCTGGTTAGGATCTACCTGCTTACTTCAACTGTTAAATAGCAAAACCTTACATTTTTAAGTTTACAATGGTTATTTCTTGGTTTCGTTAAAACACACAATAAAGGTAATCGGTGATTTAAGAAAATTGCAAATTCTATTTTGAATACTTAGTAAGTACCTTTCGTGTTTAATTTCAGGTTGAATGACTGTTCTACGACTACCAGTGGGGTGGCAGGTCTACGTCTACCAGCGGGGTGGCAGTTCTACGTCTACCTACCTACTTACTAATTAGACATAAGGCTTGTGAACGTTAATTTATTTTTCAAAACTGCTTTTAAGTAAGTACTTTCGTAATAAATATCTACGTTTGTGTGGTTTTACTTAGCGAAACAAAATTAACCTCGCCTTAATAGGTAGATAATTTTGATTTCCAACAACAAGACAACTTTGAGTTAGACGGGCTTTGAATTCAAAATATTTAGGGTTCTGCATAGGTTTTTGTTAAAGGCCCTTTGCCCCCCCATTATTCACTAACTCAATTAAGTAATAAGTTTCTGAGCTACGATCCCCAATTAAAGCATTCGATTTTACTTAAGAAAATGTAATTTATCAATCTAAAACTCAACCAAGATGTCAAAGACCATTCGGAATTGTTCTTTAATCCGAAAATTAATCCTATAGGTACTAACGCGACCCCCCGTTCGAAATTTCACGACCCCCCGCTGAAAAAACTCCATAATTTTTTATTTATTTTACTATTTTAAGAATTCAATACCTGTGTCTATGTTATTTGAATACCTTTTGATCATGAATTTCCTGCATCTAGTTTTTCAGAAGATAGATTTAAGTTAATGTTTAATCCTGCCTAAGTACATGCTATTCTGATTCCTGGTTTACATGGGGTAGTTAGTACCTACTCTAAGGTAACCCTTTACCTATTGCAGCCTATTGTGTCCATATACTTAGCTCACAATCAATAATATAACATAGTAGTCACAAACATAGTTCCGATTCCTCACTAAGATTCCCTATGTTGTGTGAGTATCGGGATCATCGAGCTTCATGGTACCACACTATCTAGACTCGAACAAACACTTGCTAATCATACAAGCACTTGTCCTGCAGCAGGAGTCGAACCCGCACCTCTTACATCCCAGCCGGGTACTCTCCCGCCATGCTACAGAGGTCGTCAAATAGTTATGTTGCTTATCTACTTCACTAGATATTGCTCCTTTTGTGCCTAGCACACCTACCTAGTGTTATATTTTATGATTATTGTTAGATATATATGTACCTGAACTAACTAGCCAGATAGGTTCCATGTTTATTTAGAACGACTTACAGTTCCAATCATTATGACTTCTAGCACATACGTGGAGTGGAAACATGTCAAATCAAATCAAAAGCATTCTATTCATTGAAAACACAATGATAATTTTGATCATTGTGTGATTATTGAAAGTAAGATTTAATCATTTATTAGCTAGCTAAACTGTCTCTAAATAAAAGTAAAATTCAACTTTAAGATAGTTAGGTATCTATTTGTTTTATATTTAGAGTCACAGTTAAATAATCTAATCTAGGTAGATGCTTTTATCTAGTAATAACGAACGATCAGTGATAGCTATACTGAATAACGCCATCTAGCCCACTTTTCATCAAAGCTATCGCGCACCCTTTCTAACTTATTGAAATAAAAGAAACCGTCGTGGTCTCTGCTCACTCTAACTCAGTTCAACCCCAGAGAATGATACACAGAATCGACCCCCATTTCCCACTGACCAACTGACTCTTGATTTTATTAAGTCCTTATGACAAAAGACTACCTAAGTACTTAATTCTGTTGCATGAATCTACTTAAAAATGGTAATTTATCAGTAACTAAATGTGTCTGCCTATAATCTGAATTAAAATAATACCTATTACCTATCAGTACTACACAGGACTTAAAACTCTCCTATATTTACGGCAGCAAATTGTGCGGAAGACCGCGACTTTAAATGAAAAAGATTGAATTTAACTAGGTATGCTAACCAGAAATACCTACTATATTAATTTAGCTTATGAAATATGAACTATTTTAAAATTATTATCGTAGTAACTCAACAAATACATAATTATCCTGGTCATGGCTATCCCATATTGTAACTCCCCCCCCTATATAACCCACCACTACTTCTCACATCTACTTCTCACGTCTTTTGTTTAATCTAATGCTGACTGAATAGATATATGAACCTATAAACTTTCTATTTAAGTTAACCTAATTTGTGGAAACCTACTTACTTAATTAATGTGGCCAAAATGATCGTCTAGTCTAGTGGTAGGAACATACATTGTGTAGTGTAATAACTCAGATCCTTTAAAGTTTTAAAAAGTCCTGTGCTACCTAATGACATAATTAACTAACCTAATCTTATTTAGATTACTGATATAATTACCTGTTTATCTTATTGAATATTCTCCAAATCTAACAGAAGGTCTAATTATTAAAATATTACAATGCTTAACTATGAACTGTAGGTACAATTAGGAATGTTAATGTAAACTCAATCTCTCAAAATAATCTATAGTTATTTAAACTGACTAATTTCTATAAATTGATCTAGGTAATCTATTGCAAGTTAATAATCCTAACATGAGATAGTGATCTAGGATTTAATGTCTTTCTATCTATATAAAAAGGTAACTCGCTTGTATATTAGTTCAAGATCGCTTCATCATACCTAACTATGGAAGAGTTAGTAAGTTGAGACTTAATTATGATTATCCTACCTCAAGAATAATGATACTACTCTACCTATCTTTCTATTGACAATATTGATTTGATTCCACGTTCTAGAATAAGATATATTAACAGAGGTTTTTAACATAACATTATAGTAATCACTTTCTTTACATTCTGAAGTTACTCTACTGTATGACTTAATCAAAGCAAGAGACATTTCATTAATGTCTGAATTATTCTCTAATAGTTTAGTCTCTGTATTTCTTAGCAAAACAATAGATTTCCTTTAAATGTTGATGTTGATGAGTCATCACTAGGGGGCATCAATTTAGCAGCTTTGATTTAAGGCTCCTCCTTCGCCTTAAATAATAATTTTCTTCCCGTAAAGTCATGGATAAATTCCTTCTGCTTTTATATAGATTTAACTATATATAGTGGAGGACAATCAGAATGATATTCTAATAAGCAAACTCTTTCGGTACTTTACTGCAAATGACAAGAGGAATTTTACTTGAGTATGTCGGAAGTAAGTCATTCTGTTTCATTCCAAATAAAGTTACATTTACTTCATGAACGCAAAATCAAATATTACCTCCCTAGTTAAAGTGGAACCTAACGGTTCCGTAAGGCAGTCCTGATCACACCGCTGGCCACTGGTCTAAACTATGTGTTCTTATTCTAAATAAACTTAATCAACATAGATTCGAACTATGATTCCGCGTACAATGAATGTATGGTTATGTAGGCAATTATTAAATAGCCCTTTTAGCAATCTTACTTCTGATTCTAATAATATTGAAAAGAAATATAGTTCCCATTTTATTCTGAACTAACTAATCTCTGAAACATATACTTATCTAAATCAAAATCTTCTAATTTCTGTTAAAATAATAGTCTATAATAACTACTCTTTTTGGTATATACCTATAAATAAATCTGATAAAGCAAGAGTCCTGCTAGGTACTCAAACTTATATCTAGATAACATGAAGTTTACACAACTTGTGAATTTCTTCATACATTTTCATTATAAGAATTATTCTTCTATTATTTGAAGTTACTATATGTTTATTTGTATAAAATCATCTCTAGAATGCTATTGATTCTATCAGATATTTCTAATAATCTATTAGATATAACCTGAAATCAAGCTGAACTAAAACATGAGGATCCTTTTTTTTTTTGGTTCCTGGATTTAATTATTATAATTATTTTAATCTAAAATCCCAACTTTACAAAGAATAGATTTAATTTGAACTTTAAGAACTTCTAGGCTGAATTTAGACTCCACAATCTCCTTAAAATAATACAAGAGATAAGTAGATATTCACCTTAGATATCTTGGATCATTGACTCAAGTTTAATCTTCTTTTCTAGTCAGATTTAACTTTAGCATTGCTCTTGCTTGGCTATAGAGTTTATACCACTGGTATCGAAATTGAACATCTTTATACCTCAACTTATTCATATAAAATTAATCTGAAACATCTTCCTTTTAAAATCAGCTCAGAAGTTCATATTACTTTTAAGTATCTCACGTAATAAGTTGGATTTAAGATTCAATGAACTAAAATTCATAAAAAGTAATGACTAACTTTCGAATTTGTAGTTAATAAAGACGAAGTAGATAAAGGTTACGTAGGTATTTAGATGGTACAAGTATTTTCATTCTTGTTAAGTAAATTTTGTAGAATTAATTGAAGTTAATCTCATAATTAAGAAGAGCACAGCTTAAAAATGTTATGCACACAAAATGTAGTAGAACACATGAAAATATCAGTCTAGAGCATATAAAAAATTCAAAGATAAAAGCTGAAAGGAAACGGATTATCTTAAATACAACAATATGACACACATAATGGTGTAGTGAAATTAAGTCTCGAAGATAATCTGAAAGAGAGCGGGTTAGATACCTACTTCAATAAATTTAAGGTTCCTAAATCCATAATGACACGCAACAACAAACAGGTAAACGCTTCTTTATCATCATCAGTATCTTGTAGAAGTATTTCAAGTCGTAATGACTTCATAATGACTCTAGCAAGTACAACATCTTCAGCCTGCAGAAGTCCACTGCTGTACGGAGCCTTCACTATTAAAATGCCACAACGAACAGTATTGAGCCGATATAATAAAAAAAGTAAGTATCTACAGATAAGTGAAGTTAAATCTCAAAGACATAAGCTGAAAGAGAACGGGTTAAACTTACAAGTCGCAATGACACATTCATTAATAAAATAGATAGTCAGGTGAAATTCAGTCTCGGAGGCCGCTCAAGAAGTCTATAATCTAGGGAACCTAGAACCTAGAATTTTGAAAGTAAACTCTCATCCTTTCTCAGATAATCACTAGTAGACAGATGTATGTAACCCTTTTGAAATTATCTATTGAAATCTGTAAATAAATCATCATTCATTAATCAGTATTCACTGAATTGAAGTCTTCCCTTAGTAGATATAGATGTAGGTATCTACTATTATTTAAGTAGTTCCAACAATAAAATTCTATCTGAGATTTTACTAGATCTTAAAAATTCTGTTAAGTCCTAAACACAAGTTACACTAGATAAGTCAAACACACTGATAAAATAAAATACATAAACACTTACCAGTGATGCACCAACTATATCCAAATCACTGAAATCCAAAATTAGGGCACTCACGTCACAGCACTTTTTATCGGAACTAGGGTTCTGTACCCATCCACGACTCTAGCTTCACTTAGTTGCCCGTAACCGCCCGCGGTTCAATAAAAACTCAGTAGCCCTTAGCCGCCCGCGACTCAGTCATATCTTCGACTTCCGCTCCTGCCCGCGATTCCATAAAAACTCAGTAGCCCGTAGCCGCCCGCGATTCAGTCATAACTTCGACTTCCGCTCCTGCCCGCGATTCCATAATAACTAACGCTCCCCCAGAGCCCTGCTTTATTTATATCCATTTCCGAGATGCATTCCCACATCATCTGAACCTCCCCTCCCCCCAACTTTTACAGCAAACCTACATCAATTCGCACGAAATTTCTTCAGTGTAAATTTTTGTCACAGCTTGCCCATCTAACAACACAGCTCGCCACGACGTAAAACACGCAATGGCTTGGGTGTACAAACTCTTGGTACACTCTGTGTTATCACAGCCATGCCACCGGCAATGGCACGTGTGTACCGACTCTTGGCACTCGCTGAGATATCACAGCCGTGCCACTTCACACACAAGCCAAACTCAATTCCATTCACTAGAATACTTTCGGTTTTTAGTTCAAACTGTTTAACTCATTATTTTGAATGATTTTTTTCCCCTTTTCTTTTTTAAAATAAATTTATATACATATTTTTTTTAACATTTTTCTAAATTTTAAATATTATTATTTATTTATTTTTTTAATTATTATTTTTTTTATATGCCACGGAAAAAGTAACTAACAATCAACCATGAATATTTGTTGAGATTTTACTGCTTATGCCCAATTATTGTGAAATCTTTATTTTGTGTACTTAATTTTTCTGCCGTAAAAGCCAATAATTGTGCAAAATATACTGCTATCTCAAAGTAGTTTTTGTATGTTTACGTCGAAATAATTTATGATTTTTAGTGAAACTAAATTTGAAGTGACGCAACTTGAATGATTATTTTACCTACATTTTTTTTATTTTATTATTTGAGAAACTCAAACAATAAAACTGACCGACTGACTGATTGACGGTTTGCGCATCTTGCATCATCAACTTATATTTGACTTTTCTCAACTTTATGAAATAATTTGTAGAAGTACCAGAAACATTTTCTGCAAAACCTTTAATCTTTGTCATGAACGAATATAATTTTCAAGCTTGAATCTGATTGCCAGGTAATTGAATCCCTTTCAGCATTGTGATTCGTTACAATTGGTCCCCTTTTTTCAGAATCCAGTTCTGATGATGGAATCCATGAGGAATTAAGGGAACTCCTCAAATATTGTAGGCATACATGTGGCGATTTTGATATTTTCAGCAACAACAGTACTTTCAGTACTTTCTGAATGCAAATGCTTGGTGCATTTGCATTCAGAAAGTATCATAACCCTTTCACCACTATGGTTTGTGCATCATTTTTTTTTCATCCAGATATTTAGTCGAATACAATGGCGGAAGTCGGTTTTTTAAATGAAAAGTTATCATCATCATCATCAATTTTCATCATTGTTTACGCGGTTGAAACCGCGGGGCGCAGCTAGCAATATGTAAGTATATAAATATAATTAACTTTATTTACAGAAAGAATACTATACATATACAAAATTAAAAAAATACAAATTATACATTTGGTCTATCTAAAGACCGTTGCAAATGACCAACAGATAGCTCAACTGATCCAAACCACTACCAGACGAAAGCGTCCTAAAAAAGGCTGACTGCATTGCCACGCTGAATGGCAATACTAATGCGTTGAGCCAGATAAGAGCCAGCTTAAATTTATTCTTACATAGTGTTATATATACAATATGTTGTTTTGTACACTTGCCATATTTACGGAGGTTACTATACTACTGACACCGATTACAAATCAGTAAAAAAAACATAGTCGAAAAATTTCATAGTCAATAAAAATTTTGCAATTCAAAAATATCCACCCGTGTTTAAATTCACTGCACAAAATCAACCGCTGTGGCACGAGCCTCGCGGCGCGGTCGGTGCGGCGTCCTTTGACTTCGGACGACTCTACGCCGGCGCGCGGGGCGGCGCGGGCGGCGCCTTTGAGCGGCATCCTTTGCGAATGGAATTTTGCGCGCGCGTGCGACGCTGGACAGTCAGTCATCCCCGAATGACCGTGGAATTAGGTCACGCGTCACGGTTTTTTGCCATCATCAAAATGTCAGGTACCTACTCCAATGTTGACTTAGTGGAAATGGTGCGATTATTTAAGTGATTACCTGAGTGAAGTGTTCGGTACCCAATGGATAGGGCGTGGTGGGCCAGTGCCGTGGTCACCACGCTCTCCAGACTTAACTCCCTGTGGTTTTTATTTATGGGGTGACGTAAAACGTTTGGTGTACGCGGACGAAGTGACGAGTGTCGAATAATAAAGATAAAGGATTGTTTCAGCTTTTGACAATGTCAAATTAAACGTATTTGTCCTGCGAAAGCTAAAACGATGCTTGAGGCGCCCCGT
This sequence comes from Epirrita christyi, assembly GCA_951392215.1. Lineage (NCBI taxonomy): Eukaryota > Metazoa > Arthropoda > Insecta > Lepidoptera > Geometridae > Epirrita > Epirrita christyi. The sequence continues at coordinate 2,302,274 of OX595849.1, forward strand.
GCTCTTTAGTGCATTGAAAAAGTAGGTGGACATTACGAGCAGTACCTAGGGGTATTGTAATAAGGTAATAAGACTAGATCAATAATACCTAACCTATTGGATAGTGATAACAGGGGTCAATAACCTGCGCTATTCGCACGCGCCGCTGCCGCCGCCGCACGCTTGGGGTCTATTCTCAAATCATAGTAGGGGCTTATTCTTGTGTGACCTAAGATTGTTTTCATATAAAAATAGGATAATAGTTATCTGTAGGATTTTTATTTTATTTTTAGATGATTACGTATACATTATGTCACGCGCTCTTCAAGTATGGCAAGTGTACAAAACAACTTATTGTATATATATATTTTTTCACAAAATATTGTCTAGCCCCAAGCTAAGCAGAGCTTGTGTTATGGGTACTAGATAACTGATATACTTAATACAATACATTACATAGATAGATAGTTTTTATTATACATAGAAAAATACCCAGAACACCCTAAACAAATATCTGCAGATCGTACAAATATTTGTTCCGAGGCGGCAATCGAACCCGCAACCTTCTGCGTCGCAGGCGAACCTTCGCCCGCGCGCCACATAGGTCGTCTATATGTTTAGTAAGATATAACAAGATTCTACAAAAGTTTAGGTGTAAACTCTTGACCTCGCACAAGGATTCACAGATCAAAGGATTAGTCCAGTCAGTGAGGGGGTTTGACCCTGACAATAATTCCTCTGTCGCTGAAACTTTGCAGTGTGATAAAGTAAAGTTCATAAATTACGGTTGACAAGTTATCCATGATTTTTTTTATTTTTAAATGTTGTATTTCTACCTAAACATGAAAATCACTAATAACTTTTGGTGGAAAATTGCTCTGTCCAAAATTCCTTCGGTATATGTTAGTATACATTAATAAGTATACATATGTAACGGTATCCAGGAATATTTCGATTTCAGTGAGACAGAAATTTAAGAATATCTGTATTTTTATCACAACTTTTTCAGGAAAATTGCTCCGTCAGTTTTATTTTTTTTGTACTTGTAAGGTTGTTTAAACTAATCGCCTTGCAGAGTTATCCAAAAGATTTGCCTTTTTGTTCATAGTTTTATGGATTTTTGGAAATAACTTACGGCGTTTTATGATAAAAAGTGACGTGCATGGTATTAACACGAGAAATAAACACAAACTAAATATACCAAAATTTCGATTAAAGAAAGTAAGTGGGTCTTTTATGGGGAATTCTGTACGGTTCTATAATAAACTTCCAGAAGGTGCATTTAAACTTCCTATTCGAAGATTTAAATCCTACATAAAGATGAATCTAATTAAAAAAGCGTATTACACTCTTGATGACTATATTAATGATAAAGCCGCGTGGCCTGATGTCGCTCTGCCCCTCGACTGCTAAAATGGAAATTTGCAATATCTGTACTTACCTATTTACATGTTTGTATTAGATTATTATTTATAAGTATAACAAGCGTAGCGTGTGCTGTCTTGCATATTTTTGCTGATGTTTATTTACTTTTGACTACCTTCCTAAGGTTTTTAAGTTCTCATTTACTATGTATCAGCAACTCCTTGCTCCGAGGCACCACACAGGCGCTTCTCACCTAGTGGTAAGACGGACCATTTATGTAAGCCAAGCCGAGTTTGTTGCCTGATTCTTCTAGGCTTGGTCGCGTTGGAACAGGAGTAATTTAATTTTATATAAGACGATTCAAAATGATCCTTGTGATTTCAATGAATAAAGTTCTTTTTGACTTTGACTTTTGACTTTGACTTTGGCGGAAAATTGCTCCGTCCATTTTTATTCATTTGTTAGTTACAGTATACTTTATTATAATAGAATTTTAAGTTATCCAATAAAATTTCGCCAAAACACATAAACACATAAACTTTTAAATATCAACATTTCATACTTAGTCAATTTTCGTACCGCGCAGAGTTCTGTGGGCTCAGCACGGACAATTAATGTTACCGAGACGCAATCGAGACGATCTCAAACGTCAAATATTGGCCAGCGACACAGGAGTGACTTGAAATTTTCAATATTTGTGAGTAGATATTTGAAGTTTACTATCGTGTCTTCGTAACTTTAGATGTTCGTGTTTGGGCCTCTGATAATACAGCGGGGCACCGCACCACGCATGCGCTCCGCGCAAGGGCTGCCAGATATACCGCTTTTCCTTTTTTGACACAGCTTTTTTGCTTAGGGATCCGCATTCCGTTTTTGGTTATCGAGGTTCTGTTTTTTTTGGATGATACTATGAGCAACTTTTTTATCACTTTTACACCGAAAAAAAAACGCCTAAAAGTAGCTGTCCTTAAACTTATCTCCAAAATAACGTAAAAAAGATGTGGAAAAAATAAGAATATTGAGAACACGATGAAGAATTACACGAAAGTTATCGCGAGTGACTGTTAAAACAATCAAAACTATTACGCTATTGAAAATTCTCCCAGGGACACTCAACTCGTTTTTGAATAAAAAATTAAAATAAATTACTTACTGAAAATATATCAAAATCATGGAAAACTACCACATTCAAAACCGTCAGTCAGCACACCTACTCGAGTACTTACGACTCGCACTTGGCAAGCTTATTTTGTATGTAAAGTCGTACTTTTTTTAAATCTCGTTAGAAATCAATTGAAACATACTGGCCACCTAGAAGTCGTCATAAAAACAGCCAACGCATCGAAGAAGAAATGATCCACGTTACAAAATTTGACAGTTTAGGTAAGACCACAAAATATAGAAATAGACAGAAGGTCCGCTCCCACCGTCCTTGAAAATAATTACCTAAACTTGCCTGACTCACTAAGGTTGCTACTGTATTCATTCAGAATTTTGAAAAGGAGTTGGAACAAGTTACAAACAATCTCGTTTGGAAAGGTGAAGAACGTTTGCATTTGGTTGTATTTAAACAACCAAATACACTGCAAGCGTAATAATACCGCTACTCATTTTGTTAACAAGTGACAAATGCCTGCACTCGCTATTATAGTCGCGACTGAGCTCTGCTCGAGATTGCGTGAGAATACATGTAAACGTAAAGTCAATGTGTGCTTACCAGAAATGGCGCTATGTTCTGAGTGGACCCTCTGTAGCTGTTTGTTCACGACGACTCTGTCTCTAATTTTTTTCGTCTGAGAAACTTTACGATTTTGCTTCGGCTTTCAACTTCTATGTGATGTCATATGCTGTAACGCGTAGGCGTTAGGTTCAATTTGGCTCTAACTTTTTTCATACAAATATTAAACTTACAAGCACTTAGAAGCCGAAAGAAACATTATTTATTATTATTTCGTTCTTGACATATCGTGATGAGTCAGCAAGTAGGTGAGTGATATTTGCCTTATATATATATTGATTCTCATTGATCAAAACTATTGTCTCAAGATGTAGTAAAAGTAGCTCCCGGCGGCTGTGCGCGTAATGTTGATAGTCTAAAATGCGTATGCTACGCCGAAATTTTATTGGATACTTGAAAATGCTTTTGTATTTAAGTGTACTTTAACTAATAAATGAATAAAAAAGGACGGAGCAATTTTCCGCCGAAAGTTATTTCCAAAAAACCATAAAGCTATGAACGAAACGGCAAATCTTTTAGATAACTCTGCAAGGCGATTCGTTTAAACAACCTTACGCGTACAAAAAAATAAAAACTGACTGAGCAATTTTCCTGAAAAAGTTGTGATAAAAAAAGAGATATTCTTTAATTTCTGCCTCACCGAAATCGAAATATTCCTGGATACCGTTACATATCTATACTTATTAATGTATACTAACATACACCGAAGAAATTTCAGACTGAGCAATTTTCCACCGAATGTTATAAGTGATTTCCATGTTAAGGTAGGAATACCTAATTTAAAAATAAAAAAATTCCTAGATAACCTGTCAACCGTAATCTATAAACCTTACTTTATCACACAGCAAAGTTTCAGCGACAGAGGAATTATTGTTAGGGTGTGCATACAAAGAATTGCCTCGTTCATCGGACTAGATCTTAAATATAGCCTGTCAGTTCTTAGATTGGTGAATCCTTTTACGAAATAACTTTTCATTTAAAGACTTCCGCCATTGTATTCGACTAAATATTTGGATGAAAAAAAATGATGAAAGAACCATAGTGGTGAAAGGAGTATGATACTTTTTGAATGCAAATGCTTGGTTTGTTGCTGAAAATATCAAAATCACCATATGTATGTCCTACAATATTTGAGGAGTTCCCTCAATTCCTCATGGATCCCATCATCAGAACTGGATTCTGAAAAAAATGGGACCAATCTGGAAGTATATCTAATCAAATAAAATAAGAATTTTCTAAATCGGTTCATAAACGCCGGAGATAAGCGGTAACAAACATTAAAAAAAAAAAAAAAACATCCGAATTGAGAACCTCCTCCTTTTTTGGGAAGTCGGTAAAAAAGAAGTTTGTTCAGATGCAGGAGTCGAATGCCATGACCTCTTGTTATTGGGAGGTTTATTATTATGTTAGTACTTGATTGATCTATCTTTAATTAATGTCATTGGTTATGTACCGTTTTAATTAAAGTAAAATAAATAAATAAATACAAGCAATTGGTGACGAATTAACCCTACTTTGTTTCGGTTACAAAACACGACGACGAACGGCCCCTAACCGGTGATCGCAGTTGTTGATAAGTACTCGAATGGATGCTGCTGCCCATCTCCTGGTGTAATCCCTAAGGCTTTTATTACATCCACGGGAGAAGTAGGAGGGATTTATTCTTAGGCTGGACACACAACGGCACAAATATGTTGTCGTTGAAATTAGTAAACGCTGATGCTGTTATAAATAGGAAGGTCATACCGTACATAAGCAAAAGATAAAATATCAGCACGTATAGAAAATCGAAATCAAACCGTATTTTGGCTGCCTTAAGCCTGAATTGGAGATCCATAGAACGAAGATCACCGACTATAGTCCTTGAGTAAGTTGAAGTGGCAATGAGCAGGCCATATAGCACAACCGAAAACCATTGGATATTAAAGATTGTCGAGTAGCGACCACTAACAGGGTGACGTAGAAGCGAAGAGATTGGATGGACCGACGACATTTTAAAAGTCGCAGGATTTCGGTGGATGGAAGTGGCTCAAGACCGTTCGTCATTGCATGCTATGGGGGTAAAGTCTAGCAATGGACTTCTACAGGCTGAAAGAAAGAAAAGAAAGAAAGAAAATACGTTTATTTGTCCCCACTTAAAAAGAAACAAAAAATAAAAACAACAGTACCTAGGTAGCTACCTACCTAAGTAGTAGGTAACTTTACAAAAAACTAAACTAAACTAAAAAAACACCAAATGGCGTAAGGCATGTTGTGTGGGGGTCAAATAGGTCCCTGTCTCAGCATACAGCTACACCGAACCTACAAGTAGATACGGCGCGGCGCTGGTTTGCTGGTTTTTGGCTCATAATCATGAGTCAGAATCACACGACATTGCACCAGGAATTCATAAATCGATGGAGTTAGTAGGTAGGCATGGATATTGCAAGTATTGCTCAATAAAGTAATGAACCGTGGACAAAGTACCCGACCGTGACCCAAGTCTGCGAAACCGTTCCGTTATACTTTTATCGACCTCCGTGGTGTGGTGGGCGAGTAGCCGGCTCATACGCAAGATATGCAGGTTTGATTCCCGCTGCTGACAAATGCTTGATTTGCAAACATTTGTCTAATAGTATGATATAAATAACGATAACCGTCGCAGGAAGTCTGTGGATGGAGGCGGCTCAAGATCGTTCGTCGTGGCATTCTAGGGGGAGCCCTATGTCCAGCAGTGGACTTCTACAGGCTGATGATGATGATGAATAGCTGCGCCCCGTGGTTTCACCCGCGTGAGCAATGATAAACATTGATGATGATGATGATTATGATGATGAAAAATGTGTTAATCCAGGGTATAAGGTATCTCCATTTCAAATTTCACTCAAATCCGTTCAGCCGTTTGAGCGTGAAGAAGTAACAAACAGACTCACAAACTTTCGCATTTATATTATTAATTACTTACCTAGTAACTATTCATCATTCTGTGCCGCGCAGTCGACAGAAACAGCACAGATTGATAAATAGTTACTTCACGTTGAATACTACGGACTCGCAAAGTGATTGTTGCAATGCAAAACTCGTAATAGGCCCTCTGGTGTGAAGTGTGATAATCGTGTGATAAGCCCTGACAAAATACTAGCCGCAATACTAGTCATGCCTTTGCTCCAATCGTTTGGCATTTCAAAATTTAACGATCGCCCTTTCGATTGAATTTTATTCACATTCTCGTAACTTTGCTCGCACGAAAATATGAAAGGCATTATAGATCACGGGTTTAGTTTTCACCAGATTTTAATTTCGGGGGGATGGGTTCAAGAAAATAAAACAACAAAAATGTACACAAAAGTACATTAAAATTCATGTGAAAAAAACACATTCCCACACTGGTGTTTCTTCAAAAGTATCAGATTTTGTCAACATTATGAATATTCCGGGGTTTTTGAAAAATTTCGGGATTAAAATAATAGTACATTATGGTACAAGTGTGTAATGTTAGTGATTACGGCAGAGGCGCCCGAGAAGTAAGGCGAGGGGTAGTCTCTTAAGAGAGCCGAGGACGGTAATCATTAATACACACGTGTATCATACGACGTTTTTCAACACACTTGTGAAGAAAATAACTATAATTTTAACAGTGAAAACGAGTTTTCGAAATTTTTCGCTATGGCGGGAAAAATTAATCAGTTTTCCTATGCGCGCGCATCTTATAATGGCGATCGGCCATAGACCATAGAGATTTATTTATTAAACACGTGGGTACAAGTTGAAATTATCTATTTAAATACGAAGTTGCATGAAATGAGCAAGCTATAGGTACATTAATTTATTTGTTCTATTGAACACGATCTTTTTTGTATCGAAACTTTTTTAAGAACAAAGCAACTCAACCAATATATTAAAAAGAAAAACTCTATAACTCACTTGTGAATAATAGCAATGAAAAAGTCACAGTTTGATTACAGGTGTCATTATGTGCCTAATTGCGGTGAAATTAGAGCCACTTTATGAGCAAGTGTGTTGAAAAATATTTAATATTCCCGAAATCCCCTTTATTGTGTTTATAAGCAAAATCTCATATCGAATGTCAAATCTAGCATAATCGGTGACGTATGAAATATCTCGAATGAAAAATCTAAAATAAAGCTCTAAATTAACATTTTATAAAAAAACCCTAAATAAAACGTTTTTGCTTTATTTCAAAATTACTGTTTGAACTGGGCTCTGATGATTTTAAAATAATCGACGAAGAAATCAATTAAAAAAAAATTAAGTAGTTAGTAGAAATTAAAACGCGCAATAGGAACCCTTTGCGCGTTTATTACAGTGCATTGGAACCAACTCAGCCATTTAAGATTTTCAAACTCCTTTGGATGTCGTAAAAGGCGACTAAGGGTATGGGCAGCTGCATCCACCTGAGTACTTTACACCAAACTGCGATTACCAACCTACCTGCACCCCCAGTACACGCTCTGACATATAACGTACATGATAATGGGGGAGGCCTCATCCAGCAGTGGATGTATACCGGCTGATGAAAGAGAACATAATATTCCGTGCGTTGATGCCTCTGGTGTTGCAGGCGTCCATAGGCAACGGTAACTGCTTTCCATCATGTTGGCCGTGTGCTTATGCTTGCCAAGTATTTTAAAAAAAAATCCCTGTTGGGTTATGCTGGTGAAACGGGGAGTAAACGAAATATTCACCTCTCAAGGTGAACCGGATCCAAGAAGGGACTGGACTGTAGGTACTTGTCCACCTTAACCTAGCTTTTTACATCGCATATTATACACACAGACCGGTAAATTACATAAATTTAAATAAGGACCTTAATAGGAACCAGTTATGTAATATTCCAATGCCTAGATCTACAGCTTAGCTTATAGTAACTAGGGTCACCAAGATACAGGCTTAGCCTAGTTTGGGACCCTTCGTAAAATCTGTACCTCATCATTGCATGCTATAAATATAAGTATTTTTAATTTTTGTAAATTTCACTTTGTTTGATGTTATAGCTCAACTTGTGTTTGTTTTGAATAAACTTTATCTGATCTTATCTTATCTTAACTAACAAGGTGATACGAAGTAAGATGCAACTTGATGCAGGAGTGCGATTTTTTTAAGTCACTGAGTGACTAAAAGATAAAAAGGCCGCAAATCATCGTTTTTCAGGAGATGTATTGAAGGAGGCACTTGTATTAATATCTTAGATATAAGAATTTTAGTCATCGATGAGTTTCAGATGTATAGACATTTGGAAATCGGAATAAAAGCAGTTACATGAAGTAGCATACTGAAGTTTAAAAGAATTAAATGGAAACATCTTTAGGAAAAACATAAGTGGATGGTTGATGGAAAAATGTTACTATAAAGAATATTTAGAAATTTAAATTGTTAAATAATTTTAATATCTAGTTATAATATAACTCACAAAGAATTTTGCACGCATGCGTGCAGGCTGAATACAGTGACTAAAATAGTTATAAGACTTGTAAAATAAGTATGCTTGCAAATAAATCAAAGTCAAAATCAAAGTCAAAAAGAATTTTATTCATTGAAATCACAAGGATCATTTTGAATCGTCTTATAAACTAAAATTACTCCTGTTTCAACGCGACCAAGCCTAGAAGAATCAGGCAACAAACACGGCTTGGCTTACAAAAATGACTGATTTGATTTGATTTAAAAAAATCCGCTTCTCAGTTCTGATTCCGTCAAGGAACCCTTCTAAGATCAGGTCTGGCACATCCTCATAACTTTCACAGTTGTGGACCAAAATCATAAAAGTTATTGCTAATTGTACACTATGTAAAAAAACCTTGACAAATATTTGTGTGAAAGTTAAATAGTAAAACTAAATGCCATTTCGAACTAGTTACAAATTTTCAAACAAAAAATGCTTCACTTTGGTTATTTTTTAAATATTGTAATAAAAAATATACTAAGAATTATTTCAATTGTTCAAATTATAATTTAATGTCTAATAAGCAACATATTTTTTTTGTACATTTATATTCACTCATCAAAGAAGAGCTACGTGGAGAAAACGGGTTATTCCCGCTCGTCCCCACGTCTCGTCCCCACTGGGGACGAGCGGGAAGTTTTTAGTAGCGATCGTCCCCACTACGATATAAACCTTGTCGTTGGCGTCTATCTACGCCAGTTCTTATTCCGTTCTAAGACCGACTGAAGTGTGTCACACACGTAGCAGATGCGGTAAGATATCTGTACGTCTAGTACGAGTTTTGATAGTTTCCGAAAACTATATGAAATTTCGTTTCCTTCCATACATTTACTGACAGCGTCCTTAGTTTTCTTCTCGTTTTCGCTAGAGGCGCTGCAACTAAATGTATGGAAGGAAACGCAACTTCATATAGTTTCGTAAACTATTAAAACCCGTACTAAGCCTCCTGTATCTGAGCGCGTATCTGTCCATATTGCTCTCTGTACTAAACTCAAGGAGCAACACACATAAAGCAGGTCACTTATATTTTACCGTCAAGCATCTGTAGGCACCGACATAATATCAAAAGATGGACAGATTATATCTTTGTATACAAATTGAAATACAATACAGTTTGAAGGTTTCAGCGTGAATGTATGCATTTTCGTATATTACCGCGTCTGATGCGGTGTGATGCACTTTATAGGTATCAAAGAACGCAACTTTGTAACTTTAAATTGTAAAATTACGCTTATTACAACTAATGTACGGTTGTGGGTAATACTACAATATTTATGAGAAAACTAGGGTTGGGACTGCTATAATGTTTAGATCGAAATTAGGTAATTTACCTGGGGTCTCCGTTCAGACTTCAGATAGAAGAATAATTAAATTAGTGCTTCTTTTACGAGCAATACCTACTAGAATTTTGATGAGGGTTAGGATTGGATAGGTCGGCCTAGGAAAGTTATTACAGAAAACCGTAATTGCGAATCTCCCGTAATAAGGTTGACGATAAGACTTATCAAGGTGCGAAATCTTCTGGATTTTTAAAACAATTCACCAGAAAAAAAATAAGCCGGTTGAAGCGTAACTCAGCTGAACTTCATTAGCAAGATTGTCGTCGGATAAAGTCAAAGTCAAAAATAATTTTATTCATTGAAATCACAAGGATCATTTTGAATCGTCTTATAATCTAAAATTACTACTGTTCCAACGCGACCAAGCCTGGAAGAATCAGGCAACAAACACGGCTTGGCTTACATAAAAGGTCCGTCTTACCACTAGGTGAGAAGCGCCTGTGTGGTGCTTCGGAGCAAGGAGTTGCTGATACATAGTAAATGAGACACGCTACGCTTGTTATTACTTATAAATAATAATCTAATAGACACATGTAAGTAGGTAAGTACAGATATTGCAAATTTCTATTTTAACAGTCTAGGGGCAGAGCGACATCAGGCCACGCGGCTTTAACATTAATATAGTCATCTAGAGTGTAGATATAATCACGGATCTATTAGTAACATCAAAGTTCACCGGCAGGGCTATTCTCTATCTCGCGACAGGTTTGCATAACAGGCGTACATTGTGCAATAATTGTTGTCAAATGGTAACTTTTGTATAAGAAAAGTGACGTTTGTCAGCAATGATCGCACAATTTACACCTGTCGCAAACCTGTCGCGAGATGGAGAATACGATCATAGTCACCGGATCTAACAGTAACTATACCCTGATTTTTAATTTCAGACAATTTTTGTAAACAAGCAAATGTCAAGATATGCCACTGTGAATATAAGTGTCATGATTGTGTAGCATACGTGTAAATTCACATATGACACACATACATGACACTTATACACACAGTGACATTTCTTTGTTTAGAAAAATTGACTAAAATTAAAAATCAGGGTATAGGTAGGTACTTAAAAGTTTGACGAGGTTTACGAGGGAAGACTAATCGTTATTACTTATACCCTGATTTTAATTTCAGACAATATTTGTAAACAAAGGGGATACCAGAGAAAAAAATATACGTTCAGGTAGGTTACCAATTTTGTCCAAAAAAATAGGTAGAATTTTTGCTAGCCAAAACCCAATAAAAATATAAAATCTTAATAATTTGAACGTATATATTATTGCGTAAATTGTGTTTTTGACAAAGTTATACGAAAAATAAATATTTTTTAGTAGTACATATTTTAAGATACTGGTAGCACATGTATATACCCAAATGATACACATACAAGACACTTATACACACAGTGGCATATCTTGACAATTCTTTGTTGACAAAAATTTACTGAAATTAAAAATCAGGGTTACAGCGTATAGTAATGTCACCTAGGTTTTGTTTCTGAAGTGTTAACATGGCATCACTTCAGAAATTAAATCTTTAGTGACATTCTCAAGATGCAATGACTTTGAAATACACCATACGTCATATTTATTTTCCTCTCATACAAAAGACTTCAACGCGCGCTAATCCGCAGAATAAGCTTATCGTCGAAGCTTAAGGGAAGGTTACCGGTACGGCGTTTACGCCCTTTTGTACGCGAACGAAGTTTATTTATATTTTGTACACATGATCAGCACACTAATATCTAGACCCGCGGTGCGTCCACTACCGGTAAATTCTCTTAATATCAATATTGTTTGTTAGTAGTAGAACTTTTTGTGAAAGAGTTCGTCCGGGGAAGTACTACCACCGTACCTATTTTTGCCGTCAATCAGTAGTGTTCACATTGCTGTGTTTCGCTTCGAAGGGTACGGGTGCCGGTGAAATTACAGGCACACGAGACATTTTCATCTTTATGTCTCAGGGTCGGCAGCGCGCGTGTGATGCCTTTGGTGTTGCAGTTGTCCATAGGATACGGTAACTGCTTTCCAGCAGGTGGGCCGTATGCTTGTTTGCTTGCAAAGTAGTATAAAAAAAAACAAAAAAAAAACACTGCAGTATGGTTGTAGGTTTCCACACCGTTCCATGCTATGTATAAGGTTATGTCTAATCACAAAACCACCGCTTCTTAGACTTTGTGGTCTAATGTACCTACAAGATACATTTATTTTCAAACATAGAATTTAAGAAAAATTAGCACTTTCTTGAAATAGATGGCGTAGCCGCACTAGCCGTGTTTTGTGTAGCGTGAGATTGCATGACCAGTCGGTCATGCAATCTCACGCTAATCATACAATCTTAAATTGTAAGAAGTTTATTGGTTCACGGTTTTGCTTTGCTTCAGACCGGGCTAAAAAGACAATAATAACACCCAACAGTCACATACCACTATGACATAGTCCTGGGGCAGTAGACAAAGTAACATTCTAATAGCGATGACACTAGTAGAAATGTCCAAAATGTATGAGATTGACGTAAGCTATCGATATGTCACGTGGTCTTTTGTATTAAACTAGTGGTTCGCCCCGAACTGAGACCTCGCGATAACACCTTTATCAGCCCGACTACTTAACTAAGTAATTTCCATATTTTCTATTATTATTTTTTAAAATTTTCTCCTCGAGGTCTACCAGTACAGTACAGGATCTACCAGTAACTACTCTAATTTCCTACACATCATCGAAATAACCTTTAAATAGGGCTAAGCAACGGGGCGTAGTTATACTACATACCTGTTAGTACCTATATCAAGTACCTGACGAATTAATTGATAACGTCCTTTTGATGAATCCATAGAACTCCAACGTCATTCAAATTCTTAGAAATGGGAGGTCAACAATGGATGTTATATTGGTTTCTGTTTTATGGAGTACATGTTTCTAAATTCTTCAATTTCAGACTTTTCCCTGTAGTTGTGACACAAAAGCCACAAGCATACCAAATTTCAGCATTGTGGGATTGCTGGAAGTACCTTAGAATTTTGGGTTTTTACGTTTTTTATTTTCCCTAATATCTCGAAAACTACTAAGGCTAAATAATTATTAAAAACAGTTTTGAAATGTCCAACCAAAGCGCTTTCATTAGACACCCCACTTGATCTGACTGTCTCACTTTTACTTTTTTTACCCCCTCTTGGACCCCAATGTCTCAGCAACCCCCTGGTCGATATAGCTCATAACCTTACCTACAAATTGTACCAATACTATCTACCCCCATACCAAATTTCATGAAGATCGGATTAACGGTTTGGAAGTTTTCATCGGACAAACATACATACATACACACATACATACAAACGCCGATTCTTCCAACTTGAATCAGAGAACTCGCTTCGCTCGTTCAATTACGACTGTGGAAATAGAATCGCTTCGAAGTGAATACCGTATGTCTAGGCAGGCAGATTACACACTAGGATTCCCTGTGTGGAAGGTATCAGGAACTATGAGTATATTTACCACTGGTACCATAACACCCAGACTCTGAACAAATATTTGTAGATCATGCAAACAATTGTCCCGCAGCGGGAGTCGAATCCCGTGCGAATGCGTCTCAGCTGGCTACACGCCCACTGCGTCACGTAGGTCGTCACCTATCAATGTCTCAATATAAAATCATGAATAAATATACTTGTATACCAAATTTCATATGTTGTTCCGGCGTGATTTATAATAACTCCCAAGTCACATACATAGTCCAGACCCCAAACTAGAATTCCCTGTGTTGTGGGTACCAAGAAACTACGTACCATGATACCCACAACACACAGGGACGAAGAAAAATACGATAAAATAACGAGGAAAAATTAATAAATCAAATCAAAATAATTTCTTACAGTGAAATCACAAAAATCATTTTGAATCGTCTTATAAACTAAAATTACTCCTGTTCCAACGCGACCAAGCCTAGAAGAATCAGGCAACAAATATGATCCGTCTAACCATTGCACTAGGTGGGAAGCGCCTGTGTGATGCCTCAGAGCAGGGAGTTGCTGAGACATAGTAAATGAGAAATGAAATGAAATGAAATGAAATGGTTTATTTGCTGGAAACATGGTTAAAAGTTCTTACAAAATAGTTGTTTCACATGTTTCACCAAAACATTGGCATGCAAATTTTAAAAGTTGTAAATTATGAAATTAATATTAGGTATACAATTGAATTACTTAGGTATCTATAATTTTAGTCAATTTTATCAAATAAATTAAACAATAATAACATAACATTAACACAATCACAGTTGGTCATTAATTAGTCATTATTTAGAAATTCGTTAACACTGTAAAAGGTTCTGTCAACTAGCCATAATTTTAGCTTCCTTATAAATAGCCTTGTTGGCAAGTCTTTAATTTCATTGGGTATTTTGTTAAATATTTTACCACACATAGCATAACAACTTTTGTGATAAAGACTAGTTCTAGGTACTCTGGAAAGAACAATTCTATCTGGGTTTCTTACACATCTATGATAAAGGTCACTTGCTTTTGTAAATAAACTCAATTGCTCTTTAACAAACTTAGCGGCTTCTAAGATGTACATGCTGAGAACTTAAAAATAGCAGATCGTGCAAACATTTATTCCCATTAGAAATTTAAATACTCGTCCGCCGCATCTCGGAAGTTGTTGACTGACAAACAAACATTCAATTATGTATATCCTACTTTTAAATGCAAAATTAATAGTAGGTTAACGTTTTGTATGACTAGAAAATGCATGCTATTCATAGCATCTGTCAACCTAGCCTTACACTTCGACTGAGGAAAATGGCGCCCGCGCAGGGGTAAGAGTCAAGGCGATGCATCTCGTCATGTTTCGGCCTCAGCAATACCGCTATAGAATCACTTGCACAATATTTACCGATCGCTTTTTACGCGGTATGTTCCCATAACGACGATGTGGCGCCCGCAGAGGCACGAGTCGAGGTAGTTTCATTTTAATCTGTGGTAGCCTAGATTAGTTCATTGCTTGCTGACTAGATGGCACTGTAGTACTATGCATTTTTGTCCATGGGTAGACAACGATTTTACATTCACTGACATACAGCCATAGATTTATCATACAGCCATATTTTTTTCCAGATAATTTCATTTAATTTCTTGGAAATCCGTAGATGAACCAATATCACTGACATATCTCTCAGAAGTAGCACGTTGAAGTGGCAATGGGCAGGTCATATAGCTCGCAGAACTGACAACCGTTGGGGACCAAAGGTCACCAAGTGGCGACCACAAACCGGACGACGCTGTAGAGAAAGGAGCTCCGCTCAACGGACTAATGACATTATAAACGTCGCAAGAAGTCAGTGAATGGAGGCGGCTCAAGATCATTCGTCGTGGTATTCTAGGGCGGAGGCCTATGCCCAGCGGTGGACTTCTACAGGTTGATGATGATGATGAATTTCATACACGTTGGTAGAGCCATCTGTAGACATAAGAACTATGAATTGAACGCGACAGACAAAGATTTGCGCCTGCGTCGCACGTAGTGTGTTGTGTCTCGTCTCGTCTAACATACTTAGTTCAAAAACAAACTCAAAGTTTGAATAAAACATGTCGAATACAAAACAATCGTCAACACCGCGGATAGACAAAGATATGCGCCCGCGTTGCATGTGATGAGTGAGCGTGTTGTCTCATCTCGTCACTGGCCTCACAATCTAGTATCCGAAGTTCGAATGAAGCGTGTCGAATACGGAACAAGCCGCAGTCGGATAGACAAAGATTTTAACTATTCGTGGTCGCGGTGCGCCCGCGCTGCATGTGTGGTTATCTATAGTTTGTGTTGCGTGTTGGATATGCGGTGTTTGGATTAACTGTATCGGATATCAAGGTTTGTTGTTTTATACTTAATATTTATCTTAATGTTTTAATGTGCGACGAAATGGTTATTTTCCATAACGATTTGCTAGAGAAACCAACTTGTTTGAAGTTTTTATTTTAAAAAGGGAATTTATTTATTATATTATTGATGATTTGACCTAGGGTAATATGTAGCTATTTAAAATAATGTAGAGCACGTGTCTGGAGTTCGTTCTTTTATTTAAATAATTTAAATCGATTTATTAAAAAATACAAAATTTTGTGTGGTCTTTTGTTTTTTCCATACAAACGTCAACACCCAGTTGCACCCCTTTAGGGGGTAAATATCAGAAATTCTTTTTTTTTTCATTTTTTTATACTACTTGGCAAGCAGATACGGCCTAGTGATGGAAAGTATTTAGATACCTACCGTAGCTTAATGGACGCCTGCAACACCAGATGCATCACACGCGCACTGCCGACCCTGAGACATAAAGATGAAAGTCTCATGTGCCTGTAACTCTTGTTCGTTCTTGTTCTGTAATTTTTGTTGTTTTTAACCGACTTCCCAAAAAAGGAGGAGGTTCTCAATTCGGATGTATCTCCGGCATTTATGAACCGATTTGGAAAATTCTTTTTTTAATTGAATAGATATACTTCCAGATTGGTCCCATTTTTTTCAGAATCAAAAACATATGGCGATTTTGATATTTTCAGCAACAAACCAAGCATTTGCATTCAAAAAGTATCATAATCCTTTCACCACTATGGTTCTTTCATCATTTTTTTTTCATCCAAATATTTAGTCGTATACTATGGCGGAAATCGGTTTTTTAAGTGAAAAGTTATCTTTGTTTATTGTTTTGTATTCTTTTTGTTTTTCTTGCACAAAGTCCACTCAAGAAATTTAAAGGGAATATATATCCTCCAATTTTCAGGTCTTTAGGACGGTTTACATTGTGCGTTGATAGTGAGTCAGTCACGCAACGATATAATGTATATTTATTATCTGAGGCTAGTGACTGGTCCTTTCATTTCTTCCCCTTCATTTACTGCATACTTTGTATCATCTATATACAAATAAAAACGTTGACTAAAAAAGTTTGTAAGTAAGTATCTAACATGATTTTGTTGGTCAAAATATGTTCAGGAGACTAAGAAATCCCTCATTTTTATTCGAAGACTTTGTCTTTGACAGCCTCCATGGTGTGGGTGAGTAGCCGGCTGAGACGCGGGTTCGTTTCTCGCTGCGGGATAACATCTGACAAATCTGTTTTAACAGATCATGCAAACATTTGTCCCGCAAATATAACAACAAAACAAATAACAATACAAACAAACCGGACAAAATTAAATATTAATTTGTTCTGGGTTTGGGTGTTGTAGTACCATGGCACTCGTAGTTCCCCACGATACAGGGAATCCTAGTGTGGGATCAGGGCTATGTGTGTGACTGTTAAGTGTTGTGTTACTTCTTTGTTTATCCTTGAAAAATATGAAATTACTGTACCATTTTTGATGAAACTTAAAGGTGCTGTAGTTTACGATCGAAGGAGTTTTAGTTCAAGTTATAGCTAATTTATTTATCTACTATAATATATATTAAAGTTATCATCATCATCATCGAAAGCCTGTAGAAGTCCACTATTGGACGAAGGCCTCAATGATAAAATACCATAACGAACGGTCCCGAACCGCCTATATTCACCGACTTCCATATACTTGGTACATCGAGAAGGGGGCCTTCCTACACAACATTGGTCGCCCCTCGAGAACTTTTATCCCCCAACGGTTGTCAGTTCTGCGAGCTATATGACCAGTCCATTGCCACTTCAACTTGCTAACTCTGAGGGATATGTCCGTGATCTTGGTAAGGAAAATAAATTCATTAGTTCAACAGAAGTTTAGATCAATCCACTTAATTTGTGTAAAAAATGTGTGTTTCAAAACTAGATACTTATAATTCGTTTTTTTCCATCAATTCAACCATAATTCCATCGCTCCGAGGCCTAGGCCTACGTACAAAATAGACCTCGCGTCGACACGAGTCAAACCGTGCGCGTACAGCTAGTACATATTAATAATTACTTAATTGAGGACATACTATCGGGTGTCTGGTAAATAGTAGATAACCGGTCCTGTCACCAAGTTATATACAGGGATTTTCAGAAAATGGAACAATTTTTTAATGACCAAAAAAAAGAAGGATCTAATATGGATCTAAATCTAATACAAAATAATGCTACTTCCATTTCGAATTCAATTTGATTTAGTGAAACAGTTCTTAAACTACGGTTTACGTGGGAAGAATAATAAAAAGTAGAAAATTTTGATAATGTACAAAATATAAATTAATAAAAAAAACTAAAATAAATTCTGTATGAGATAGAAAATAAATTATTCAATGATTTGTTTGAAACAAATGGCATCGGTTTTTTTGTTGCTTTTCAGTACTTTTTTCCAGAGGAGCATACTCTACTTTTCATATCTACCGCGAGACAATAAAAAGCCAGGGCTCCATAAAATAAGTATTGTCTGTTTTGATAAACTCTGGTGTAGAATCATTATCGCTCGACATTTTTTGTTAACACTAATATTGTCACTGACATATATTATATTACAAAAATATTGCAATAAAATTCACTGAAAATCACAAAACATCCCCTAAACATCTCTTTTGTTTCACATTCATTAAAGTCGCGCCTATTTTTTTTTTTTCGAGTTCTGCTATAGTGGCCAGTTCGATTTTCGAACAAACCTCTTTACAATGCCATAATATGGGCATTTTTTTACTCAGAGTTTTCCACGAGTTTCCATACGAATTTGACGTTCCAAATTCAAATCACTTTATTCCCTAGTAGTAAAGTCAAATTAGGTGATTTTTTGCAAAAGTGTGGAACTAATTAGATGTAGTCATGAAAACTTTTCTAATTGTTTTGTATGGCTTAAAAATCACCTCTAATAATAAGCATCAGTAATTTCACCCTCCGGAACAGGGTGAAATAGGGTGAAAACCTTATAATATCCGTAACTTTATGGGGGAAATAGAAGTAGTCGGTGCAATTTGGCATAGACTTTGAACCGTTATGGTCTACATTTGCACCAAGTATTTTTGAAATCCGACATACGGAACATACAAAAAAAAACATTTACAAAAAAAACTTTTTGTGGTTATTACGGCTCCGGGAAAACTAATTTAGTCTGTGCAAATTGATAGACTTATCAGAAAAATGATCGAAATACATTACCAGGTTTGCACCTTCGTGCGTCTCACGGAAGGCACTTTTCCATATTTTATTGTCGCTCTACTTCGGAGGAAATTAATGTAGTTCTGGAAATTGACTTAAACGTATTCATTTAATTAGTACTACATTCGCCGGAAGTTTTATACTGGTATTAATTTACGGAAGATGCATTTGTTCAACACTCTGTTCCCTACATGCACGTGGTTTTTATTAAAATCATAATGCACTAAGACAGTCTCTCTATACGTAACTTAACTTACATCAAGTAATTTCTTTCTATTTTAAAATTTACGGCCTTTTTAAGTTTGTATCTAATATTTAAAAGGGTTCCGTATGCGCCAGAAACGGTGCAAACTTAGGATAAGCTTCTTTTCGTGTCATCTAACGTTTTCATAAGAATCCACGACTACACGACTTAGGTCCACACTTTTTGCTAATTTGCCTGTACTATAGGGAGTTTCATACAACTTTATATCCCTAGAGAGACAATGCTTTACTTTACGTTGAGGTTGCATGATTTGTAATTGGACATTGTCGAGCAGGTGGTGTGAAAAATATATTAATTACTAGTGTAACGCGCCTGCGACTTCATCCGCGTGGGGTTTTTGACGTGATAACGTCTTATAAATCGATGGAGCCGGCTGCACTCTCGAAAAAACATGACTAATGCGTCGTTACCTCATCATACGTCGTTACCTCGTCATGCGTCACCTCGCAAAACGCATGCGGTGACGCTGCATGCGATATATATATATATATATATGCGCATGCGCCAAGCGCATGCGCTAACGCCGCATGCGATATATATATATATATATATATATGCGCATGCGCTAACGCCGCATGCGCGCGAGCGCGGAACGAGCGACAAAGAAGCACAATAACGACGTTGACACGTTGAACTATCGTCAGTAAACCGACTTTACAGACAACCGTTTTTTTTCCATACAAACATCAACACGCCCCCCTTAAGTATTAAATTTCAGAAATTCTTTTCTTAGTAGTCCCCTAGGTCATTAAAGGATGTCCTTCCATATTTCAGGTCTCTAGGACTTACCGTTTAGGCTATGCATCAATCATATCTAAGTTTGTATTTAAATTACGAGCCATAGATCGTTACGCTTAGCATAGGTATAGGTACATTATGTAGGTTATATATGTGTTAATGCACACGACGATTATATTATATCTTCATTTTTCTTGTAGATTGGACCTTCCTCTGCAACATTTTGATACATGTTGTAATTTATTGCGTGCGATTACGCAGTTTTAGTTTTTAAACTTTTTTTTTAATGAATTCTTAGCTTGTCTTATTTATGTTTGAGATTAGATAGTAAGTGCCTATCTCAAGCATGATCTAAGCATATAGTAATTCATGTTGTCCTGGTAGCGAGTCACATCACTCATCTCTGACCATGAATAACTTGAGAGGTACTTAGCATGCATTGGCATCATTAGCACGTTTGTCCACAGTTGTGTTATTTTGTGCTTCGATTGACAAACAATTTATAGTGTTATATTCCAAAGCGAGAGCGATAAGCGGTAATTGACCCAAAGTATTATGATAGCGTTGAAAGAAAACGATAGCATTGCTTTCCATACATTTATTTATCAACCACATTTTTTAGCAACCACGCATAGCAATAAACGTGAAATTCCCTGTCATGGCTGCTCAGGAAAATATGTTACCATTGTAAATTTTTTTGAATTTTAAACATTTCTATGCAGTTAATTATGCTTTAAATTAGAGCAAGAGTATTTTTACGATAATCACAGATTTTTTCGCCATTCTCTGCCTCATTTAAATTCTATTCTCTGTCTGGTGTACATCGATAGGTCATTTTGGAACATGTTCTTTATTTAAAATTTGACATGTAAATCGGCTTTATGAATAAATTGTATTATATTGTATTTGTTTAGGCTTTTGCCGCGTTTCGTAGTACGGGGTGGAGTAGATTGTTGGGTACTTGTATACTTGTACTTGTAGTGCAGACTCTTTCCCGCAACTAGGCCGCCTGTGGGCCCTTTTTGCGTGGCGAGTGGAGGCTGCTAGTACAGCCACCCGATGTCCTCCAGGAAGGCCAGCAGCTCACTGATGCCGGCGCAGTGCTGCCCGGGAGACCTCGGGTCCCGAGGAAAGTTCTCCTTTGAGACGCCACGCCGGTTGTTGGGTTGTTATGTTATGTTATGTTATGAGTAAGAAGCGTGGTCAGCCAGACACAGCAATCCTGTTTGCACACGTTTGTGATAGCGCGTAGATATCAATTGTTCAATTTGAGTTTTGTTATTTATATCGGTCCATCTTCATTAACATCAGCCTATAGAAGCCCACTGCTGGACATATCCCCCATAGTATGCCACGCCGAACTGTATCGAGCCTCCTCCATCCACCGATTTTCGGGGACCTTTATAATGTCCTTGGTCTATCGAGAGGAGACCATCCTATTACTGCGTCGTCGTCCGGTTTGGTTCTTCTATGAAATCTAATCGTAAATCAAAATTTACAATCTAACTACCTTTAATGTTAGGCTAATGAATAGGTAATTAAAATTACCTAGTTTTATACAACAAAGTAGCCACTGAGTAGATGCAATCTTCACTGTTGCTTGTGTACCAACCTGGTCTACATTACAGGATGTTTCATAAGAACACGACCGTCATTAAAAAAAACATTAGCGGTCTTATTACAGAACATGAACTAAATCTGAATTTAGTCCAGGCGTACTAGTCTAGGCTTAAATATCGACATTATATACGACTTTAATATGAAAGCAGATGGTTTGTTTTCCGAAATCAATTCTCGCGCTACTAAACTACTATTTCCAAAGTATCAAACTGACGGATTGTGTCACATCACGAAATTCTTACCCTCAGCAAGCAATCAACTGTCATTTTCTAGACCATTGCTAAACTAGAGGGCTGCCTGGTTTTAGAAGAACCAGAGATAATCCACGCTTATGTCATTTTTGGCATAAGCGCGGACTATCTAGCTCGAAAGTTGCTTCTGGAAAACAAACCATCTGCTTTTGTATTACAGTGGTATATAGCATAGGTCGATATTTAAGCCTAGACTGGTAGTCCTGGTTTAAACCTAGACTAAGGGCATGTTTTGTTATAACACCCTAGAGGTTTTAGCAAAAATAACTTTTCATTTAAAAAACCGACTTTCGCCATTGTATTCGACTAAATATTTGGATGAAAAAAAATGATGAAAGAACCATAGTGGTGAAAGGATTATGATACTTTTTGAATGCAAATGCTTGGTTTGTTGCTGAAAATATCAAAATCGCCATATGTATGCCTACAATATTTGAGGAGTTCCCTCAATCCTTCATGGATCCCATCATCAGAACTGGATTTTGAAAAATGGGGCCAATCTGGAAGTATATCTATTCAAATAAAAAAAGAATTTTCCAAATCGGTCCATAAACGCCGGAGACATGCGGTAACAAACATTAAAAAAAAAAAAAAAAATACAACCGAATTGAGAACCTCCTCCTTTTTTGGGAAATCGGTTAAAAAATAGCAGGTTGCTCAATATTTTTCCCAAGATGCATCATCAAATTACAATTACAATTGCCTCCGAATTACAGTGGCAATGGGGAATGTAAATGGTGTTATCACCATTGTTGCGTTCCTCATTACCATTTGCTACTGTAACTTGGGGGCCGGTCTCGCGTTCGCTTCGCATAGAGCAACATGTTTCCCGAGATGATTATACCGCGTATGCTCCTCGTTTTGTTTGCATCCCAGAGGCACAAAATAAATAGGTAAGATGACCCAAAATGTCGCGCGTTCAGACTGCAATTTGTATGAAAAACTCGACGTTTTTGGCCAAGTGAAGGAACCGATAATAATAATATAATATAGCCTTTTTAATACCTTAATAAGAACAATTCATATAATATCTATATGTAATAAATTAGGTTTAAATAAATTCATGCATTAATTAAATTAAATAAACTCAATAAATTCATGCATTCTTATTTTAAATAATTAATGATTTTATTTTATGCTAATTGTTAAGGACCTCTCAACGAATAAAGGCCTCCTCCATTTTGTTCAAAGCATCACTATCTTTCACCTTATTAAACCAGTCCGTGCCAGCAACTTTGTTTATCTAATCTACTGAATCCACCTCCACCGAATGAACCGATATTCAAATATTAAAATGCACATCTCTAGCTAAAATCAGAAGACCTTTAGCGGAGATTGAGTTGAAAATGTTGAAATACCATAACACAGTGAAGAAACCATGGCACCCTTTTCAGAGAAGCTTCGCTGAGATTGGAACCCACGAACTTTGGATTGGAAATCGGGGTACCTCCCACAGGGCCAACACGGCTCTCTCAACACATCTGTTAGGTACATACTTAATTGCCTCGCTGTCAGAATACCACAATTATGCCCTATTTACTTTCACTTGTCTCCCTTAAGAGTGCGTTCCGAAAATATAATATGAATGAATCGCCTTTTAGACGCAAATTCTAACGGAATAATATTGAATATCGCACGACCGTATTTTGCACAGAAGTAAAGTCTCAAATCTTATTTAATAGATTATGAGAATACTAATTAGTCTAGGTAAATTTTGGTTTGGTTACGGATAATAAACTATATTTTCTTTCGGTGAGTATTTATTTTGGATATGTGACTGAAGTTGTTTCCTAGAAATTTCAAAAAATCTAGTTTAAAGGCAAAACTTGAAAAAAAAATGTATCGGTTAAATGTCTGCCAATTGTGTTTCTGGCTTGGTCACGGTTAGAATAAAGTTTGAAAAATCACGTATTTTAGTTATTATTGATGTGATATCTGGTACTATATCACAATAACTAGGCAAATCAGCATTATATTTTCGGAGCGCACCCTTAAGCTTTGGTCTCGCGATCGTAACGCACAACGCGGCGGTATGCGACATGCGGTGCCCGGACGCATAATCGTATGGAAGACATCTAGTGGTCTCTTGTCGTCGGAGTCTGCGTCAGCGGCGAATAGAGATAGGCATAACGACTTAAAAAAATTAACAGACTTTAATCGTTAAATAATTTATCAAAAGTCGCTTTCGTTATCTGCTTATTATTTTTTTTCGTTTAAAAAGTTTTACATTTAAAACCTTATCTGCTGTTAGTTTTAACTTTCCTTCGTACTTTGCAGGCTTAGGACTGTCTGAATAATAAATAACAATAATAATCAAGTAACAATTAAACTTTACACAATAAACACACGTAAAAACATAACAAAGTTAAAAATCGCAACGAGTGCTGTTCTCTGATGCAGAAAAATCATCACTGACAAAATGAAGCAAATAAGCAGATATCGTTTAAAATGACAACACGAATAAATTAGAAGTTCAATATTTCAAGAAATTTATCTAAAAAAATTATTTAAAATTATTTTTTATTTTTTTTAATTTACGTCGATGCATATTCAACACGGTCGGTTTATTATCGCATTCATCGCACCTATGCACAGACAATCGCGTTACCAAGCAATGTTGAGCTTGAGAATTTAAATTTTAGGACTAAGCAGTTAATGATAGTTAGTTATGTGCTTAAATTAAATAATAGTGTTTCATTATATGACGACATCTCTAGCGGCGAAGGGCAAGTGCGGTGAAGTGGGGAGCGGGTATACCGCACTGCGCGGCGACGTGCTCGTTCATTCGCAGCGGTGTGCGTCACGGGTTGACAATGGATTTGTTTGAAGATAATTTAATAAAATTAGTCTGCGGCAAAATCAACAGACCACTTCCGCAGAGACTGTAGATGTTGCTTCGTGATGCTGCGTAGAGCCACATACCGCAGCGTTGTGCATTAGGAAAGCGAGACCAAAGCTTTAGACTGATAATTTGCCCATACTACTTCCGCGGTTAATGTTTTGTACATTTATTTTTATATCGTTTTATTTTCTATGTTGTACAATAAAGTGCTTTTCATCCATCTATCTATATCTTACTAGTAACTAGTACGTATGTTGTTTACAAGAGCTTGGTATTAATCGTTTTTTTTTAAATTATTATTAGGGTAATTTTATTGTGTACAAATGAATTTGCGTATATTGTAGCCGTTTCGGGACTGGCGGTACACGTGTCAAAATGTCCAATGATAGGTTTAATTTAATGGCTTGGCTTGATAGCCAAAAAGTACACAATCGCATATAAATATGGTACTCACGGGGCTTAGTACGGGTTTTGATTGTTTTCAAAACTATAATATGAAGTTTCGTTTCCTTCCATATTTACTTGCAGCGGCCCTAGCGAAAACGAGAAGAAAACTTAAGGGCGCTGTCACTGTTAGTAAATGTAAAGGAAACGAAACTTCAGTTCATATAGTTTTCGAATACAGCGAAATCTATCTAAACCCGTACTAGACGTACTGTGCACGTACGTACGTCGCACATTCGTTAACTAAACTAACCTAAGTATATTATTTTCTTTATAATTATATATTAAACTACTTAGCAGCTCCAAATAGGAACTGCTTTTCAAAAATACAATACACGAATTTGCATACATAAAAAGTATATAAAATTCGTAGCTAAGATTGTAGAAACAATGATGAAGAAAAACAACGGCAAAGATGTTTTGTACATGCTCGACGATGTGTTTTCGTCAGCGCGATCTACGTTTGGTACATTTTTACTAACGCCATCTAGTTATGAATCTGCCAAATTTTAGCATCGGTTACAACAACCACCCAACAGTCACACATACATTCCGCATTAGGATTTCTTCTGTGGAGGGGGTATGTCCTTTCTGATCACACGAAACAGCCACATCTGAGGCCCAATTCTCTAATTTAAAAACATTCCAGTCACAATATAATCTCGTGTCAGTCGAGCTGTCACGTATAGTAGAAAATTACTTAAGCAAGCAAACGCGAAAATTAAGTTATAGTTACTATACGTGACAGTGGACTAAGACGAGATTATATTGCGAATTGAATGTTAATTGGGCCTCTGATCACGGTTTTAGACAGGACTACCAAAAAAAAAATTTTAGTCCTTTCAGATCGCCGAATGACTATTATTTGTTTTTAGATTTGTGTAAAATAGTCGATCTTAGGATTAATACCAGCCAAACATCGTCAGGAGTACTGCACAATTTTTTGTTAATGAAGGCTTGTGGCCCACCACTAGGTGGCACTGCGCCCGGTCAACCTGAGACATGAAGATGAAAAGTCTTATGTGCCTGTAATTTCACTGGCACCCATACCCTTCAAACTGGAACACGGCAATGAGTGTGTCGCACACGTAGCAGATGCGGTAAGATATCTGTATCTGAGCACGTATCTGTCCTAAATTCAAGAAGCAATACACGCGTAGCTAAACACTTATATTTTACCGTCAAGCATCTGTAGGCACCGACATATATCAAAAGATGAACAGATTATATCTGTGTATACAAATTGAAATACAATACAGTTTGAAGGTTTCCGCGTGAATGTATCATTTTCGTACATTATCGTATCTGCTGCGTGGGTGATACCTTCAGATGCGATAAGTTTTTATACGCATATAAAATATTACCGCGTCTGCCGTGTGTGTGATGCACTTTATTGCTTGACGGCAGAATTAGGTATGGTAGTAGTTCTTCCCCTGACGAACTCTTTTACAAGATGCTCTACAATTACTAGAACTTGGAAAATGGTTGCAAAGTTAGCATAGGAAATTAAGATATTTAAAAAAACAAACTGCATCCTAAATGCTACATTGATAAATAAATACCTACAATGTAATTGTAAATTAACCAACAAAGCGTATTACTAATAGATCCTGTGATTTAGATTCTTTGTACTAATGCTTATATTATCCCTTATGCTTATAATTTAGTTATTTTTAGATCGCAATCGCAAGCAGATTTCAACTTTAATGTATAAAGTGTAGCCACGCGTCATGTTGCTAATCTATGTCAAATTGATACTTAAAACCATAGGGTCATATTTTCTACAAAATGTTGCAAATTACTTACCTACAGTACCTACATTAAGGTGAAACGTTTCGCAAGTGGCGTGTAATTAAAATTTTATTGTGTTTTTTGCCCATTACAGCTTATTAACACTTCTTGAGACAGCGAACACTGGTTTTGCGGGAATCAGGAGGCCTAACACACATATTTTAATAACCAAAATAACACTATACAAAACATTCATTGACATTCGTAGCTAAACTAGTGATATTTATGAGATACTTTCACTTAAAATATGTGTGTTAGGCCTCCTGATTCCCGCAAAACCAGTGTTCGCTGTCTCAAGAAGTGTTGATAAGCTGTAATGGGCAAAAAACACAATAAAATTTTAATTTCGCGCCACTTGCGAAACGTTTCACCTTAAGTATGCCTTAAGTAATATTTTATCTTCATTGTTGCAAATAAAGATTCCTCCTTGAACTTTATTGACTTTTCAAATTATGTTTTGAAACTAAGTAGGTTTCAAAAAACGATTTGAATTAAAACAATTGTGCTATCGTTTTTTCATGTTGTATGAATCTAAATAACAAAACTGAAGAAATATCATCATCATTATCACCAGCCTGTTTACGTCCACTGCTGGACGAGGCCGTCCCCATTGAATACAAGGGGGGGATTTGCCATAATCATCACGCTTGGTTTGCTTGGTCACAGTTAGCGATAAGCACTCACATGGATGCTGCTGCCCATCCCCTGGTGTAATCCCTTAGTAAGGCTTTTACTACATCCACGGGAGGAGAAGGAGGGGTATATTCTCAGGCCGGACACATCACGGCACGGGTTTGGTAAACCCGTCTTTTGTTTTGTTATTTTATTAATCAGTAGACAACATTATTTAACCGTTGTGTATGTAGTTATACATAATCAAAAACACCGGAATAGCTCTCAGAGAGTGGCAATGGGCAGGCCATATAGCTCGTAGACCTGAAAACCGTTGGGGAGTAGATATCTACCAGGGACTACAAACAGGACAACGCAGTATAGGAAGGCCGGTCTCTATGGACTGAGACATTTGAAAGTTCACAATAAATCGGTGAATGGAGGCAGCTCAAGAACGTTCTAATTCTATTTCAAAATCGGGGAAATAAAATAAGAGAAGTCAGTGCTTCCCGCAATGGGGTGTATTGTGCATTATCTCCCCGCCAACCCAAACCCAATAAGCCCAACTCCTTAAAATAACGGAGAAGGACTCTGGGTTGATGGCAGCACTGTTCCAGTATACCATAGTGAGTAATGGATGAAGTTAAATAGGACTCTATCAGCTCCTGGAGTCCGGTTTTTTTCCTGGCTTCATTTGTGGCTGTGCAGTACAATATCACATGCTCCACAGCACTGTCTCCTCGTCTTGAAGACAGCCGCGACATAGCATGAATGGAAGAAACTCTTGTTGGTTTGCCTGAGGTACTGTGAGGAGGACGAATTAATGGTTTTTGCGTGATTAATGTAGGTTATTTGACTTTAATTGTATAATGTGATTTTTATTTTATTTTTGCATTAATTAATTGTTATGTGTAATTTGACATGTTTTTATAATTTGGATAATTTGACTTAGTATATATTTATAGTAGTTTATGAAACTGTTGCATAATAAGGGTTCTTAAAACACGAGTGTGAGTTAAAAAAACGAGCCTGAGGCGAGTTTTTTATAGCATCACACGAGTGTTTTAAGACTAAATTATGTGCAGTTTCATACACTACTTTATCTAATCTCATGAAATAGGTAATATTATGTTTTAAAGTCTTGGTAACACTTATTGGTAACCTTCTAGATTTCGCCGGTAAGAGGTTCATTTGTTCGTTGCAGCTTGGTGAATGTCCGGTGGTGTAAAATTTTCTTCAGTATCGCTACTGTCGTTTTCAGACATTTTTTAAAACAAAAACTAATTTGACAATGAAATTTGCGTTGAAATTACAGCTCATATTTGCATTTATTTGTAAACGGTTAGCGCCATAATCCAAACGCGCGAGCGTGTTGCGCCGCGTCCACAGATTATGTATAGAAAAACTGTATTGCAACCTCCTTGGTGCAAGTGAAGTTGCATCGTAATGGAAAAAAAGTTATATTATGTTATGATACAGTTGTGCATAGAAGAGCTGTATCGTAATGTAATTTTTTAAATTTTTTTCGATGGCATGTGCATGAAGACATACTTCTTCATGTCTGACTTGCTATAGGTAGGTAGGTATATATTTGTTTTTTGTAAAGAGTATTTTGTAAGTTTTTTTTAAATATTGATAGTAATTTTTGTATTGAATGTTAATTAGTGTAATTGGCTCAGGCCGTTCTAATGAATTAATTAAACAAATAAATAGCCTACTGTCCATAGCCCCTATCTTCAGTAGATGGTGGTTGAGATCACAGTGTCCCGTGATGATGCCCACCATCATCCTCTTCGTGAATCATAATTTTTTTTTTCCTTCTTTTTTTTTTCTTTGTGTTTGTTATCCTTTTGTTACAGTCCAGTTCAAGACCGTTCGATTAAATGAGTGTAAGTTTATTTCAGGAGCCTCAAAATGTACGAGATTTTCCTGGAGATCGCTTTCGAGGCTGAACTGAATACTGATGAAGGTCCAGAACTATTAGAAGCCGCCATAGAGCTGTGCAATGAGAACCCCATCACCAGGCCTGCTGCCATCACCGAACTTAGAGATTTGATATTTGGTAAGGACTACGTTATAGAATCTGAAATGAGGAAATCCATAGAAGAACCAATCTCAGAATTAGCAAGTTGAAGTGGCAATGGGCAGGTCATAGCTCGAAGAACCTGATAGCTGTTGGGGAATAAAGGTTCTCGAGTGGCGACCACAACCCAGACGAAGCGGTAGAGGAAGGCCCTCCACTCGATGGACTTAAGGAAGTCGGTAGTGGCTCAAGATCGTTCGTCGTGGCATTCTATGTCCAGCAGTGGCCTTCTACAGGCTGATGATGATGATGATGAAGGAATTTGTGCTGTAACCGTGTACCGTGGTGTGTCCGGCCTGCGAATAGACTTCTCCGTGTCTTCCCGGGGATGTCGCAAAAGCCGACTAAGGGAGTACACCGGTGGATGGGCAGCAGTATCCACCTGAGTAGTTAATACTAAAACTGCGATCACCAATCCGCCTGCTTAGTGAAAGAAAGAAAGAAGAAAGAAAATACGTTTATTTGTCCCCACTTAAAAAGAAACAAAAAATAAAAACAACAGTACGCTACCTAAGTAGTAGGTAACTTTACAAAAAACTAAACTAAACTAAAAAAACATCAAATGGCGTAAGGCATGTTGTGTGGGGGTCAAATAGGTCCCTGTCTCAGCATACAGCTACACCGAACCTACAAGTAGATACGGCGCGGCGCTGATTTTCAGACAGGGCCTGCCCGAGTGACATCACGAACGTTGAAGACGAATATACTAAATATATTATGTAAATAAATAATTAATTCATCAGCAAACTAAAATATAAAGAAATAGTTATACTACACAGTTATCAACAAAATATAATATAAAAGTACTCTGAGGTCTGTTAGTAGTAGTTATAGTAATCTCCTTAGTAATGGCGATTTGTATTGTTTGTAGTGGTATTATGGCATTATGGCAAGTCCCCCCATTGCATTCTATGGGAGAGGCCTCTTCCAGCAGTGGACGTCTACAGGTTGAGGATGATGATGATCATGAATATGACTAGTATACGTATCAAATTTGTAATTTAAGGTGGATAGTCTCGCATGTGGCGCGAAATTAAAATTATACGTGTTTTTTGCTCGTAACAGCTCATCAACACTTTTTGAGATAACATAAACATGTTTTGGGAAAACTAGGAGACCCAACACACATGTTTCAATTGATAGTATCTCATAAATATTATTATTCAAGCTGCGGATATCCCTGAACCAAATAACATTGTAAAATGATTGAACATTATTCTTAGATAAACTAGCTTTATGAGATACTATCAACTAAAACATGTGTGTTAGGCTCTCCTAGTTTTCTCAAAATCAGTTTTTGCTATCACAAGAAGTGTTGATGAGCTGTGATGAGCAAAAAACACGAATAAATTTGAAATTTCCACGAATTGCGAGACAATCCACTTTTATCAGATGCCAGCATTAAAAAATTTAAGCAAAGTGATTATATATTACAAACTTATTTGAATCGGACTTGTTGGTCAATTTTGCTGAACTTGCTGAAGGACTTGGTTTCGTATTGTTTTTTTAATTTAGTAGACCAGAAGTTGGCAATGTCTTTTCAAGGTGGATTCCCCTATCCATACCAGGTATGCTGCAGGCTGCTTTCCATCAGGTGGGCCGTATGCTTGTTTGCTTGTCAAGCAGTATAAAACAAAACAAAAAAGTAGGAGTCCTACTCTTAGATTGCTACATCTTCGACCGCATTGCCACTTTCCATCAAGAAGGTCAGGTCAAAACATTGCTATTTAACGTATAGAAACTCACGTCCACATAAGACCACGTGCTTAAGGTATTGCAGCTAATTACTATTTTTAGGGTTCCGTACCTCGAAAGGTACCAACGGAACTATTAATAGGTACACTCTCGTGTATGTCTGCAACTGCCTGTTTTCTTCGAATCTACTGGAAGAAAACTACAAAAAGAAGTTACTTACGTAATTACATAATCATATAAACTATAAAAAAAATAAGTACATAGTTACCTTCCTTATTACATAAAACAAAAATTGGACATTATTAAATGGATTATTGAGCTTAATAAGAGGTGGTCACCGGTAGCTGGCAAAAGAGCGGTTACGCCCTATTCCGTGTGAACGAAAGGAGATGTTTCATCCTGGGCCTGCTCTAAGTACATTACACAGAAAAATATAAAAAAACAGGGAATTTTCATAAAAATACAATTATATTAATTTGAAGCTTAATACAGCGGTCCAAAAATGTTTATTTATGAGTTTTTTAATATGGTCACCCGATTTTTAGAGCAGCCATGACAGTCGAGTGACTTTGACAACTGACAGTTTTGTTGAGTGTCATTGACGCACAACAAAACTGGTTCCTTGTGTGATTTCCTTGTGTGTGATTGCTCTCTTTGGCGAAGATAATCTTGAATGTACACTAACACGAAGTAATATTATGGAAAATAAACAATAACAAATGGTTTCTATATTGCTTAGCTATATTTATATATACTGTACATAGTGCAGGCCCAAGCTCCATACATTCATGAAACATCTCCTTTGCTTCTAGTTTGGTTATTATTTCTTTAAACTCCATGAAACTTTGTTCACATGATCAGTACTCTAATATCTAAACCCGTGGTGCGTTAGTTAGTTACTAGAAACTTACTTCTTCCGCGTAGGTATTAATAATAATTATACTGATGGATGGGATATACCTAGTCCAGTCTCTTCGTTCTATGTACTGTGTTGCTATTGTTAAATCACATTTATTGTATTTACAATTGTTAGAAAAGTATAAACTTCTTACCCTAGAATTAAGACGCACATAGGTACCTGGGCCCCAATTTGTTTGAATTGTTAATGAATTGTCTCAAAAATTTCAATTTTGACACTTCTGGTCTTCCGCGACAGGAAGTCCGTGTTGCTCGAAGCTTTTGGTATTCTACTAACTTCAATGGTTTTTCAATTGGATTATAATTACGACTATTCAGTGGCAATTGTTTCAATTCAGTACAACAATTCAGTACAATCATAAATTTAGCAGACTACTGCATAGTCTAAGAATGGTTTTTCCTTTAAAAATATTAGAATCGGCCCCCTGCAGGGTGATTCTAAAACGTCGGAAACGTTTCCGATCGGATTCGTTAATTTTTCATTTCGATGTGGTAAGTTAACTAAAACAATTTTCTAATTCTAGTAAAACACAGTAAAAAACAATAAATATTGTATATTACTGTGTTTTATTAGAAAAAATTGTTAATAAATTGTTTTAGTTACTTACCACATCGAAATGAAAAACTAACGAAGCCGATCGGAAACGTTTCCGACGTTTTAGAATCGCCCGGCTGGGATCCAATGTTTTGTACGACATAGTTCACAGTAATTTTGATGTCATTAACCTTACTAGCAAGCCTTACGCAATGCACCAGACTGTTCTTTCTTAGAAGTAAAGACACCGCGTGGACCTTATTTTCTTTGAATATTTTTAGAATAAATTCCGGATTGCGCTGTCCCACATTGTGTCGAATGTTTGAGTCATACCTATAATTCTACCTCCATAGACATCGATATTTTTAACCGACTTCACAAAAAGGAGGAGGTTCTCAATTCGGTTGTATTTTTTTTTTATGTTTGTTACCTCATATCTCCGGCATTTATGAACCGATTTGAAAAATTCTTTTTTTATTTGAATAGATATACATCCAGATTGGTCCCATTTTTTTCAGAATCCAGTTCTGATGATGGAATCCATGAGGAATTGAGGGAACTCCTCAAATATTATAGGCATACATATGGCAATTTGGAAATTTTCAGCAACAAACCAAGCATTTGCATTCAGAAAGTATTATAATCCTTTCACGACTATGGTTCTTTCGTCATTTTTTTTTCATCCAAATATTTAGTCGAATACAATGGCGGAAGTCGGTTTTTTAAATGAAAAGGTATTTAAATTAGTTCATCTGTGGTGCGGCGGGTGAAAGTTCGCCTGCAACGCAGGAGGTTGCGGGTTCGATTCCCGCCTCTGAACAAATAAGTCTACAAAATAGTGTACTTATTGCACCCAGGTGAATTACCCCAGGTGAATTAAGTATACCGCCCCATATTTGTACGATCTGAAGATATTTGTTCAGGGTGTATTGTATTAAGTATATCAGTTATCTAGTACCCATAACACAAGCTCTGCTTAGCTTGGGGCTATATAATGTTGTCTGAAATGTCCAGCATTTATTTATTTATTATTTATACAAAGTTTTATGGAGTTTGAAGAAATAGTAGCCAAATTAGAAGCAATCTTTGTTCGCGTGCTACTGATGATCTCCTCTTAACAATGACCCATGTTGGTAGTGAATCTACAGGTATCAATTACATGGTAATCTAAAGCAGGGTGGGGAACGCTGGGAGTAAACGAGATATATAGTTTCTCTGATTATACTTACAGCTTCATTTTGTGTAGGTAAAAAATTACGCCCATAGGTACATGAGATTTAATAATTAATGTTTTCTGATTCTCAGAACGAGGTGAATGTACCCCTCTACGGACAGACGATGCCTACATGCTCCGATTCCTGAGAGCCAGAAGCTTCATCCCGGCTAGAGCCTACAAACTGGTAAGATAAGATAAGATAAGATACGATAAGATCACATGAATTTATCCAGTTACGAAGCACAGCTAATATTAATGCATCAGACAACAACTGAACCAAAATGTTGATAAGTAACACATAAACTAAGTTGGACATAAGCATCAAAGAACTTACGTAAGGTTGACTCCCACAACTGACGTTTCGTAAGTGAATAAAAGAGTGGTACATTTCCGTGATTGTCTATGGTAGCTTGTTGTTTTTTGACCAGTTTTAAACCACCAATGAAAAGCTGTATTATTTTCCTAAAAACAGATGCTTGTTAGTAGTAGAACTTCTTGTGAAAGAGTTCGTCCGGGGAAGTACTACCAGCGTACCTATTTCTGCCACATGAGACTTTCATCTTTATTCTCAGGGTCAGCAGCGAGCGTGTGATGCCTCTGGTGTTACAGGCGTCTAAAGGCTACGGCTTCTATTTTCCATCAGGTTTTTAATACTATTTACAATAAAAAAAGATGACATGTTACTATAAAATAATCAAAATTCATGTGATAACTTTTGTTTACTTAGGCCGTTTGTCCACCACCGCCGTCACCGTCACGTCACCGAGAACGAGATTATTTTGGGTCGAGTTTAATATGAAATGACGCTCGGGTGACGGACGTGCGGTAGACACGCGGCTATAGTAAATGTATGTATCGCTACTTCGGCGCCGTCATCTCGTTCTCGGTGACGTGACGGTGACGGCAGCGGTGGACAAACGGCCTTAGGGAAAATACCTTACCGGTCACGCAAGGGATACTTCTTAGGACGTACCTAATGCAGACACATCGAAATTATGGTCTATTCCATTTGTGCCCCCGTCAGGGGGAAAAAGTGGAATCTAAAAAAAAGTCCAGAATTCCCTCCTGATGAGTTTCAACCGGGTTTTGTCGTGGGTTGTTTGCGGATAACTAAGATCGCCAAGAAACTCCTTAAAACCGTCAATATTGTCAAAATCATTATAATGTTTTGAAATCTATTTATATATATAAAAGAAAGTCGTGTTAGTTACAACGGCTGAACCGATTCGGCTGAAAATGCGTGGGGAGGTAGCTTAGAACCAGGAGAAGGACATAGAATAAAAATTTAATTAAAAATCCTAAATTAGAAATTCATATTCTCGAATATTGAGACAAAGTGAAAGAAGATTATAATAATATATTTTTTGATGCTGTGAATACCAGGCGCTCATGGCAGGGTAGAAAGTGGATGCCTACGCCAACAAGTGGTCTTAATTTGTTCAAAAACATGTCAATTAGGCCAAACACAGGGATAACGCGAACGAAGTCGCGCGCGGGTAGCTAGTTACTGATAAAATCAAGGTATTTATTAATTTGACAGTCTTGGTAAGCGCTTGCTAAGCGTTTATGACCCGCAAAATCGATGTCGTAAAGTAAGGACATGTCTTAACGCATTTAGGCAACAACTTAGGTTGATGCAACGCATTTTTCGTCGTTAACGAAGAACGTTAGCAAGAGACGCGAAATTCAAAATGTATTGTGTTTGCTTTGCTCATCACAACACTTTTTTTGAGATAGCGAACATTATTATTAATCAACTAGTTGCGCCCCGCGATTTCACCCGCGTGAATAATGATGAAAATTGATGATGCTGATGAAAAGTAGCCTGTGTTATTCTGATGTATAAGCTATATTATT
Source organism: Epirrita christyi (assembly GCA_951392215.1). Classification (NCBI taxonomy): domain Eukaryota; kingdom Metazoa; phylum Arthropoda; class Insecta; order Lepidoptera; family Geometridae; genus Epirrita; species Epirrita christyi. The sequence continues at coordinate 2,338,084 of OX595849.1, forward strand.
GTAAAGTTTCATTAAAATCCATTCAGTAGTTTTTACGTGAAAGAGTAACAAACATCCATACTCACAAACTTTCGCGTTTATAATATTAGTAGGATAGGATAGTAGGATAGGATAGGATAGGATAGGATAGGAAGTAGGATAGGATAAAATCATCAGCTTAGATACAAATGTCAGTGAACCAAAACAACACTATACAAATTATTCATTGACATTCGTAGCTACATGTATACCTGTGTAGGAAATGTAATATTATACCAAACACCTTCATAGGCACCTGCCTGACGGCAAGTATTTCACGAGAAGCTTTTGAATATTAGATACACACAGATGTCACTGAAGCTAAAAATAAATAGTGACCTAACGTAAGTTGATGCTTTATGCCTTTTAATGTCTACATTAATTCGAAAGTAGATTTCATAAATCTTGCAATCTTTGCGACACTGTGTACCGAGACTAAAACATTTCAGATGCTCTATTTCACAAACTGAGTTCTTTTTTGCTCGAACTTCTTTTGATTCACCTCTGTTTTTGATTGAGCATATAACTAATCATTAGAGTTCATTCCCGGGAAATCGGTTGGTTTCGTTCCTAGGAAATTCAGCGGATTTTTTTATTTAAACAAAAAATAAAGACGTAAATGTTAATTTCTCGATATCTCGAGAAGACCCGAGAAATCAAGCGCTTACGTTTGGTATACAATATACAAGGGCGTCCCACGGCTATGCCACATGGAGGGAAAGTACCTTGAATATTGTAGATGGAACATTTTACTGAAAGAAGACATTATTTTAATTTAAAAAACAATTTAAACTGCATTCATAGATATTTAAATAATTACATGGTTGCACCGGGAATCGAACTCGTTACTCGAGAATAATAATCACCCTGTAGCTTTATCATACCGATCGAAAGGCTTCATCATAAGGATTATTTTTTGCTAGTGTCCGAAATAAAAGTAAGACCATGAATTTTATCATTATTTATTAATTAATAAATTTATCAAATGCTCAAAACGAGTTCCTTCCTGTTATACAAAGTAGCACTCTTTTTATTATTTCGCTCCCTGTCGATTTTTTGATATTGTTGTGGTGGATATTTAAAAATACGTCTAACTTCTGCTTGTAGCTCGTGGACACTTTCATACTGGTTCTTGTAAACTAAATTTTTTTTCTGGATACGGCTCGATTTGTTGCATACAACCAGAGGCCCAATTCACTAACTAAAAAATAGTTAAAATAGAGTTCGGATCATGTTTCGATCTTGTGTCGATGTCTTAAATGTCAGAAATAGTATTCTCCTGACATAAAATACAACACTGTAATGTGATTATATCGAAATGTGACCGAAACTTGAACGATTCAACGTTTTTTCGTTAATTTTAGCATAAGTAGATGGAGTCTCTCTTTACTCTTTCCAATTATATATATAACTATCCTACTCTAATGGTGGTCACCATGAATTGAAAGTAGACTAAATTGTTATTTATGAGGGACTAGAAATTCGACTTTCAGTCCATTTATAATTCAGTCTCGATTCGGTCAACTTTCAGTGTAGTTTTAAAATAACTTAGAGAATTGGGCCTCTGGTACCTAACTACACTAATTACGTATCTCTTTATCATTTTATCATGCACCTAAATTATTAATAGGGAAATGATGCGTACTTCTCAAGTGGGTACATTTATTAGTAATAGGTACTTATGATATGTAGGTATGTCCTTACGGCAATGTCAGCTTTTCATTTTTCTGAACAAAATTTCACATCAAATGTTAAAAATCTTGGTCTTCCTTTTATTTTTGACACTATGTTATCTAGCAAAAAATAATCCTTATGCCTTTCGATCGGTATGATAAAGCTACAGGTGATTATTTTTCTCGTGTAACGGGTTCGATTCCCGGTTCAACCATGCAATTATTTAAATATCTATGAATGCAGTTTAAATTGTTTTTTAAATTCAAATAATGTCTTCTTTCAGTAAAATGTTCCATCTACAATATGTAAGGTACTTTCCCTACATGTGGCATATTCGTGGGACGCCCTTATATTTCAAGTTGATACGTTTAGCCGTTCTTTAGAAAAATAATCTTGACAGTCCGACAGACGACAAAGTGATCTTATATTAGGGTTCCGTTCTTTCCTGTCGAGATAAGGAACCCTAAAATTCAGCTAGTTCACTATTTACAGTGTTATTTGTTTCTCCAGCTAGTCCGCTACTGCGCATTCAGAGAGCAGTACAGCCAGCTATACGAGGGCATCGACCTCTGGGCCCTGAGCAAGGTGAAGGACGCATACGAAGGCATCATCCATGACCACCCAGACTACGGACGAATATCGGTCTTCAGATTTGGTAAGTATGGCTCAATTTCCATTAATTTTTGGAGCTAGGTTTCAAGCCTCATCAAAGTATCGTCGAAACTATCAAACGATTTTCAATCTTTAGCAATCGTAAGTAAAATACAGTTCTCAGTGACTTTCCCGCTGTTTAAGTTTTGTCCCTCATAAATTTACTACCAAACGATCACCTGAACATCGGCCTTCAAGAAGAAACTTCAAGGCTCAATTTCTTCTGGCAATTTTCTGGAAGTTGGGACTTTTCTGCTAAGGTTTCTTGGTGATAAATGTTAAAATCTGAGAGAGTTCAGGAGACAGGCACTGATTTATGGAACAGTTCAAAGCTGAGGTGAATAGAAAAAGCTCTAAATTGTAAATTATCTAGCTTATAGCATTTCCATCGCACAGTTATTTTTTTATAGAACCTCTTCTACTTGTTTCTACCTCCTTGGTGCAGCGGGCGAATAGCCAGCTGAGACGTAAGAGTTCGAGTGTGATGGTTCGAATTCCGCTGCGGGACAAATGTTTGTATACAAGTGATGTGGTGCGGCGAGCGAGTAGCCGGCTTAGATGCAAGATGTTGCGGGTTCTATTCCCGCTGCGGGACCAATGTTTGCATGATCTTCTAATATTAGTTCCGGGTCTGGGTGTTATGGTACCATGGCACTCGTTGTTCCCACGATACAGGTTATCCTAGTGTGGGAATAAGACTACGTATGTGACTGTTGGGATATTGGCCTGCGTTTGCGCAGTGCGAGCAGTTAATGCAATCGCGGCGGGCTGCGACTCAAATTAAGTTCTGTTAATTAAGTTAGTTAAGTTAATTAAGTAATTATTCAGTTCGTATTCATAATACACTCACTCATTTTCACACGTACTCATTATTAATAAGGGTTTTTATAACGTAATTCAGATAGCAATCATAAATAATTTTTCTTCAACTTCAAAAGGTAAAACACACACACACAGAATAAATATTAGTACAAGTACTACGACAAAAACCCGTATGTTGGGTTTAATGTTATCTCGTCGTAAGTAGGTATTTTACATACCTATCTCCATTACACCTTGCAGATCGGTAACGAGCCTCTAAACTATAGGTAGTTATATTAGAGGTTACCGATCTGCAAGACCGGAAACATCGACTAAAATCAAAAGAAATTTTCTATGTAATAAAATTTTGTTTGAAATGCTGTATCTCATTTGATTCAGGAACATGGGACCCCAGCGAGTTCCCTGTGGAAGACCTAGTCCGCGCCGGAATGGTGATGTGCGAGATTGGAATCCGGCAGCCAAAGATGCAAGTACTGGGTGGCACCGTTATCGTGGATTTAGAAGGCATCACGTTACGCCACGTGGCCACCCTGACACCTACTGTGGCTTATCAAATCGTCTGCTTACTAGGGGTAAGGAAAACCTTCAGACGGTCATCACTAAGCCGTTACTTTCTATTTTTTGTTAGCCTATCCTGTGACATGGTGTATCCAGCCTAATAATAGCTATTTTTTGTTAGCCTATCCTGTGACATGGTGTATCCAGCCTAATAATAGCTATTTTATGTTAGCCTATCCCGTGACATGGTGTATCCAGCCTAATAATAGCTATTTTTTGTTAGCCTATCCTGTGACATGGTGTATCCAGCCTAATAATAGCTATTTTTTGTTAGCCTATCCTGTGACATGGTGTATCCAGCCTAATAATAGCTATTTTTTGTTAGCCTATCCTGTGACATGGTGTATACAGCCTAATAATAGCTATTTTTTGTTAGCCTATCCCGTGACATGGTGTATCCAGCCTAATAATAGCTATTTTTTGTTAGCCTATCCTGTGACATGGTGTATCCAGCCTAATAATAGCTATTTTTTGTTAGCCTATCCCGTGACATGGTGTATCCAGCCTAATAATAGCTATTTTTTGTTAGCCTATCCCGTGACATGGTGTATCCAGCCTAATAATAGCTATTTTTTGTTAGCCTATCCTGTGACATGGTGTATCCAGCCTAATAATAGCTATTTTTTGTTAGCCTATCCCGTGACATGGTGTATCCAGCCTAATAATAGCTATTTTTTGTTAGCCTATCCTGTGACATGGTGTATCCAGCCTAATAGTAGATCCCTCCTCCCATGGATGTTATAAAAGTTTTACTAAGGGATAAACCATGGGATGGACAGCAGCATCTACCTGAGAGAATAACACCAAACTGCGATCACCAATCCGCCTGGCAATCGTAGTGATTATGGCGAAACCACCCATTGTATTCAATGAGGAAGGTTACGTCCAGCAGTGGACGTAAACCGGCTGGTGATGATTATAAACCTGGACGCACCGCGTCTGGATGTGATTTTGGTTGCAGCAAGGTTGCCGTTGAAATTACACACTTATGACACAGAGTAATAATGACTGATCTATGTGCTCGCTATAGGTTATGTGCTATGCATGCCAATATATGGTGGAGGCTTCATCCAGCAGCGGAAAAAACATAGGTTGAGGATAAAAAAATGTGCTTGTTTTTTGGCAGCGTTATCTTCAGTTAAACAGTTGAACATTTGAGTTTGGTTAGTAGTAGAATTTCTTGTGAAAGAGTTCGTCCTGGGAAGTACTACCACCGTACCTTTTTCTGCCGCCAAGCAGTAGTGTTCGCATTGCTGTGTTTCGGTTTGAAGGGTACGGGTGCCGGTGAAATTACAGGCACATGAGACTTTTCATCTTTATGTCCCAGGGTCGGCAGCGCGCGTGTGATGCCTCTGGTGTTACAAGCGTTCATAGGCTACGGTAACTGCTTTCCATCTGGTGGGCCGTAGCTTGTCTGCTTGCCAAGTAGCATAAAAAAAACGAAAAAAAAAAGAAAAAACCTCTGCACTACCAAAACACACAAATGCAATGTAGAGCTTAATAGCCTCATAGGAAACATTTAGTGGCAGAATAACCTTTGCACAGGTTTGCACCTATATATGGCCCTAAATTTGACTACCTGGACACCTTAGGTAATATTGCTAGCAATTGAAGCAGACAAACAAAAGATTAAAAATTAAAAAGCCTTTGTTCATACCCTTGTTGCCTACTTTATCCGAAGCACAAACATGCCTATTAGATAGGTATCTATGTGTACATAATATATCTGTCTCTGATCAGTAATACTGCCCCCAGGGGAGTTATTCCGTTTCGAAACTTACCTTGCAAAGTTATTCTCTTTAGCTGACCTATTTTACGAGTATTTCAACTTTTACTATTCGGGCCTTTTGTGACAAGGGCATTTTACTAAGTTTAGATAAGATCGTTGAAGTTTAGGGAAAATAAATTCATTTTTCTCGGGGGATGCTTATATTTTAATTTTTTTTTCTCTGGCTATCCCTAGGCATTTTTTCAGAAGGATTAATGGCAAAGAAAATGTATAAAAATGTGTAAAAATGTATTTTTCAAAACAAGCTTTTGATTAAATTAGTGATCGGAACCGCGAACTGATCAAAATGAGCTCCAATATTGCCAGGCTACTTTTGAACATCAAAGAAGCGTACTTCAGAGCCTTGAATTTTTAACAAGCAATAGCACACGGACGTGTGCTGTAGGTAGTGTAACACGGTTTTAATATAGAGCCACCGGTGGTGGTTTGTGGCATTTGTGGACCTCATTTTCCATACAAAAATCCGTGTCACACTACACCATACGTCCATGTCAATTGCTTGTTAAAACTTAAGCTTCGGTCTCAGACGAAAAGATAATTAAGATAAGAATAATTTTAACTTATTTAGCTACCTAAAATTTTCCCTGCAGGATAATCAACTTCTATTTTTGCTACATAATAATATATTTAATCTTTCTTAAATCCATTAGGATCATTATTTATGAAATACATTTTACATTTACTAAAGTGTTTATGCGGATTCTTGATACCTGAATACCCTACCTAACAATGAAAACAGGTTACTCAAATCCGTCTAGTAGAACTAGAGTTATATATGGTTAAACCCACACCCACACAGACACATGCATAGTCCTGATCCCACACTAGGTTACCCTGTGTCGTGGGTATCAGGAACTACGAGTCTACCATGGTACCACAACACCCAGACCCGGAACAAAAATATTTGTAGATTATTTAAACAATAAATAGTCAATAATAATAGTAGTTTTAATAATAATAGTAATAGTATAGTTTATAGGTATCAAATATGTATGTTGGTCTAAAAGCCCATATAAATATATATACTTTTTTTTTTTTTTTTTAAATGCTGTACACATTTCACACAACATTATCTAGCCCCAAGCTAAGAAGAGCTTGTCAAAGTCAAAAAGAACTTTATTCATTGAAATCACAAGGATCATTTTGAATCGTCTTATATAAAATTAAATTACTCCTGTTCCAACACGACCAAGCCTAGAAGAATCAGGCAACAAACTCGGCTTGGCTTACATAAATGGTCCGTCTTACCACTAGGTGAGAAGCGCCTGTGTGGTGCCTCGGAGCAAGGAGTTGCTGATACATAGTAAATAAGAACTTAAAAACCTTAGGAAGGTAGTCAAAAGTAAATAAACATCAGCAAAATATGCAAGACAGCACACGCTACGCTTGTTATACTTATAAATAATAATCTAATACAAACATGTAAATAGGTAAGTACAGATATTGCAAATTTCCATTTTAGCAGTCGAGGGGCAGAGCGACATCAGGCCACGCGGCTTGCGCGGCTTGTGTTATGGGTACTAGATAACTGATATACTTAATAAAATAATACGTAGATAGATATTTTTTATTATACATAGAAAAATACCCAGAACACCCGGAACAAATATCTGCAGATCGTACAAATATTTGTTCCGAGGCGGGAATCGAACCCGCAACCTCCTGCGTCGCAGGCGAACCTTCACCAGCCGCACCACAGAGGTCATCCTCAGGTAGGTCAGAGGAGATACTTATATGGGCTTTTTGTTTAGGTACTTACAATTTATTGTACATTTCTCATTTTAGCCTGAAATAAATGTATTATTATGACACTGATTTATTTAAAGACTCGTAGTGACATAAATTTTTGCTATAAAAAAATACTAGGTACTTATCTTCAAAAGCAAATAGTATAAAAAACAGTATAGTAAAAAATATAAAACTATAATAATAAATATAATATAATAATTATTATTATTTACATTAACGTTTGCATGATTGGTTTCAGATGGCATACCCAACTAGACTACGATCCTGTCACATCATCAACTACTCCTGGATCCTCAACACTTTCTTCTTTATCTTCAAGAGGTTTATCCCTCAAAAGGCTTGGAGCACCATTTTCTTCCACGGCAGCGATTTGAAGTCTCTCCAAGAACACATAGATAAGGAATGTCTTCCGCCAAGGTATGGTGGATCCTGCAAGAATTCAATATCTGTCGGAGATTGGTTGAAGAAGATCAAGAAGTATAGGGATGAACAGTTTGATAGGGAGATGAAAGCGCTAGGCTATGTTGTCAAGGAGTAGAGTATAAAAGATTTCCTGAAAAAATGAGCTTGTAAAAGTGATAAACACATATATATTAACAATTCCGCTCCTCTCCAACGAAAACTCTGAAAGAATTCGACACGTGTTTCGCCTCTCAACGAAGCATCCTCAGGAAACAGTAAGCTCACTGCGTGCTAGAACAACAAAGACACACTACTGGAAAAAGTCTTTTAGTCTTTCTGTTCGGTGTTCGGCGAGGCAACATGGCTGCGGAGTTTTAGAAGTAGTGTGTCTTTGTTGTTCTAGCACGCAGTGAGCCTACTGTTTTCTGAGGATGCTTCGTTGAGAGGCGAAACACGTGTCGAATTCTTTCAGAGTTTTCGTTGGAGAGGAGCGGAATTGTTACTGTATATTTGTTCATCTATTTTATATTGTAGAATGGATTTCCGCAAAGTCACGCTTGAATCAAATAATTATTGTAAAAGTGTTTATTCGGTCTACCAATATACCTATTACTGTTGCAAATTGGTAATACTAGCTTAGCAATACTAGCTTATACTGCTGTGATGAAAAAAATTATATATATAAATGGCAAGGCTTACCTAATTATGTAACCAACCAAACCAAGTCTTTTCATTTGATTCACAACATTCTAAAAGGGTTAGCTGGATTTATTAAGAACGTCTGGGGTGCGATTTTTGTATGTCATCAAGTGACTAAACGTCAGTGGTGTAAGCACGAATAACTATCGTTATCGAGACGCTAGCGAGACGTCGCCAATGTCAAATATTGGGCAATGACATTAGGGTGCTTTGAAATCTTTGTAAGTTGATTGGTTAATATTTGACGTTTACAATCTTCTCGCTAGCGTTTCGATTACGTTAGATGTTCGTGCTTGGGCCTCTGTAAAATTTCCAATAATCCTCGATTTTCAAATTTCTGTATATTGAAACTAATTGAAGACTAAAATTGTTATACATTGATATCAATAAATTCAAGTTCTTTCTCTAGTACATCTCCTGAAAAACAGTGATTTGCGGCTTTTTTGATGATATTTAGCCAGTCGGTGACATAAAAAAATCGCACCCCTGACGTGAATCTCGATCGAAGGTGAAGAAGAAGAGACGGGGAAGCAGGTCTACTTTCTTATAGGGTCCAAGAATATATAATTGGCAATATTTAAACTACTTTCGTCAACAAAGTTTTATCATGGTTTGATGTAGGTATGATGGTTCCTCGTTTAATTAAATAAATATGATAATGTGAATAAAAAAAATGTGATATAGGTATAAAAAATTTGATGTTTTCACTAACTAGCAATTAATAACGTGCCTTTTCTTTGGGCGATGTAAAAACCTAAACTTAGTGATTTATTTTAGTGTTAGGAGTGTATTATAAGATATAAGAGAGTGTTCATAAGGTATAACACGATTCAAAATGATCCTTGTGATTTCTATGAATAAAATTCTTTTGATTTGATTTGATTTATATTGCGGGCTCTTGAGCCCACAATCGAAGTTTGCTCTTATTTTGGACACCATCTCATAAAATCCCATTCAATTTTGCAATAATTATCAAATAATCTAGACCAGCTGGTCAGTTTCTCATAAAATTATATGGTTTTCAAATCACACCGACTTAAAGTTTTGTATGGAAATCTAGTTTAAATCTAGTTTAATTCTATACAATCAAATGAGAAACTAACAAACCACAAGCCTAGATATAAGCCTTTAGCTAGATTGTATTGAAATTTGATTTACTTGAACTAATTAATCAAATCAAAAAGTAATGTATTCATTAAAATCACAAGGATTATTTTGAATGATATAATTAGGATAATAAATACATAACATTAATATCCAAATGAGGAGCAAACTTCTGTTTGTTTGGAGGGGGCAAGCAATACAATCATTATATTAATAAACTTTTATAATAAAAAACATATGCAGCTAATTTATTTGTACCTATTACCTAATTAACAATCTTATTAAAATCATTAGCACTGGCTGGGGTATAGCCAGCGAAAATGTTTGAATTTTTTTATTTTCAAAAGTTCATACTCGAATTTAGTTTTATTCTTAACAGTATTTAGATCAATAGAATTAACTTCAAGTCTTTGATTAATTTGGATTTCTTCTTTTAATTCTTGAATTTGTGTAAATTTAAATGATACCTACCCCTTTTCACAACATTGGCCGAAAAAGAGGTTATAAACATGTGCCAAAATCTAAAGTATAACAGCTATTTCTGAGGAATAATAGTAGATTATGCACTAAGGGAATAAAGCAGTGGAATACTTCGACTTCGTCGCGGGCGGCATATTGAACCCTGAGCGTAACGATGGACTCTAGAGATATATATAGGTAGAGTCCTGAGTGAAGTGAGGGGTTCAAGCTGCCCAAGACGAAGACAGGCTTTATTCCAGAGGAGCATACGCTACTTTTCACACCTTCTGCGAGATAATATAAAGCCAGGGCTTGTTTTGATTTTTGCGGTAGTAGATTATTAATAATCTCTAAAGCGTCTGTTTTGATAAACTCTGGAGTAGAATCGCTCTAAATTTTTTATCAACATGAATATTGCAATAAAATTCACTGAAAATCACACCACCAAACACTGTCTTTTGTTTCAGAGTCTTTGTAAACGCACCTTTTTTTTTTGAGTTCTGCTTATGATGGCCAGTTAGGTTTTCGAACAAACCTCTGTACAATGCCATATGGACATTTTTTACTTAGAATTCCACGAGTTTCCACACTCAGAATAACGGCACTTTATTCTGAGTTTCCACACGAATTTGACGTTTCAAATACAAATCACTTTATTCCCTAGGGAGTTTCTTACAACTTTATATCCCTAAAGAAATAATGCTTTACTTTACGTTGAAGTTGCATGATATGTAATTGGGATACTTGGATATTGTCGAGTAGGTGGTGTGAAACACAACTTAATACCATGCTTATAAGCCCCCCACATTCATAATAGTTTTTAAACCTATTTTAGTTTTTGTTTTGACCTCTCTGATGTAAAATGACATACGTCAAAACAAGATTGTTGACACTTTTGATATTTTTTTTTTAACAAGCATTAAACACGATGATGATGGTGATGGTGATGGTCATGGTGATCTCCGTGGCGCGTCGGGTGAGTAGCCGGCTGAGACGCAAGAGGTGCCAGTTCGATTCCAAGTACGTGGTTCCTGGTTTCCTCCTGAAAAAATGATTAAATACCTACATTTTTCGCCCTAAAACCACGTTTCGTGTGTCACGGCAATGATTTTCCTGTTGAATCCTGTACGCGAGTTATCAATCACACCAGCGAAGTACCAGGGCGGCATACGTTACCAGTACGTCGATGAATAGAGTGCATCATTAATCACTCCCGTTCAAGTGCATGTGCGACCGTAGAGAGTTCAAAGATTTTTTTTCTCGCTTTTCGTAGAGATGTTTTCCTACCTTGTTTACGTATAAGGTCGTTCAAATTTATACTTCTGTCCGCTCAGTAAATAATTATAATATTCAATTAACTTGGCTTATTGACGCTTCCGTCTGTTAGTAAGATGGATCAGATTAATAGTTTAGCTAGGAATTATAAACGTCGCAGGAAGTCGGTAAATAGAGTTGGATCAACACCGTTCGTCGTGGCAATCTAAGGGGGAGGCCTATGTCCAGCAGTGGACTTCTACAGGCTGATGATGATGATGGTGATTTGTATTATTCTTTTATTAAAGAAATAACACAAATCGAAAGAAGGTAAAAAATAATTTACACTCAACTACTTTACTACTCGTAAAGGTTGGTGGTGGTTGCGAACGAAGAATTGCGAAATACATCGTAACGACCATTATGATGGCAGTTTTTTGTTGGGAATAAACCCGTATTATCCGACCGTAATGTACTCACTGCAGTGACTCAGGCCCTCTCTTGACGAGAGTGAATGAGCTTTAATCGACCACGGTAAGTGCGGGTGGGCCTTTAAATTTTGAGTTCTATGGAGTGTCGGTTTCGTCATGGTTTCCTTTACCGTTTTGATTATGTGGTAATTCACACATATATTTTCGAGTGGAAAATCTATTGGTGTAGGCCCGGCCACTAAAATATATACATAATATAACATAGGATAACACCCATCAGTCACGTACGTAGTCCTGATCCTACACTAGGATTTTGTGTCGTGGGTATCAGGAATTACGAGTACCATGGTACCATAACACCCAGACTAGAAAATATTTGCAGATCATGTAGACATTTGTCTACATGATCACACGCAGCGGGAATCGAACCCGCAACCTCTTGCATCTCAACTGGCTACTCACCCGCTGCGCCACAGAGATTGTCAGTAATAATGTAACAATGTCTAACACGGTCACCAAGCCACTGAGACATAAGTAATTTGCCATCTTATTGACTCAGTTGTTGGCGCCTCTACTTAGGCGCACGTGATCGTTGCTCTGTGTTCGCAAAATTTATAACCTGTGATGTAAAACTTAATTACAACCCTGAATTCAGGCGCGCCTTTTTATGCCCCTTTTATTAAAGTGAACAAGTAATTCCGTCCATTTTTATCACCAAATGATACAGCAAATTCAGGGTGCGTCTAGTCTAAAACTGAACTGCCCTCTAATACCGCGTTGTCTTAGCACTTCTGTTCTTGGCAAAACTGGACGTTTAAAAACGGTCCTTATGGTTACGTATTATGGAATATTTTACTTTCAGTGCGTTCACTTTTAGAATAGATGCACTCCTCAATTGAGTTGATACTGTAGGCGACTGTAGAGTGAGACAGAGATAATTATGATAATTGATTGCGCTTAATTAATGACGCTCTGCGGCGCGGTGAGCAATTAGCCAGCTGAAACGCAAGGTGCGGGTTCGATTCCCACTATACAACAAATGTTTGCATGATCTGCAATTCTATTTGATAATATCGTAGCGAATCCTGTGTTATGCCTATTTCCGAACGTTAAAAACCCTCATCCATTCCTTGAGATGTTTACTCATTTTAGTGAACACTCGGATCCGACATCAAAGGAATTATACAAATATTTTTATAATAATTTTCTTTGAGAGCTTGGATTAACGAATAACCATAAGTTCTGGCTGCTGCTATGGCACATGGCGAGAAATAATGATAAAATTTTATCGATTTCTCGATTAAATTTAGTCTATAACCACCTTCATTATTTTATGTGATTTATGATCTGGTGAATATTCTTCATTAGTCATCAGTTCATCAGTCGGTAGACATCCACTGCTGGATGAGGCCTCCCCCATAGCATGCATAGCTACCATATACCACCCATAGCGTACAATACGGGGATTTGCCATAATACACGTTTGGCAGGCGTTGGTGTTAAGTAAGGTGGATGCTGCTGCCCATCCACTAGCGTAATCCCTTAGTCGACTTTTACGACATCCATTGGAGGAGTTCGAAGAGTGCTATTCTTAGGCCAAGACTACCACGGCATGGTGAATATATAACCAGATGTATACAATAGAGTATCTCTCTCATTTTTGCCGCGAATGCTTCGTGAAATCCAGAAAATATCGTATCCTGTATCGTGAATACAGGGTGTTTTTTTTAAATGGGACAGTATGGGGATATCCGAATCCATAAGAGATACGGGAAAACTGTCTTTGGAACCATTTGCTCATTTTGTATAAAAATGATTTTGGCATAATTATTTTTTTGGTCAAGCGTGAGTTCTCCATAAAAATGAGTAGTTTTGATCAAAAAATTTTTTTATGCGTATCGACTCAGTTTCATGTAAGGATTGTTTCATTGTATCGGAAGAAAACAATCTGAGCAGCAGAAGTTAGTCAAATTTTATAAAATGTTTTCTCATACAAATTGTAAGTAATCTGGTACCTACGTTAATAAAACTATAGCAATAAATTTTCAAAATTGCATCTCCCTTGCTGTTTCCAGGTACGGGCACGTTTCAGAACATCTCTAGTGGCATTAGACTACTCATTTTTTGGAGAACTCACGCTTGACCAAAAAAATAACTATGCCAAAATTATTTTCATACAAAATGAGCAAATGGTTCCAAAGACAGTTTTCCCGTATCTCTTATGGATTCGGATATCCCCATACTGTACCATATAAAATAACACCCTGTATAGCATTGCATAATCAGCCCAGAGTGTTCCCCCCGGACCCGCCCCCCAATTACAGTAGCAAATGGCAATGGGTATCATTTTGGCAGCCTTAGCGCTATCTAAATCTTATGAAACTCGAATTGGGGAAAGTTCTTGCCCTAAATATTCCTCACTTCAAGTATAAAATGATTTGGACAGCGCTAAGGTTGCCAAAAATGAGAAATGATGAATTGTTGCGTTTCCCCATTGTCATTTGCTACAGTTAATAATAGGCACTAGGCTTGGGCATATACTCTAGATGAATGGAAATGAGTTTAAGTCCACCACGCATTAGCCCAAAGTGGGTTGGTAGATGTCCACATACCTAGGAGTTATCAGGTTCTAGCTAGGGCATGTTAGGTTCATAACGTTGCGTTGTCTTTACCGTTTAGATCGTGTTAACACAGTACATAGAGTGTACATACATTTCGAAAGCAAAAAAAAAAACACCAAAAACCGAGTAAGAGAATGTATCAAGTGCGAGTAATCGATTTACAAAATCAAAGTAACCGATCTTAACGAAAATCACTCATTTGCCCACAATGTGCCACAGCGACGGCCGGTTACTGTACTTGTTATTTTATTCAGTGAATAATTGATGGTGTTTTCATATCTTGAAATGTTTACCTGAGATTTTGAAATTTTCTTATACTGAAATGAGTTATATAATAAAATTGCGGATGTAATTAAAAACGTATGAAACATTCCTACAAATATTATTCTGTGAAAAATTATGTACGTATAGGCAATTACATTACTAAGTATCTAACCTATATGATGGATTACGGTTTTCTCTCGAGACTACTCTCGGCTTGCGAGCATGATTGAACGAAATCAATGCCTGAGTTTCTGTTGCTTAACATAAAATAACATATACATGCCAAGCATCATTGCTGTTTTCTGATTTGAATGGATTGGGTACTACCGGTGTAATTACAGGCTCGAGATTTATAAGACGACCTCTGTGGCTCGGCGGGCGAAGGTTCGCCTGCGACGCAGGAGGTTGCGGGTTCGATTCCCGCCTCAAATCAAATATTTGTACAATCTGCAGAGATTTGTTCAGGGTGTTCTGGGTATTTTTCTATGCATAATAAAAAATATCTATCTATGTAATGTATTGTATTAAGTATATCAGTTATCTAGTACCCATAACACAAGCTCTGCTTAGCTTGGGGTTAGATAATGTGTGAAATGTTCAGCATTTATTTATTTAAATATATTAAATCTCAGCTTGGCAGACGCAAATGCATTTCCGCGTAGGTCACGTAGTGGTTTGCGTGACCTACTAGGTAATATTCCTAGTAGGTACTACCACGTTTGGGCCGTCCTATGACCCGTCCAATATCCTGCGATGAAAACATTTCGAGCTATGGAGGAAAAATTAAATGGACTTGTATTTTAAAGTTCTAATCGCATATTTTTTATCTATGATTTGTATAATACAATTAATTAAAAAAAACCCTCAAAATTAATACCTACGGGCCAGGCCACAACAGTGCGTTGCGGCGTCGCATCGCAAAAACAACATCGCACAGCTATGCGATGCGATGTCGCAACGCAAAAATTTTATCGGATACGATATCGTACTTAAAGACGCTAACCAACGTTTCAGTTTCTAGTGAGACATGGACCGCACTGCGCGTGTTCTACTTCTGCTTGCGTTAAGGCGTATTAAGAAAAAGAAACATAAAAGAAAGTACTGTGTGCACCCATTACTGACAATTATGAATAAAGATGGAAACCACTTGAAATGGAAATATGAGGCGCTAAAAGTGGACGAGGTTAAATTTTTCGATTACTTTAGGATGAGTGTAGCAAGTTTTGAAGAGCTTCTAAGTTTGATAAAGCCTCATTTACTAAAGAAATACATATTTAGAAAACCCATCGAACCTCTGGAGATGCTGGGATTAACTTTAAGGTAAGAAAAAAATAAACTATTTTTACTATAATCATACGGTTTAATCATTTTCATAATTTAGTGTTATTCAAAACTCGTATTCCGATTGTGTGCCACCCGTCAAATTTGTTAGTTCCTCATCGAAATCAATTTGTTCTGGCTCATTTACAACATCATTCCTTGGCGTTTGTGGAGACGATTGCATAGGTGCCGGCGATGTTTGGTAGCCACTCTGCATAGACATTTGAGCTGTTTGATAGCCAGTATTAACAGTTGTTTGAGATGTTTGATAGTTTGCTTGGACGGATGTTTATGAAGCTTGATAGTGGCTGGGATAATATGATGGTTGGTGTAAATCACTTAATATTTGTAGGACACGACTTTGGAAAATTATTGTTTGATTATCATTCAATTTTTCCAATGATGGCAAAATTCCTTTAAAAAAAGATAAATGTCTACTTTCAGGTGTTTTTAAAGCAGCTATAATATTCTTCTCAAATTCGTCTTCGTCAATTTTTCTTTTACGCGATGCAGGCTGGTAACGTGGCATGACAGGTTGCTGGCTTTGTTGGGTTGAGGTGCTTGGTCTTATTTCTTCATCGTCAAGACTTGATGTTGTTTCATTTTGAGAATTCTTTTTCAGAAATAGGAGCTGGTCGTATAGATGATATTGTTTAATTTTTTTGGCCCCAGCTCCGGATTTACATTGCTCGTTTAATTTTTTATCGTATTTCGTAAAATTATCCTTGATTCCTCTCCATTTCTTTATGACATCGTTACCTAAAAAATATGAAGAATTATGATTTATTTTGTTTTCTTTTAGGTACCTGGCGACGGGAAATACTTTTAAAGATATGCATTTCACATACTATCGTGGAAAATCTACAATAACAGGAATAGTAAAATTTGTTTGTCGTATATTATGGAACATTCTTAAAAGTTTGGAATTACCAAAAATTACAACAGAGCTGATGGAACAAATTGCTCAAGAATATGAAAAAAAGACTAACTTTCCTAATTGTATAGGAGCGCTAGATGGAAAACACATTCGTATATTGAGCCCGGATCACAGTGGATCCCTATTTTTCAATTATAAAAATTATAATTCCATTGTTCTATTAGGACTTGTTGATACGAATTACAAATTTATTTATGTCGATATAGGTGCTTATGGTAAGGAATGTGACTCCACTGTTTTTCAGAACTCAAATCTATACGACTTATTAAAAAAAGGTCAATTATCTATACCTCCGCCAAAACTGTTACCTGGCTTTCAAAAAGAAATTCCTTTTGTCTTCGTGGCGGATGAAGGATTACCACTGACAAATAATATAATGCGCCCATATTCTGGGAAGTTTTTATCGATAGAAAAACGAGTTTTTAATTATCGCTTGAGCCGAGCCAGACGATATGTTGAGAGCGCTTTTGGCATACTCGCAAATAAATGGCGCATATTTCACCGACCCATTAATGTTTCTTACGATTTCACAATAGACATTATAAAAGCATGCTGTGTATTACACAACTTTGTATTGAATCGAGATGGCGCACAAACGTTTTAAGAAATGATTATTGACGATTCTTTGCAAATTTTACACGAAACAACACTTGAAAGTGGAACAGGAGCTAACATAATCAGAAACGAATTTTGTAATTATTTTAATAGTAACATTGGAGGTCTTAGTTGGCAGTTAACAAAAATATAAATTTTTATAAGTACTTACCGAGTTTTGTTTTTTCAACACTATTTAACTCCTCAAAATTTGAAAATAAACTTGTACACACTTCCCTCCATGCTTCTGTTTTTAAAAATTTGTCTTTGAATTGTGGTATAGTTTTGTCCCAAAGGACGGGACGTTCGTAAATTAAAGATATCAGGTGGTCGGCATCGTACTCCGCCATATCGCTTAAAAACACGTGCAGGTCGTTCAAAGCATGGACACCGACTAAATGGAAACGCGTTGTCGCATCGCAGATTTGTACGTTGCGGCAGCGCATCGGAAATTTCCACGATGCGTTGTGCGGCGTCGTTGATTTTTGCGATGCGACGCCGTAACGCACTGTTGTGGCCTGGCCCTACAGTCTGCAGTGAAACCCAGTTTCATCGTCAAATAGTATTACATAAGTATATAAATAAATCCTATCCTACTAATATTATAAACGCGAAAGTTTGTAAGTATGGATGGATGGATGGATGTTTGTTACTCTTTCAAGTAAAAACTACTGAATGGATTTGAGTGAAATTTGGAATGGAGATACTTTACGCCCTGGATTAACACATAGGCTACTTTTCATCATCATCATCAACATCAATTTTCATCATTATTCACGCGGGTGAAACCGCGGGGCGCAGCTAGTATGTTTATATATGTCATAATGTCCGTTTGTATAAAATTTTGGATTTTTGGATGTTTGGATTTTAGGATCATACCGTGCTTTAAATCACTGAAATAATTTACAAACATCATGTGTGTAATGTGTGCCAGTAAATGCGGTGCGAGCATGGATATAATACTTTATCCATGGGTGCGCGCAATTTTAGTCAAGAAGGTCTTACCAACTTGGTTGATGTCATCAGTAGTATTTACCGTACAAGAAACTAGTGATGGTTTGCGGTTAAGCCCGTGACAAAGACACCGCAAACCTCGCAACATTTCTGAAAGAGAATTGGAGTAACTAACCTGCCTTCAGATAACCGCATTTGAATATTTACTTGGATAACAGGTATCTCGTTTTAAGATAACAAAGAGTACGAAATAGATTTTACAAAATAATATTCAAGCTCGAAGAACTGATAACCGTTGAGGAATAAAGGTTCTAGAGTGGCGACCACAAACCGGACGACGCAGTAGAGGAAAGCCCTCCACTCGATGGACTAAATACACTAGTGGTTCGCCCCGAACCTCGCGATAGCATCTTTATCAGCCCGACTACTTAACTAAGTAATTTCCATTTTTTCTATTATTATTTTTGAAAATTTTCACCTCGAGGTCTACCAGTACAGTACAGGATCTATCAGTAACTACTCTAATTTCCTACACATCATCGAAATAACCTTTGAATAGGGTTAAGCAACGGGGCGTAATTATACCACATACCTGTTAGTACCTATATCAAGTACCTGACGAATTAATTGATAACGTCCTTTTGATGAAAACCATAGAACTCCAACGTCATTCAAATTCTTAGAAATGGGAGGTCAACAATGGATGTTATATTGGTTCCTGTTTTATGGAGTACAAGTTTCTAAATTGTTCAATTTCATACTTTTCCCTGTAGTTGTGACACAAAAGCCACAAGCATACAAAATTTCAGCATTGTGGGATTGCTGGAAGTACCCTAGAATTTTTGATTTTTACGTTTTTTATTTTCCCTAATATCTCGAAAATTACTAAGGCTAAAAAAACTAAAGGAAAAACTTAAAACTAAGGGAAAAACAGATTTGAAATGTCCAACCAAAGCGCTTTCATTAAACACCCCACTTGATCTGACTGTCTCACTTTTTTTTTTTTTTACCCCCTCTTGGACCCCAATATCTAAGCAACCCCCTGACCGATATAGCTCATAACCTTACCTACAAATTGTACCAATACTATCTACTCCCATACCAAATTTCATGAAGATCGGATTAACAGTTTGGAAGTTTTCATCGGACAAACATTTATTTATTTATTTATTATTTAACTAATTAGAACGGCAACAAATACCAGTTACACTAATTAGGTAAGTATTATGGTGTGTAATTATGTACATAATTACACACCAAGTCATATTTTAGTACATTTCAATTAAATCTAGGACAATAAAATTCCAGTCACATAAAAATCATTAGGTCAACAGGCAAAACATTCATTGAAAACACTTAGATGATAATAAAGTTAAGGTCAAAATTATAAAAATAAAAATAGTATTAATGTCAGAACAAGATTAAATCAATTAATTATCCTCACAGTAAGCCAGGCTCACCATAAGGATCTTCTTCCATCCGTCCGCAAACAAATCACATTCAGGGTAAATCTGCAGAAGAGCGTTGAGCGCAGCGAGAGTGCGAGGCAAGGGGGAGCTAGAGCGCGCGACAGTGCGACACAAGGGCACAGCAAACAATCTGTGTTTCCTACGCCCGCAATAGTTGTCTGGAGTAAAGAAACGAGCCAGCTCGTTATGAAGATCAGGAGCGTCAATCAATCCACGCAGAATTTTACAGACTGTAACAATCTGATCATTTGCCCTTCTAGTCTCAAGTGAATTGAAGCTAAGGCAGCCCTGGAGGAACCTAGTGGGATACATAAATGGATAATATCCTAAGTTGCGCTTGTACAGGTACCTAAGGAAAGCTTTTTGTACCTTCTCAAGTAAAAGCTTGTAAGTGCTCTCATGGGGATTCCAAATGCAAGCGCTGGCTTCCAACTTACTACGAACAAGAGCACTGAAAAGCAGCCTTATCACGTGCTCACTTTTGAAATCCCGCGAGTTTCTTAGAACAAAGCCTAGTCTTTGATAGGATTCCTTGGCGACTGTAGCAATGTGATCATGGAAGGTAAGTTTTTGGTCGAATG
The DNA here is from genome assembly GCA_951392215.1 of Epirrita christyi. NCBI lineage: Eukaryota > Metazoa > Arthropoda > Insecta > Lepidoptera > Geometridae > Epirrita > Epirrita christyi. The sequence continues at coordinate 2,358,434 of OX595849.1, forward strand.
TGACCCCCAAATCTTTCATCGCCACCGTTCTAGCTATGACGTTATTAACATAACATACATACATACATACAAATGCCGATTCTTCCAACTTGACTCAGAGAACTCGCTTCGCTCGTTCAATTATAAACGTCGCGGGGAGTCGGTGGATGGAGGCGGCTCAAGACCGTTCATCGTGGCATTCTAAGGGCCTATGTTCAGCAGTGGACTTCTACAGGCTGATGATGATGATGATGATGATTATTCAAGCTCCAGCTTCTCTATAGTACATTAACTCCTTCTCCTACGTACAGTACATTCCATGCAAGGTTGTCTGGTAAAGATCGCTACTTAGCGATAATACCGCCCATTGTCAATGTTAAGATTTTTTGTTACTTGTTGAATTGTTATGTTTATGGTGTGCAATAAAGTGTTTTCTATAAGCTAATTGCTATGCAACATGTAGCCAATGGGATTCGAAGGGATGTATCGAAACGAGGTTCCCAGTGGGAGTTCAAAGTCTGCTTTGGGCGTGTTGAAAATTGTGTAGGTATTGTATGCTTGTACAAAACGAAAGATTTGTGTTTTTAATCTTTCGCGATCAGAACATATTTATTGTTATGCATAAGTACTTCTATGTTATGTAGTTATTGTAAGTAGTAGAATTTCTTGTGAAAGAGTTCGCCCGGGGAAGTGCTAACACCGTACCTATTTCTGCCGCCAAGCAGTAGTGTTCGCATTGCAGTGTTTCGGTTTGAAGGGTACGGTTGCCGGTGAAATTACAGGCACTTTGAGAATTTTCATCTTTATGTCTGTGTCGGCATGCGCGTGTGATGACTCTGGTGTTGCAGACGTCCATAGGCTATGGTAACAACTTTCCATCAGTCGGGTCGAATGCTTGTTTGCTTATGCTATGCTCTTAGATTATATAAATTGTAAAAAAAAAACCTAATAAGCTAGAATCAAGCTTTCTGAACTTTATCGCCGCCTTCAATTTTAGACTAGACACACCCTAACTAACCTATCAACACTAAATAATAGATTTTAACCAAAAGATTAATTATGAAGACCATTATTTCATAAATAATCATGAATTATTTGATAACTTTGTTCCCAACGATTAATAAGGTCAGTTCCCTAAAACCCATTTGTTGGAATTGTGGGCAATGAACCCACAATGCGTAGTAACAACATCTGTCATTCACAGACTATCTTTATTCGTTTGTGCACTCGAGTAGATAGTTCAGATTTCTGCAAGCAGCACTACTATTTTCAGATTTCCATTTACGGTTCATCGATAACACGTTTAAAACAGACGGTCAGAACAAACCTTTTTGATTTGTAGCCAAGTCGTTTAGCGTAGAACTGAAACTCTAGTAAGTTGATAAAAAATCACGTGATTTTTGGAGATTCTCTGAAGGATCCAGTACTGCTGGACGCGTAACAAAAGCCCGTGGGTTTCAGTACTTCCAGGATAACCTGTTATGTGCACTGAAAAAAAATCTTACTGTGTGCAAAAAGTGCACAGTTAAAATATACAACATATTTTTCAGTGAGATCTAATTATTTTTCACCGTTGAAGCAACTGAAAAAAAACAGTAAATAAAGATGTATAAACAGTTACTGGAAGTTTTTGGTCAATCACAGCAACGTATCCTGACAGTAATTGAGTGATTGTAACGATTTCACTTATTACAGTAACAACAATAATTGACACTGTTTTATCAGTAAAATTAACTGTTTTACTTAAACTGTTTTTTTTTCAGTTATGCTAATTTAATGTGTTGGCTCCATTTTAATCTCGCAAAACAGTGACTTTTATCAGTTTTCGGGTTCCTGAATGTTTTTTTCAGTGTGGGTGCGGGGAATTAATAAAAGAATTGAGATTCTATAGTACCTATTCTATGGCCAAGCTACAGGTCGCCAGTCCGTAGCCAGCTACGCCGTAGCACGGTCGCTACGAGACTCGCGAAACGCGAATTAATTTTACTTTCGGCAAATATCGAAAAACTAAATTTTCAAAAACTTTCCGTTTGTGTGTTCAACAAATGTTCAATTTCTGTTAAGTGTTGAAATCATTTGAGACGGTTTAAAAGGAAATTTTCAAGGTAAGAATAACATTCAATTTTCTTATTATACGGTAAATTGAACAAAGAGATAAATAAACAGGATTTATTTCGATATATTGTGTATGAATTGTCTGTCCTTTGTGATCAATCCAGGGAACAGATAATGTGTTTTTATTATTTTGTACGAATTGGAAAAGTATCGGAATGTTTTTTTATATATCGAGAAATGTTGGTACAAATACAGAAACATTACGAAATAAAATGAAATAGACATTTTGAAGTTATTTATTTGTGTAAGTAGCAGGCAAGTATATACTGAGTTCAGTAATAGTTTTGAAAGTAACAGGGGTACTACAAATCAGGGGCAGTAGAAAAAGGCTTGATATTTTTTTTTGCTGAAATTATTTTTTCTGCAAATACTATGCTGCTATATTAAAATAAGCCCAAACCCTGTCAGTCCAGTCTACTATTATCTGTCGAGGAATTTCTTTGTCTACCTTCCAATGCCATCACCAAATCAGCTTGATAATTTCAAAATATCCTATTTCCATCGGGACTACCAATATATTTAAATTTTCAGCTCAATCGAACATCGGCATCAGGCTTAAAATCGATTTGCGAGATTTGATTGCTTCGGCCTGGTAGTGATTTGGATTAGTTGAGCTATCTTTAGATCATTTGCAACGTCTTTAGATAGCTCAACTGTTTTGTTTGTATATGCTCTTTTTATATTTTTGTATTAGTTGTATTATAAAAGCTTGTAATATTAAGTATCAAGATTTTATGCATCAAACATTTTGAGGAATTCTAGTCCACGTAAAAAAAATACAGTTAAATTGAGAACCTCCTCCTTTTTTTGAAGTCGGTTAAAAACGAGGAAAATGTCAAAGGTTCCATTTTTAAAGTCCAAAGGCTGTGAAGACTCTTTAGAATGTACAGTGTTTCGGGGTGTCCCATTCTTTCAACGTTTTAGTAGATTGGTAAGAAGGTACAAAAATTCGAATGCAAGACGCTACCAACAACTCCCATTGGACTCTTGTTGGTGATGTATCATCATCATCAGCCTGTAGAAGTCTACTGCTGGACATAGGCCTCCTCCATAGAATTCCACAACCAGTGGTCTTGAGCTGCATCCATCCACCGACTTTCTATGACCTTTAAAATGTCGTTGGTCCATCGAGACTCGAAGGAGGCTTTCCAGCACTGCGTCGCACGCCCGGTTTGTAATTGCCACTCGAGATCCTTTATTCCGGTTCTACGAGCTATGTGGCCTGACCATTGCCACATCGCTTCTGAGATGTGACTTATTCTAAGAGCTATGTCGGTGATCTTCGGGGATTCCTACTATTGATTCTTTCTAGTTATTAACATTAGTCCACTTTATTATCATCTCCTCCGACCTCGGGACAAATGTTTGCATGATCTGCAAATAATTTTTCCATGTCTGCGTTGTGGTATCATAACTCTTAGTGCCTTATACGCATGATACAGGGAATCCTAGTGTGGAGTCAGGATTATGTATGACTGTTGGATGTTGTGTTGTGTTATGTATGTATGCTATTATCTTATCCATTTTCTGCCAGCTGCCTTTCATAAGTTACGTGTCATGAGTCAGTAGATCTATGAAAACAGAATGAGATAAGTACTAATACTATATAAGATAAATCGAGGAGTAATTTCCTCACGAGACCTTTATTAGAAAATTCCAGTTTATTCGTGTTACACAAACATTAAGTGTGTCACACACGTAGCAGATGCGGTAAGATATCTGTATCTGAGCGCGTATCACTCTCTATACTAAACTCAAGGAGCAACACACACGTAGCAGATCACTTATATTTTACCGTCAAGCATCTGTAGGTACCGACATATATCAAAAGATGGACAAATGATATCTGTGTATACAATCCGCACCAAGAAACAAGTACAGACAGTTTGAAGGTTTCCGCGTGAATGTATCATTTTCGTATATTATCGTATCTGCTACGTGTGTGATACCTTCAGTTCAGATGCGATAAGTTTTTATACGCATACAAAATCATTATCGTATCTGCTACGTATGTGATGCACTTTATTAGCTTCGAGCGACGCTGGATTATAAATAAATGGTTGACATGTCGAACCAATTGGAATTTATCGCCCGAACCACTTTGAATCCACATTCCACACCACAAGTAGGACGTACAAAACCATAGAAATTAGAAAGTAGCAAAACCATATAAATTATTTTTAATATGTTAACGGTCAGCCGCAGTAGCCTCGGTCTAAGAATAGACTTGTCCGTCTCCTCCCGTGGATGCCGTAAAAGCTGACTAAGGGGAAGCATCAGGGGAGCATCACTATCGTTATAAAGCTCTAGTAGGTATTTGCTCGTGGCTCCGCCCGCGTGAAACATCTATTGGCTCCGGCCGCGAACTTCTCTTATAAATTATAGCTTATATGTTATTCTGATGTATAAGCTAATACTGTAAAGTTTTATCAACATGCATCCATTTCCCCATCCATCCTCACAATTTAGTACATTCATAATATTCATATACAGCATCTACCTGAGTACTCAAGATCAATACTGCAATCTCCAATATGCCTGCCAAGCGTGGTGATTATGGCAAATCCCACCAATGCCCTATGGCAATTGCATTCTATGGGGCAGGCCTAGTCCAACAGTGGACATCAAAGATTGATTAATAAGATGATTTAGTGTCAAGTTACTGTAAAATCGTATTGCTGTCAGTGACAAAAAATTCTAACACGACAGCAATTTACCTAATTTGATAGTTATAGTGAGTAAATTGGACCAGATATGGCCAAGTAAAGATCCGATACGGCTGAAAGTTAGGCTAAATAATAAGCAAACTAGGCCCGTTGCCAACTGACTATGACATTACACTTTGACTCACTATTCATGTATTCCTGTCAGCCTGAATACGGTACGCATCATTAGGTACGATTCATCACAAATTCTCGTTCGTCGGCGTCAAAACCCTAAAGGAGTATACACATGTAGCCTACTAATTAGGAACCTTTTCAGAGTTCATCGATACAACACATCCTAAAGTAAAACTTATAGATGTACTCACAGCTGAGATCTCTAGCAAAATCGCTGTTTTGTAGACCACTACAAACACATTTGCATAAGTTACTACATACTAAATAAATCGATGATAAATTAATAAATAAATAAATGAATGAATGAATATCTGAATTAATTAATAAATTAATCCATATAGGAGAAGGCACTCACTCACTGACCACTCATCACAAAATCTTGGAAACAACTGGGCCCAGACGTCTTAAATTTGGCACAAACGCTCATTAAAGGTGTAGGCACGCACTTAAAAACGATTTTTGTAAATTCGCACCCAAAAGTGTCAAAAAGAGTCGCCAAAGTTCTTATGAAATTCCAACGATCTCTATAAGATCGTTGTGAAATTCCTATGTTTTTAAAGTTAGAGACATCAAAATTGGTATTCAGATTAATAGTTTTAAATAAATTAATATATAAATCACTTATCAATACATACAGCTGAAATTGCTTGCAAACCTGTGGAAGTTCATCCATGCCAATGAGGCTTCAAGAACATAGCTTCTCGTCTTCTCTCCATTTGAAACTCGCACACGAAGTACGGTGTATCTTTCGCGGTTTTCCCATCTGGTACTGCAAGCCTAATTTACGGTAAAATAAGCTATATTTTTCTATATTTAGGAGTTAATTTAGGGCTGGCGGGTGTTAATGGCAATTTATTATCGGCGGTGTACATTACCAAGTGGGCTGTAAGCTTTGAACTTTTCACTTCGTTTAATTGAAACAATCTGTCGTAGCTTTATATCTAGGTATATTAACTATACATGTATTTCATTATACATAGTGAAATACGAGATCATTAAGAAAATGTACTAGGTTTCCTAGTTAGCTATTATGAATGGATGGCTGAGAAATTGGATGGGATGCCTAATGTATAAGCATTGGGCACACTTAGCTTTGGCATTATTCCATGGGTACAACATGCTTACATTAGAGGGGCAACAAAGCGATAACTTAATGATTAGGTTGATGATAAATCAGTAGAGATATACTTAGTATTCAATTTGAACACCCATCACCCGGCGGGAATCGAACCCACATCTTTATCTTAAATCAGCGATGGGTTGGCCAATTCCATCATGGATCGAGCCGCTGGCCGTTAAGTATGAAACTCGTGGGCTCTTTTCAAATTAAATGGCACCCATAAGTGTGGCTTACGCTTTAAAAAACCGGTGAAGTGTGAATTGGACTCACGTGGAAAGGGTTCCGTACAAATAGATTACCATAGTAACCATTGAATTTACTAGTCAGTCAACACCTTTTGTTCACATTTTTTTTACGAATATTTTCCGTTCCTGTAGGAATTTTCAAATTTAGGATTTTCATTAAATGTTCCTGTTAACTATGAGTCAGGCCAAATACTCCGTAAGTATACAAACAGTGGTATGGTGGTCTTCGCATATTTTTATTTACATCTTTAAACTATATATTTTAAAGTTATATATTTTTTTTATATAATTCATACCGAGATCTTTGTTTTAATACGTGAAATGATGCGTTCGACAAGTTTTTTTTAGTTTTCTTGTTTGCACCCCAAATTATCCCCCGTAATCAAAATTCGTTTATTTATACTTCACGCCTACAGTGATTGGGTCACCCAACTCTGTATATAAACTAGTGGTTCGTCCCGAACTGAGACCTCGCGATGACACCTTTATCAGCCCGACTAATTTAAGAGGGGAAGAAAGGGTTTTATATTTAACGGCTATGTAAGTATGTTTGTATGGATCAAAAATCTAAAACTACCGAGTCAATTTCATGATTTCTAACATGAGAGAGATTTTGTGAAGCAAAAAAAAAAGTTTTTTTTAAATTAAGCAGTGCCATCTAGTTGTAGTTTTGCTACCTACCTAATTTTTAAAGATTTACGTTTTCTACGCTAAAAATGGATATTACATATTATTAACATCATAAGAGCTCTAATGTCATTCAAATTTCTAGGAATGGGGGTCAACAATGGATGTTATATTGGTTATGGTTTTTTAAGGTTCAAGTTTCTAATTTCTTCAATTTCACTCTAGTTGACTTTTCCCTGTAGTTGTGACACAAAAGCTACAAGCATACCAAATTTCAGCATTGTGGGATTACTGGAAGTACCCTAGAATTTTTGATTTTTACGTTTTAGATTTTCCCTAATATCTCAGAAACTACTAAGTTTAAATACTAATTAAGAACAGTTTTGAAATGTCCAGCCAAAGCGCTTTCATTAGACTCCCCACTTGATCCGACTTTCTGACTTTAATTTTTTTTACCCCTTCTTGGACCCCAATATCTCATCAACCCCCCGACCGATATAGCTCATAACCTTACCTACAAATTGTACCAATATTATCTACCCCCAGTCTAAATTTCATGAAGATCGGATTAACGGTTAGGAAGTTTTCATCGGACAAACATACATACAAACGCCGATTCTTCCAAGTTGACTCAGAGAACTCGCTTCGCTCGTTCAATAATTTGTTTTTTGTTATTTTTTAGTTTCGGAGAAAATAGGCTGTAAGAGACAGACAGACACCAGAGTAATCCTATATATTCGTTGGTATCTTTTGAGGTACGGAACCCAGATGGTATTTAGTACTTAGCAACAATACTTCAATCACCAATCCACCTGCAAACCATGATAATTATGGCAAATCCCCCATTGTATTAGATGGGGGAACCTTCATCCAGCCGGACATCAGATCAGCGGTTGATGATGATGGTAGACGGCACGGTAAATTGATGAGTCTCACATACCTAAGTTACAAAGTCAATATCTAGACTCATTTATTAAATAAATAGCTTTCTGCGGTAAAACGTGACATTAATAAGCACTGTTATTTATATACTGCTGTAAATAAAAACCGCAAAATTGAGTCATAAAAAAATCGTAAACAAGTCACTTAGCTGTGTGGGTGGGCCATAAATGTGTAAGCTTGGTGACAATGATACCAAGGCTTGGATGGCACTAGATAGACTTCACATTTAATATTAGTACACTCAAATTAGGTGTTTTTTTGCAAAAGTGTGGAACTAATTAGATGTAGTCATGAAAACTTTTCTAATTGTTTTGTATGGCTTAAAAATCACCTCTAATAATAAGCATCAGTAATTTCACCCTCCGGAACAGGGTGAAATAGGGTGAAAACCTTATAATATCTGTAACTTTATGGGGGAAATAGAAGTAGTCGGTGCAATTTGGCATAGACTTTGAACCGTTATGATCTACATTTGCACCAAGTATTTTTTAAATCCGACATACGGAACATACAAAAAAAAATCATTTACATAAAAAACTTTTTGTGGGTATTGCGGCTCCGGGAAAATTTATTTAGTCTGTGCAAATTGATAGACTTATCAGAAAAATTATCGAAATACATTACCAGGTTTGCACCTTGGTGCGTCTCACGGAAGGCACTTTTCCATATTTTATTGTCGCTCTACTTCGGGGAAAATTAATGTAGTTCTGGAAATTGACTTAAACTTATTCATTTAATTAGTACTACATCCGCCGGAAGTTTTATACTGGTATTAATTTATTATTTAAAAGGGTTCCGTATGCGCCAGAAACGGTGCAAACTTAGGATAAGCTTCTTTTCGTGTCATCTAACGTTTCCATAAGAATCCACGACTACACGACTTAGGTCCACACTTTTTGCTAATTTGCCTGTAAGTACTATATTTAATATAACAGAAACCTAGCATATTAAAACTTCAATTATAACTTTTCATTTAAAACACTGACTTCCGCCATTGTATTCGACTAAGTATCTGGATGATATTTTGATTGGTGGCCATTTGTGGTCTTCTTCACAAGTTCCACTTCATAAAACGATACTTTCTGAATGCAAATGCTTGACATGTTGCAGAAAATATCAAAATCGCGATATGTAATTAACATTTGAGGAGTTCCGTCAATTCCTCTTGGACTCCATCATCAGAACTGGGTTTTGATGATTGGGACCAATCTGGAAGTATATCTATTTAAATAAAAAATAATTTTCTAAATCGGTTCATAAACGACGGAGATATGAGGTAACAAACATAAAAAAAAATACAACTGAATTGAGAACCTCCTCCTTTTTGTGAAGTCGGTTAAAAACTAAACAAGTGACCTCTCTACCTAGTAAGAAAATATAGACAACTAAGTAGACGTTTCTTGTTGAAAAATATTATAAATAGTCAACCAGCATCTAATTAGTGTGCTAGTTGATGATGATGATGATTTTAATGATGAATAGCACCAGTGACAAGAAAGATGACGAAAAACTTTAATATACAAATGGTAGTCGAAGTTTCATTAAAATTACGGTGTAATTACGGGCACATGACTTTGTTTTTTGTGCCTTGGTCAGGATAACGTGAAAAAAATGATGTGAGATAAAAATAGAAAAAAATAGAATAGAAAACACTTTATTGCACACCACATTAAAATTAAAATATTAAAACAATCATAATTAAAATTATACGTATGGAAGTACAATGGGCGGTGTTATCGCTGAGAGCGATCTCTTCCTGTCTGGACCTTGAAAAATCTGAAACGTGAAGATCCACGGCTTATAATTAAACTCAGTTTAGAACTTTGTGGATTTCTTTATGGATATTTTAGGCTTCTGATTCGTTTTTTACTACTCATATATTTTCGTGCTGGCAAGACTTGCTTCATTTTGAGGATACGTTTTATTTCGAATATCTGTTTGGATATATTTGTTATAGTATAGGAACAATCACTAATAAAAAACAACTGAATTGAGAACCTCCTCCTTTTTTTAAAGTCGGTTAAAAATAACTTTTATTCAATGTGTCAATGGTAGCAGGAAATCGGTGCATGGAGGCGGTTCAAGACCGTTCATCGTAGCATTCTAGAGGGGATGCCTATGTCCAGCAGTGGTCTCCTATATAGGCTGATATGATGATTTATATTGACAAACAATATTAATTTTTCAAATTAACTTGTCAATTGAATTTGGTCGGGCGTTATACTCAATTTTAATTACTTATAAAATATCCTGTAGTGAAAGGCTTCTCATTAACTTCTGAATACTAAAAACACTGCGGATCTTGTTTAATAAAATTACCCACTTTTGAATTCACAAGCTTCCTCGACGCTCGAATGCAGCTTTTCTTGAAGTTGTTCTAGCAATATATTCAGGAAACAGCAAAAAGTGTTTTTTTCCTACGACTCTACTTGCTTAAGGTTCCCACGGATACCTTAAGCACGAACTTTAAAACTGACTTACGCTGCAACTCTATTTAAATTGTTCTGGTTCATCGTATCGAAAATCTAGAAGACAGCGGACCTTGATTAAGTCTTATTCCATTATATTTAGACTTGTAGTTTTTAAATTAAAAGTAAACCAGACAGAATGAAAAAATGTAGTTTCTCTTTAAAAAGTCTGATCTACATAACATTTGTTGTGTTTGAACACAAAAAAGAAAGTGGAAATTATATTTTGTATTTATGAAAAAAAAGTCCAAATTATACAAAATACATATAAAAAAATGTTAAAAATATATAAATTTGTGATTTTTCATTATGATTTTGGTGCAATATTAAACATTTTAAGGAAATAAACGATTTGTTTTTGTACACCCTTTGTATTATCTTTCAACTATAGACGTGTAGGTTATGTCTTCAGAAGGTACACCAAAGCTAAAGCGACTCTTTGTCAATACAACCCCAGGCATCGTCCGCTCAATGACACACCAATATAGACTCTCGTTCGTTGCAAAAAAGGCTAGAATGTAAAACTATTTCGTCGTAAAACACTTTGCGATTCTACGCAATGACCTTTAAAATTCATTTTTCTGAGCACTCTTGAGAAATGCTTAAGAATGCATTTAGTATTTGAGTAAAATGGGGTTCTTAAACAGAAAAGACTTTGAGCTGCCATAGGGATCTTCTAATAAGGTAAGTAATGTACGTGTAAAAATCCACACGTACATTACTTACCTTTTTAGATTTTTTTTTTGGCATTTTGTTGTTAATTCAGTTTCCAATAATGACAATAATGTATATAATTACAAGATCTCTTAATCGTTTTTAAGAACTTTTCTTGGGTATAATTGAGCTTTACCGGTCTCATTATGAAAGATGCTTTAAACCTGATTTCAAACAGTCTATAGGCTAAAATATTGTCACTTAGTATATATGACTTTTATACAAATGCAGATGGTTTGTTTTCCGAAATCAATTCTTGCTCTATTAAATTTTCCAACGTGTCTAACTGACGGTACAACTATACCCAGATTTTTTATTTCAGACAATTTTTGTAAACAAATAAATGTCAAGGTATGCCACTGTGAGTATAAGTGTCATGATTGTGAAGCATACGTGTAAATTCACATATGACACACATACATGACACTTATACACACAGTGGCATATCTTTGTTTGTTTACAAAAATTGTCTAAAATTAAAAATCAGAGTATAGTACTTGTTACTTCCATGCGGTAACATCACAATCGAGATGTCTAAATTATAATCTCTACCCAAGGACTTTTTATATATCCATCCAACCTCTACCAAGCTAGTTGACTGACAATTCGTAGACCTTTTCTAAACTAGGAGCAACACAGAGACAGACCGAGATTTTATCATTTTTGACATAACCTCGGACTAATAAACTTACTGACTCGACACCTTGTCTAAGTTTACTCTCAAATCGTAGTGCTGACCTAATCATACAAAATAAATTTATGACAGGGGCAGTATTAAGATTTTAAAATGTATTAATGTTGCAGTTTTTACAGAAACATTCATTATCAATTGAAAAGAGTATCTTTACTGTTCCTTTTCCTTAGTAATTTTATGATGAAAAACTGAAAGGTTTGCTCCTTCAAAGAGAAAGAAGTCCTTTGTTGAATGGAATACTGATAGCTTCATTCCACTATCGTGAATTGTCCTCGCTTCATTATTCCCTTTTTTTTCATCATAAAGATGTCGCTTCAATGTTATGCTTTCCTGGTAGGTCTACTATTGTTAGGGAATGTTTTTGTTACCCGACTCCATTCTACCCTTCTCTGAATTAACTATTTTGAAGCAAGCCTAACTTTTTTAGAACGAAACGAATGTAAATAGAGTAATGAAATGTAATTAATGAGTAATGTTACTTTCCATAAAAGCTTTTATAATTCACCCTATTGGTATGTTAGTGTGCATATATTATGTGGGACCAAAATTGCAAGCATATTTTGCGAATGAGCATTCATTGTCAGCTATTACTTTTAACCTAGTTAGGATAGAGCACAAGGGCTTTTCGCAATTGTTCAATAGTCGAGTTTCTCTTTCTTCTTTTGACTTTGTCTAATTTTTTTTGGGGTCGGCTCTTCTTATCCAGAAGTGTGGTATATATCGTTATTCTCTAGGTCTTTCTTAATTACAGAGTCCATGTAAGTCGAGGTGCTTCCGTGCTTTTTTGGTCCAGTCTTATGATGAAGTACTTTTCTAGTTATGCGATCTTTCAGCCTCCTCATGATATGGCTGTACCATCGCAGTAATTTCTCTGGTATAGGTCTAGTTTCTCTGATGGTTCCTCTGATGTAAAGCTCGAACCCTTTTGTCTCAAAAAAACGGTTGTCTGTAAAGTCGGTTTACTGACGATAGTTCAACGTGTCAACGTCGTTATTGTGCTTCTTTGTCGCTCGTTCCGCGCTCGCGCGCATGCGCATATATATATATATATATGCGCATAGCGCATGCGATATATATATATGCGCATAGCGCATGCGATATATATATATGCGCATGCGCATGCGCATATATAGCGCATGCAGCGTCACCGCATGCGTTTTGCGAGGTGACGCATGACGAGGTAACGACGTATGACGAGGTAACGACGCATTAGTCATGTTTTTTCGAGCGTGCAGCCGGCTCCATCGATTTATAAGACGTTGACACGTCAAAAACTTGAAGAGTTCATTCCAAAAAAATATCACTCTAATATAATAAACTACCAAAAAGTTGTACAAACATAAATGTTTAAAAACTAAAACCCGACAATGGAACATGATTCCATAGCCTTCAACTCACGGTTGTCCTTCAACCTAATTAATAGTATGAACTCATCAAGTCTTCTTTGATAGCAAATTAATTATAATTAATCATCATCAGCCTGTAGAAGTCCACAGCTGGGCATAGCCCTCTTCCCTAGAATGCCATGACGAACGGTTTTAAGCCACCTCCATCCACAGACTTCTTGCGACTGTCTCCAGTTTGTAGCCACCCTGGAGAACCTTTATTCCCCAGCAATTGTAATTTCTGCGAGCTTTAGGACCTGCCTATTGCCACTTCAACTGAGAGCTAACTATTAAAAAAAATTAAGTTGAAAAAATTGTGTTTTATTTCCGCCATATTGAATTTAGTGTAACGTCATAATAACCTATAACAAGCGGAATGTCAAGACACTTCATATTATGATACTTCATTAAATCCTCATTTTATCCGAAGTTTGGTTAAGTAGCTTAAGCAGAAGAACAGACATACATACATAGACTACTAAAATCATACAGTCTTTTTGCTTTAACGTAGTCGGGTAAAAAGGGTATCTCTGGCAAACCATCCGAGCATTCTAATTTACTTATCAAAAAGAATTTCCAGTACTTAACTAGAATACATCCAAAGAGTTCATACTAATTACCTAGAACGAAATCATTAAAGTGAAACACAAAGTGTTATTCTTCGAAAAGCCCTCTTCGCTTGTTCTAACAAAGCAAAGTCAAAATTAAAGTACTTTAGTACTTAGTAATGCCGTCTTAATTTCAGGTGGCAATTAATTATATAGGTCTACTTTATATTGATGTGAAAATAAAATAAAAGTCTACTACTCTACTCTATCAATCTAAATTAAAATTAAATTATGTTCATTACCCAACTAACTTACCAGTAAAATCTTATATTGGTCAACTGGATTTCCTACGAGGAACAAGTCGGTACATATATAAACATGTAGTGTGTCATACATAACTCAGTCGATCCATTGTCATCGGCCATCTGAAAAATAACGCAGCATCGGCCATCTGAAACGCTCACCAAAAGTCCTGTAACGCAGCATCGCCCATCTGACGCCAACTGCATTTATTCCATCAGAAAAAAAAAAATAAAAAAATGTCGTCACCAGATAGATGGCAGCCTGAACAGAATGCTGGCGGCATTGCCACGCTGTGCAATGCTTATTCGCTGGTCAAGATAATAAATAAATAAATATAATTACTAACACTGGTATGCGTATATATAAGTGCGAGTTTATATAGATTTTTGTATGGATGGACGTATAACGGATTGTTTGAAATTTGGAATTGATCGTTCGTAAGGGTTTTTAAAATAACAGGCATTTTATCTGGGTGATAGGTATCCAATTTTTTTATACAGCTTTGTAAAAGATTTTCCTAGAAAAGGGTGCCTCATCTAGCACGGTTTGTTGGGATATAATGGACCCAATTTGTCTCAAAATGATAGAGCATTACGCGTTGATAGATTTTCATTTTTGTTGAGTATCGTTTGTGATTGACTTGATCATCTGCTACAACGTTATATATATAACCATCTTTCGATCATGCATAATTTTAAATTTTCATGATCATGCCAATAGTAGCCACTTGAGCTTGGTTTTGGTAACACAATTTAAGACACGAAATACGATTTAGAGGTAGTGAAGTGCAGCTGGGAAAGATTACCATCATGCTGTTAGTCTCGAATTATCTCTGTGACATTGGAAATTTATAGGTACGTTGATACTTATAAATCTGTGGTACGTTGCTGAAGTTCTATCATGCAAGATAAATAATACCTTTGTTGATATGACGTGTTTTCCAACGTTTCACACATGTTTCACACTTTCAAAATTCAACAAAATCTGTCTCGCAGTATTTTCCAAAATGAAACAGAGGGAAAAATGTAAACAGCCGAGCAGTTGATATGCCAGAGCAAATATATGAATAATACATACTGTTTGCTTTGGATATGGGCCTCAGAATTTAACACGGTGAAAATAAAAGTGCTCGAAATTGTAGAATAATTCTGTTTGGAACTTTCTGGGGTAAAAAAATAACCACTAAACCGTAACAAATCAAATTAAGTCGGGATCTTCGACTTTTGAGCCTCTTTTTGAGTCGATGAAGAGCCTGATTGAACTATTGTAATTAATTTATCGTTATCAGCTTCACAATCATAACAAAAGAAGCATTTTTTATAAACTAAACAATAACCTAACCTTTACTGAGGTTAATAGACAAATCTTTCAAAAGCAATGCTACTTCAGACAGTGACAGGTTAAATAACATGTAAAATAAGTAAGGGGGTAAATTTTTAAAGATTTTGAAAACTGAATATTTTTGGAAAAATATTACTTTACGAGTAAGTAACTTTCACTGGTGATTCCCACAAAAACAACAGCTAAACGATTTGTTTTTTTAAAACATCGGGTTCTATTTCCAAAGCGTTTTCATAAGATTACCTATACCAAAATCTTTGAATGCAGTTTTTTTGTCTAGTTGGTTCTTTTAGCATTTTTTTGTATCTAAAATTTAAATGGTAAGCATTTAGGATTTCACCTCACTGAGCCATTTCAAAGAAATACTCTGTATAATCCTGACTTTCCTTGATAAGTATCCAAATTAATGTTTATCTGCAGATGTCCGAGGTTCGTGCACGGGTGCAGGAAAATGATCTGCTCCTCCACGAAGCAGTCATCAAGAATGAACCTGATGCTGTGAGGGAGGCTCTTCAGAGACCAGCAGATATCAACTGCAGAAACAATGTAAGTCTAAGAAAAATTACGACTATACACTATACGTACTTTACTATTCTCCTGATGACGTTAAATGATACCAAGCCACGATAATTTCAATTCTATTACAATGTAAGTTATTTTATCAGACATTTTAATAGAGAGTAGACGTTATCATAACAGCCGAATGGCGAACACTATTGCCCCCGCCTCCATTGATGGCCACAAAGTACAGTCTTAAGCCGCTTCAATCTACCAATTTCCTTTAATCGTTACAATGGTATCAATCTATCAGGTGGTCTCAAGACCGTTTATCGTGGAATTCTAAGGGCGAGGCCTATCTCCAGCAGTGGACTTTTACAGGCTGATGATGATGATGGTGATGACTTGGTAACCTTTATTCCCAGAAATTTGTAAATTTTGCCCACATCAACTTTCAAGTTTTGTGAGTTAAATCAATATTGGTTTATTCAATCATTTGTAGACAGAATTTGTAGAACAATCCTTATTTATAGAAAGAATAATACAACTTCAACAAGTGAATACCAAATTTAAAAATACTTTTTCGTTAATTTGTTGTATTTTATCATTTGCATTGTTGATATTAAAGTCAAAAACGCTGCTTTCGAATTCTCACTTTTAAATCAGTGAGTTTTGCTATTTCCTACTTTGCTGTTAAGATCGATAGAAAACACTTTATGCAAATAATACAAAAAAAAAACAACTACAAAAATAAAAACTAAAATTAATTTTGTTTTACAATAAATCTTCTGTGGCCTTGACTTGTTTCTACCTAACAACCTTTGAATTTAACGGACTGTATAAAACTTACATGGGATATTGATGGGTATTGTTTGTAAGTAGATAGGTAACACCGAAAGCCTCAGTCAGAATAAGGCAGGTTTTGAAACACCGGTTGTTTGTTAGATCCGGAAATGTAATAAATTAAAAGCTCCTTACCATATTAAAACGCAAAGTCTTCATGAGACAGATGTAATTGGAATTCCCCGTAGTAAGATGTTTGCTAAAGCCCTCGGCTCCCCGTGTCTGTTCCTAAGCGAAGGTTGTACGCTTCCTGCCGAAACAAACATAATAATACACGGAGAATGTAATTATTTTTAGGAAATAAAACCAACATTGCTCAGAAATGTAACCTCGCTTTTTTAATTTTATAAAATCTGGTTATTTTTGGTGCACCATGCATTTCTCTTTTTTTTTCGGCTTATTGTAGACACATTAGTTTCGATGACGGATAATGTATGAAACATAAAGTGGATATTGTAAAAGCCAACTAAGGAATTACACCGGCGGATGGGCAGCAGCATCCACCTGAGTATTCAACAGAATTCATACTGCATCACCTGCCCGCCTGCGAAGCGTGGTGATTATGACAATTTCCCCATGGTATTTTATGGGGGAAGCCTCGTCCAGTAGTGGATATCTAAAGTCGGCTGATGATGATATATGAAAATATTAAAAACCTTACACAGGCTATTTACCTTAAAGGCCCTCGTGGTAAGCAACACTGTAGAACCGCGTAGGCTAAATTGCTACGCCGTAGACGTTAGACGTAGGTTCGTGGTTACGAGTCCAGTAATTGGTAATAGACGACTTTTTTAATAAACAAAAATAAACTAAATTACACCGTTTTTTGTCTCTTTTGATCGAATATGAAACGGCATATCAATACAAAAGACAAAACATAGTGTAATTGTTTCCAAGGTTCAAAGTTTTATAGTTTATGGTGATTAGTATCATGCAAATGACTTTGATGTAGAATTAATAGAACGATAAAATAATAAAAGGTGTGGAACAAGCTTTAGTAACGTGTCGAGTTTAATAAAGAGGTTATAAAATATTAAATAAACGGTTCTACTAAGTAGTTACAGTTAATTCATGCGATTTTAGCGCTAAGGTCAATGACCCATAGAGACTATTTTTTTTCCACGGATTTTCGCATGAGCTAAGAAGCAATAAGTACCAAAGCATGCTACCTAAATGGTCATTAGTCATCATGAGCATTCTGTGAACATGTACACTCTCAATATATTATTTACAATATACACTCGAGAGCAATGAATCCGGGTCACTTAAAGAATCCTAAAAATCTCGGAAACTAAAAATGCTAGGTTAATGCAATAAATTGTATTTAATAGACAATGTAATACTCCTTAAATGAAGGTATTAAAACTTCTTAGTTATTGTAAAGTTATATCATAAAAAAATCAAATTTGAAAAAGGGCCACTTTCGAAGATGGAACTACGAAATTAAGTTAAAAAAAAATTAAAATTAAAATTTAAAATTTAAAATTAAAATTTAAAATTTAAAATTAAAATTTAATAATAAAAAAAATTAAATTAAAAAAGCACGAGGAGGCAATACGAAGTATTAAAATTCAAGAAAATCGTAATAAAGTTCAAAAATTTCATGTTTCCTATTTTTGTTTTAAGGAGAGATCAGCAGTTTTTTTCTTTATGTAATTTTGTGTTAATAAAATGTATGGTGACTCATATTTTTTTTTACCTTCATTTAAGGAGTATTACATTGTCTATTAAATACAATTTATTGCATTAATCTATCATTTTTAGTTTCCGAGATTTTAACATTCTTTAAGTGACCCGGATTCATTGCTCTCGAGTGTATTATTTTATTGGCATTATGGGTATTTTGTGGACCGACGCTACGTACACATGCGAGTGTATATATTTTTCTAGTAACTAAGATGGTCGTGAATTCACGTGGGAATCCCCATTGCTCAATGCGGGATGTCACGTTTGTTTGAGTTTGTATCTCTTATGGCTATACTATAGGTAAGATAGTATACTTTTGTTGCAGTATGGGCGAGCGCCAATCCATTGGGCCGCGAGCCGAGGTAACGTCGAGATAATCAACTTACTCATCGATGCAAAATGCGATATTGAGGCCGCTGACAAGGTATGCCAATAAATTAGAATTTTTAATCTTTCTTTATTTCCAGAGTTTCTTTTTACTTTTCCATTTACGCTACTATTGCATAATTTCATGCAATAGCAGAAGACATGCCAACCCACAAAGAAAGAACAATGCAGACATATCAAATAAAACATAGTAGCAACTGGTCACGGTAATGCGTTAGCTTACTTTCTCTTGTTTTTTTTTCTCTGACCTCTGCGCTCTGAACCAAATTAATATATGCTCAGTGAAGTTCACAATAATATTTTTTGTTTACCATTCTACCCTTTGGTCCATCTACTTTCACCCTCTTAGACTCTAATGCCTTGCCATCTCCATTGCAAAATTCACCCACGTAAATTGGAATATAATGCCAAGATTCTCAACTAAATCCATCTCGTAAGACAGAGCAACGTTGTGGCAATATGGAGATACGTAATTCGATCAAGTTACTCATCCAGGCAAAATGCGATAAGGCGGAGACTGTAATCCGATACAAGATAATTCCGTTTTACATCCTCACGGGTTCCCAATTTTGTGGCAAGAAGTCGCAAATAAATAACTCATTTCAGATTTATTTGCTAACTCGTTGTACCACTCGAAGGAAGAAAACTCAAAAGAAATCAACAAAAGTGTTAAAAAAATCTGTCAGACCTTCAGGGGCCTTAGTACGGGTTGTGATAGTTTTCGAAACTATATGAAGTTTCGTTTCCTTCCATACATTTACTTGCAGCGCGCCTAGCGAAAACTAGAAGAAAACTAAGGACGCTGTCAGTAAATGTATGGAAGGAAACAAAACTTCATATAGTTTTCGAAAACTATCAAAACCCGTACTAGACGTACAGATTCTTTTTTTGTCTTTTTTATGTATCACTTAGAAAACTTATAGCTTAGCATGACCTACCTTGCTCTACTACGTACGAATAGTCGTCCAATCACTATATTACGAGAGCTACGCCGTAGCACTTGAGCCGTAGCGCCGTTAGAAATTTGAGGAGTGACGAGTGTCCTACAGAAAACAACATTAGAAACATATTGTGACAAATCATTGTTTTATATTTATTTTATTATTCAGTTGGCTTTTCTTAGAATAAATGTTTGTCATGCCATTTTAGGGGGGAGGCCTATGTCCAGCAGTGGACTTCTAGTGGACTAATGATGGATGATGGATGATGGATGGACTGTTGGGTGTTGTATTATGTTATGAAAGGACTAACGCGGTGTCTTTAAAATTAATAAACAAAAAGTTGATATTTCACTGTAACTTTGGGAGCTTATCTTGTAAAATTACGTAAGGTCGATCATAATCTATTTCCTGATTATGAAAATCCCTTTGCATCCCTTTATGTGTAGTTTGGAATGCGGCCACTTTTGATGGCTGCATGGCATGGACACCTGGAAGCTGTGAAAGTGCTGGTCAGAGCTGGTGCCTGTCTTGCGGCCACTAATAAGGTACGTTTTGCTTAAATGACTTTGAGATTGCTATTTGATATCCATGCAAAAAGTTTGTGAGCGTAGATATCAAATTACATTTTTATACCCACGGATAATAATTATAAACAATAGTTTGACTTGATCTCGTTAGTCTTAACACTTATACAAATATGAATGGGTATTTTCGAATAATTTTCCACAAAATTAATCATAAAAACCACTTTCCAATATTTCGAACAAAGCAGAACATAAACATTTAATTAATGGAAAATGGCTAACCGGCGTCCAAAACAATACCTACCGTATTTTGGTATTTCAAACTCTGTGGCTGATTTAATAAATAATATAAATGAAAATATGGTACCTAGTAATTTTGGTACTTTTGTTCGAAGTCTTTTAGTAGTATTATGCTCTAACTATCCTTACAAATTCTTCAGGCCGGTTCCCTGTCTTCATCGTGTGTATTTTGATAGGACGTGACTTCTGGATGTAGGTCATGTAATGCCCGGACGACCCGGCTTAAGTCGCCTTCATCTACCGACTTGACTGAAGGTCTGTGAGTTGCGACCATTACTATATCATCGTGAGGGCCATCCTTCCTGCATCTTCCGATTCATAGTAGATTTTATCACATACATAATTTATGCGTAGTTTAAATGGTGTATTGTGCCCTGAACATACCAAGTTAGGACATATAAACAGAAAAAAAAGTATTTAAACCTAAGTACATATTTTATTTAAGGTAAGTTCTAAGTTGGTCCTCCTTCAACAAGGTCAGCCGACGAATCCAACTCGGATGGGCGGCGTTCAGGAAACTGCGCCATATCTTCTCGTCACATCAGATACCGCAGATCCTCAAGGCGAAAGTCAATAATCAAAGTCAAGTAATGTGATGACATACGGCACTGAGACGTGATCACTAGCAATTTTCTTCGTACACAAGCTCAAAGTCATATAAAGGATAGAATACGAAATGAGCGTCCGTTGAACAACCGAGATCAACGACATAGCTCTCAGAATTAGCAAGTTGAAACGGCAATGGGCAGATCATATAGCACCCAGAACCGTTGGAGAATAAAGGATAAAATTTAAAATGAATCTATAGAGATATAAACCAGAGTTCAGGTTACCGACCGCAGGCAGGGTGCCCAAAAGGCTGACGTCACACTACCTCGTTGGATGGCAATACCAATTTTCCGGTTAGTTAATTAGGACTTACCGACATTTCAATTACAGACCAGTTAAATGTTCCACAAAGGCTCCGCCGCAGGCAAAACAATTACAGGCTTAAAAAAATTATGAATAAATTAATGTTATTATTACCCCGGGAACAGAAGGTTCATCGTAGTTACTCTTGTGTAATTAACGTTTAATATCTGTTGTTGATTTAAAATACTGCTCCCTAAATGACACAGCTTGTTGTTAAACCTAATTAAATAACGGAGTTTTAATAAACCAATTTAAAATACCAACACTTCAAAAAGAAATTGTTCAGAATTTGTGGAATAATTTACAAACGATGCTTTCGCGCCAAAGTTTAATGTGTATCGAGGGAAATTAACAGAGTTGATACTTGTGCCTTTTATAACTCACGTTGTTGGTCCTTAAAGACCTGCTGCATTCTAGAACTAAACTCGAACTGAACCGAGACTCAAGCATAGTATTTTTTTACACTACTTGGCAAGCATACGGCCCACTTGATGGAAAGTAGTTACCGTAACCTATGGATGCCTGCAACACCAGAGGCATCACATGCGTGCTTCCGACCCTGAGACATAAAGATGAAAAGTCTCATGTGTAATTTCATCGGCACCCGTACCCTTCAAACCGAAACACAGCAAATTCGAACAGTAGTGTTCGCATCGCATTCTGCTCGGCGGCAGAAATACGGTGGTAGTACTAACATCTATAGTATTTTTCATCCCATCTATTCGAAAAGGACGACTTGCTTCACCTTTAAGTGCACCCAAAGGTGGTGTTTTCTGTATGAAGCTTCTATAAGTGCGCCGCAATTATCTTTGCCGCGCACTTTTTAAATTTAGAACATATGGAACTGAAATAAGTGCGCCGCAATTATCTTTTCCGCGCACTTTCTGAATTTGGAACATCTTGAAAAGAATCAAACACAAATAAGTGTGCCGCAATTATCTTTGCCCTTTTTATATTTGGAACATCTTTTTTTTTAATGTTTGTAACCTCATATCTCCGGCGTTTATGAACCGATTTGGAAAATTCTTTTTTATTTGAATAGATATACTTCCAGATTGGTCCTATTTTTTTCAGAATCCAGTTCTGATAATGGAATCCATGAGGAATTGAGGGAACTCCTCAAATATTGTAGGCATACATATGGCGATTTTGATATTTTCAGCAACAAACCAAGCATTTGCATTCAGAAAGTATCATAATCCTTTCACCACTATGGTTCTTTCATAATTTTTTTTCATCCAAATATTTAGTCGAATACAATGGCGGAAGTCTGTTTTTTTAAATGAAAAGTTATTCACGGTTTCATGGTTTTGTTTTGAAATAAAATATGAGGCGCCTTTTATTTTCTCATAGTGGGTGATGAAAAGTAGAGTGTAACACTCGGGCGCAAAATATATTTTTGGCTCGGGCGACGTACTTTGAATCCCTCGCTACGTTCGGGATTCTACAAAGGATTCGCGCTACGCTCGGGATCTACTCTAGAATCCCTCACTTCGCTCTGGATTCAAAAAAGCGCCCTCGCCGTAAAAATATTATTTTGCTCCCTTATGATACAATCTACTATTGACAGATTTCAAAGAAAAGCTGTCACCAAATCTATGCACGTTTTCACGCTTAAGCATAAATTTGGAATAGTTCTAAACCTTAGTCCCAATTATGCTAACCAGGTTAGTATTTTAACTAGCCAAACGATGGTGCAGTACACATACAAAGGCCAAAGACTTGTAGTACAGAGTTTTAAAGTATTTCTACAAGCGGGTTCCCCGCTTCCTGGTATCGCAACGAGGCAATTTTGCATGCAAAGCCAAAAAGTTTTAATGACGGAGCAAAGGTAGGTTATAGGAAGTAATATTATAAAGGTTCTCCAATTTCTCGTTCCATTATGTCCGACCTCGTAACATGCTCGAGTAAAATTAATTGTTTTTACCGAATTTTACCCGAGACCGATACAATTCCAATTATACCTGAGAACACGTGACATTAAACCACTGTCGACCTGTTACTTAGAACTTTTAGTAATAAAGCTCCTTGTGAAGAGTTCGTTCGAGAACTACCACCATATTTCTGCTTTCCCACAGCATATTTGATGCATATATTAGTAGTTGATTGTTAACATTGCCGGAGAGTACTCTATCTCAAATATATCAAAGAAAAAAAAATCGTTCGATCTCGCTTCGCTCGAATTTCTAGCTTCACTCACTCCTCGCTAATTAGTAACAGGTACTGCTGGTATCCCGTTTGAAGGGTAGGTGATATTACAAGCACGTGAGACATTTAAATTTTATCTACGTCTCAGTGCCGGGCGCAGTGCAATGCGCGCTCGCATGAATGCAGTGCGCGTCCTTAGTAGCACTGTAGCAGTGGACTTCTACAGGCTGATGATGATGATGATGATGATGATAATGATAATGATGACTAGAATTCTCACACGTATGATATCAATACGAGTGACACTTTTTTCTTCTAATCTATAAATTATGATTAATTCGTTGATGTTATGGTTTATTAAATTATTGATTATTAAGTATTTGTTTATTGATTTATCAAAACATCAGTTTGATACAGGTAATTTTAATACCTTCGTGATGTATGTACGTATAATAAACCAAATACTGAAGATTTGATAGTACTCGTCAAATAATTTTGCGCTTGTCAATAAAATGATAAAAGCCATCGCAAAACCAACAACTTAGAGCGTCGAGGGAGTTTCAATTTACGCACGAATGGCAGTGGCAGGTGCATGTCAAAGTTAAATGGCAAACAGGGGGCCTCAAAGAGAATATAACGCTAATGGGCATGCCAGCGGCAAAGTGTCTAATAGATATTACCAGTTAGATTTGATATTGAGTTCATACATAATGCGGTTGTTTAGATAGAGCACAAAATACCATTCATGAAATGGGAATCCGCAGCCTCTATATTACAAAAAAGATCTAATTATTCTTCACCCACCTTGTACCTACATGTAACTTAGTATATAGAACTATGTAATAAATAAATGCTGGACATTTCACACAACATTATCTAGCCCCAAGCTAAGCAGAGCTTGTGTTATGGTTACTAGATAACTGATATACTTAATACAACAACATTACATAGATAGATATTTTTTATTATACTTACATAGAAAAATACCCAGAATACCCTGAACAAATATCTGCAGATTGTACAAATATTTGTTCGGGTTGTGCAGGTTCGGGAATCGAACCCGCAACCTCCTGCGTCGCAAACGAACCTTCGCCCGCCGCGCCACAGAGGTCGTCAAATAATAGAGCATAGTCGTACATAGTACCTACCTATACCCTTGTAACTTACAAAACATAAGCGAGCACGTTTATGTACACAGTTTTAACAATAAAGAATTACTTTACTTTACTTTCTCAAATATTTTCTTTCTAACAGAAACATAACGACATACTCCAATGCGCGTGCACGAAGGGTGCCATAAGTGTGGCTGAGTATGCCATATCTCTGGGAGCCCGCGTGCAAGGGTGTGACGCTGCCGGCGATGCGCCACTGGCTATGGCAGCCAGAGCTGGCCACACCGCTGTCGCTGAGCTGCTATTGGAGCGTGGAGCCTACATAGATGCTATCAATACGGTAACACAATAATACTAACAAACAACAAATGGCTCTTAGAATTAGCAAGTTGAAGTGGCAATGGGCAGGTCATATAGCTCGAAGAACTGATAACCATTAGGGAATAAAGGTTCTCGAGTGGCGACCATAAACCGAACGACGCGGTAGAGGAAGGCCCTCCACTCGATGGACTAAAGACATTATAAACGTCGCAGAAGGTCGGTGGATGGAGGCGGCTCAAGACTGATCGTAGTGGCATTCTAAGGAAGAGGCCTATGTCCGGCAGTGGACTTCTACGGGCTGATTATGATGACTACAAATGGCTTGAATTGAAGTTTCAAATTCAAGCCTTCAATATACACTATATTTATAGTTATTGGTTTTAAAGTGTCAACCCACACTTATGGGAAATAATAATAGTTTATATATCTCAATAATTACCAACCAGGCAATTGGCGCTTCAAGCTGGTGATACCACCCCACTAATTCGACCAGCCGTGGTGTCAGGCAGTGGCGTAGTGGTTAACGCATCTCCTTATCAAGGAGACGGTGACGGGGTCTATCCCCGCCTTGTTGGTAATTAAAGGAAGTCATAAAATCTTAATACACTATATTGAATATTATTTTGAGGCTTCAATCACAAGGTAAGAATAGTCTTACAATGTAAGCCTGAGGGGTAATACCCATAAATACCTAAATGGGTTGAGATTTTTTGGGTTGAGACAAGAAGCATGACTCATGAGAACCTACTATCCAAGTAAGCCGTATCAGATGGTATTCCTGCTAATTTTTCCCATGATTTTATTAATTACTTTTGCAAAATTGTACAGGACTGCTTTTCTCTTTGGAAAGAATACTTCAATGAGATCCCAAGAAAAAATAATTCGAAAAAGCGATCCAACGCAATCCCTTAAATTCACAATGGATCGATATTCAGATTTAAAATAGAAGTGATTCCGGCGTCGCTTTAAGACCTCGTTCCAGACACATCCCGTGCAATAAGTTTTTACGTCTCATGAAAAAATGAACGACACAAATTGTCTGTCGTGTAACACCGATGACGATGTTTACCACATATTAATGGTATCAGAAATTACAATACAATACAAATTTGTATTTATTCGAAACACGGGTAGGTATAGTTTAATACAGATGTTATTTACTGTTAGATTATATATATAGATTCACCATGTTTCGCCTTCATTCAGGCATACAATACAAATTTAAAAAAGTAATAATAATATTACATTATAACTTTACATGCAAAAAGAAACATTCAACAAAATGCATGCATATCATTGCGAATAAATTACATAGAAATACCAAATAGAAAATGTCAAATAATTCAAATTTTACAAATTGTCGCTGTCAAAATATTGTTTACTTTATTTTTTAATGTATGAAAATTTTCTTATTCCTAATTTATTTGATAACACGGTAACAACGTAAAGCTCATAACACCAAGAGCACGATCCAACCGTATCTCCTGATCCGTATTGTGATCCAGAAAGGATTAATCTGAACCCAACAATGCAGTGTTTACATCCAGGTTTATTCCCGGTTTCCTTCGCCACTTCGGAGATTAGCACCAGAGGGTTGTTAAGGTCAAATTCGCAAAGGTCGGAAAAATTTGCTTATTCAAAAAAAGCCGGACAGACTTACGACAGGTGTATCATGCAACTATCTTAAAACCAATCAATTCTTTAAAAAAAAAAAATTCATCGTGAACCTAGTTTCAAGCTAGACAAACCTAACTTAGATTTTAAGGTATTACTTATGAAATTCTGTAATCAGTTTGTTTTTTTAAACAAAAATAAATGAATAACTTCGTGAATTTACCTCACTATTGGACGGATAGCCGGTCGCCTCTCATCTTTACCCTACTCTCTTGCCTAGATTGCCAAGTAGGTATTAATATTCTTCCCTCGTTGCAAACACGGATTGGATTCCGTAGATTCACGAACATAAATCCTGAATTGAAGATTGAAGTACCGCAATTATGTACTTGCTTTTCTAATGGATTGCTTTTGGTTAGCTAATAAAAGAGATGATGTTACTATTGTTATGTGGACATTATGAGATTAGGTAGGATAACGAATTTTCCTCCATTAGGAAAAGATAGGTTTTATTGTATTCACATTTATAGTACTGGCGGTCTAGTGGATAGTGAATCCACCTTACTTTTTTAAGGTCGTGGATTCGAACTTCAGGTCTCTTACACTAATAGATTTTTCAACACCAAAAAATATATGCGCACTATGTACTTAAACGGAGAAAAATACACTTTTTAGACACAACATTTTAAAAACATACTACATGTTTTTATGTGCAATGCGCCCATAGAATAGCAAAGGAGCCTTTGCATCGCGCAATGATTCTTTGATTACACTGACTCCAATACTATAGGTTAGTCAAGCACAGAAATGACTGGTAACTGACCTAAATTATCCCAAAAAAGAACCAGTGGTATGAAGATGATGATGATTCGTAGGTAGGAATACAGTTTTTTATAGTCAATGATGAAACTGGCTTTTGTCCTACCGCGGTAACCCCATGCAACACCCCTTAGGTCACATCCACCTAGGATGCGCCCTACTTTGCATTGCAATGCACCCGTCATCCTGAGACATAAAGATGAAAAGTCTCACGTGCCTGTAATATCACCGGCACACGCCCTTCAAACCCGCAGAGCTATTCTCTATCTCGCGATAGGTTTGCAACAGGCGTAAAATTGTGCAATCAGCTAGGGCTGTCAAACTGTAACTTTTGTATGAGAAAAGCGTCGTTTGATAGCCCTGATTGCACAATATACGCCTGTTGCTAGATAGAGAATAACATACAATAACATTTGTGCTTGGCGGCAGGATTATTTAGCACTTTCCCATACGAAATCTTTCATAAGGAGCACTAGCAAAAGTTGCTAGCTAGTCGTGGTCTATTTGACAGTTTATTTACATTGGATGACTTTTGCATCACTATAGGTATTAGTGTAGTATTAGTTAGTGTACTACTTTTACACTATCATCATATTAGCATCACTATCGTTCATTGGTTCTCTTGTGGTCCGGTGGCGACCCTGAACCATCGACAAAGACCGTCCACTCACAGAATTACACTGAAGGTCCTAGCTATACTATAAGTAATACTCCACAATACTCGTCTTATCATCTTCAAAGCCCTCTTCAGGGATTTGTTAGCCCTCTCTTGATGTTTTGACCCGAAACATTATCTACTCTACCCATCTTCAATAGTTTTCGTATTGTGTAGTTTGAATTGTGTCAAACGAGCAACGTGTTGAAAATATTCATTTTCAGGTCACTGAACTAAGCCACCCTGAAGTGAACCGTTTGCCTGTTTTTGTTTACAACAGATTTTTTGGAATTTTTTTATTTTTAGTAATTTAGCAAGAAAGTTGTTGTGCAATATTAATTTTAATACACCGTAAAACTTTATGAGGATCATCTAGGTCAGAATTGAAATTGTTGTGTGACTGAGTGACTGACTCACTAAATAATCACATCATAACATTATAACATCAAACCAACAGTCACAACATATAGTTCTGAACCCACCCTAGGACTCACTGTGCCGTGGTTATCAGGAACTACGAGTACTATGGTACCACAACACCCAGACCCGGAACAAATACTTGCAGATCATGCAAATATTTGTCCCGGAAATCTAACCCGCACCTCCTTCGTCCCAGCCGTCAGCCCACTGCGCCACGGAGGTCGTCAAAACTAACCGCACAGCCTAAATAAATCCTAGAGACTTGAAATTTGGGTTATGGTCTATAGGTGCAATAAGAAAGTAATATCCGAAACTCACCCCCTAAGGCCCCTAGGCTGCAAAGGGCCGTAAGGATTTTGAAGTTCATGTGGAAACAACTCCACGCGAATGAAGTCACGGGCATTCCACTTGTTGTTTATAAACGACCAACTTGGAGCAGCATAGTACTGTACACACATTCTATTTTTACCAGAACTTTCAATCGCTTTTTGATTAAATCCCTATTGTTATCGATAGCTACGAGTATCATACACACAACACTGATAGCTGTACCTTTTTCCAGGCGAACACAACACTGATAGCTTTATGCTATATGTGTCAGCCTCAGACATTAGCTTATTATTTTGTAAATGTGTTATAAATTATATTATATGCTGTTGGCGTTTCTTTGTAAAAGTGCCACTTCACTTGGTGTTTATTCGCAAATGTTTGCGTTATTTTCCCAAGGAAAATAACATTATGTACCGATAGACTCATGGTTGATTTTACCTTAGAAAGATAACGCAAACATTTGCGAATATACACCAAGTGAAGTGGCACTTTTAGAATACATAAATAAATGAAGCTACGGTATTGATTACGGTACCAATAGTGTCGAAATCGAAATTCTCCGCCCAGTAGCATCCAATGCATGACACCTGAACAAATTACTCGAACACATACAATATCCAATACATAGCTAGGTAGGTGTGTACGTATATGTAGGTATAACTGATTTATTGGTATATGTATGCAACAGGATTTCAAGGAAAAATGGATCCATTTTTGGCAGCTTATTAAGGTTTGTTTGACCTCATTCGGTAACAATATACGCACTGCGTGTTCGTAGACCTTTGTGAGAGTTTGCTGTGGAACTCTTAACTTAATATTATATCTTAAGGTGCACACCTCGTCAAACTTTTCAGCAGAATCGTGCTTAGAGTTCATTGTTTCGAAAATCTAGAACAATGCGTACCTTGATAAGTCTTATCCAATTTATATCTGCAAAAATAGAATATTATGTGATTAGATTATATTGTGGCTTGGTATCATTTTAGAAAAATTACGACTATACACCACGTAGGTACTTTACTATTCTCCTGCTGACGTTTCGTTGACCGATTTGAGGTACTTCCTCATGAGCATCGACCGCTACCACGCTCGAAGGTCGTGATGAGGAAGCACCTCAAAATGGTCAATGAAACGTCAGCAGGAGAATAGATAATATAATTTTAATTATATATAATTAATATGATATATAATTTTTCTAAAACATATCTGCAAAGTTTAATGAAGATCTGTTATGTAGTTTTTAAATTAAAAGGAAACTAAAGTCAGACGGAACGAAAAAACGTAGTTTCTCATTCAATTAAAAACTACAAGCCAAATCTTCTTAAAATGTTGTACATTTAATCGGATAAGATTTATAAAAGCTCGCAGTGTTTAAAAATTAAGCGTAATTCAGCCGAATAGCTCGAGGTTAGTGTAAATGGGAACCTTAAGCAAGTAGGCGTTCTACGTGTGGAGTGCCTTGAAAGTCGGAATTACTGGTTGTAGCCTTTTAGAAAAGCGTTGCTCGTGTAGAAAACTTTTGCTACGAGGAAGCTAAACAGAGTAACTACTAAAGAATTTAGCAAAAATTACGTTTCAGGATGGAAAAGCGAAGTTTTATGAAAAATTGGTTGTCTGTAAAGTCGGTTTACTGACGATAGTTGAACGTGACAACGTCCGAACGCTGCCGAACGCAAAGGCCGATTGTGCTTCTTTGTCGCTCATTCCGCGCTCTCGCTTGCACTTCAAGCCTTACATGGAACGCCTCAGAGCGAGGTAACGCCGCATGAGTCATGTTTTTTCGTGCGTGCAGCCGGCTCTATCGAATTATAAGACGTTGTCACGTCAAAAGCATTCTGCAAAAGCGACGTTTTGCGAAATGCGACACTGCAACGGAGCGATTATACATAGTTCGATATATTTTGTGTTCTTTTGACGTGACAACGTCTTATAATTCGATAGAGCCGGCTGCACGCACGAAAAAACATGACTCATGCGGCGTTACCTCGCTGAGGCGTTCCATGTAAGGCTTGAAGTGCAAGCGAGAGCGCGGAACGAGCGATAAAGAAGCACAATCGGTGACGTTGTCACGTTCAACTATCGTCAGTAAACCGACTTTACAGACAACCAATTTTTAGAAGAAAACAGGGTACTAGTTAAGGATAGCGCTCTGTCTTATGTACATACCAAGTAGCTAGTATAACCGTGTTAATGGTCGAGTGTCTTCCCAGAATAGATACCTAATAAGATTAAGCTGTAATAAAAAAGTACCTAATCTAAGTACTTACCTTGTAATCGGGTATAAGCTTACAATCGGTAACTCGTAAAGGTTTATAAATAGGTTTGTAGGTAGGTTTTAGCAAAGAAAAGTCGATAATTGGAGAGATTTTAGAGTTTTTTTTTAATACTAAGTAGGTACTTGGCAATCAAACTAGCCTAACGGCCCACCTGATGGAAAGTAGTAACCGTAGCCTATATGGAACACCAGAGGCACCTAAGCGCGCTGTCAATCCGGATACATAAAATTGAAAAGTCTCATGTGCCTGTAATTTCACCGGCACTCGTACCCTTCAAACCGAAATACAGTTTGGCGTCAGAAATAGGTATGTTGGTAGTACTTCCCCGGACGAACTCTTTCACCAGAAATACTTATATATACCGGGCGTAAAAAGACTACTACCGAAAACTGAAACAGTGCATTCAGACCATGATTCTGAAAATGTTTAAGCTGAAAAAACACGAAAAAAAAAGGCTCACTTTTGGTACGCTTTTTCGTGTTTTCTTTATAAATGTCCATTAAATATCGTTAAAGGAACACAAAAACATATTTTCCATCATTAAAAACACGTTTATAAATAAAAACGTCAAAAAAAGCAATGAAAACCACATAAGAAATTATTGGCGCTACAGGTCAATCAGCTGTCCGGGAGCGTTGAACTCACGCGGCCGGAATAAATGCGTACATTGCTGGCTGACAAATACGATACGAAACGAAAAAAAAAGTTTTCTCCGGTATGAATCACCTCTCAGGCGAAAGCTATTTTATATAGCTATGATATAGGTAGCTTTGCCGGTACCTTTAGTATTCGGGAGCTGTCTTTTTACACCCCGTATATATTATATATAAGTTATGTTCTACTACTAACAACTACATACGAAATTAATGTACGTAGGTACTTATTAAATGAGAACATAAAAGCTGCACTCACTCACGCTTCACAATAATTGTGTTAAATGGGACCTCGGGCTTTTATGATTTGCACTTTGCCATAGTTATCTATCTATAGAAAGTAGATATTTAATGTGAATTTTCTCTCATTTCTCTGCAAACGAGAAAATACGGTTTTTAATAAAATGACGTGCAATGAAATTATAATCACTCAGATGAACCACAATAGCTCCCAAACTATACAAGATATCGAATTGAAATAAAAATCATATTAAAATATATTTCATACATTACATACAATAACTTTTGTAAAAATTACTAATTACATTTATTAAACAAAAAATAAATAACAAAAAATGAGTTTGGGAGGTATTGTGGTTTTTCTAAGTGACACCAAATTTGCACGCCAGTTAAGTAAATACGTTGAAATAGTTGTACAGGGGTCTTCTTGCACTATACTAGAACGCAGCCAAAAGCTATTCAGTGCGAGTTTACCCATTTGGAGATGTAAATGATTAATTCGCACGTTTATCTAGTAAAACGTAGGTTCCAGTGCACTTTACTATTATTTGAAATCGCTAGTTGATTTACTTGGCTGGAAGCTTCCAAAGTATATCTGTGTCCACGGGCTAAGCCTAGGTTTAAAGGTAGCCTTCCGAGATGGGCTGCAGACCGCAAACTGCAACAGCAAACTAGAAGCGACACCACTGGTTTCTTTGAATCTCTATGAAATTGATTCCGAGCGCGGCTACACTGCGGCTTGCAGGCGCAAGTAGTGACGCGAACCGCAGAGAGTTCACATGTATAATGTACACGCACGAAGGTACAGGAGTGACTGAGGCATGGTTCTATGCATTGTGCAGCCACGGCATGCCGCCGCGCTTGGAATAGAAGCAACCGCGACCGCAGGCAGCACTGCGGTCGACCGCAGTCGCCAGCCGCAGTGTCGCCTGCGGTTGCCCATCTCGGAAGGCTAGCTTTACACTCACTGAAATTCACACACAGTTTTCAGTAAGAATTATCCAAACGTTAGTCAGTCTGTGCTAGCCGTTGTACGAATTTTGTATATTCCGGATTTTTTTATTAGTTTGCGAGAAATTGAAATGAGAAAACTTGCTCTACTCAAGAGTGTGTTCTCGAAACAAATTCCGGTATTACGCAGCTCTATATTAAAAGAACCAAACTATGTAAAAGTAAAACCACATAAAAAACCATATAAATCAGCGTGTCTTATATTTATTTATTTATTTATTTATTTATTTAAAAAATATTGCTTATGATTTTAGTGATATATTTGAATCTATAACCCCTCTTCTCCTCCTTTGACGACCTCCGTGGCGTGGCTGGCTGAGACGCAAGAGGTGCGGGTTCGATTCCCACTGCGGGACAAGTATTTGTATGATCTGTAAATATTTGTTCCAGGTCTATAGGTGATGTGGTACAATGGTACTCGTAGTTCCTGATACCCACGACACAGGGAATCCTAGTGTGGGATCTGGGGGCTTAGTATAGGTTTTGATAGTTTACGAAACTATATGAAGTTTCGTTTCCATCCATATACATTTATTGACAGCGTCCTTAGTTTTCTTGTCGTTTTCGCTAGGGGCGCTGCAAGTAAATGTATGGAAGGAAACGAAACTTCATATAGTTTCGTAAACTATCAAAACCTATACTAAGCCCCCGCTGGACTATATCTATGTCACTTGTTGGGTGTTATGTACAGTGCCGCAAAAAAAAAACAAGCTTCTAAGTCAATGCACAGATGTATGGCAAATAACATAACATAACACAGAAATCGTGATGATGAAAAGCCTCTAGGGTAGTTCCAATCTGAAATTTCTATAAGATTTTGTGACAAAAATAAAGAAAAAGTCTAAAATTGAGAAGTTTCGAACCCCTAACCCTAAAATGGGATGGTGTGTAGAAAAAGGTGACTGAAGCTCGAAATGAGCTCTGACGATTTTGGAATTATTTACGGATCAGAACCATCAGGGCACGAGTCTCCATCGAACTTGTCCGTTTTTTTTTTATTTCTTCTAAAACCAATTTGGTATCACAATTTGTAGATTGCTGAAATTTCCAATTAATTTGCTGTCAATCCAGCTGATTTTCCAAATTAAACCCTCAAATCGTCGATTAGGATTATCCAATCACTTGTCATAACCAACTTGCTAACCTATTAATGCATAATACAGTAGATAAATAGGTAGAAACCTAGGTTTATTTACCAATAAATCTTAACACACAAAGCCAAAAATCTTTTATAAACCCTTGTAATTTAGGACGAAAATATCATATTAAGAGCCGTGGTATTTTCAACCCTAAGAATAGCACTCCTCCAACTTCTCCTGTAGATGTCGTAAAAGGTGATTTAAGGGATTACGTCAGGGTATAGGAAGCAGCATCCATCTGAGTACTTAACACTGAACTGCAATCACCAATCTGCCTGCCAAGCGTGGTGATTATGGCAAATTCCCCCCATTACACGCTATGGTTTTACGCTATGGGGAAGCCTCATCCAGCAGTGGATATCTACCAGCTGATGACAATGATGAGCATATAAAAGTCACGAGTTTGAGCTGCATAATCAAATTCAGCTGATGAAGCCTTTTCATGAAAACCTTTTCTCTGCAAGCCAAAAGGCCAAATAATGAAGTCTGTGAAATTAACCCTTTTGGCATGATAGATTAAGGGACAGCCTATATAATTTATGACACATAAGTTATGAAACCCTTGTCAAATAGACGATTGTCTGAGAGACACCAGCTGCGGCATGTGAATTAACATAACAGTTTGTTTACAATGTTCAAAATACCAACTGAAAATAAACAGAAATATTTAGGGTAACAACAACATGAGTAACCATAGGCGACACAACAAAATGAGTAATACAAATACTCATGTTGTTGTAGCTCTAAACATTTCTGCTTATTTTCAGTTGGCAGTAAGTTAAACTATGATTAAAGGTATTACTTTATATCATCATCATCAGCCGGTTAGACGTCCACCATTAGCGAGGGGACATAATGGGGGGATTTGCCATAATCACCACGCTTAGCAGGTGGATTGGTGATCGCAGTCAGGTGGATGCTTCTGCCCATCCCCTGGTGTAATTCCTATTACGAAATTTATGGGAGGAGACGGAGGCGTCTATTCTTAAGCCGGACACAGCCCGGTTACTTTGCGTAGTAGATAGGTTCTATATACATTGTAAGCTAAAACCTAGTTCATCAAAAATACACATATTTTTGGACAGCCATCGGTATTATGCTCTACTAAAATATTAGAAAGGTCCATTTTCGTCAATTTTCCGTACAAAAATTGAAAGCTAAAACGATTGACATAACATATAATTATACACCAAACACTCATAGTTCTGATCCCACACTAGGATTCCCTGTGTCATGGGTATCAGGAACCACGAGTACCATAGTACCACAACACCCAGACACGGAACAAATTAGCAGATCATGCAAACATTTGTCCCGCAGTGGGAATTGAACCCGCACCTCTTGCATCTCAGCCAGGTACTCGCCAGCCGCGCCACGGAGCGTCAACGAGATGGAAATCCAATAAGCGTTCGAGTATTCTCAATTAATGT
The DNA here is from genome assembly GCA_951392215.1 of Epirrita christyi. Taxonomy (NCBI): domain Eukaryota; kingdom Metazoa; phylum Arthropoda; class Insecta; order Lepidoptera; family Geometridae; genus Epirrita; species Epirrita christyi. Next base: position 2,394,014 of record OX595849.1, read on the forward strand.
CCAGCTCCGGGTACTCGATTGAAGAGCTACAATCTCGCAGCATCGCTACCAATAATAATTAAAAGTCAACTGCTTCTTGTCACCGGTTTTTTCTTTGTCACCCTGTGTTAAGTCAGAGTCCAGTATGAAGTATTGTGACTCACTTGACTCAACAGGGTCAAGTGAGCAATGGTGAAATAACGCTTGGATAGTATTATAAAAAAGTGATTTGCATTGTATTAACATGAGAAATAAATAAATATTTATTTAATGATCAATAAATAGAAATATAAATAAAAATTAACGAATTAACTGAAATCTCCACGCGTAGTAGGAAAAGGTTTTCATATCGATGGACAAGTTATAAAGATAAATAATAGCAATGAAAAACTTTTCCGAGATCATCCAGAGTATATCCAGCATCCGTATCCCATGGTGTCACGTCACGGTCCATCCATTGGCGTCCTCGGCAAACAATGTAGATTGAACGCCCACTCAACCCATAACACTTATTCTACCCACTAGTACCCACCCACAGGCAACATCACCCGAAATATGATCACGTCCGTCAGCAGGGTCCGCAAGAGTCGTAACCAGGATAGTATTGGGGGGTAATGGGGCTAGAGGATTTTATACAGATGTTTTTGTTCAAGTTTGACCTATAACTTTAGTTGCACCTCTTTGCTAATAGATAGGCTTTTTGGCCCATGAATAGTATTTTGACTTGCCCATCATCAGAAAAGGAGGCAATTTGTTTTTACAAATTGGCATATTTGGCTAAGTGTTGTGTTGTGTTTTTTGTGTGTTATTTTGTTTATCAATTTATGTTTGTGTCAGTTCTTTTGTTATGTTTTACGGGACGATGCGGTCGCTAAGAGACAAAGCTATTTAAATTTAAAAAAAAATCATGATCAGCCAATGGACGTCCACATATGCATCCCGTATTGAATGTCATGACTACGGGGTCTACGGGTCTTCAGTTCGTGGTTGCCACTGAAAAATAATTCCTTATTATTTTCAAACTTATAATTTTTTGAAACTTAAAAGACGATGTTGATTTTACTCCATCCATCCTATAACATCACTAAATTATTGTCCAAAATATGGCCACGTCCGTAATCAAGGACGTACAGAATAGGGGGAGAGCAAAATATTTTTGAATGGCTGTTATTGTTTGTTTATTTTTGTAAGAAATATGTATCCAGAAAATGTTTATGGTGGTGCCTTTATTTTCACTTTATCGCCACTAGCGCTTACCCCAGCAGGTTTCTTAATATGTCTAAGACCAAGGACGAAATTAAATGGCTATTCCGATAAAAATACCCTGTTGTATCGACGCTAATGTACGTCATTAAAGGTTGCTGTCCATTAGTGTGGCGTTGTATTACTCGCTAGTTCCTAGCATAGTTAGTAACATTTTAAATAGGAAGTAATAGTAGTGTTTCGGATTGTTCAGAGCACTTAGCGATAACAGGCGTACCTACCGTATATAAGTGCATGCTATCCGTCTAGTTTTATTGGTTGAACTGAAGAGTGTACGTACGGATGCTGTGATTGGCAAATAGAAGTTAGCAATTGTCAAGGAATTTTTATGACTATATCCATGGCAATTGTTAAGTGTGTCACACACGTAGCAGATGCGGTAAGATATCTGTATCTGAGCGCGTATCTGTCCATATCGCTCTCTATACTAAACTTAAGGAGCAACACACACGTAGCAGATCACATATATTTTACCGTCAAGCATCTGTAGGCACCGACATATATCAAAAGATAGACAGATGATATCTGTGTATACAAATTGAAATACAATACAGTTTGAAGGTTTCCGCGTGAATGTATAATTTTCGTATATTATCGTATCTGCTACGTGTGTGATACCTTCAGATGTGATAAGTTTTTATACGCATATAAAATATTACGGCATCTGCTAAGTGTGTGATAAAAACCTTGACAATTCATCATCATTATCATCAGGTTGCAGGCGTCCAGTGCTAGACGAGGCCATCTCCAATAGTGTAAAGGGATTGCCATATAACACACAACATACAATTGAACATTATTTAAAATTAAATTTATAAGTCAAATTAATTAGTAAGTAGTATTACGATTGATTGATTACTGTATGTAGGTAATTACACACAAATCACAATTATAAAACCTAAACTTGGCTATCCAGCAGTAGGTATATTACTTACAGCACAATTTGCACAGTGTGAGACTGCAAACCAAAATAAGAGTAGGTACTAGACTTTACAACGAAATTTATGTTTATTTTGATTAAATTTTATTGTAGATTATAGAAGAATTTTGAATCACCCCGCTTAGCAGGCGGATTGGTGTTCACAGTATCGATGTTAAGTACTCATGTGGATACTGTCGCTCATCCTAATCTATAGTAGGGTTATTTTCTTACGCCAGACACACCTCAGATTATTATCAAATTAAACTTGATCTTGGTAAATGGACATTTATATTACGAAGCAAAAAGAATATAGAGCGAAGCAATATTTAAAAAAAAACCTATGTGGTCTTTCCGTAAAGTTCAGTAACATGTTTCAAACATATTTTCCCTTGAACAGAATGGCAGAACAGCTCTCCATATGGCTTGCGAAGGAGGACATACAACAACAGCTACTCTCTTGATGAGCCGAGGAGCCTGTAAGGAAGCCAGAGATAACTCGGGCAGAACCCCTCTCCATGTGGCGGCGGTACACCGGCACACGGAGCTGGTCAGGACGCTGTTAGACGCTGGCTGCCTGGTGGATGCCGTGGACAACGTGAGTGATCTCCATCTAACTAATTAACGACCTCCGTGGTGCAGAAGGCGAGTAGCTCGCTCAGACGCAAGAGGTTGCGGGTTAGATTCCCGCTGCGGGACAAATGTTTTGTATGATCTGCAAATATTTGTTCCGGGTCTGGGTGTTGTGGTACTAAGGTACTCGTAGTTTCTGATACCCACGACCTTAGAGCAACACGGACTTCCTGCCGCGGGCCGGAATGCTCGAAGCCACGACACAGGGAATCCTAGTGTGTGGGATCCGGACTATACATATGTAACTAAAAAAAAAATGTGTATTTTAATGTATGTAAATGTATGTTCCAGAGCTATTAGATTACTTTGCAATTTACAACGTTACACTTTTTCCAAGTTATCGAAGTCACAATTAAGTAATTTTTTTGTTTTACCAATGTTTTACTAAATCTTTCCACCCCTTTGAAAAGTCATGCAAAGCACTATTATACAATTTCACTACACTTACGCTTTTTAAACAAGCTACACCGATTAAAATTAACACAATGTTATAATTGTAATAAATAACAATTATAACACGATACAACTAAAAAAACCCTAGAAATTAAAATTAAATAAAAGTAGACGACGTCTCTTACGAAAAAGGCAGGAAGCAGCCAAAATATCTTAAAATATTGACAGAAAGGTTTAAAACGTGTCTTTGCTGTAAAATGGCAAAAAATCTAACAATGGCAAACACGTATTTCATTAGGAAAGCTAAACGCAAATTCGCAAAAAAACGGATACAAAAATGCCAGAAACATAGACAGGAACATAGAATGCTGAGAACATTGAATAAAATGTAAATAGTACCAGAGTCAACAAGTACTTAATAAAATGGTTTCCATTTACCTTTCACGTCTACCAAAAGTAGTTCTCTGTAAGGTCTGTTTCTAGGCTCGGGGTACTAAGGAAAATATATCGCTCAACTATTATTTATCAAAGGCTCAACAACATTATTATAAGGTAGAGACTTGAGTCAAGTTCGAAGGAAACAAACAGGCACTCACTTACAAATTTTACCTCAATTTATGTCCTATCACTTCCATATCTATATTCTTCTATATCCCAACTGCCCTAACCACGTAATGTTGCTAAAGCTACCTTAGGAAGGCCATGGCCTGACTTCAAAAATCCAGGGCAGCGCATGACTACATCCTATTTGGTCTTCTGTACATCCAACCAGTTCAACCAAAATGTACATAGCCGTAATAGGCTATGAACGCATGGTCCGACAGCACAGTCCGATCGGACTGTTCGATCGGAAGTTTTCTGACAGCTGAAAGAAAATAGTTCTAAATCCATGCATAGATGGCTCAATCCAGATATGGTTGTCTAAATTTTGTCGGTCAGCCACCAACTGTCAGTGTCACTGATTTCACTCGCTCATGCTGTTCGTTAGTGAAGTAAACTTAGTATCTATGTAAAGTTTTTGTTGAAATTCCGATATATTTGTTAGTGTTACGTTATTGTTATAATTTTTTTTTTTGTTATTGTTGAAGCCGGTCCAAGTAGACCGGTCTATAGGAGATTTGAAAAATGAGCTTCGAAATCGCAACGCGAAACTTGGAGGAAAAAAAGAGAAAACAAAGAGAATTTGTACTCTGTGGTGCTTTTGCAAAATCTTCAGAAGATATAACCATGTCGAGTCACCGCCATTTACCGGAATTTTAAGAACTATTTTTTTTAATTGCCTCCCTGTAAACATCCCATTATGGACGAGATAACATTTAATAAATAAAACATTCCAACCTCATTACGATCGCGGTCTCGAAGATATCATTACTTATATAATATTTCTGTTTTTCAGAAATGCTCCGTATCGTAAAATAACATGGTTGAAATTACAGAATGGTGTGACTGGGTTACAAATGGCTTGTGCCCAAGGCTGTCGAGGCATTGTGGAACATCTGCTTGCATTTAGCGCGAATGTTCACATGCAAAACAATGTAAGTACACCCCTTGTATCTACTGTTGGAATGTGAACTTTAATTCAAAAGGCTTAGGTAGAGCCGAAAAATTACATGAATCATTAAGTCGGCCTGCAACTGAAAATGGAATTCGTTGTTTTCATTTAGCAGATATACCTACGAGGTAAAACGTTATATGAACGTAGATATAAAATGCAAGTGCTTTACCAACTTCTGTCATTCTTTCTGTATTAAATTTATTTATATCTCTCAGTTAAACAAATAGTTAACTGGATAACCTTAAATCTAACACAAAAAAACTGATAAATCAGAGCTGGTGCCCAAAAGGTTTAATAGTAAAACCTGTTTAGCAGGGTCATCAGGCCCACCATACGTCTTGTGATATAAGTACCTACGTGATGTACGATTCCAACGAACACACGATGTCGCTCTGCCCCTCGACTGCTAAAATGGAAATTTGCTATGTACTTACCTATTTACATGATTCTATTAGATTATTATTTATAAGTATAACAAGCGTAGCGTGTGCTGTCTCGCATTTTTTTTTGCTGATGTTTATTTAATTTTGACTACCTTCCTAAGGTTTTTAAGTTCTCGTTTACTAGGTATGTATCAGCAACTCCTTGCTCCGAGGCACCACACAGGCGCTTCTCACCTAGTGGCAAGACGGACCATTTTTGTAAGCCAAGCCGTTTTTGTTGCCTGATTCTTCAAGGCTTGGTCGCGTTGGAACAGGAGTAATTTTAGTTTATAAGACGATTCAAAATGATTCTTGTGATTTCAATGAATACAATTCTTCTTGACTTTGACTTTTGACTTTGAACTACGCTTTGTGCTACGGTAAAGTCTCCAACTATTACTAATTATTAAAGGCATTCATTTTGAATACTTGTTTGTATAATCAGGTTGGTTCATCAGCGCTGCACGCCGCCTGCGCAGCTGACGCGAATGACATCGTTGAGCTACTCATAGCTCATGGCGCAGACCCTGCCCAGACTGATCAGGTAAAAAGAAAAAAAATAAGCTGCAAAAAGAATAACTCACATAGGGGACACCCGGGTTTGAACCGGGGGCCTATCGATCTGCAGTCGATTGCTCTACCACTGAGCTATATCCCCGATGTAAGTGGCGCTGAAATAATAAAACACAAATGCTGTAAACGCTGACCACTGATAAACTACAATTACGAAGAATTATAATTTATTTACAGATTAACAAAAGGCTTGATTATGTTTTTCAACACGTCAGCTCGATGTTATTTTATGCTGATCGAGAGATTATTTTATTAAAATTAAATGCTTTGCTATTATCTTAAGTAAAAAAAATACTTCGATAGATTTATCTGTAGAAATTACTTTATTAATTAAATTATATTAAATTCGATAGAATTACGCGGTAGAGGATGGCCCTCCACTCGATGGACTAAAGACATTGTAAATGTCGCAGGAAGTCGGTGGATGGCGGCGGCTCAAGACCGTTCGTCGTGGCATTCTAAGGGGGAGGCTTATGTCCAGCAGTGGACTGCTACAGGCTGATGATGATGATAATTATCTGTTCTGTACACAACCGCGATAATATGATGACAACGTACCTAATTAATTAAATGATTAGTGTTATCTCTCTTTTGTTTCCGCTGATACCCAAATCACAGTGTAAAAACTGGTGTTTCGTCATCATCATTATCATCAGCCTATAGATGTCCACTGCTGGACAAAGGCCTCCCCCTTAGAATGTTACGACGAACGGTCTAGAGCCGCCTCCATCCACCGACTTCCTGCAACGTTTATGTCTTTAGTCCATCGAGTGGATGGCCTTCCTCTACCGCTTCGTCCGTTTGTGTTTGCCACTGGAAAACCTTTATTCCCCAACGGTTGTCAGTTCTGCGAGCAATATGACCTGCCTATTGCCACTTCAACTTGCTAATTCTGAGGGCTATGTCGTTGACCTTGGTTCTTCTACGGATTTCCTTATTTCGGATTCTATCACGTACGTGAAACCCCTAGCCTAGCTCTCTACATAGCCCGCTGCGCAACTTTGAGCTTGTTTATGCGGCCAATAGTTAGCGACTACGTCTCAGTGCGTAAGTAATCACTGGCAACTACGCACTGATTAGATTAGACTTTCTCGTCTTGAGGCTTTGCGGTATCTGTAACGAGATGATATGACGTAGTTTCCCAATTACCGTAGTACGAAAGAAAATGGCGAAAAAATCGTATGAAACCGGCCTCTTAACGGAACATACAGAAAAAGTAATAGTAACCAACTGTAACCTAGTAACGAACCCGTTTACTCGTTTCTGAGAGTTTACATAAACACTGTTATTTTTGAGTTTTGTCTATGTTTTATTTTGATACAGTATAATAGTACCTACACAAGTAGACATCCTACCCACTAGGTTCATAGTCATACAGTCCAAGCTAGCGAAATCATCTCGTAGTCATCTCGGGATCTGCGTATGGCCAAGTAGGAATTAATACCAAAAAAATATTTTTTTATATTGTACTACGTAAGCAAACAAGCATATGGCCCACCTGATGGAAAGACTCCAGAGGCATCACACGCGCGTTGCCGACTCTTTAAGAACTTTAAAACGCTCTTTTTGAAGAACCCCATACTGTAGTCACTAGAGAAAACCTCGGCATCGAACTCGGATCATTCCACAACTTAAGTGATCGCGGGAGGAAATTCCTCTGGAACCTCACGGTGCGCGACCATATGCTTTCAACGTATGAGGATGAATTGAATACCCTGCCGACGGCGAGCGGTGCAATGGTAGAAGGAAGCCGCTGGCACTGGGCTGGAGGAAAAGTCCCTCCGGAGACTCAATGGTTCAATACCGCCTGTGAGCAGGATCGTCAACAATTCTCACAGCCCTCTTTGAACAGAGTCAAGAAAAGAAAAAAAAAGAAGAAAAGATTTAAAACATAAAATGAAATACACAAAATACCGTTACTCGGAGTCCCAGGAAAAGTAGGTATTTATTTCCACCAGGCTACCAAGTGTCACCTCAAAAAATAAAGAAAACACTGGTTATTTTCAACCAAAGCCGTTCGACGTCTACCATATTGAGAACGTAAATTTTTAAGTGCTCTAGAAGCTTACGCCTTTTCTGTTGCACGAAGCTCTTTAAAGAGAGAGGTATAATTTTCAAAGCGCAAATTGTAACTGAGTTTTACGGATTTAGGCAGTGGAAGCCGAGGTCTCGCTGAATTATTGAAACGGCACGACCTCGATGCGAGCTCTGCTCTCTTGGTACACCTACATGTTTTATTATTAAATACGAGTTTGTTCTTAGTCATACAGAAGTTAACAGTGTGCATGTTGGATGGGTAGATGATTCAATAAACTGAGGTAGAGACTGAAAAGTGGAAACTGGGGTACTCTGAGTACTTATCTAAGTAGTTTGTAATAGAAGACGGGCAGTTTGATGTTGTTCGGATTTACACCGATCGCGCAATTTTACGTTTTTGCCTTACAAGCACCATTACCAATTTCAATAGAGCTTGTACGCCACCCAGCAGTCGAAAAGGCAGCGCGTATTCACTCACCATCAAAAAATCTACCATAACCGAAAACCATACCGTACGCAGACCTCTAGAGGTGTCTAGTTTAAAACTAAACGCCCTTCCACCGTTTTTAATTAGTACCTGACAGAAGTTTGCATTTAAAAACGGTCATTGTTGTAATTACGGAATATTTTATTTTAATAATGAAATAACCCGGCGATCAATTTTAGATTAGACGCACTCTATTACCAGTTATCTAAACTAGAAGTTATTTCTATGAACCATGTTTTTATACCAATGTGAAGTTCTAATTCAACCAACTTATGGTATGTGAACTCTGGACTTCTCATTTCTACCAAACCACCTGCACAAAACAATAAAGCTAAAATAAGCGAGGGGCATAACACACAGCGACCACCGCTTCTTATTTTTATAGATGAAGAGCGGATTTTCCAATAAAACTAGGTGTATGCCTCCCTACTTAAAATTTCAAAGTGCCGCTTTTCACTGGGGAAATTTGCGGAAGTTTAGAACTTTTGTAAGCATAGAGCCGGGAAGCTACTTTACATATTATAGCGATAGGCAGTCACTGAATAGTTCTATCTACTTCAGGTTTTGAATTTAGCAGCGTAAGAGAATTCAATCCTAGAGTAGAATCCGAAATGAGGAGATCCGTAGAAAAACCAAGATCACCGACATAGCTCTAAGGATTAGCAAGTTAAAGTGGTAATGGGCAGGCCATATAGATCGCAAAACTACAACCGTTGGGGAATAAAGGTTCTTGAGTGGCGACCACAAACCAGGCGACGTAGTGTAGGAAGGCCTCCCTCCCGATTGATTAATGGCATTATAAAGGTAGCAGGAATTCGGTGGATGGAGGCGGCTGTTCGTCATGTCATTCTATGGGGTAGGCCTATGTCTAATGGTAGACTTCTACAAACCTTTACATCTATAAAGTTAGCGTATCCACAAACTCTCTATAGTGGCGAATACAGCTTGCCCAAGCAGAGACTTTTGGCTTCAGAAAGTCGATGCGCTCCGTGACGTAGGTCATGTAGTCCCGGGGCCGTATTTCAGCCACTGCAAAAGCCTGAATCACGAAGCGCATTACACGAGTAATGTGCTGTAATGTAAGTAATGTCGCCTCTGAGGGCGACGGTTGCCCCTCTGTAGCAGGTTACGCTAGACTTAAACTAGGCTAAATCACAGAACACCTTACTTGATAATCATATTAAACCAACCTGAAAATAGAGATCTTCTCGATATGCTACATCGTAGCACGTAGCATGCTCGAAGAAGTACTGATAATCTTCGATAATACAACCTGCCCCTTCACTCCAGCCCCTGATCTAGTATCAGTCATATAGTAAAGTTGTTGAGTTACAAAACAAAATGTACCTATGTAACATGTAATATAATGTAGAACAATGTAACATAGTCCTAATGTAGTGTAGAGGTGGTAGCTAGCTGGTCACGTTATTGTAGAACTATTTCTTAGACGTAGCAGCTACATGCTACGCCATACCATGCATTGGAGAGGTACAATTTTGATAAAAAGAAAGGTAATATTTGAACTTTCCTTTTATTAAAATTATCCCCAAGTTTCACTTTCAGACTTGTGGAGTGTAGTTAAATTATAATGCTGTAGAACTTGAAAACTAGGTTTGAGAACTTAGGCAATTAGGAAGTTAGTTTGAAGTCAGTAAAGTATGACGTCAGGGAAACCTCTGAACAGCACTCAATTAGGTACTGATTTCAAAGCTCGAGAATTTTAATGGGGTAGTTTGGTTCTAAGGTTTCTGTGATTTGAAACGAAGCTAATTAAGTTCTGATACATACAGCATATATATCACATCAGCCAGCCTTTAGACGTTCACTGTTGGACGAGGCCTCCCCCATAGAATGCAATGGGGGGGATTTGTTATAATAATCACGCTTGGCAGGCGGACTGGTGATCGCAGTATTGGTGTTGAGTACATACAGCAGCAGCTATCCAACTGAGGATGCTGTTGCCCATGTATAAGTAATAATTCACATGAAATAGTTGACATTGAATTTCTAGAATCTTTAAAAAGAATAGGTAAAAATATAAAAGAACAGGTAATAAAAATATTTTATCAAATAATTGTATTATCTGCCAAAAGTTTTCAAGTCAAATTGTGCTACGTCGTAGCTCGTAGCAGCGTAGCATATACACAGTAGAGATCTACAATGACATGGTCCGCGTTTTTGAGATTAACCAAATGACGAAAACGCATTCAGAGCCCCTTTAGCACCATTTGTTGAGGAGTGGATATATAGATAGATAGATAGATTAACACTTTATTGTTCCAGGAATACATAATAGGAAGGAATTTTAGGAATTTTCTTTGTATCAGCATCTCTCTGCTCCGAGGCACCACACAGGCGCCCCAACTAGTAGTAAGAAGGATCATCAAATTAAGCCAAGCCGTGTTTGTTGCCCTGATTATTCTAGGTTTGGTTGCGTTAGAACAGGAGTAATTTTAGTTTATAAGACGATTCAAAATGATCGTTGTGATTTCAATTAATAAAATACTTTTTGATTTATTCAAATTACCAGTAAAATGGGCGGGTTCGCACTCGTGTCTAGAATTGTTTTGAGTGAAGTACAGTCGTAGTGAATGTGAATTAGTGTTATTTTAATAATTTTATTAAAAGTGTAATTTTCGTTAAACTGTGTGTCCAGTGTGTTCATTTTATCCTGTAACAGTATCTAAGTACTTATTTGAGCGATAGAATTTCTTATTTCAGAAACAATATTTGAAAATAATATTTTAACGTGGTAAATATTAACCTACAGAATGTGTGTTTCATTCTAGTTATGTTAAATAAACAGTCTTGGGTTTCCAGCGAAGGGGTTTGCTTAGGCTCATGTTATTCATAAACTATGTACGTGAAACAACGGAACTTTACTGTTTGTATATAGAATATGTAACGTCGTATTGACACGTTACATATTCTAATGGAATATTTGAACGAGCGAAGCGAGTTTTCTGAGTCAACTTGGGTGAATCGGCGTTTATTACGTCTAAAGATAACATTCAAACTGTTTATCCGATCCTTGTTAAATTTGATAGGTAGGTCCACTGTTGGACGAGGCCTTCCTCAAAGTATGCAATGGGGCGATTTGCCATAATCACCAGGCTTGGCAGGTGGATTGATGATTGCAGTGTTGATGTTGAGTATACTCAGGTGGATGCTGCTGCCCATTCCATGGTGTAATCCCTCAGTTGACTTTAACGATATCTATGGGAGGAGACGGAGTGGTCTAGTCTGAGGCCGGACAAACATGGCATATGAATGGAATAGCATAGACGACCAAGGGAAAGGTACTATCAAATAATTACCTGCCTAAAATTGGTGAAAATGTGGTCGAAGTCAATCCTCAAATAAAAATTGGTTGTCTGTAAAGTCGGTTTACTGACGATAGTTGAACGTGACAACGTCACCGATTGTGCTTCTTTGTCGCTCGTTCCGCGCTCTCGCTTGCACTTCAAGCCTTACATGGAACGCCTCAGAGCGAGGTAGCTCAGTCATGTTTTTTCGTGCATGCAGCCGGCTCTATCGAATTATAAGACGTTGTCACGTCAAAAATGCGACTGATGTTTTTTTTTTAATACTACTTGGCAAGCAAACAATCATACGGCCCACCTGAAGGAAAGTAGTTACCGTAGCTTATATGGACACCTGCAACACCAAAGGCATCACAAGCGCGCTGCCGACCCTGAGACATAAAGATTAAAAGTCTCATGTGCCTGTAATTTCACCGGCACCCGTACCCTTCAAACCGAAACACAGCAATGCGAACACTACTGCTTGGCGGCAGAGATAGTTACGGTGGTAGTACTTCCCTGGACGAACTCTTTCACAAGAAGTTCTACTACTAAGAAAAGCTTATAAACGGTCATATAGTCTTAGAAATTGACTGATAGCTAGACCAGCTGTCAATCTTAAAAATAGTATTAAGTAAGTTATGTGTTGTTAAGTATTGAGGCTGAAGATATAGGTTTGTATGTTGGCTAATATAAGTTAGCTTACCTACGTATTTTTAACATTTCAGTGGGCTCAGTCACCGATGAGCGTGGCAGGGGGCGCGGCGAACGCGGAGTCACCTCCAGAAGGATTCAGGAGCGCAGCTCGAGGGTCCTTCTCCGCTATCCTGGGCCTGCTTACAGCTACCACCAACTTGGATCGTCATCAGGTCAGTTCTATATAAGTAACAAACTCCGATATGCGCCTGAAATATACACTCCCAGCACTGACACACATAAACTGTAGCCTTATTCCTTTGCTTTATATTTCCTTCAACTACATATTACTACTTACGTAAGAGTCCCTTATAATATATATAAGTATGTGGAGGTTTTTTGTAAAATCGAAGATAAATTTGGATGAAGCTGGGAATGGGAGGAAAATCAAATTAACGCAGGATAACGAACCTATGCGTTTCCGGCCTAAGAATATACCCCTCCTTCTCCTCCCGTGGATGTAGTAAAAGCCTTACTAAGGGATTACACCAGGGGATGGGCAGCAGCATCCACCTGAGTACTTAACACCAAACTTCCACCAATCGTGGTGATCATGGCAAACTCCCCATTGCATTTTATGGGGGAGGATTCGTCCAGCATTTAATAACGAACCTATGTAGGTCATCATCATCATCATCAGCCCACATTAGTCCACTGCTGGGCAAAGGCCTCTCCCAATACGTATCACTGAGCCCAGTATTCAGGTTTTTTCATCCCCTTTCGCAAGTCATCGCTCGTCCAATATCCGCCACCGCCACCTATGTAGGTATTTCTACCCATAAAAAACTTGTAAATTGGAATAAACCGTAAAATCCAGTTAGTAACACGACCCAGTACCAACCAGTTCCAGAGCCCAGTTCAAATAGAATTAAACAAGCTTTTAGTAACTTGGTTCAGCGAAATAAACCAACATTTTGCGGATAATCGAGTTAGGACAGTTTGCTGCCCTGTCCGGGACAATCAAAATCTATCTTCCACCATTATGAAAACGAAGTCGAAGCTATTCAGGTAGGTAATATTTTACCAAACCCGACCTATCTACCGCATTATAGGTAGGTAGCTACCTATAATGCGGTAGATAGGTCGGGTTTAAGATATATTTATTCCTCTTAAGAAATACATTTCACTTATAAGAGAAACTAAAAATCTAAATGTATAGCTAAATTTGTTGAGCGTGTAGGTGCACAACAATATAAATACAACAGTAAGTAACTTCTATGAATTTTGGTCGAGAATGATGCGCGACAATGTGAGTAGTTTTCTGCAGGCTGATCGAAAACGTTCGTGTGAGGTGCAAACAATTAGAATATAATGCAAGAACACAGAACAAGCGTAACTGGAAATGACATATTTTGCGTATCAGTGAGGTGTACGGAGGTTGTTTAGAACATGATGTTTGAGCGTTTTTTTTGAAAACCGATACACTTTTTGATTCTTTAATATCCTTAGGTAACTTATTATATAATTGAGCACCCTCGTACATAACATTCCGCTTGCCATAATTTGTTCTTGGTGTGTGTAATTTAATATCGTTCGCTCGTCTAAGTCTAATTTTCTGTAATTGTTGCTTTTTTGTAAACGTTATTTGTTATATAATTTCTTTATTCAATATTTTACGTACTAATAAATAAGTATTATATAAATAACTTTGTGATATATTCATTATTTTTGTCTCTTTATATACTATATGGGTAGAAGTAAGGAAGTCATAATTAAAGAGGATCTTAATTAGTTTATTTTGTGCTGTTTGTAGGATGGATAAATTTGTTTTTGCGGCCAAGCCCCATATTTCTACTAAATAATCAATGTGTGGTTTTATAGGTACTATCTATGATCTATCTAATCTAATGACGACCTCTGTGGCGCAACGGGTGTATTTTGAAATAAATTTTGATTTTGGGGGTGAAAAATCGATCTTGGTCATGCCATATAGATCTAGGTCTCATCTATGGAAAAACACGTTTGCCCCAGAGTAACAAACCCAGAGTAAACAAAACATAACAAACTTATCGTGCTGAAATAAATTGAATGTTTTCCAAATCAACTAGCTAAACAATCCTTTGAGTTCGGAATATTGCAATATTTATTTGTTCGTTTTCTTCACAATGAAACCGATGGAATGGAAATAGGTAGGTAAACTACTGAAGTTATGATAAGATTGAATAGAAACTCAGGTAACTGCTTATCATTATTAAATTGTATTACTATGAATATTATGAATTAAATAAGCTCAGTAAATAAATATGAATGTGTAAATCATCCTTGCTTAGTAGGTATGATGTCTATGAACTTTTATTAAAGATAATATTTTGAAACTCATACCTCTTCTCTCTTCAACAGCCTTTAAACGTCCACTACTGGACGAAGCCTCCCCCATAGAATGCAATGGAGGGGTTTGCCTAACCACCACGCTTGGCAGGCGTATTGGTACCATACCTAAATAAGCTCTACTATTTTGTAAGGGGCACGGCGACTTTTAGCCAGTCCGTTTCGAGAATGCGGATCTGTGTTGCGTCAACGAAACGAAAGGAATGATCTAGAAAGAAACGTGTACCTACCTATCACACCAAACCGATTTTATCGATGCTAAAATTAGCTGGCCGTGTGTTACAGTGTAGGTACCTAAGCGTCACTGAGAGTTGACTTATACATGCTCATTAGGACTAATTTATGGATATATACATACTACATCCATGGATTAATTACATTTATATACTCAGGATCGCTTTCGAACGTCAAACTTTGGCAAATGCTAAGTAAAAGGCGGACTTTTTCTGCTCTTTCGAAGGGAGACGTCGTCCTTTTTTATTTTATTCCAATTTCTATTGTTTTTTTTGAGTTATATCGTGTAATTTTGGTGGCATTTTAACCGGTGTAGCTTATAAAGAGCACATAGTAGTGAATTTAAATAAGTGTATTGCGTGTCTTTTCGAATGGGTGGAAATTGTCCAGGAACATTCTAGTAAACTGCCATCAATTTACTAGAACATGACTTGACAGAAGACTTTGGCGACTGGACATTGTTTGATTATATCAATAACTTGACATTGGCAAAATTGAGAAATTCCTCAGATGCCATTATAAAAAAAATAAAAGTAAAAGGCGGTGGAGAGCGTGCAGTTTTAGACTAGACGCACCCTACTTTATGATATCATACGACATAATATGTACTAGGTACCTACCTACACACTCCTAAGTAGATAAGTAGGTACATTACCCGGTTATTTAAGGCTGTGACACTTTGCAAAGCTTTCAGCGTGCTCCGTGCCTGCCATAAACGAATTTCCTGTCGTGATATCATCAATATTCGACGGCCACACTGATCGAATTCACCAGTTTACCGGTTCGTAGAGTTGGAAATCTCTAGATAGGTACCTACCTATGCCTAACGCATGTAGATAGAAAGATTTAGCTGTATTAATTAAATATGATGAGTAGGTGCATAAATAAAGTACCTACCCACTTACCGAGGTATTCTCTAAACTCTTACGAGTCTGGGCTGGGCTTCCTTATTCAATAGTGGGAATGCAGGATCACGGATTATCATAGCTACACTATGAACACATGAGCAATTTCTGATTAATTATCTAGCAAGTTTCCGCGGACCCTTGATAATTATACTTAGGCGTATACCCTCGGTAAACATTTCGATCGAGCGCTAAATAATTCAATTAGAATTAGAGTAAGCATCGGTACGGATCATTAGGTAGGTCTACGTAGAGCTACGGAATAAACGCGATGTACTACCGAACGAAGTCCCAAACCTAACCTAACCTTTTGACGAAGTCTCTTGTGCCTGTAATTGCACCGGCACCCATACCCTGTTAGATCATCGAACTTTTGGTAGGACAGATTGGAATAAACGCTTTCAACCGGAACATAGCAATGCGAGCATAACTGCTTGGCGGTAAAAATAGGTACTTATATGGTTGTAGTGCTTCCCTGGAAAAACTCTTTCACGAGCTCAACCTACCACTGAACACCTCTAAAAGAGTTCGTTTATTCAAAGGGTTGGTTATTCATTGGGTCTGTCATTGGAGAGACGGGCGGGTTTATCAATTTCCCTGTTACGTCTATGCATGTCTTAGATACATAAAAGTACGTAAGCTAGAAGTCGTGGATAAAGGTCCTCAGTTAGGTAAAGACCCATAAGGGTTGGGCCTTAGTTCACTATAGTTGAAGTTATTCGATTACTTCGCTTTGCAATACCTAATTCGATTTTTAGGAACTTATTTGCCTATGCGTATCGCAAAGGCCAAATTCTGCCCAAACATGATCCATCGGCAGAACTGAAGGTACCCACTTTTTATTTATGGACACGGTTTTTGTCGTTCAGGATCAACATTCGGAAGGCTCGACCACTCCTCGTGCGAACGATAAATCCTGTAGCCGATCGCCTGCCCCCAGTGAAGGTAGGTGACTCAACCCATTATATAAAGCTATTGCCAATTGGTAACTATCTTTTATTATTCTTAATGGTAAGATTCTGGATAAGCAGATAGTATACATCCGACCTCAGTGGCGCGGCGGGTGAGTAGCCGGCTGAGATGCGAGAGGTTGCGGGTTCGATTCCCGCTGCGGGACAAATGTTTGTATGATCTGCAAATATTTGTTCCGGGTCTGGGTGTTATGGTACCATGGTACTCGTAGTTCCTGATACCCACGACATGGGGAATCCTAGTGTGGGATCAAGGACTATGTAGGTATGTGATTGTTGGGTGTTATTATGTCATGTTAAAAAGAAATAGCGAAGCTAAGCTCCCTGAATGGAATAAACGAAATCTTCGTGTGGCATGTTTGAGTCTACAATTTGGCATGGATCATGAATGCTCCTGACTACTCCTGAGCATTTACGATGCCTCTTTACCAACAGACTGCAAAATTGTTTGTTTCTAATTCCAGTGGCTGAAACGGATACTGAAAGGTGATGGTCGGCCTCCACACTGCTGGAACGACTAGCGCAGCGCGGCTTGCAAGTTGATACGCAACTCGCACTACCTCCGACAGGTATACCTACTACTACAGTAAACGTATAAGTAGCGGCACGTAAGTCTAGTGCTGAACGAAACGTGGAGGATAGTTGCGCATGTTTACTGTCGCGCACGTGATAGGTACAAATAGTATAAGATAGATACGTTACTTTTGACTTCTGCGCAATAATGGTCAACGCTAGAGTTTCGTGCCGCTATTTGTACAACCATTATCGGTACCCTTCCACTGATGTACCTACAGATACCCACTACTACGAAAGTAATACGTTTGGGCAATATTCGTTGGTGACTGACGGTAGCTTTTTCACTTGCAATCAAATTTTCAAAAGAAAAAGATTGCAGAGGCGCTTTACTTTCTTTTTACGAAAGTAAAGCCGGTTCATATAATGCACCGAAGTTGATTCGTCTCTATCGATCGGTCGTGCTCATGCTTCTTCTAAATAAAATATGGAGTTTAAAACGGAGCGTAGTTAAACTTCGCGCATAGCTCTCTCCATAGCCCGTTGCGCACCACTGCCAAGCGTGGTGAGTATGGCAAATCCCCCCATTGCACTTCATAGGTTCTGACTGTACAATGATTATTAGATGCTCAATCGGAGGAATGGGAAAAAAAAATCCCGCTCCTCCTACCAATCGGAGTTCCGATCGGAGGACTGGGAATAACCCCCATATGCTATGCAAGGCCTCATCCAGCAGTGATGTCTACCGGCTGTTGAAGATGTAGGAGTTCCTTTGCTTTTGACAGGCTGTGCGCGTTACCGCGAGCTGTGCATACGCGCGCACGCTGCGCACGGTACGCGCAACGAGGCTCCTCCCCGCGCTTGCGCCTGCGCGAACTGCTCGCGACGCCGCTCCGCCGAACCTTAAATACGCTGACATCTTTGGTAAATTTTACTAGACCATTCCCAAAAACTTCACCAGCAAAACCTGGTGTTAGTGAACCCGAGGTCTCTTCACAAGACCCTCATCAAATTAAAGGTTCAGTAACAGGGGGCTTAGTACGGGTTTTGATAGTTTTCGAAACTATATGAAGTTTCGTTTCCATCCAACACCAGACCTACATTTACTGACAGCGTCCTTAGTTTTCTTCTCGTTTTCGCTAGGGGCGCTTCAAGTAAATGTATGGAAGGAAACGAAACTTCATATAGTTTCGTAAACTATCAAAACCCGTACTAAGTCCCCAGGTATACCAGTTATACATACTATTGTAGTGAGTTATACCTAAGTAGCGGTGTACGACTAGCTAGGGCATTTGCTTAAACATCTCACGTAGCACGCCGAATCATGCACCGGAGAGCTGATTCCGAGTTTTGACAAGCAATTGACACGGATGGTGTAGTGTAGTGTATAACACGGATTTTTGTATGGAAAATTAGGTTCACAGAGTGTACACTAGGGGCGCTCATCGGTGTCGCCATACAAAAATCCACACTACGCTACACCAGACGTCCGTGTCATTTGCTTGGCAAAACTCGGAATTAGCTCTCTGCTGATAAAGGCAGGCATAACCTACTACTGATGTCTCTTCTATAACCCCAGGTTCAAATTAGCCATTTACCAGAATCTTTTTAATTTTGATCATCTATAACTAGACAAGGCAAAACGAGTCGAGTCGGGAAACGACTGTAATTGGTAAAAAGTAGCAAGCAAGTAGGCAAGAAATAAACAAGATCCTATCTTCAGGTAAATTCTAAACTATCAGGAGATCTTAAATCGCGTTGAAATTTAAAATGTCCCTAACAAACAAGTCAAATTATCAATTCCAATGTCCATTTTTTGACTATAATGAAGTTTTTTTTTCTTGTCCTAGTGCCTTACATAATTCATCGGCTTTATTTGGAAAAAAATATGAATAAATAAAATGGATTTACATACTTAATAATCTTTGAAACCTACTTGTATGAATTAGCACTTTTTAAAATAATGTAATTGATGCACATTAAAAATAGCTTAGTTTTTATGAAGATATTGCCCAGTTAGTTAACTATGCAATTTGTATTGAATTTGCTTATTATTAAGATTAAAGCTAATTCAAAGAAATTATAAATTAATTTCACACAATTTATTTGGACGTTATGCTACATAGAAAATTTCCTATTGTTAAATGATGATAAAAATATGCTAACGATTATCATAATTATAAACTGTATGCCAAACTAGGAATGTATCTTATTGAATAAGGTGGCTAAAATTATTTCTATGGTCCAAGGAAAGAGTCAACTAGAATAAGGTGAGCTAAAATATTTTAACGTCTTAATTTTAGTATTTTAGAGCCTAAAGTAAGTTAATCTAAAGTGTATAATTGTCCATTTATTCAATGAACTTTTGTCGATTTTCTACTATAAATGTACAATAAATTCTAGTTTATAATACATCTTTAGTGTATAAACATTATTTTTTAATTACATACATTATACATTTCTGATCATTTCGATTGTACTTACCCGATGTCATAAAGTACAATTAGTTTTAAAATATTTTAAACAAGGCCTATGTATCTAATCGCTTTATAAAATGTATTTTAAAATGATTCAAAAATAAAATTTATAAAAAATAATACCATCTATTATTTGCATTATCGAAAGAGAACTAAGTATTAAAGAAAACTAGATGACTTAGGAAATCTAGGCAGTCTTGCGAATGTGAAATTTAAATAAAACTTATATTAATTAGTAATTTTATTAAGTAAGACAAAAATACAAAAAGTCGCGAGAACAATGCGGAATTTGTTCAGAATGGAAATAACATACACGCAATAGGACAATCTATAGTCATATATCTGTTTATTCAGCCTCACTGGTATTGGCTTCTTCATAAAATGCAAATTTAAAGCTCATTCGCAAGTAAATTTGCTTACATGTTAATCATGCATGGTTCTGTAAAAAACACTTCCAGACGTAACTTTCAATGAAAAATTTGCATTTTATAAGTCAAACCAATAAATTCACACGCTTTCAGAGTTCAACATAAACCTGCAAATGCATAACCTACTACATGATTGTTGAATATTCTTATCTTCTAACAACAGGTACTGCGTTTTAGATAGTTAAATCAATAATTTCAGTTTCCTAAAAATAAGGACGTTTATGTCAAAAACATGACATAATATACAATAAACGAAACTAAATTTATTTCTCAATCTAGTAGGTGTGTAAACTAAATCATATTCAATGAATAAATCTATTAGAATGTAAAAACTGAACTGACAATTTCAGCTTGAGACGGATAATGACACATGAAATATCTGTTCACATAACAAAAATGTCCAAATGCAAAATAATCTAACAACTTAAAAGGTTGGGAAAGAGTCTTTGAGATTAATATTTCTACAAAATAAGTGTTTTTAATAAAACTGAAGTCAAAAATGCTATCAACTAGAATTATATTTATAGGAATACGTCTAAATAGGTCAATATGGATAGCAACTTATGTCATTTAATTCTTAGGTCATCTTACTGGTTTATTGAGATCTTTCTATCTATTCAATAGCTAGGCTACCGATCTCATTCGTTATGATAAATTTAATACAAATATGCATCTCATCGACTCGTCTCCAATAAAAACAATGTACAAACTAGAATGATTGCGTTTGTATAAAAAGAGTAACTATTTTACATACATGCGAGAATCGCTCGAGTTTTGCTAATTTACAGCGAGGACTTATCAAAATACTGCATTTTTACCAACTAACGCGTTGCTAATTACTTCTAACGTCGCCAGAAGTACATAGATGTAAATAAAAATGTGGTTCCTCATGATAAACGAGCAAACGTCAAGGCGCTAAACGTGGGGGGCTTACTCCCACTAAGTTAATCCGCTAATTGCGAGCTCACAGATTAACGTCGGTAGGGGTGGTAAGATGGTGCCGAGGCGGACCCGCTCGATGATCCATGGTAGCTACGCTTCGAAGACCGCTGGTACCCGTCGCCAGATCCACCGGTGTACTCATAATCGTCACCTAGACGAAAACACACGTTACTGCTTGAAGATTACGTGCTCTCAAACGGTGAAGGAATACATCGTGAGCAAAACCGACATGTCATAGAAGCAAAAATACGAAGAAATGTCACATGTGCATGAATGAAGCCTTTGCGAGGAGCAGCACTGGATCCTTTCACCACGCTCTTTGCAGGGGCACTTAGCTCAAGCTTGTTTCTGACCTAACCTACCAAGAAAGAACTTGTGACACTTAGTAGTACCAGCTGCTTTAAAAATATAAGGTGGATTATAAATAGCAATTTTCAAAGCAAAGATAGAAGAGAGAGGAAATAAATAAAAAAACTTACCCACACCACGCACCGTTCCGCCTTCACCCATTGAGGATAACGTACCTACCAGACTTTCTAGGGGACCTATATCACCTGACTACTATCTTTAGGTATAGCTACTTGAAAGATAAAATAATTCTTAACATTTACACGTCAAAAGTAATTTTGTAGGGTTACCTATGGTAAAAGAAAAGTTAAAATCTAACTATTACGTGGCGTTACGACCTAACAGTACCTACCTATTGTGACAGATTATAACCTACATGATCATGAGTTCTACAAATTAATGTGGTTTTATAAAAGTATCTTAATGCGTCTCAATTTACTGTAGACTACGAAAAGGTGTGGAATGTAGAAACCTGAGACTGAAGCCATGTCCGACACGTTACAGAACGAAGGCTGTGGTGACACCATACCGCCACAATACATCAATTGAACCTGTAGAAGAGTCAACTTGTTTTACTATGAGGAAAACTCATAACACCAAGAAACCTAACAGCCAGTTTCGTAGTGTAGAATACTGAAGCTACTGTTTTTTTTTCTATTTTTAACGCTACATTGCTCACTTCGGTGTCCGTCCGTAAGTCACAAGTGATTTCCTCCGAAAGAAACTATTCGAATAGGGCAAGAAAACAGGAAGCGCAAGGCCAAAGTTGAATTTAGATTTTGGAAGTGATGTCAGAACCTCAAGTTTGGGGCTTGATAACGTGAAGAAACAGCATGTGCTAGTTTTCAAAATAGACAGATTCGCTAACTACGCTTATTGCGCTCGGGATTATTATGAACCAGAGGATCACATAGATTATGAAATAGACCGTTAAAGATAGTATTTGCAAATCAATAACTTTATATTCTACTAGCATCTTCCATTTTTCCAACTGCCATGTTTCTGCATCACATAACACAATGCATCGTAGTTATCTACAAGACTGCTGTACTAAACATTGTGGCAAGATTGTGGGAATTCACGGGAAAGTACCTTTTTCTTGTAGATAAACAGTTTCGTTCGTGGGATACATTAGATAAAATTTAAAATAAAGAAGAAAACGCACAAAAGTTTTAAAGATTTCTCGAAAGATTTGATTGTATAGGTTACTTGGAGAGAAACATTAGATATAGGGGCACAAAATACAGGTACAGAAGGCAAGCTCAGTACAACAAGCGGTAACAGGCGCATGCACACATAGACACGTGTACCCAAGTAGAACTCTGTCGACTCGCGACTGGCGTTCGGCAGAGTTCTACAGAGATCGTCGGTATCGCTTGTTGTACTAAGCTGACCTTCTGTACTTATATATATTTTGTGTTAAGGGGTTGAGATTAGCCAGAAATTGTTTTCTTCCAAAATTCACCAAGATATCGTGAGAACAACGATCTACAAAATATCATGTACTTTCCCTTAAAAGTCCCATTATATTGCCACAAACTTTATATCTAATGCGACAAGAAAAGAACCTGCGGTGGAGTCCCCATAGCTTCGTTCATCTGCGGTATCACGTACTTAGGACTGCCTGCGTGACTGACCACTCCATCACCTTCTATATTCATGAAAATCTTTTTATAGAACATTGAAATACCACGAAAATCTGCAAACATTCTACGGGGAATTACCGCCTTACATATTGAGACTGGGTTTCTACTGGATAAACTTCTTGATACCTACTTGGTTAAGAAACATAATTATCATCATCATCAGCCTATAGAAGTCCACGGCTGGACATAGGCCTCCCCCCTAGAACGCACCAAAACGATCTTGAGTCTTTCTGCGACAAGACACTGTCTGATAGGCAAGCTCACGTGTAGCGGGCTATAGAGAGGGCTATGCTAGGGGTTTCACTACGTGATAGAATCCGAAAGGAGGAAATCCGTAAAAGAACCAAGATCACCGGCATAGCTCTTAGAATTAGCAAATTGAAGTGGCAATGGGCAGGTCATAAAGCTCGCAGAACTGACAACTGTACAATTTGTAACCGTTGTTGGGGAGTAAAGGTTCTCGAGTGGCGACCACAAACTGGACAATCTCTCGATGGACTAAAGCCATTATAAACGAAACAGAACTGTTTAGGATATTCAAAATACTTTGTTTCATAAATATAGTAATATAAATAATTTATAAGTTACCTTGAATTTGTTTTAGAGCAGTGTGTTAGAATTGTGCGAATATTTCTACGTGTGAGTGTGGAAAGTTAGTTTTGGATCGTATTCTCCTATCAATGTTGAAACGACATGTATATTTAATTCACGATTTTCGATAGTTCAGTTTAAATTGTTAGATTTTTAGTAAGTGTAAGACTATTACGGGATTCACTTTATGCCACCATATAAAAATAAAAATTATGATCGTTAATTTGAGTCTGTCTGTCCTACTCGGGATTTTGTTCTACAGGATCGGGGATCAACCATTAAAAATGCCAGTATTATTTTGAAATTTTTGATTTCTTTTAATTATCTACGTTTTATAATGTCCTTAAAAGTAGATATAATATTTCATCATAAGATATTATTTCAAATATTTGCAGTTGTAATATTATTAATTTTAATTAATCAACCAGTAGTATTACTTAATCCATTAAGATAGAAGAAGCTTAATAATAGGAAACTACGACAAAACTGTTTTTCAAATACATTACAAACTACATACTTATGTTACCAGTTAAATCTAACACTAAATACATACCCAAAATACCTATAAAGAATAATGCATAATTTCTACTAAAAGACCTGTGTGTTATTTTCTGTGATAGCACTTTTAATTACATAAATTTATTAGCATACAAGCTTCTCTTCTTAATTTAGTGCTTTGATTAATATTATAATAATTAAAACCGTAATTAACTAATTATCATTAGGTAATCGTCGTTTATAAATAAACAACTCGAGACACTCGTGGTCGTGTATGTCTATCATAATTTTCATTTTTATATAACGAACATAAAGTAAACTTATTGGACCGCGCGGGGTGCAAGATGGCCGCGCAAGCCGCCATCTTGGAACGCTCGCGGCGTAAGTGCTAGGCTTCACCAATGTGCACTTTTAGGGCTAAGTATAGTTTAAATACTATAACAAATCTAGATAATAGTCTTACAATCGTAACATGCTTAATTTGTGGCTAGGTCGCGGTCGCCGCTTCCAATTAATTACATTTTAGAAAATTAATACAATACGTTATGAATACCACGCGCCAGCGCTGGCGCCGTCGCGGCGTAAAGTAAACTTATATACTGCCGTAAGTAAACGTTACTTTACATATTGTACATCAGTCGATAGGTCATCTAACAATTTTGTATACTAATCGATCGTTATGTACTTTATTTAACCCACTAAGAAAATATATTTAAAAATAATCAACATCGAAATTTTAATTAAACAGAAATAAATAACAACTTGCCCTAGCTTTTATATTAATTAATATGTTATAATTAACTGTAAAGCCCGTGCAATATATTTTACGATTATAATGGGATCCGTAATTACATTTAGTTATATTAAATTCTAGTATAAATATGATGATTATAGTTAGTAATACCTGCATTGGTTTAAAATAACTTTCAAATAGACTACAGTAAAGACTGTCGGTCAGCCGATATATTTTAAATGCAATATATTATTACGTGACGATTAAAAAGTGAACTTAAAAAAGTAGAACGGTTAATCTAACTTTAACGCTAGGGGTCTTGTCGTATAATTAGTCAATTACGATCATAAATATATTAATTATTATATTATGTATAAAAAGCGGTCAACGAGAGGCGACTTGACGCCCGCCACTTCGGCCGCTCTGTGCAGCTAAGTTAGTTATCATACCAAAATACACTTAAACATGTTCCTTTATACTACCGAATAAACATACATACACATATAAAAACCGCATACACTATGATTTAAAGTAATACAAAATAGAGTCGAGAGGTTAACTACACAACAGAACTACAGTTAAGCCATGATTATAATATTATTTCATAAACATTATATAATTTAAAGATACAGCAATATATCTTGTGTCGATATTACTCAGTGTAATATTAAAATGCAAAAGATGGTCACTCACGGGTTTGCGCTTTGGTCCGAGAGGAGAGCACGACAGTGCCTCGGAAGATGTTTCCGTGAGCGCGAGATGGTGATTGGCGAGTGCCGTGACGCCGCGGGAACCGAGAGCGAGCCGGACGCACGAGTCCACTCCACACTTGACAGACGAGCCTCTAACGAGTCTTACCGTATTTGTAATTCGCTAACTATTTTAATTAATAAATTCATCCAATATTTTAATGTTTCTCCTATAATAATAATTAAAAACTCATATAAATAGTCTCAATTGATTTTTACTTTCACAATAATTTGCACTAAGTTTAATGTTGTGTAAATCTAAAATTTCTAATACATACGATATTTTACTTTAAATAAATTATACTCTTTATAATAAGAAGATTGCCATTGTTTCATTACAAACTAACTTCTTACTTGTTCCAAAGTTTTGTGAGTGTTGGGCTCGGGCCCGTGTCTAACACACCTTAGTGCTAATCATTATTATCACTGAACATAACATACATCTATATGATACTTTTAATAGCGACATTCTCTAATATTAAATCAGGTGTTGAACTATTCCGTTCGTATCATCGGTGGTTGTATATTAATCTATATTCAAATTATACCGAAACGATGGAACTTATACAATGCGAACTGAACATACGGGAGGGAATGCGCGAAGCAAACGCGCACGGAGCGCGTTCGCACGAGCGGAGCGGTAGCGGCAGCGGGAGCGGGGGCAGAAGCGGAAGCGGGAGGTTAAAGGACGCGACAGTTAGGGCTGGCAAGAGAGTACGACCGAAATGAACGAATACTTAACTTGATAGTAAATTAACGAGGAATGAATCGAGACAAATTAACCTAACTAATATAAAAACCGAGAGCAACGAAGCGATAAAGAAGCGGAACTATGTATAACGTAACCTAAGTGGCAGTTGGGCACCGACGATGTCGAATACTTATTTACTTCTTTAGATTAGTTATCGGGTAAGAACTTTTAAGTAGATCACCTACATCATGTACTGCGTCAGTCGATTCTGTAATTATATTATGTCTACTTGAAATTTACCGATGTTTATCTATGAATCACAATGTAGAAGGCGTCATTATTTTTTTTAACTATTACTTTACTTTAATTTGGAACACCGCACCCCTCGCCCCGGACCGTGTCGCTTATAATTTGCTTATTCTTCACATTATTCCTCGATAGATAAATTATACTTATGGAGCGATCTTAAATAACCCTATTCTAAACGTTCAAATTATGCAATGTCAACAATTCGTCTATTAAAAACATTTATAACAAATCTTACCGCTCGCGGCGCAAGTAGCTTGCCGCCACGTATCTATTAATTTATTAAAATTAAAGGAACAGCGTCCCGTGTGTTTCGGGAGCGGGCAGTCTATCAGTAGGTCCGTAAACTCTAAGATAATTACAACGAAGAATGGTCGGGACGCGGCCCGCGAGCCGGCTCGCACTGCGCGATTTCATTACTTAGCTTATCACTAAAATTTTAATCAGTCGATCGGTCAAACGATTGAGCGATATATAGTACAGTAAGAGACTAACATTAAATTTAATCTAATAAATGTTATTTTAAAATTATAAGTTTGCAGCGCAGCGGAGCCGAGGCGGGCGGGTCGCGGCGCCCGCGATACGACTAAGGGCGGCCTCTCGCGGCCTCACAAAACTCTATACAGTTTTTAAAAATATTTGGCAATCACATAAATTAAAACTTTAAAACTATGTGACGAGAGAATCGATTAAAATTATGCTTTACACACAAGTATATAAATATGTACAGGGTGTCCACGCGAGGGGTGCGAACGGCCGATGCCGTATGCTAAAATATCCTAAATGCTTGAGCTCCATCACTTAACATAGCACGACGTTATCGCTTGCTCGTTAACAATTTGGCAGGTAAATTTATTCCATTAAAATATAATAAAAAACCGTATTTATCATAATCGACTTAATAATTGCAATAAAAACTAAAATGCATATTAGAAAAACAAACTAAAATTACGAATATTCAAAGAGAATCCATTCCCTTCATTTTCATACTAAAAAAATGGGATAATTAAAAATAAAATAATCACGTTCAGTCAAGCGCTATGTTTCGTTATTAACACATAATTATTCCATTACAACTCTACCGTTCTCCTAAGTCTAGTGGATGATAAATAACCAAAATACTAATATTAAATATACATACCGATATATATATCATATAATATTTATACAAGTTTAGCTTAAGTTAAGTTTTAAAGGTCATTTCCCTAAATTGGCCTTGTTTTACATGTCTGTCAAATGTGCATCACTCGGAGGCGACGCGCTCGGTTCTCCGCGACCCTACCCTACGCTACGCGTCCGCGCCTACTGACGGCGAATGCCACAACAAACGAACAACTATACCTACGACATTATAAAAGAAATCGTTCTAAAAAGGACAAAAAATATTCAAAAATCGAAATATTTTGAAAGTTAAAAAATAGTAAGCCCACATCCAAAGAGAATATTAAAAGCAATAAAAAGGCGTACGCACGAGGAGAGTTCGTACACGCGATTACAGCGTCCTTCAGCTTAGAAGAGGGGGTCGCGAAATCATCCGGACGAGTAATATCAAAGAGCTCATACGGACGAACGATGAGATAATATCAACCATGATTAGCGTTCAGAGACGCGGCGATGCCAAAAAACGGGTGAAAAAAAAACAACT
Source organism: Epirrita christyi (assembly GCA_951392215.1). NCBI lineage: Eukaryota > Metazoa > Arthropoda > Insecta > Lepidoptera > Geometridae > Epirrita > Epirrita christyi. The sequence goes on from OX595849.1 coordinate 2,422,278, forward strand.
CGAAAACGCTCACCATAAACGTACGTTTCCAAAACCTAATCTATTTTTAAATGTTATTATTATCAAAATTAACGCTAACTTAACGCATGTGGGTTTGTGTCAATGCAGTCGTCGGCGACTTTATCGTTATAAATCACGCCTAAAAAGGCTTATGTTTTAACACTATGCATAGTTTTAATTAATCTTACAGTCAAATAAATTAGTCTGATCCAACCATCAATAACTATAAATGTTAATATTTGCATCGTAAATGTAAACCTACGTGGGTAAATATAAATTCTGTCGTCCGTAAATTTAGACAAAATTGGCCTACGTATCGAAAAATCTACTGTGTGTTATCGGTCACGGAATAAGGGGAGATCTAAACATGTCGGGTGGTTGCGAGTGAGTGGATGGCAGTAGGTGTTGCCTAGGCGGCGGGCCACTCCTTGTTAAACTCGTTGGCGGTGAAGTGTTTGGGCGCGTGGTGCGGGTGGTGCACACCTTGCTGTGCGGCGGGTGCGGCTGGCGCGCTGGCGTGGTACTCCGCGCCGGCGTAGGCGCGCGACGCGCCGCCGTACGACGAGCCCTGACAGAGCCACCACACGTTACATACGGGCACGAGCCGCCGAGCGCGCTCATGAGAGGATCCCGAGCAGCCCGCGCGCGCGCTCGGGCCGCATTCGACATGCCCCCATGACCGACGTACATTCACTTATATTTATAACTACTCCGATTACATACGATGTGCGGTGTGTATGATTTCAAGACGGATCGGTCGTCTCTGAACACCTAAAGTACAGCTCTTAATATTATTAGTTTAAAGTTAGACATTAATGAACCTGTAACAATATGAAAATCCAAATTTTACTAATTTGTACTTTAAATGCCGATTTACAGGTGCCGAGTCCAGGATGCAAGTTACGTAGAAAACGAGGCGCTTATATAACTAGTGCGGTGCGATGCCTTTTTGACGGGCGCAACGATCGAACCGTCCATAGTGAGAAATCCCCCAGTGTTTCGCGACATTCCCCCGTCTGATACCCGCCCTTATCTCTAATTGTCTTTCTGCATGAGCCACTCTTGTGGTCCCTGATCGACCAGCTGCAAAAGAAGAACAAGACATCAAGTCCCATTTGGCAAAACTGTTTAGCAGGTTTATGTAAGTAGTTTAGCGCGTGAATATGGACCGGGCAAGCGTGTGACTGACCCCAAGGGCTAGATGAACTCCCGGGCGGCGGCGGGTTAGAAGTATAGGAAGGGGGGGAGGGATGAAAGGAGGGCACCGGAGGTGCGGCGATGAGAGACCTTCAGCGAAACTCGATAACTAATCTCCTTGATTTTCACTATGGATAGCTATGCGAGCGCCATCTTTTGCCAGACGCGGCCCGTGTGCGCCGCGTCACTACATTCACATTCTCACGTTATCGGATTCGTACGAACATAGCTCTTAAAATCAAAAAGACATCGCACATTTAACCGCCACCGAGACATGCAGTCAGTGGGCATTGCTCAACGCTGTACGGTGTCCGATGTGATTACAAACAAGCACGGTAAACAGCACATGGATGCAGGGGATGGCAAACTAATGACTCTATAATAATTTAACATGCTGTATACTTGGGATGACACAATCGGTCGGGACTAATTCGCTGAACATCACTCGCTCACCGGTCGGTCAAAACCGCAAACAATCACAAAGCAAGTACAACCAAATTGAGATAGTGCAGGATAGATATCATAGCAATCGAAACGTTCAATTCTCTTTTACTTAATTCATCAGAGAACAGACGGGACTCGAACCCGTATCTTTTTGTCACTGGTAAAGCGTTCATTCATAATTTTAATATAGCCTTGGTTGTAAAAACCGTTCATGCGTCCTTACATACACACGCCAACACTACAGGATTGAATGCAGGATAAAATAAAAGTGAAAGCGAAGGGACAAATAGGAAGTAGGAAGGACTCAAGCCCCGATATGATGAGCAAAAAAATAATAAACACAAACCTATAGGCGAATGATTAACTTGGCTGTACTTTAGCGTATGAAATTTCGTTAACTTTATCTTGGATAAATGATAATTTTACTAGTAGCGTTTAAGTTAGTAGAAAGAGCGAGATGATAATTACAACTCCAAGATAAGTTTGAAACTAAAATATAATGGATTGTTTGCGATATTATTTTGGATGGAAAACGGAACTGTAATAATTATGGAACATTTTACTGTGAGTCAAGTTACTACAATGATTTTACTTTCCATCCAAAAAGTTGAGCACCTATGGCAGACAACGCTAAAGCTTACAGTGTGTTAACTATAAATTGTCCATTGACCTTGGCCGTATTAAATTCATAAATTTTTTTATATTTCTTTGATTTTATATTGATTTCCAATAAAACCTAAACGTCAAAGGACATGTTACAGTGAACGCGATGTAGCTGTGAACTCGCTATCTAACTATCCGTTATTTGACGATCGAGAGTACTTGTTAGCAGATAACCGAATTTTCACCGCGACCCACTGACACACATCGTGTTCTAACAATAGCACTAGCGATTTATTTAAATTGTCTCGACGATCGTTATATATCTATCATAATTCCGACATCAATTGAAAGTGCATTTAGATATTGTTTGAACACGAATCAGTGCGAGATAATGACCTCTAAAAATGAACTACTATCCATTAGACCATAAACGATTGTTAATGTAACCAGAACAGTTCATTTTAAAAATATATTTTTATAATTCTATAGATTTGACATAATGTATGGAGCAAACAAAATGGCGGCTTTGAGGTAAACAAAATGGCCGACATTTGAAAAATGACAGTTTCCAATTTTATAAATCGTTTATGATAAATGAACACAAAATCACCGTTCACCGTAGGTTATTTTTGATCTGTTCGAAAATGTAAATGTTAAAATTTCCTATCGAAACTGTGTCAATGTTTATTGCATGTTTTCCAATGGTCCATGCTAAGTTATTGCTGAAATATACAGTATTAAAATAAGGAATATTAGGCTATATCTGCGTGTAAGAGCGCAAAGATGCCATCGTTTAGTCCACTAAACTATTTCAATACGTAACTCGTTACTCTGTTTGATTTGGCAGTACGAAATTGAAAGTTGAGATGAGATATGAAAGTCTTGAACCATACACAAACAAGGTAATTCTATACATTACATAAGGCTTACATTTTCAGGCTGCCATATCGCCTCAACGTCTCCAATATTTGTATATCGCAAAATCGAACGCAAAAATAAGGCATCAAAAATATTCGTAAAATTAGTCAAATTGATATAAAAATAAGTAAAATAGATGCATGAATTCATCGTGCGTTTTCACGTTCGATGCCTTACCGAATAATGTAAGTAAGCGTCTAATAATCTTCCATTGGCTGTTAACTCATACAGTGAGAATTTGTTTACAAAACGTATTCATAGAATTGTTTACTATTCAAAAGTTTGTCTGAACTATATTTTAGTGATAAATGAATAGCCCAATAAGAGCGTGCAATGGTGACTGATGGCAGTGTTCCTTTATTATGATTTTACGAAAAAAGGAAAGGAATATGTTAGCTAGGTTAGCTGTTCGACAGGCACCAATGCACGCTAGAGCCGAATGAAGCGGCACACCGAAGACCAAGTCAGGGAGTCAGTAAGGCCTACAAAATCAAGGGAATGACAGTCCATTCATTATTATTGGTCTTTAGGATGCGGCCTGCCTACCAGTTCACAATGAGAGCAGAGGCGCACTTCCAGAGCTCAATTACCATATATTCGTTTATTGTGTTATGGTTTTGTATTATATGTAAATGTAGTCCAGTCTGTAGGTGGTTTTTGCCCTTAAACTTAAGATTTTTATTACATAACATATATATCGAATTCGTTACTACACCACCTTTTGCAAGGTAAATGTCTTATGTTCCTACAGACTGGACTAATGAGCGAATTATCAGATTAACTTGAAGTGCTTAGAATCTGAGCTTGTAGAAGTTTTCACGCACGCTTTCACTGTGACCGGGCAGGTATCTCCGTACAAATGTACCTAGTATGTGGTGCATTATTCCGTGTAACTGTTGGTGTAGGGTACCTGGTCCTGCTGGTAGGCCGGCGGGTACTGCTGGTAGGTGGAGTAGTCCGCGGAGGAGGACTTGGAGAGCGCGGCGGAGGACAGCGCACCGGTGAGCGCGGGGCCGCCACCCGCGCCGCCTCCGCCCCCGCCGCGACCGTACATCTCACCGCCTTCCGACAGAGGCACGTACGAGCCTGCAGAGTACAAGGATACGTTAACAATTGCGGCAAAAGCAAACAACAAGTATTCTTACAAAACACCCCGCGCCACTTGGAAACAGCATTTCATTTGAAATGCGACTGACATTTATTTATTAACACGGTTAATTCACCAATAACATTACTTAAAGACACAGACAATAAAACAATTTAACAATGTCAAAAATGAAATAATAACAATAGGTAATACAAGTCACAAAAGAAAAAATAAAGTCAACAAAAACTAGATTAAGTCATGTCATTAGGCTACAGTCACATCATACCATTATATCCATTCATACATCACGCTCACAGAACTTCAAGCATTCTGACAATATATTTGTCCACCTATCAGCAAACAAGTCCAACTCAGGATTGGCGTTCAGGAGAGCATTGAGTGCAGCATATTGCTTTAGGCGCAGATGATAGCTCCAGCCGGTAGATGTCCGCTGCTGGACGAGACTCCATAGATTTGGGGATATACCATAATCAACTGGCTTGGTTTGGTTATCGCAGTGTCAACATTGTGAAGGTAGGTGGAAGTGGATGAAGGCGGCTCAACGCCGTTATGGCTATAATAAATACGATAAAAGGCTTGCCAGTTACAGACCAGACCAGCACACGCTGGTCTAGTTAACACTCGTGCATATTTGTGTGCCAGTTCCATGTATGTGGACGTACACAAGTGAGGACATTCAAAATTAGCTCACAGCTCCATGCGCCATGGTTTATATTTAATTTTCATAGATGATAACATTTATTGTGTTCGATAGTTCAATGAGCCTATCAGTTCTTGGGCTCCCATGAACATGCTCCCAGAACCGAACTAACTGACTAGACACAAACTTTTAAACAGTTTAGCTTGAGTGAGTATTTTTAAGTATTTTTACGCTTCTTGTTTTCCATGCCCCATTTATTGGGGGCAAAACCACACAATTCTAAATTCCGCTATGTAGTACAAGTTCTAGCAACTAAATTACACATACGTTAGTAAAGTAGAGTAGCCATGTTTAGCGTTTCTAAAGATACAAGCTACTGTCGTCGATCGTAGCAAAATAAGACGCGTTTACGAATAACACAGAACACAAAGCGCTTTCGCATTTCTACTGAATATAACGCTACAGGGTGCTAATTAGTCTAGTGAGGAACGTGTACGAATACAGGCATGTATATTCCATGATTGTCACCAGAACTAGCAGAGTTCAAAAGCTATAAGAGGCTTACTTTTGCATTTCTACTGAATATTACACTACAGGGTCTTGATTCAGCCAGTCTAGTTAGACGCATGTACGAATACAGACATGTATATTCCACAATTGTCACCAGAACCAGCAGAGATTAAAAGCTACAAGAGGCTCACTTTTGCATTTCTACTGAATAACTACGAATTACTGAATTTCTACGGGCCTTCATTCCGCCATTCTAGCGAGACGCGTTTACGAATACAGACATATGTATATTCCAAGATTGTCACCAGAACCAGCAGAGTTTAAAAGCCGAATCTTAATTTTGGGTTTCTACTGAATATTACTCAAGGGTCCTAATTCCGACAGTCTAGTGAGACGTATTTACAAATACAGACATAAATATATTCCATGATTGTTATCAGAGACAGCAGAGTTCAAAAGCTACTTACGTTTCTACTGAATATTACGATACAAGGTCCAACCTAATTCCGCCAGTCTAGCGAGACGCGTGTACGAATACAGACATGTATTTCATGATCGCCAGTAGAGTATACAGCTACAGAAAGCCTACTTTCGTGTCTAACCAACATTACGCTACAGGGTATAATTTCACGTTTCTACTGAATTAATACGCTACAGGATCCTAATTCCGCTAGCCTGGTGAGACGCGTTTACGAATACAGACATGTATATTCCATGATTCTCACCAGAGGGTGTTGAGTTGGAGTTCTGCACGCTCCAATTGGTCCAGCTGCCGGCAGCCGCGCCGGCCGGGGCCGAGCTGTAGTTAGCTGCACAACCAACCAACAATGTTAACTACTAGTTACTTGAATGATTGCGTGCGCCTAGTAGAGGCTCCTTTCATGCAAAGTTTTTTAGTTCTAGTTACTGGTCGAGAATTATGAAATGAACGGAGCTTTTTCTTTACTAGAATCGTGGTTTTGACTAGTTGGAAAGACGGTAACACGCAAGGAAATGTTAGCTAGACATGTCTGTATTTTCTCTTGCTACTGTGATTAATTTTCAAACGTTTGGCTGCCGTAAGCCTCAAAACTTCTACGACTATCCGGAAAGTGCTGTGACGTAGACTCGCCTAACTACTCTAATAATTAGTGTTTGCATACCCGAGCTATCATAGAACGTAATTTCACTTATTATTTAAACACAAGATTTCATGTAATCAATGTAAGTTCTATGTTCTGAAAATAAATGTTTTGATTTAATTTTTAAAACAACGTGTGGTTGCTTATCTATTGTTGCATGGTACTCACCAGTTCACTACTTAGAATTAAATGTCGCAAAACTTGTAGACTCATAAGTTCATGGGAACATTGAGTATATGCTTATTTGCATGTTGCTTTCCCACAAACATCTGAACGAACCAACAGCTAGATTGCTGAGGGCACTGCCTGGATGTGGAATGAGGGAGTCTAGGCTGACGCTGCGTGCGGACGGATATTCAGAAGCTGGTCAAAATATCATGGAAATTGTGGTTGGTGAGTTGTCTATTTGAGACTACACTGTACTGGACGAATCTATACTCAAAATTGTAGCTCGCTACTACCATGAAGGTTCTGATGTCAGTGCCAGTTCGACGAAGCCCAGGGCTGGCTGTGGTAGATAGCATACGGGGCAATACACCCCGCCCCCGGTAGGTTGTCAGACTGTATTGGAGGCATTTCGATTAGGTGAGGTTATTGGTGCCCTAACCTTGGTTACCTTATTAGTCACATGACTGGTTCACTCCAACATGGTTTACTTATTCAGGACCTTCGCATGCAGGATTAGAGCTCATATCGCTGTGCAGAAAGCTCTAAGTAGCAACATCAAATTTGACCATATAGTTCGTTTTTCTCTGCTTCCTAGACCTACCATAGGGTAGTTGTGGGCCGCTTACCGTAGCTGTTTACCTTACAGTCACGTGTCTGGGACACCCTGTCTTGGTTTAGTTATTCAAGACCTATCTCAAGACATGAAGAAAACCCTCTACAACCTGTTGCCTTCACTATACAAAATAGGTTTGAGGAAATACATGAAGAAACCCCCTACAGGCGTTGCAACCTGTTGTTGCTTTCACCGTTCATCCCACCAACAGAGCATATGAGTCCGGCCCATCAGCTGGTCCCTAAAATGGCCACTGTCGAGACAAGCTAGCTAAATGAGGTTATATTGATCCATCCCAGAGTCAGTGTAACCGCAGAACTCGAATCAGCCCATGGCTCACCTGCTCTCATGTTCTCTCTGCCCAACTACCTATACGCGAGTCGACTGAATAAATAGTCAAAAGTAGTAAGTTGTGTAGTAGTACAGTAGTGTAGTAGTAATAGTCCAATGGTAGTAAGGAATAACTTACCATAGCTAGTGTATCCCTGCGCCGGCGGCTGCGTGTGCTGCGTATAGTTGTTGGAGGCGGGCCAAGCGGGCGCGTGCGGCGGCGCCTGCGGGCCGGGCGGCGCTCCCCAGCCCTGGTAGTTACCGGGCCCGCCGCCGGCACCGGCTGCGCCATACCCGGCGTATGACGTCTGCCCAGGTGAAGTGCCCCAGCCTTGGTAGCCCTGTAACAATTACGTACATAAATGTGACAACCCTATTTTTGAGTTACTATAAAATGGTTCGTCCCAGTCAGACCTCGCGAATACACACGATGATACACATTTTTTAACCTTTCTCACTGGTTTCATCTGGGATTGGGTATGGGGTTTATGTATTGAAATGTAGCAAATCTTGTAGACTCATAAGTTCATGGGAACATTCGAGTATATGCTAATCTGCATTTTGATATCCCACAAACATCTGAACGAACCAACAGCTAATATGCTGAGGGCACTGCCTGGATGTGGAAGACTAATAATAAGACATTTTATCTCATCCAAGAAACTTTAACTCAAATCCATGTAAGAGCTGATCTATTCAAGACAATCAGGATACCCGCACAAGGAAACCAACATAATAATAACTAGGATGAAACATACCACAATGTATTGCACCTGTCACCATGTAATAGCAGATGTAATAACACGAAAAGCATTGTAGAGGTCACACAAGTATCCAAAATCCGATTCTGATGCATAATCACCATGTGGTTGTTATGTTATTAACAAATATTATATATATTAATGTAATACTATCAATTATTCATGTATGTATTATTAATTATTCATTGTACAAGTGGCGTTTCACTGACGCAATGGGGGGATTTGCCACAATCACCACGCATGGCAGGCGAAATAGTGATCACAGTATTGGTGCTCAGGTTGCTGCTGCTCATCCCTTTGTTTATTCCCAGTTGGATTTTACGACATCCACGGACGGCAACGGAATTTTGTAGCCTATTTTGGGGAATAGGGGGCAACAAAAAAAATAGCTGATCAAGATTATCGTATCGATCTTGCGTTAGGAGTAAATAGGTATACATACATATTATCACGGTTTGTTCCTTCAAGCTTGTGACTATATGAGGACTAAAAGCGTTGATATCTTACCTGCATGATGTTAGGTCCTGGCATCGGCATGTTGATTGGCGGGCCGCCCATCTGTCCGTTGTGTCCTTGAATCATGTTAATGGGCGCCGTGGCAGGTGGGCCCCACTGGCCGGCCTGAGGGCCGCCCTCACCCGGCGCGCCGCCCATGCCACCGCCCATACCGCTGCCGCCAGACCCCAGTTTTCCGGAGCCGTCACGAGGCTCCGCGCGTTTTATCTCCACCTATTATATAATAAACCCATATAGCTAAAATTCTTAGATGTTGCTATGTGCATGACAGGAGACAGGGTGCATTAAATCCTTCTTCTTTCACCATTGGTCACTAGGCCCGTTTCAGGGTTATCATAATATCTACATTGATTACGTTTAAATGCTGTTTCTATTAAAAACAACGTTTTGCGATTTTTGAATTTACGAAGTTTTACATCATCGTAGATAAACTAAAAATTCACATAGAAAGCAGATAATCCTACAAATTAAAATGTCACAAATCTTATGCACTCTAAAGTTATTGAGAACAGAGAGAAGAAAAGCATTTGCATTGATTTACCACAAACATCTGAACGAACCAACAGCTACATTGCCGAGGGCACTGCCTGGATGTGGAAAAGTAAAGTAAGTCTACCTAGATATTCAATTTCCTACCATAACATGAAATTTTATCTTTTGGCATCTAAAGGTTAAAATGTTATGAATATAAAGACAAAACTTTATTTATACCTTATGATCTGAAGACTTCTCAAAATTCTTTTGACCTTAAAAATATCTCAAAAACTGATGTAACATTTAGAAATAACCTATCTTACTAACCTGCTTGCCATTGAGGTTGATAAAATGCTCCTGGGTAACCCTCTCAACACTCATCTCGTCCTCAAACGACAAGAACCCGAAGCCTGTAACAAATTATACAATTTAAACCCCTTCTATTGTGCAAGCACTCAGATAGCGGAACGCATTCATTTGTATATAAGAATCTGGAGTATATAGATAGGAATCTAACCACCATAGCCCATCCAGGGCGGTCTCAACTGATCCCACCTTATGATCCATGTCGTGGGTTAGTCGCGGCTGCGCCGAAATTTGTGTCAATCAATCATGTGTGCGTGATGCCAAGTGTTCATAATGGTAAAATAAAATAAAGCGAGGGTCCACCAACCAGCATTGGAGCTGCGAGGTAAATTACTGCCTGTTCCCTCTCCTTGACAATGTCTCATATCATATCTCATTGGACCAACGGACGTTAAGCAGTAACCATTAAAACTGCAATATCTATTAGGTGACATCTACGACGCGCTTTCATCCTTCATACCGCAACACAGCAATGTAAGCTTTTACTGCTTGTCAAAAGAAATAGGTATGGTGGTAATACTTCAATGGACGGAATCTTTCAGTGACCCCTACTACTAGAATGGATATGTTAGGGATAGGGGCTGTCGCAAACGTTGTAGACTCGACAGTTCACAAGAACAACGAGTATATGCTAATTTGCATTGCTTTCCCACAAACATCTGAACGAACCAACAGCTAGATTGCTGAGGGCACTGCCTGGATGTGGATAAATATCTTTATTAATTTTCATTGAAAACTTAGCTACTCATTATATACAGTTATGAAGAAAGTGTGTTAGCTTGTTCCACTTTCACACTCTCAATCTCCATGAAATTGAAACAGCGGTAATTATAACCATAAAATATGCAGTATAGTACTTTTGTACTATTTGGAATGTTCCATAAGTGACGGTTACAAACTCTATTGGAAGGTTCAAAAGATTACGCGAAGAGATATATGCCGCATAAATAATCCAGGCTAACACACTGCTGAACAAAGGTGACCCCATGACTTCAATGGATCTTGGGCTCTTCCTTCCACTTTATGCCAGCTACACAGATTACGTCCCTCCATCTAGCCAGATGGTATCCCAAGCTACACTTGCCTAAATGGATCCTGGTTCTTTGGCAGATGACTTAGCTTGCTGATCCTTTCAGCTATGTCGGACACTAGCTGGTAGTTCAACCTTTATTAAGCGTCCTGCTTTCACTCACCTCGCGACTTCTTCTTCTCCTGGTCATACATGATGACGACCTCCATGACCTTCCCGTATCTTCCGAAGAACACCCTCAGGTCGGTCTCCGTGATGTTGGACGGCAGACCGCCGAGGAATACCTTGGGGTAACCGCCTCCGCGCTTCGGCTTCTGCAGCGTGCGAGGGTTGCACGGCTTTGGGTCGATCGTTCTGAGGGCAAAGAGGGTGTGTCACATGGAATTCGTCCATTCAACGTATCAAAAGTTTTTTCTTGGACACCTAGCATTGTGACTAAGCATGGTAAAATTATCGACGGCTGTAAGAATGATAAAAATGCAAGTTTACCTATGGTATTTTCAATTGTGCTGAATAGCTGGCATGCAGATAGAGCAGCTTAAGTTTATAACCGAAACAAATGCCTCGTATTACTTTTAATTATACAGGATGGCGCAATAGTAATTGTAGTCCCCTGTCATCTTGTCATTGGGAGTTGTGTAGTAAATAAATATGCAAAATATACCACAGTAAACATGAACCCCTTTACTCCTGAAGAACGCATAAATATACGCGAATATTGAGGTTAATGATGCGCTATCACTATTAAGTTGCTTTGCATCATGAAACCTTTTAACCCAATATTTAGAATGGTTTTTTTTACATTCTTTATTTCAAAACTACCATCCTATAGTTTATCCAACGTTCATGCATAAAATTAAGAGTTGAATAATAAACTTTTTATTATTCAACTCTTAATTTTATGCATGAACGTTGGATAAACTATAGGATGGTAGTTTTGAAATAAAGAATGTAAAAAAAACCATTCTTTACATTCTTTATTTCAAAACTACCATCCTATAGTTTATCCAACGTTCATGCATAAAATTAAGAGTTGAATAATAAACTTTTTATTATTCAACTCTTAATTTTATGCATGAACGTTGGATAAACTATAGGATGGTAGTTTTGAAATAAAGAATGTAAAAAAAACCATTCTAAATATTGGGTTAAAAGGTTTCATGATGCAAAGCAACTTAATAGTGATAGCGCATCATTAACCTCAATATTCGCGTATATTTATGCGTTCTTCAGGAGTAAAGGGGTTCATGTTTACTGTGGTATATTTTGCATATTTATTTACTACACAACTCCCAATGACAAGATGACAGGGGACTACAATTACTATTGCGCCATCCTGTATAATTAAAAGTAATACGAGGCATTTGTTTCGGTTATAATACTTATAATCTGGGTTATTTTTTTGCTCTTGTGCCACGCATCGGACTATGACACTCTTCTGTATTGTAGTCAGTTGTGTGCACAGGTGTACATATCTAGCACAAACTGAACAATACAAACGGTTGCAAAACAGCAAAATGTTTTCAGAATGGCTCCACCGATTTAGTATGGCTTGAGGTTAGCGACACTTGGATATTTACGGCCGCATACAGTAATCTCAAAAACACGACACAATCTCGTTATGTATAATTTTAATCATGATCATTATCATCGTCATCAGCCTATTTACGACCTCTGCTGAACGAAGCCTCCCCCATTGAATACAACGGGGGGATTTGCCATAATCACCATGCAAGGGAGGCGGATTGGTGATCGCAGTTTGGTGTTAACTCAGGTAGATGCTGCTGCTCATCCCCTGATGCTATCCCTTAGTAAGGCTTTTACTACATCCACGGGAGAAAGAGGGGTCTGTTCTTAGACAGGACACAGTAATAAACGTTTTTTTATTTACCATTGCAGGCGGTACTAAAGATTAACTAAATTATTCAAAACCAATTGAACTTCGATATTTCAGCCTATTGAATCAATAGTCACTACAACTGAATGCTCACTTATTTTTCTCTAACTCTGTACTTGACAACTACAAAGTATCGGAAGTCGGTTTACGGCGGCGGCTGAAGACCGTTCGTCGTTTGGAATTTTAAGGGGGAGGCCAATGTCCAACAGTGGACTTCTACAGGCTGATGATGATGAACTTGAAACTGTGCAATGGCAGTAGAATATTGATGGGAGTGCATTGAAAGCAATGACTCCACAACAGATGTTTTGTGCAACAATGGCCTGTAATATTTTGTTCCTTTTGAATGGTAGGATCCCTAGTATATCGAGGGCACACCCCTTGACATCTCGACACCCAATTTTTCTTAATAAATATTTAAAATTACTAAGTTATCCTAGTTGGTAAACCAGACCTACAAAAAACAAGTAACTAAGATTTCTCCAAAATTCAAGACAGTTATCTGGTTTCTCTTTAACAAAGTTTACCCTTGAGCAATAACGCCAAAAATAAACAACGATGTGGAGTAAAAAATATAGAGAAAGCTATAGTACAACATTTTATTCAGGAATGATGATAGCTAATATACCCTTCAGTCTCCTCCCATGGATATCGTAAAAGCAGACTAAGGGATTACATCATGGGAGGGGTAACACCATCCACCTGAGCACTCAACACCAATACTGCAATCACCAATCCGCCTGCCTTGCATGGTGATTATGGCAAAGCCTCCCATTGTATTCAATGGGGGAGGCTCCGTCCAGCAGTGGACGCAAACGGCTGGTTATGATGATGATAGCGGGAATGTTGTATTATTGCAACCCTCAAGAAAGCAAGGTTACGTAAATGTTTATTCGACTATACTATCTAGTATGTTACAATCTGAATGCCAACGTTTTTTTTGACTGCATTCTGAATATTATACCAATACAAGCTGTTGAACAATTTCATTAAGCTTACAAAGCTTTTGAGTCTATTTTAGATAATTTTAGATTCGTATGTTTCGTAAATCTTTACTTTATTGATCATAAAAAACTTTTGTGCAACATGATACATCGTCATCAGCAGCCTTTAGACATCCACTGTTGGACGTGGCCTCTCCCATAGAATACAATGGGGGCATATGCCATAATCACCACCTTTGGCAGCCAGATTGGTGATTGCAGTATTGGTGTTGTACGCAGGTGGGGAATTGGGTTGTAACAGGAGTAATTTTAGTTTATAAGACGATTCAAAATGATCCTTGTGATTTCAATGAATAAAATTCTTTTTGACTTTGACTTTGGTGGATGCTGTTGCCCATCCCTTGATACAAAATTATTTTTGTATGTTTGTATTTATATAGTCTAGTTACAATGGCAATACAGCCAGGCCAGCGTCTTAGGGATGCTTCCGTTTGGCAGTGATTTTAATCAGTTGAGCTATCTTTAGATTGTTTGCGGTCTATAGATAGCTCATAACTGTTAAATTTGTATTATTTTTAACTTTGCATATACTTGTATTAGGTTTATTATTCTAGGTACATCTTACATAGAAAGGATTCTAAAATTCGAACAAATTGAAATGTTGCAATTTTGTATCACTACTCAAAAGTTCATGAGAACAGAGAGTAGAAAAGATTTGCGTTTATGTCCCACAAACATCTGAACGAACCAACAGCTAACATGCTGAGGGCACTGCCTGGATGTGGAATTTGAAGATAAGACATTTTGGAACACCATAAAACCATGGCCACGTTTACTTTCCATTACAATTAAGTTACATCAAATAAGCTTTTGAAAATCATAGCCGCTTTTGATGTTTTGGAACATAGAACCATACAAATTCTGAAAGTTAAACCAGTAAAAATGTTAATGTCCTTTTCAGACTGGATTCCAAGTATATCAGTGATACATTACAGTGTACAGATTGGTCGCATTACAAACACTAAAGCATCCTGGTAGTAAGAAGGATCATCAATAAAATAGCAGAGTTGTGTTTGTTGACTGATTCTTCTAGGCTTTGGCGAGAGCAATATTTTCTAGTTTTTAGATGATTCAAAATGTTCCTTTGTGATTTCAATAAATAAAATATTTAACTTTGAACAGCTTCCTTTTCATTATTTGAGTCCAAAATGAGGTTGGTCATGTTAGGGTGCCACTTGGGTCACTCAAATTTTTCTTTTACAGATAAAATCAAGTAAGTATTTTAAAGAGAAAGGAAATATATGTGCTTCTTTTTTATTTATTAAATTAATTTAATTACAAGGTGACTCGATAATATTGTTTTAGTGTTTTTTACAACTCTTATAACTATTCATGAACTAACTTGGGACCATAAATAAACAATGGAAGACTTTGTACCAATCTAAAGAAGTTACAACCACTAGAAACTTACCTTCCTTACCGTTTTCACCTATATTGAAATTAAAATGATTCCCTAGGGAAGATACAGATTGTTACAAAATCATCTTCCATCATACCCATCGGGAGTTGTTTGACTGGACTGGTTTATTGACTGGACCATAAGTCAGAAACAGAATATTATCTTCAACCACACAAGACATGCAAAATGTTGACTGTTATGCCAACTACACTACTAAATAATCCTGAAATCACGCAAACCAACTTCAAGTTCTTACCTGCCATCGAGCTGGTGCGGGCCATTCTGCAGCACCACGTTGACCAGCGAGGGCTCCGCGAAGGTGACGAAGCCGAAGCCCCGGGAGCGTCCCGACTCGCTGTTCTTCATCACCACGCAGTCGATCACGTCGCCGTAGCGTGAGAAGTAACGCTGCAGGTTCTCCTGAGACGTCTCCCATGATAGACCGCCGACAAACAGTTTTCTGCGTACAAGGAAAGAGAATAATAAACAAAATTTCATAATTAAAGTAGTATTCAGACTCATATCGCCCCAGAGCTCCCAGTCTACTACTATCTGTCAAGGAGTTCTGTTATCGACCTTCCAACTCATCAGATAAGCTCGATGTGTGTATTGTCACTGTAACTAGGTATGTAAGAGAGTAGAACATAGGCAAGTGGAGTCAAATTCGGCTTAAAAGATTTAAAATTTAAGCTCATAGAAATTGTATTAGATGGCTGAGCTGAGGTCTAATACTAAGAAATACTTGCAAAATTTTGCTGATATGATGTTAGCTGAAATCAGTTCCAATGTTCCAGTTGTTACCTTTCAATGCTAGAGTGAAAGGTAACAACTAACAACCAACTTGTTGAAAATTGTTCTGACCGGAGAGTAGGCACTGAACGCATATATAACTAGCAAATATTGTACAGGTGCAAGATGTGCTAAAATCTGGCAAGATGGGTTGAATATGATATACCTAGATGATACTAGCCCAAGGCTGTATAAGGCACAAGTTTGTTTGTTCGCCATATCATTGGTTCTTTCTTGGTCACCCTGCGTTAGGTCAGTCATCAGGTTGATATATTTGTTACAGATGATGAAAACTTTGATGATATAGTGTGTGTTATGCAAGGATTCAAAGCGTCTCACACATGTGTCTTCAAATTGTCGGCTCCGCACTAATGATATGGCATCCTCACCGTTAAAGACCATGTAGCACACTAAATAAAGTTAAAACTCCATTGATACCACAGCTGGAATTCAAACCAAGAACCTGAGCAGTACTTAATTTTTTTATATATTCTGCTTTGAAGGGCACCGAAGTTGGTGAAATTTCAGACACATGTGACCTACCAATATGACAAGTGCAATGAAATACCAAACAAGCTGGATGTCTTAAATTTGTTTGCAGTTGTATTGGTCAGTCATGGTTATAAAATTAGACAACCCAACAAGTGGTAGGCTAGGCAACCTTGGCCCCATTATATAATGGGATTCCCTGAATCATGTAGATTTCAACATAATAAAATCAAATTAATGTTGACTATCACACATAGACACATTACCATGATGCACATCACCAGTGGCTTCATTATCATCATCAGCCAGCGGAAGTCCACTGCTGGACAGACCTCAACAAGCAGCCACCTTCATCATAAGCAATTGTTACAGTGACATCAAGTGAGGGGACTGTCCTGCAACTTCTGGTTTATGATCACAATTCAAGAACCTTTATTCCCCATCGGTTGGAAATGATGATCAAATTAGAAATTGTACTTAACAGGGAGCAATTGTGCCAGTGATGATATCATGATAACACCTAATGCTAGATGATCCCTAAAAGTAATGTCTCTTTCAAAAATAGCCTGGACAAACATTTAAAAGTGCACTGACAAGGACTAAGATACACATGCATCAGCTCAGAGAGCTGCCTGTGTATTATAAATAATAATAATAATGATAAAAAATAAAACAAAATTTAAGACATTTTAAATAAATGAATTTCATAATAATAATAATGTAATAGATCTTTTCATTGACACATCACCAACTCGAAGATAATTTGCTTACACTATCTATTTTTGTAGGTCAAATTTTTTGCTTAAAAATCAGCACTTTTAGCTCCAAGAACTTTGCAAAGACTAGGTATTTTGGAGATAAACAAATGACCTAAAAACCTAGTTTGTAGTGAACTAAGTAGCCAGTTATCTGGTGAATTAATTCCAATAAGCAAATAGGTTAGTGATAAGACCATGTTTTTACAATGTCATGTACTTAGTTTACATTCAGTAGCATCATCGATTAGGTTAAATGTATTATAGTCTAGAAACTTACTCATATTCATCCATATTCTCCAGTTTGTCTGATTCACTTGGCACTTTGTAAAGTTAATATGATCAACTTAGAACTTGGTTTTATAATTTTATTGGTCTTGAGAGTTCAGTGTCATACCTATATCAAAATATAGATAAAACTCTGCTTCAAAAACAATCAAACGAAATTGAGTTCAAAATAATTAGCTTATTCAAAATAATAGTTATGGAACATAACCAACATAGACTATTAAACACTTTTACTAAAAAAAAAGAGGCCCCTAACTAACAAAAAAATATAACGCAAAGTTAATTTGGTGCTTTCCAAGCACAATTACTAATATCAGTGAAAGTGACATTCACTTTTTGACAAGATCTAAGTAACTTTCCTACTGTGTGTATTTTGTACGGTAAATTTCGAGGTTAGTTGTGTGATTAAAAAAGTGAACAGGTGGCATAATATTTTCGACTAAAAAAACCTTTTATGTCGGAATTCGTTATTGAAAGTTTAGAAAGACTAAAACTGACTGGTAACTACTACGAATAATCACTCCAGCATGTCTTGCTAGCTCTAACAAACGGTAGACAAGAACAGCACTACCTGTCCTCTCAGCACAGTGAATGGAACCGTTCGAGCACAGAGATTGATTGTAATCAAGGAACTAATCAATTGATTGAGATGCTACCAGAGATTTACAAAATTTGATGCAACAATCTGGGTAGAAAAATGCTTGTCGACGTAGGTAACAAGGCAAATGAATCAGCACGTTTCGCGGCTAAGTAAATGAGAGTGAGCTACGCGGCAATCCTATCTACGATTGATCTAATAACCTCAATAACAAACCGACTGTCCAAAACGCACTGTATTCACTGAAACACGACGCCAGCTAAACCCTAACGCAAAATCAGCGATAAGAGAAAGCAACGATTAGTCACACAAAGGTTAATTTTATAATATTGCGACGTATCCACATCACTGATTTAGGCTAGGCGGCACAGTTACATAAACTGATTTTTGGCTTATTTCACCATTAATATGAGCAAAAAATCGACGAAATATGTCATGGGAAAGCAATAGCTGCCATGATCGTACCACGCAAGTCACACGGCGAGGCTTGGGGTCGCTGTCCGCTAGCCGGTCTAAAGTAAAAGGGTAATTGAGAATTCGCCGCCCGTATCAAGTCAGGTTACCGTTTACGCACGTCACCAAGTAATACGAAACTAAATTAATTTAGAAGACACTGCGACATAAAAATCGACACGAAACGCTACTTCAAGGGCCTCGGTGGCTATCCATGAAATGAAATGCGACACACACACCAAGCGAACATGCCAGTTTGGTTGACCTATTGAGATGGTACAATGTGGGAAGCCCTATGTCCTTGTGAAAAGAAATTATAGGAAACTTACCCCTTCTCATCATCGTCCATGTCTGGATTCATACGCATAACTTATTACTAATTATAAATAATGGTTGGCACCGGTAAAGACACCCAAACCACACAAGCACAGACCCACACGAATGATTATGGCGGACCAACCATTTCCGGTTTCTTAAAAATCATGGAAGGAGGAAATAGTCAGCATCACGTTTAAATTTTATAAATCACCTTAAAAGTAAGAAACTTATTCTAAAGCTATTATTTTAAAATTTTGTTACTTAAACAAATTCTTCTAAAATATAATATTTTGGCAAAATTTGTCTTATTTACATTATGTTAGGATAAAAGACCAAAGCTCTATCGGAAATGAGGCATTTTTTTTATTGTTTCGTTAGATGGCGCTCTCAATGCTGCTATTACATTGCCACTATTAAAGAAAACTTCTAAAATGGTACAATTAATTATTATCATGAATGTGGTAGATTTTTATGTTATTTTATAACCGTGTCTTGTGTTAGTGGTCCACACACCATGCTGCCTATCGTCCAAAACTGACCGTGTGTGGGGGCGTGTGTACTTGACCGGCACATGACCCATCATGGCATGACCGTGACCGGCACAACACAGTACACGGTCAGGGGGGCTTAGTATGGGTTTTGATAGTTTCCGAAACTATGTGAAGTTTCGGTTCCATCTATACATTTTCTTACAGCGTCCATAATTTTCTTCACGTTTTCGTTAGTGGCGCTGCATGTATATGTATGGAAGGAAACGAAACTTCAAATAGTTAACTATCAAAACCTGTACCTACTAGGTAAGCCCCATATTCTAGGTACTCATGGTCCATGATTCTACTTGATCCAAATAGCAGGCAGGGCTGCCATTTGTACGATTTAAATCGTACTTAATTGTATGATTTTTGCGAGTATGATCAAAACATCAAAATCCTACAGAAAACGTACGATTTTTACATTCAATTCGATTAAACCTTTTTTTAATTAGATCTGGCAACAGTTTTGCTCAGAGAATTTATATTCTAAATACTTATTTATTATATAAATTATCTAAGCAGTTTTGTATCAAACTATCTTATCTAATAGGCATTTTTTAACTGAACGAGCGAAGCGAGTTCTCTGAGTCAAGTTGAAAGAATCGGCGTTTGTATGTATGTATGTATGTATCTGTGTATGTATGTATGTATGTATGTATTTATGCATATATGTATGTTTGTCCGATGAAAACTTCCAAGCCGTTAATCCGATCTTCATGAAATTTGGTATGGGGGTAGATAGTATTGGTACAATTTGTAGGTAAGGTTATGAGCTATATCGGTTAGGGGGTTGCTGAGATATTGGGGTCCAAGAGGGGGTAAAAAAATAAAAGCGAGACAGTTAGATCAAGTGGGGTGTCTAATGAAAGTGCTTTGGTTGGACATTTCAAAAATGTTTTTTATAAGTATTTAGCCTTAGTAGTTTAAGAGATATTAGGGAAAATAAAAAACGTAAAAATCAAAAATTCAAGGGTACTTCCAGCAATCCCACAATGCTGAAATTTGGTATGCTTGTGGCTTTTGGGTCACAACTACAGGGCAAAGTCTGAAACTGAAGAATTTAGAAACTTGTACTCCATAAAACAAAAACCAATATAACATCCATTGTTGACCTCCCATTTCTAAGAATTTGAATGACGTTGGAGTTCTATGGTTTTCGTCAAAAGGACGTTATCAATTAATTCGTCAGGTACTTGACATAGGTACGGTATGTAGTATTACGCCCCGTTGCTTAGCCCTATTCAAATGTTATTTCGATGATGTGTAGGAAATTAGAGTTGTTACTGATAGGTCATGTACTGTACTGGTAGACCTAGAGGTGAAAATTTTCAAAAATAATAATTGAAAAATGGAAATTACTTGGTTAAGTAGTCGGGCTGATAAAAGTGTTATCGCGAGGTCTCAGTTTGGGGCGAACCACTAGTTATTTTTTGTATGTAAGGAATACACCAAACTCTTATGGGGGTGTCGTCAGCATACGTACAACGCAAATTGACTGACTACACACGACGCGACGCCCGAGACGTGTTGTAGACTTGTGATAGGCACGCCTAAAAGCTACAACGTATTACACCTACAGGAGCACACTTCAGAAATTGACCCGATTTGGCCGTAGATTCCTAGGTAGGTACCGATAATAAGCTTAAGATTTATATTGGTGATAGATTCACTCCCAGTACTTATTTGATTCTATTCCAGGAACTTATTTGATTCAATGGAGACCATCTAATTATTTTCATGATGGCACCGTATAAGGCCTGGCTTGATAAGTAATTTAGGTACCTTAATTTTATTAGGTACCTAGGTACATTCAAATAACTTTGTATCAATAGTTTCAAATGAGTTTCTCAGTTCAAACCGGTTTCTGACCTACCGCAGAAATTTCTAAAATAACACTAGTTATTTTAGAAATTTCTGCGGTAGGTCAGAAAAAAAGCACTACTATTTCCTGATCACTAGATCAGGAAATAGTAGTGCTTTTTTTATGGCCCAATGTAATTATTGAAACCCATTTCAGTCAACCAGCACAATTCATCAGTTGAACACGCATACCCACACATCACACAAAAAAAGGCTCCTACACACTATGCCGGTGGCTCAGCCGACGGGCATGCCGCCGACAAGCCCGGCGGCATGTCCGGCGGGTATTTTGTGTACCCGCGGCGTATAATCGGCATTCCCCTGCGGCAAAAAGCCACCGGCATAGTGTGTAGGAGCCATAATAATACCGCGACAAAAGTTACATAAAGCCCGAGTTCCTAGTATTCGCTCTCTTGACAGAAAGTATTGAGTATTAAGACAAGTAGGTACCTGGGTGATCGAGATTTACTCGGAAAACTTGGAAAACGCGTTTTTCCAGAGATGAAACCTAGCTAGATGGATTTTTTGCCCCCAAAAACCCTATAACTTTCGTCAAAATCGTTTCAGATGAATGAACAAGCAAGATACATATATATTTTTAGCAATATTGATACAATATTATTTGTCAGTATATAAAAATATATAAATAAATACATCAAAATATTGCTCGTTTTAGTTGGCATGTTCCTTGGCTTAGTCTAAGTTTGTAGTCGCTATCGAGTCAAATCACGATATGTACCTATAATACGTGAAATGTGTTTTTTGAGTAGTGAAATATGCGCCCCTAGCGAACTTGTACAGAAACTCAGTATCACAATGGGGAGTTTTCTGACAGCTGAAAGGAAATAGTTCTAAATCCATTCATAGATGGCGCAGTCCGATTTGGCTGTCTAAATTTTGTCGGTCAGCCACCAACTGTCAATGTCACTGACTTCACTCGCTCATGCTGTTTTTTGGTGAAGTAAAGTAAGTATCTACGTAAAGTTTTTGTTGAAATTCTGATATATTTGTTAGTGTTACGTTATTGTTATAATATTTTGTTGTTATTTTTGAAGCCGGACCAAGTAGACCGGCCTATTGTAGACTTGAAAAACGAGCTTCAGAATTGAAACGCGAAACTTGGAGGAAAAAAAGATAAAACAAAGAGAATTTGTTCTCTGTGGTGCTTTTACAAAGTCCTCAGAAAACACAACCATTGCGAGTCACCGCCATCTACCGGAATTTTAAGAACTATTTTTTATTTTTTATTGCCTCCCTGAAAACTTCCCATTGGAAAAAACAAATATGGACTGGAAAACGAGTGCTATAATTTGACTAGGCCTACCACCCTGACCCTCGTGAATAATGTTGTTCTGTGGCCTAGTCAGTCTAATGACACCCCCTAAGAGAGTTTACATTATTAAAAATGCATGATTTTATAGTTTACTTTATTTTATACACTACTAAAAATCATAGTGTATAACCGGAACGCCAGCCACTGTTACCGGTATAGTCTCGATGAGATTGAGATGGTAGGAGAAGAACACTTCTACCTGAAAATAAAAAAAAGGTGTGTAAAATAATTAAGTGCTACCTATAATATTAGTAAAATATGTCCATTTTTCACCTATTATTTAATGCCAATGATGAATCTCAAGCCTTTGTATGTAGGTACTTACTCTAAACTCATATGAAATATCTATCATAGGTTCGGTTGAATTGATGCTAGATGGTGCAATTTGAGGTATTTCCATACTAAAATTGCAAACTTCCGTAATTGTATTTTCAATTTTTTTATATCCTACATGACATATATTTCTTTCATCATCTGCGTGCCCTGAAGACACTGTATAGCGCAGTTTCTGGAAATTAAAAGAATCTTTTAAGTTGATGGTTGGTGGCAGCGCCTTATGATCGTTCGTCGAGGCATATGTACCTACTATTTGGGGCTATAAATAAAATAAATAAAAAAACTATTTTTTAAAGTACTTACTTACCTGAACTAAATCAACTTTAATTTTCTTTATTCTAACTTGTTTTTTATTACATATTGTTACTTCAAATGGAATGATTTGCCTAGGCGCAAAGCTTTTGTACGTCCTAAGATGAACTACAACTTTGGTTGCACTTCGGAAGCTTTGCTGAAAGTCGTATGCACAAGGCTTCTGGAAAAAAAATCTAAATTGTATAAAACAAAATAAACTGAAATTCATTAAAATGAAAAGTATCTTCTACAAGTAGGTAGCTAAATTACATGCATAAAACTTACAAGCATATCGTCCAAATCATTAAGATTAACATTCGCCAATACAGTAAAAGGTACATATTTTCTTATTTTGTATGATGGTTTACTTTTGATTTTTAAATAATAGTTCACACTGGCTATTGAACTTGTAAAAGAAGATGGCAGATCGTGTGGTAGGGCAAAATGGAAAGGATAGCAATGAATTCCAGCTCGCATTTTTATATCTGAAAACAAAATTTACGAAAACTGTCACTCAATCAACAGACAATCAATCAGTTTATACTAACTTATAGTTATATATATTTTTTGAAGCACTAGTTTCTATGGGGGCGTGAATAGTGGCCCAACGTGATATCGGGTGTTCGGTTCGCAGTATACACGCCTCCAAGAAATTAGTAATTCAGAGAATGTGTTCCCGGGTCGGATACTTGAAAATACCCACCCAACCGAAAGTCTTCAAAAAATAAATTATTTTGTTTGACGAAGAAGACCTTTTTCTTCTCTGCATAAATTTTTAGATAAGGGACTGTTGGTGTAAATCTAGTCCACTGAGCCTTACATATCCCAACAACTTCCATGTATATACCTGAAAATGAAGATAAATAAAATAATATAAATTAAATTCATAACAATTAACTGATCCCCTCGCGAATTTGTCCACGTGAAAATTAGATTATAATAAAACAATACATTTTAACACGAAATAGTGTAGCTTTTTAAATTTAAATTTAGGGAAACAAATACAAACAAACTAATTTTACATCATTATAATTAGTACCTATAGATGTAGACAAAGATCTGGAAGAAGGTAGAGAAGAGATGAGGAACCTAACAAAGTTCAAGGGTTGATTCCAGCTACGGTGAAAATCTCTGAACTCATTATTCTGAGGTGCAAATGGTTGTTGTGTGACTTCCTAGGTATGTACTCACTTTCAACTTTTAGGTCTTTTTCCAAATCCAAGGTGATGATTCCTGTTACTATATCACCAGTGTATAAACTTTCTGTTGAGTCATTGTGTAAGGTCACTGTTACATTATTGTCCCATGTCATTATTATTATTTACTATAGGTAAAAAGACTAGCGTAGTGTTTTTATAACTAAATATATGTAAGCTTTATGCTATGTATTAATCACTAATGAATTAACTCAGTTATCACAGAGACAAAACCATTTTTCGATAAGCTGATATGCTAGTGATAATGATAAAACATGATAATAATAATTTGGCAACTTAGAGTGCAATTGTCCTTTCAATTATGTAAAAACAAGCCGACGAATCTCTTTCATTGAGGTTTCAGGGATTAAGGGGTTAAAACTGAGTAGGTTACTAGAATTAAATGTGGTATAAATTTACGAAATTTGAACGTGAAATTTTTCATTCAAGATTTCCATTCGAGATTCAACATTTTTCACTACGGATTTTTTATTCAACATTTTGCATTTTTTGTTCGAATGTTATTATTAAACATTTTTCATTTGTTATGTTGTTTGCATTCGAAAACTTTAGAGATTATAGATTATATTATAGAGATTGCAGCTTGAGTTAGTAATTTTATTAGTCAGGCTAACATAGATTAGATGTTTGCATATTTATATTTACAGAAGTCCAGGAAATAAATTAATAAATTAAATAAAGAATGAGAATGAAAATAATGATTAATTACAAAATAATTCCCGTTTTAAATTATTTCAAGGCTCTCTGTTTTTGACGAACTATAAATTTAGAAGCTATGATAAGAAAGGCATGTCGAACTTTGAAGCTTATCTTAATCCTCATTTACGTGGTTAGTTAATTTTTGAGGATTCATCACAAACAAAACTTTCGCAAGGCCCCTTATAGAATTTATTCTATAAGCAAGGCCCTACCGACTAGTAAGGGATGCCAACTCATTTGATATTACAATTTACATTAAACGAATAGGATTCTTTCAGCCATGCTCGCCCCAACTTTCATGATCGTGGAAGTTGTTCGTGTATACACAGCCTAAAATGTATTTTCGGAGTGACTGGGAAAATGCATTGACTGACATTGACTTTGACTGCGTGACTGACAGTATTTGACAAAACAACAAAGCTGGTTGGCTGGCTGATTGACATTACGATATTTCGGAATTTGCAATTTTTGTGGTGTTTCTGTCTTTCTGATCGGTATTTTTTGCAATGATTTCTGCGGATAAAATATTTAATTTATAGGACGCAGTATTAGAAAATTACAGCTGTTTTTTAGAACAGTTGTAAAATTCTGTAGAATTGGGTGTTTACTTAGATTGTTCTGTTTCTTACGCAAACAATAGGTTATGTTATGCCCTTTGACTTGCAAGGGTGAAAAGTGAGTTTGTTTCGTTGTTATTTTCACCGATATCTGTATGTATTTACCGGCGTGACATGGTTAAAAACCTGCTAACAAAACCAATAATAATAAATGAATATTCGTCAGTTTATCAAAATTTTGAAATAAAATAGTTGAATGTCATGATTTGTTATGTACTAATACTTGGTAATGTATCATTTATCTATTAATCTCCTGAGATGATATTGATACCTTTTAGCGTAGTAATAATGTATATAACCATCACCTAGCTATACAAGCAGTTACAGTAGCAGTTCGACATGTAACTCCAATTCAGCCAAGATCCATTGGCAAAACTGTACCTATATTATGAACATCACTGAAAGCTGTACTTTACACTGTTATTTAAGTACTAAATAATACAGCAATTTAAATAACAATCTCTGTAAAGGATGGGACAGTGAGAAATGAAAGAACACTGGTGATGTAGTGGCTAGTGACCCATACTTCTGATCCCTAAAGTTGTGGGTTTGAATCCTGATAGTGCACCTAAGTGCAGTTCTAAGTGCTCAAACAGTAAGGGAAAATACTGCTTGAAAACTTGCATGTCCTGGAACAAAAAATTTCAAGACATAACATGTGCATGAAAAGAGTTTGTGAAGCACTCTATCCTATTACCACATCAATACTTTATCTAAACCATTTTTCTTCAAGCTGGTCACTGCTGAAGTAGAGTAACTAACTAATGAGCATTGACGAGATAATATTTATGGATAAGATTTGTTTTCAAAAATACTATCTAAATCTAGTAAACTTTAGACTGGACAAAGTGTTTATCTGTTTTGATTTCCTATAGCTAAATATGGATCCTAATATCTATGCGCTGGTGCTCGACACCCTCAATCGAGCCACCAGCCAAAACACCGAGGTCCTAAAGCCGGCTGAGAAGCAGCTCCAGGAATGGGAGACGGAGCCAGGCTTCTACTCTGTTCTTTTGGTAAGTATGAGGTGGCAACTTTATGAAATTGCAGTAGGTAATCCTATTGCTGTGCTCCTACTAATATTATAATATAAATGCAAATGTTTGGATGTTCTTTTAGACCATGCATGTCAAACTCAAAATCATTGGTGGGCCAAATGCTTAAAGACTGTAGAAACAGTGTGCTACAAAACCCAACCACAAAGAAAAGAAACTTGTTGCATAGATATACCTACCTAGTAGTCCTGCCCCCCTTTTCCCTAACTGAAAGTCACTCGGTCACTAACATTTGACAAGCTAATCGTTTATTTAATCATTACTTAAATCACAGAAAAATATACTGTTCTTAAAATTGAATCGGGCCGCAGTCAAAGTTGTAAAGGGCCGCATGCGGCCTGCGGGCCGCATGATTGACATGCTTGTTTTAGACAGATCATGCCGTACAGGCTAAACCAATATCCAAACCAGTTAATAATCTACATTCTTATACTTGTTATGTAATTTTCGTTGGTATAAGACTTGTCCTGGCTGCTGGCTTGTTTAGGAGTTTGTTATTTATTAGGTAATGAAAGAAAGAATTAGCCAACTCTGCTTGTCATGGGAAAGCAATTGTGATTATGAGCTCACCACTGGTCCCATGTGTATTCCTGCGATTGTGTGAGCCACAGTGAAGTGGCTCCAATGAGGTTCTGCCTACCCTTTTAGGGAAGAAGGCGTGTGTCTATGTATGTACTGTGTTTACTATTATTATTACAGAACGTCCTATCAAATCATTCCATCGATAGCAATGTTCGCTGGCTATCTGTCATGTGTTTCAAGAACGGTGTAGATCGGTATTGGAGGCGTAATGCACCTAATGCTATCTCCGATGAAGAAAAAGAGAAACTACGACAAGGTCTGCTGACAACTAATGTATTTAGTGAACCGGTCACACAGATAGCCACGCAGGAGGCTGTGTTGATTTCTAAAATAGCTAGGTAAGTGGATTTTTGGATTATCTTGTATCTGTGCTCTGCCTATTATTGTGCTGACAGAATTCGGTGAGTACACTGCTGAGAAGAGTCTCAAAAATTAGAATTAGAGGCTCAGAGAAGGAAACCTCCGTACTGACATCCTGCTTTGGGGTGTGTTGTACATTGTTCCACTGCTACCCTGACCCCAAACAGCCCGACTGCTTAAACTCTTTAACAAAGGACGACCTCTGTAGCGTGGCGGGCGAAGGTTCGATTCCCGCCTCTGAACAAATATTTGTACGATCTGCAGATAATTGCTTAGGGTATTTTTCTATGTATAATAAAAATTATCTATCTATGTAATGTATTTTATTAGGTATATCAGTTATCTAGTACCCATAACACAAGCTCTTCTTAGCTTGGGGCTAGATAATGTTGTGTGAAATGTCCAGCATTTATTTATTTAAGGACTTTGGGTTGATGGTAGCACTGCCGTGCCTGGGGTTTGTGAGAAGAATGTGTGAAAGTTGCTGTTTGACATTATTTTTTTATTATTATTCTGTTTGTTCTTTTGTTTTGACTGTTATTTTTATTGTATTTAAGTGCAATTGCTAATAAAGTTATTGCTCTGAGTCTTTGACATTCATAATACACATTGTTCGCGTATTCGTTATACAGGTTAAAGGCGCGGAGGTTCTCAGTGAATAATTAGTAAACTAGTTTACAACCGAGCTTTCCTTAGAAACTGGGAACAAACCACTAAATCACCTACAAACTCCCCTTCAAACACCTAAACATTCCTTAAAACCTCGACAAACACCCTGCAAGTCCCTACCAGCCCTAAAACTCGTACAATCCCTTACAAACCGTTAAAAACGCATAATAACCCATACAACCCCATTCTAGACGTTTTGGACTTTGCACGGGAACTGCCAATACCAACCTAGGTAACCAAGGTCACCGACTAAACTAAGAATGAGCTATCGCAAAGCAGAGTGTCGTGGTTAGCAAATAGCAATTAGCAAGTGACATTAGCACTGGAAGATACATGGACTCATGTCTTCTTGATTAGAGTGTAGGGAGGGTAGAGACCATTAGACGAAGTCAAATTCAAAACTATTTTATTCATTGAAATCACTAAAATCAGTTTGTCTACTTAAATGAAAAAAATAAAAGTTTAAAAGAAATAGAACTAATTAAATTGAATCATCATTATCATCAGCCGTTTGACGTCCACTGTTCAAAGAGGCCTCCCCTATTGAAGACAATGGGGGGAGCTGTCATTAATTAATTTCTGAATTCCATCTCTAGCGCGGTGGGACATAGCAGTGGGTCCACGGGGAAAAACCCATAATAACCACGCATGACAGGCGGGTAGTCGCAGTATTCTTGCTGAGAACTCAGTTGGATGCTGCTGATCCTCTGGTAATCCCTTAGTCGGCTTCTACGGCATCCACAGGAGGAGATGGAGCGGTCTATTCTTAGGCTGGACACACCACAGCACAGCACCAATAAAGCATTAAGTTACAATCTAGACTTACTTGCGGTTGAAAATAGTTGAGGCCTATTTTGCGACCCATCAGACAATGCGCCCCATTTTGGATTGAGACGTTGTTCGTTGCACTGATATCACGCTAATAAACAAACCTCTTACCCCAAAAACATATACCGGCTCCTTTGGTAGCTGGTAAAAATGGTTTGCTGTCCAACCATTACTGCATCAAAAATTAATTTTCAGTATTAAAATCGTCTAATAAATTTGACCGATCCGCGCGACGTAGTTGAGAAGAGTGGACTTTTCCTGAAATTATGTTACATGACTTGTTCCTGAAGTTTTTCAGGGAAAGTTTTCGAACAGAGGCCTTACTCTGTATTTGTGCGCTCCTTACACTCACGCTCGTGATAACTCGTGAAAGCGTTACAAGGCTTTTTGTATAGAAAAAAATCTGCTGAAACGGTCCGCTATAGGGGCTTTTTTGGTTTCCTTAGAAAACCACTATTTTGATTAATTTGAAAGTAGGTTATAGATCTCTTAAAAATTGGTCATAAACCAGAATTTGCGAGCAGCTCCGCCATATCTACCGTAGTTTTCACTTGTATCATATTCATGTGAAGTTGATGTGACGCGCGTTCTAACAACGAAGAAAAACGTTGAGAGGAAACAGGCATGGAGTTGCCTCTGACTGGTCCCAATAGCATATCCTCATGGATCTGAGTTGCGGTTGTCCACCATGGGTAGTTTTTTTTTTTAATAAATTCCCTCATCCTAAATGTTGGTCACCAGATTCGATTGTCCAACGAGTTGGGCGAGCCTCGTGCCAGAGCTCATGGGCGCGTTGAAGGCACCACAGCCGTTGGTCCAGCATCGGTCCATGCTTATCTTCCATCATGTCGTGAAGGCTCTAGCCTCGAAGAGACTGGTTGGAGACAGGAAGACTTTTCAGGTATGTTTCTTGATCGCTCAAATTAGAATAATCTTGATTTGTTCAAATAAAAATCAAATGAGTTAAACATGGAAATAATTTAGTTCTTTGTTGTCACAGAAAGACACTGGTCTTTCGTGAACAAAGGACCAATTAACTTATTAATTTAATTATTGTAGGGAAGAAAAACAAGCTCAGTTTGCGCCACGAGCCGTGAGCACAATGTCACGTGTCATAGCGACGTGTGATTGGTGAGTGTCAGTCGAACATCGTCAACCATTGGCTACTCGCGCTGCCCACTCCGCTATTCCGTGCTCACGTCTCGTGGCGGCAACTTTGCCTACTTAATGTATATTAAGTAATGTTTTTTGTAACGCCGTTTTCCAAAATCCACTCTCGAGCAAAATGTGCGAGGTTATGTCAAAAATTACACTTAATTACATTTTTCTCAAACCTGTAAATATGCCCTTAGTTTAGTAATGGTCTACAATTTGACAGTTGATTGCTTGGTGGAGGTTAGAATTTTGACGTCTAAATTTCGAGGTTTTCAGTTAGGATCCGTCAGTTTGATACTTTGAAAATTTGTTTAATAGCACGAGAATTGATTTCGGAAAACAAACCATCGGCTTTGTATTAAAGTCGTATACATATATACTAAGGGCCTTATTCATAATAATTTTTGAAACCTATTTTAGTTAAAATAGCTTTTGTTTTGTTCTCTTTAATGTAAAATGTCATACGTCAAAACAAGACAAAACATATCTTAACTAAAATAGGTTTAAAAATGATTACGTAAATGTCGATATTAAAGCGTAGCTGTATGCCTGGTCTAAGCTCAGGTTTAAACCATCTTTCGTAATAAGACCGGAAGGGTAATAAGATCCCTAATAAATAGTCCCTGTTGGACTCGGAAAACCAATCTCAATAAGCAACATTACCCTAAGTACATCTCTCTAATTTAAGCTCAACCTCCAAAGTTAAATCAGTTTAACTTTTGTGTTGTTACGATTTTAAAGTTAAAAATAAAACGTTTAATAGGCTTCTTTAAATAACTAGAAGTTTGGAAACAACATTGTAAGGAGGCAAAAACACTTGTTAATAAGAAATGTTTAGTAAATATAAATAATTTTGTGACGTAAGTTTGTGAGGCTAAATTGCGTTATGTAAGGACGCTTCTATTTGCTAACCACCCATCCTATCCTACTAATAATATTATAAATGTATAAGTTTTTGAGGATGGATGTTTGTTACTCTTTAACGCAAAAATTACTGAACAGATTTTGATGAAACGTTACACTATTAAAGCTACATCAGAATAACATATAGGCTATAATTTATAATTGATAATGGAGGCAAATGCTAGTTTTTCATAAAACTCGGTGATATCAAATCCAAACAGTGCAGTTGTAGTGCATGTTCCAGAAGGACTTGCGCTATGAGCTCCACAGTCACTGCGTAGTTTAAACTTGCTTTATAATGTAAACACATAAAACAAAAAAGAGCGTGCTCCCTTTTTATCAATGCAATATCTTGAAAAGTCTTGTTCGATAATATCTACTTTCTAAGCGAATTTTACTTTTAATTATCATGTTCAATTTTGTTTATTTTTTGTTATGTTAAGGTGTCCAATAAAGTATTTTCTATTCTATTCTATCTACAAAATTTTTGGAAAATAAGACTTGCAGTTTTTAAATAATAAAGATCTAAATAACGTAGTTTCTCATTAATTTTGAAACTCAAAAATTAATTTTAAATTCAGGTATGCGATTTTGTATGTCACTGGACTAAATATCATCAAAAAGGCCGCAAATCACCGTTTTTCAGGAGATGTACTGAAGGAGGTACTTGTGTTGATATCATAAGTATAAGAATTTTAGTCATCAATAAGTTTCAATATACTTACAGAAGTTTGTAAATTGGGGATTAACGGCAATTAAGTTTACCGACGTTTAGTCTCTCCATGACTTTCGAAAATCGCACCCCAGATCTTCATAAAAAATTGTAGACATAATCGGATAAGATTTGCTGAGGGACGACGTCTTAAAGATTTTTGAATTACTCCGGTGCATCATTATTTAGTATATTATATATAGTATTTAGTCCCTGGCATCATTTAGTAACAATTTAGTAACGGATAAGGCTTCTACGACTCCCACGGGAGGAGATTGAGGGTCTATTCTTAGGCCGAACATAGCGGAAAGAAGCTAAATTATTTTCAAAATCTTTTTCAGGAACTAACAAATTCAGTATACCCGTTTATCCTGCAACTGTGGCATGAGAATACCGAGGCATTCCTTCGCCAGATACAACTCGGCGCCGCAACGGAGCTGATTACAGAGCCCTTGGAGAAGGCACTTCTATGTCTCAGGATATTAAGGAAATTGACCGTGTTCGGATTCAAGAAGCCTCATGATAGCCAGGAATCTACTGCGTTTCTGAACATCGTGTTTGACCGGGCTAAGATGAGCGTGGAGTGCAGTAAGTTTCTCTAATATTACCTGTCAAAAAGGGTGTCTTGCTAAGAGTTTGTTAGTAGTTAAACTTCTTGTGAAAGAGTTTGTCCAGGGAAGTGCTACCACCGTACCTATTTCTGCCGCCAAGCAATAGTGCTCGCATTGCTGTGTTTCGGTTTGAAGGGTACGGGTGCCGGTGAAATTACAGGTACATGAGACTTTTCATCTTCCTCTTGCGTTGCAGGCGTCCATTAGGCTACGGTAACTACTTTTCATCTGGTAGGCCGTAAGCTTGTTTGCTTGCCAAATAGTATAAAAAAAAGATCATTTGGTTGATGTCCACTGCTGAGCTTGGGCCACCTTCGGATGTCTCATCGTGACATATTAAGTTTGAGATCGTGGAAGAAGTGACAACACGAAAACTTAGTGGCGCAGTCTGCAAGCCATATATCATAGTCTGAACATAGTCTAAGTCCACTGCTTGACATAGGTCTGCAGTGGACTTCAGGCTGCCTCTATCCATAGACCAAAGACATTATAAAGGTAGCAGGAAGCTCTTTGGTCCATCGAGAGGCAAGTCCATAAAATTCACTATTGGAAAGTTGTGATAATTGACTCCAGACCTCTTAGGTCACGCCCACCTAGGACGCAATACGTGGCATTGTATTGCATAATCCTGAGACGTATACATGAGAAAGTCTCGTATGCCTGTAATTGCAGGTGACTTTTAATTTGGTGCAGCGGGCGAATAGAACAAATTAATAATGATCTGTAAATTGTTCTGGGTCTGGTTGTTGTGGTACCATGGTACTCGTAGTTCCTGATATATACGATACAGGGAGTCTTAATGTGGGGGCAGGACTACTAATGTGACGTTGGTGTTATTTATTTATTAAATTTGAAATGATTAAGGTTCGATATAAGATAGAAAATGCGGATTTTATCGATTTGACGAAAGATTAGGAGCTGTGGCATTAAGCTGTTGATGAAATAACTGCTGTTTCTTTCAGGGAAACTACTTAAAGGCAGAGGCATCTACCCCCTGGAACTCTGCGAGAAGTTCATCATCCACCTCACCAAGATCGCCCTGGGAGTGCTGACTCTCCATCCGTTCTCGTTTGCGCCTCAGATCAAGCCTGCGCTACAGTTCTCGCTGTACTATTGCTTCACTGAAGCGGGCATGGCATTGGCTTACGAGCGGTTCACGATACAGTGTCTCAACATTATCAAGGTAATACTATCTATTATACAAGGTGGAACGTTGAGATGGGGCTGTTATGGCAGCCAAAAGTTAGGATTAGTCTCCTAAGTATGTATTCCTGTAGCTGTAACGGTTTTAGTAGCTGCTCTAACTGCACCGTCTCAAATTTCCACCCTGTATATTGTTTGTTTCAGTATTTCACGCTCTATGATAATACAGCCAAATATATTCCCTTTCATTTCATTAAAATTGGTACTTTTAGCTACAATTTTAACATATTTTTTTTACTAGGGGTTGGGCAAAAACTGGACATAGCTGGACATAGGGGTCTATGTCCAGCACTGTACTACTACAGACAGATGAATATGATGACTAGTACATTAATTTGTTGTTTTAGTTTCAATTTCTTTCTAAATAATTGCAGAGTTGTTTATTTATATCAAGTGCCGTTTACCTTGTTTGTAAGGCACACCTCACAATAATGTTACTTGTCCGGGATAACTGGTAGAAAATGCTGTCAGCATTAAGTCATCTTGGCACTATTGTTTTGTGCGTAACATTCAAATAATTACCCTAATCCTACCTCACTATTCCCATCTGCTGCGGGAAGCACTCACTGCCCATGTATACCGCCAAGCAAAAGTGCTTATACTGCTGTGTTTCATAGTAAAAACCCAAGACATTTTTGCCCGTAAGGTATGGTTTTTTTTGACGTGTACCTGTTGCATGAATAAATCACCTTCTGACTATCTGATTAGGCGATTTAGCGGATTTTCACTTTCGACTATCCTCAAACACCTTTCGCTTCATTGAAATGTTGACACATCAAAAATAACATTATCATTTTAATTTCCCCAGGGTATACTGCAATGTTTGGAGTATAAGCTGCCCAAGGATGAACAGGTTCAAAACCCACGTAAGTAGTGCACCTTTTAGAAGTTTGGTAGGCGCGATTATGTATTATACGCGAGAAACTGAAGTAAGGTTCTTGAATCCAGCTACTATTGATAGCTCCTTAGGTTTTTCGTACTCATTTATTTCAAACCGACAAATTAATACACGCACACAAACACACACACACACACACACACACACACACACACACACACATACACTCACACACACACATCCTCCACCCCCATCCTCACACACCCCCACACACACACACACAACACACATCCTCCACATACTAAAAATAATGATTCGATTTAATTTACCTAAAGCTCGAGTCGCTAGCAACACGAGCGTCAAACATCAACCAATCAAATTACAAGTATTTCAAGCTACCCCGATGTCATTGGCCAATGTTGGCATTTGCGATCGTCTCGCTAGCGTCTCGGGAACTTTAAAATTTCGTACTCTAACCCCACTGGGACCCTTCTAATTCTAAGTGGGGGTGTTAAGACCTGCACTGACGTCCCGCTGTGGGGTGTATTGACTGGGACCCTTATCATTCAAACGTTCAACTCGTTAAATTATTCGTTCCAGTGACACTGACGGCCTACGAAGCGAAGACGCAAGTCTTGACACCACAGACTTTAATCTTGATGGTCAACACTTTAGTGACGCATTACTTCAGACTGAGCGCGGACGACCTGTCTCTTTGGGACGCCGAGCCCGAGACCTTTGCCACGGACGAGGCTGGAGAGTCATGGAAATACAGCTTGAGGGTAGGTTTAAAACAATACGGGTGCCACTTAGGCCGGCTTCTTTGAAACAATGTGGGCGCCACTTGGGGCGGCTTCTTTCAAACAATGTTGGTGCCACTTGGGGCGGCTTCTTTGAAACAATGTGGGCGCCTCTTGGGGCGGCTTCTATGAAACAATGTGGGCGAATCTTGAGTCGGCTTCTTCTAAACAATGTTGGTGCCACTTGGGGCGGCTTCTTTGAAACAACGTGGGCGCCACTTGAGTCGGCTTTGTTTAAACAATGAGGGTGCCACTTGGGTCAGCTTCTTTTAAACAATGAGGATGCCACTTGAGTCAGCTTCTTTTAAACAATGTAGGTGCGACTGGTTGGCTTCTTTTATGCAACGTGGGCGCCAATTGTGTCGGCTTCTTTTATACAGCGTGGCCGCCACATTGGTCGGCTTTTTAAACACAATGTGCGTGCCACTTGGGGCGGCTTCTTAGCAACACTAGGGGTTATGCAGTAGCATCCACTTAATTTAATAATGCGATCACCAATCTGCCTGCCAAGCTTGGTGACTATGGCAAATCTCTCCATAGCATTCTTTGGGAAGGCCTTGTCCAGCAGCCATCATCATCAACAGACGTAACCGAAGGCTGATGATGACGACTAACTCGTTAGTTTTCCTTACAGCCCTGTACCGAAGCATTATTCAGTGAGCTTTTCCCATTCCGAGATGTGGTTGGCCCTGAATTAGTTCGTCTTCTGGGCACGATACAAGACCAGATCGATCCTAACGACCTACCCGCTATTCTGCACAAAGACGCCATCTACAATGCGGTCGGATTGGCAGCTTTCGACCTGTACGATGATGTGAGTAAATGTTTATAGAACTACTTGCATCCGCATGCGGTATCGCAGGAGTGTTACCATGAGAAACTGTAGCCTAAATTTAAATCCAGATAATCAATATATAAAAAAATCGTTGCGTCACTGACTGACTGATTAACTGAACGACAATCAACGCATTGCCTAAACCGCAAGTCCTAGAGACCTGGAATTTAGAGTTCTTCCTTTCCTTTTGTGGTTTAAGGGAAACACTCTTCCCTTCATCTCTTCTTTCTTCTGTGGTAAGAAAGGAATTTCCAAAATTCACCCCTTAACGAGTGCAGCGGTTTGTTGAACTTTGTATGGAAAAAACTTTACGCGAACGCAGTCGGGGGCGTTCCCCACTGCTTAATGAGGCCTCCCCACAGCATGCATAGCGTGAAATGGAGGGATTTGCCATAATCACCAAGCTTGCTGTCCAACCCCTGGTGTAATCCTTTAGTCGCCTTTTACGACATCCACAGTAGGAGTTGGAGGAGTCCTATTCTTAGGCCGAGACTATCACGGACTAGTAGGTATCTCCACCTTATTTCATCAAAATCTTTATCCATAATCACCATGCTTGGCTGGCGGATTGGTGATTGGTGTTGAGTACTCAGCTGTATGCTGCTGCTCATCCCCTGGTGTAATCCTTTAGTCGGCTCTTACGACATCCATGCGAGGAGACGGAGGTGTCTATTCTTAAGCCGTATACACCACGGCCATAGGAAATACAGGCATATATATATATGTATTATTTCGCTTCGTAATTAGAATTGACACAAGCTTTTTCTTACAAGTCTGTAGAGAATTTGTTTTGTTCTCAGGTGGATTTTGACGAATGGTTTACAAAAGTGCTCTGTCAAGAATTGAAAATTAAAGATAATAACTATAGGATTATAAGAAGACGAGTCTGCCAGTTGATTGGTGAGCTTATTACCCACTTATACATAAATACAATTTATAGTTTATTATTCACTTAGATTTTTATAAACTTCTAGAAATAGCCTGTTAGAATGACCCATTTAATTACGTATAGAAATTCCTAACATAGCTCTCTTCATAGCCTGTTGCGCGGCGTTGAGCTTTTGGATGAGGAGATATACTGAAAGAGACTGTATTTGAATTAACGTGCTCAGTTTCAACAGTTACATATATAGTCCTGATCCCGCACTAGG
This sequence comes from Epirrita christyi, assembly GCA_951392215.1. NCBI lineage: Eukaryota > Metazoa > Arthropoda > Insecta > Lepidoptera > Geometridae > Epirrita > Epirrita christyi. The sequence continues at coordinate 2,459,658 of OX595849.1, forward strand.
ATTCCCTGTATCGTGGGTATCAAGAAGTAAGAGTACCATTGTACCACAGCACACAAACGCGGAACTAATACTTGCAGATCATGCAAACATTTGTCCCGCAGCGGGAATCGAACCCTCACCTTTCGCTTCTCAGCCGGTTACTCGCCCGTCGCGCCATATATATGGATAAACTTCCAAGTTTATCCAAGGCAAATGATTGCAAATACCATTTTAGGCCAGTGGTGTGGAGTCCGCGCCTCCCAATCCATCCGGCCAGCAATTTATGCAGCGCTGCTCGAACCTCTCACCAGCCACAATGAAGACGCAGCAGTGAAGCTAGCCGCCGCCGAAGCGTTGCGAAGCACGATAGACGATTTCAACTTCGACGTCGAACAGTTTACTCCCTTCGCGCCACACGCTATTGGAGCGCTGTACGAGTTACTTGTAAGTAGAATATTCTAGAAAAATCTCACATTCCACACAATATTCTTCAGAAACCTAGAACCTCTCAAAAGTGTCTAAGACGCAGCAGTGAAGCTAGCATAAGGTACACGCGTTACGAGTTATTGGTAAGTTGTAGAATATTCTAGACTAAAATAACTGTCTTTGGATTGTGTAAGATTTTAGATTCTTCTAGTCTAGAATATTCTATAATATTCAAGAAGAACTTAGAACCTCTTACATGTCCCCATTGACATTTACATGTCACCACTTATATATTACCATGTCTCAATGCTTAGTGGTTGGTCCCCTTATGTTGGGAATGTTGGGATATATGAACAGAAGTAATTTTAGTTTTTGAGACGATTCAAAATGATCCTTGTGATTTCAATGAATAAAATACTTTTGAAGATTATTAGACTAACCGTAGCTAAGATGAAACTACATATTCAACGTATTTATTCACCTCCAGGTGGATTCCGAAGAGTGCGATACGAAGATGCACGTGCTCCACGTGGTATCCTACGTGATGGAGCGCGTGGGGCCGCGCGTGGCGCGAGGGGGCGGGACCACCGCACTGTTCTCGTATCTGCCGCAACTGTGGCACCACGCCGCTCATCACAACATGCTGCGAGCGGCCGCACTCAGCGCCCTGGTGCATTTACTCAAGGTCAGTGCATTTACTCATCGCCCCTGGGATCGCGGTTATTTGATCATCAGTGACGGGTCGCGACTACTTGATCACCATATGGGTCGCGACTACTAAGCTTTATAACCAGAGGAGGTTGCACTACTTGACCACCAGAGGGGGTCGTGACTACTTTATTACGGGGTTGGGGTCACGACTACTTCATTACCAGAGGGGTGCTGCGACTTCTTGATCACCAGATAATTGCTGACTACTTAATCACTAGAGAGGGTCTTGACAACACATCAAATGATCAGGTGAATATGCGCCTAGCATCAGACTTTGAGTGCTCGGTACTCTGAAACACTCAAAGTCTGATGCTAGACGCACTCGTTGATTACTATCAACGAATCTACCAAGCTGTCGAAATCGGCCCACGTATACGTTTCTTGAAAACGCTTTAATACTAGCTGGCGAGTTTAGTAGCTTCAAATGAAAATGAACCTTATCCCAACAGGCATTAGGTGAATGCGCGCCCAGCATCCGACCATGGGTCCTTAGCGTAGTCAACGAGTCTACCAAGCTCTCGGAACCGGCCCATGTATATCTTCTAGAAGACGCCTTGGAGCTGTGGTTGGCGATATTAGAGTGTTCACAAGTCGGCGATCCTGAAACGTTGCAGTTAGCCGAGAACTTGCACCCGATTTTAGGTAAGTCATTCTATATTTCGACCTGCATAAATGTCTGCTCTTTTTTAGCTTTGAATATTAAAATGAATCGTTTCGCAATTGGCTCGAAACTCAAATTGATTCATGTTTTTTGCTCATCACAGCTAAATCAACACTTCTTATGAAGACGGACCATTTATGTAAGCCAAGCCGAGTTTGTTGCCTGATTCTTTTAGGCTTGGTCGCGTTGGAACAAGAGTAATTTTAGTTTATAAGACGATTCAAAATGATCCTTGTGGTTCCAATGAAAAAAATATATTTTGATTTGATTTGATATAGTGTCCATTATGTGATAAGATTGATGAAATGGGTGTATCTCACTATTTCCATTAGGTATTTGTATTGATAGAAATACTGGGACTGATTCTCCCACTGTTTCCAATGCTAGCGGCCGCGGCAAAAAAAAACACTGCATCACCTCAGACGGCGTGCACATAGAAACTATTTATTTATTTCCTCTTTAGATAAATTTTCGGTTTCGTACGCGGCCGAAGGGGAGAAAACCTCATGAACAAAGTAGTAATTGACTCGTAGAAAGAGATTTTTTTAAATTTTATTCTTTTGATTAAATTCTCAATATCTCTTTAGAATTTTATTTATCAGTAATTTATCAGGCCGTCATAAATATTGAAGTGGAAACAGATTCTCAAATAACACAACTGCGTTTTTTTGCCGCAATAGAAATTATGGGATATAATTTGGAGTCCATATAATTAATAGCCTCACTTTTTCTATTTTGTATTTCCATGGAAACAGTGGGATACACCCGATGAAATTCAAAATGTCAATCTCTTTTAGAGCAATCGTCCGAGCATCTAAGGATAGTCGTGTACATAATGCAAGCGTACACTCTCCTCTGTCCCGAGGAGTTCCTCACCGGCGCCGGCGGGAAGTGCATGGCTCTACTAGATGACATGCTCAGTGACATGCGAACTGAGGGGATCATAACGGTACTAAAGATGGCGGAAATATGCATCAGTGTGACTTTTCCAGAGAGAAACGCATTTCTGGGAGTCAAAGTTATATGGCCGACGATTCTTAGAGTTATACAGTGAGTATTTTTACTGTTTATTATAGATGGAAGAAGACATTGCTTTAGTTTGCAAGACATTTATTTAATTTAGTAAGAGATACATTTACATTACAGTTAGTAATGTGATAGTAGTAGTACTTGGTAACATTTATTTAGTGTAAGTAAATACATTTATTTATTTTATTGTCACGGGTATTTATCGCGTGTTACCTTATTATTTACTAGTTGCGCCCCGCGGTTTCACCCGCGTGAATAATGATGAAAATTGATGATGATGATGATGATGAAAAGTAGCCTGTGTTAATCCAGGGTATAAGGTATCCCCACTCACAATTTCACTCAAATTCTTTCAGCTGTTTGAGCGTGAAGAAGTAACAAATTTTAATTTTGGCTGTAATGGCTTACACATAAGATATAGATATATACTGTGGCGGGCTTTTTTGTAGGACTATTTATGATAAACATTTCTACCATACATTACATAATGTGTAACTCTAGCGGTTTCGGCAGCGCACGCCAGAATAGCTCGCAGATGGTAGATTTTTTCCTACTTACTTGACACTTATCGTCATATTATGGACAATTCACACAATATCTTTATAAATTGTAGCCTATGTGTTATTCTGATGTATAAGATATATTATTGTAAAGTTTCATTAAAATCTATTAAATAGTTTTTACGTGAAAGAGTAACAAACGTCCATCCATCCATACAAACTTTCGCGTTTATAATATTAGTAGGATTATTCCCGACGTTGTCAGCCCGCAACAATGATTGCTGTAACGCATTCGAAACGTCGGGAATAATAAATAATAAGGTAACACGCTATAAATACCGGTGACAATATAATAAATATGTGTTCTAATCGCGAGAGTTTAAAAAATACTAGTAAATACATTGATTTAGTTAAATAATAATATAATAATAATAATATTTATTTTCGAACCAAAACACTGACACAACAAAAGATTAACAAAATTACAGATTAGCTTGACTAATTATTTAACAATACAATTATGTACCTACCAAATTTTTCTCATCTTATAAATATGTTGTTTAGACTCATACAGACAGCAATAGGTACTGATTACTAGAAGATAGTAGATGGTTAAAGATTGTAGGTAGCTGTGAGTCCAGTGGCTAGGTAGGTGTATAGGTACATGTTGTAGTCTATCTGTCTAATTGTGGCAATTAGACGATTGTTTGATCTTGTTTTGGTGGATATTTAGAATAATACGTTTAACTTCTGCATGTAGCTCGTGGACACTTTAATACTGGTTCTTCTCAAGTGGGTACATTTATTAGTAATAGGTACTTATGATAATGTCAGTTTTATGTCCTTACGGCAATGTCAGCTTTTCATTTTTTCTGAACAAAATTTATCATCAAATGGTAAAATTCTTGTTCTTCCTTTTATTTCTGACACTATGTTACTTAGCAAAAAATAATCCTTGTGATGAAGCCTTTCGATCGGTATGATAAAGCTACAGGTGATTATTTTTCTCGTGTAACGGGTTCGATTCCCGGTTCAACCATGTAATTATTTAAATATCTATGAATGCAGTTTAAATAGTTTTTTAAATTTAAATAATGTCTTCTTTCAGTAAAATGTTCCATCTACAATATTCAAGGTAATTTCCCTCCATGTGGCATAGCCGTGGGACGCCCTGTATAATATACTCAGTTGCATGAAAACTGTAGTCATCATGTTATAACGTGTAGAATATTCAACACAAAATCCTTCATTAGCTTTGACATGGTCGGGTAATAAAAGATACTGTGTTCTTTCCAGTACCATTCTTGAGACCGACGACCTACCAATGGTCCTCTCAGTGCAGCTATGTTTAGTATCCCGAGTGATCCTTCTCTCAACGGATCTGTTCTACAAGGCGATCCAGGAAGCCTCCAGCGGACTCGCTGAGTACGACTCCGATCCGGCCAAGGTTCTGAGTAGGTTCCTGCACGTTTGGACAGAGAAGATGAATCTCGTGACGCAGGTGGAAAGGTGGAAAGTGGTTGGTGAGTGAACAATATGGTAATTTTAATAATAACATAATAACACCCAACATTCACATACATTGTTATGATCCCACACTAGGATTCCCTGTGTCGTGGATATCAGGGACTACGAGTACAACGGTACCGCAACACCCAGATCCGGAACAAATATTTGCAGATCATGCAAACATTTGTCCCGCAGCGGGAATCGAACCCGCAACCTCTTGCGTCTCAGCCGGCTACCCTCCCGTCATCATCATCACCAGCCAGTTTACGTCCACTGCTGGATGAAGCTTCCCCCATTCAATACAAATAAAATAACCATCAAAGTGGTCCAGCAGTTCAAATACTTGGGCCACTGGATAACAGAGAAATTGCGAGATGACGTAGACATAGAACGGGAGAGGAGAGCCCTCGCCGTAAGGGGTAACATGCTCGCTTGCCGTTTCGCTAACTGCAGCTCAGAGGTTAAAAATACGCTTTTTAAAGCCTACTGTCTAGGTATGTATACTTGTCAGCTTTGGTCTAACCATACTAGGAAATCCGTCAACACCATAAGGGTCCAGTATAATAATGCATACCGGGCGCTTATGAGGTTGCCGAGATACTGCAGCGCATCGAGCATGTTTTCTGAGGCGGGGGTTCCCGATTTCTTTGCCATAATAAGGTCACGTATAGCGTCATTTTGGGGTCGGATGCGTCGATCCAATAATAGCATTCTGAAGGCTGTCTCTGATGATTTGGCTAATCCCATATTTAAACATTGGATTTCCGTCCACATGGAAATATGAAATGACAAGTCACAGTAGGTACTTTACATCCCCTTCTTGTGACATTTACTTTTATAAATTGTATTTTTTCTTGTGTGATATGGGTTTTGTGCCTGAATTAAGGGAATTTTATTTATTTATTATTTATTTTAATACAATGGGGAGATAAGCCATAGTCACTACGCTAGGCTGGTGGATTGGTGATCGCAGTTTGGTGTTAGGTGTACTCAGGTAGATGCTGCTCCCCATCCTAGGTGTAATCCAATAGTCGGCTTTACACCTTCCTCGGGTACTTTTAAGCCATCCACGGTAGGAGACGGATGGGTCTATTCTTAGGTCGGACACACTACGGCACAGCATTCGTAGATACGCGGAAGAACCAAAACTACATAGCTCTCAAAATCGACCTTTGACGACCTCTGTGGCGCGACGGGCGAAGGTTCGCCTGCGACGCAGGAGGTTGCGGGTTCGATTCTCGCCTCGAAACAAATATTTGTACGTTCTGCAGATATTTGTTTAGGGTGTTCTGGGTATTTTTCTATGTATAATAAAAAATATCTATCTATCTAATGTATTGTATTAAGTATATCAGTTATCTAGTACCCATAACACAAGCTCTGCTTAGCTCGGGCTAGATAATGGTGTGTGAAATGTCCAGCATTTATTATTATTATTATTATAATCAGACATTTGTAGCGGCAATGGGAAGGCTGCATAGTTTTTTTTAAACCACTTGATCAGCAAACAACCATGCGGCCCACCTGATGGAAAGCAGTCACCGTAGCCTATGGACGCCTGCAACACCAGAGGCATCACACGCGCGCTGCCGACCCTGAGACATAAAGATGAAAAGTCTCATGTGCCTGTAATTTCACCGGCACCCGTACCCTTCAAACCGAAACAGAGCAATGCGAACACTACTGCTTGGCGGCAGTAATAAGTACGGTGGTAATACTGCCCCGGACGAACTCTTTCACAAGAAGTTCTACTACTAACTATAGTATATACGTTTCGTGCTGCATACGCATCCGGTGTGCTTTGGCCTTAATCCGGACGGTCTGCTTGACCAGACGGCATTTTAACGGTCGCAAGAAGTCGGTGGATGGAGGCGGCTCAAGATCATTTGTCCTGTCATTCCATGAGGGACACCCAGCAGTGGACTACTATGCTGATGATGATATGAATATAAAGTTGTATCGTTTCGCAGGTCTTGGTCTGGCGGCGTTATTGACAACTCAAAACGCGACTGTCTTGCAAAAGTTCCCCGCTATACTACTTAACTTGACCGAAGTACTGAATGACGTCATGAAACAGGATGACAGCGGAAACTTTGTTGAGTGAGTACTTGTAAACAATTTAGATCTGTAAATAGGTAAACAATGCTTAAAACGTCTCAACAAGGTTCTTCCCCATTGCTCAACTAGATTGCTCAACTGCATCAAGTTGAGCAGTGGGTAATACCAATGGCTCAACTGGTAATTGCTCAACTATTCATAGTTGAACTTCATAGCTCAACTATGAATAGTTGAGCAGTGGGTAATACCCTCTGATCAACTAAAACTGCACAACTATATTTATATAGATAGAAATAAAAACTCCAAATCTCATAATTAATATACTTTACCCCACTACTAAGAAATCTTAAAATTATGAGTTTTCATGCCGTTTTTTGACCACTACTAGAAGTTCGATTGATTTCAAAGAAGGTGCTGTAAATAATCATCGAATATCCAAGTATATTTGAGAAAAATACCTTTTTAAGAGAGGCGCCTGGCTTTTTTTTGAACATAGATTTCTCGTTTGCTTTATGCACAGCCTTAAACATTATTGATGTTGTTTCAGTGGGCTGGTGGCGCCCCCGGGCTCCCGGCCCGCGTCCCCGCTGGAGGGTCGCGGCGCTGCGGCGCGGTGGGGTGAGGGGACGGGCTTGGCGGGTGACACGGCGCACGAGCTGCGGCGACGCGCGCTTGCGCACGCGCACCCCGCGCACTCGATAGATTTGCGCGCTGTTACGCATTTACAGGTACGTGTTTAAGATCATCATCAACCTGTAGAAGTCCACTGGTGCTTATAGGCCTCTCATGAAATGCCACGATGAACGGTCCTGAGCCGCCTCCATCCACCGGCTTTCTGCTATCTTTAAAATGTCTTTGGTTTATCTTGTAGCCTTCCTACACTGCGTCATCTGGTTCGTGGCTGCCACTCGAGAACCTTTAAAATAAAAAATTATTTACCTTAAAATAAATATTTTAAATTAAAATATAGTGAACGGTGTTTTTTAAAGCCGTGCTCGCTCAGTGGCACCCTGACTGGGTGCGAAACTTTCGCCAACTTCCGTGGCTGGTGAGTACGACACAGGGAAGCCTACTGGGATCAGGACTATGTATGTTGGGTGTTATGTTATGTTATAAAACTGACCAAATGTTATATTGTTTATGTTATGTTATGTTGTTTGTGTTATTTAATGTTATGTTGTATAATAAACATAACAATAAAATTAAAATTAATATAATAATAAATGTTATATTACCAGCCCACTTTAATTTATAATAGAAATACAATTGGTTTGTTCGATTTATTTCCATAGAACGGATATATTTTTAACGAAACTTTATGAAAAAGCTTACGTCAAAAAATAGTTGGTAACCCTAGGTCGTAAGTCTCCGTTTATTAAAAGCTTTTATCTAACTTGCAATGTATGTATAACCCGGTCACAATATCTGTGCACCTGACCTCGTGACGTCATATCGGCGGTCTGGGTACGGTGTGAAAAAAGTTTTTTCGAGAAATGTGGAGGTAAAAAAAAATTAATAACCTTTTCAAATCAATTTATTATGTTTTAATTTAGTAGGTGTTAGGGGAAGCGGGAGAGGTGCCGCATTCCAGCGAGGTGCACAGATATTCTGACCGGGTTGTATGTTTGTCCGGGTGAAATCTTGCAACTGTGTTTTGAACCAGTTGCACCCAACCGTTTGAAATTTTGCATACCTGTCAAGTTCCGATGACAATACAATATTATGGTGACAGCGAGCTGATCTGATGATGGAAATGGAAGGTGGACAACAGAACATTTCGATGATTAACAGTATCCTGGCAGTGTTTGGGCTCATTTTGATCAGCTCACGGTTCCAATCACTAATATAATAAACACTTATTACCGCTGTTTTTATTCTCACTCGTGAGCGTGTTTCACGGGTTTTTGTTTGACAAAATTTGGTGCGGGAACGGTTCTCCAGAGGCGTTGTTTCGGTTTTCATACAAAAATCAAATGAATCACCGTCACTAGTTTGTGAAAATAACGATACAAAACTTAGACTACAGCCTTAATAACAATTCAATTCTTGTATCTAGCATACTTGGAAAATATCGTCATTCACACTTCCTTTATTCTTTCAGCTGGAAACACTAAAGAGCCAAGTTGGACCTGAGACTTTCGATCGCCTCATTCAATCCACGGATAAGGAAACACTGCAACAGATCAGAGAGTATATACCTATTTGAAAAGCTGTTGACAATCTGAATTAAATTATACTTAAACAATATAATATTATATTATTAATATTATAGCTTTTGTTAGCTTCATATCCCATCGTGTCTATAAATCGGAAGATGTTTCTTTGTACATTTTGTATTAATTATTTAAAATTAAAAATTTCGTTTATGAGTTTTTGAGTTCTTTATTAGAATGTGTTACTAAATGAAAACAAAAACTTTTATTTGACACGACTACAAAAAACAGATAAAAAAATGGAGGGTAGCAGTAAATAAAGTAAACGTAAGAATACAAAATATGATTGAATATGATCATACAAATAATACTTTACATACAGAAAAAATAATACAACTAATACAAGTTTATGTATAAGTTTAAAAAATATAAATAAAACAGTTGAGCTACCTAAAGACCGTTGCAAGCAATCTAAAGATCTCAACTGATCCAATACACTACGAAGGAAGCGTTAATCAAATAAATAGCTCATCTGAAAGTTATCTAGCACAAACAGGAAAATAAGTTCAGGATCATAATGGATCAGAAATAACCAGCAGATAGAACACCTTTACTGGCTGAGCGGAACTTCAAAGTGAAACTTTACTGACTGCGTTGGCCTACACTCAAGAATGAGCTGGTCCTGTCAAGATAGCATAATTAAGAAGACACAAAGACCTTCAGGTTTCCAGATGTCGAGGATAAACGCTAGCTGGCTTGACACCGCGTCAGGCCTTAACACGAATATCTGATGTTATGAAGTCCCTAGTGATACAGATGATCATGTCCAATATTAACCCGATAAAGGCCACAGCACACCGGCTGCGTTAGCGTAGACGTGCACGTACCACTGCGTTATAATGTATGGAACTATGAGTCATGGCACACCGCTTGCGTGACGTACCCTACGCGGAGTGGAACGTCAACGCGTCAGTCATGATTGTATTCAATGACATTCCCCATTGGACGTCACACTAAAAAAACGCGTAAGCGTGGACGTATGCGTACGTAACCCGTTATGTCAAGTAGTAATACGCATCCGATGTGCTTTGGCCTTTAATTATAATGATTTCATATAATTTTTAGTCAATATTTGATATTGCTGGTCTCGTTAGCAACTCTATAACATCAGATACACCACTGCTATTATCAATTTCGCTCTGTCCACTTGTATCCATTGGATGGTTCCATTAATGGATCTTGGTACACTTTTCCTCTACCTGAATCCATATTCCAGTCAATTCTTAATAATGGATTCTGAGATACTCAGAAGTGCACTTGGATCCTTTAACTTTATTATATTCTAAATTAAATGTTTGCTAGCGAAACGATTGTAAATGTCAAATGAACTATAAAGATATGATGGAGACTCCATCAAAATATCGGTCATAAACATTTCCCGTTTTACAAAAAGAATCCCTTTAATTAATTTGTAGAGTCTGTTTCGGGAAAAGACCCGTCGTGGGATTTGCCGGCGCTGCTGTGTTTCAAAATGCCGACAGAAAGTAAACCAGATACTAATTATGCTTGTAATATGTAGTTCAGAATGTTAGTTTCCAATTTTGCCACGACGGCTCTATTGCTGATACAAACTAACTTTTAATAATCAGTTTTTTCATTGCCTAATTGTATAATCGCGTATTAAAATAAGCTGTAGAAGTTGTAAAGCCTTATATTTACTGAAATAAATATGATGTATGAATTTGTATGTGATATTTAAACTTGCAATTTCCTATACTTACTATAATATAGGTACGTAGGATAAGGTATACGATCAATGGTATTCTGTATTGTTGTTTTTAGTCTAGATAATGACTTAGCCATTTTTCGTTGGTACCTATGAGATTTGTCCTCGCTGCTGAGTTATTTAGAAACGTGCTAGGATTAGGAGTTGGTAGCGGAAAAGCAATGGCGGCAATTACTGCTTCATTTATAAATCATGATTTAATTTGTTCAATAAAACGAGTTAAGTTTTCTTTGATAACTTTTGATTTGAAAGACCCATTTTGGAAATGTTCGGCTTCATGTGGCTATTAGGGTTCATGATTTCTCGAGCTTATCAATTTCTCGGGTCTCGAGAATTCTCGAGGCTAATTTCTCGGGTCTTCTCAGATTGTCGAGAAATTTACATTTACGTACGTTTTTGCATATTTTTTCGGTTCCAATAATGTGAATAATCAACAAATTCAGTGGTTTTCCTCTCAAATAAAAGTATTAAAACAATTATAAAACATAAATTGGCAGTTTTCAACAAAATTAGCTTATCTTTTTCTTAAAGACAACAAAAAAAATCAACTTAAAACTTATCAACTAAATTAGCTACTATTGAACAAAAAAAAACCGCCGTCGCGCTTGAGAACTCCCGAAAATGAACTTTAGTAGCTATAGAAGTCTAAAACAACATTCGGGGAGAAGTATTCAATAAAAAGAGAACTATTAACGAAAATGTTTCCGACTTCCAATGATAGCATAAGGAAATATAATATGAGACGGCTACTCCTTACATAGGCGTGGTTCGACACGGCTTGGTAAATTTTTTCATATTACTATAGTCACCACGCTTGGCTGGCGGAACGGTGATCCCAGTATTGGTAAGTACTCAGGTGGATGCTAGTACCCATCCTGATTCTTACAAGTACCTCTCTATAACTAAAAACGATCATCAGAATACTATTAGTTATAGTAAAGCACTACTTTCAAGTCTGTATAAAATATAGTATCAAAATTATTTGCAGTTTGTTATAGCATTTTCGGCCTTTAAAATTCATAATAAATTATTTTATATTATTACACAATGTTTTGTCTATTGATTTGTAAGCTTAGAAACGTGATTTTACTGTATAAAGTGTGATGAAATTGAAAAGGAATTCGTACCTTAAAATAATAATTATGAAATCAGAACGTCAATTTATATGGATGATGTCCTAGTTGGGGTAAGAAAATTTTATGTTTTTAACGTACGGATTCGAAAGGCGATATTGACAATATTATCGCGTAAATGCAACAAAATCTTATTCTTAACGTCATCAATGAGGGATCATCTTTTAATCTTCGATTAAAAATAAAAAAGTAGTTCAAATTGGTTCGATAGATGGCGCTGACACAACTGTATCAATCAAGATTGTCTGTGGTGCACGCGTGCAAAATTATTATCTAATAAGTAGTCTGTGGCTTATTAGTCATGATATTCTGTTTGTGAACTAAGAAGCAATTCTTAGTGTGCGCTAGTGATTTCGTGGTGTTTTAAGAAGTACCTAGGCAAAAATAAATATCACGAAACGAGAATTATTTCTACGTTGTCGATGTTGACATTTCACTTGATTTTGACACTTGACTGCTACGTTACAGAGCAGCGCCATCTATTTTCAACGCTGAAAGCATGATTTAAAACTGCCGTGAAAACCCCTCATTGCATAGCTCGACCAAAGAGTACTCAATTTTACGCTGGATTAGAAGCAATCTCAGATCAGCAATTATAAGCATCCATAGAGGTTGAAAAAATATAAAATCAAAAGTTGTAAGAGATAGCTTCTAAGCGATTGGACAGCCTAATGTACTGTTTGTAAAGTTTTGTTATTTTGATACGGTGGACAATAAAGTATTTTCAATTCAATTTAAATCCGGCTGCTTGATGACGAAGAGACATCGCCTTGAGTGTAAAAAAGCAATGTTAGATAGGTATGTCTGAATTCCATGTTTTGTATAATAAGAACATAAAATAAAATATAAACTAATACTTATTTTTTTAACGCGCAAACGTTTTTTTTATGTGTTGTAATACACATGTTGTAAAGAAATTCACGACATTAATAACTGTATTGTATTTTATTGTTTTAGGAACGAAAAACAGTCATAAGTGTACATTACATACAGGTTACAAACGAAAGAAATCGTATTGCAAATGTATAACAGCATCATCATCAGATTACTAAATTGTAAATAGCTCTATGAAAATAGTTATAAAAAAAGTTAACTAAACAATGTTCCACACAGAAAGTGTCTTAAACATGTACTTTTAATAATCGTTGAAAGAACTGTCCCTATTTGTCGTCAGTGAAGTTGTGGATACATGTACGTAAGTTCAAATTAAGCAAATCAGGACCGTATTCATAAATAACGCAGTGCAAAGAGGAGCTCATGGAGTAACGTGTACTAATAGTGCGCATGGCAATGAACAGGCCATATAGTTCGCAGAATCGACAACTACCCACTGCTATATTTACCGATGATATTGTAACAGTCTCAGAAAGTCTGTGGAGGGGGGCGGCTCAACCGTTTGTCATGGCATATGGAGGCCATGTACTACGGAGTGATATTGATGATGAGCTTAGCACTGCGTGGTTTGTGAATGCGGCCTTAGTAACGTATTTTATGAAAATAGTGCCTACTAAACTGCCAATATCTATAAAATATTATTATGTTGTTCACATAAATTTGTAATCTTAAAATTACGGAATGTTCAAAATTCACTGACGATTACTGCATATTGTTAAAAAATGTTCTTCCTTTTTGTATTTTTACAGTGTGTAGGTATTATAACCCACTTTAGTCACACCGAAAACTCAGGGAAGTCTCGCCTCTAGAAGCATCTCAGCGAAACACGTGTCGAGTTTCTTACTGAGTTTTCGGTTGTCAGTGGCGATATAAGTACTATATTTACTTGTCTATTCAAAATTTTAAAATGGATTTCCGCAATGACAGGCCTGGAGCAATTAGTGGTCTAAAAAATTATAACAACTAGATTAAAATTTTGACTCGTGAAGTTATCCTATTATACTGATTCTATAATAGTACATTATGGTACAAGTGTGTAAAGTTAGTGATTACGTCAGAGGCGCCATTGAGACCCGAGCCGTCAGGCGAGGGTCTTAAGAGAGCCGAGGACGGTAATCATTAATACACACGTGTATCATACGACGTTTTTCAACACACTTGTGAAGAAAATAACTATAATTTTAACAGTGAAAACGAGTTGTGAAAAAGTTTTTCCCTATGGCGGGAAAAATTAATCAGTTTTCCTATGTGTATCTAACAATGGCGATCGGCCATAGACTAAAAGAATGAGGTTTCTTTTTTTTTGCTTTCCGCGGCCAGCGTTTTAGCAACGTACAAAATGGGGATTTTAAATTTTTTTTTATTACAGAGAAAACAAAAGTTACATTTGAGTGAAAGTTTTATTTATTAAACACGTACAATTTGAAATTATCTATTATAATACGAAGTTGCATGAAATGAGCAAGCAATAGGTACATTAATTTATTTGTTCTATTGATCACGACCTTTTTTGTATCGAAACTTTTTTAAGAACAAACGGGACAACTGGGATCAGAGGAAAGCAACTTAACCAATAAATAAAAAAAAACTCTATAACTCACTTGTGAGTTATAGCAATGAAAAAGTCACAGTTTGATATAAAAAAACTCTATAACTCACTTGTGAGTTATAGCAATGAAAAAGTCACAGTTTGATTATAGGTGTCATTATGTGCCTAATTGCGGTGAAATTAGAGCCACTTTATGAGCAAGTGTGTTGAAAAGTATTTTATTACGAACTACCTTAGCTAATGCAAAACTCATAGTAGAGGTATATAAAACGAATGTATTAAACACAAAAATTACCTTGGTTTATTTGAATTCTTCGTATAGTATAATCTTTCGGCTCTTTAATTTGTGCTGGAACTAAAGCTTTTCTAATTCCTATACCTTTTAAAGTTAGAAAAAGAGCCAATTAAAAGTAAAACTTAAAAGTCTATCCAAATATAGATTTTAGAAACGCATAGAGTAATTTTAGAACGAGAAAACGCAATGAAATAATCTTGTTAGATCTTTGGCAAATTATGGAAATAAAAGTTGTTTTACAATGAAACTTGTGTTTAACTAGAAAATTAACCCATTTTTTACTTATATTAAAACCTACTACGGCTACATTTTCCGCTTCGTCTATTTTTTCATTTCAATTTCTAGTAATATCGTTTGATTTTGGTGGCATTATAACCGTTTTTTACATTAGTCGTGCAAATCCGGTGTACGTACCAAGAGCACGTCACGTTAGTCCATCCATCCAACTTCCATCCAACTAATATTATAAACTAGTTGCGCCCCGCGGTTTCACCCGCGTGAATAATGATGAAAATTGATGATGATGATGATGATGAAAAGTAGCCTATGTGTTAATCCAGGGCGTAAAGTATCTCCATTCCAAATTTCACTCAAATCCATTCAGTAGTTTTTACGTGAAAGAGTAACAAACATCCATCCATACTCACAAACTTTCGCTTTTGATGATGATGGTGATGAAAAGTAGCTTATGTGTTAATCCAGGGCGTAAAGTATCTCCATTCCAAATTTCACTCAAATCCATTCAGTAGTTTTTACGTGAAAGAGTAACAAACATCCATCCATACTCACAAACTTTCGCGTTTGATGATGATGATGATGATGATGAAAAGTAGCCTATGTGTTAATCCAGGGCGTAAAGTATCTCCATTCCAAATTTCACTCAAATCCATTCAGTAGTTTTTACGTGAAAGAGTAACAAACATCCATCCATACTCACAAACTTTCGCGTTTGATGATGATGATGATGATGATGAAAAGTAGCCTATGTATCCAGGGCGTAAAGTATCTCCATTCCAAATTTCACTCAAATCCATTCAGTAGTTTTACGTGAAAGAGTAACAAACATCCATCCATACTCACAAACTTTCGCGTTTATAATATTAGTAGGATGTAAAAGTTTGTGAGTATGGATGTTTGTTACTCTTTCACGCAAAAACTACTGAACGGATTTTGATGAAATTTTACAGTATTATAGCTTATACATCAGAATAACATATAGGCTATAATTTACAATTATTTATAATAGAGGTTCAACGCGGGCGAAGCGGCGAGCAAATGCTAGTTAAATATAAGTGTATTGCGTGTCTTTTCAAATGGGTGGAAATTGTCCATCAACATTCTAGTAAAACTGCCTCCGTTTTACTAGAACATGACTTGACTGAAACTTTAACGACATGACCTAGTTTTAAAAAAATAGACCTACTTATTGATACTGGCAAAATTGGGGAAACTTTTCTCAGAGGCCATAATGAATAAGAAAACCTATCGTGTCACTGGTTTTTATAGGCTAGTAGATTAGACTTCGTCCTTACTAATACATGAAACTCTCCCTGTCTCTATCTCGCAACAGTTAAAACACGCGTGCTAGAGAGTGACAGGGACTATGCCATTGTATTAGTACGTGTTGAGTAACGTGTATTTATGTTGGCCTAAGTCACCCTGCGTTAGGTCAGTGACCTGGCTGAGGTATGGTGTCAAAATAAATATTGCTAGCGATTCTGTGCAGCATTATCTAAATTTAAAGTGCACTAAAACTATTGCGCACCCTTTCTAATAGATTAAAATAAAAGGGACAGCGATAATTTTAGCGCAATTTAAATTTAGAGAATGGTGCACAGAATCGCTACCACTGATGATAAAATTTTGGTAGATGGTCAATAACCAACAACACATTAACGGACGGTTAACCGTCTATTAATGTGTGGGTGGTAAACGGCTGTTAAAGTTCACCGATTTTTTTGTCAGATTTTTTACACACATTTATGTACCTGTACTATTGATTTATGAGATGCAATATATATTAAATTGAAAAAACGGCTAATTACCACTGTTTTTCGTAACTTTTGCTGACTTTTCGTAACAAAATAAATGATTCCCAACCATAAAGTTTCATCCTACTAATATTATAAACGCGAAAGTTTGTGAGTATGGATGTTTGTTACTCTTTCACGTAAAAACTACTGAATGGATTTGAGTGAAATTTGGAATGGAGATACTTTACGCCCTGGATTAACATATAGGCTACTATCATCATCATCATCATCATCAATTTTCATCATTATTCACGCGGGTGAAACCGCGAGGCCCAACTAGTACACAATAAAACAATACGTCTATTCTGTTGATGGTAGTTCCCCCATTGTATTTTATAGGGTAGGCTTCGTCCAGCTAGGACGTCTAAAAAAAAAATTATGATGATGATTATTCAAGAAATCAGTGTAATCCTATCCTATCCTACTCCTACTAATATTATAAACGCCAAAGTTTGTATGTATGGATGGATGGATGGATGGATGGATGGATGGATGGATGGATGGATGGGTGGATGGATGGATGGATGGATGGATGGATGGATGGATGGATAGATGGATGTTTGTTACTCTTTCACGTAAAAACTATTGAATGGATTTTAGTGAAACTTTACAGTAATATAGCTTATACATCAGAATAACACATAGGCTACAATTTATAAAGATATTGTATGAATTGTCCATAATATGACGATAATTGTCAAGTAAGTAGGAAAAAATCTATCATCTGCGAGCTATTCTGGCGTGCGCTGCCAAAACTGCTAGAGTTACACATATGTAATGTATGATGGAAATGTTTATCTTAAATAGTCCTACAAAAAAGCTCGCCACAGTATATATATATATATATATCTTATGTGTAAGCCATTATAGCCAAAATAGTGAACCATAACTACAACAAAATAACGCTAATATAAGCTACTCGAAATACTAATCCTGCGCAGACGAAGTCGCGGGCACCAGCTAGTTCTATAATATATTTGTCACCTTGACCGATGGTAGGTAACCTAACCGCCCTATTATGTGTTCATAAACTTATTGACTCAAATAATAATGTACTTATAAGCAAATAAGGCCTTTCACCAACAGATTCCTAGCTTAGGTTGTACCTACTCTATATTTTTCTAAGTAGGTACCTACTCTACGCATCCGTGGTTCTTTCTCGGTACTTGAACTTTTCACATCGTATTGGTATCCCTAAGTTTTCATCAAAATATGCTAGTTAGTGCAAATAGGAAATACGTTTTCTTTATACAAGAATGGCCGTTACATTTTTGCACCCCCCCTATGAGACTGCAAGCTCTTAACCTTTCTCTAAAATTTATCCTCAAAATTTACATCTCTAGAAATTCCTTCGCAAACTAGCTTGGTTTATACGGTGGCGTGATTCGAACTTCTCGAGGACACGTCTTGAGTCTAATAGGACTGCATTTTAGATCCAGACCTAGGCTTGGAAGTCAGCCAACTGATACCTACCTACTTCTCAAGCGCCAGCAATCACGAGCAGCAAAAATTGATGTGAAGGTTTCCGAATTCAGTCTGTTGGGACGGACGACGATGGGATTTCGGTCAGTTTATTGAAAGGTTTTACGAAGATTCGGACTTCTAAGTTTATTAGTAGATGATAAACGAAATAGCAGACAGAATAACGTAGATTGAGATAGACGGCAATGTATCTGTTTACCTATTTACACTAGCTACCCTTCCAAGTAGGATATTATACGCCCTCGTAATGCTAATGTCTTCATAATCATGTTTTCAAGATAAAGGTCCTAAAACTAACACCTAACTCCGTGTATGTTCTCCGAGCCGCAATCAAAACCTCGTTTACCATCACGAGGAGTTTGCCTGTCCTTATCACAACTGGGCGAAAGCCAACGTGCATGTCTTAAGTTGCAAAATATGTGTATAGGGGACCCACATAGTTTAACATAATGATCAAATAATATCTAAGAGAATATCGTAAATACCTACTCAGGTATTTATTCATTTGTTATTTTTAGCTTTTAATACCTATGGAACCTATAGTGACTTACAGTTGGGTATGCCGTGGCGTGTCGGGTTTAAGAATAGACCCATCTCCTCCCTTGGATATCTTAAAAGCCGACTGAAAGATTACTCCAGGGGAAGTAGTGTATCAGCAACTCCTTGTTCCGAGGCACCACACAGGCGCTTCTCACCTAGTGGTAAGACGGACTATTTATGTAAGCCAAGCCGAGTTTGTTGCCTGATTCTTCTAGGCTTGGTCGCGTTGGAACAGGAGTAATTTAATTTTATATAAGACGATTCAAAATGATCCTTGTGATTTCAACGAATAAAGTTCTTTTTGACTTTGACTTTGACTATTCTTTATTAGAATCCCGAACGTAGCGAGAGATTCAAAGTACGTCGCCCGAGCCAAAAATATATTTTGCGCCCGAGTGTTACACTCTACTTTTCATCACCCACTACGAGAAAATAAAAGGCGCCTCATATTTTATTTCAAAACAAAAACATGAATTTCTAACAATCCGTGAATAACTTTTCATTTAAAAAACAGACTTCCGCCATTGTATTCGACTAAATATTTGGATGAAAAAAAAATTATGAAAGAACCATAGTGGTGAAAGGATTATGATACTTTCTGAATGCAAATGCTTGGTTTGTTGCTGAAAATATCAAAATCGCCATATGTATGCCTACAATATTTGAGGAGTTCCCTCAATTCCTCATGGATTCCATCATCAGAACTGGATTCTGAAAAAAATGGGACCAATCTGTAAGTATATCTATTCAAATAAAAAAAGAATTTTCCAAATCGGTTCATAAACGCCGGAGATATGAGGTAACAAACATTAAAAAAAAATACAACCGAATTGAGAACCTCCTCCTTTTTGTAAAGTCGGTTAGAAATGACGAAATCGCGTGATGTAGTTCGCGCGTTTCTAATTTGTTTTTTTTATATTCAACCGGTGGCGCGACTATGGGCCGTCGTACCAGCCAGTATTTTTTGGCGCTGTACACTAAGATGTTCCAAATTTAAAAAGGGCGCGGCAAAGATAATTGCGGCGCACTTATTTGTGTTTGATTCTTTCAAGATGTTCCAAATTCAAAAAGTGCGCGTAAAAGATAATTGCGGCGCACTTATTTGAGTTCGATATGTTCCAAATTTAAAAAGTGCGCGGCAAAGATAATTGCGGCGCACTTATAGAAGCTTCCTACAGAAAACACCACCTTTGGGTGCACTTAAAGGCGAACCAAGTCGTCCTTTTCGAATAGATGGGATGAAAATACTTTTTTATCCTAGTTACTAGGAATATCATAGGTTGGTATCTGCTTAAGCAATATGAAAGAAATTGTTTCTTTTGTGAAGACGCGTCAGAAAGTTCTATTAAACTTAGTTACGGTGCCCCTCAAAGGGAGCCTTGGGCAGAGAAAATAAAAACCTCTCAACTCGTTACCGTAAAGTACCAGGCTAACATAAATTAAGAGGATACCCAATGTCCTTCTAATAACAATAGTCGAGAACGAGCTCAAATACGTTTACCCCCATTCATCGGACCGCGATGGCTGTGGTCATTCACCATTCACCTCACATAACGATACAACGGTACGAAGGGATAAATCGACAGCCGTGACAGGAATAAACGAGGAGCTAGGAAAATAAGTCCTAAAGTCAAGCTTCATAATGTTGTAGCTAAAATTCCATGTAATGCGGTAAAAAAAAAAACTGTCTTCAAATACGTAAAGGAGAGTATCAAATACCACAGAATTTTTATGACTGATGTTCAGACTATACAAATTGAGAGGTAGGTATAGATATATATATATATCTTCTGCCACTCCCCTTCGATGCGTAGATCACATACATACATAACACCCAACATACTTACATACATATACATACACAAAGTGCAATTATCACAAAATACCTAAAGGCCGCGCCGCCTGTAGAGCCTCTACGGCGTAGCCTCTGAAGTGACGCGTGAAGCCCACCATATATATATATATATATATATATATAGATATAAATATATATATATATGTATAAATATATATATATGTATCTGTCTGTATGAGTGTCTTGGTTTGGTTACAAATGTAATAATTATAAGTTTCGTTCACGTTATTTTCATGAGTAATAATGGAAATAAAAGAGCTAGGCGTTGAGTAAAAAACACATAGACCGTAATCCTGCGAAACATCGCAAGACTGTGTAACACTCTCCACGCCTACATACCTCTTCTTCTCTAAGGTGTCTTGGTTCTAAATCCTGAATATCCAAGAGGTACCTATAAAAGTTTCAGGGATAACGGGTAACTGGCCCCTTACGTGAGGTGTATTGTATAGGATAAATAAATATAGTCCTTAGAGTTATTGGAAAGCGATGGATTAGTTTTAGATTAAATATTTGGTATTACAAAACTTAAGACTCTTAACCCTCTGACATTAAAAGCCTTCCGCTAAATAAATTTAAGACACAATTAAGACTCTTTGGTAACAGGTTTTACCATTTGAAGGACTTCCTAGGTATTATCTTGAGAGTTAATTTATTTTTAGACATTGTTAATTTTTTTTTTTATTATTTTAATTGTTGACATTTGTGATTTATTTTGGTATTTTATGTAATACTTTGTAATTTAATGTAGTTTTTGACCTAATAACTTGATCCCAGACATGGGAAATGTGAGCCACCTTATACTAAGATTTTAACCCCATAAAGATTGAGGACGGTTTCTCAAAAGGAGTTGTCATCGGATAAATCGTCGCCAAATCTCATTGTCACTAACTTATATTATTTTACGGAGCAGTTTGCTTTTGGCAGTGTATAAAGTTAACACTGAGTCCAACTAATCTGCCTGCCAAGCGTGGTGATTATGGCAAATACCCCCATTTTATTCAATGGGGCAGGCCTCGTCCAGCAGTGGACATAAACAGGCTGGTAATGAGGATGATGATAAAGTTAAACGAATCTTAAGATAATAATAATAAGACCAATAATTACCTACATAAGCTATACCTACCACAAAATGTGGATATACTATTTTCACACCACCTGCTCGACAATGTCCAATTACAAATCATGCAACCTCAACGTAAAGCATTGTCTCTCTAGGGATATAAAGTGATTTGAATTTGGAACGTCAAATTCGTGTGGAGACTCGTGGAAAACTCTAAGTAAAAAAATACCCATATGGCATTGTAAATAGGTTTGTTCGAAATTCGAACTGGCCACCATAAGCAGAACTCAAAAAATAAAAGAAAAAGGTGCGTTTACAAAGAATGTGAACAGCGCATGGAAGTAATAAGTACTAGTTGTACGTAGTACTTATTACTTCCATGGAACAGCGTGTTTGGTGCTGTGATTTTCAGTAAATTTTATTGCAATATTCATGTTGATAAAAAAATTACAAACGATAGTGATTCTACTCCAAAGTTTATCAAAACAGACGCTTTAGAGATTATTGATAATCCTACTACCGCAAAAATCAAAACAAGCCCTGGCTTTTTATTGTCTCGCAGAAAGGGTGAAAAGTAGAGTATGCTCCTCTGGAATAAAGCCTGTCTTCGTCTTGGGCAGCTTGAACCCGAATATGCCGCCCGCGACATAAGACACTGCTTTATTCCCGTAGTGCATAATCTACTATTTCTCACTCTCATCAGTAAGGACTTTTTAATATTCCTTAAAGTTCAATAGAACAGAACACTTTCACTATACCCTGGTGGTTCTAGCTGCTAATGGTCTCAATTGGCTCTTTTTCAGGGTAAGTAATAATTCAAGAAGATGCCCACGGAAGAACCGGTGACATACCTACGCTATAAATAATATCTACAATTTTTTGTTGCAGCAATTACTTTTGCCTGCAGATGCTTCACTAAGTTTTTGCACGTAACAAGATAAACAATTTGCTTTCATTATCTTTTTACATAGCGTGAAGTGATCACCCAACATTCTTGCGAACTCATCTCCACGGCAATTTGAAGTTAGTTGAGCAAAAACAGAGCCAGTTTCTATCAACTTAGCTCGCTTTTTGCGGTGGAAAAACTATAGTCTAACTTTGCTGGGCTGTGATGGACGAAGTAACTTTAAACAGGTTAACAGAAAGAAGTTCTGCGGCAATTTACTTAAAATAGTTAGCTGCTTTACATTATCATAATGGCGAGCCTGTTTCACGTCCACTGCTGGATGAAGCCTCCCCCATTTAATACAATTGGGGGATTACCCATAATACCACGCTTGAGTACATAAGAGGAAGCTTTAAGGTCGCCCCTATAGTTGACAAAGTTAAAGAGAGACGCCTTCGATGGTACGGGCATGTACAGAGGCGCCCAGTGGACCAGCATATGGTCAAGCTTGCCCTGGATCTGCCGACGACAAAACGAGGACGTGGAAGACCACCTTCTACTTGGTTGACGACGGTCGAAAAAGACCTAAAAGAAGCTCAGCTTGACAAAAATATCGCACAAGACCGTGCAAAATGGAGAAAATGGACAAGGAGGGCCGACCCCAAGTAAATGGGAAAAACGGTCGAGGGATATATATATATACCACGCTTGGCAGGCAGATTGGTGATTGCAGTTTGGTGTTGAGTACTCAGCTAGATGCTGCTGCCCATCCCCTGGTGTAAATCCCTTAGTAAGACTGTTACTACATCCACGGGAGGAGAAGGAGGGGTATGTTCTTAGGACGAACACACCACGACACGGCTGCTTTAAAAATCTGATTTTATTGTAGGTCTGAGTGTGTACAATTTCTAGGACTTTTTTTAATTTTTTTTAATTCATTACATTACTTTAGTTTCATTGATTAATCAGTATCGACACTCTCTGTGGTCCGATCATGGACTAACACGGTAGAACTCACGTTAATGGCTTAAAATGTGCACAGGTAACATACATATTAAACACTTATTAGGAATTGTGTTTTTTTATAGGGAACTGTCATGCGGCCGATTTAAAAATAAATCTGAAGAATTAGGAGATTCCCATGGTTGTAATGTTGAGTAGTTACTGATAGATCCTGTAAACTTTGATGTTACTAATAGATCCTGTACAATTTTAGACAGTTTTAGTATTACTAATAGGTAAGTCCTGTGACATGACGAACTTGCTATTATGTACGGTCTGCGAAAATTCAAGGAGTAACTATATTGAAAAATCTTTCTAAAATATCAGGAGACAGCAAGATGTTGTTTTGGCTCAATATTTGCTAATTAAAGTTCTCGAATGAAAATTTTGACGATGTCTTATATTATTATATTCTGAGGCCCAAGCACGAACATCTAACGTTATCGAGACGCTAGCGAGAGGATAGTAAACGTCAAATATGAACCAATCAACTTACTAAGATTTCAAGTTACCTTGATGTCATTGGCCAATATTTGACATTTGCAATCGTCTCGTTAGCGTCTTGGTAACGTAAATTATTCGTGCTGACCCCACAGAACACTCTGGGTATTTTCTATGTCTAATAAAAATATCTATCTATGTAATGTGTTGTGTACTAAGTATATCAGTTATCTAGTACCCATAACACAAGCTCTGCTTAGCTTGGGGCTGGATAATGTTGTGTGAAATGTCCAACATTTAATTAATTATTTATATTGTCATCTCTATACCAAAGTTAGTCCCCCTGTTTCATAATCGTTCTCTAAATCTATTTTAGTTAAAATAGCTTTTGTCTTGTTTTGACGTATGACATTTTACATCAGAGAGAAGAAAACAAAAGCTATTTTAACTAAAATAGGTTTAGAGAACGATTATGAGACAGACCGAGTGTCTTTGTGGTACGTTTTCGCCTGGTCATTTTGTCTAGGCAAATAGATTCCGATTAAATCTGTGTAATTATTACTGGTAGGTAGATATAACCCAATAAGATTTCCCGAAGCCAGTGCGATATTTCCTTGTCAGGGCCCAGTTATCTCACGTTTCTGCCAGTCAACCGCCTGTAATCTGATTTCTTGTTTGCCGCATCTTAATTACACACTTTTGTTTTGCTTTACTTTGCTTTGTTTTATTTTGGTATAATACTTGTTTGTGCAGTGAGTTACTAAAATACATTAACAAACTTGTAACCAGCTATATAGGGTTCAATTTTGAAAAACAATTTTGGCATAGCTTCTGTTTAAAATAAGTAAGCTACTGACCTGTGGCTTCTTCTGACTTTCTGATATATATGTGCATGAAGATGCAGTACAGCGTATGATTTAAATTGGCCGTCCTATAGGTAGGTACTAATACAACACAATAAAAGTAGTAGTAGAAGAACTCCTTGAGAAAGAACTCGTCAGGACCCTTATTCACTGTGACCAAACGTAACATAACGCGGGCTCGTTACGATATCTGCGTGGAACCATCGCTGAATCGTATGGGTGACGTCACACGTTATTGACAAGAAATTTCTTAGGTCATAGCAAATAACCACCCAGGGGAAGTCTCACCATCATACTTGCTTCTACTGCCAAACTGCTGTGTTTAGGTTTGAAGGGTGAAAATACAGGCACATGAGACTTTTCATCTATATGTCACAGGATGACAGGCACAGTGCATAAGGACATAGGACGCGTCCTAGGTGGACGTGACCTAAGAGGTACTGTATTTGTAAAGGCTGGGGGATAAGGTGGACCACAGCTAGCTCAGTTATATAATACTAGTTGCGCCCCGCGATTTCACCCGCGTGAATAATGATGATGAAAAGTAGCCTATGTGTTAATCCAGGGCGTAAAGTATCTCCATTCCAAATTTCACTCAAATCCATTCAGTAGTTTTTACGTGAAAGAGTAACAAACATCCATACTCACAAACTTTCGCGATTATAATGTTAGTAGGATTTTTTTTAAAAGAGCCGTTAGTTAAGCCTTGCTTAGTACCAACTTAAGTATAGATACATGACTCATAAAGTTTATCTAGTAGACCTAACTTAGGAGTAGAATTATAAAGAATAGTATAAAATCTTACAGAAAGCCTTGGAACTTCCCAAATTGTTACTGCCCGCTAATCTCCTACCGCAAACTCTCCTTGGAGATTCGAAAGCAGTTTACTCTTAAACAAACGCTTATTATCTCACTAGACGAAGCAATTTTACTGATAACTAAACAGACCTGCAAGTGGCGTCAGCACATAGAAAGCAGAACTCCGGAGTTGTCATCGGCGCGGACCGGTATGAACAAGCGCATGAAGACATCAAGAGAGCGTATAGTACCTACTCACTTTTGGCCAAATCTTCTTCTTCATCAAACGTTAGATGTCCACTATTAGTCCTCCTTGTATTGTATGCAATGGAGGATTTGCCATACATCACAACGGCAGGCGGATTGGTGATCGCAGTATTTGTGTTGAGTACTCAGGTGGATGCTACTGCCCATAAGCTGGAATACCTTATTCGGCTTTAACAACATCCATGGGAGTAGACGGAGGAAACTTTTCTCAAGCCGGACAAACCACAGCACCGGCAGAATTAGGATTTAATAAAAAAAAAATTTTTTTTTTATTTACTCCAAAAAACCAATTGCGTATTCAAACGGTGAAAAGAAACACTGCGAGGAAATCGTTATGCCATGGAACCAATAGTTTATTATTATGCGACATAGGTATGAAAGTAGTGATATAGACATCAATGCATGAAAGGTTCTTGGTTCATTCAACGAACAGTTACAAAGGCTCTTTGAGCCACATAACTTAGGCGGGATGACTAAGAGAAAACAAACGACACTAGAGAAGCCTATAGTATATGTATAGTAGTAGTATATACAGTATATTATATTAATATAGTAGTAGAGTATAGTACAAGAGTATAGTAATAGGAGTAGTAGTTTATAGTATAGTGCGCAATTTTGTGCCGGTAAGTAGTAACAGAGACTAGTAGCCTACTTTCTATGTAAATGTATCTTAAGTGTTGTCTAGGGAGCCATTTGTTTTTTAAGTCACCCCGGCGTAAAATTGTGAGAAATGTTGGAGATGCGACGTAATTATTAAAGAAGAGCTCGCGGCTTCGCCTTGGAATTAGTTTTCTTTACGGAGTTTTAGCTGACAAAAGTATCATGAATAACATCTAAATATTGAGTTGTGCTAGATTCATTTAAATGTTTTCAATGCGTTTCTCTTATGCACAGTAATTATTATTTGGTTTTCCTGTAACATCCACTAAATAATTATTTAAAATTAACTAGCCACGGCTTCGCCTCGTGGAACCTACACATGAACTCACACAGATGTGATATTCACTTTATAGTGAACTTATACTTAAATACTAACCCACAGTGTGTATCACACAGTGAAAACCGCATTAAAATCTTTTCAGCACTCTCGAGTAAGTTTAACACAGACAGACAGGCAAACTGTCAAAATTCTTTTTATAAAATATATAGAGGAGCAATTTATGGGCGGCCTTTATCCAGCAGTGGGATTCCTCAGGCTCATCATGATGATGATGATGTGTACTTATTATGTAATCTGTTCTCTGGAATCGTCTTCCCACATCTATCTTCGATGCAATCAGAAGACAGACATAAATAACGCCGCACCTATATCAAATAACCGCATCAAGACACAGTTTTAACAACAGTTACTAAGACAAAAAGCACACAGAATACAGAACAGCTACTAACGAAACTACACAGAAGAAAGATAAGATATTAGGAACAATATTCCAGTTCATTAAGTAATTAATTCTGGAGAAAGTCGGGATAGCCGATCTGCAAGAAACGAAACTAATGGTGGTGAGAACAGGAGACCCTTTGATAGGGTGGTGTAAGGTAAAAAGTCTAGCGTCTTCAGAATGGTGAAAGATATTTCCTAGAACTTTAAATAGAGTACATTGGAGGCATAACCTTGACAAGATTGCTTATGCAACAGTGGCCAGTAAGTTACTAAACTAAGTTAGAACCTATTACAGTCGCCAAGCAGTAGTGCTCGTATTGCTGTGTTCCGGTTAGAAGGGTATGGTTGCCAGTGAAATTACAGGCACAGGTGACTTTTCATCATTATGACTCAGGATGACGGGCACACAGTGCCATGCTACGTAGGGCGCGTCCTAGTTGGGCGTGAACTTAAGAGAAGGTTACCGGATTTGAGACAACAAACAAAACTACATTATAATATATTTTTCATCCCACCATCTCGGAAAGAGTATTTTTGCTATTCGATATCTGAGTGCAAAAGCCGTTTTTATCCGCTAGAGGATAAGTAACATTAAATTTAGAACATCGTGTGCACTAGTTTTTGAATTCAAAACATCATTAAACCTATTTATTTCTACCTCTATCGTGCCGAATTTATCATACAAACTATTTTAATTTGTTAAAAACTCAGAATCGGAACCTTCTTGGTGTATTACTTTTTTTTTAATTTGCTTTACGCGCGCCATTTTCTTTTCACGTCATATTGTTAAAACCATAGGTTAAAAACAAGAAACTTGTAAACAAGTGAAAAACTAAAATTAGTTATTCTGGAGACAAGGAAGTTTATTTGACAAACAGATTTGACTGAAACTGTTAAAAATGCGCAAACGTATCTTGTAATTGTAATTTTTTTTTTGCATTAAGTCATTTCCTCGCTGAGGTGGGATGAAAAGTTACGTGTTGCACTCGATTGCAAAGATTTTTCACCTCGTGCTCGTTTGATTCACTCGCTAATGCTCAGGATTCTAATTTTTGAATCACTCGCTAGCTTGCTCGTTTATCAAAATTGAGCACGCGGTTAAAAAGCAACTTTTGTATAACAAATAATCTATTAGGTATAATCTGTGTTAGTACATAAATTTAAGATCATATGTAGGATAATATGTATAATTTAAGATATTATGTATAATTCATATGTATAATTTAAGATCGTATGTAAGACGCTTACATACGATCCCTACACGCTTACATGCGCCCTATTGTACGCGAACGAAGGTTGCTTCTATTTTGGCTATTATTTCTTCAAACTCCATGAAATTTTGTACACATGATCAGTAGGTACACCAGTATCTATTCCCGTGGTCGCCAACTCCTGAAACTTGTCCAATATAATAATTCATGAGCTGAAACCAGCGCCGGGACGCAATTAGCTATCCCGTAACGAAGGCTTCAAATTAATATCATTTCGTGATTAATGCCAATGATTAATTTTGATGTTGTTTACACGGTTTTTGAATTTCATGGAATCGGGATAAACATTAAACATACAGTTAGCTAAATAATAATACAAGTTTTTCGAAGGTCATTGAGGTTAAATCCTAAACTTTAGCTCCTAGGCAAATATGGTGAGACCATGGGGGCAAATATGGAAATATAATAATACCTTACATTTTTTCGAAACTATTATTTGTTTTTGAGATTTACAAAAATTACAGAAAAAAAGTTAATGCAAAAATTTTTGTCGATTTAAATTTTAGATCTCATTGTGATATTTTGTTTTGCTAACATGTTTTGTTAGAAAAATTAGCGTTATGTAGACAACAAAGTGTCTGACACATTAAACTTCACAGGCACATTTAAGTTTAAAACTACTGCTTACCTGCTCAAATATAAATTCCAACCGCGACAAAATAAGCTTATCTTAGAGCTTTGTGTAATTTGAGAAACAAATGAAGTAGAAGTGTAATGCGTCTATAATGGTATGTCTACGCCGTAGAGGCTCTACGTGTCGATGTTTTACAAAATATATTTTTTAATAATTTTATTAAAGCACCTCTTAGAATACAAATATGTAAATACGGCGATAGTATTAAGTCTCTACGCCGTAGAGGCCCAATCTTTGTTTTGCAATTTGAACGAAACCTGAAAGTTTTGATTTTCAGCTATTTTTGTCATCACATAACTAAATAAGTGTTCTATTTTTGAAAACGTAGTACATAAAAATAATAAATAGCATTTTTATTCCTAAATATAATGAATCTCATTTCACTGCAACTTTTTTTGAACTCGAAAATCTCAAACGGTAGAGAATTTAAAGATAGAGCAACTGATATTTTTTATTAGTAATAAAGTCACTAGCGAGGAACGTGGAGCTTGTAATTACATTTGACACAAAAGTTTAGTTGCAATTACGAAAGAACGGTAGGAAACGGGTAGTTCGTTTGCCACTTCCTTCCGGCGGTGCTCCTACAGATTATGTTATAGTTAGTACGTAGGTAAAATAAGAGTGCATAGAGATGTGGGAATGGTTCAAAACGTGAAAGTTCATTTTTTATTTAACTGAAGAACTGTATATTCAGGTTTAATCTGCTGTTAATTATTCTTCTGTTTGGATGTGTACTGTGTTATTCATTCCACTGTTTCTGAACGAGCACGGAATTCTTTAGATTTATTTCATATTCCTCTTTCTGTGCATGTAACCCCAAAACAACATGTTGCGTAAAATTAAGCGTTGAAATATAAACGATAAACAGTGCAATTTACTCGAATTAATGTAGGCACCTACAATTACAGCGTTTAAGAATAGAGAACCTATGTAAAAAACTTAAAGATTGTTTTTTTCCTTGAATTAGCATGAGTGCTTTCACTCTCATAATATGGCGTACTTTTAGTTATCATTAAATGACAGTACATCATCATCATCATCATCACCAGCCTGTTTACGTCCACTGCTGGACGAGACCTCTCCTATTGATTACAATGGGGGGATTTGCCATAATCACCACGCTTGGCAGGCGGATTGGTGATAAGTACTCAGATGGATACTGCTGCCCATCATCCCTCATCATCAAAATCCCTTAGTAAGGCTTTTACTACATCCGCGGAAGGAGAAAGAGGGGGTATATTCTAAGGCCGGACACACCACGGACACACAATGACAGTAAAGTTACAGAATATTCGTTTGAAAAATGTAAAGGTAATAATAAACAATGTAGGTAGCACCTACGTACCTACTAAGTTCAAGACATTTTGTGGAAAATTCCGAACTGCACCGGTAGTAAAGTTTAAGTTCCTACAAAATTCCTGCACGTGTTACAGAGAGCAGATTTTGTCGACATAAGACAACGGAATTCAGGCATTTTGTGTACCCCGCGGAATGCGGGTAACGCCTTGACAGTTTGCAATTAGGCAACACACAAAATGGCGGCATTAGCGTCCGCGCAAATTGTGAATCATAGTGATTTGACACTAATGTTGATTTTATTATTTGGATACTGTTATTTTGCCACGTTTATTTTACAAGATGTCTAGCGTTTACGACGAGAAAACCTTCGATTCAACTGAGACCAGCCGGCCTAGACACACTGAAAAACCGAAAAGGTTGATCTAACCTTTTTTCAATCATTTTGATGGGTTAATATAGCACCTATAATGATTTGTTAAATCATTTTTTTTTGTAAAATCAAATGTCATGCTGCTTGGTTGTTTATACATTATTTAGGTTTGAATCAACTTAAATGGAATCAACATTACAGAATTCAACTATTGGGTTTTTCAGTGCAAACGGTATTCGCTTCGGAGCGATTCTATTTCTACATTCGTAATACAATACAAAAGACCTCGTGATATATATCGATAGCTTACGTCAACCTCATACATTTTGGACTTTTCTACTAGCGTCATCGCTATTAGAATGTTACTTTGCCTACGGCCTCTGATGGGCAGTGTTATAGTCTTTACAGCGGTGCCAGATTGACTACCGGTATATTGAAGTATTGAAGTGTTTGTACAGCAAGGCCACTATGTTTATCTGTCTTCAGGACCAGTGCACGGATCCTATACAATGCCAGAAAGGGGTGAGACAAGGAGATGTTATTTCTCCGAAACTGTTCACTTCTGCATTGGAAGATGTTTTTAAGCTTCTGCACTGGAACTGATATGGCACCAATATCAACACAGTCATCATGACAGATCCAACTGGCAGACCTTGGCACAATGATCAAAGACCTCAATACCGTTTTCCAACAGGTGGGGCTTAAAATGAACATGGGCAAGACAGACATCATGTCAAATGCCTATAGTGCACCTTTGCGTTAGAAACGATAATGTCGAAGTTGTCGACTTCTATTTTTTTTTATGCTACTTGGCAAGCAGACAAGCTTACGGCCCACCAGATGGAAAGCAGTTACCGTAGCCTATGAACGCCTGTACACCAGAGGCATCACACACGCGCTGCCGACCCTGAGACATAAAGATGAAAAGTCCCGTGTGCCTGTAATTAGTCTCATGTGTCTATGCCATATATATACCTAGTTCCATAGAAGCACGAAGTAAGAAGAGACTGCGCGCTGATTTTGTGATAAAAGAAGCAGAATAAAATGTTAGCCCATCTACTTATTGGACATCTACGGCTGGACTCTATTTTAATGGAATATCTATGGAATCTAAATACTCCAAAAAATACTTTTTGTAACTGATATCACTATGCATGTCCACGTAAATTCCAAAGTACAACATTCTCCGAATAAAATAATCCACGGAACACAATGAAAACTTTCTTGCACAAGTAAACTAAGTTTCTGCAACTTTTTAGCAACTTAGCTAATTTCGCTCTAAACTTTGCAGTGTGAACGCGTCCTTACATGACTTGCCTTTATAAAGTTCAGCGGCAAGTGCTTGCAAACGGGCAATTTTTTCTACATTACGGTGAGATAACACCCAACTGTCACATAGATAGTCCCAGATCCCACACTAGGATTCCCTATGTCGTGGGTATCAGGAACTACAAGTACCATGGTACCAAAGCACACAGACTCAGAAATTTTATATGCAGATCATGCAAACATTTGTCTCGTAGCGGGAATCAAACCAGCACCTCTCAGTACCTTATCCATACCCGGTGACAGTTTTGTAATTACGATAAAATGAGACATACAACTTATTTGTAAAAGAAAGTTGTTTTTTCTGTTGTTGCTTATACAATTACAACAATTAGATTTAACCATCCGTCAGTGATGAAACCTCAGAGCTATAAAAACTTGTTGTGAAATAAATAAATAAATTGGATGGTCTTGAAAATTTCCAATATTTCAACCCCTGCAATTTTTCTTAACTAATCAAATTGTTGCTATATATAGACAGACCAATTAGGTGGTATAAATCATCAACGGGTAAAGATTAATGATCCACAAACCAGAGGTCGAAGGAAAGGGAGGCCTCTTGACATACCAAGGACATTATAAAAGAGAGAAAAGTAAGAAGAGAAGAGGAGAATAGTAAAGTACGTGGTGTATAGTCGTAATTTTTCTAAAATGATACCAAGCCACGATAATTTCAATTCTATTACATTATAAAAGGTCGCAGGAAGTCAGTGGGTGGAGAAGACTTAATACCGTTCGTGGTGGAATTATATGGGGCAGTAGCGGGCTTTTACAGAAATCAATTTAAATTTAAATTTTTACAACTACAAAATTATAAGCACACAGTTACACAATAATACATTACTACACAATAATGTTACAATTTGATAGTTTTGTTAGTTATAGCAAGGAAAGTAAATAAAAGAACTGATGGTTAGGTGCATAAAGGTTCCAACTCAGCGTTAATGCAGGGTATTAATGACTTGTCCTTGTCTAACGTTGAGGCCATTTTGCCATTGGCCAAGATTGATTTTGCGTCATGTGTTAAAATCGCCCGATGTTTCTAAATAATTGCCCGTGTATTTCGTACCGGAACTACAGGGTGATTAAGTGACTTGCATTGGAGCCTTGAAACTGATTTTGCGAAGCAACTCGCGTGTCAAATTGTTTGCGATCGCTCCTTCAGGCTCCATTGTGCTTCTTGAGCCAGAATGAGGCATTGGTATTGATTTATTTGGAACTTCCGAACTGTTTCCAATTTCCGGTCGTTATTGAACCAGAATTTCATGAAATCACTGTTAAATTGGCAAATTCTTCGAAAATAGAAGTAGTTTACTTCTTTTGAAACTATCATGGTTATTAACATAATAATCTCTAGAAACGGGATGTTTACCATGATTTTTGAGTTTTGTTGATTCCCGATATTTCGAAATCAACAATCCGGGAATCAACAAAACTCAAAAATCATGGTAAATATCCCGTTTCTAGTGATAATTAGTTTACTTCTATTTTCTGATTTGATTCTTGCAGTAATTATATCACCTAGGTTATTTATTACCTTTAGATGTCCACCGTCGGACGTGGCCTTTGCCATAATCACCACGCTTGGCAGGCGGATTGGTGTTGAGTACTCAGGTGGATGCTGCTGCCCGCACCCCCTGTGCTGTGGTGTAATCGCTTAGTTGCCTTTTAAGATATCCACGGGAGGAGACGATGGGGTCTATTCTTAGACCGAACACACCAGAGGCCGTAGACAAAGTAACATTCTAATAGCGATGCCGCTAATAGATAACTTTTCATTTAAAAAACCGACTTCCGCCATTGTATTCGACTAAATAATTTTGGATGAAAAAAAATGTATGAAAGAACCATAGTGGTGAAAGGATTATGATACTTTCTAAATGCAAATGCTTGGTGTCTTGCTGAAAATATCAAAATCGCCATATGTATGCCTACAATATTTGAGGAGTTCCCTCAATTCCTCATGGATCCCATCATCAGAACTGGATTCTGAAAAAAATGGGACCAATCTGGAATTATATCTATTCAAATAAAAAAAGAATTTTCCAAATCGGTTCATAAACGCCGGAGATATGAGGTAAAAAACATAAAAAAAAAAAAAAAAAAAAAAAATTACAACCGAATTGAGAACCTCCTCCTTTTTGTGAAGTCGGTTATAAAGTCCAAAATGTATGAGATTGACGTAATCTATCGATATGTCACGTGGTCTTTTGTAATGTATAACAGTCTTATATATATCAGAAATTCACTTTTTACCTAGGCTAAGTACCTAAGTACCTCGGCTTGTATTTATCATCATCTATCATGCTGTTGAGACTATTCTCAACTAGTGAGAGTGCATGGACCGTTATCCAACACGTGGGCTTAGAAGTAATCAACGACGTTTTGTTTTGTATGCTATTCAAATGTATATAAAGTAGGTATGAGTAGGTAAGTAAAATGGTTTAAAAATTCTATATTTTCATATCCTTGAACTGTTTTCAATCAGGTTAACGTTTTCAGTGGAACCCAGCATGCAATAGGCGTATATAGCGCCTTATTTCGCCCTCGTCTCGCGTAATAGCAGCGGAGTATAGGCAAATACACAAGCATGGTAACGTACTCAGGATTAAGGGGCGGGGGCTGAATTATTTTAATTGTTAGTTATGTGGTTATACGCCGTGGTGTGCCTAAAAGCCTTGGTGTGTCCAGCCTAAGAATAGAACCCTCCGTCTCCTCTCGTGGATGTAATAAAAGCTGGCAAAGGGATTACACCAGGGGATGGGCAGCAACATCTACCTAAGTAATTAAACATCATATTTCGATCACCAAACCGCCGGTCAAGCGTGGTGATTATAGCAAATCCCCCCATTGTATTATTTATGGGGGAGGTCCAACAGTGGACGTAAAAATTTATAAATACCTAATGCCAATGCACCCTACCTGAAGAAATTAATTCTTACATCTTGTTTAAGTATATTTAGATTAAGATCCCCCCTCTCAGTAAAAATATTAAATAATTATTTTAATTTGATTTTTAAGCCCAATGTGATAATTATCTGAGCTAATAAATTTGAATTAGGCCTTCTTACACTGTGATAAAGCTTTAAATCGTTTTATTTGGTCTTATCTTGTCCAGGTTTGGTAGGATCTGATTGAATGGGAGGAGATCAGAATTATTTTGTTCAATGTATGTGACACCTCTGTGGCGCGGCGGGCGAGTGTCTGAAATGCGAGAGGTTGCGGGTTCGATTCCCGCTGCGGGACAAATGTTTGTATGATATGCAAATATTTGTATGATATGCAAATATTTGTTCCAGGTCTGAGTGTTATGATACCATGGTACTCTTAGTTTCTGATACCTACGACACAGATAATCCTAGAGTGGGATTAGGACTTCGTATATGACTGTTGGGTGTTATGTTATGTATATAGCTTTGTTGTTCTAAGAAATTATCCTTTGCATATTTTTACCTGAACAAAAAGAAGTGACCCCCTATTCATCCTTGATTACGTCCCACCGCTCCCCCACGCGGTAAATATCTGAGCTTTTAACGTATTTGAATAAGTCCTCCTTGGCGCTCCATGGTAGAACTCCAAATAGTTTCTTTGGTCCTCGTTTATCGAGATTTGCCGGGATCCGATCGAATGGAGGAGGATTATGGCTGAGTTTGAGCATTGAAATCCTGGTAATATTAGGACCAATAATATTAATTCAGATTCCAATATAGGTAAGTTCATAAGCTTCGTTGAAATTGTCCAATTAAGTAATAGTCGAGATATTGAAATCTTTTAATCTGTTTACGGATTGGATAGCGGTTTCCTAAAAGGATTTTTGTTAGTATCTAGCTATTAGTTAAGTGTTTATGTTGTACTTAGACTTATAACTAAAGTTTTCTAAAATACATCGACCATCTACTATAAACATTTTAGGTAGGATTGTAGGTAGGTTTTATTTCTTTGATAAAAAAAAAATAAACACCAGCATCTTTTAAAAAATGTTATCCATTATAAATTATATTATACCAACCTCTTTCGGATGTAAATTAATATAAATACATATATTTACATGTATTTCTTAAAAGTGATTTATTAAATAAAATAATAAGGGCACGCGCCAGTGAGACTCACGCGATTGAAAGAAAAGTTATTTTAATGCCGGTACACCATAAACGAAGCTAATGGTTCGTATAGTTATTTAAATACAACCCCTAAAACCCCTAAAAACCCCTATGAACCCCCACAACCCCTAAAAACCCCTACAAACCCCTAAAAAACCTCTTCAAAAAGCGAAAATGTGTCTAAAACTTGTAATGCAACGAACGACGTTGCAACCCACATTTCATTTAATTGTTTTGGAGCTCATAAATTAGAGCAGAGGGTGCGTAGTGCATCCACAAATTTGTAGTTGTCGGAATATTTCGCGACGTTGTCGACGTGGTTTAAATGTAAATTGACCTGGCTGGTGTGGCCATATATTCTGCCTACAAAGGACACAAATTAACTGAAAGCTTCTGAAAGTTCAAATAATTGTTTAAGTTATTCCCCATCCAACCCCGATCATCGCACCAAACACATGCACTGTGCGCAAAACCCCCAGGTGTTCGAAGTCTGGGGTGCAATCTAGATCCTTGAGTTCAATCTAGGTGCTGTTCCGACGCTAGTGGCTTGATGTGTGAAATTGAAAGTTTGAATGATTTGATTTACAGTGGATGACCGCTGATATTTTGAAACACACTGAATATAGAATAAAACTGTTTATTACTGAATACAAATTGACTTATTTAAATTATGAAAATGAATGACCGTCTGGCTCCATCGCTGACCGGGACAAGAGAGAGAGAGTTGCCCGCTACAACCTTTCTTAAACTACCACAAAAGTGTGACCAACGAAGATACCATCATAGATTATAAAACATGTGATTTTTCAATGAACATTCACAGTATGCATCACTCCGTACATTATATTATACAGGGAAGTTAGATGGGCGAAAAATTTAAGAGTTTTTTACTGAAAATAGTGGTTTCAAACAATTATACGGTTCAAACAATAGGCAAGGAACAATACTAGTTTGATTGTTAGAGGTGCTGTGAGCTAATTAGTATGTTACTCTTATTTTAAATTGCTCACATATACTCACTATCAATTTAATTCTATTATACCCTTTTTTGGTTTGCAACAGACACACATATTTTATCATTGTTATTTAAAATGAATGATATTTTAGTGCCTTTGTGTTTTTTGTTAGACCATAAATAAACTATTTTTCTTTCTTTGTTTCTTTCTTTTTCATCAGCCAGTAGACGTCCACTGGGGGAGGCCTCCCCTATTGAATAGGGGGATTTGCCATAATTACCACGTAGGCGGTGTTGCTGCCCATCTCCTGGCGTAATCTCCTAGTCGCCTCTTACGACACCCACGGGAAAAGTCGTAGAAGTTCTATTCTTATATTGTGACCAATGCCAATACATTTATTTATCTTTTGACACAGTACCTAACGTACTCAGACAACTAATATACTGAGACAACTAATATACTCAGACAAGTCAAGATATACAATTTGTATCTAAGAAATACTAGTGGTTCGCCCCGAACTGAGACCTCGCGATGACACCTTTATCAGCCCGACTAATTTAAGAGGGGAAGAAAGGGTTTTTATCGGCATGGTTTAAGGTATTTAACGGCTATGTAAGTATGTTTGTATGGATGATCCATCAGAAATCTAAAACTATCGAAGCAATTTCTCTAATATGAAAGAGATTTTGTGAAGCAAGAAAAAAGTTTTTTTGAATTAAGCAGTTCCATCTAGTTGTAGTTTTGCTACCTAATTTTTAAAGATTTAAGTTTTCTACTCTAAAAATGGATGTTACAAAGAAAAAATCCTGAATTTTTGAATTCTCCCCGTAGATCGAAATATACTTAAATAATAAATTTCAGCATTACCAGACAACTTGAAATATCTTCGAGATATTTTTTTGCATATTTTACTTTCTTTACACTTCTAACCGAATTGTAAAAAAAATAACTGAGAAAAAAAATTAACCACTATAGGTAATTTTTCTACACATCATCGAAATAGCCTTTAAATAGGACTAAGCAACAGGGCGTAAATACTACATACCTGTTAGTATTTAAAGTACTTGACGAATTAATTGATAACGTCCTTTTGACGAAAACATAGAACTCCAATGTCATTCTAATTCCTAGGAATGGGGGGTCAACAACGAATGTTATATTGGTTATAGTTTTTTAAGGTTCAGGTTTCTAATTTCTTCAGTTTCAGACTTTTCCCTGTAGTTGTGACACAAAAGCCACAAGCATACCAAATTTCAGCATTGTGGGATTGCTGGAAGTACCCTAGAATTTTTGATTTTTACGTTTTTTATTTTCCCTAATATCTCAAAAACTGCTAAGGCTAAATACTTATTAAAAACAGTTTTGAAATGTCCAACCAAATCGCTTTCATTAGACACCCCACTTGATCTGACTGTCTTACTTTTATTTTTTTTACCCCCTCTTTTTCTCTCTTTTCTTTTTTTTTTCCCCAATATCTCAGCAACCCCCTGACCGATATAGCTCATAACCTTACCTACAAATTGTACCAATACTATCTACCCCCATACCAAATTTCATGAAGATCGGATTAACGGTTTGGAAGTTTTCATCGGACAAACATACATACATACATACATACACACATACATACAAATGCCGATTCTTCCAACTTGACTCAGAGAACTCGCTTCGCTCGTTCAATAACTTTTCATTTAAAAAACCGACTTCCGCCATTGTATTCGACAAAATATTTGGATGAAAAAAAATGATGAAAGAACCATAGTGGTGAAAGGATTATTATACTTTTTGAATGCAAATGCTTGGTTTGTTGCTGAAAATATCAAAATCGCCATATGTATGCCTACAATATTTGAGGAGTTCCCTCAATTCTTCATGGATTCCATCATCAGATCTGGATTCTGAAAAAAATGGGACCAATCTGAAAGTATATCTATTCAAATAAAAAATGAATTTTCCAAATCGGTTCATAAACGCCGGAGATGTGAGGTAAAAAAATACAACTGAATTGAGAACCTCCTCCTTTTTTGGGAAGTCGGTTAAAAACGTACAAAATAAGTCATGGCATTTGGCAATTTACCTGCATGCATTGTCAATTCATCGATGAGAATGACGACTTCCATGGCGGACGAGTAGCCAGCGGAGACACAAGAAGTACGGGTTCGATTCCGACTGCGGTACAAATGTTTACATGATCTGCAAATATTTGTTTCGGGTCTGCGTGTTGGTGGTATCATGGTACTCATAGTTCCTGATACCCACAACACAGGGAATCCTAGTGTGGGATCAAGACTGTGTATGTCACTTTTGGGTGTTATTTTATGTTATCTGAGCAAACATTACACTTACACATTTGTAATAATTAAGTCAATTACACTATCATCAGTTAATATCATACAATCAATAAGGTTGGAAGCTTCTAAAAGGCGCTTTAACTACCCAAATTTAAAGTTTGATGCAGTATTTTCAATTTCTAGTTTGATCAGTCCAAGGATTAAAATAGAGATGGCTCTTACCGTATGCGGAACCTAATTCGCTAGATTTGTTGCATTCAAACATTTCCACCGCCGCTGTTTGTAGTTTAAGCCAAACTTTAGTCGTAAAGTGGGATATGGTGCAAGTTACCAGAGTCCCGATTCTCGAATTCATAATATCATCTCATCTCAGTCAAAGTGTCCCGCAAAGGTTGTTGGTTTATCGAGCTATATGGCATGCCCATTGCCACTTTTGCCAATTCTGAGAGCAATGTCAGAGATCTTGATTTTTTTCTGGTTTCTGATCACGTAGTGACGAAGTATTTTGTATCAGCTTTGGTTCGAATAAAAAACCAAATCAATCATAAGGATCATTTCGTATCGTCTTATAAATTAAAATTACTTCTGTTCCAACACGACCAAGCCTAGAAGAATCAGGCAACAAACACGGTTTAAGCTTAATTTGATAATCCATCTTACCATTAGGTGAGAAACGCCTGTGTGGTGCCTTGGAGGAGAGAGAGGCTGATGCATAGTAAATGAGAACTAACAAACCTCACGAAGGTTCTCAAATCAAGTTACTATTGCTGTACCTACCTTCTACCAATTGTGAACCAGTTTTATGAACTTTACTACCCAGCACTTACGTGAAAAACTGTCAGGTTGTAACAAATACTCTATGGCGTGCAATGAAAAAGGGTCACTTAGAAAAACCGCAATACCTCCCAAACTCATTTTATATTTATTTGTTTTTATTTAATAAATGTTAAGTATTTTTTACAAAAGTTATTGTATTTAATGCCGTATGAAGCATATCCGGTCGACTGTCACGGGCATTTTTCGCGAATTTGGCGCGTTTGTCACGGCTATTCCGCGAATATGCGCAATACCGCAAAACTGTGGCGCGCGTGATTAAACTTTAAGTTAACTCTAATATTTTGTATAGAAAATATCTAAAACAATTATGCCATCAGATTAGGGTTGAAATAAGCTAACTAGTTGTGTAAGAATCATTACAGTTTTAATTTGCAATAAAGCTAAAATTTCAAATTCGACCTGAGCACTTTTTTGTTTTATTGGTCAAAAAACCCATTAAAACCTATAGGATAAGGATTAATTTTCTAAGTGATCCTATTTCATTGCAAGCCAGTTTAACTTCATTCATGTCTATGTCCACTTAAACCCATTCCAGATTAAAACGAGAAAATCTTCTGACTTACCGAACACAGCCTATTTGTAAAACGTCCAAGTATTGCAGGTTTAAACCACTCACCACATAATGAGGTTTGTATAATGCTTGCAGACGAAATAGCCATGGCAACCAACAACTTCAACATTCAAGATTGGATATTAATGTTTCTAATTCAAGTAGCAGTTTTTAGTAAGCTTTTAATTAAAATATCAAGGTAGGTAATGCCGACAATTAGGTGACCCCGTAGGTACTTGCTATGATGGTGTGTCCACCTTTCGGCCGCTTTCACAACTAAGTTTCACAACCAGTTGTGAAAGAGTAGTTTGTCTTCTTCCTTGGCAACCAGTTGCGATGGAACAATGTTTATCCTTATTGCGCTGCCAGTTGCCAGCTAAGAAGTTTTTAAAACTCTAGTTGCGTTACAAAAGTAACTTTCTTTCATCCACAACCAATAGTAGGTAAACCCCTCCTCGGCCGCCACGAAGTGGCTCTGCGTCTTAGTATAGTGAGTTACTTATGCTTAGGTATGTTAGCTATTTGATACCGGATGTTGTTTGACGGATGTAGTTTTATGCAACCACGCACACCATCTACCATGGTAAGGCGAGACGATTGGATCGACCAACGGTGTTTGCCGACGAGCGGCGCCGAGGGATGTCGAACCTTCGCCGAACGACCGATGACGAGGCTACGAGGAGGGAGTTCGACAAAGTCAAGAGGCATTCGAGACCAAGACAGGAAGGAAGGCAGTCATAATTAGAGAATTATAGTAGCACCTAAGAATAAGGAGAATAAAGTTAATCTATCTAGAAAGAGAGTTTTAATATATCAGAAGTGACAAAGTTACTACGCCCATAAAAGTGAGCTTCAAAAAATATATCTGGTGAGTTTAAGTAGCTTATTATTTGCTATTAATTTACTACTGTAATTACGAGTGTAAAAACTTTTGTAATTGACCATGTGCGATGCTTTTGCCAAGGCTACTCTTTGGAAGCTAGCACGTGTTTATTATTTGAGACTACCTTCACTATATTTGGTTAACACTATGCGATGCTTTTGCCAAGGCTACTCTTTGGAAGCTAGCACGTGTTAATTAAGTAGTATTTATTTCTGTTAACTGTGTGCAAAATCTTTTATAATTGACCATGTGCGATGCTTTTGCCAAGGCTACTCTTTGGAAGCTAGCACGTGTTTATTATTTTAGACTATCTACACTATATTTGGTTAACACTAATGCGATGCTTTTGCCAAGGCTACTCTTTGGAAGCTAGCACGTGTTAATTAAGTAGTATTTATTTCTGTTAATTTATTAGTGTATGTGTGCAAAATCTTTTATAATTTACCATGTGCGATGCTTTTGCCAAGGCTACTTTTTGGAAGCTAGCATGTGTTTATTATTTGAGACTAACTACACTATATTTGGTTAACACTATGCGATGCTTTTACCAAGGCTACTCTTTGGAAGCTAGCATTTGTTAATGAAGTAGTATTTATTTCTGTTAATTTATTACTGTAACTACGTGTGCTAAATCTTTTATAATTGACCATGTGCGATGCTTTTGCCAAGGCTACTCTTTGGAAGCTAGCACGTGTTTATTATTTGAGACTACCTACACTATATTTGGTTAACACTATGCGATGCTTTTGCCAAGGCTACTCATTGGATGTTAGCAGCACGTGTTAAATAAGTAGTATTTATTGCTTGTAATTTAATACTATACGTGAGCAAAAATGTGTACATGTGATGATAAAACGGGATAAGTGTCCAAAATTTAGTATAGCAGCTCCACTCCATACTGGAACAGGACAGAATTTAAGGACAGATTCGGCAAGTGCAATGTATACTTCTTCAGTTCTGATCCTAGTAGTAAGTACTTCGATTTGTGGAAACCAAGTTAGTCTTTGGTACTTCACGACTCCCCAAGTACCTAGTTGAAGATATCTTGTTTCATTCATTATATTCCTGAATATTTTCTGATTCATATAGTGTTATTAAATATTCATTTTCAGATTGGTTATTATTATAAATTGTGTAAGTAAGCAAATGTTATTAATTTTTGAGGCAATGAAGGTTAGTAGATTTGCATTTAGCCATAAAGTTATCCTCGCAAGACCCAGCTCAGCTTCTACAAATCTACACGAACTTTGTTCCATGATGTATTATGTGAACTTTGTTCCATAGGAAATATTAGTCTTTACTCAAGTATTGAGCCATTTTGATCTTCTGCTTCCGGTGACTTAGATTTTTAAAGAAAGAAAGAAAGAAAGAAAAACGTTTATTTGGCACAAAAACGACACACAATGCTGATTTTTAAATAAATAAAGCCAGATACCAATATTTTCCATATTTCTTCACATGGAATCTAATTCAAACTCACTGTTATTTGATTGTAACATTGTGTACCTACCTACCTATTTACTTGTTTAACTAAAATTATATGAAATGTTTATGCACTTGCAACCTAATACAGATGAGGAATTAATTGCATCTTAGACAAGCCTTGTAAGAATCATCAATCTCATTACGTTAAGTATAAATAATGTATTTTTATTAATAATACGTATTACACTATTGATGACTATATTAATGATAAAGCCGTGTGGCGTGATGTTACTCTGCCCATTGCCACTAAAATGGAAATTTGCAATATCTGTATTACCTATTTACATAGTTCTATTAGATTATTATTTATAAGTATAACAAGCGTAGCGTGTGCTGTCTTACATACTTTTGCTGATGTTTATTTACTTTTGACTTCCTTCCTAAGGTTTTTAAGTTCTCATTTACTATGTATCAGCAACTTCTTTCTCCGAGGCACCACGCAGGCGCTTCTCACCTAGTGGTAAGACGGATCATTTAAGTAGGCCAAGTTGTTTTTGTTACCTGATTCTTCTAGGCTTGGTCGCGTTGGAACAGGAGAAATTTTAGTTTGTAGGACTGTTCGAAATGATCCTTGTGAAATCAATGAATAAAATTATTTTGATTTGATTTGATTGGGACATACGGTGTTAAACGTTTTTTTAAGGTCAAAATATACAGCTATGCATTTTCTCCCACGATCAAACTGATCTGAACAATAAAAGAGTTTATTGCTCTCACGGCATCTTCAGTGGACCTACCATTTCTGAAGCCCTATTGTGAGTCTGACAATAATTGAAATTGATTTAAGTATTAATTAATGTTGTGTATTGTTGTTTTTCTTTAAATTTTGAAATGACCGGCAGTACAGAAATTGGTCATAGTTATTGACCTTGTCCATATCGCCAGAGGCAGAGGGAAAATGCCGTTATTGAAGCAGAGATTGGCTAAGTGACAGATAATAGGTACTACTTCGTTTTAGGCTAGTTTTAAAAAGCTAGTTGGGATATTATCCAAGCCAGGAGTGCTGATTTGACTCGTAAGTACATCATATACTTTGTTAGGGTCAGTTTCCAAAAGAACAAATGAGTTAAGCTGTGTTTCATGTGCTCCTAAAGCCAATTGATTAATTGAGTCTATTATTTCGTTCTTACGCAAGTTCGGTTTCCTTCGAAATTATATTTATATCTCCTGTTAGTATTATGTTTTTATATAATTTTGATGATTCTATGTGTAAATTTAACAAGTTAATAAACATTATGCTTGATCTAATGATAAATGTAGATGACAAGACGAGAATGACACAGAAAAATACAA
This sequence comes from Epirrita christyi, assembly GCA_951392215.1. Taxonomy (NCBI): domain Eukaryota; kingdom Metazoa; phylum Arthropoda; class Insecta; order Lepidoptera; family Geometridae; genus Epirrita; species Epirrita christyi. The sequence goes on from OX595849.1 coordinate 2,504,244, forward strand.
GAGACACACACATAAACATAGATTAACAAAGATTACTAAAACTACACAGAATACAAGTCAACATTTCAGTATTTAACTTCTTTGACCTTTGTCAAAATAATCCAATTTCTTACATACATACGCCACAACTCCATGTTGGCGTGTTGTTGCAAATGAGGTGTAATTCACTAGAGAAGGAATAGGCTGGTCAGGGTATAGTCATTATTCAGACTTATAATTAAACCGTCTATGTTATCGTATATGCTTCTTATATGTTGAGAATGACTTTACTATGTGTCTTGTAAGATCCTCCAATCCAATGTGATAACATTGGATAGAGCGAGCAATTTCAATTTCATCTATCTCATTCAAAGTAGAGAGGGAGCTATTCATGAGGTGCAAAAGGACTGCAGGTTTTATTAAGATCATGGCAAGGTTTTTAATTTATTTTTTAAACTGGCAAAATAAGAATAAGTTGAAAATATCCAAAGAGACAAACGTAATCTTTATGTTGTGTTTGATAACAATCTTGATGGCATAATATACTGGAAGTTTAATGGCGTGTAAAGTGTGTATGGTTAATTTTTTGTGTTTTATATGGTTGGCAGACGATTTTATAAAATAATAATAATAAAGACTTGATAATTAATATTTTAATAGATAGAAGTAAAGTCATTGCCCTTGCAGTAGTTGATGAACCTGGGCTTCAGTTCTGATAATGATATTTTGTCATTTTATTTATTTTATTTTAGTTTTAGGAAAACTTAGAGCTAGTACAAGTATTGATGAAAGCAAAGTGGTAAACAAAGGCTAATTAAAAGTTTCAATTAATTCACATTAAGTAAATGATGATTAGAGAGTTCTCCTCTCTTCTGACGTATACCTTGCCATAAGCCATCTAACAAAATTCGTACTGCTTTGACTTGGCAAGATCTTGAGCCAAGAAGTGTAAGCGGGAGCCTTGTGCGATTAATTGCTGCGACACGTAGACAGGTGTCCCCAGATGTGCGGACGCCTAAGTGTAAGGTACTCGACAAGTCTTGTGTTTGACATTAAAGTTCTTGCCCAGTTTCTCAATCTTCTTCTTGAACTCTTCATTTTGCGCAATGAGGAGAGTAACGGAGGACTGAATACTCTTGGTATCTCATTCAGAATTTTTTCTCAGGTCTTGTTCCTGATTAAAAAGAAAGGTTCTTATCTTCTCCTTAAAATTACTTAGCTCAGAAGTGTACTCAACCGTTCTACGTCTTTTGAAGCGTGTGAATGGATTTTGTAGTGTCTTGTCCGATCAGAGTCCGAGAGCGGTTAGTCAGAAACGTCCGTCATTGGACTAGGAAATAATATGTACCGAGGAGATAGGTTACACTCGTTAGAAGCAGTGTAGCAATGCGTGAATTTTATTAAATTGCGTATAATCAATGGACAAGTAGATAAAAAGTGCGCGTGGGCACTCGAAGCCCCGTCACTACAGCGCGCTGAGTGGGCTGGCAGTACCAAGCAATCAGAATCTGCGTAGAGTAAGACACCGACGTAGCATGTGTATGACGTCGGTCGTCGCAGTGCGTTCCTACTCGCACTGCAATACAAGCGCTCTTGTACAGCCCCACGGCTCACACGGTTAATTTATTAAAATAACTACATACTATCTTGGAGAAATTCCATAATAATTTGATGAGTTAGCCCAGTTTGATTTACTTTATCCATAACATAAAGTTACAATGCATACTGCTCTGTTTTCGTTGTATGTGTTGCAGATGAAACTAATACAGAGCGTGTCCCTGAAAATAAGGAAGAAGCATGTTGCGATCATGGAACAAGACTGTTGCCATGGCACAACTTATGACGTACAACAGACGTACGACGGAACAGGAGTAAGTTTAGTTTATAAGACGATTCAAAATGATCCTTGTGATTTCAATGAATAAAATTCTTTTTGACTTTGACTTTTGTACCGCCCATTTCATCTTGGAGAAATTCCATAATAATTTGATGAGTTAGCTCAGTTTGATTTACTTTATCCATAACATAAAGTTACAATGCATACTGCTCTGTTTTCGTTGTATGTGTTGCAGATGAAACTAATACAGAGCGTGTCCCTGAAAATAAGGAAGAAGCATGTTGCGATCATGGAACAAGACTGTTGCCATGGCACAACTTATGACGTACCACTCATTTCCAATCGTGACAATGACGTGAGCGAACGGTCATTGCTGGTCTGGAAATAACTTTTAAAATGGAACGAGCGAGTTCCCAGAAAACAAATGACATTGAGCATGTTGCGATCATGGAACAAGACTGTTGCCATGGCACAACTTATGACGTACCACCCATTTCCAATCCTGACGATGACGTGAGCGAACGGTCATTGCTGGTCTGGAAATAACTTTTAAAATGGAATGAGCGAGTTCCCAGAAAACAAATGACATTGAGCATGTTGCGATCATGGAACAAGACTGTTGCTATGGCACAACTTATGACGTACCACCCATTTCCAATCGTGACGATGACGTGAGCGAACGGTCATTGCTGGTCTGGAAATAACTTTTAAAATGGAACGAGCGAGTTCCCAGAAAACAAATGACATTGAGCATGTTGCGATCATGGAACAAGACTGTTGCCATGGCACAACCTATGACGTACCGACTATTTCCAATTGTGATGATGACGTGAGAGAACGGTCATTCCCGGTCTGGAAATAAACTTCAAAATGGAACGAGAGTTGCCAAGAAATTAAATGACATTTCAAAATGGAACGAGAGAATTGCCAAGAAAATAATGATATAGCATGAATATGAACATAGATGATACAATATACTGTCTGGAAATAACTTTCAACATGGAACGAGAGTTGCCAAGAAAATAAATGACATAGCACGTATATGATTATAGACATTGATGATACAATAGACTGTCTGGAATTAAGTTTCAAAATGGAACGAGAGAGTTGCCAAGAAAATAAATGACATAGCATGAATATGGACATGATAATACAATAGACTGTCAGGAAATAACTTTCAACATGGAACGAGATAGTTGCCAAGAAAATAAATGACATAGCATGAATATATACATTGATGATACAATAGACCGAGGAATGAGGACATCCCTCAAGGATCAAGATGGCCGAAGAACACAATGACAAAAAGAAAACTTATATTAGATAATTTTGTCTAGGCCTGAGCCACAGTGAGCAATATCAACGAGAAGTTGCGCCAGAGATATAATTATGATGAATTATAATAAGAATAGAATTATTCATTGATATACTCATTGATAATTTCAGTAGTAGCAAATCAACAAAATAATCAAGCAATTAAATTAATGAAAATCCTTTATTATATGAGCTTTAAGAAACCTTTTAAATGTTATTAATGATTTTATCTACTTAATGACTTTCGGTATTTTATTGTTTAACTGCGCACCTTCGTAGGTACATAATGTTTTTTTTCCCATAGTTTGTCCAAAGCTGGTCATAGAATAATATTGTTGGCTTGTTTTGTTATTTGTTGCTGAATATTGTTTTCTTATTGTTGGCTTGTCTTGTTATTTGTTTCTGAATGTTGTTTTTCTTCGTGATTATCAATTGAGAGGTACGTTAATATGAAGAAATGTAAGTAGGTAAATTAAAATGAATAAATGAAATACAAAGTTTAATGTCTGAGGACAGACATATGGTCAGAATGGCCGAATGTTAGCTATTTGATACCGGATGTTGTTTGACGGATGTAGTTTTATGCAACCACGCACACCATCTACCATGGTAAGGCGAGACGATTGGATCGACCAACGGTGTTTGCCGACGAGCGGCGCCGAGGGATGTCGAACCTTCGCCGAACGACCGATGACGAGGCTACGAGGAGGGAGTTCGACAAAGTCAAGAGGCATTCGAGACCAAGACAGGAAGGAAGGCAGTCATAATTAGAGAATTATAGTAGCACCTAAGAATAAGGAGAATAAAGTTAATCTATCTAGAAAGAGAGTTTTAATAGGTATAGCTAGTTTATCACGCGAATTAATTCTGTTTTTAGGTTATAAGTTAGAACTACAAAGTTTAAGATCAATGAGCGGAAATTCCGTTTATCATGGGTTAAACCCCTTAATTTAACCAAAAACACTGTACTGTATTGTAGGAATTGTATATATTTATTGTATTACACTGAAATTAAAACATAACCAAAATGAATAACAAACTCGTTAGCTTGAACATATTATATAACAAAAAATTAAACAAGAGAAACTTCTTTCAAACTAAAATATTGTATTGTAGGTACCTACCATTTAAAAATAATTACAATGTTATTGCAAAACGGCTAATTCCTACAAACAGTGGCCTACTGAATTTTTTTTTCTTCCATTTCTGTTAATAATCAATTTCCTGATTGATTAATTCGTATTCTTTATTTTTCCCTGGTTAGTACCTGGTTGCGAAACACGGGTGCGTAGGCGGAAAAACTATTCTTAGCTGGCAACTGGCAGCGCAATAAGGATAAACATTATTCCATCGCAATTAGTTGCCAAGAAAGAAGACAAACTACTCTTTCACAATTGGTTGTGAAACTTAGTTGTAAAAACGGCCGAAAGGGTGTCCAACCTAAGAATAGACCACCTACTTCTCCCGTGGGTATCGTAAAAGCCGACTGGGATTACACCAGGGGATGGGCAGCAGCATCCATCTGAGTACTTATCACCAACTGCGTTTATCAATCCGCCTACCAAGCGTGGTGATTTTTAGGGTTCCGTACCCAAAGGTTAAAACGGACCCTATTACTAAGGCTCCGCTGTCCGTCCGTCTGTCCGTCCGTCTGTCCGTCACCAGGCTGTATCTCACGAACCGTGATAGCTAAACAGTTCAAGTTTTCACAGATGATGTATTTCTGTTGCCGCTATAACAACAAATATAATAACTTTTCATTTAAAAAACCGACTTCCGCCATAGTATTTGACAAAATATTTGGATGAAAAAAAAATGATGAAAGAACCATAGTGGTGAAAGGATTATTATACTTTTTGAATGCAAATGCTTGGTTTGTTGCTGAAAATATCAAAATCGCCATATGTATACCTACAATATTTGAGGAGTTCCCTCAATTCCTCATGGATCCCATCATCAGAACTGGATTTTGAAAAAAATGGGACCAATCTGGAAGTATATCTATACAAATAAAAAAAGAATTTTCCAAATCGGTTCATAAACGCCGGAGATATGCGGTAACAAACATAAAAAAAATAAAAAAAAAAATACTACCGAATTGGGAACCTCCTCCTTTTTTGGGAAGTCGGTTAAAAAACAGAATAAAATAAATGTTTAAGGGGGCTCCCATACAACAAACGTGAGTTTTTTTGCCGTTTTTATAGATAATGGTTCGGAACCCTTCGTGCGCGAGTCCGACTCGCACTTGGCCGGTTTTATTTTTATTCGCATAGGGTTCATCACCAAACACATAATCTGAGAAAATTTCAACTGGTTAACGGTATGTCTTTGGTTTACGTCTTAAGGCTGCTGATGATTATGATGCTGTAAGGCGAAGGCTGTAATAAAGCCTTTCTATTTCTCAACAGAAATAAAGGTTCGTCTTCTTGCAACGAGTCAGATGTTATAAAACGTTGGGTCGTTGTGTTTGGGAGACATGAAATAGACTTGAAAAGACTCAACAAGACGCCCGGCTTTGCGTGAGATCAACTCGCGAGCGCTGATGTTGGTGGAGCTGAGAATTTTCGGATCCGACACTTAAGCGCAACACTCACCGAGCGAGGGCGCGGGTCAGGCACGGTTCGGGTGTATTCCGTTGAATTTATATGGAATACAACAAACAGAAAGCGTGCGCGGGACGGGCGCGGGTCAGTCTTGAAATTTGCCATGATGGTAGCTTATGTGATACAAAATCCATTTTGGTAGTTTTCGAGATATAAACTACATAAACTAAAACTAAAGAAAATGCAAGCATACAAAGCCCTTTCATATGATACTCCATTTGACCTGACTGTCTGTCTTTTTTACCCCGTGTGAACCCCAATATCTGGTGTATACCGACTTAGAATTGTACTAGTAATAACTCACCTACCCAGTTTTATGAAGATCGGATAAATGGTTCGAAAGTTAACCTTAGACAAACATAATAAACATATAAACATATAAACTTACAAACGCCAATTCGTTAACTTAGGCCCATGTTCACGAACAAAAAAACGGGCGTTTACCGTATCCATTGGTAAAGGTGACGGATAAAGTATGAAAGCATCTGTCAAAAAGAATTGTTTAGGATAAACAGTCGTTTAACTATCTGTTTATGTGTTGGTGAACAGGCCTTAGAGAACTCGCTTTGCTCATTCAACAATTACACTCTTTTTTAAAAACGGGAATTTCTGCTGTATTTTTATTTTGACGAATCTATTGATGTGGTCTTGAATCGAAAGGCAGAAATATATTGTCTAGACTCCTCTAAGAAATATAATGCCAGAAGTTATACAACTTATATTTTTTCTGTAAAACAAACGCTCTATGATTACAAGTGCCATATCCAACGCTATCTACATCGACATGAACCTCGCTATCACGTAGCAACCGTTTGTTTTCATACGCGGCCGACTCAAGAAACCGTCGAGTTCACCCAGGTTATGCGTGCTTTATTTATCTTAACACAAAATTGTACTTTCCTAAAAGAAATGGTGGAAAGTACATTGACCCTTGGCACAAGAGCGTGTAAGGCACACATGCCTCAAGCAAGGTTGCACAGATGTAAAATGATCCTTGTGATTTCAATGAATAAAATTCTATTGATTTGATTTGATTCATATTATGAATTGTTTGGCTCTTTCTACTTGTCATACAGAAAAAAACCGGTCAAGTGCAAGTTTCAATCAATCAATCATTTCATACGATTTCCAATTTACGAATATTTTCCGTTTCTCGTGGGAAGATATTCATTCAAATTTTCTTATTTATTCTTAAAAAAAATAGAGAATGGACATGTTGTCTTTAAAAAAAATGTTTTATTTCTTTTAAGAGTTATTTTATTTGACACAAGTTTTTTCTTTAAAGTTATACCGAAATCAGGCTTCGATTATTTACGCTAAACGTCCGTGATTGGGACACCTAATTCTATATAAGTATGTACCAAATTACTGTTACGAAGCAAATCATAAACTAATGTAATGCAAGCTTCTCGAGGGCGACTACGACGCAGTGAGGAAGGCCTCTAGTAAGCCCCTGGTAGACCTTCCATCGAGAGGGTAGGGTGCGGCCCCCTACCCCACACACAAAGACAGAAAGTCTCGATGGACTGACGATATTATGATGGTCGCAGGAAGTTGGTAGATGGAGGCGCCTCAAGACCGTTCATCGTGACATTCTATGTGGACTTAGACAAGGAGGACAGCCGATGAATCCAGCTCGGATGGGTCGTGTTCGGGAAACTACGTCATATCTTCACGTCACAGATACCAGAGAGCCTTAAGGCAAGTATACAATCGGTGAGCTCAAAGCCGCGCAGTTGGTTATGGAAAGAGCTATGTTTGAAGTTTCACTACGAGATAAAATCTGTAGCGAGGAGATCCGTAGAAGAAACAAACATGTTGGCTTCAGTGATACGGAAAGAAGAAGAAAAATGTCTCGTAATTTCGTTCTTTCAGATGGGATATTTTATTCCCGAGTGGTGCCACAAGCAAAAACTAGTTCAAACTAAAGAAAAATTGCGGGTAAACTGCGCTTATATGGTTATTCGTCGTAAAATATTCAGAATTCAGACCGAAGATTCTGACACATTATTGATGCTTACCACAAGCAGTAAAGAAACTACTATGATTTTCTATTTATAAAATGTTTGGTAGGTGTTTTGCTCTGTGGTACGGTGAGGTACATCATCAGCAGCAGCCTTTAGATGTCCAATGCTGGACGAGGATTGCTCAATTTGCCTTAATAACCACGCTAGACAGGCAGATTGATGATCGAATTATTGGCGTTGAGTTCTCAGGCAGATGTGATGCCATCCCAGATGCCCATCCCCTGGTGTAATCCCTTAAGCGGTACGTTCAACATTCACGGGAGATCTATTTTAAGGTCGAACACGCCACGGCTAGTAGTTGAGCTACTTGTGAATGAGTTGTCCGGAGAAGTATTACCACACCTTACCTATTTCTGCCGCCAAGCATTAGTGCTCGCATTGCTGTGTTCTGGTTTGAACGGTATGGGTGCCGGTGAAAGGAACAGACAGAAATTAGAATAACTAGTGGACGTAACCTAAGAGGTATTGCATTAGAAGTGGTCTGAGATTACCACTTAACAACAGATGGGCCAAATGATAGTTCCATCATTAAATCATGTAATCGTTTATCGTGGCATTCGATGGGGGAAGTCCCATGTCCAGCAGTGGACTTCCATAGGCGGAGGATATAAAGCAACCTCTTCTTAAAGCATTCTCTTCATATCAGCTCTTTGGTTCAAAATCAAAATCAAAAAGTATTTTAGTAATTGAAATCACAAGGATCATTTTGATGTGGCTGTTCGGAAAGCAAATCTGTACCCAGGTACTACTGGTAGTGGGTAGATACTTTTCTGTGAGTCCACGCTGTAATTTTAAATCGCGGTCAGATGAGCCGGGCTGACAGATGTTTCGGGTCAGCCCTGATTCATGATGTCCGTTTAGAACATATATAATTTATTATGATAAAACTCTCTTTCGTATGTTAGCTGGTTTATTTGCATTTTGGTATGACACATTTATGAATAAAAAAAGGTAAATAATATTGCGTTTTTAATTAAAGGCCAGGCCATAAAAATAATGTAAATCGATTTTATAAATTAAAACATTGTGACAAAAGATATAAATTGTGAGTAGCCGAGGAAATGCAGTTTGTTCAGGAAAATAACGACATGAATATTGTAGTTTTTTCCTTTTTACTGACACTTGGCTATGCTATAGATATTGCGGACGAAGGTGGTAAGCAATTTTATGAATAAATCATAATGTTCACGTGGAGACCTTTTAGACCACCCAAAGCCACCAGCCTACCTCTCACAATTAACAAGTTGAAGTGGCAATTGGCAGGGCATATAGCTCGCGGAACCGTCAACTGGAGAATAAAGGAATAAAGGTTCTCGAGTGGCAACCGCGAAACAGATGACGTAGGGCGGCCCTTCTCTGAATGGACAGATACCATTGTAACGGCCTCAGGAGGTTAGTGGATAGACGCACTTCAAGACCGTTTGTCGTGACATCCTATGGGGGAGGTCTACGTTCAGCAGTGGCTTTATACTAGCTGATGATGATGATGATCGAACCGCATCCTGATCCTTCCAGCAAGCACGAGTTCCACCTGTCAGGTGGTCTGCCATTGCTTCGTCTTGAACTCGATGATTTAGTCAGGTCAGGGCTAATAATAATTAGTGATCGAATATTCCTCTTTTTTGGGGAAAAGACTGTTCCTATAACAGATGGAGATTATTGTTGATGTCATTATTTCATCATGGTCATAGCTATTTGTATACATTAGTTGAATAACTTTACCTAACTTAATCAGTGAACGAAAAATAGAAATGAATTGTCGCTCATATACTAAACAGAGGTACGTAACTCTGCAGAAGTCAAAAAAATTATGGAATTTGGAAATCTATAGATGGAAACACCGCCTACTACGAAAAAAGGCTTTGATACTTGTGTTTTTTTTTAGTTTTGGGAAGGTTATTTTGTTCTGATTATGCCATGGAATTAATATTACTAAGTCCATGGATTATGGTTTAGAATTTAGATTATGAGCCCCAATTCTCGTAAATATTGGACATTCAAACTACAATTGAATCTCATCTCAGTCAACTGTCGTCTGTCACTGCGTGCGCAGACGTAGTAACTATTCTATGTACTTAATTTTTGCACGGATACGTTATCTTTCTTACTCTAACGTACGCCTTCCTGAGCGAAAGAAAGGTTGATGATTAAACGAAAGATGACTGAGATGAGATTATGTCTAATGAATACGAGAATTGCCTTCCTGATGCTTTCCTGGTAAAGAATGGCCACTTTTGCATGATGCTGTGAGGCTTTCATACAGATTTGACAGCGTGTGGATTAATGTATATTTGTCCCGATGTAGGAATTAAAAATGGCGCCCTAAAATATGACATGGATTACATTCCAAAAATAAAGCGAAGAGTAAAAAATGGTCACCCAACAGAGATTGAGTTATTCCCAAGCATGGTGAGTACACAGTAGTACAGCACTGTGTTTTGTTCTAGGAGACCACTATTATACATTTTTGAAGTTCACCCCTTTGTCGATGATTCAGCGAGATGTTGAAGTTTGTGTGGAATAAACACCACGCGGACGAAGTCGCGAGCGTATTCCACTATAGTGTCAGATAAAATGCAATTCAAGTCAGAAAATCCCAAGATATTCCATGGCTCATGGCAGAAGATCCCAGAAGACATCATCTGTTACTGCACTGATTAATTTTTGATCAGGCTGCCATAGGCTGGAAGGCGAAACAAGGAAAGGAGACCTGGATCTTTAAGTGCGGTGGTACACTTGTCAACAACATGTACGTGCTGACGGCAGCACACTGCTCCTCTACAACACCAGACGATACTCTGGTAGCTGATATAAAGCCTAAGATGGTCAGACTTGGGACTAAGAACATTTTGGACTCTGTAAGTGTTTGCCCAATTTTGTTTCACGATTCCTTCCAGAGGGCACGTGTCGCCATTTCTTAATAAACATTCAATTTTAAAAATGAAATCTTGGCAAAAGATACATTTGGCGTGTCTTCTTTTCGGGGTAATCAAATGGGAGACTCCTTATCTTTTTAAAAAGCTAACGTGGCTATCAAACGCTAGATCCTGTTCCTCACGTAAGTGCGCTAAGCAGTTGGCCATTCCACAGCATCGTATGGCAGCGTTCAGAGGCAGCTTCCAGTACGCTGCGACCAAGTGCTGGAACAACATCCCGCCCCCGATCTGTGATATGCAGAGTATTTATGGGTTCAGGAAAAAGTTGAAGTTGTTTCTTTGTTGTAGACAGAAGGAGAGTGAACATCTCATTAATGAGGTGTCTTTTATCTGATGCTGCCGGAGTAGGTGCACAGGTAGTGGAATGGAACTGATTTTGTCTAATGCCAAAAGACAAATAAATAAGTTATTTTGTTTGTTTATGTGGGTATTTCAATGTGCGTGTTGCGAGTAGTTGAGTAGTTTTAGTTGATAATTGCTGATAAATATGTTCTTTTTTTTTGTTTTGTGATGAGATCTATGTAGTTATAATGTAGTTGTTACCGCTTTATAGTGACGCTCAATGGTGAGCGGATTTCCGTGGTTCACTCTGGGCTCCAACGGAAGACCAGCGCTAGGTTGTTTAGGCGGCCTAGCAAATGCTGAGTTGGGGACCCTTTTGTGGTTTGCAACTGGCACACACATTTTGTCATTATTGTTTAATATGTTTGATATTTTAGTGTTTGTGTGTTTTTTGTAAGATCATAAATAAACTGTTTTTCTATCTTTCTTTCTTTCTTTAAAATACTTTTAACTCCTGGATAAGCACGAGAGGTAAACTAGATTCAGGAGGCTAAGCATTGCGTGTTTTTGTGTTATCTGCTTCACTGTTCTACTAAGTTGACACGGCGATTAGAGCTCTTTCCTTCCCGAGAAAACATCCTTCAGAGAGGTGGGACGCTAGAATTAAGAATTATATAGAACTAAGATTTTCTTTTTCAGTCTTCTCGAGGTAAACGTGTTGATGCGGACATCAGAACATTCATATCCCACCCGCAATACCACTCTCCGAACAAGTATTTTGACATAGCTCTTATTCAGCTGACTAAACAGATCACATTCACGAGTAATATCAAACCTTCGTGTTTGTGGTCGGGCAGTGAAGACCAATGGATAGGGAAGAAAGCGTTTATTGCAGGATGGGGCTGGACGAGTGATAGTAAGTATTTATTTATTTGTATTTATTTGTATTTATTTGTTTATATTATATTATAGTCGACTAAAGAATAACACCAGAGGCCCAATTCTCTAATTTAAAAACATTCAATTCGCAGTATAATCTCGTCTCAGTTGCACTGTCAGCTGTCACCTATATAGTAACTATTACTTAATCTTCGCATGTATACGCGAAGATTAAGTAATAGTTACTATACGAGACAGTGCGACTGACACGAGATTATATTGTGACTGAAATGTTTTAAAATTAGAGAATTGGGCCTCAGGGTATGGGCAGCGTTATCCACCTCAATACAGATACTGCTATTACCAATCCGTCAGTCAAGCGTGGTGATTATGGCAATTCCCCTCATTGTATTTGATGGGGGGAGGCTTCCTCCAGCAGTGGACACCTAAAAGCTGCTGATGATGATGGAACACCTCCTTTCACTCAAGACAGCTTTGACTTGAGTCATGAACATGATGTTTGACCAAGATATTTTCAGATGCAAAAAAAGGATCCGAAAACTTACTAACAGCTCAGATCGATGTGATTGCTCCTAAGAAATGTGACGAGCTCCTTCAGGTTCTGTGTAATAGAAATTGGTGTGGTCTGAAGGACCAGATGTGTGCTGGAACGCTGGATGGGAGCATTGATGCTTGCAGGGTTTGTGTATTCTTTTCACTGCAATCTCTAGTGCTATTGAAATTATAGTTGACAGGATTGGGATTTTTGAAGATGATCAAGTGACTATATATCAGCAAATGTGCAGCAAATCACTGGAGGAGGCACTAGGATTGATATCATAAATATGAAAATTTTAGTTATCAATGCGTTTCAAAATGTAGACATTTGGAAATTAGTGGTTAACGGCCATTTTGAAGGCATTCAGTTACGGGATGACATTCCGAAAATCGCATTCCTGGTGTGACATCATATCACTGGTGGCTACGCGCATCACTGGTCTAGCTGTCATTATTTTGAAAGTCTAGCAGATTTTGGCCACCTGTGACTTCTTAAGCCCCGACTAAAAAGGGGGGTGTTATAAGTTTGAGGCCATAGTGTGTTTGTTTGCTTGCTTTTATGACGACCTCTGTGGCGCGGCGGGCGATTAGTCTGCTGAGATGCGAGAGGTTGCGGGTTCGATTCCCGCTGCGGGATAAATGTTTGTATGATCTGCAAATATTTGTTCCGGCTCTGGGTGTTATGGTACCATGTTACTGTAGTTCCTAATACCCACGACACAGGGAATCTTAGTGTGGGATCTACGTATGTGACTGTTGGGTGTTATGTTATGTTATATATGTTTGTCCGTGACCTCATAGAGAGCGGGTGCTCTGATTTAAATGTGGTTTTCTTGCATGAAAGATTGTGTTTGATGTAATATAAATTGAACAGTTTAATTCTTATTCTGTTACAGGGTGATTCTGGTGGTCCGCTCCTTGTGAAGGCTCCTCAGCCAAACCAGGAAAATAAAATAGGGTGCACCCACTATGTCCTCGGTGTGACATCGTTTGGCAAAGGCTGTGGGACTCCTGACCTACCGGGCATATATATGAAAGTTTCCAGCGTATTAGAATGGATTGTAGAGACATACAAGGACATAAGAATGCGTTTTCTTTTAAAGAAAACGAAGAAGTGTGCATGTATGGGTAGATAAAGAATGTGGCTGTATGTCTGTTAGGATAGAATATAATTTGTAAGTTGTAATTATTGCAGGTCTAAAATCCCGCAAATTATGATCATGTTAAACCTGTAAATAATTTAAGTTTCTCCCTGAAAACTAGGACTTTCCTACTCAAGCGACGTGAAGATCCCTAACTTTTGATTCGAGTCAAAACTTCTTCGACGTCTTTTGTGTAAATTCGTCCCGAGCTATCTAGTTAGGACTAAGATGGTTCGGGCTCTGGACCCAAAGATAAATCAGGAATGTCAACCCTAGTAAATAAGTGTTCACAAGAAGGGTGTGGATGGAATGGTCGGATGCAGAAAGTTTGACATCGGAACTTTGTTTGGACTAGTTAGGAGACAAACGTACTAAAAGTCCCCACCCCTCTGTCGTGAGTCCTAGGAGGGGAGGGGCACAAAGAAGGTCCCGTTTTTTGGATTGTTGCATACATGCAACGATGCCTCTTAGGAGGTTTTGTTATACTACATAATGAAAGCTGATAAAATTGTTTACAACTTTAACTCTATACATTTTTTACCTATTTCTAATCGTTGTCTAGATATGTACAGATGTAACTGTTTGCAAGTTAAAGAGCAATGTATGACAAAACACGTGAGGTACAAAACACATTTTTGAAAATCTACCGCTTTCAGAGCTCATATCTAGACAACGATTGGGAGTAGGTAAAAAGTGTATAGAACTAAAGTTGTAAACAATTTTATCAGCTTTCATTCTGTAATATTACAAAATCTTCTAAGATGCATCGTTTTCAAGATATAACCAAAAATCCAAAAAACGGGACTCGCATCAGAGGGTGGGGATTTTTAGTATGTATGTCTCCTAACTAGTCCAAACAAAGTTCCAAAGTCAAACTTTCTGCTTTGGACCATTCCATCCACAATCATTCGTTGCCTGGACTGGATATGTCTCAGTAAAATAGTCAAATTACCATTTCCCTAGTAGGTACAGTTGACAAGAGCATTGTGTCTTCGATTCGGATTTAATTTCACTAGAAAGATAGCCATTTCACTAGACTAGTAGGTATAGTGAAATAAACTTTTAATCTACTTGATTTGAGTGATTTACAAATAAGATGAACACGCAACACGCAATAAAAATACTGTTGGGCAACATCCAACACCCTTGACTCAACATTCAACACGCAGTATTGACCACCCTCCGAAAACCAAGACAAAATTATCAGCAATTCCAGATTAAGAAAAATGCTAATTTATGTATTCCAGTTCATTATGTTTTGTCCTAGTCAACAGCCGCTGCTTTGTAGTTCTTTTTCCGCAATTGTAAATTAAGTATTCATTGCAATATATTATAATGAAATAGCTGTCTTAACCAATCTATCGTTGGTTCGTTGGCTAATGGATAAATGCTAGTCTTGTAGTCTCATTGTTATATTGTCCAATGTGTTTGCATTATAGGTAGGTACTACTGAAGTGTGTTGTTTACAATGACAGTGGAGCTGCCAAGTGGGCTGGCTGCAGCTTCTAGAATTGAGATTTAGAGCTTATGATCAAAATAGTAGTTAGGTTCGTACCTACTATCAACAACATAGCTCTCAGAATTAGCTGAAGAAGTTGAAGTGGCAATAGGAGCTTGCAAAACTGGCAATCGCTGCGACATACGTAAAGGTTCTCGAGTGGCGACCACTAAGCAGAAAACACAGTTTATGATGGTAACTTAATCACAAGCAACGCCGCAGGTGGACATGAAAGGTAAAGTATTTCGGTATATTTTCCTAATTATCGTTTCCAAGAAATTTATTTTTCTATTTACTCCGAGGTTCTATAACCTTGGACTCCTTTCTTCATAAACCAATTGAGTTATCCGACTTATAACATAAAAGCTTGTATCAAAGTTGAATTAAACCAAGTCGAGGCCCGCTCATAGAGTAGGTAACGACTCTGTAATCCAAAAGCGATAGGTAGGTATAATTATTAATATTTTCGGCATTAGGTATTAATATTGAATAAATCAAATTTATATCCATCTACATGAATGTTATAAAGAGGTGAAATTTATTTGTTTGAAGGGGGTAATCTCTGGAACTACTAAACTGAAACTAAGAAACCATGCATGCTTTATTGATGTTCGAAAACTCACGAGTTTAGTTTCGACCTAGATTCAGAGTTTCATATCTAGTTGTAGGTTGGTATTCTGTGGAAGGCTTCAATGGGGGCGTAAGTGCGAAGGCCCTACTTCAAACTTTGAGGGAATAATGGAGACGAATAATTGAATTTTGACCGATTTTCGCGCAGGACTGTACATTACCAAGCCTATGGAACTCCAAGTCCACTCTCGATCTAAAATGAGCTTTATAGGACTGATTTTAGATACTGATTCAATATGGCTCGGATGTGTACTGCAGATCATTATCATCATCATCAGCCAGTCGAAGTCCACTGCTGGACATTGGCCTCCCCCATAGAAGCCACGAAGAACGGTCCTGAGCTGCCTCCTTCACCGACTTCCTGTGATCTTTATATTCTTGGTCCATCAAGAGTGGGGCTTGCTACACTGCGTTGTCTGATTTGTAGTCGCCACTCGAGAACTTTTATTCCCCAAGGGTTATCAGTTCTGCGAGCTGCCTATTGCCACTTCAACTTGCTAATTCTGAGAGCTATGTCGGTGATCTTGGTTCTTGGATTTTGAGCTTGTAGGTATATATAAGGCCAATAGTTAGCGACCACGCCTCAGTGCCGTACGTAAGTCATCACTGGCACCACAGTCATCTTGAGGCTCTGCGTCTAATCTAATGGTGCAACTTCACTTGGTGTATATTCGCAAATGTTTGCGTTATTTATCCAAGGTAAAATCAACCATGACTCCATCAATAGTACAGGCAAATTAGCAAAAAGTGTGGACCTAAGTCGTGTAGTCGTGGATTCTTATGTAAACGTTAGATGACACGAAAAGAAGCTTATCCTAGGTTTGCACCGTTTCTGGCGCTTACGGAACCCTTTTAAATATTAGGTACAAACTTAAAAAGGCCGTAAATTTTAAAATAGAAAGAAATTACTTGATGCAAGTTAAATTAGGTATAGAGGGACTGTTTTAGTGCATTATGATTTTAATAAAAACCACGTGCATGTAGGGAACACCGTGTTGAACAAATGCATCATCCGTAAAAAAAAAACCAGTATAAAACTTCCGGCGGATGTAGCACTAATTAAATAAGTAAGTTTAAGTCAATTTCCAGACCTACATTAATTTTCCCCGAAGTAGAGCGACAATAAAATATGGAAAAGTGCCTTCCGTGAGACGCACCATGGTGAAAACCTGGTAATGTATTTCGATAATTTTTCTGATAAGTCTATCAATTTGCACCGACTACCTTAATTTTCCCGGAGCCGTAATAGCCACAAAAAGTTTATTTTGTAAACGATTTTTTTTGTATGTTCCGTATGTCGGATTTAAAAAATACTTGGTGCAAATGTAGATCATAACGGTTCAAAGTCTATGCCAAATTGCACCGACTACTTCTATTTCCCCCATTAAGTTACGGATATTTTTGTGGTTTTCACCCTATTTCACCCTGTTCCGGAGGGTGAAATTACTGATGCTTATTATTAGAGGTGATTTTTAAGCCATACAAAACAATTAGAAAAATTTTCATGACTACATCTAATTAGTTCCACACTTTTGCAAAAAATCACCTAATTTGTCTGTACTAATACACAATGTTGTTTGTCTTGGCAAAATAATGCATACATTTACGCAAATACGTCAAGTGAAGTGCCAGCATTAAACTGTACGTCTAGTACTAGTTTTGATAGTTTTCGAAAACTATATGAAGTTTCGTTTCCTTCCATACATTTACTGACAGCGTCCTTAGTTTTCTTCTCATTTTCGCTAGGGGCGCTGCAAGTATATGTATGGAAGGAAACGAAACTTCATATAGTTTCGAAAACTATCAAAACCCGTACTAAGCCCCCTGAACGCCTCGCTATTGCTTTTACTTGGAACTTGACACAAGCTTGACTGTAGTTACAGATTAGGGAATATGATTTATTGACCTAATTAAATACTTAGTGGGGCGTGCAGTTTTATACTAGACCATGACTAGAGACACTGCATTATAATATTGATTTGATTGTATGAAATGTTTACTTAAAACCTAATTTAGAGATGAGGAATTGCATCTTAGACAAGCCTAATAAGGTTTTTAGATCCGTTAAGTTATTTATAAATATTGTTTTTTCTATTAATAAAATATATATTATAAAATGCTCCACACCTATTAAGTTAGGTTATTATTCTGCGTAAAAGGTAGATGGATCTCTTACTATTTCAAAATCTTTTTGTTATTTGATTTCCATTTTCTTATCGAATGTATTAATCCATCCATCTCTCTGACATCTGAGTGCCAAGTCAAATTAAAATATATATCCAAAATTAAAATGTACTTTTCATCTCTACTAAAGCTGTGTATGCACGAGGCGACGTTTGTTCTGTTACGTGGGTCGCCTAAAGAGATTGCTCGATGTCTGGAGACGCGAGCCATTTGGTCATTACGTGACCTGGCTTAGGTTACGTCAGGTTTTCAAATATATCCCTGTATATTACTTTGGCATATTACAGCCCCACAAACTTATCTTGCCCGTAGACGGTGGCGCTGATATCAAATGGAGTGTTCGAATATATAAAATCTGATTAAGGTGATTCCTCTCGCATGTGGCGCGAAATTCAAATTTTATTGCGTTTTTGCTCATTACAGCTCATCAACACTTCTTGAGATAGTAAAAACTGATTTTGCGAAAACTAGGAGACCTAACACACATGTTTTAGTTTATAGTTTCACATATAGATCATTACTTCAGCTAAGAATACTCTTCAATGATTTTTACAGTGTTTTTTTGGTTTAAAGATATGCGTAGCTTAACTAATGACATTTATGAGATACTATCAATTAAAACATGTGTGCTAGGTCTCCTAGTTTTCGCAAAATCTGTTTTCTCTATCTCAAGAAGTGTTGATTAGCTGTGATTTACAAAAAACACAATAAAATTTGAATTTCGCGCCACATGCGAGAGACCTTAAGGAAGTGGCTAATTCAGCTTTTGCCCACCGGGCCAAATAAGTCTGTCAAGCCGTACATACGTATGACAGTTAAGATTGATGGAAATATTTTTAGGCCTGGATTTTACTTATAGACTTTGTTTAAGCCATCGTAACTCGAGTAATGAGACCAAATTTCCAGAACATGGGCTTTTGCTTATTGCGATATTGTTTGATATCTAGATTACATGTTTCGCAACAGGTTGCGGAACATAATGTTGCCTAATAAATACACTGCTTTATTTATCTTCTTTCTAATATTCTTTTCTAATTCCTCTTTGATCCTGTTATCATCCATCACATTTAAAAGGAAGTTACCGTGTTTTGACGGCGACCATTTTTCTCTGCTTTCCGTGATTGGCTTGTTGGCAGGTGACGTCACATTTTTGGCGGGAATCGTTAATTTTGGGATGCGTTTGGACTTTTGACTTTTTGAAGACTGTTTGACGGAGATTTATTGATGGAAGTTATATAGATGTAGGCAACATTTGAATCATCATCATCATTATCATCAGCCAAAAGGCCAATGCTGTATGAGGCACCCTAATAATGAAATATAGAATTTTTCATAGTCAACACAATTAGCAAAATACAATTTCGAAGGTTTTCTGACACATTAGTTTCAAGATCTAGGTACGTAGATTTAATATGATTCCGCTAAGTGCTAGTGAAAAATGAAGACCACATTCTTAAAGAAGGAACTTATAGTATCTACACTATTACTTATTCGTGTCGCCGGTTCTTTCTTGGTACCAGCTTAATAATATTATAACCCTCTTATTCATAATAAATTTTTAATTCTTTGAAAGCTAAAATAGCTTTTGTCTTGTTTTGACGACCTCTGTGGCGCGGCGAGCGAAGGTTCGCCTGCGACACTTGCGGGTTCGATTCCCACCTCGGAACAAATATTTGTACGATCTGCGAATATTTGTTCAGGGTGTTCTGGGTATTTTTCTATGTATTATAAAATATATATACCTATGTAATGTATTGTATTAAATATATCAGTTATCTAGTACCCATAACACAAGCTCTGCTTAGCTTGGGGCTAGATAATGTTGTGTGAAATGTCTCCAGCATTTATTTATTTATGTTTATTTTTTTGGCGTATGTCATTTTACGCCAGAGAGAACAAACCAAGAGCTATTCTAACTAAAATAGGTTTAAAAATGATTATTATTAAGGGGTTAAGTATCTACAAACTGTTTGCAACTTGTGGATGAAAGAAAACGTTGCAAAGAAAGCCGTGGTGTTCTGGAAATAAAAGTGACAGGGCATTATTCATGTTCCTAAGCTTGCGTAGTTGTTTATGGGCGCTTTAGGTTTTAGCTGGCTTAGAATATACACCTGTCTAGAAAGCATTGCTGATTATTTACACACTTAATATTATTATAAATTCGAATGTTTGTGAGTGAACGTTTGTTACTTCTTCACGCTCAAACGGCTGAACGGATATGAGTGAAAGGTGTTGTTCCAAGTTGTATGGAGCCTAGCCCTTATCGGTGTACACTTGTGTAAACGTGGCTAAATATATGTAAAACCTTTTCCCATCGTAATTTTTTGATTATTTCGCTTCATTTAATGCAGGTTCCTAAAATATCTTTCTCACGGAAAGCAAAGACAAAACAATATGGCGGGGCGGATACAATTTACTCTGTGGTAAAATGTTTGACTGCTGTTGACAACTTTGACCAGAACTGCATTTCGTTCGCGTCTTGGCTCCAAGGTCTTGGAGCAAGGAAAATATTTTCGCGTAGATTCGAAATCTTGAATTGAAGAACTTGTACTGATGTGATGATCGTAATAAAGCTAACGTAGGCAACGCGTTCTATGTAGACACACTACTCCCAACGAACGAATAAAGCAAGCAACCACAGAGAAATAAACGTGACATTCCCTGTCTGGCTGCTCAGGAAAATATGTTATCATTGTAATTTTTTTTTCAATTTTTTTTACATTTCTGTGCAGTAAATTATGCTTCAAATTAGAGTAAGAGGATTTTTACGATAATCACTGATTTTTTGTCATTCTCTGTCTGATGTACATCGATATAGGCCATTTTGGAACATGTCCTTTGGAATGGAAACTTATACCCTGGATTAATACAAAGGCTTCTTTTTTAATCATCATCATCATCGTTAATTTTCATCATTGTTCTCGCGGGTGAAATAGCGGGGTGCAGCAAGTGCAAGCTTGTGTCAATTGTCAAGTAAAATCATTTGTCACTTGACACATACTTGACGTTTGAAAACGGTCCTTGTGGTTACAGATTATGGTTTCTTTTATTTTGACATAATGGAATAACGGGGCTTTCAGTTTTAGATAGACGCACTCTACTAGAGTGCGCGCAAGATAAGTTTGCGCGCGCCTGGAGGCGTATTGACTCTGGCTGTTCAGATTAGAAGTACTGGGCATAGGTACAAGCTGTTCTTTTTATATTTATCTAGTTTCCATGAGTGGCCCAAGATTTAAGAGAAGAGAGGTAGAAGATTGATTTGTATCTATTCAATCATGAACCTAAGCTGCGCGCAGACTTATCTGGCGCGCACTTTACAATCGAAAGTTGTCAAACTGCAATGTAAATATAAAAAAATAAAAAAGTAGGCATTGTGCGATCTAATGTATGGTAGTTTCAAAATATTGGCATCAAGACTCGAAAAAACGAAACCTTATGAGTTAGTGTAGTGTAAATAATAGTGTAATGTAGTGCAAATTAGTGCTAGATAATAACAATACTAGAACAAAGTGTCCTCCCCTTAAATAGAGACATTAAGAAAAGTGCCAATGGACACATTCTTAGCTATAATTTTTTTTTTAAATCTAGGTCAATGTTTAATTACTTATTAGTCTACCTTATGAATAGATTGTAATGCTATTAGGGTACAAAAAATGTACGCTAAGTAAAGAAAAAACAATTTTGGCATTGTGCTACAGGTTACCTATATGTAACTATTTAAAAGTCAACAAATGGCTATAGTAGGCATCGTGCTACGAAATCGCGCAAACTTATTCATAAGACGACGTCTGTGGCGCAGTGGGCGAAGGTTCGCCTGCGACGCAGGAGGTTGCGGGTTCGATTCCCGCCTCGGAACAAATATTTGAACGATCTGCAGATATTTGTTCAGGGTGTTCTGGGTATTTTTCTATGTATAATAAAAATATCTATTTATGTGTGTGTATTAAGTATATCAGTTATCTAGTACCCATAACACAAGCTCTGCTTAGCTTGGGGCTAGATAATGTTGTGTGAAGTGTCCAGCATTTATTTATTTATTTATTTATAAACGGCAATAAGTAAATAAAACCATTTTGACTTTGACCCAGTTGAGTCACACGCTTGATAAGATCATGCAAAGATTTATTCCACAGCGAGAATTGAACCCGCAATCCCTTGGTTCTCAGCCGGATACTCGCCCCCGTGCCACGGAGGTTGTCCATCGGTCGATTTATCACAAAGATCTATCTAAGAACGTAACGATAGCCAAACATCCAGGAAGCATATCTAACAACAAAAACAATGCCTAAATATCCTTCAACGCGCTATAAAGTACAGAGGGATGATTATCGCCAGGCGTCAAGTGACGTCATAATTCATTTTTTTTTCTCGGCAGGCTCGTTAATTCTCCCTCGCGCAAAATGAGGCTATTTGATCCTCTAAGGCATCTAACATTGTATTATAGGTAGGTATAGAAGACGTGTTTGCAGACGAGCGATTAAATTCCGAAAAATCCGGCGATTTTGCCATCAAGACACAGCAATTTTTAACCGACTTCAAAAAAAGAAGGTTCTCAATTCGGTTTTATTTTTTTCTAGTCTAAAGAGTCCAAGAGAATATTACTGGTTGATCAATCCCAGCGCCGATTCAGCCCAACGTCAAAATAATTGAGACTCTCGGTCAATTGGCTTAGGATACAAACTAGGTAGGTACGTATTATAGCACAGTTACCAATAGTTTGTCGTAATGTAATGGTTGCAGGAAGGCGGTGGATGGAGGCGGTTCAAGATCATGTTATTAAAATCCTAGCTTGATGTCCAGTAGTAGACGCTTATCATTGGTTTTTTATTTTTAACCAACACTAATGGGAATAATACCTTTTAAGATTTTTTAATACCCTAAAAATTACCACCACCAAATTGCGCAAGTGGTTAGTGCAGCAGATAACGCATCTCCATCAAAGACAGTCGTGGGATCGATTCTCACCTGGTTAGTCATTTTTGAGGTATTATAAAATTTTAATGGTTGATAATTTGGGGATTAGGCCCAAACGACGAAAATCTCTACAAATCTTCAGTTTGTATTACCTATAAATTCTTGTTTTTTTTATTCACTTAAGAATACTTATTTGTTTTTACCTACCTACCTACTCATTGTTTAACTACCTGTAGTTTATTGATCGGTCTGAAAACAAGCGCCGCACCGTACTCTTGTTTAGTGCAGCTTATGTGTGAGACAAGGACCTGCAACTTTTGATCAATACCTACCCCACCCAACACATATTGATGCCTACCTACAGTTAATTACCTACATGTTTTTTTATAATTTCTTTACATATGTCTTGGTCTAACGGTAACTTGTTTCATGTGTCTACTTTTGTGTTGTTTTCATTAGCGAAAACAAATGGTTTTTTTTCTTTTTCGTTGCACAACAAATTGCTTTGAAAGTTGCCCGTGCGCGACCACCATAGATGGATGTATCAAACGCTGAGTTACTTTCAGTGACTTGCAAAAGATGTTGAGATAAAAGCTCATCGCATAATTAGGGTCTTATTACTTACTTAAAAAATGAATTAACTATACAGATGCTTATATTTTATATAATATTGTAGAAAAACAGGTTATTGTAGGCTTGAATTACCGGTAAGTAATTTCATTAGCATCTACCATTTGATAAAATTACAGGGCTTGTTATAGCCTATTGATAAAAAAAAGAACATTACAAGTTAGTCCGGGAATCCCAAGTGAAACACATATTTTTGAAAACTGAGCCAAGTTCTACTTAATTCTCATTCAAAAGTTTCGGACGAAAAGTTGAACGATAATTTTGGGAAGTTTCCCGTCGGATTTTGTACTTTATAAATTGTGGTGCAGTCTTGGTAAATTGTTTTCATATTCTTGGGTTTTAAGTTAATAATACTAAATTATCGGATAGAATAAAATTTTGAGATTTTTATCTTGCTTTCCGTACTCTAGATATACATGTTTACAGTTATTTTAAAAACTACAGTTGATCATCATCAGAACCCCCTTAGAGCGCCACGATGAACGGTCTTGAACTGCCTCCATCCACCGAATTTCTACAACCTTTACAATGTCGTCGTTCCATTTATTTGTGTGTTTAAAGATTGAAGTTCAAAACGAAATTAATTTTATTAATTTAATTATTTTTATGTACTTTTGTATCAAAGTTGTGTTATAAAGCTATAAAGATGTGAAAAAAAAATGTTGAATTATAGAAGAGTACCTAACTATAATTTAATCTTAGAAGCGGGGGTTACCAATTATTCTTGCCGTCTGCACCTACCTGTCTTACTGCTTGTTAAGAACACGTCAGTCATGTTTAAACCAATTAAACTTTGAGCTTAACTTTTCTTATAATTTTATAGCGCAAAATCTATATTCCATTACGTACAAAAACTCGCTTCAAAAAGATGCCCAGATGGTCACACTCAATCCGCACGACACCTGCGGCCAATAATTCAGACGGGGCAATAAAGGGAAAAACTTACCCCCATTTTGCCTCCATTACAGGTATTGATAATGTCCATAGAATGAAATGATGTTATATTTTAGACCTACCTCCCATTTAATGGTCTAAGCATGACTGGGCCGGGTATATTAATTAGTTTATCAGTTGAGAGATAGCTTTTGTATCTTGGAAGCTCTTGGCTTTTATAAAAAACCGACAACTATGTCTTATTAGATTGTATACACTTCGACTCTGTACTAAAAATTAGGACTAACGATTTCAATTTTCTTTAGAGAAAGAATAATAAGTAAGTATATAATACTTATACCAGTATATAGGCAGTAATACAAAATCAAAATAATACAAATGAATCAGTTAAGATATCTAAAAACCGTTCCAAACCATCTAAAGATAGCTCAACTTATCGGAATAGACGCGAGCGTCTCTAAGACGCTGACAAAAAAAACTATAAATGCATCGTAAACTAAACAGTTATAAATAATCATAAAACAAACAATAGAACAACAAAATTAAATTAAAAAAATATAAATATCTGTTGAGCTATCTAAAAAACGTTACCAACGGTCTAAAGCTTGCTTAACTGGTAAAAGAAAACCATATTGAAGCAGTGTACGAAATAGATTTCGTTGTATGGGACTTAAAAATAGTAGATTATGCACTAAGGGAATAAAGCAGTGTCTTATGTCGCGGGCGGCATATTGAACCCTGAGCGTAACGAGGGACTCTAGCGAGGGAGTTATATAGAGTCCTGAGTGAAGCGAGGGGTTCAAGCTGCCCAAGACGAAGACATGCTTTATTCCAGAGGAGCATACTCTACTTTTCACACCTACTGCGAGGCAATAAAAGGCCAGATCTCCATTAAATAAGTATCGTCTGTTTTGATAAACTCTGGAGTAGAATCATTATCGCTCGACATTTTTTGTTAACACTAATATTGTCACTGACATAATATTATATTACAAAAAATATTGCAATAAAATTCACTGAAAGTCACAGCACCAAACATCTTCTTTGTTTCACATTCTAATAGCGCCTATTTCTTTTTTTTTCGAGATTTGCTATAGTGGCCAGTTCAATTTTCGAACAAACCTCTTTACAATGCCATATGGGCATTTTTTTACTCAGAGTTTTCCACGAGTTTCCAACACGAATTTGATGTTCTAAATTCAAATCACTTTAATCCCTAGGGAGTTTCATACAACTTTATATCCCTAGAGAGACAATGCTGTACTTTAAGTTGAGGTTGCATGATTTGTAATTGGACATTGTCGTGCAGGTGGTGTGAAAAATATTTTACCTATGAAGTGTACCAAATGGAGTTAAGCCACTGGTCCAAATCACTACCAGATGGAAGCAACCCAGAAGCTAGCTGCATTGCTATTTATTCCAATGCGTTGACCTAGAGCGAGCTGTCAACAGTAAACTTTCGGCCTTCTGTTTGCTTCACTTTGATTTTTTCCAAACTCTTCCTGGACCGCATATTGTTGAAAATAAAATTAAAATATTTAAAAACATTTCAATTCAATAGCAATAGTAAGTACCTACGTTGTTTCAGAGTAAAACCCTACGGACACTGATAAACAGACCTAGGAAGTCTAGGAAGGAACATTAATGTGGGTGGGGTATGGTTTATTTTATACCTTTCAGGGTGGTTATTCGCTATGCCTAAGAGATTCCTTGTCAATAACGTGTGACGTCACCCATACGATTCAGCGATGATTCCACGCAGATATCGTAACGAGCCCGCGTTACGTTACGTATGGTCATAGCGAGTAAGGGGCATGTAACGTTAACCCTAAAACCAGCCTGTTGATGACATGAAATAAAATAATAAAATCCGCACTATTTCAGGCCGCAACTACCATCAGGCGATCAGAACAGTAAAAGAATTGAGCTCTCCACGCAATTAGTTGTTGAGCCGACATGGTGCGAACAGTCTAAATGAATAGCCAGCAGCAATATTGGCCGGATTGTGTGACCGGTGACAAGGGTCGGACGTACCCGCTGTTAATTTCGTTTGTCGACCAAACAACGAGATGAACTCGCGCAATAATCTGACAGGCTATACCACCGACTTCACATTCAAGGAGGTTTACTTCATGACAACTTACAAAGAATGTTTACGAGTGTATGCAAATGAAGTTCCCATATAAAGAAACCTATAGTCCTAATAAAAAACAGCCAAAATAAAGTTCTGTAGGGGTGCAATTTTTGAAAGTCACTGAGCGACTAAATATCATCAAAAAGGCCGAAAACCACTGTTTTTCAGGAGATATACTGAAATAAGCACTTGTATTAATATCATAGGTACTAGAGGTTCGCCCCGAACTGAGACCTCGCGATGACACCTTTATCAGCCCGACTACTTAAGTAAGACATTTCCATAATTTCCATTATTTTTTTTTAAATTTTCACCTCGAGGTAATTTCCTACACAGCATCGAAATAACTTCTGAATAGGACTAAGCTCGGGGCGTTCATACCACCAGAGACAAGTAACTTGTCTCTGATACTACATAAGTAGGTACCTGTTACGAATTAATTGTTAACGTCCTTTTGACGAAATCATAGAACTCCAACGTGATTCAAATTCCTAGAAATGGGAGGTCAACAACGGATATTATATTGGTTTGTTGTTTTATAGTCTCGAAATTCTTCAATTTCAGACTTTTCCCTGTAGTTGTAACACAAAATCCACAAGCATACCAAATTTCAGCATTGTGAGATTGCTGGAATTTTTGATTTTTACGTTTTTTATTTTCCCTAATATCTCGGAAACTACTGTCTAAATACTTAAGGTGGCGGGGATGGCCGGACGCTAAATCAACTCGAGAATAGCGCAAAAGTCGGCCTGCATATTGCTGTCCCTGTTTGGCTAACGCAGGCGCGCGCGGGGCACAGCTGAACACTTATTTCTATTCTGTGGCCGTTACCATTCATAATTCGAAGGTGGTATTTATTTTTTATGCAAACTAGCATTTGACAAAAATAATTTCTTGGCATATTTGGCATTTGTCACAAACTTTTACATTTATATATCTAGCAATAAAAACTCCTTGGTACCTAGTTCTGCGAACAGTTAGAACTCGCGAGCACAAACTTTTTTCCAATAATTGTGATCAGGGTGGTTATTCGCTATGACCTATGAGATTTCTTTTCAATAACGTGTGACGTCACTCATACGATTCAGCGATGATTCCACGCAGATATCGTAACGAGCCCGCGTTATGTTACGTTTGGTCAGAGCGAATAAGGGGGCAGGTTGGTGCTTTGATGATCGTTGAGTTTGGCTAAACTTTCCAATAGCGACTGTGAGCTAGGAGGTTCATATTTTTATCACATGTAGACACAAGCCTAAATATGAAATGGCGTACTGCGGAAACAAATAGTTTTAGCATTGTGAGCTATGACAAAAAATCAAAGAAAAATATTTCAAAGTAAACGCTCAACTTTCCTTTAGCGACTGCTAGCTAGGAAGTTCACATTTTTATCACATGTAGGTTCACATAGCACAAGCCTAAATATGAAATGGCGTACTGCGGAAACCAATAGTTTTGGAGCTATTCATTTTTGAAATTTGCTAATAACCGCTTTCCGAACGCCATGTTTTGGTGATATTTTACTTTTTATCAGTGTTCCCATACAATTTTCGGCTTTTGACAATGACAGTGACAGACCAAATGGTATATTTTGCTAAAAATTGGTGGTTTCTCAATTTTCAACTAGGTGTGTTTTTTGCTCTTACGGTCCAGTCGGTTACGTATTCCTTGAACGTCAATGAACTCTGTCATCGTTTGTGTTCTCAAAGTTGAGATTGTTTACGTGCTTACTCCCGTTTTAGAATCCATCGAAGGACTTTCCTTTAGCGACTGTAAGTATAAGGCTTGAGGGGGGAGGGGAGGGGTGGGGGGTCAATGTCAAAAGCCGAAAATCGTATCCGAACACTGACAAATAGTAAAATATCACCAAAATATGGAGATCGGAAACCGGTTTTTAGCACATTTCAACAATGAATAGCTCCAAAACTGTTTTTTTCCGCAGTACGCCATTTCATATTCAGGCTTATGCTATGTGAACCTACATGTGATAAAAATATGAACCTCGTAGGTCACAGTTGCTAAAGGAAAGTTGAGCATTTACTTTGAAATATTTTTCTTTGATTTTTGTCATAGCTCACAATGCTAAAACTATTGGTTTCCGCAGTACCCATTTCATATTCAGGCTTGTGCTATGTGAACCTACATGTGATAAAAATATGAACCTCGTAGGTCACAGTCGCTAAAGGAATGTTGAGCATTTACTTTGAAATATTTTTCTTTGATTTTTTGTCATAGCTCACAATTCTAAAACTATTGGTTTCCGCAGTACGCCATTTCATATTCAGGATTGTGCTATGTGAACCTACATGTCATACAAATATGAACCTCGTAGGTCACAGTCGCTAAAGGAAAGTTGAGCATTTACTTTGAAATATTTACCTTTGATTTTTTGTCATAGCTCACAATGCTAAAACTATTGGTTTCCGTAGTACGCCATTTCATATTCAGACTTATGCTATGTGAACCTACATGTGATAAAAATATGAACCTCGTAGGTCACAGTCGCTAAAGGAATGTTGAGCATTTACTTTGAAATATTTTTCTTTGATTTTTGTCATAGCTCACAATGCTAAAACTATTGGTTTCCGTAGTACGCCATTTCATATTCAGACTTATGCTATGTGAACCTACATGTGATAAAAATATGAACCTCGTAGGTCACAGTCGCTAAAGGAATGTTGAGCATTTACTTTGAAATATTTTTCTTTGATTTTTTGTCATAGCTCACAATGCTAAAACTATTGGTTTCCGCAGTACGCCATTTCATATTCAGGATTGTGCTATGTGAACCTACATGTCATACAAATATGAACCTCGTAGGTCACAGTCGCTAAAGGAATGTTGAGCATTTACTTTGAAATATTTACCTTTGATTTTTTGTCATAGCTCACAATGCTAAAACTATTGGTTTCCGCAGTACGCCATTTCATATTCAGGTTTGTGCTATGTGAACCTACATGTCATAAAAATATGAACCTCGTAGGTCACAGTCGCTAAAGGAAAGTTGAGCATTTACTTTGAAATATTTTTCTTTGATTTTTTGTCATAGCTCACAATGCTAAAACTATTGGTTTCCGTAGTACGCCATTTCATATTTAGGCTTGTGTTATGTGAAACTTTATGTGATAAAAATATGAACCTCCGAGCTCACAGTCGCTACTGGAAAGTTGAGCCGCTACTATTTCACGCAAAAACTAGGTACTGAATGGTAAACAAAGCACAAGTCGTAGGTATGTTAGTTACCTAGGTTACTTCATTCCAAATCACAAGGGAAATCTAAATAAAATGTCAAAAATATTGCAATGTCATATATAACAAATAAATAGGTGAACAAACACAAGAGCAAGCGAAGCGCGGGGTTACACAGTGTGCTAGTGTGAGTGCCTGTCGAGTTGTCAAACATCACACAACCGTAGTTCCCCGACCGGCCCTCGGTTCTGACGCGATAGCAATATGGGCGTTCAGAATTTTTTAGAAATTTGTTCAAGTTCCGTAATACCAAAAATGATGAATAAAAACTTGTTGTTTTTTTTATATCGTGTTGTTATTCTGTTACTTGACAATATAAGCTATGTTCCTACACATAAAATACGTAACATATCGTTGTTTTTAATACGAAACAACTAAGATGAAAACATGTCGTTTAGGTCGTAAAAATATACAAAAAGTAATTCGCTTACATTTCATTTTAGGTATATATTTTGATAAAAAAAACTATCTGGGAACATAGATAAATACTATCCGAATCCGAATAATAGCATAATATGGTGGAAATATGCTCGAATTACAAATGACGTCGGTATTACGTTTGTATGAGCAGTTCATCCTTCGCTGGGTTCTTAATAAAAACAGTTTTGAAATTTCCAACCAAAGCGCTTTCATTAGACACCCCACTTGACCTGACTGTCTCACTTTTTTTTTTACCCCTCTTGGACCTCAATATCTCAGCAACCCCCTGACCGATATAGCTCATAACCTTACCTACAAATTATACCAATACTATCTACCCCCATACCAAATTTCTTGAAAATCGGTTTAACGGTTTGGAAGTTTTCATCGGACAAACATACATACATACATACATACATACAAACGCCGATTCTTCTAACTTGACTCAGAGAACTCGCTTCGCTCGTTCAATAAAAATGTTAATCATCAATGAGTTTCAGATGTATAGAAATTTTGAAACTCACGGACACATTCTAGTGTGGGATCAGGACTACATGTATGTGACGGTGTTATGCCCATATAAGTATATAATTGCACACACACACTTAAACACACGTTTTTTTCCCCGAAGGGGTAGGCAGAGCCTCAAAAGGCCTCTTTTCACTGTGGGTTGCACAGTCGCAAGATTATAGACGTGACAAGTGGTGAGCTCATCGTCGCCATTGCTTTCCACGACCAACTCTTCCAACGCTTTCTTCCACTCCTAAATAAGCCAGGACAAATCTTATTCCAACGAAACTTGCCCAACAAGTCCGGGCTTATTATGCACATAATTATTATGTTATGTTATACCATTCTGGCATCATAAGATGCATGTGAAAAACTATGAAACTCCCTCTACGCCTATGAAGCTTCTTATTTGACAGCTTATATGAATCATACAGATAACGCAATCTGTAACTTATAACGCAGAAGAGCCTACACTGACCCACATATCCAACGAAACCAGACCTTCCTCAACCCTCTTCGGTGAAGAATTTTGGAGGTCAGCGGGTCAGAATGTGCTAATTAAAGAGGTCTGAGTACAATGGGCGGTTCGACCACAGTTCTCTCGATTAGTTCCTAATGGTGCGGAATGAAAGATTAAAGTTTCTGACGGGTTTTAGATTGCTTTCTTAAGACATATTATTACTGTTTTGGTAGATTTCAGAATACGCTTATTAGGGTTTTTAAAACAAATCATTTGCTGAATAAATACAGTTTTTATGTAACTTCGAAGGACCTAAAATGAAGATCATACGTTAGTTTAAATGTTTGGATTGATTTTTGAGGCAAAAAATGTTAAGCCAAGATAATTCAAGTTTTCTCGCGAATTGTGAAATTGGGAATGTATTCGCAGCAAAGGACGGTGGGAAATTTCTCTGAAGCATAAATTCCCGAACTCCCTTTGTACCAGGAGATTATAACTCTGAAGAGCATAATTAACCCCGAGACATAAAACTAGCTTCTTGCTAAGGATACCATTACTGGGGTTCAGTGTGGCGATGCAACCAACTTTTGTATGCAAAGCTTTTAGGAGGTGCGGTATAATGCCGGCAAAATATGAGAGCGTAGGTATCTTTCTTGGGTGATACACAGGCATGGAGGATGGCGAACAGTTCCCACTTAGTACTAGAGTGAATAAGGCAACAAATTTTCCAGTAGCAGTTTGAAATAGGGTACCAATTTCTTAAAACAATTTTAATGCAAATAATTGTAAATTTAAATGCTATTGTGTAGTGACATTAGTGACTAAAGTCACAAAGTAAAGTAATAAAGTAGTGTATGAAACTGCACATAATTTGGTCTTAAAACACTCGTGTGATGCTATAAAAAAACTGGCCTCCGGCTCGTTTTTTTAACTCAGTCTCATGTTTTAAGAACCCTTATTATGCAACAGTTTCATAAACTACTTAATAGTAGTTTATGAAACTGTTGCATAATAAGGGTTAATAAAAAAACGAGCCGGAGGCGAGTTTTTTTATAGCATCACACGAGTGTTTTAAGACCAAATTATGTGCAGTTTCATACACTACTTTATCTAATCTCATGAAATAGGTAATATTATATTTTAAAGTCTTGGTAACATTTATTGTAATACTTTCTAGATTTCGCCAGTAAGAGGTTCATTTGTTCGTTGCAGCTTCGAGAATGTCCGGTGGTGTAAAATTTTCTTCAGTATCGCTACTGTCGTTTTCAGACATTTTTTAAAACAAAAACTAATTTGACAATGAAATTTGCGTAAAATTACAGCTTATAATTGCATTTATTTGTAAACGTTTAGCGCCAAAATCCATACGCGCGAGCGTGTTGCGCCGCGTCCACAGATTATACATAGAAAAACTGCATTGCAACCTCCTTGGTCCAAGTGAAGTTGTATCGTAGTGGAAAAAAAGTTATATTATGATATAGTTGTCCATAGAAGAGCTGTATCGTAATGTAATTTTTTAAATTTATTTCTATGGCTTGTACATAAAAACTGTCATTTTAGTTTTGTTTTTAGTTTTTTAATCTTTATATTTCAGTATGAGAGTAGATAAAGGGTATTTATGTCGTGGTGTATCTGGCCTAAGAATATACCCCTCCGTTCCCTCTTGTGGATGTCGTAAAAACCGACTAAGGGATTAAACAGAGGATGTGCAGCATATTTCACCTGAGTGCTTGCCACCAATACTGCGATCACAAATCCACCTGCCAAGCGTGCCATTTTGATTATGGCAAATCTACCCATTGTGTTCTGTGGGGCAGGCCTGATTCAACAGCGGGCGTCAGTGAATAATAACTAAAGGTTGATTAAAAGAGTTGCATGCAATCCAAATATGAAAAAATTATATGACTAGGTCTAACCCTCTTATACATAATCAACCTTTGATAGCTAAAATAGTTTTTGTCTTGTTTTGGCGTGTTTCATTTTACATAAGAGAGAGAGAGCAAAACGAAAGCTACATATTTTAAATAAAATAGGTTTCAAAAATGATTATGAATAAGGGGGTGAATGTTTATTTTCTGCAAACTTGAGTGGCCGTGTGTGTGACGATCGCGAATACAGTGTGTCACATGCACTAAAGCAATATGTCTTGCTAAGTGCAGAGAGCAAAGTTTGGGTCGCGGCGTTGCATCACTCCACGTGTACACATTTTATGAGCAGTCCTATCCCAATACCTCTTCACATGTTCTGCTGCCCTAGTACCAGAATACTTTATAGGTTTAGTAAATAATAAGTCGCATTTATGTCGAAAGAATGGAATAGTATTTTATTGCACGCCAAAAATAAACAAAACTTAACATTTTATTATTCCAGACAACCTTTGGATACCTTTTATTGCCCCCTAACTTGGTTGCACCTGAAACAGATTACTTTATAGTTACTAAGCAACTAACCGACTTAGGAGCCTGTGTGGTGAAAGGATTAACTGCACCGAAGAATATGTTTTTATTGAATAAACGTAAAAACATCAGTGTTTTCAAACACTTGATTTATTGATGGAGCTGGCTTATTTGTAGTTGCATTAGGTAGCAAACAATAATCTCCAGTGTTTGCCCGCCTCGCTTGCTCAGCTAATACTAGACAAACAATGATTATGTCTTCCTGAATCCGTACAACGAGCTGAGAACGCGCTTCTGTAAATATGTGAACGATTGGATTTGAGCAATTGCACACTGGTTATTAAAAATCAGTTTGTAACAAAGTATAGTGGCGTAAGTATAGTACCTCAGTGGCGCGGCGGGTGAAGGTTCGCCTGCGACGCAGGAGGTTGCGGGTTCGATTCTCGCCTCGGAACAAATATTTGTACAATCTGCAGATATTTGTTCAGGGTGTTCTGGGTATTTTTCTATGTATAATAAAAAATATATCTATATATATAATGTATTGTATTAAGTATATCAGTTATCTATAGTACTCATAACACAAGCTCTGCTTAGCTTGGGGCTGGATAATGTTGTGTGAAATTAGTCCAGCATTTATTTATTTATTATAGTGGGCAGATCTTGCTTTTTACCAATAAGTTAGGGATCCTTACGAATACACCAATAATGTACATCAAGGTATAAAAAAATACATATAAAAGACGTTTCATCGCGATTATGTAATGTTATGTTTTTTATAAGATGAACTTGTATTTTAAATTAGTAGAGAATCGTCATGGTCATCATATATAAATATTGTTATTACATCTTGTACTTGTAAATTATAATATAACTACATTATCATAAAAGTTCATTTTTAATAATTATTATATTTGTAACAGTTTTTAACTGACTTCACAAAAAGGAGGAGGTTCTTAATTCGGTTGTATTTTTTTT
Source organism: Epirrita christyi (assembly GCA_951392215.1). Lineage (NCBI taxonomy): Eukaryota > Metazoa > Arthropoda > Insecta > Lepidoptera > Geometridae > Epirrita > Epirrita christyi. Next base: position 2,538,695 of record OX595849.1, read on the forward strand.
TAATGTTTGTTAACTCATATCTCCTTCGTTTATAAACCGATTTGGATAATGCCTTTTTTTTTATATATATACTTCCAGATTGATCCCATTTGTTTCAGAATCCAGTTCTGATTATGGAATCCATGAGGAATTGAGATTTACATATAGCGATTTTGGTATTTACAGCAACAAATCAAGCATTTATATTCAGAAAGTATCATTTGGTGATTTAATCCTTTCACCGCTCTGGTTTTTTCACCATCAAAATATCTTCCAGATATTTAGTCGAATACAATGGCGGAAATCCGTTTTTTGAATGAAAAAGATTATCTATAAAGAGCTTCATTTAGAATTTTTTATGCATTGCGATTTTTTAGGGGAGTTTTCACCAAGTAATTTTGAAACTAATTAAATGGTTTCAAACTATTTTCAAAGAGAAAGGTCGGGAACCAACCTAAATCGACCGCTTTCCTATCCTACCACTGTCTTATAAGGGTACCACTCTGGCTTTAAAACCAGGTAAAAATTAATGATAAAACGAACTTACCCTATAAGTGAAGTTCTATCATAATTATGCGAGCTGCTCAATTCGAAGCGATTATTTTTTACTTGTAGTACTGTTTCGTATTTCTCGGCTATTACCACGAATATTTTAAAGGTCTTTACTTAATCTGAAAAATAAAAGTTTTTACTTGACCATTGTCCCCGCCCTAGCTTGCCCTAAAACGACAACTTCCGAAAACGACAACTTTCGAAAACGACAACTTTCAAAAACGACAACATCCTAAATCGTCAACTACCTAAATCTTCAACTACCTAAATTGACAACCGCCAAAATTGAGATCTTCCTGAAACGACAATGCGTATTTTCGACCCAGAACAAATAATCCGGTTGAAGGTTTGTTGTCCACACCCTAGCTCGATGCGGCTCTGCGCTCTTACACAATTTTCTCTTTATTATCAAAGTCAAAGTCAAAGTCAAAGTCAAAGTCAAAAAGAACTTTATTCATTGAAATCACAAGGATCATTTTGAATCGTCTTATATAAAATTAAATTACTCCTGTTCCAACGCGACCAAGCCTAGAAGAATCAGGCAACAAACTCGGCTTGGCTTACATAAATGGTCCGTCTTACCACTAGGTGAGAAGCGCCTGTGTGGTGCCTCGGAGCAAGGAGTTGCTGATACATAGTAAATGAGAACTTAAAAACCTTAGGAAGGTAGTCAAAAGTAAATAAACATCAGCAAAAATATGCAAGACAGCACACGCTACGCTTGTTATACTTATAAATAATAATCTAATACAAACATGTAAATAGGTAAGTACAGATATTGCAAATTTCCATTTTAGCATTCGAGGGGCAGAGCGACATCAGGCCACGCGGCTTTATCATTAATATAGTCATCAAGAGTGTAATACGCTTTCTTAATTAGATTCATCTTTATGTAGGATTTAAATCTTCGAATAGGAAGTTTAAATGCACCTTCTGGAAGTTTATTATAGAACCGTACAGAATTCCCCATAAAAGACCCACTTACTTTCTTTAATCGAAATTTTGGTATATTTAGTTTGTGTTTATTTCTCGTGTTAATACCATGCACGTCACTTTTTATCATAAAACTATCCAAGTGTTTATGTGTATGTAATAATATTTCATAGATATATTGCGATATTACTGTAAGAATATTGATTTCTTTGAAACGCTCTCTCAAGGAGTCACGCGACTTCATTTTATAAATGGCACGTATTGCCCGTTTTTGCAAGACAAAAATAGCTTGGATATCTGCTGCTTTACCCCACAGTATGATACCATATGACATAACACTATGGAAGTAGCTAAAATAAACAAGCCTAGCTGTAGCTTCATCAGTAAGCTGCCTTATTATACGAACTGCATATGCAGCGGAACTAAGTCTACCAGCAAGAGCCACAATTTGTGGTGCCCACTGCAACCCTGCATCAATATTAAGCCCTAAGAAAATGGTAGACTTGACAAGATCAAGTGTCTCCCCATTTATTTTAATATTAGTTGGATAATGTTTTACATTTGGCAATGTGAATTTGATGCATTTAGTTTTTTTAGCATTAAGCAAAAGATTATTAACTGTGAACCACTCAAGAACACGCGATAGTGAATCATTTACATCATCGTAATTAGATTTAGATCTATCAACTTTGAAAATCAAAGAAGTATCGTCAGCAAACAGAACTATGTCACATATGTCTTTCACAAAAAAAGGGAGATCGTTAATGTAAACTAGGAATAAAAATGGGCCTAGTATTGAACCCTGTGGCACCCCCATGACAATAGTCGATCCTGAAGACCTTTCACCACCAACATCAACTTTTTGGACTCTATTGGATAAGTAAGAATTTACAAGATTAATTGCCTGATTTTGTATGCCATAATGTTTTAACTTGGAAATTAAAGTATCATGCCTCACGCAGTCAAAAGCTTTGGACAGGTCGCAGAAAACTCCGATCGCGTCCTGCGAGTTCTCCCATGCTTCAAATATGTGTTCTAAGAGCATGGTACCAGCATCGGCTGTCGAACGACCCTTAGTAAATCCAAATTGATGACTATGAAGAAGTCCGTGGAGGTTGAAGTGTGACAATAACTGAATAAGAATAAGTTTCTCAAAGATTTTACTTAACGCAGGCAATATAGAAATTGGCCTATAATTACCTGGATCTTTTTCATTACCAGACTTGAACAAAGGAATTAATTTACTATGTTTCATAAGATCAGGAAAGACTCCCTCGTCAACACATCCATTGAAAATATAGGCCATACACGGCGCAATATCAATAATTATAACACCTAACACCTTTGTAGATATTCCCCAAAGGTCTTCAGTATTTTTAATATTAAGTGACTTAAATGTCTTAACAATATCAATGGCATTAACGTATCTGAAACTAAACGCGACCTCACACTTATCAACACTTAATTCCAATAAAGTAGATGCTCCAGAGGCAGTTGATTTTAAAGATTGAGTCACAATATTAGGTATACTAGAGAAAAAACTATCAAAGGCATTTGCGACCTCAATATTATTTGATAATATTGTATTGTTTACGTTTAAATTAATTTGTTTACTACGAGGTTTAGCTTTACCTGTTTCATTATTTATTAATTTCCAAGTTGTCTTAATTTTATTTGTTGATTTTTCTATTTTATTTCTTAAATGCAATGATTTTGCTGCATGACAAACTTTTTTGAAGGTCTTGGAATAGTTCTTTATGTACAAGATAAACGTTGGATCGTGCAACATTGATTCTCTAGCCGCATAGAGTTCATATAATTTATTCCTACTTCTATAAATACCGGTTGTAGCCCAATCAGCTAACCCGACATTAGCTCTAGCTTTACATTTTTTTAACTTAAATATCTCACTATGTTCCTCACATATCAACTTAAACAAACTAGTAAAAAGGTCATTCGGATCATCTACGCACGGTACAAGGGGCATTTTAAGTTCAATACTGCCCTGGAACTTCTTAATGCGACTTTCTGTGATAGGCCGATAAGTGAATTCCTTAGGTTCATCTACAAAATTACAAGTAAATATAGCACTGTGACCATAGTGATCTGAGGTGAAATGTTTAATTACTGATTTATCAATTGGAACACTACTGCAATAAATATTATCTAAACAGGTGGATGTTGTTAGTGTCACCCTTGTAGGTTCTTCGAAGAGGTGATTTAAGTTAAAGCATTTAAATAAATTAAGCAGCCTCTCAGATAGAGGATTAACCGGAATATCTATATTGAAATCTCCGCAGACTATTAGCATTTTATTACAAACAAAAGTTTTAAGCAATGCTTCTTCCATAGTGGATTCAAATAATGCGAAGTCTGCGTCAGGGGGACGGTAAACGCTCACAATGATATGCCGCTCTAGCTCAACACAAGATAGCTCAATAGTCCTCTCAATAGTGAGATTTGCAACATCTCTACGTTCCTTGCATTTTAAAGTATTTCGAACAACAATTAAGGAACCCCCACGTATGGCGTTTTTGCGTTTGTATGAACTTACAATATTATAATTCTCATAATAAGGGAGTAAATCAAATTGTAACATCCAGTGTTCAGTTACACACATAATATCAACATTAAAACGATTTAAAAATAATTCTAATTCTAAGATTTTGCTGGGAAGGCCTTGCACATTTTGATGTACTACATGTAATGTGCCCGGCTGTCTCATTGTCGAACTCGTCAGTTTAAATGACTGTCAGCTACTCCTACTTGTTTGCCCTCATTAGTACTACTACTAACTACGGGCTTGTCGGTGAACTGCGTTATAGTACTTATAACGGGATCAAAAATATTAAATGCTAACAATTTAGCAATTATTAATTTACTATGTCTACTCAAATACATAGTACCTTGTGTCAAAATAAAATTACTAATAAAATTATTAGTATCAAAATACAAAACGTCTCTATGACGACATGTCAAATTATACAGCATTAAATTAAGATTCCAAATTTTTTGATTATCTTTAGTACTCAAACATTTTGAGTAAGGGAAAGCACATAAAATTAATTTTCCCAGTCCTGAATCTAGCTTTTGTAGCAAAGTCTCAACTAACTTAATAATATCCAAACGCGTTACACCACTACTCTCACCTAATTGTACTAACAGAGTGGTGTTGTTGTCAAAGCAATCCTCCCTCTTTATAGTATCTATAAGTTTGTTAATAGGGGCATTAGGAAAGCAATTATTTGTCACAACTTGCTCTAACAGGTCACTAAGGAGCAAGCCCATCCCAACACCTATCTTATCTGAATACACCACAGTCTTCCGGGTCTGACAACAGGATTTAATCTGTCTAACCGGAGACTGCGTACCAGGTGTGGAAACTACTTCAACCTGAACAGTAGGTTTAGCCTGACTCTGCGATGCACATGTTGCAATGTGTGTTAAAGCACCTAAAGCTGATCCAGAAGGCTCTGATAAAGGAAGGTCCGTCTGTGAGCTACTATTACATACTTGTACATATGTGCTATCATCACTCAGTATCTCTACGATATTATTCATTTTCTGAATATTGTCAGATGCTTCTCGTTCAGCTTTTTTATATTTACACGTTACATCATGAAGTGATGTTTCTAAACTTTTAATTTCCTCTGACATATCAACTAACTCTTTTGAATTTCGTCCTATCAAATTATAGCAGGAATTAAGTTCCTCATTTAAATAACATTTTTGCTTAATATGCTTGGCATAACTTAGGACATTTTTATGCTTTTTAAGCTTTTTCTCAGTTTTTTTTATAAAATTACTTAGCTTCACATATTTTTTTATTCTGTTACTCCCCTTCACTTGTTGAAATTTACTTTTACAATTTGGTGTAGTGAGATCTATCGTTGAGAAGTTAGAAGCACTTTCCATGAGTTCCGTCTGTAGATCCAGACTCCTATAATTATTATTTGAGGGAACATGCTTCGACTCTAATTGTTCAAGTTTACATCTGCACTCCGCAAGCTCATGCTGTAAGTCTTTATTTTCCTGAAGCAACACCTCGTACGTTTCATGGCAGCTGTCTACGGATTGTAACATGGACTGCATACGGTCCATCTGCTCAAGTACGGCTACATATTGAGAATGAAGCTCGGCAAGTTCTTTCTTGAGGCTTGTATTCTTGCCAAGAATCACCAACATTTCAGCCTCACTCTCGTCACGTTCTTGTAGTAGCTGGCTGCGAATCTCGTTGGATTCTTTGAGCTCCGCAGCTGCCTCCTTGTACTTTGCTTCCAAGTCGCATGCCCTCCGAGTCATCATGGTAGATGGTATTCTGAAACACAGCAGTAGGCAAGTGGGTATCTAGAAATAGATAGTGACAGGTATAGAAAAGGTGGAAATATAAAAAAAACAATAAGTAAAGATGGGGGAGGTAGAAAGTAACAAGAATGTAGTAATAGAATTAAAATTTACAATGAAAAATAACACTTGCTTAGCTAACCAATTATTACCAGATCAATTTAAAAATTGTTTTAGAATTTCTCACTACTAAGTACTTGACACACAAGTAAAAGAAAGATTACAAAGTAAGTTAACTTCGGTTACTACAAATTATTAAAAAAAAATAACAATGAATTCATGCATTTAACTAAATACTACTCAGGTATAAGTACTTAGTTATTGTGGAAAGTACAACCTACAGATTACAGTTAGTTGGTATTTTGGGACCAGTTAGTGCAAAAGAATGATAATATTTTTGTAATTTTCTGAGTGTCTCTGTAGTTGTGTCTGTGTGAGGCAGTGTTTAGACTACAGTCGTCTTCCAAACTTTGTCAAGGCGAAAGAGTACAAAAACTTTACCTTTTCGTATTGTGTAGTGCAAGTGACTCACAAGGAGCCGAGTCAATGTGTGTGTGGTAACGTGTGTGAGGTGTAAAATGTTATGTTATTAGAACAAAATATACTCCCCAGGTTTATCCATGAAATCCAGCTAACACTTTGGAGTGTAATTCACAGAATCCTCTGGAAACAAACTGCTTTCCTTTTGTGGACTTTCATACAATTCAAACTCGAACACGTCAACCGTTGTGACCCAGTACGAACTTTGGCAAAGTTTTTTCATATGTTTTTATAGAACACAAACACTCACACGTGTGAAATATACTATTTTTAACAACCGTACGTAACTTATAATGATAATTAACAGTGAAATATCTCTTACCACATTCAATATTCATTGTCTGTTACCACTCTGGCTTTAAAACCAGGTAAAAATGCTTGTAATACTAAGCAGCTAATAACATCAGCAACAGTTTAAAAGTTCCTTATTGGAGACTGTAATTAATGACTCTAACATTTTCACAGGAAAGGGGTTCCCTAACGATTTCCTTACTCTCCTCGTAAAACAAGGATGCGTATATTTTTATTACATTTTACTAAATGAGATATCGAAGAGGCAAAATATTCTCAAAGAGCTCATTAGCGTCTGTGCTATGGTTTTTGTTCAATAAAATATGATAAAATTTTCTTGACAATTTTCTTTAGAGAATGGATAATAAGTAAGTAGGTAATAAAGAAAAAGTAAAAAATTAAAAGAAAAAATAAAGAAATTTGGGGAATAAAGGTTCTTGAGTGGCGACCACAAACCGGACGACGCGGTAGAGGAAGGCCCTCCACGCGATGGACTAAAGCCATTATAAACGTCGCGGGGAGTCGGTGCATGGAGGCAGCTCGGGACCGTTCGTCGTGGCATTATAAGGGGGAAGCCAATGTCCAGCAGTGGACTTCTACAGGCTGATGATGATGATGGAGGTAATACTACAATAGGCAGTAATACAAATGAATCAGTTAAGCTATCTAAAGACTGTTGTAAACGATCTAAAGATAGACAATTGCAACTGATCAAAATCAATACTAGACGGAAGCAGCTCTAAGACACTGACAAAAAACAAAAATGCATAGTTTACTACGGGTTTTGTTCGAAAAAAGATGATACTATTTATAAAAAAATTTTTTGCGTTTCTACTTACTACTAAGAAAATAATGCTGTGGTATTTTCGACCTAAGAATATACCTTTGATATGTCATTAAACTCGAGAGATTAAACCAGGGGATGGCCAGCAGCATCAACCCAATCCGACCAAGCGTGGTGTTTATGGCAAATCAACCCTATTGCATTCAATGATCTCTTCCAGCTGTAGACATCTACCGGCTGATGACTATAAACATCGATTTCAACATTTCCAAATCGTTTCGACACCAAATCCTAAGCCCAAAAACGATCTACACCCGCAGGGCAGCGCTGGTCGTACCAATAGCCATAGTCATTATGCTATCTGCCAGCGATTCTACAAATGTACCTTCATAAAACGAATTACCATAGATTATATAATCCACTCGAGCGCGCAGTAACAGAAGATAACAATTTAATGGCCGCCACAAAATTTCTTTGGGCATTTATTTAGTTGATATAATAATGAATTGTAGAGCTATCAATGTTGTCGACCACTGCTTAGAGCACTATAATTATAAATGCGAACAATAATTTGGTTTTCAATCCGAGGACTTATTGGTACCGCTTTGGATGTATGCTCAAAAATAATTTAAAAAAAAAACAAATAGAAATAACCGGGCATGTCGGTATGTTAAATATTAATGTCATTGTGAATGTTTTTGATTATTTCGAGGGCAAAATCGTCGGGGATATAGCTCAGTGGTAGAGCAACCGACTGCAGATCGGTAGGTCCCCGGTTCAAACCCGGGTGTCCCCTTGTGACTGTATTTTTCTACTCCTTTTGTACTGAATTATATTTTGTTTCCACAAGACGTGAAAACATTTTTATAAACGGATGAATGGATAATCATGTTGTTGGACTAAAAAATATTATTATTTCGTTCCTTCTATTTGAACTTATAGTTAAACTCTCAGGCTACTTGCTCAGATTTCCCTGCAGAGCTACTTACAAACTTATCAATTCAAAACCCATGTTTAAAACTAGTCGAAGTAGCTGACATTTTAAACAGTCCAGCAGCGCCAACTTTTAAAAACAAACTGTTTTATCGCGGTTCAAACTTCGCAATAGCTTGTCGGCGTACTGTCCGACTTGTCAGTCTCCAGTCCCCATCAAGTATTTAACGAGTTGCCACGAAAAGTGGGCAACAGGTGCCGCGGGGGATGCGAACTATAGAAGTGTAATATTGAAGACAGGTAACTTCTATATGGTTATGCAATCCTGGTAGTTTGACCTACATTTTAGTGACTGTTTTCCTGTCAAAGTTATTTAAATAAATTTAACTCCTTTCAAAATTTAACTCACACTAGGATTCCCTGTGTCGTGGGGACTACGAGTACCCGCCATGATACCACAAAACTAAATTTATAACTAAAAATAAAAAAAACTAACAACATCATGATAACATTTGTCGCGTAGCGAATCGAACCCGCACCACTTGCATCTCAGCCACATTATTAAATAATTTATTATAATCTTATCTTATCAAAATCTCATCTCTCTCGCCCGCCACGCCATGGCGGTAGTAGACTCGTCACACCACGATCTTAGAGAAGGCATTACTTTTTGAGCTGCAAAAACAATGTAAGTAAAAAGGTCTGCATGGAGTTTTAGGAACCTAGTTTATCTTTGCTCCTTTGTTTAATAATTCAATTAAATAGTCAGATATCTCCATTTTTCTTATTCAGTACCTACCTACTCTCTAACTGATCCAGAATCACAAAAAACCCACAGCGCCACAAAGTTTCGTGTAGCCCGGTTCATGGGCTTTGTAATTAACGACAGTTTAGCAGTTTAAACACATAATTGACGAGGTTTATGAGCTGTCGCATGATATGGCATTTCGTACTGTATTTCAGATCACAGTTTCCATGCTTGATAAATAACGCTAAAACTTCTCGAAACTTCGAAAGAAAATTGCTTAGTTTTCTACTGATTGTTTTTTTTGCTACTGAACTTACTCCTGAATTTTTTTGTAAGTGAATAATGGTAATTAAAATTGAAGACAGAAAGAGATTCTAATGATCCGATTAAATTGTAAATTGTCTCTTTTACACTTGCGTTTCGGGCGTATGTGCCTAGATTAATTTCTGAAAGCGGATACTTTCAGCACACGCGGTATTATTAGATGCTTTTCTGGTTTCAGGTTGCACCAGTTATATCAGAGGAAGTTGAGGTCTTTGTTGAAAAATGCTTGCTACCACCATGCCTATTTCTACCACCAAGAAGTAAGTAATACTCGTGTTTTTCGTTTGAAGGGGATGGGCGATGTGTTTCTATAAAATATCCAACCAGTGAATCCTAGTGTCGGATCAGAGGCCGGCATGAGCTCTTATATCGATTCAGTACAAAATATCGGTTCGTCGTTGACATCCACCATCATTCAATAACTTAATCGCAGAAGTTTATAGACTTTCTGCTACTGTGCCTTTAAATATAACTGTGGACATCGCGGAACCAATATTTTGTACTGAATAGTTTTTGAACTGAATCGCTATAAGAGCTCATGGTACGGCCTCAAGATTATGTATGGAAACATCTTTTTTATGACTTCAAATAAATTCCTTTATTGTCGCTACAATTTCAAGAAGCAACAAAGGGCATAGTCCCACACAGTTTCAGTAAGATAAATGTATTTCCTTAAAAATAAAGCCGGTAATAAAGTGCGCGACACGTAACCGGGACCGCGCTCTTCCATCCGGGCAAATTGCGGGCTACGTGACCGACGGACGCGTGCCGGGACCGACGGATGTGACGTCACATTGAATGGTCAGGTATCAACGGGAGGACTTTTTTATTTGTTTTAGCTAGGTGCTTTTGTCATCGTGCCGTTACTTATCTACTCTGAGCCACCATGTTTGCCATGCGTCCCAGCGTGCGGCTGGACTGCTTTCCATCTGCAGTTCTGGTGGAGGTCGCGCGTGTTCCATATTTCTCCGCACGTAGAAAACGTAAACTGATATGATTTTCTAACTAAACTTCCTTAAAACTCGCTATTTCCACTTTAAATTAAAAACACCGCTGCCACCATGTAATCCTACTAATATTATAAACGCGAAAGTTTGTGAGTATGGATGTTTGTTACTCTTTCACGTAAAAACTACTGAATGGATTTGAGTGAAGTTTGGAATGGAGATACTTTACGCCCTGGATTAACACATAGGCTACTTTTAATCATCATCATCATCATCATCACCATCATCATCAATTTCCATCATTATTCACGCGGGTGAAACCGCGGGGCGCAACTAGTGAAACATATAGCTTGCTCATTTATTCTCTATGTAGGTAGACTGAGGTAGCACACGTCATAAAACTACCCACATTATTAGACTTACTTTATGATTAACTAGTTTTCGCCCGTGAATTTACTCGCGATATAAAAAGAAGCCTATAGCTAAATACTAGTGTAATTTCATCGAAATCGGTTTAGTCGTTCGTTACACTGTGATAGATTAACAAACGACCATCCATAAATTCTTCGCACATTGCATTTGTAGCTTTTGCATAATTATTTAAGTAGGCCTGGGTACCCGCAACCTCTCGCATCACATAAGAGTTAGGTCTCTGAGGATAAAACCTGTATGTACGAATAGGTAGAATTGCTGCATCATAAACTTATCAGCTGTAATTCCTACCACTTATAGCCAGTATTTATACCCCGAGTCCAGGCATGACGACGCATAAATTACACTTTAATAAGCTAAGAACAGGATTGTTTAATTTGCGAACACTGCAATCTATTTAGTACTTAAGTTTTGTAATGTTGGCACTGTTTGAGTTTGTTATGAAATGGGGTTTGTGGGTTCTGCAACGGAGTGTTTCCATACTATACTACTATAACGGTGTTGTTCCAAGATGTATGGAGCCGTGAACACCGACAAGGGCTAGCCCTTGTCGGTGTACACTTGTGTAAACGTGGCTAAATATATGTAAAACCTTTTATCATTGTAATTTTTTGATTATTTCGCTTCATTTAATGCGGGTTCCTAAAATATCTTTCTCACGGAGAGCAACACAAGACAAAACAATATGGCAGGGTGGATACAATTTACTCTGTGGTAAAATGTTTCGACAGCTGTTGACAACTTTGATCAGTACTGCATTTCGTTTGCGTCTTGGCTCCAAGGTCTTGGAGCTTGGAAAATATTTTCGCGTAGAATCGAAATGTTGAATTGAAGAACTTGTACTGATGTGATGATCGTAATAAAGCTAGCGTAGGCAACGCATTCTATATAGACACACTACTCCCAACGAACGAATAAAGCAAGCAACCACAGAGCAATAAAAGTGATGTTACCATTGTAAAAAAAACAAATTTTAAACATTTATGTGCAGTGAATTATGCTCCAAATTAGATTAAGAGTATTTTTACGATAACCACTGATTTTTTCGCCATTCTCTGTCTGGTGTACATCGATATAGGCCATTTTAGAACATGTCCTTTACAAAATTAAGAGGTCACCGGTGCGACAGGAAAATAAAAACGAAAAGCAAAGTTTAAAGTTTTTTTTGTGTTTTATCTTGTTAGGATTCCAAATATTCCTGCATAGCTAACATTAGAGATAGGTAACCCATATTATATAACAATCAACAACATTTGTAGACATTGTATTTACCATCAACTTATTTTGTCTTCTTTGTTTGAAATCACTTTGAACTTACGAAAGCACCTCGGCGTCGCCAAAATTCCAAAAACAAACCCGCGTTCACTTTGTCAAACAGTTTGAAATTGAAATTCCGGGATTCAATCTCATGCATCCATCGTGCACCCGCAGGTTTTATATGTCACGTATCTACGTTTTCATTGTCGCACGGCAAAAATATATTAATTTTCGCGGCGGGAAAACAAACTACCCAATCTGTGGTCCAAGTCTTGGGTTTGCCTCAAAGAGAAATGTCTCAGAATCGGAAACCGTCACATTAAATAAGATAAAAAAAAAATGTAAACGTAGCTTTTATGATTTTATATCCAACAGTCAAACATATACCTACGTAGTCATGATCCCACACTAGGATTCCCTGAGTCGTGGCCTCGAAGGTATCAGGAACTACGATTACCATGGTACCATAACACCCAGACCCGGATCAAATATTTGCAGATCTTAAAAACATTTGTCCCGCAGCGGTATTCAGCGAGTTCTTGTACTACAGCGGAAGATAATCAAAAAGGCCAAATGCTATAGCGGAGAATATTCAGAGTTAGCGTTATTGGAAAAGAGGTTCTCCTCCGTTTTTCTTTTTCAAAATGGCGTTTGCGCCAATTTTCGTTATGATATTCGTGATTAGAAGGTCAAAATACGTTAGTATACCAAATTTCAGATCGATCTCGATCTAAGCGCAGCTATGCGCTTTTCGGAAGTATGGTATATCCGTTTGGTATTTTTAACCGACTTCAAAGAAAAGAGGGAGTTTAACTGTATTCTTTTTTTTTGTTTTGTCATCACCTTTTTGTAACAATGCTGTTTTGTACCTGGGGTATAAGTTGCCATCTCGTCTGTTTCGGACTGCAATGCCAGCATACGTGGAAATAGATGACGATCATTTCCATGAAGAACCGCTTGAAGCCTTTATCTTGTTCACCCACAAACGACACGTCTTTCCTTGTCCCACCACAATAAAGGACTTCCCCCGTTATTGGGCCGATGTATTGTGTTCGAAGCTGACAGCCAATCAATGTGCCTCGAAATGTAGGTGCATGGATAGAAAAACTACTTTGTTTTTATTGCTTTGATCAAGTTTCGAAATAGATTATAACTGGGTTTTATATTAAATAGCAAACAATGATAGCGATTTGTGAAACACTGACCACTGAATGGCTCTCAGCTTGGGAATCATTAGTTGGTAGTAACATTACCTTTCGCAAATTCCCTATATTTGACAGTTTTTTTTATACTACTTGGCAAGCAAACAAGCATACAGCCCACCTGATGGAAAGCAGTTACCGTAGCCTATGGACGCCTGCAACACCAGAGGCATTACACGCGCGCTGCCGACCCTGAGGCATAAAGATGAAAAGTCTCATGTGCCTGTAATTTCACCGGCACCCGTACCCTTCAAACCGAAACACAGCAATGCGAACATTACTGCTTGGTGGCAGAAATAGTTCTTAAAAAAGGTCACAGAGGTCACGTAGGGCGGGTCCTAGATGGTAAGAGGTAATGCTTTTGTTATGAGCTAGGGTTACCGCTTGACATCAGGTGGGCTATACTATGCAAGTAGTCATTTATTAAAAAAAACAGCCTTTACTCTGAGACATGATAACATACCATAACATCGTGATCGTATGTTGTTAAACACTCAGGTGGATGCAAGGAACTCTACTACTACTTAAATTCGATTTTCAATGGACTGAACTATTAGGTGGATAGTCTTTTACTACTGTTCAGTTTATTCGCACCGTAATCGGAAGTTAGGTTAGTCATTACTTAGGTTAATCGAAGCGGACTCGGTTATGTGGCTCGTTACAAACTCTTTATTACGCTAGGTGCCAGTTAAGTACCTATTAAACCTTGAACGGTATTGAACTTTATTGTGTTAGTATTTTACAATAAGGTCTGACCTAGATATTTTGCAAAGGATTCATATAATCAGGGTTCACCATCAGCCTGTAGAAGTCCACTAATGGGCATATGCCTCCACCTTAGAATGCCAGGACGAACGGTCTTGAGCCGCCTCCATCCACCGACTTCCTGCAACGTTTATTATGTCTTTAGTCCATCGAGTGGAGGGCCTTCCTCTACCGCGTCGTCCGGTTTGTGGTCGCTAATCGAGAGCCTTTATTCCCCAACGGTTATCAGATCTTCGAGCTATATGACCTGCCCATTGCCAATTTGTTAATTCTGAGAGCTATGTCGGTGTCCTTGGTTCTTCTACGGATATTCTCATTTCGGATTCTATCACGTAGCGAAACTCCTAGCATAGCTCTCTCCATAGCTCGCTGCGCGACTTTGAGCTTGTCTATACGGCCAATAGTTAGCGAACACGTCTCAGTGCCGTAAGTTATCACTGGAACACGCACTCCGTGGAGTGTTTTAAGTATTATAGGGTCTTGAATGTTTAGTTAGACTCTGTACTTTAACAAGGTCAAGTTCCTCTGCTCAAGGTTGCCTATGATTTTATTATGACGTCCGTATATTACGACCTATATAGAGAAGATGAAACGGTCGTAAATATTTCCTGAAGATACGGTAAAAAAGGTGATAATCTCTTCATTATTTGATCCCTAAAACTGTACAGCAGTTTGGTGTTGCAGGCGTCCATAGGCTTCGGTAACTACTTTCCATCATGTAGGCCGTATGCTTGTTTGCTTGCCAAGTAATATAAAAAAATACTGTTTTTTAGTTACCTATATATCATAAGATAAGATAAGATATAGAGAAATATTTAAATTGCAGTGTAAATTTTGGCACTGAAACTGTGCGTCGCTGCGCTGCCATCTCGTTGGGAATTGAGCCTTAGCAAACTCTCCAGGATTCATAAATTAGTGACGTGAAAATCAGAAATTACGAGGACTATCAACTATCCCACGACAGTATAGTACAAATTTACCCTCCGCCATGTAAAAATGCAACAAAGTCATCACTTTATAACTATTAACTATTCCAAAAATATGGATATGTAATCCTGATACTTTAAAATGTGGCATTTCACGATTTTACTAAAGTATTTTTAAGTGAGTAAAAAAAAAAGGTCTTTTTTTAATTGTGGAATAAGATAATGTTTTTTTTTTCAAGGAATACGGAACACATTTTTTAGTATTATACTTTTCATGGATCCAAAACACATTTAAATTTTTTTTTGTAACAAAATGTAACGGGGGGGGGGGGGGGGGGTAATGTAGCGGGAACTGTAAAAGATTCGCCCTCTTTATATTAACAAAACTTCATCTAAGTTATGACTTTAAGAAGAAGCTGTTCCATCGATGGATAAATTAAAAAATGTATTTGACTGATTGCTTATATTAGCTTTAGTTTCACATTTATCTTAGTCTCAAGTCTCAAAAGATTTATGGTTCAAACGACTTGAGATAAGTAGTAGTTAAATAAAAGAGCTGTAGCAGAATAGACCAGTGAGAAATTGTTCTAAACTAACAACCGTGTTCTAGAACCTTCATAGATGTTACTTGAGCATTTCTACTTTGACAAGAAATGCTTGGTTCTTGAATACGGAAGTTAAGGTTGCGCTAGTGAGTTCAATGAAAAACGTATAAGAAAGTAAAACAGACCATCAGACAACGATAAATAAAAAAATTACGCCATTTTAAACCGACTTCAAAAAAAGAAGGAGGTTCTCAATTCGACTTGTATGTTTTTTTTTTATCATTATTAGCCTGTTGATCTCTATTATTGCTGGACATACATAAGCCATAGACCTCTACGTCTCTACCCACGACCTCTGTAGTACAGCGGGTGAGTAGCCAGCTGTGACGCAAGAGGTGCGGGTTCGATTCCTGCTCTGGGGCAAACGTTTGTATGATCTGCAGATATTTGTTCCGAGTCTGGGTATTGTGGTACCGTGGTACTTATAGTTCCTGATACCCATGACATAGGGAATCCTAGTGAGGGATCAGGACCACGTATGTGACTGTTGGGTGTTATGTAAGAACTACACTAGTAGTTCGCTAATCTAGTAACACTAGACCCACCCACATACAAAATCCGAATCTTTCTGTAGTTAAAACTGAGAATTCGCTTCGCTCGTTCGACATAACTGTATTCAACCAAATTTATCCATTGTTACTTAAGATCAAAGCCAAAAAGTGGAACGTATGTACTTCCGACACAGGAAGGCCGTCCACTCGATGAACTAAAGACATTTTAAACGTCGCAGGAAGTCGATGGATGGAGGCGGCTTAAGACAGTTCATCGTGGCATTCTAGGAGGAAGGACTATGCCCAGCAGTGGACTTCTACGGGCTGATGATGATGACGATGATGTACTTCGTCTAATAATCACTTTTATAATTAAAAGAAACTGTGAAGTTGTAGACTCGTTCATCGAATGGGCCTCTAATCCTATATTAGGGCCACTTGTGGTGTAACCACGAGTGCTATGAAACAATATACTTATTATCATGAAAAATATACCCACTGAAACTCACAAAAAAATGTTAACGCACAAATGTTGCCTAAACTTTTACCGTGGACCCTGTTTATAAACAATGTTTGAAATTCTCTGTTTGACCCCAGAGCAAAAATATTAAAGAGTGCACTCACGTGCAAATCCTAGGCCAGATACGAACACAGTTTTTTAATGCTTTTTAGCGATAATACTGCCTTTTGTATTTTTTTTATCCCGAGTTATTAGGCAATTTTCGTTGGTATAAGATTTGTCCTAGCTGCTGGTTTATTTAGGAGTGTGTTATTATTGGAAGGATGAGTTAGCCGAGTTGGTCGTGGAAAGCAATAGCGGCGATTGAAAATTGGCAAAGAAAGCTCACCCGTGGTGGGAAGAGAGGTCGTTTGAAGTCAATAGTCAAAGTACAGAACGTGTGTGTGCTTGCTAGCCTCGTTATGGTTATTTTTTCTAGATGTTACTAAAATAACTTACGTGAAATATTATCATTCATTTTGTAAAACGGGAAATTTTCACGTACCGATATGTTGCTGGAAGCACCAGCAGGTTTTTCTAGATGTGTCCACATATATACTTATGTTGCTACCAAGATCAAAACAATAATGTTGGTACCTTTTAGTTTTATTTGTGGTTTTAATGTGTTTTGTTGTTAATAAATGAATAAATAAATAAAAATCTTCCAAAAAATTATATAATTTACGAAAGTAAGTCTAGTAGTATAGTAAAGTAGGTCTGATTCGTATTGAACAAGATCAGCTTACGTTATACGCGCTTTATATAATTTTAACTCGTCGGATTTGACCCTAGCTGGTAATTTATGGGGCCCCATAAAGGCTCGTCCAACTCGCAGCCCCCATGATTTGCATGTTTTCTTTTAAAACACATGTTGTGTTTGGATATTAAATCCTGAATTATTTTCTTTCCATTGCTTTTATTAAAATTTTTATAATTTTAATTTTCTTTGGAAGTAATCATTTTATGAACTAGAAAATCCTAGCCTGATGACAAGCCTTTGAATAACTTTTCATTTTAAAAACCGACTTCCGCCATTGTATTCGACTAAATATTTGTATGAAAGAACCATAGTGGTGAAAGGATTATGCTACTTTTTGAATGCAAATGCTAAAAATATCAAAATCGCCATTTGTATACCTACAATATTCGAGGAGTTCCCTCAATTCCTCATGGATTCCATCATCAGAACTGGATTCGGAAAAAATGGGACCAATCTGGAAGTATATCTATTCAAATAAAAAAAGAATTTTCCAAATCGGTCCATAAACACCGGAGATATGCGGTAACAAACATAAAAAAAAAATAAAAAAAAAATACAACCTAATCGAGAACCTCCTCCTTTTTGGGAAGTCGGTTAAAAATACATTTACACACATACCATTAGTAAAAACCTTATTTATAGAAGAAGCTGACTTTGATAGAGATGGTCCAACAATCATCATTATCATCATTAGCAGCCTTTAAGGCATCCACTGATGGACGATAAATCTCCCGGCAACTTACAATATCCACGGGAGATGAAGAGGCCAGCCAACAGTTAGCTTAGGTTAGGTTACCTTCCCCAATTAAGTACTTTGAGGATTCGATCACGAACCGGACGACGGATTAGATAGTAAAGATAAAGTAGATTAGACAGAAGACAAGGCATTCTATGCTATCCTAGCTACTTCTATCCTGCTCTCCATCATCGACGCCTTCGGACACACTTCAATGGTGTTGCCACCAACCCAAAGTCCTGCTCCGTTACTTTGAGGAGCTGGGCTGGCTGGGGTAGGGTTAGCACAGGGGGGCAATGCACAATACACCCCACAGCGGGACATCAGTGCAGGTCTTAACACCCCACTTAGAATGAGAATTAGAATGGCATCCTATGAAGGAGACTTAAAAGAAAGAAATTAAATTTATTTTCAGCCAATATCCAAAACTACTCATAACAAAATATATCCCATAAAAAGTTCAACCCACATCACACCTAGTAAATGACTCAGATATGAAAACTAATGCTTGTTCTGTCTGCCCGTAAGCACGATAAAATGGCCGATAAAACGGCTAACAAACAAATTTTAGCCCTTTTCGTCCCATAATTCTTGTTTATACGCTTATTTGATGGCCCCGGCCGAATGATAGCCACGAGAATTCAACAATGCATACAAAACGTTGCGACTTGGAAATTAGCTCATTGGGAAACTAGACTAAACTTGACTATGGTCACTTCATCACCATCATTCATTCACCATCACAGAGTCACATTCACAGAGGTAATTTGTTTTTTTTAGGTTTTTTTTGTAAATGCAGCAGGTTGCGGGTTCGATTCCCGCCTCGGAACAAATATTTGTACGATATGCAGATGTTCAGGGTGTTCTGAGTATTTTCTATGCTTAGTAAAAATATCTATGTATGTAATGTATTGTATTAAGCATATCAGTTATCTATATAACACAAGTTCTGCTTAGCTTGGGGCTAGATAATGTCGTGTGAAATGTCCAGCATTTATTTATCATTATCATCAGCTTGAGAATTCCACTGCTGTACATATTTCTCCCCCTTGGAATGCCACGACGAACGGTCATGTCCAGCCACCATCCACCAGCAACCATTAAATTGTACTCGGTCCAACAGATATCAATTTTGAAAGCAATCGGTCAAGAAACAACAAAGTTCAAAATGGCGTCCACTTTTTTCAATTCTAACAATAGATTCATGTTCAGCGATTTTAAACACTAATTAAAAAAAAACTTAAATGTCCTACTGTAAAATAATAAAAGATGAGGCGTTGTTACAAGTGGAAGAAGTTGTTTTTTTTGCCACCTTTTCTATCAGCGTCCCCCAGAAGAGCAAAAGGAATTCACTCTAAGCGAACGAGCGCGATTATTTCGTGGCCCTGCACTGGTGTTATGGTCACAAATTTGCGGCGTCAACTGATCCATTGCCCTTTTATTCGTCGTAATTTTTTGCTTTGTATAGTATAGTCACATCCCTACAAATATAAAAGTGATATAAATGATGATATTATTTTTCGTGCGTTCACGCCAAAACGGATCAGGCCTGAAATATCTATTTTCCTAAAATGTATTTTTTCCAAAATTTCTGCTCTTCCATAATGTCAGCACGTATTTATGCAAAAAACCATAAAATTTCATCAAATTTGATACTTTCGTCCTGAAATTCAGTTCCCTCGGTACAATAACGTGGGTGATACCGCATGCGACTTCTAATTACCTATATTTTGGTTTAGAATTAGCATGCTTGATAATTATTCTATACAGTCGATTCAGCCAAAGATGGAGACTCCACAAACAAACAATTAGCAAATTACATTCCATTCGAAGGTTGTGTAATTAATAACATACTATCAAAAGTCGAGTTAGCCATAGCAGCGTTTGAGAAACACAAAAATCTATCCCAATCTATAAAATTTCATCGAAATTGGCTTAGTCGTCATCCTCACTTTTGAAATTAAAAATCAGGGTATAGTAAGATTGACCACTAAACCTTTCCTGCCACAAAGTCCGTTATTATTCGTCAAATCGATGCGAAAAGTGTAAAATTATATTTTTAGTACCAAAGTTTAGTATAGCCATTTTTCATCCAAAGCGATACTCACTTTTATAGCTAACAAGATTTTTATTCTAATGCCATTTAATTTTATTTATGAGCGAAAATGTATTGCTGTTAAAGCTATACCGGCTGATAATATTCAAATCAATAACCGCGGTGTAACTTGAAGACTATAATGGATGTAAACCAAGGACATTTTATATTAGTTACGTAGTATAAAAATTCCTTGAAGCAGTCAGTTAACGAAAAGGCTAAATAGATAGGTAAAGCTACCACTACAAAGGCCCTAGGTCAAAAGAGAATCACTTCATCCCGAAGAATGTTCAATTTGTTTGTCCTGCTACGAAATATCGAATTTCAAGTGCCTTGGGTTCTTGAAAATACCACATCTTAATGGATAAGGAGATAAAAAAAACAATTTGTGCTAAATTTTAAAAATGCCGACCGAATTATGTCCAAAATTGTATTTTTTACCAAGAAAATCAGTAATTTTTTTATATTTTGAACTTTCCCTTTCGTTTTTATATAACTTTATTGATCTTCGACTGTACTGGAATTCAGTATATATGTTATACTGAATAGTTTTTGAACTGAATCGTTACAAGAGCTCATGGTAAGGCCTCAGGCGTGTCACACCATAAGTTTGCGCAGTGCTAAGCAGTGGAACTCATTGACAGCGTCAGTCTTTCCAATATGAGAGTGAATAGGCTAGCGTGGTTAATTATAGACTGCATCGACAGTTACCATCAGGTGAAGTGGTGGTTAAAAGCTTGAGAAAAAGAAATAAATTAGGCTCAAGTTTCACAAAGAACTTAATGTTCCTCATCGCTCATAGCAATTCAAAAATCAGAGCACGCAACTGTTCAGCATAAACAGTGAATCTAGCATACATACACTTGCAATAAGGGTTACGCTTCAAATGGGCTCGGATCAGGCTACACTCGGGCTCCATACCAGCTATCTGTCTAGTAGACAAATCGCCCTCTCAAATGGAAGATTACTGTAAAGCCGGCAAGCTGTCACACCGACACGTAACATCGAACGGAACGTCGAGTTGTGATTGTTTGCTCAGTTTCGTTTTGCAAATTGTGCGGATATTAAAGAAAAAAAAATAGCATTCCTTTTATGATATAACGAACGCTTGCCCGCTTATATCGCAGAGATTCAATGTTACCATATTATGTTCAAAAGAAAATTGTTTAACTTTTTAGCTGAAAAGACATATTATGCTATAAATGAATATTTGACAGATAAACTAATGTAGACATTATTTATAGTTTTAAGTATTTGATTTTATTTTCTATTTTGACATATTGTTTTTCGTGTTTGTTTTTTGAAATGTAAGGACATAAAAATGTCGTTAATTGATAAGTTAAATATTGATAGCTGTTTAATAAGATTTATTATGTAATTTTTTTGCACGCCTAAAATGGTAGAAATAGTTGGTACTTTTTTATAATTAACATCCTAGTAACCCTATTTGAAGCAAATAAATAATTTGATTGATTGATTGATTGCTTCTTTTGCAGAACTGAGGATCTTGAATCCAATTTTGATTTTGGACCTATTTCTACATGCAAATTATGGTGATATCGTAGTGGTACATTTTAAAGACAGCAGGAAGTCAGTGGGTGGAGGCGGCTCCAGACCATTCGTCGTTAGAGGAGGAGAAGTTCTATCTCGAGCTGTGTATATCTACAGGCTGATAATGATGTGGTGGCTAATTTGCTGATGATAATCTAAGTAAATGGACTCTCGATGGACCAAATACATTGTTAAGGTCGCTGGAAGTCGGTGGATGGAGGTAGCCCGGGACTGTTCATATTAGCATTCTATGGTAGTCTATGTCCAGCAGTGGACTTGTATAAGCTAATGATGATGATGAATCTAAGTTGATAACCAGGACGTAAAAAGCTCCAGGCTCAAGGGTCTGTCTACGTCCGTAAAATCTTGCGGTCCGGCATCTCCAGACAGTTCATCTAGGAATATTATTATGCCATATCTAGGTCACATGTAAAATACACCTTGTAGATTAATTGGTTACTGCACGGTCTGATGTGCAGCCAACTTAAGCCTACGTCCTCAGATATCCTCTGGAAGAGCGAGGCTAGTTTTATTGTTTGTAGTTTCATTTTATGAGGAATTCATGAGTAATTTGCTTCGGATTACTGAGAAAGTAGGTGCCGAATACTTAATGGCCACGCTTTCTTAGGTTCCGACCTCTCAAAATATGATGATTTATTCACAGAATTGAGAGAGTCTGGAATTAAGATTTTCAAACTAGAATTGAGTTGTGCTTATTTATTAAAAGTTGTATAACTGTCTTAGGTGCAATATACTTTTCACTCCTCTTGCTCAAAAAGACCGTCATTGTGGTGTACCAGAGCGAAGAAAAAATAACATTTCTTCCTCATAGGGGAAAAAGGTTTTTTTTTTTAATTTTTGTCTGTCAAATGACAATGAGCCTACAAAAACGAAAAAGTCTTTGGTCATAAGTAGAATAATCATGAATAAAGACTCGACTATTACTGTTTCATAAAAAAAGAAAAAAACGTTTATTTTTGAAAATGGAACTAAAATCGTCGATCTCTTCGATAGAATACATCAGAATACATCTAGAGTATTAATTTTCTTTGGAATGCATGCAGTGCGTTGCGGCTACAGAAGAAATAAAAAAAAAGACATTCACGCGAAATCATTAATTAGGATTAATCAGATTTAATCAGATTACTATTTGAACACTAAATTTTGACATAAAGTCAAATAAGTTTGTGGGGCTGTAAACTTTTTTGACATGGGACCTACTAATTTTGAAACTAATATAATAGGTAGGTATGAGTAATGTTCACCGCCAAACATTGTTCTCTATCCAGTCTATAAAACTTGAGACTCTGGTGTAGACACCAGGCAGATTAGGCAGGGCGCACTCGATGCCAAACGACGTCACTCCAATAACGTAATGCATGGATCCCTGCGTTGTTATTGGCAGAGGAATCTTCACTTGAAGAGGACCGCCGGAGTCACCCTGAAATTAAATTGATGTTACAAGGGGCTATAAAGCTTTAGTTATGCTCAGACTGCTAGGACCTAAGTTTCCACACGACTACCAAAAGAAAAAAGCCATACCCTGTCCAACATGCACACCAAAACCTGATAGGTAGGAGTTCTGTATACAATCATTATCATCATCAGTTTGTAGAAGTCTGCTGGACAAAATCTTCCCCCCTAGAATGCCACAACGAACGGTCTAGACCCACCCGCCTCCATATCCACCGACTTCTTGCGACATTTACAATGTCTTTATTCTATCCAGAGGAGCGGCTTCCTCTATACTGCGTTGGTCGGTGTATCACCACTCGAGCATCTTTATTCCCCAACAGTTGTCAGTTCTTGAAGCTGCCCGTTGCCACTTCAACATAGCAATTTTTCTGAGCACATAATTTTGTATGCCACTCGAGGAGGCTAGGAGGAGGTCTGTTGTCTATGAAAGAAGATGACGATGATAATCTAACTGTACCTGACAAGCATCAACTCCTCCAGTCAGCTTCCCAGCACACATCTGAGTCTTCTGGATACCACACCAGTGCCTATTGCAGGAGGGCCTAAGAAGACTGTCGCATTGCTTGTTATGTATCAAATCAACTTCGGCTGCTTGGAGTTCAGGAGAAGTTTTGCGCGTACCTGAGTATGAACAATTAATAAGACTAAAACGAAGTTGGAGTAATAATAGAAGAAACAATCTTGGAAACTTGGAAAAGGCATGTTTGGTCATTGAAATATTTGGACTGAGCTTGTGTGATTACACCTTGCACTATAGCTTTACCGCACTTATTTCTGCCGCCAAGCAGTATTGTGAACATTGCTCCTCCATGGGGTGGCGGGTGAGTAGCCAGCTGATACGCAAGAAGTGTGGTTCGATTCCCACTGCGAGACAAATGTTTACGTGTTTTGCAAATATTTGTTCCGGGTCTGGGTTATATGTAGTTGTGGTTCCTGATCTGATACCCACGATACAGGGAATACTAGAGTGGGATCAAGACTATTTATGTGATTGGGTGCTGTGTTCTGGTTTGAAGGGATTGTGACAGAGTTTGTCGGGGTAAGTACACCATCCTATTCCTGCCACCACGGCCAAGCAGCAATGTGAGCATTGCTGCTGTGGAGAGTATGGCTGCCGGTGAAATTACAGGCACATGAGACTTTTCAGCTTTACGTCTCTAGATTGTGGGCACAGTGTAAAGCCACAAGACTCGTTACAGGTGGACGTGGCCTGGTAATTCATTGTTATAGGAAGCCACTTAACATCAGCGAGCAACCTGATGGCTCAGGATGTTCAACATGAACTTGGATTCAGAAAATTAAACTACTTATAAGTTCCTACCTGAATCAACAACGCCCCATCCAGTCAACGTAGCCTTCGTGCCAAGACTGCTGGTATCAAACTGCCCCCACAAGCAAGCCGGCTGGATGTACCGACTAAAATCCACTTCTTTTTCCAGCTCCATCAAGGCTATATCGAAGTACTTCTTTGGAGAAGTGTACTTTGGGTGGACTATGATCTTGGTAATTTTTATGTCTGTAGGTTGATAGCCATTGTCAAACTGTAAAAGAACAGATGTGATGTTAACTAATCCACTCACAGGTCATGGTGGTTTAAAAACAGCAGTTAGTGAAAGTAATTGATAGTTCAATGGTAATATAGACTACGCCTATAGTCTGATCTTGCAGTAAGGACCGGACTGATCCTCGTTGCAAAGCCAGCAGCCCTTAATGAGTTTTTAACTGGTAATGAACAATGTACAAGATAACATGGGAAATATCGTTAGGAAACCAGGTAAGCATTAAAAGTAAATAAATAAATAAATTCAAGCAGGGTCTTCATAGAACATAACTGCTAATTCACTCTCAGTAAGCCTGAACAGTGACATCAGAGACAAAGAAAGAGTGAAGACCCGAGCCTGCCTACCCCTTCGAGGCAGTTCGTAAGCAGGCTTGGGTCTTCAATATATAATTATATGTTAAAATTAAATTAATGTTAATAAAGGTCGAATATTTCCCTTGCTTGCACGCCAAATTGGCTGAATCAATTTTGATGAAACTTGGTACATATATAGACCTAAATCTGGATTAAAATAGTATATACGAAATTCTGTTCCCACGGGAGAATTAGGCGAGAGAAACCACGGGTGTCCGCTAGCATGAACATATAATTGAGTTGTACTCATTAAATTGGTATACCGTATCAAGAATGTTTTTGTCACCAAGCCGAACTATCTTCGGTACGGGGTCTGCTATAGTGGTATCTCTAGACGAGGCGCTGGTACAGTGAGCCGCAGTCAGCACGAACTTGGAGCTGATGAGGGAGCTGCCGCATTTGAAAACCCATGTGCCTACTGCAGCCTTCCAGCCTAGGGCACCCTGGTTGAAAATTGTTGTAGGAACATTAAAAAACTGGATCTTAATTTTTCTGGAACAATTCTTTGGTTTTCGTCTCTTCTTTTAGACAATTTAGAGCTAATTAGTAGATTGTTGCACCGAACGGAAAGTGATTACTTGCTGCACCGAGCTAGCGAGAGCTCTAAAAACAAGAATTCACTCTGAGCTAGATTTGCAATCTGCTTTTCTTTAAACTACAAGAAACCAATTTTACAAAAACTGAATAACTTTACTAATTTTTGTTAAAAGCGTAATTTTTTTTTAAATATTATAACTACATTGGGAAGAGTAAGTACGGGCATGTAAACTGTTCATATCTGGCCTTGGTGAACCTTAAGAAAAGGTAGAAAGTTGGGCAATGGGCAGATCATATAGCTCCCAGAATCGATAACCATTAGGGGTAATGGTTCTCAAGCGGCGACCATGAACCGGACGACGCAGTGTAGGGAATTCCCCTTATCGATAAGTCAACAATATTTTAAAGGTTGCAGGAAGTTTGTGGATGGAGGCCGCTCCAGACCACGTCGTGGCATTCTATGGGGGAAGCCTATGCCCAGTAGTGGACTTCTACATGCTAATGTACTGATAAATGTTAGAAATTGTTGAATACTGTTTTAAATATTGACTCACCATATGAGGGAATTCCCCAGGCTCTGTGTTATGACCTCCTATAGCAAAGTGCGGTTCAAACCCACTACGATGTTTCATTCTATACCGTATACCTGTAATTATAAAGTTGACCTTAATGAAACGTAGTACCAAGAAAAACCTAGCTAGCAAATATTTGTTCCGAGGCGGGAATTGAACCCGCAACCTCCTGCGCCGCAGGCGAAACTTCGCCCGCCGCACCACCAAGGTCGTCCTCTAACTAAAGCTCTTCAATTCAACAATTTATTTTCTACTGGTACTTACATTCAGAGGTCCTTTTGTCCATTTCATCCCTGTGCTTTAATTCCCAGATATATTCAATGCATTCTGGATGTAAAAATATTTATACATAAGTTCAAGGAAAATATTGTAATAAAAGATGCAGTTCTAAGAACTTTTTTAATGAGCAAAATTAAAAAAATGACTATTTTTATCAGTAGTTTGATTAATTGTGTCTTGTTTGTTAATCAACCAACTTCTAGGAACACTCACTGAGCATAAATATAATCACAACGTGGGAAAATCAAAATTGATTTTCTTTCATTGTTTTTTTGGCCTTATAGTCGCAAAGCAGACTATGGAAAGAGCTTGCTACGTGATTGAATCCCAAAATGAGGATATCCGTAGATGAACTTAGATCACCAACATAGCTCTTAGAATTAGCAATTTGATGGGCAGGTCATAAATATCTCGCAGAACTGACAAGCGTTGGGGAATAAAGGTTCTCGAGTGGCGACCACAAACCGGACGACGCATTAGAGGAAGGCCAAGATGTCAAGTGGTTTTGATGGATCAAGGATATTATAAAGGTCACAGGAAGTCGGTAGATGGAGGTGGCTCAGGATCGTTCGTCGTGGTATTCTATGGGAGATATGACCAGCTGTGGACTTCTCTACTGATGATGGAACCATCATCATATTATTACAATAGAAAACTGTACTCACTACTCTCGCTTATTCGTTTCCCCAACGCATTAAAGTCGGGCTTAGGTGTAAACGTTTGATTTAAACATGGATTTACATTATCTTTGAATTTTAACAAGGTATTTGGTGTCGTTGGTTCAACCTGAAACAATTAAAATTTAATGATGTATTAAATCATAAGTATAACAAGCGTAGCGTGTGCTGTCTTGCATATTTTTTTTGCTGATGTTTATTTAATTTTGACTACCTTCCTAAGGTTTTTAAGTTCTCATTTACTATGTATCAGCAACTCCTTGCTCTGAGGCACCACACAGGCGCTTCTCACCTAGTGGTAAGACGGACCATTTTTGTAAGCCGTGTTTGTTGCCTGATTCTTCTAGGCTTGGTCGCGTTGGAACAGGAGTAATTTTAGTTTATAAGACGATTCAAAATGATCCTTGTGATTTCTGTGAATAAAATTCTTTTTGACTTTGAATGTGAATCAATCAATGTACCTACCTGTGTACGTAGATTGATTAAAATTAACTAAAATTAAATTGAGTCTAGACACTTACTGTTGGTGTTGATTCAGGTACAACAACATAGCCCCAATTCCATCGGTCATCTTGCTGAAAACGGAAGGAGTTTCTATAAAATAAGGCCACAACTACATAATGATAGTTATAGGACGACCCTATGTAAATTTAAATTAAATAATGAAGTTTATAATAAGTTTTAAGTAAATAGTCGTAGAACTTAACTCTTATAATTATTATGCGAAAACATGTTAATGGTAATTAGTTTTTTAATCTGTAATTTACTAGTTGTATATACTGTTTGTTTTACGAATAAAATAAAATAAATAAATAAACTAAAGTTATTCACTATCACGTGTGGAATGTGTGGAATACCCTCTTTGGGCTTAAACGGTTATTTTTAAATACATTGTTTAATGGTACTTGAATGAAGGGAAGTAGGTACCTAACCTTCATGCCTAATCATCACTGTTGAAGTTCTCGGTTAAAGTAGGTACCTAGGTAAGTTATATTGAGTCACAACAATAGCATTGTTCTAAGGGGATCTTTATAAGGAAAATGTACCTTTGAATCTTATAACAGTCACAATTACGTGTTCCAAATACATTACAAAGGTTGCAGGAAGTCTGTGGATGGAGGCAGCCCGATACTGTTCTTGGTATTCTATGGGAGAGGCCTGTATCCAGATGTGGATTTCAATAGGCTGATGATCATGATAATGGTGATGATGATGAATGTGAGTAGATACACATATACGATAGGGATCACCATTATTGGATTCGTACTCACTCGCTTAGCTCTTTTATGTGTACTTGATTTGTTAAAATCTTCTCTGACGTCATAATCGGACGGTAATTGCATTGATAAACCTGCAATTTTAAGTTTTAGCAAACACATATGAAATTAAATGTTCCGTAATAAAAAAGTTAGTTTTAGTTTTGTTAGTAGTAGAACTTCTTGTGAAAGTGTTCGTCCAGGGAAGTACTACCACCGTACCTATTTCTGCCGCCAAGCAGTAGTGCTGGCATTGCTGTGTTTCGGTTTGAAGGGTACGGGGTGCCAGTGAAATTACAGGCACATGAGACTTTTCATCTCTCTCATTATGTCTCAGGGTCGGCAGAGAGCGTGTGATACCTCTGGTGTTGCAGGCGTCCGTAGGCTACGGTAACTACTTTCAGGTGGGCCGTATGCTTGTTTGCTTGCCAATTAGTATATAAAAAACAGTTAGTAAACATACCTGTGAAGCATAGAGCTACAATCAAAAGATGAATCTTCATTTTGTATATTATCGTATAGCTTGTTTATGTTTTACTCAGTTAAAACAGTTTTTTTTGTAAACACAATATTTTATCCAGGTCTATATCTCTTTTATCTCACAGTAAATTACTTTATACCACACACTAATAAGTAGATAACAAAAACATTCGTTACTTTGTCAGAATAGTTATAGTCAATAAATGACGATTATTTCAAACACGTTTGACTTTTGTTACAAATATTTCACGAATAAGGCGAGTTTCACACGCGGTATTTATAAGCAGCCTTTGCACCCGTTTAGGGAATCCCGGGACTTAAGGTTTGTTTACAACAACAGGACGGACACAGCGTGAATCAGTGTCGATATCAACTAAAAGAGTATTAAGTATATATAATTACTGGCATAACTGACAACCGTTAGAGACCAAGTTCTTGAATGGTGATCAGATGACCTACAGTAGGTAAAAAAAAAAAAAACAGTTTATTTCAGGCACTGGACAGTGTAGGTACACTCCTATATCACACAAAAATACAAAATTAAAATAAAATAAATAAGACACAGACCACAAGGTAGGTATCTAGGTAGATTTACCAAGACCTACTGCGTCAGGGTCATTGCTTATTTCCATCCTGAGTGCTTGAATATAGGATTGGCCAGATAGCTCTCAGGATGGTGTTGTTGGAGCGACTTAGTCAAATCCAGAAAGCCGCGATTCTTGTCCTTATTATAGCAAATAAATCAGGATTTTAACTAGGGTAAGATTTTAAAGGTGGCCCCCCTCTCAATGACCAAAAACATGATAAAGGTCGCAGGTAGTCGGTGGATGTAGGTGGCGTGAAACCGCTCTTCGTGGCATCCTATATGGAGGCCTTATGTCCAGCTTTTTGATTTCCAAAATCAACACGCTTGGCAGGCGGTTTGGTGATTGCATTATATGCTGCTGGCCATCCCCTGGGGGTAATCTCTTAGTCGGGTTTTACGACATTGCCGGGAGGAGACAAAAGGGTTTTTTCTTAGGCCAGCCACGACACCATGGTTGCATCGCAAAGCTGTTAAGTTAGTTCTATTTTATTTATTTTATGTGAAGTTAAATTACATATTTATATAATATTTAGTACACCGTATGTACGCTTGTACTCTTATTAATTTTACACCACCGTCTTTAATCATTCCAGTACATCCCAATGTTGTCTGGAAGAGATCGCTCTCAGTGATAAGACTACCCATTGTACTTCCATATTTATAATTTGAAGGATGAGCAGTGATTTATCGATTAAAAGGCAAAAAGGTCGGGATATTATAGAAACCAAATCCTCTAGATTAGGCATATTATGATGTAAGTCAGCGAAGTTCAGACATAATAATAATATACAATCATGTTCCGTATCGTCGCCATCCCGTTGTGTATAAAAACCTTTATGAAAGGTACGGAAGTCAGCGATCTTTTCTTAGAAAAAGGTTAAGTCCTGTTAGTTATGCAATGGCTTGCGTAATAATTATGGGTGTCAGGATAACTGTTTGCAAATGAGAGACCATCTGAAGGTCTTCTTATCAGAACAATCTGTCTTCATGTTTCAAGTGGTAGGTACAATTTCATACAAATAAGGTAGCTTTTAGCACAAGATGTTTTTTTGTTCAGTTTGAATGAGGATCAGTTATGTGTTGGTACCGTTTTTATTAGGGTTCCGTATCTAAAGACGCCAACCCTATTACTAAGCCTCGTTAGTCTGTCCATCTAGCTGTCTGTCACAGGGGTATATCTCGGTAGCATTATGAGGTAGCCAGTTGCAATTTTGACAGAATAAGTGTAATTGTGGCGTGAATTATGGTAAAAAAAAAACAAAAATCCAAAACCTCTTTTGGATTTGTGACAAGAGTTAGAGTAAGAGGGCTTACAAGAGTTCTCTAAAATTGGCTTTTGTAAATGAGGTTATTGTTCCAGATGTAATATATGTGAATTTCGGCTTGATAATAAATAACACTCTAGATACACAACAAATACAAAATAGTAAAACTGTGTTAGAATAATAAAAATGATCATTACATACTACGGAATTCTCAGTGCGCGAGTCCAATTTACACTTTGCTAATTATTTAATGTTACCAAATTTGGGTAAACGAAAGAACAGCTATGGTCTTACGAATTTATGGTCTCAAGAAATTCAATTTTGTGATTATATAAAGAATTAAGAAGGAAATACCTACATAACTACGCTATATAATTCATCTAATAATTTAATCATAAGAATTTTATCCCCATTTCCGAATACAAGCTGAATCAATCTGCTGAACGAAAGAAGTGGATACAGGGGCATTGGAAGCGTTCCCGAGAATTGGTAGATTTACCCTAATCTACACCCTCCCCCCCCCAATGAGACGATTTCTCTCCTCTTGCATCATTTAACATTCGTTCATAGTGAAACTAAAAGGTTTTAGTTCGATTATCATAATTTATCTTAGAAATGTTTGAATACTGAACTGATACCATAAAAAAATATTAAAAAAAAAATTGCACAGTCTTAAATAACCACTACAACATTACAATAATAATAATAAATTTAATGCCTAAGGTATATGGGTTATAATATGCCCTAGGTGTTATCGTAGGATTGAACATTTGTAACGTAGTGTGACCAAGACCCTTAGTTAGACATTACTTTGAGTTCCTCGCTCTAACTAAGTATGGACTTGTATGAAGAAGCGAGGGCTCCAGCTCAGACTTTGACTCTTTTATTTAATAATCAAGAAACTACGTTTTTCGTTCCGTTGAAGTACCCTTTTAATTCAAAGTCAGATCCTCATAAAATATCATAGATATTTAGGATAGGACTTATGCTACGGAGAGTTAAAGACTTTAAAAAAAATAGAAAAAAATGTACACAATTGACAAACAAACATTTGCAAATTACAAATATTTGCAGATGATACAAACATTTGTCCCGCATCGGGAATCGAACCCGCAACCTCTCAGCCGGCTACCCGTCCGCCACGCTATAGAGGTCATCAAGAGTAAAAAGCCTGGTAGAAGGGAGGCCGAAGCCTTGGACAGGAATGAAATAAGTATATTAACTATACAAAGTCGCAAAACACTATAATTTATTGTTAAAATTAAGATCTTATTTCCAAACATGGCCTTCAATCCATTCGATGAAGCTGGATACCCTCGTGTAGATCCCGGGGCTGTTTGGCAAAGCACAGCCAATGCCAAATGACGTCACGCCAATGACGTAGTAGATATTCCCCTCACTGGACGAAATAAGGGGCCTTCTGAATTGCAAAGGACCTCCTGAGTCTCCCTGAAAGAAAAACAATGGTTTCGTTATGTTGTGGTTTGTCCGACCTGAGAATATATCCCTCAGTTTTCTCTTGTGGAGGTCATGAAAGTCAACTAACGGACTACACCAGAATCTACACCAATACTGCGGTTACCAATCCACCTGACAAGCATATAATATATAATGGAAAATGTTCCCAGTGCATTTTATGAGGGAGGAACAACGATCATCTAATAACATGTCTCTGGGGAGGACTCTTTCAGCAGTGTACGTCTAACAACAGATGACGAAGATAATTTAAAAAAAAATAGCATGTTATCCAGCAATGAAAGCACAGCTGCTTTGAGGTCTGGGAAGTGAAATCAACTTTCCCAGCCAAACTCTTTGCAACGTGCTGTAACTGATAAAACAATTTTCAAACCTGACAAGCATCCACGCCTCCTTCCAACCTGCCAGCACAGAGCTGGTTCTCCATCAGTCCCATCCAGTGCCTGTTGTGAGTACTCTCCAGAAGAGCGTCGCATTGTTTAGATCCTATGATATCCACGTCAGCTACTTGTAGGTCTTGTGACATTCTGGTACTACCTGAACAGCAGAAAAATCTTTTACTCATTTGGATTGGTGGATGTCCAAAAACAGATTTATATAGGCATGCAAGTTTCTTTACAGTTTTGAGTGTATGATATGGTTCACATTCATTTTTGGCGAGTTTTTGGCATGGGCTCGACGTACTGGTACATAACTTATCACCCAACAGTCTTATAGTAGTTAGTACTTAGTAAAAGAAAGAGTTCGTCCGGGGTAGTACCTACTACCACCGTACCTATTTCTGCCGCCAAGTAGTAGTGCTCGCATTGCTGTGTTTCGCTTTGAAGGGTCGGGTGCCGGTAAAATTACAGGCTTATTAGACTTTTCATCTTTATGTCTCAGGGTCGGCAGCGGATGTGTGCCTCTGGTGTTGCAAGCGTCCATAGCCACAGTAACTACTTTACATCAGGTGATCCGAAAGCTTGTTTGCTTAGCTAGTAGTATATAAAAAAAGGATCTGCGTGAGATCATTAAAATACGTAAGAATTAAGCCATTGTTACCCTGAGCCAAAACTCCCCAACCAGCTAGAGAAACCTCCTTCCCAAAGTCACCATTGTCTGCCCTATTCCACAAGCATGCTGGCTTCATTATATTCGTGTATATGACTTTATTGGCCAGTTCCATCAGGGCTATGTCGTAGTACTTCTTTGGAGGCTTGTATTGAGGGTGAACGATAATCTTGGAAATGTTTATGTCAGTCGATAATAAGTTATAGTCTGTATCCTGGTGAAGAAAAACTTTAATTCAATAAGCGGTAGGTTTGTTATAAACCTCATTATATTTATTAACGTTATTTATAAACACATGTGTACTTAAAAAATAGTAACATAATATATTCTACAGTACACCAGTGCACTTCTTGGTGACCGTAATAAAAGCCTTACTAAGGGATTATACCAGGGGATGGGAGCAGCATCCACCTGAGTACTTAAAACCAAACTGTGATCACCAATCCGCCTGCCATGCGTGGTGATTATGGTAAATTCCCCATTCTATTCTATGGGGGAGGCTTCGTCATATGAATGATTTACAGCAAGTAAACTTCCAGGTTTCAACTTACAGGATTTTTATATAAAACAAGGTCAGTGAGCCTGATGATCTTCGGTTCCAGATCTTCAATTCTGGTATCTGGTGGTGCCCTGATGCAGTGCGCTGCCGTCATCATGAACTTGGGGCTGATGAGCGTACTGCCGCATTTGAAGATGTATCCACCCAACACCGCCTTCCAACCTATGGCGCCCTGGTACAGAGGTTTAATGCCAATTCACACCGGATGCGTATGCAGCACGTAACGTAGACACGCGTGTCACTTTATGAACACGCTTGCGTGCACGTCACGCAAGAGGTGTGACATGTCTCATAGAGTTCCATACATTACAACGTCATGGTACGCAGACGTGCACGACGACGTCTTCGCGTACGCAGCCGGTGTGCTGCAGCCTTAAGGTGTTAGAATTAGACAGTGATGTTTGTATTGTCGCAGATTACATTTAAGTAACTATGTCAGTATTAAGTATCTATTAGGTATCACAAAACACCATGATCAAAAAAAAATTTTATATAAATCCTATACAGGTTGTTTTTTTTTAATGGGACAGTATGGGGATATCCGAATACTTAAGAGATGCGCGAAAACTGTCTTTGGAACCATTTGCTCATTTTGTATGAAAATGATTTTGGCATAGTTATTTTTTTGGTCAAGCGTGAATTCTCCATAAAAATGAGTAGTTTTGATCAAAATTTTTTTCATTGTATCGAAAGAAAAAAACCTGAGTAGCAGAAGTTAGTCAAATTTTATAAAATGTTTTCTCATACAAATTGTAAGTAATCTGGTACCTACGTTAATAAAACTATCGCAATAAATTTTCAAAATGGCCTCCCTCTTGATGTTTCCCGTACGGGCACGTTTCAGAACATCTCTAGTGGCATTAGACAAAAAAATAACTATGCCAAAATCATTTTCATACAAAATGAGTAAATGGTTCCAAAGACAGTTTTCCCGTATTTCTTATGGATTCGGCTATCCCCATACTGTCCCATTTAAAAAAAACATCCTGTATAAAATATATGCTTAATTAATGCACTAATGGTAAAACCTGTTGATATCATAAAAGATAATTTTCCTGGCGAAGTTGAACAGTCTCCAACAGCCGCAGGGGTAGGTTCCTACCCCTTAGGTAGCCTTAATAAGGGATTAAGGCTTGTCTTTATCACTAATGGTGAAATCTTTATCGATCTAATTTTAAGAATTTTTACCATATGCGGGATTTGTCCTGGCTCAGCAGACTGGCCGCCAACAGCAAGAGGTCTCTTGTCCTTGAATATAATGGCATCACCTGTTATGATTAATTTATCATTAGCCTTAGCCTTACTATGTTGCCATATCTTCACCAAGCAATCGAGATAAGTCCGAGACCGCTGCTTCAAAAAGTGCATTCTTCCAACTAAGTAATTTCATACTTATTCACATTATAACGCAAGCAGAAAACTGCAGCCCGTCAATTCCCGTCTCACGACCTTAGAGCGTCGTCGCGGTCGGTGCTCATAAGAAAGGACCTCAAAATGGTCAACGAAACGTCAGCAGGAGAATACGTATGTATGTGTACATATATATATATATATAAGAATATGTACGTGGTGTATAATCGTTTTTTTTTTTTTTTTTAATGTTACCGCATATCTCCGGCGTTTATGAACCGATTTGGAAAATTCTTTTTTTATTTGAATAGATATACTTCCAGATTGGTCCCATTTTTCCATGAGGAATTGAGGAATCCTCAAATATTGTAGGCATACATATGGCGATTTTGATATTTTCAGCAACAAACCAAGCATTTGCATTCAAAAAGTATCATAATCCTTTCACCACTATGGTTCTTTCATAATTTTTTTTTCATCCTGATATTTAGTCGAATACTATGGCGGAAGTCGGTTTTTTAAATGAAAAGTTATCTAAAATGATACCAAGCCACGATAACTTCAATTCTACGATAACTTAAATTCTATTATTTTTATGCTCCTAAAAAACAGTGCAGTAATATTGTAAACATTTTTACAGCAGCGGGAATCGAACCAGCAACCTCTCGCATCTCAGCCGGCTACTCACCCGCCGCACCACAGAGATCGTAGTAGGAAGAAGGATAACCGTAACAAAAATCTAAGCTGTGTTTGTTGTCCTGATTTTTCTTGGTTCGGTTGCGTTGGAACAGGTGTTAATTATAGGAAGTATTTAGTATAAGTATAGCGCCACACCTGCGGAACGTACCGCGCCGATCGTTCGATTCAATACGTTCGCAGTGTTTTACAAGTTCCCTATGACATATCAGCCGAAATTACGTCACGTAATAAATTTCAGCCGCTGAACTTTCGGCGCGGTACGTTACGCAGATCTGGCGCGACACTATACAGCTAGAAGGAAGAGGTTAGTAGCATTTCATGAAAAACACATGCTTAAAGCTTACCTTTTTTAAAAACTACTCACATTCTGTTTTTCTTTTTATTCGTTCTTCGACTAATTTTATGTCGTAAATATATTCGTCGCATTCTGAAAAAATATAATTTTAATAATTATTATTATTCATATTAATAATAATCACGATGGGGGTTTTAGTGTACTGAAAGCAATCGAGACAATATTGTTCATGTTTTATGACGTAATTAGTGATTTTGCTAGAAAAAACCAGTCAAGTGTGGGTCGGACATGCATTAAGAGGTTTCCGTACTTACAAATAGGCTACAAAAGTAACCACTAGACCAAATAACTATTAGTCAATCAACACAATTTTCTACATATATTCTCATTACGAGTGTTTTCCGTTTCCTGTGTGAATTTAAGGACTCAGGATTTTCAATTAGATTTTCCTATAAACTATGAGTTAGGCCCAATTGACAATTTTTTTTCAAAATCTTTGGCTCTATATTTTCGGAGATAGAGGAGGGTCAATAAAGGGGGATGGTAAATTTTCGCGATTATTTTTGAGAAATACATTTTTTTTTAAATTATGAAAAAAAAAAAAATCTCATAAAGAGCTCTTCCATAATAATAATATTATTATAATAATTATGATACATTTGACACAAGTTTTTTATTGTTTAGTTTGCCGCCCCCCCAAAATGAACCCCCAAAATCAAGATTCGTCGTCCGTGATTGGGTCACCGCTATCTATATATACTTTTTTTTGGTTCGGTAGATTCCAAGGGCCTTATTCAAATAATTTTTAAAATAGCTTTTGTCTTGTTCTCTCCGATGAAAAATGGCATACGTCAAAAGAAGACAAAAGCTATTTTAGCTAAAAAAATATTATGAATAAGGGGGAAAGAATATAGGCAGTGTTAGAAAGACAGACACAGAGACAGACACTTGAGTGATCCTATTCATACATTCTGAGGTACGGAACCCCAAAAATAAGACTTACTTTCTTCATTGATCCTTCGGCCGGGAGCCTTGAAGCTAGGTTTCGGTGGATCGTAAAGTACGCACGGATCATAGGCGGAAGCCTCCGTGGTGCTTTGCAGACTTTGACTATTGTTTAAATTCTGTAAAACAATTACCAACGTTAAGTATCAGAGTAGAAAGATCACCACCATCATCATCATCAGCTTGTAGAAGTCCACTGCTAGACATAAGCCTCCCACATAGAATGCCACGACGAACGGTCTTGAGCCGCCTCCATCCACCGATTTTCTGCGATGTTTATAAATCAGCAATAACGTCTTAAATGCACCACGATTTTATTTGTATTTCTAATTAGCATTTAGCCATGCGTTTTAGAGTTTATTTTGTTAATTTCAATAATAACTTACTTTACCGGGTTCATCTACAAATCCCCAAATCCATCTGTCTTCGTCCTGAAATTTCAAACAATGATTTGTTTATCATTTTTAGGGTTGCGTACCCAAAGGGTAAAACGGACTCAAGGCTCCGCTGTCCGTCCGTCCGTCCGTCCGTCCGTTCGTCTGTTACCAGGCTGTATCTCAAGAACCGTGATAGCAAACAGTTGAAATTTTCACAGATGATGTATTTCTGTTGCCGCTATAACAACAAATATTAAAAGACAGAATAAAATAAATATTTTAGGGGGCTCCCATACAACAAACGTGATTTTTTTGGCATTTTTTCTTTTCCGTCTGTCACCAGGCTGTATCTCATGAACCGTGATGGTTAGATAGATGAAATTTTCAGAGATGGTGAATTTATGTTGCCACTACAACAAGAAAGACTAAAAAATAAAATAAATATTTAAGGGCTCCCATACAACAAACGTGATTTTTTGCCGTTTTTATAGATAAAGGTACAGGAACACTTCGTGCGCGAGTCCGACTCGCAATTGGGCGGTTTTTTTTATTACTAGCTGAATACCCATGCTTCGCTACGATGAAGCTCATATAAATCTATTTAGGTACATAAAAATCCAATAAAAGGCAAAGTGGATACTACTAATTGAGCAAATTTTTTAACACAACAAAAGAAATGTTTAAAAGTAGCTGTCCTTAAACTTATCTGCAAAGTAAACGTAAAAAAGATGTGGAAAAAAGGATGTATTTGTGTTGTCGTGGGACCCAGAGAACAATCAAAACTATTATACTATTGGAAAATGCTCTTAGGAATACCAAACTCGTTTTTGAATAAAAAAAGAAACTGCATTAAAAAATAATTGAAAACATTACAAAAACATGGAAAACTACTTATAAAAACCGTCAGTGAGTACTCGAGTACTTACGACTTGTTTATTATAAGGTAACTAACCAGCCAAGGACTTACAATTAATTTCCTTAACCTCGCCTAATAAAGTACCTACCAATCGAGGTGACTCAGTACAAAATCGTTTATTGTGGCCAAATTACTAAAGCTATCATAAAATGAATAAATATACAAGAATTCTGATGATTTTGCCTATTGTTTTCTTGTATTCACATTTAGTAATCTAATTAAGGTAGTAAAAAAAAACATTAAAAAATTGCATTGGTTGCAAATTTATTTGTTTTTTGGACAAATTTCATCAAAATTCTTTTATTTATAAAAATGGCATTGAAAAGTAATCGATAACTAACTACAGCAGTTTTCGTCGTTTTCACAGCACAAACATCTTTATTGATTGTATGACATTTATGATATCTATGCCACGTGTTTGTTAGTTCATGGTTCATTGAAGATAGTATCTTTCAGTACACTCAACAATCAATAATAATTATTATCTCAATTCAATTTAATTGTGCCGTGGTGAAAATTGTAAAACGGGAAATTTTAATGTACCATTGATATCGGCTTTTTTATGTTCGGTATATGTATGTATGTTGGTGCTTCAACCAATATACAACATTCAACATATCGGTACGTGAAAAATTCCCGTTTTAAAAAATGAATGATATAATTCACGAAAGTCATTTTAGTAATATCCTATTCATACTTTACTGATTGAACTGAGTTTAGTGGCCGCTGTAGTCTCTGCCTATGAATAAGAATCTTTCAACTCCTCCCGTGGATGCCGTAAAAGCTGACTTAGGGATTACACCAAGATATGGGCAGCAGCATCCATAACCACCAATACTGCGATCACAAATCCGCTTGCCCAGCGTGGTGATTATGGCAAACCCTTCCCCCTTTCATCATGGTAAAACCGAAAATAAACGAACGTCATAGCATTCTATTGACGACGTCTGTGGCGCAGCGGGTGAAGGTTCGCTTGCGACGCAGGAGTTTGCGGTTTCGATTCCCGCCTCGGAACAAATATTTGTACAATCTGCAGATATTTGTTCAGGGTGTTCTGGGTATTTTTCTATAAAAAAAAAAAAAAAAAGCTTAGCTTGGGGCTAGATAATGTTGTGTGAAATGTCCAGCATTTATTTATTTATTTATTATTGGGGAGGCCTATGCCCATCAGTGGATTTCCGCTGGCTGGTATGGTGATGGTGATAGTGATGATGAATCAATTAATTTATGAACTTACATATCCTTTTTTGGTTCCCTGTGCAAGTGACTCTGAAATAACATATAACTTATTTGTTTATAGCCACTACAAATATGTCGGCAATTATCGTGGCTTGGTATCATTTTAGAAAAATAACGACTATACACCACGTATGCACAGCATACCGTGTGATTGGGTAAGAGTTATATTGGTGAAACGAGTTTCACCAACTCTTACCACAATCACACGGTTCACGGTTCTGGTAGCTATGTTGCGTCGAGACGCAACATAACTGATTGACAGAACACATACGGAGTGCGAAGAACCTGGACACGGATAGATCAGCAGTCGCAGAACATGCACTCACACAGAGTACATAAATCACCAATCCGCTTGCTAAGCGTCGGTGATCATGGCAAATCCCCCCATTGCATTTTATGAGGGGGAGGCGGGTCATCCTGCAGTGGAAGTGAGTTAACTGAATATGATTTAAAAGAAGTTAGGTCATCAAGTTGAGACAGGGCAGGCGTATCACGTGACTTGCGTAGTAGCAACTTCTAATAGAAAACCCCCTGCTGCACAGTCACGTGGTACACGTGCTCGGTCTCTACTTATTTGCTGCTCATTACAGCATTTTCGTGCCGTGGTTTATCTGGCCTCAGAATAGACCCCTCCCTATCCTCCCGTGGATGTCGTAAAAGCCGACTAGGGGATGGGTAGCAGCATCTACCTGAGTACTCAATACGAAAATTGCGATCACCAATCCGCCTGCCAAGCGTGGTGATTATGGCAATTTCCTCTCTTGGATTAATGGAGGAAGCTTCAACCAGCAGTGGGCCTAGAGGCTGCTGAAGCCAAAATTGTTTAGGTAAAAATGAATTACCAACCTGCACAATATATAAGTAAAATCACTATTCCGCACTTCATATTTTAAAATTGATAATGCAATATTAAAATTATTTTATTGCAATTTATTTAAATTATGTGTGATATCTGTCAGACACTGTATCGCGAAATGAACCTTTTTTATTGTCAAAGTGGGCATAAATGACTTTGAAGTCACTGAACTCAAAGTGCTTTGTACTGAGTACCTAGTAGGTTCATATTGTTTACATACCCACCCACCTACGGATATACCTGCTGAGGTACTATAACCTCATACACACGAGACACAATAAGTTCTGTGGTATTTGGAATAGATTTTCTCGAGTAGCCACCATGAACCGGATGACCGACGCAGTGTAGAAAGATCCCTTTCTCGATGAACTGACGGCATTTAAAGGTTGCGGGAAGCCGGTGGATGGAGGCAGCTCTATACCGTTTATCGTAGCATTCTATGGGGAGTCCTGATTTTTTTTACCACACTTTTTCGGCGTGTCTTTGGGTCTTTTACCATCGGTCAAGGGTCAGGGTCCTTTTCAAGACTACTTTACCATTTTTTTTACCTTTTTTTACCTTACTTATTACCTTAGCCTGGTCACTGGTCTAACATACCGTGATTAAGAACAAACAAATGACAAAAAGCCTGTGCATGGAGCATGCATGGATGAGTGCAACTTGGATTGTAAACACTTCATAATACAGCCAATATCGAAGTTAGCTCATTAAGTAGATGCTGTTACATAGGTACGTTGGTTTTTTGGGCTTTGTATCTTAAGTACCTTATTATTAAGAAGTTTAATTAAATAAATAAATAAATACTGCAATTTTTCCAACGATCTCTAATACTCACATAGATATCGGGTCGGCGCAATAAAAACGTCTCGGTGAATTTAAGCTCACTTGAAAAGTGAGTTTGTATTTGATTTAGTTCGCTTCAAACAAAGCCAATGTAAACACGTGTCACAATGCCGCAATGTATATTTAAAAGTTGCAAAAATAATCCCCGAAAAAACAATTTAACAGCCGGAGTGTCTTACTTTCGTTAAGTACATGTAGAATAAGTTGTATTTTAAGCTTTAAACTAACAAAAAGTATGAAATTTTGATCAAAATTATCGATTTTAAACCACCGCTACAAATGTTTGGCCAACGTTGATGCAAAATTGTCTGTAACAGAACAGTAGATGCATGGAGTAGATTTGTATTGTAATAATTTGTTTTTACCAGAACTTTAAAAAAATTTAATACTACTTTTGTGTCTGTTTGTTGAACTCTCATCAGATACTTGGCTTTCCTTTTTTTTATTTTAGCTTTCCGAGCAATCCATTTACGCTACTGTTATTTAACCAAATCTTTGGTTAACAACCCCTTTACATCTATACCAACTGATAATGAGTCCTCTCGCTTTGTTAAAATTTATGAACCAGAATCACTTATAGAACACATTATCGTAAAAAAACAGTACTTTTTCAAATTCTTTTATCATATTATAGGTATATTTCCCAAATATCAAATAAATGCCCAACCTACGGCAGGCGCCTGTACGCCCGCCCTCAAGCACTTTACGGTTTTTGTTGGAAAACTTTGATGGTCGATATCTTTTTTTATTATGAAACGAGACAAACGTAACAGAACATATATTTTTTATATTTGAGCTTTTTATAACTAGGGCTTCATTATCAGCCTGTAGGTACGCAGAATGGAAATTTTTTAATGTTGAGCTGTTTTAAACATTTTGGGTTTTGATCAAATTATTGCACTAAACTGTACTTGTATTATAAAGATTGTAAACATGAATATAAAGATGTGGAATTTAGTGATATTTTTATTTGTGACATCCAGCGATAGACATCTTGGCCAAAAACATAAACATACACATAAATATACACACAACAGAACGTTAATAAAATAACAAGTATATATACTATCAATATCAAACATACATGCCCAAAACATAAATAATTTTAACTTAACTTTAACGTGCATATTATAAATTATTTAAGTGATCAACGCGACTCCATACCTTCTGTAGTTAAATTTGAAGAAGCAAACAGAAGCGAAACCATGGAAACGGATGGATGTAGCTCGCAAGGTAATAACGGGAAAAAGAACTTTATTTGTAGCTCTTTAAGGTTGATTTCACACTAGTTGTTTAACCTATGTCTTTTGATTTGACAAGTGACAGGAGTAATATAATTGCTTTGCTCGTTTTTTGTGACGAATGATCGTAAGTGTAAGATAATATTTTGAAGATTTGCTACTTTTTTGCTAGGTGTCATGGTTGTAATTAGGTTGAACTTAGAACTGTTTTAAAACTTTCATCTTTGTTCGTTAGTAAACAAATGTAGCTGTATAAGTATGTATCCATGCGGACAGTTTTTAGCTTTCATTTTGTACGTGACCCTGGATCTATTGTGAATTATAAGATCGTTGAATTTTTCACACAACATTATTAATTGGATGATTACATTCGATAGTCTCGATGAATGTGAGAAATTAACTCTATCTATTTAATTTCTCAATTAAAGTCATAAATTTTCTATAATCGGGTACAAAGACCTTCGATAATTTCATTATTGTAAACAGAGAACAGTTACCTATCAAATTAGCTGTTTATAATAAATCAAACATTATAGAACTAGCTATCAATAATGTGCTACTTATCTTGTGTTCATGAGGCAAGTGTGAATTGGACGGTTGGAAGGAGAAGACCTCGGCTACCGTATTCTTACCAAATCTGAGCGCGTTCTAGAGAAAGGCCAGGTAAAGTATACATACCTTAAGCAGATGAGAGGAAAAGGTTTTAATTGTTGCCATTTGTGATTTGTTGAGCATCAATTTTTTTGTAACTTTTTTGTAATTTGATGGTGGTTTTTAACCGACCCTTCTCCTTTTTTTTCCCAAAAAAAGGGAGCGCTATATGCGCTAACGCCACATGCGCGCGAGCGCGGAACGAGCGACAAAGAAGCACAATAACGACGTTGACACGTTGAACTATCGTCAGTAAACCGACTTTACAGACAACCGTTTTTTTTTTTTTTATAATTATTTTTCTACTTCTTAGTAGAAAAAAAATTATAATTTATGTAAGCATATACCTATCATAAATTATTATTTTTAAGGTGCGTTGCATAGGCTTAATATTTATTCTGTGGCATAGGCCACAATCAACCAGAAAATAGATTGCAGACGCCGTCTACCATACAATGTTGTGTTTACCGGCAATTACTGGTTTTTTCCGGTAATCTGGTCATCTGATTTATGACTGAGGCAATGAGGCTTTGTAACACGCCTGTTTGAAGAACTACAGCAAACGCCAAACCTTAGATACTAATTACTCAACTCACTCCTCCATTTTTAATTTGTTTTCTGTGTTGCCAGATATTGTCTCGCATATATTTTTTTATATATTTTTTATTTTGTACACATATTTTTTACTGGTTACGCTTTTTTATATTTTTGTTATTGGTTATCTAAGTATTATATGGGATAAGTACGTATGTTTTTTATTTTAGTTTTTTGAACTATAGATATATGTAGGTATAACGGATCCTTCCGTGTTGTCCTTGTCACTCTTTCTAGGGCTCTGTCTGAAAACCAGCGCTGCTCCATATGCTTAGGCTTGTGGAGCAGCAATAAGCTGAGGTAGGGCCTTTTCAGCTTCAAATAC
Organism: Epirrita christyi; assembly: GCA_951392215.1. Lineage (NCBI taxonomy): Eukaryota > Metazoa > Arthropoda > Insecta > Lepidoptera > Geometridae > Epirrita > Epirrita christyi. The sequence goes on from OX595849.1 coordinate 2,582,908, forward strand.
GCATTGCGCAGAGCGGACTAATTAGCTATTGAGTTTTATTATTTATAAATTATGTATAATTATAATAGTATGTTTCTTGTGTCATTGTTTATAATTTCTATGCTTTCCTTTATTCTACCTGTCTGTTCTGTGTATATCTGTGTGTTGTTGAATAAATGTTTTTCATTTCATTTTTTTTTAATGAGGTTGCAAGCTGCGATTTGCATCTAAAGGAGGGAAATTAAATAAAGTTGTAAACTAAAAGCAAAAGACAATACTTTATTTCAGATCAGTTATTTCCAAACATGGGCTTCAATCCATTCTATGAAGCTGGAAACCCTCGTGTAGATCCCGGGACTGTTTGGTAAAGCACAACCGATGCCAAATGACGTCACGCCAATGACGTAGTAGATTTTCTCCTGACCGGAGGAAAAGAGGGGCTTCCTGAATTGCAAAGGACCTCCGGAGTCTCCCTGAAAGAAAAAACATGATGAAAAAATATCTTTTCATCCCATCTATTCGAAAAGGACGACTTGGTTCGCCTTTAAGTGCACCCAAAGGTGGTGTTTTCTGTATGAAGCTTCTATAAGTGCGCCGCAATTATCTTTGCCGCGCACTTTTTAAATTTGGAATATATCGAACTCAAATAAGTGCGCCGCAATTATCTTTTACGGCCCTTTTTGAATTTGGAACATCTTGAAAAGAATCAAACACAAATAAGTGCGCCGCAATTATCTTTTACGCGCCCTTTTTAAATTTGGATCATCTTAGTGTTCAGCGCCAAAGAAGGCGAACGCAAATATTGTTTAAATAAATACTGGCTGGTACGACGGCCCATAGTCGCGCCACCGGCTGAATAAAAAAAAACAAATTAGAAACGACGGCCCGCGATTTCGTCATTTTTAACCGACTTTACAAAAAGGAGGAGGTTCTAAATTCGGTTGTATTTTTTTTAATGTTACCTCATATCTCCGGCGTTTATGAACCGATTTGGAAAATTCTTTTTTTATTTGAATAGATATACTTTCAGATTGGTCCCATTTTTTTCAGAATCCAGTTCTGATGATGGAATCCACGAGGAATTGAGGGAACTCCTCAAATATTGTAGGCATACATATGGCGATTTTGATATTTTCAGTAACAAACCAAGCGTTTGCATTCAGAAAGTATCATAATCCTTTCACCACTATGGTTCTTTCATAATTTTTTTTTCATCCAAATATTTAGTCGAATACAACGGCGGAAGTCTTTTTTTAAAATGATAAGTTATTCACGGATTGTTAGAAATTCATGGTTTTGTTTTGAAATAAAATATGAGGCGCCTTTTATTTTCTCATAGTGGGTGATGAAAAGTAGAGTGTAACACTCGGGTGCAAAATATATTTTTGGCTCGGGCGACGTACTTTGAATCCCTCGCTACGTTCGGGATTCTACTAAAGAATCCCTCGCTATGCTCGGGATTCTACTCTAGAATCCCTCACTTCGTTCTGGATTCAAAAAAGCGCCCTCGCCGTAAAAATATTATTTTGCTCCCTTATGATACAATCTACTATTAAATCTTTCACTTCTCTCTATCTTGTTCTGTCTCTTCTCTCTTCTGGTCTTTTCTGGTCTTTGGTAATGATTATATTTGATCACGTGGTAACTTACTATTGACCTCATACACAAGCTTAAAGTTACACAGAGGTCTATGGAGAGAGCTATGGAATCTGAAATTAGGAAACCCGTAGACGAATCAAAATCATTGATGTAGCTCTCAGAATTATCAAGTTGAAATAGCAATGGGACAGTCATATAGCTCGCAGACGCAGGCTTAGTACGGGTTTTGATAGTTTACGAAACTATATGAAGTTTCGTTTTCTTCCATACATTTTCTTGCAGCGCCCCTAGCGAAAACGAGAAGACAACTAAGGACGCTGTCAGTAAATGTATTGGATGGAAACGAAACTTCATATAGTTTCGTAAATTATCAAAACCCGTACTAAGCCCCCTGACAACCGTTGGGAAAAAGGTTCTCGAGTCACGACCACAAACCGGACGACGCAGTAGAGGAAGGCTCCCCTCTTGATAGACATTATAAAGGTCACAGAAAGTTAGTGGATAGAAGTGGCTCACGATCGTTCGTTGTGGCGTTCTATGGAGGAGGCTTATGCCCAGCAGTCAACGTCGACAAGCTGATGATGATGATAATGAACACAGGTTTGAAACTAAATAAAAGCTTTAATCTTTCGGTATGACTTTCACCAGCTATCTTAATATTCAGAAAACAACCTATTAATAAAAGCACTGCTTCTTGCCGGCAGAACATGGCGAGGTTTGAAAAGGGAAATGAATAGTATATTTCATTACAAGTGCGGAAAGTCTGTCATTGCAAAGAGTCCCGACAAATGTCTACCCGAGCCGAAGGCAAGGGTTGACAGTCGGAACAAGTTGCAATAACGGTTCCGCACGTGTACTGAACGACTATTTTTTAATACAGTTGCGAAAAAATGAAGCAATTTAATAAAATAATAAAAACACAATAAACTCAACTAACTAATCATTTATTTCTTATAAAAGTTATAATTCACATAAACATTGAAATTGGTACAGTTTTTTATACTAACTGGGGAAGTTTTAGGTTGCATATTTACTGTTTGAGATAAACTATTATTAATTTCGTATGATTGTTCATGTATATTTGTCATACAATGGCGTTTGCTAGTTGATGGAGTTGGATCTGATGAATTATCATTATCAACGAAGGTAGATGGACGAACGTTCTCTTCAACATGTGAAGGAGACGGACTGGACCTTAAATTAATGGATTGTGTGATTTTTTCCCAGTTTCTAGTTTGTTGTTTAATGAATCACCAATATAGCTTTCTGCAACTTTGTCTGATTTCCAACCTCCTAGTCGCTTTAAGGACGTCAAATTGGCTCCTGAATCTGCCAATAATGTAGCAGAGGTCCTCCTGAAGCTGTGCCCAGTATAATACTTAGCATCCGGCAGACCAAGAAACGTAGCTATTTCTTTTGGCATATTACCAAATTTATTTATCCCGATTGCTTGAGCTGTACACTTCCCTTTTTGGTAATTTTGAAAAAAACGGTCTGTTTTTCCTTTTTGGGACCGCTGATTCATATATTTTTGCACTATTTTAAGAAAGTCTCCTTCAACAACAAAGCTTCTCGGTATCTTATTTTTTGTGTTCGGAATCTTGATTAGTAGCATTTCTCCATGGGCTTCAATATCTTTTAAAGTAATATTGGCTAACTCCTGTCTGCGGCAACCTCCCACAACGCCAAAAATCAGAGCAACCTACAAAAAAAGGGATTTGATTAATATTTTTTTAAATAATGTATTGACTGTATTTTGCGATTTCGTAAACTGAATACTAAAGAAAAATATAAGTACTTATTAATAAATTACCTTTGTGGATAAATAACGATCATCGGGAGCTTCGTTCAAAAACCTTTCCACTTCATTCGATGTTAATATTTTCGACTTTTTACTTGTAAAACCGTCTGATTGTCGTTTTAAGAAAGCATTTAATTTTGGGTATTTTGGTTTTATATCCACGTTGTTCCTTATTTTCAGCATACTTTTTATCATCGAAAACCTCGACCATAACGAAGAAGGTTTTAAATTTGCTGAGAGTTCGGAGAAGTATGCCAACATAACATTTTCTGAAAAACTATGTATTTGCTTTTTTCTCTTCTCTCCACGCAATAAATTCGTAGTATGTAGATATGTAGCGACTTTTTGACTTTTCCGGTAAAATGTTCTCCGAAGCATTTTGTGCAATTATACTGAGTTCCGGTGGTGTTAATTCAAAAAAACTAGGGTCGAAATTACTCATTTTGTGCAACAAACAGCTAAACTCGCAAAGAAAATTTCTGAAAAATGGCGCCAACCGTAGAATATAAGCAGAGATTTTTTTTTTCTTCACCCATTCTGGAAGGCAAAGGGATCTATACCCATACAGCCAAGTCTTCAGTAGATTTTTTTTATTGATATGAATGAGGGCTTTTCATCTTCGATTAAAAAGAAAAAAAGTAGTTCAAATTGGTTTGATAGATGGCGCTGACTCAACTGTATCAATCAAGATTGTCTGTGGTGCACGTGTACAAAACTATTATTCTAAGTAGTCTGTGGCTATTAGTCATGATATTCTGTTTGTGACTGCTTCTTGAGTGTGCGTTAGTGCTTTCGAGGTGTTTTTTGAAATAGGCAAAAATAAATACCACGAAACGAAAATTATTTCCACGTTGTCGATGTTGACATTTCACTTTATTTTGACACTTGACAGTTACGTTACAGAGCAGCGCCATCTATTTTCAATGTTGAAAGCATGATTTGAAACAGCCGCGAAAACCCCTCATTGAAAATGAAATTTAATGAGATGAAATGAAATGAAACCTAACATAACTCATTCAATCAAATCATTAAATCTGTTAATGAAACAAATTAGTAGCTTCTTTTTAGAAATATACGTATTTGCATGTATCATAAAAACTTCAATGAATTTTTTTTAGTAAAAACTTCATGGTTGGTTTTTCTTTATAATAGATATTATTTTGACAGTTGGGAAAGAAATGAAATGAAATGGTTTATTTGCTGGAAACATGGTTAAAAGTTCTTACAAAATAGTTGTTTCACATGTTTCACCGAAACATTGGCATGCAAATTTTAAAAGTTGTAAATTATGAAATTAATATTATACAATTGAATTACTTAGGTATCTATAATTTTAGTCAATTTTATCAAATAAATTAAACAATAATAACATAACATTAACACAATCACAGTTGGTCATTAATTAGTCATTATTTAGAAATTCGTTAACACTGTAAAAGGTTCTGTCAACTAGCCATAATTTTAGCTTCCTTATAAATAGCCTTGTTGGCAAGTCTTTAATTTCATTGGGTATTTTGTTAAATATTTTACCACACATAGCATAACAACTTTTGTGATAAAGACTAGTTCTAGGTACTCAAAAAAAAAAGGTAGGTAGAAAAAGCACAAGTGCGGGAAAGGTAAAAAAAAGCACGAGTATGTAATAGCCCACATCCCGAACGCTATACGTCCCTGCAATACGCCACTTTTTGAGCAACTGTATTAAAAAGGGAGTTTCCCAAACAGACTTCATAAAATAATATCCAAACCTGACAAGCATCCACGCCTCCTTCCAACTTGCCAGCACAGAGCTGGTTCTCGGCTAGTCCCATCCAATGCCTGTTATAGGTATTCTCCAGAAGATCACCACATTGTTTAGAATCTATGATATCCACGTCAGCTGCTTGCAGATGTGGTGATATGTCGAGGCTGCCTGTAGAACAGATAAATTAGAATGTAAAATACCAGTTCATGTAGATGTTCCATTGTGTTGCATGTGGAATTGTTTTTTTTTTAGTTTATTGGCCTTTTAGTCTGAACGAAGCAACCGATAGAAATCGTGGTTACGGTGACGTCATCACGATTTAAATGAACTATGGCTATAAGTATAGAGTAAGATATATGCCAATGCTTACCCTGAGCTAAAACTCCCCAACCAGTCAGCGAAACCTCTTTCCCAAAGTCACCATTGTCTGGCCTATTCCACAAGCATGCTGGCTTCATTCTATACGTGAAGTGGACTTCATTGGCCAGCTCCATCAGGGCAATGTCAAAGTACTTCTTCGGAGGCTTGTATTGAGGGTGAACGATGATCTTGGAAATATTGACGTCAGACGAGAAGTAACCGCTAGCAATGTCACCATCCTGGGAAGAAAAACTTTATATTTATAGTATGAGACAAAGAACATGGTTGCCCTATGGGAACTTGAGTGTTGATACCCTCCGATCCAAAGGTCAGATCTGGGCGTGGACCATTGACAGTTTTTGCCCAGACATCTATGCCACGATCACAAAGCAAACAATGGAATCATGACATCGTGAGAAAATCAAAGTTAGCTAATCCGTGTTTGTTGCCTGATTCTTCTAGGCTTCGTCGCGTTGGAACAGGCGTAATTTTAGTTTACCTATAAGACGATTCAAAATGATCCTTGCGATTGCAACGAATAAAATGTTTTTATTTGATTTGATTTGATTTTGATTTGAATCCGTATGCCGTAAAATCAGAATGTTAAATACCAGTGACTAGCTCCAATAATAATGACTGTATCATCATCATCATCAGCAGCAGCCTTTAGACGTCCAATGTGGGGGGAATTGCCATAATCACCCCGGTTGGCAGGAGGATTGGTGATCGCAGTATTCATGTTGAGCACTCAGGTGTCTCATGCCCTCTATCATCATAGGTCTCTCCCTCATGCTTACCCTGGTGTAATCCCTTGGTCGAATTTTGCAACATTCACGGGAGGAGATGGAGGGGTCTTTTCTTAGGCCGGACACACCACGGCACTTAACATAATAACTACATTTTATAACTTAATTAAGTGGAGATTCAAATAAACAATTAAACACAATTTAAACTTACAGAACGCTTAAATAAATTCTGGTCATTGAGCCTGACGATCTTCGGGTCCGGGTCTTCAATTGTGGTATCTGGTGGAGCCCTGATGCAGTGAGCTGCTGTCATCACGAACTTGGGGCTGATGAGCGTACTGCCGCATTTGAAGATGTATCCGCCCAACACCGCTTTCCACCCTATGGCACCCTGTGATAAATTTAAATAACCAATTAAAACGAGAGATATTGTATAGTTTGATGGCAGGTTCTGTATTGTATTCATTGCATAAAAGATAATAATAGTTTTAGGAAATAATTAAGAGTTTTATGAGATTTTTATATTACTTAACCATATGGGGGAACTCTCCTTGCAAAGTAGGACGACCGCCAACAGCTGCGGGATAAAACCCCTCATTGGATTTGTCCTCATTACCTGTAAAGGTAATTTCATCATTTCTAATAAACAAATCTGTGTGGTACAATTTATCATTATACTCAGCATCATAGCATATAGTATATATGTAGTATTATAGCAGATTAAATTATGGTAATAGAATTGAAATTATCGTGGCTTGGTATCATTTTAGAAAAATTACGACTATACACCACGTACTTTACTATGTATGTATGTTTTTTTTTTTTTTTTTTTTTTTTTTTTATTTATGTTCTCGTCGCACGACCTTTGAGCGTGGTCGCGGTCGGTGCTCATGAGGAAGGACCTCAAAATGGTCAACGAAACGTCAGCAGGAGAATAGTAAAGTACGTGGTGTATAGTCGTAATTTTCCTAAAATAAATTATGGTACTTATCAGAATAACATTATTTATTCAGTTATTCTGATGTATAAGTTTTATTACTGTAAAGCAATATTGTGTCGCAGGAAGTTGGTGGATAGAGGCGGCTCAAGACCGTTCGTCGTGGCATTCTAAGGGGGAGGTTTATGTCCATCGGTGGACTTACAGGCAGATGATGATGAATGTGAAGTGTCTTTAGTTTTTTCGTGAAAGAGTAACAAACATTCATCCATACATCCATCCATCCATCATGACAAACTGATATACTTTTTGTTTTTTTTGCTTATGTTCTTGTTTTTTTTATCTTGTGCAATAAAGTATTTTCTATCAATCTATTTATGTATGTAATGTATGAATCTATGTTAGGTATGTCTGTTGGCACCCGGGCCCTAGCCTGCGCGGGCCCTTTTCGGGCCTGGGCTTGCCAGCCAGGCAGTAATAGTAATAATAATAGATAATAGATAATTATGTGCTTCAAAGCCAAACCGCTTCTTTTCACGAGATTAGTTTTGTTCTTAACCCTGTGTTGTGGAAGGTGTAATGGTCTAGGCAGTCGAGTGTAAGCCTGAGACCCACCTATAGTAGGTAGCATTGTAAACATGGTTTTGTTAGGAGTAGAACTTCTTGTAAAAGAGTTCGTCCGGGAAAGTACTTACTACCACCGTACTTATTTCTGCCGCCAAGCAGTAGTGTTTGCATTGCTGTATTTCGGTTTGAAGGTACGGGTGCCGGTGTAATTACAGGCACATGAGACTTTTCATATTTGTCTCAGGGTTGGCAGGGCGCGTGTGATGCCTTTGGTGTTACAGGTGTCCATAGGCTACGGTAACTGCTTTCCATCAGATGGACCGTGTGTTTGTTTTCTTGCTAAGTAGTATAAAAATGATGACGAGGATTGGTTTAACACCTGAGGCCCAATTCTCTAAGTTATTTTAAACCTACACTGAAAGTTGACCGAATCGAGACTGAATTGTAAATTGACTGAAAGTTGAACTTCTAGTCCCTCATAAATAACAATTTAGTCTACTTTCAATTCTTGGTGACCACCATTAGAGTAGGATAGATATATATATATATAATTGGAAAGAGTAAAGAGAGACTCCATCTACTTATGCTAAAATTAACGAAAAAACTTTGAATCGTTCAAGTTTCGGTCACATTTCGATATAATCACATTACAGTGTTGTATTTTATGTCAGGAGAATACCATTTCTGACATTTAAGACATCGACACAAGATCGAAACATGATCCGAACTCTATTTTAACTATTTTTTAGTTAGTGAATTGGGCCTCTGTTTAAAACTTATAGCAAAACTACTCACATTCTGCTTTCATTCTTTTTTGTTCGTCGAGTAATTTTAAGTCGTAAACGTATTCCTCACATTCTGAAAAAAAGACAGATAGTGATCAAGGGTTTTCGTACACATAAATAATTACAAAAAAAATCGCAGGGTAATGAAGTTTCACTAACACCAAAGTAGTTTTAAACCCTGAAATAAAAACTTAGTGTAATCACTAACGCCTGGGTACAGTCGCATGAATAAACTGTTGAACTCTACCTGAACGACCACGCAGATTACTGTTAGAATAAGTCGAGTCCGGCGCGGCAGGGCATTCTCTATCTCGCGACAGGTTTGTAACAGGCGTAAATTGTGCAATCATAGCTATCAAACGGTAACTTTTGTATGAGAAAAGTGACGTTTGACAGCAATGTTTGACAAGAACTTTTAGATTGTAATTTGTTGACAACGCCCATTTACAGCAGCTTTAAGTAATAGCTTGTATTTTTAGTTTTTAGTTTTTTTTTGTGTTCTATGTAATTGTGTTATCTTTATCTCGTGTATCCCTATGCTTGACTGTTTTTGGATGTTTCTGAGTAGGTAATATTTCTGTGTTAGGTGACTCGAACACAGTCACGAAAACAGACGATGCCATGCGACGAACTGGCGACTCCGAATGGTGACGAAGACGGCACCGAGCGGCGCTGTATAAATATGCGCGGCGTGCAACGCCGCGAGCCACTTCAACACTACGACTCTCACTGTTCACTTTATTAGCACTGGTACACTACCTGAATAAAAGATTGTACTCAATTGAATAACTACGCAATTACGCAACTACGTAATTTGGCATTTTTTCATCTACCCTCAACAGAAGTCGTCGCCGACCCAATAACAGTTAAATTCCTAATATTATTCCGAGAAACATTAAATAAATGAATGATTATAGTAAATATATATATATATATATGTATAAATATGCGCGGCGTGCAACGCCGCGAGCCATTCACCGCGATTTAGATCTCGAGTCCATAGCCCTCTTCATGAAGCACGCCTCACAGCGGCATTATGAAAGGGCTACGGACCACCCTAACCCGCTGATAGCTTCCGTCCCTGACTACCTCATAGAGCCACCCGCGCTTCAATCCCTTCGTCGACCAAGACACGTTCTTGGTGACCCGGATGACGAAATCACCGCCGCGAATGCGGGGGCGTCGTCATCCAATCACGACAGAGTAAACACTACACAAATACAGCGACCCCGCCGGCGGGGTCGAAGACTTTAAGTGCCTTCAGTACCACACGCCTAAACCGGTACAAGCATGTTCCGGGGCGTTTGCTCTTATCCTCCAGTCTTTTCAGTACCTTCTGTACCACACGCCTAAACCGTTACAAGCATGTTCCGGGGCGTTTTCCTATTCCTCCCAACCTGGCAACGGCCCAAGCCGAGGTCCGTACCTAAGTGGTGCCCTTGCGCTAGTTGCCCCAACCTAATTTTAAGGTGGAGCGCCTTCCGCGCTCACCAAAAGTCCGGTAACGCAGCATCGGCCGTCTGAGGCCAACTGCATTTTGTCCATTAGAAAAAAAAAAAAAAAAAAAAAGCCGCGAGCCACTTCAACACTACGACTCTCACTGTTCACTTTATTAGCACTGGTACACTACCTGAATAAAAGATTGTACTCAATTGAATAACTACGCAATTACGCAACTACGTAATTTGGCATTTTTTCATCTACCCTCAACAGAAGTCGTCGCCGACCCAATAACAGTTAAATTCCTAATATTATTCCGAGAAACATTAAATAAATGAATGATTATAGTAAATATATATATATATATATATATATATATATATATATATATATCAGAATATCAGTAAAAATTGAATAAAATCCTATTACAATAACGTGTTTGCTAACAACTTCGACTAAGGGCATTGTGCTATGCAGACATATTATGTGATCTAATTGCTATTCTGTTTAATTATACCTTCGGTTATTCTGATTGTTTCAATTGCAACTCTAATATGAAATTGTTGTAGTTTTGTACGTTATTTTTAGTTAAAAGTCATTATTAGAACTATTAATTTGTCAGCGTGCATTGTATGTTCGGTTTTTTAATAAATTCTGATGAGATTTGTAACATCTGTATTTTTTTCGTTTATTATTTATTGTTCCTAATATGTGTGTAAATTTGACATAACTAAGTGTGCTGTAAAGATCCTACGGTAAATAAACTAGTGGTTCGCCCCGAACTGAGACCTCGCGATAACACCTTTATCAGCCCGACTACTTAACCAAGTAATTTCCATTTTTCTATTATTATTTTTGAAAATTTTCACCTCGAGGTCTATCAGTACAGTACAGGATCTATCAGGAACAACTCTAATTTCCTACATATCATCGAAATAACTTTTGAATAGGGCTAAGCAACGGGGCGTAATACTACATACCTGTTAGTACCTATATCAAGTACCTGACGAATTAATTGATAACGTCCTTTTGACGAAAACCTTAGAACTCCAGCGTCATTCAAATTTCTAGAAATGGGAGGTCAACAATGGATGTTATATTGGTTTTTGTTTTATGGAGTACAAGTTTCTAAATTCTTCAATATCAGACTTTTCCCTGTAGTTGTGACACAAAAGCAACAAGCATACCAAATTTCAGCATTGTGGGATTGCTGGAAATACCCTAGAATTTTAGATTTTTACGTTTTTTATTTTCCCTAATATCTCAAATACTACTAAGGCTAAATACTTATTAATAATAGTTTTGAAATGTCCAACCAAAGCGCTTTCATTAGACACCCCACTTGATCTAACTGTCTCACTTTTTTTTTTACCCCCTCTTGGACCCTAATATCTTATCAACCCCCCGACCGATATAGCTCATAATCTTACTTACAAATTGTACCAATACTATCTACCCCCATACCAAATTTCATGAACATCGGATTAACGGTTTGGAAGTTTTCATTGGACAAACATACATACATACATACATACAAACGCCGATTCTTCCAACTTGACTCAGAGAACTCGCTTCGCTCGTTCAATAAATAAGGAATGAGGAATAAATGATCGCCCAATTTATGCCTGTTGCAAACCTGTCATGAGATAGAGAATACGGGGGCCAGTTTACTCATATTCTTTTCAGGTTAGATTTGTGTACATAAGCATCATCAATTGTTTATAAAGAAAAACATAGTGAAGAAACCGGTACCTACGTCAAGAAACAATAATTTGAAGGAATGTGAAATTAAAATGTAGGTACAGACGGCAAAACTAAATTAATAACCCCTCAGTATGTTTAAGGATTAAAATAGAGAATAAGTGGTTCTTTTTTCCGTAATTTTTTTATTACAGTTTGTGTTTTTAGCTCTAACATATAAATATTATTTAAGTGAAAAAAAAATTGGAAATGTCTCATTCGATAAATAATTATGTTATCTGGCAAACGGGAAGTAATAACTTTTGTTTATTATGTGCACGAGGTCACCAATTAGCTTTTCCGTCTGTACCTTGCACATAGCTTCAGGTAATACACAGGGAGACTTATTTAGAAAATAAACTTACTTTCTTCATTGATCCTTCGGCCAGGAGCTTTGAAGCTAGGTTTGGGTGGGTTGTAGTATACACATGGATCATAGGCAGAAGCCTCCGTGGTGCTTGACTGGTTCTGGTTATCATCTTTAGTCTGTAAGATCAGTCGAAAAATAATTTAAAAGGAAAATAATTAAAAAGGTACGTCCTTACAATTACATCCTACTTTTTTGAGTCTCTGTACTTCAAGTTGCCAGGGCCGAAGACTAAATACAGCATAATTTAGGCCGATGTTAAGCGTTGATTGTTATAGGCAGAGGTTAGCCTATAACAGTGCATTACCTCACAGGCCAAGCCCACCTAGGACGCGCCCTACTAATAGGCACTAGACTGCATCCGCCACCCTGAGACATAAAGATTAAAGTCTCATGTGCCTGTAATTACACCAGCACTTATATTCCGGAACACAGCAATGCTCGCATTACTGCTCGGTGTAGCAGAAATGGGTATGGTGTGGTAGTACCACTTCCCAGGACGAACTCTTTTTATAAAGCTCTCCTACTAGTACTTAGCTCCATTCATTTGCTGTCATAATTTGAAATAACTTTAAAAAATAACTGTCAATTTTTTTATCCATATTTATTTGCTTATCCCGATATTCAATAAAAACTTACTTTAACAGGTTCATCCACAAATCCCCAAATCCATTTATCTTCGTCCTGTAATAAATAAATCAAAAAATACTTTATAACTATTTGTTTAATTTTAGGTAAATTAAATTACTTAGTAATAAAATAACTATTAAAAGTAAATTAACACTAATAATTTAATTATAACAAAACAAAATGCTATACAATGAATAATGTCACTGGCTGCATTTCTACGTTGAATGGCCAAATAAATTCTTTGTGCGAGGAATGACCCAGCCTTCTGGTCAGCACCAGCGGTGTTGATTAGTACTCAGGGTGTTACTTTTTGTAAGACAGGTCTTAGTACTAGGTCCCCATGGGCCTTAAGACCTTATTTTATTAGCTGTTGGTCAAAAGATACATTATTTTCACAGCTACTGTTATTTTAATTCTAGTTAAGTGATTGTGAACTTACATTTCCTTTTTTGATGCCCTGTGCTAGTGACACTGAAATAAAATATTAGTTTAGCATCTCAAACTTTATCCATCGCTATTTTGGACGTTGTTATAATTCGGCCAAGATCTATGTTGCCAAATATTTTTTCATGTGACATGTCAACTTATTCTTTATTATTAGATACGGCATTAGTTTCCACAATTTTGGTAACTTTGATGTCAAAAGGATTTAAAATGGCTGTGTGAATGTTGATCGATCTTATCAAAGGGAGACTCAACTAGAATTTAAAACATCAAAAAGTGTTTTATTTATCCAGAAAAAACCATTCTTCACCAAAGAGAGTGTTATTACTACGCTCCATAACCTGTCACCGTCTTCAAAGCCTTAAAAGCTATTTAACAAATTCACAAAACTAAATGTATTACAAACCTGCACATGATATAAATAAAATCACTATGAAACACTTCATATTTTTGTAAAAACAATCCTATAATTCTTTACAACAATTTACTTTTGTGTGATGTGAATACTTGTTTCGAAATGAGCCTGTTTTGTTTATGACTGGTAAGACGTCTCACGCTCAAAACGAGTTTCTCTACAGTGTTTGTGCCGAGTACATAAAGTAGATACAAAGTCAAAGTCAAAAAGAACTTTACTCATTGAAATCACAAGGATCATTTTGAATCGTCTTATAAACTAAAATTACTCCTGTTCTAACGCGACCAAGCCTAGAAGAATCAGGCAACAAACACGGTTTGGCTTACATAAATGGTCCGTCTTACCACTAGGTGAGAAGCGCCTGTATGGTGCCTCGGAGCAAGGAGTTGCTGATATATAGTAAATGAGAACTTAAAAAACTTAGGAAGGTAGTCAAAAGTAAATAAACATCAGCAAAAATATGCAAGACAGCACACGCTACGCTTGTTATACTTATAAATAATAATCTAATACAAACATGTAAATAGGTAAGTACAGATATTGCAAATTCTTTAGCAGTCGAGGGTTCTTTAGCAGTAATTTCCATTTTAGCAGTCGAGGGGCAGAGCGACATCAGGCCACGCAGCTTTATCATTAATATAGTCATCAAGAGTGTAATACGCTTTCTTAATTAGATTAATCTTTATGTAGGATTTAAATCTTCAAGCAGGAAGTTTAAATGCACCTTCTGGAAGTTTATTATAGAACCGTACAGAATTCCCCATAAAAGACCCACTTACTTTCTTTAATCGAAATTTTGGTTTATTTAGTTTGTGTTTATTTCTCGTGTTAATACCATGCACGTCACCTTTTATCATAAAACTATCCAATATGTGTATGTAATAATATTTCATAGATATATTGCGATATTATTGTAAGAATATTGATTTCTTTGAAACGCTCCCTCAAGGAGTCACACGAGTTCATTTTATAAATGGCACGTATTGCCCGTTTTTGTCAGACAAAAATAGCTTGGATATCTGCTGCTTTACCCCACAGTATGATACCATATGACATAACACTATGGAAGTAGCTAAAATAAACAAGCCTAGCTGTAGCTTCATTAGTAAGCTGCCTTATTATACGAACTGCATATGCAGCGGAGCTAAGTCTACCAGCAAGAGCCACAATTTGGGTGCCCACTGCAACCCTGCATCAATATTAAGCCCTAAGAAAATGGTAGACTTGACAAGATCAAGTGTCTCTCCACATATAATACTCCACGTACATAATACATAATATAGATTATACAACAAAGCACGCTTAGGATTCATCTGTAATTTTTATGGATTTACATCGAACAAAAAATACTGCTGTGTACGTTGAATAGGTAGGACGCCAGACGAGCCGAGAGGAGTAAGCTCTGCGACACAGTGCGAGGAGAGACGCGGAGAGAGTGAAGTGCGTATCGAACTCACCCTGATGAAGATCATCCCTCGATTAGGGTCGAAACATATCGGTACGTGAAAATACCCAGTTTTACAAAACGAATAAGTAGGTACACGTGCTGTGGTGTGTACGGCCTAAGAATAGAACCCTGCTTCTCTTCTCATGGATGTCGTAAAAGCCGACTAAGTGATTACATCAGGGGATGGGCAGCAGTATCCATCTGAGTACTAACACCAATACTGAGATCACCAATCCGCCTGTCAAGCGTGGTGATTATGGCAAATCCCCCCATTGTTTTCAATGGGCGAGGCTTTGTTCAGCAGTGGACGTAAACCGGCTGATAAAGAGGGTACACTTAATACACATCATCATCACCATCGGACGTCCTCTTCTAAACAAGGCCTCTCATCTAGAACGCAATGGGGAGATTTGTCATAATCACCAAAATTGTTTTTTTTTATAATTGAGTTAGTGATGGAATGACGGCGGGGGCCTACCTGATAATAACCAGTCATGGGGCTGGGCCATTACAAATGCAATATCCCTAGGTGTTTATGTATGTACCTATGTATATATCTTTATTCCTATAATTGGTACCACAGTTTTGCAATCCATTAGGGAATTAAACAGGGTGTTTTTTAAAAATGGGACAGTATGGGCATATCCGAATCCATAAGAGATACGGGAAAACTTTCTTTGGAAGTATTTACTCATTTTGTATGAAAACGATTTTGGCATAGTTATTTTTTTGGTCAAGCGTGAGTTCTCCATAAAAATGAGATCTTTAGATAAAAAAAAAATTAATGAGTATCAACTCAGTTTCATGTAAGGATTGTTTCATTGTATCGGAAGAAAAAATCTGAGCAGTAGAAATTAGTTAAATTTAATAAAATGTTTTCTCATACAATTTGTAAGCAATCTGGTACCTACGTTAATAAAACTATCGCAATAAATGGCCTCCCTCTAGGTGTTTCCAGGTACGGGCACGTTTCAAAACACCTCTAGTGGCCAAAGATGTTCAAAGATTGAACTTGATGAACAAAGATGTTCTTATTCAAATTTGACTAACTAATACAGCTCTGATTTTTCTCATTTCACGAGACCATCAGAGCAGTAGAACAACATTCATCACACATCTTTTTTTTCATTGTTTTTTTTTTGCCTGTAAACATGTGCAGGTCACCTGCTTTATAAATGAGGCAGTGAGACTTTATACTCACAGTAAGATGCAAGTTATGACTTGCATCTAAAGTAGGAAATTAAATAAAGTTATAACTAACAGCAAAACACAATAATTTATTTTCCCAAACAAGATCAGTTATTTCCAAACATGCCCTTCAATCCAATCAATGAAGCTGGAGACCCTCGTATAGATCCCGGGATGGTTTGGTAAAGCACAGCCGATGCCAAATGACGTCACGCCGATGACGTAGTAGATTTTATCCAGACCGGACGACAATATGGGCTTCCTGAATTGCAAGGGACCTCCTGAGTCACCCTGAAAGAAAAAGAAAGAAATATTTTCTTGAGTGGACATACATAACATAACACCCAACAGTCACGTAAGTACATAGTCCAGATCCCACACTAGGGTCCAGATAAATAGAACGTACTTCACGGTGACTACTCACACTGTCACACAAGTGTTAAAACACGCGTATTAGAGAGAGACGGACGATTTCAAAGTAAGGCTTAGACTTAGTCACTGTGAAGTAAGTTCTATTTATCTGGACATTAGATTCCCTGTGTCGTGGGTATCAGAAACTACGAGTACACCATGGTAGCACAACACCCAGACCCGGAACCAAATATTTACAGATCATGATCTGCAAATATTTCGTGGGGTATTTCCCCAGTTAGGATAGAACGATGACTTACGAAAGGCGGCGGATAGAAAGAGGATGAGAAGAGCTGAAACCCGGGCACAGTGGTGCGTATTGGGAGAGGCCTATGTCCAGCAGTGGACTAATGTGGGTTGACGAAGATGACGAATTTTATAAAAAAAATAACTAGTGCTCGTAGGAGCATCTTGGAGAAATGTGAACTGATCATAATTTCTGCTCAATTGGTTAAAAATGACTTGCAAGATTTGATTGTTAGTATCACAGAGTTACATTACATAGTTACATTGCAATACAAATTTTCACAGTAGTAAGTACATTATACAGATCACAGAAAGTCAATGGATGGAGGCATCTAGGGGGAAGGCCTATGTCCAGCAGTGGACTTTTGTAGGCTGATGATGAACATAGAATTAAAATTAAATAAAAGCCCATTTAGTTTCTGGGTGTTGAAACCTTAAATTAAATATACAATATTTCTCACTTCACCTTCTGAATAAAGTTGAAGATGGTAAGTGCACCAATGAGTGAATCCACTGTGACTTTTTAATTACTTGTTAACCCTCATCATAACTTAGAACTAAAATTAAGTACTTCTTGTGTTATTATAAACTTAAACTGACCTTTCACCTTGACCTCACACGACTGCAATACGATAAGATAAGATTTTATCTATTTTCAATAAAACAATTCTAAAACTGTGCTTCTGTGGTTAAAAGTGAATCGAGATTGAAGAAAGAGAAACTTAGTCAGACACATCAAAGACCTGATGAAAAAATCCATACCTGACAAGCATCCACGCCTCCTTCTAATCTGCCAGCACAGAGCTGATTCTCCATCAGTCCCATCCAGTGCCTGTTGTGAGTATTCTCCAAAAGTTCGTCGCATTGTTTAGAGTCTATGATATCCACGTCAGCTGCTTGGAGATGTGGTGATATGTCGTAACTACCTGTGAACAGACAAATAAGACTATAATATAACAATGTCTGTGGGTTCATGCATGTCACACATAATACAATATCCAACAGTCACATACATTTATAAGTATAACAAGCGTAGCGTGTGCTGTCTTGGATATTTTTGCTGATGTTTATTTACTTTTGACTACCTTCCTAAGGTTTTTAAGTTCTCATGTCAAGACTCGACAGTTTCTTCGTTGCACGAGACGGTCGCACAACTGGAAGACCAACTAAACTACCAGGCTCAAGCTCACATGAAGAACGAGATTGAAATCATGGGTATAAATGAGGAACATAGCGAAAACCTCGTCCACATTGTCATGTCTACAGCCACCAAAGTAGGAATCGACCTAGCCGCGAACGACATCGACTGGGTGGCGAGGGCCGGACAGCGTAAGATAAGTGCCGTAAACACTAACTTTGACTCAAAATTCCCAAGGCCTATCATAGTGAGGTTTCTCCGTAAGCAAAAGAGAGACGATATACTAAAAGCTGCGAAATCCAGACGAAACCTATCGTCAGAAGGCATTGGGACCGCGGGTTCAGCGAGATATATCTTTTTTAACGAGCATCTTACGAAGACGAATCGACTCTTATTTCGAGAAGCGAGAACCAAATCTAAGGAAAGTGGTTTCAAATTTTGCTGGGTTAAAAACGGAGCAATACATCTTAGAAAAGCGGAGGGAAAGCCAGCGATGGTCATCAGATCCACGTCCGACCTGGAGCGACTCTTCGGCACAACACAGCCCACTCCCAAGGATGGCAACTGTCCCATGCATCACGAAATTGACTAGACTAGTAGATAGATATAAGCGTACCTTGTATTCTCACAACTTAGTTTGTGCTCTGTGTTACTCTTATTATTCCTATGTCACGCGCTCTCAACCCGAATACTTGTTTCCTACGAACACCACACTACTATATTATAATCTAATCCTTATTGATATTAAACATTACATTAAAAAAAACAGTCACTTACTAACGTCTAACATTTACACCTCACAACACCATGAGACTTTTATGTACATTTTACAAAACAATAGACTTCATACCTTACCTACATGGGAAATTATACCTCTTATAGTTACGTTTAGCTGCTCAGACTTGAATGTTTTTGTACTGTTGCATAATTATTTCGGTACAAGCACAATACACAATACTAAAGTAAAAAAAATAATCAGTGTTTATTATGTTTGACATTCCCTCGGAAATTGACGAAACTCTTTCTATCAAATGCTACTCCGTTGATAAATTGGAACACTGCAAGGAAAAATTTGACCCATCATCTTTTAAAATCCTCACTTGTAATATTAGAAGTATCAGTCACAATTTCGCGGATTTACAAGTTGCTCTAAACCGTATTGATATAGTTTTTGACGTTATTGTTCTTACGGAGGGCTGGCTCCAGGACGATTTACCTATTGGTCAGTTAAATGGATACGTATCATATAATACAACTAGTTACATTAATAAATGTGGAGGTGTCATTACCTACGTCAGGAACATTTGGACGAGTGCCGCAGATGAACCCACTTTTGATGACGCAAACTGCTTAGTGGTAAACATTGCAAATACTCTCACTGTAATAGCTATTTACCGTTCCCCATCTTTTACGAATAAAGATAACTTCCTTGAATCCCTAGACTCATTATTAGAAAATATTAATACTGATAACAAATTAGTAGTAACTGGTGACATAAATATAAATCTACTAGACAATGACAATGACCTACCAAGTGATAAAAGCTAGTTATGCATTCAGTTGGCAGGCTAGAAACAACATTGAATGTTTGAGACTGCAAGCATTGCATTCTAGTAACTGCCGGATGGACGCTTATCGCTTACCACCCACGCATCTTGTGCCTTTGTGCCTTAAGTTAGTAAGATGATTTGATTCATTCATGTAGAGAATAAGCTTTGTCTCACATGTGTCATTTTTAATTAAATTAATTTACGAATTTTATTAAAGTAATTTTAAATTTAGTTTTTAAAAACTTAAACAACGTTCCCGTATCCTTTACTGGCGCAGCCGGGGCAGATTTTCCGAGTTTTCCGCGTAGTTTTCCGTGATTTTTCGGGAATTTTCCGACGCGAATCGGATCTGTTCGAACCAAATAAATTGTGAAGGTGCTAAGAAGCGATCGAGCATGTTGGTGACTGGCTGGTGAGTAGAATTTTCGCCATCCTTTCCTACCTTTCGTGTTTTATGTTTTGTGTTTTGTTATATTCGGAATCGAACTTTTTCCATCATAACGTTTTCTGGTTTCCTATTGTAGGAAATTGTGAATGTAGAGTAAGTAGATTTAAATAAACATTGCTTATCAAAATTTAAGTAAGTGTTAGTTTTGGTATTATTTGTTTAAATTATAAATAGCCAAATAATTCTAGTAGTAGTTAATAGTTCTTGTTTACGTAGTGATCAAAATTTTACTAAAATCGTTTGTGTCTTTAGTTTATTAAAATAAAAATACTATTAAAGTAACAGAGTAGATAGGTACGTATATAAAATGACGACAGTTAAGGTGATACCTAAAGAAATAATGAATATTATACCAAATTTTAATGGCAACAAACGTCATCTTAATTTATTTCTACGGAAATGTGATTATATAATTGAAAAATATCGCGGATGTGCAGAGCAAGATATTTATGTATTTCATGCAATTACGAGTAAGTTGACTGATGAGGCCGCCGCATTAGCTAGTGAGCGAAATGACATTTCAAGCTGGGACCAACTTAAGGTCTTGTTAATACAACATTTTGGTGATCCTCGAAGTGAAGAATGTATAGCGATAGAACTAGAAACCTTAAAATTGAAACAAGGGGAAAGTTATGTAGAGTTCTGTAATCGGATACAGTCAGTAAAATCAGTACTGATTTCCAAGGTGAACCAATTACCGGATGTGGACATTAGGAAAAGTAAAGTGAGCATTTACGGAAATTTAGCACTTAATGTTTTCCTTTATAACTTGCCCGAAAATCTTATTAGATCAGTGCGAATGAAAATGCCACAAACACTTGAAAAAGCATTAGAGTTTGTGCTGGAGGATGTCAACTTTTATGAGCAATATAGCCTTAGAAGTAAAATGCTTCGCCCTCAGCCACCAGCAGGCGCAATAATGAAATTTGGCACTCCACCATCACAGAGCATGCCCATCCAACCCAGTGGCTTTAGGCCAGCTTTTAACACACCCCCTCGATTTAATTTCGGGATTCCGGGAAACAGTCAGTATAGGCAACCATTTGTAAACAAATTCGGTCAACAGGCTCCAACTGGATATATACCACAGTTGATGCAGCCGCAACAGTTTGGAATGCAAAGGTTTACGCAACCCCAAAATTTTAACCCAAGACCACAACAGTTTGGCTATCGGCCTCAGTTCAACCAAAATCAATTCGGGTACAAGCCTCCCAATTTAAAATACAACACAGATGTTTCTATGAGGACCGCACCTCCTTTAAAGCCACAAATGCAGACCCCAACACAACAACCACAGGGTTTTCGCTTAAATGAGCTTGAATTAGGTGAAAATTACGGTTACGAAAATTATGAAAGTCAAGAAGGATATTATTATGATGAAAACGATAATACGGATTACATCACCTCCCAAATGGAAGTGATAGCTGAGAACGAACAGGAAAATTTGGTGACCAATGAAACCGCGAATGTAGTGGAAATTGAAAATTTTCACATTCTGGCCTCAATAAAGGACCGGAAGTGATAAAAATAAATTGTAATATGAAATTAAAGCTACCGTATGTTTATTTACCAGAAATTGACGGAAAATTTATGATAGACACGGGAAGTACGAGATCTTTTATTAGCCCGCAAAAGGCTCACCAATTTTTCCGTGAGTTCGCCTTATGTGAACTGTTCACTGTAATAAGCACGCACGCATCTAGTAGCCATAACGAGGTTATTGAAATTCCGTTGATGCCATCTTTCAAAAGCAACGAATTTCACAAATTCTACGTTTATGATGTAGACCCTCAATATGATGGACTTATAGGAAATGACTTATTGGTACAATTAGAAGCTGTAATTGATCTAAAAAGTCACAGACTTCGAACCAAAACAGCTACCCTGCCGATTGTACAAAGTATTACAGATCACGTCATAAAGCTAGCTCCACGCTCAGAACAACGAGTAAAATTACCCGCAGACCTGTTTTCAGGGGACGCCATAATAAATTACAAACAACTCTGCGAAGGCGTCCGGATGCCAGCAGCTATTGTTAGCGTTGAAAACGGATATTTTACCACCATTATCCAAAATACATTAGAAACACAAATGACCTTAACTATTACAGCCCCGTTTAAAGTAGATAAATTTCGTAACGACACAGTAAACTTAAATTGCTACAATGACGTAGAGATGAAAGACATGGAAGTGGATGACAT
This sequence comes from Epirrita christyi, assembly GCA_951392215.1. Taxonomy (NCBI): domain Eukaryota; kingdom Metazoa; phylum Arthropoda; class Insecta; order Lepidoptera; family Geometridae; genus Epirrita; species Epirrita christyi. Next base: position 2,605,091 of record OX595849.1, read on the forward strand.
TTTACAGGAAAATTTGACGAGACTTAGGCTTGATCACATGAATCAAGAAGAACAACAGTGTATTTCTGAATTATGTAGAGAATACAAGGACATCTTTTACAGTGACAAGCTTCCTTTAAGCTTCACAAATCAGGTAAAACATATTATTCGGACAAAAAATGAGGATCCAATCTATGTAAAACCATATAGACAACCTCCTGTCCAAACGCAAGAAATTAAAACTCAAGTTAAAAAGTTATTAAAAAATAACATAATTCAGGAATCTCACTCGCCATGGAATGCACCTGTTCATCTTGTACCTAAAAAAATGGACGCTTCAGGTGAAATTAAATTCCGAATGGTAATTGACTACAGACGACTTAACGAAATTACGACAGATGATAAATACCCCTTACCTAATATTATGGACTTATTTGACAAATTAGGGAAAAGTAAATACTTTACGACTCTTGACTTAGCTAACGGATATCATCAAATTGAAATTAATGAGACTGACCGACAGAAGACAGCTTTTAGTACAGAAGCAGGACATTATGAGTTTTTAAGAATGCCGTTTGGGCTTAAAACGGCACCAGCGACCTTCCAACGAGCCATGGACAATATCCTCAGAGGGCTCCAAGGTCTACATTGTCTGGTATACATGGATGACATTATTATTTATAGTACTAGCATGCAGGAACACGTTAAAGATTTAAGATCCATCTTTGATAGGCTGAGAGAAGCGAATCTGAAAGTACAGCTCGATAAATCTGAGTTTTTACGGAAAGAGGTACTTTACTTAGGTCATACTATTACCGATCAAGGCCTCAAACCTAATGATGACAAGATAAAGGCAGTTTTAAACTATCCTCTGCCCAAAACAGTAACCGAGATCAAGAGTTTTCTTGGACTCATCGGCTATTATAGACGCTTTATCAAAGACTTCGCTAAAATAACAAAACCATTAACAAATTGTCTTAAAAAGCGGAATAAGATCATAATAGACCAAAAATACATGGACGCTTTCCATCAGTGTAAAGAACTTCTCACACACGCGCCCCTTCTTCAGTATCCAGACCCATCAAAGCCCTATATTCTCACAACAGATGCATCAGCCGTTGCGTTAGGTGCTGTGTTATCACAGGGTACTGTAGGTACTGATCAGCCTATTGCATATGCGAGTAGGACCCTCAGCGAGACCGAAATGCGTTATAGCACCATAGAGCGCGAGCTTTTAGCCGTTATATGGGCCGTCAAACACTTTAGGCCCTATTTATATGGTAACAAATTTACTATTTATACAGACCATCGTCCTCTGGCTTGGCTGGATTCCCTGAAAGAGCCAAATAGTAAATTAACACGATGGCGACTGCGTTTACAGGAATACGATTTTCGTACCGAATATAAGAAGGGTAAACAAAAAACAAACGCTGACGCCTTATCGCGTATTAAGGTAAACGCTTCTGATGACGATACGTCAGACGAATCAATGAAGGTTAACTTAGATGAAAAAGAACAACGACTTCAAAGACACATTCAGGACATAACTAGTGAAATTATTGACTTAAGTAAAGACACTGACGAGGATGAGCCTATAGAAACTGTAGTACTATCAGATGCCTCTGATGCAGAGACAGTTCGAAATATTGAAGAATTAGAGCCTTCTTACCCTCTTCCGCCGTTATCAAGTAGCACGGAAGGAACCGTCCATTCAGCTGCGGATCTAGAATCGAAAGGGATTCCTATCTTAAATGAGGCAGTCGACACGAAACCAAACCAAATTTTAGTTTTCACTTGGTTCAAAAAGGAAATACTGGTAAAAAATATATCAAGAGAAAAACAAAAAGTTTTGGAAGTATTTTTACCATTAAATAATGAAGAATTAATCAAACAGTTTTTAAAAGAATATATTACACCAAAAACGAAATATTTTATCAATTTCGAAGATAAGCATCACAGAAAAGATTTTAACAGCGTTATTATAACATTGTTCAAGAAAGGTATGGTAGAGTTTTATGAATGCACTGAAAGGGTTATATTTGTGGAAGATGAGAATGAACAGAAAGCAATTGTATTAAAACATCACGAAGGAAAAACATGTCATAGGGGGATAAAGGAAACTATGGTTAGGATAAAAAGAAATTATTTTTGGCACAAAATGCAGGAAATGACATCAGCTGTAATTAACTCGTGTGTTGCTTGTCAAAAGATGAAGTATGATAGAAAGCCGATAAAACCAACAATAGAGTTAACTCAAACACAATCAGCACCATTTCAAGAAATCTTTATTGATATCTTTTCGATTGAAAACCGGTATTATTTGACTATAGTGGATGCATTTAGTAAATTAGGACAGGCAATAGAAATTGAAAATAAATCGACACCGGAAGTCGTTCGTGCATTGATCAAATACTTTTCAATGTATGGTGTTCCTAACAAAATAAGTAGTGATCCCGGATCAGAGTTTAAAAATGAATTGATGAAAGAATTTGCTGATATGTACAAAATCCAGTTACATATTTGTACACCTAATAACCCAAATTCGACAAGTGTTGTTGAACGTTTTCACTCAACATTAATAGAAATTTATCGTTTGGCAAAATATGATCAAAAGTGTACTGACGCTGCTTCAGTTATGACATACTCTATAATGGCTTATAACAACACGATCCATTCAACAACAGAATTAACTCCTTTTGAGATAGTATTTGGGCACACCGATTCAAATAGATTATTTGATGGTGAATTTGAAAAGACATACATGCAACAATTGCTGAATGATCACGCTAAACGGACGAAATATCTTTATCAATACATTTCTGATAAAATTGTGGAAAAGAAGCAAAAAATTAGAGAGAAAAGATCAGGGGATATTGTAGAATTAGAACCCGGTGACATTGTGTATACTAAAGATATTAACACTAGGAAAAGCAAGGATAAACCACGATATAATAAAGCCAAGGTGAAAGGTAGAGTAGAACGAAATGTAGCCTTAATGCAAATAGGCAAGAGAAAGACTAAAGTAGCTGTTAAAAATGTGAAACGTCCTCCACAGGTGGTGCTTGGTCGTAGTGAGCCTACTTCCCCAATTCCAGGCCCTTCATTTGCAAAAGATTGAAAACAATCCTGGAATTTTGCCTGTTAAGGAAGGACAAGCGTTCAAGGAAGAAGATAAGTGGTTGATAGTTAAGATTTTAGATTTAAGTGGTATTAGTAATGATTTAGAATTCCATATTTTAAAGTTTAAAGAATTTATTAAGTTAGTAAATAGGCATAAACCCTTTGTCAATGAATTTATGGGCATAAGGACTCAAGTAGAGTACATACGTAACATAACCGTTGTGAAATTTCGGCAGTTGATTCCCTTGCGTAGATATAAGAGAGGATTATTGAATCCCCTTGGGTCATTAATTAAGGTAGTTTCAGGAAACTTAGATAACGACGACGCTATTCGATATGATGCTCTCATTTCGCGAATTGGTTCCAAGGAAATGGTAAATGATAAAAAGATTACTTTGATCACCAGAATGTTAGATAGTTTCATAAACAGTACAGAAATCTCACACAAAAACACACTAATTCTAGATAAACGATTAAAAACAATTGAAAATTTAATTGCAGATAAAAATGGTAAAGAAAGCTCTTGTCTTTATTTGTCGTATACTTTAAGCATGTTTGATATGTTTATGAGTATGTTCAGGACCATTTATATAACGTTAAATGAAATAGAGACAGCTTTGGCATTCAGTAAGGTGTCTGTACTGCATCAGTCGATTATAAATTCTACCGAACTGATACATCTACTAAAATCTATAGAGCAAGTAAATCATTTGGTGTATGAAGCTCACGAGAGTAATTTGTTAAAATTAGAAAGAATTATTAAGGTAAAGGCTTATGTAAAGGAAAACCAGATAACGTTCATATTGGAAGTTCCACTGACAGATAAAAATACTTACAACTATTTTAAAATTTATTCATTACCCATTTATAAAGATTCCATTAACAAAACAGTAGTAGTTTTTCCTGAATTCCCTTACCTTTTGGTGAAAAATTCGAAATACCTGCCGGTTACAAAGCCATGCGAGAAAATTGCCGTGGATGACAATTTCCTGTGCAACGACGACAACGTGGCTCAGTTCCCATCACTGACCTGTGCTGAGCAGCTTCTGGAGTTCCAGGCAGACCCAACTTCTTGCGTACCATATGCTGTTGACATTGAAGATACCAAGGTGCAAAGAATCAGTTTGGATAGTTGGATCGTTTTTACACGAAAACCGACAGTGTTGGTGGAAAAATGTAGTCATGATAACATCAGAGAGTCGCTCTTGGGTACTTATATTGTAACAACAACAGAAGATTGCGAGATTTACCTGAATGAGTATAAATTGAGTTATCGCAGAACGTTTGCAGAGAGTGTTCAGTATAAAATAACCCCAATAGTAACATTACCGGAGTTGAAATCAATAAATATGACTTCATTGGCTACTGTTAACATCAAGAATATAAATTTGGAGGAAATGAAACATTTTTCACGATTCCTAAAACTAAAAGAAAGTGTATTCAGTGAAAGTGAAAATGAGATCAGTGGCGTAAATATGAAAAGTGTTAGTTTAGGCACTATACTATTGTACTTAATTTTAAGCTTAGTTATTATTGGTTTTCTAGCATATCGTTTCATGTTGATGCGAAATGACCGGATCAGAGCTTCCGCGAGACCCGATAATTTCGCACTTAATGAGGGAGGAGTTATGCATTCAGTTGGCAGGCTAGAAACAACATTGAATGTTTGAGACTGCAAGCATTGCATTCTAGTAACTGCCGGATGGACGCTTATCGCTTACCACCCACGCATCTTGTGCCTTTGTGCCTTAAGTTAGTAAGATGATTTGATTCATTCATGTAGAGAATAAGCTTTGTCTCCCATGTGTCATTTTTAATTAAATTAATTTACGAATTTTATTAAAGTAATTTTAAATTTAGTTTTTAAAAACTTAAACAACGTTCCCGTATCCTTTACTAGCTATAGTGCCATGTACCAATGTTTAATGGCTGAACACGGCTTCCTCCCGGCTATACACACATACCCTACGAGAGGCGAACGTTGCCTGGATCATACTTTTGTCAAATCAGATGGCCCAGCCAAAGGAATTGTCTGCAAATGCTCGCTCACTGACCATGACTTAGCTATGGTCAGCTTGAATCTGGATAAACCAAAACCACCCAAGAGAAGTCGTACAGTCACAAATACGGACTTCGGGGCAGTTGCTAATGAACTGAAATTGGTGAACTGGACCAACGTACTTTCAGGAACAGACGTAAACTTAGCGGTAACGGTATTCACTGAGATAGTCACAGAAACAGTCAAAAAACATACCCACGAACGCACAACTAGCAGAACCAAGTACCATATCAAACCATGGATTACTCCGGGATTGATGAGAAGCATGCGACACCGCGACAGCTTACACCTAAGACTACGAAAGGAACCTAAAAATGTAAACCTTAAGCTAACTTATAATCGTTATAAAAACTTTTGCAATAACCTCCTGCATAAACTGAAAGACAATTATGAGACCAAACAAGTAACTGACAATAAAAACAACCCAAAAAAGCTCTGGAAGACTTTAAAGGTAATTTGCGAGATACCAAACAAAACCAACGACTCCAACTCTCTTCTGCGATCTGACCTCAGTCTGCAAGAGTCGATTAATTTGTGTAACACTCACTTTGCCACAGTTGGCTCTAAATTAGCTTCCAAGATTCTCAATGACTTGTCTTCTGACCAAAATTCGCTTTGCACACAAATAGAACTGCAACCAAAATGTTCGAACTCCCTCTTCATGTTACCCACTGATTATCTCGAGATAAATCGCATCATATTGGACCTAAAAGTAGACAGCGCCCCGGGCATAGACGAAATAGGTTCAAGGCTTTTAAAAGAAATAAAAAATTCAATACTTGTACCAGTCACATGCATATGTAATCTAAGCATGGCTACTGGAGTATTTCCTGATGCTTGGAAGGTAGCAGCGGTTTCCCCTATACACAAGAGCGGTCCAAAAGACATTCCGGATAACTATAGGCCAATATCTCTCCTCTGTATTCTCTCCAAAATCTTAGAGAAAGTTGTCAATAATCGTCTAGTGGACTTCCTTGAGAAATATAAGCTACTATCGGATAAACAGTTTGGATTTAGAAGGGGAAAATCAACTTCCGATGCTATCGGCCTTCTTACTGACATCGTGTCTACTCACTTGGACAACGGAGATCGCTGTATAGGCGTGTTTCTAGACCTGGCAAAAGCTTTTGACACGGTGTCAGTCCCATTACTTCTCAGAAAACTGGAAAGTTTCGGCATCAGAGGAACCGTTCTGAATTGGTTCACTTGCTATCTCACAAACAGAAGACAACGCGTTAAGATCGGGCGACATATGAGTGACGAGATAGGTATCAATTTTGGAGTGCCCCAAGGCAGCATTTTAGCACCGACTCTGTTCACCCTATACATGGATGATGTCCTCCGGCTCAATATACCCAATGCGGAGCTGATCTGCTACGCCGACGATACAGTAGCGCTATTCCATGGTCACAGCTGGGAAGAAGTCTTCCTAACAGCAAAAACAGGGTTGTCCAGGATATTTTTGTGGCTGGAACACAACATTCTAACACTGAATATAAAAAAAACTAATTTCATACCATTCCACATTTCCAGAGCCACGCGTCCGCAACAGAGTGTCATTAAAATACATACTTCTAAGTGTCCTGCTAATACGATCTCAAACCACACCTCCTGTAGCTGCAACCATATCATCAGAGTCGACCATACAAAATACCTGGGAGTGGAAATTGACCAAAACTTAAACTTCAAAAAGCACATTTCGATATTATCCAAAAAAACAAGGAAGCAGATATACCTGATGAAACTCTTGCGTGGTGCAACCAACCTTGAAGTACGGAAAATGGTATACACCACACTTTGCCAATCTCTAATACAGTACTGCATCGGAGCATGGGGAGGCACCTGCAAAACTACTATGATAGAACTAGAAAGAGCGCAAAGGGCAGTCCTTAAGGTAATGTTGGGAAAACCCCGCCGCTTTCCCACAGCTCTCCTCTACCCTGAGGCAGAGGTGCTTTCTGTGCGTCAGCTCTTCATCTTCGTCTGCTTAGCTTGGGGCTAGATAATGTTGTGTGAAATGTCTTCAGCATTTATTTATTTATTTATTTATTTATTATCTGCCAGGCTGCACTCAAAGTACTTAAAACAAAGCCAAAGCTGGTCGTCAGTAGTCGCCGAAGGGCTCCCAGACTACCACTCCCTAAAACCAGAACTGTCTTCGTACGCCGATTCTCTAGATATCTTCACACACACATATTTAACAAGGTGGCCGATATCTGCGACCTCACAAACTGCAGCCACAAAGAAGCCAAAACAATTATTAGAAAATGGCTCAAAACGCTCACCTATGATGAGACCGAAAGACTGACCTTCATCTTACAATAAAAGCCCCTCCGTTCCTTACACTTCCCCATTCGTACAAATACTAAGCCACACACTACATAGTAGGTACATTTATGGGCTGGAAGTACATATTTTTAATAGTTAATGTTATTTTTATTTAATTTTTAAAATGTTATTCCTATTGATTTTATTTTTCCCTCGGGTTGTGCACTCACGCATAATGTATTCAGTAGTCAGAACGAGCAGCAACGCCAACCCAATCAGCTACCATTAAATCCGACTTAGGAAATCTAGGGTCACCAAGATACAGGCTTAGCCTAGTTTGGGACCCTTCGCAAAATCTGTACCTCATCATTGCATGCTATAAGTATAAGTATTTTTAATTTTTTGTAAATTGCAGTTTGTTTGATGTTATAGCTCAACTTGTGTTTGTTTTGAATAAACTTTATCTTATCTTATCTTATCTTATTTACTATGTATCAGCAACTCCTTGCTCCGAAGCACCACACAGGCGCTTCTCACCTGGTGGTAAGACGGACCATTTATGTAAGCCAAGCCGAGTTTGTTGCCTGATTCTTCTAGGCTTGGTCGCGTTGGAACAGGAGTAATTTAATTTTATATAAGACGACGATTCAAAATGATCCTTGTGATTTCAATGAATAAAGTTCTTTTTGACTTTGACTTTGACTTTGATAGTTCTGAGGCCTTACCATGAGCTCTTAAAGCGATTCGGTTCAAAAACTATTCAGTATAAAATATCGGTTCCGTGATATATTTAAAGGCACATTAGCAGAAGGTCTATAGTCGTCTGCGATTAAAGTTATTCAATGATGAAGGATGTCTACGACAAACCGATATATTGTACTGAATAGTTTTTGAACTGAATTGCTATAAGAGCTTATGGTAAGGCCTCTGATTCCTTACTAGGATTCCCTGTATCGTGGGTATCAGGAACTATGAGTACTATGGTACCATAACACCCAGATCATAAAATTAGTCCCTTGGTTGGAATCGAACCCGTAAGCTCTCGCATCTCAGCCAGCTACTCACCCGCCGCGCAACAGAGGTCGTCAAAGTAAGTATAAGCCATTGCTTACCTTGAGCTAAAACTCCCCAACCAGTCAGCGAAACCTCATTCCCAAAGTCACCATTGTCTGGCCTATTCCACAAGCATGCTGGCTTCATCCTATACGTGAAGTGGACTTCATTGGCCAGCTCCATCAGGGCTATGTCGAAGTACTTCTTTGGAGCCTTGTATTGAGGGTGAACGATGATCTTGGAAATGTTTACGTCAGACGAGATGTAACCGCTTGCAATGTCACCATCCTGGGGAAGAAAATCTTTATATTTATAGTTTGAGACAAAGAACGTGATTGCTCTATTGGAACCGGTCCTTGGAGCCTTGGCACTTGACAACTCAAAGGTCAACACATGACTCTGAGTTAGAATTTAGGAGTTTACCAATGATAAAATCACCAGCAACCGCTAGATGTTAAACGGATGAGGATGACATTGGATTCCCAGATTGAATGCAATGGGGGATTCGCCTTAATCATTCGGCTTGACAGGCAGATATGTGACAACAGTAGTGGTGCTGAGTACTCATAGGTAGATCCTGCTGCCCATTCCTTGGGTCGGTTTCTACGACATCCATGGGTAAAGATAGAGTGGCCTATTCTTAGGCTAGAATCAGCAAGATAAACTAAAACTAAAAGTTAAACGTGTTAACACTTACAGAACGCTTAAATAAATTCTGGTCATTGAGCCTGACGATCTGCGGGTTCGGGTCTTCAATTGTAGTATCCGGTGGAGCTCTGATGCAGTGGGCTGCCGTCATCACAAATTTAGGGCTGATGAGCGTACTGCCACATTTGAAAATGTATCCGCCCAACACTGCCTTCCAACCTATGGCGCCCTGATAAAGATTATAGATTTTAGCGTCCAATTAAATCGAGAGGTGTATCAGTCTAGGTCTTTTGCACAAATCAAGAATTCAAGGATTAGTATAAATTTAAGGCATTTTACTATGGTTTTCAAATGGTTTCACCAATGGGGAACTGTCCTAGCAAAGTGCGGTGTCTACATAATATTAGGTTAGCCCTTTTACCGGGTAAAACCTATAACGATATGCGTAGAACTAATCATATTTAGGCCTTCGTCCAAAAATGGACATCCAAGTAAAAATTATTCAAGTATAAATACTAAGTAATATAATTACAATTTGATTTAAATTAATAATAACTTGAATTAATAAATATCATTATAATTTCATTTTTAAATTAATAAGTAACTAAAATTAGAGATATTTTTTATTTTTGTATTTGCATGTATTTTTATTATTGAAATTAGAATATAAATTTATTATTGTTATTTATGATTTTAGGAAATAAAAAGGCTTTATTATTATTATTATTATTATTATGACATTCATTTATTTAAAATCTCGTTACAAAAATATATTTTTTACTATAAAAAATACCTACTATCTACAAAAACATAATAAGTATAAAAAACATTATAGTAAAAAATATATATCTAAACGGGAAACCTCTGGCCGCGGAGAATAATAATAATTTTGTTATTATTATTATTATAAATTAATAAATTATATTTAACCTGTAATTTACCATATGAGGGAATTCTCCTGGCAAAGCGGGGCGGCCACCAACTGCTCCGGGGGGAGGAATCCCTTTATTGGGTTTGTCCTTATCCCTAACAGTTAAACCTGTAATGACACAATTTCATCATTGTTACCATATGAGGATATTCTCCTGGCAAAGCTTGGCGGCCTCCTACAGCTGCGTACGGGGGACTCTTACTGGGCTCGTCCAAGGCAGAACCTGTAATAATTCAATTTATCATCAACTTCAGCACCCCTGAACACAAAGGCTACGGACAGTGGGCTACAGTATCGAGGAGCCAATGGAGCATGTGATATTGCACTGCTAAGCAAAAAACTGGACTCCAAGAGCTGATCATGTTTTGTTTTACTGCATCCACTACTCACTCGGGAACAATGCTGCTCAGCCCAAAGCCCTCCTTCGTTATTTTAAGGAGTTGGCCTGGCTGGGCTTGGTTTAGCAGGGGGACAACACACAATAAACCCCAATGCTGGAAGTCAGTGCAGATCTTCCATTTTGAATTAGAATTAGAACTTCAGCATACTGTATACCACTTTCTCATCAAACGATCGTCAAAAACTTGTTTTGGTCGTTTTGGGTGGAATATCAAGCAGGCCAAAACTACTAATGATTTATCGCACGCTACGGAGATGCAAACCGCAGATTAGTTTTTCCAGCCCTTTCAGAGTAATTGTTACTAGGATGCTCTCCATCATCCATTGATACCTCATTAAACATACTCACATTCTGCGATTCTTCTTAATTGTTCATCGTGTAGTTTAATGTCGTACACATATTCCTCGCACTCTGAAAATAATTCGGGTTTTCGTTTAAAGTACGAATCATCATCATCATCATCATCATCATCCAAATCCCATAATTGTCATAATTTGTTATTTTTATTCAAGTGAATACGCGTAAGTACGCGCGCTTCGTTTTTGCGCGCGTGTGATGCCTCTGGTGTTGCAGGCGTCCATATGCTACGGTAACTACTTTCCATCAAGTGGGCAGTATGCTTGCTTGCTTTAATTATAAATTAAAAAAACTTACATATTTTAAATTTGGAATGTACTTTGTTGGAAAATGCATTATACAGCAGAAAAAAAAATTAAAATAGATTGTGTATTTAAAAAAAATTATAATAATAAATTAATAAGTGAAATGCTTGTCTGTTTACTTTAGCTTGTTTGTTTTAGACTCCTCCGTTTCCTCCCTTGGATGTCGTATAAGCCAAATAAGGTGACAACAAGGAATTGATAGCATCTTCTACCCGAATACCTACCTACTCAACACTAATACAGCAATCACCAATTTACCTACAAAGCGTGGTGATAACGGTAAACCATTCTATTGACTTCTAAAGGCTGAAGATGAGTAGAGAAAAATAGAAAGAGAATATGAGAATTACTTTCTTCATTGATCCTTCGGCCAGGAGCTTTGAAGCTAGGTTTGGGTGGATTGTAGTATGCACACGGATCATAGGCGGAAGCCTCCGTGGTGCTTGAAAGATTCTGATTGTCGTCTTTGTTCTGTAAAAGAAACATCAATGTATCATATAGTCAAAAGTCATCAATACAGTTTAACACTCGCCGTACCGTTATATTGGCTAGCGACATCTAGTTATGAATTTGGTACTAAAGTAATTTAATATTGTATAACAAGTCCGTAGAAGACTGATTTATGATTAGTGTGTAACTATCAGACTTTTCCTATTATTTGTGGTTGTATGGTTGTTTGTTCTTACCTTTTTGTCATAATTAAATATTCTAGGTCAACGGAAAATAACATGATGAGTGATGTTACTTTTCCGCAAGAATCTTGTTTTTTTTAGAGATCTATGTAATTATATAGGTATCTTAGTAAGTATTTTATTAATTGAAATCACAAGGATAATTTTAGATCAACTTATGTTTCAATTTGATATACCTTCAGCCGTTCCTGAGAAAAATGAGTTTGACGGTAAACTGGACAACAAAGTTATCCTACAATGGTTCCGTTGGTATGGACCACGGAACGGACAAAAAATTAACAGAACAGTTATATAGTACAAAGGTAGTAAAGGTTATTTATTACCGTAGTGTGCCCGGCCTAAGAATAGATCCTTCTCTTCCTGTGGATGTCGTAAAAGTCGACTAAGAGATTACAATCAGGCGATTGTCAGCAGCATCCATCTGAGTACTTAACACCGATACTGCGATCACCAAACGTGGTGATTATCGAAATCCCTTCATTGTATTCAATGGGGGAGGTTTCGTCCAGCAGTGGACGTAAACAGGCTGATAAAGAAAAAAAAAGAAGAAAGGTTTATAGGTTTAGTTGTAAGTGAAAAGGTCTGGCACACTTTTTGCAGCCTTGCCTTAGAATACTGCTGTTATAGCAACAGCTATGATCCTTGGAGGCTGTTCTCAATCATCTGTTTAGCTTCTGTACAAATTCCCTGTTTCTATTTTATTTATCCATTTAAAGTCATAATTTCAAAGAACTCTTATTTAATTATCTTTTAGTCTACATTAATTTACAGTTTTATCAATTAAAGCAACTGCTAATTTGATGGTTTACCATCATCATCATCATCAATTTGTAGACCCACAGCAGGACGTACGCCTCTCTCATAGAATGCCAAGACAAACAGTCTTGGGCCTCCTTCATAAACCGACTTTCTGCGACCTTTATATTGCCCTTGGCCCATTGGCCTTCCATAACTTCGTCATCCGGTTTGTAGTCGCCACTCGATAACCTTTAAGACCAAAGCACACCGGATGCGTATGCAGCACGTATTGTAGACACCCGCGTCTCTACGTATGTGCATGCTTGCGTGCACGTCACGCAAGCGTTGTGCTGTCTCATACAGTTCCATACATTACAACGTCATGGTACGTCGAAGTGCACGTTTACGTCTACGTGTACACAGCCGGTGTGCTGTGGCCTTTATTCTCAAGCGGTTGTCAAGTTCTGCAAACTTATATGACCTGCCCATTGTCACTTCAACTTGCTAATTCTTTTTCTGCTCTTTCGAAAGGAAACGTCGTCCGATTTTATTTATTTTATTACAATTTCTAATGTTTTTTTGAGTTATAAAATTAGTGTATTGCGTGTCTTTTCGAAGGGGTGGAAATTGTCCAGGAACATTCTACTTGACGACTTGACATTATTTGATAAATCTATGCTACTTGACATTGGCAAAATTGAGTACATCATCAGATGCCATTAAAAAAAAAAAAACAAAAAAAAATTGCTAATTCTGAGGACTATGTCGGTGATTTTGGTCTTATGGTTTATGGTCTCCAATAATTGCTTACTTTTACAGGTTCCTCTACGTATCCCCAAATCCACTTATCATTGTCCTGAAATAAAACAAACATTATGGTATAAGTATATCTTGTTAGTAGGAACTGTAATAGTACGTCTATGCAAATAATCGAGAAATAATCATTATGATCTTTGACAGAGCGTGGATCTTAATGGGCACAAGACCAAGACATTGAAGATATCAAGAAGGGTGGGGGGAGCAGTCTCTTAGAAGTAAGACGTAGTGGGCTAATGAAAATATGTCATGATATTTTCCAAGCGTTGTTGACTAAATCTTAATGCTCTATAAGATATAGTATTTATATATAACAAGACATAACATAGCACCTAACAGTCATATACGTAGCCATAATCCCACACCAGGATTCTCTGTGTCGTGGGTATCATGGTACCATCCATAATTAACCCAACTAGCATTTGTCTGTTTGGTGTAGGGATGGGAAGGGGATGGGAAGGAGCATATACCTACATCAATACTGCGATCATCAATCAGTCAAGCGTGGTGATTTTGGCAAACTCAATTAGCATTCTATGGAAGAGGTATCGTCCTTAGTGGACGTCTAAAGGCTGCTTAAGAAAAAAGAAGTTTCTGGTGAACTTACATTTCCTTTTATGGTGTCCTGTGCTAGCGATACTGAAATAAAACATCAGTTTAGCACATAAAACAACTTTATGTATGTTTTCACAAAAGAAGTCCCGTGTCATCGACGGAACTAAATTCAGGTCCCAAATCTTTGGTTTATCATCATCTTCATCGCAAGCCTGTTTACGTCTAACGCTGGACAAGGCTTCCCCCATTGAACACATTGAGGAGATTATACACAACTTTGCGGGTAAACTGTGTGGTGCATTTCGTCGCCAAAAGTGATTTAGGCAATTACGTCAGTAAACTTAGCACCAACTTGTAAAAGATATATTTAGAATCACTGATCTGCACTTAAAATTTAAAATCAAATTTAAATTATATATTATTGATTGCAACCAATTTAGCGAATTACGTCAGTAAACTTAGCACCAACCTGTACATGATATAAGTAGAATCACTGTTCTGCACTTCATTATTTCAAATTTTAATTAAATTATAAGTTATTGATTGCAACTAATATACATTTTGTGTGATCAGTCCATGAGTACTTGCTTCGAAATGAGCCTGTTTCATCGTGAACTTGAACATTTAATGACTGCATGAAGTCATCATACTTAAAACGAGTTCCTATAGTGTTTTTACTGAGGTATATACCCTCCTACTAGATATACCCGGGAACGCTACGAAGTTTTCTGACATTTGATAGTTTTAATGGAATTACGCCGAACAAAATTTTTTTTTAAATTTTTTTTTTACTAATAAATTAACACAAAATTTATTTTTATACTCTCAATTGTTCGAAGTTATACTCTTTAGGTGTAAAAACAATCTTATTAAATCAATATCTTTCAGGATTGGATTCACGATATTGGAAGACATAACTTTTCATTAAAAAAACCATTCCAACTTCCGCCATTGTATTCAATTAAATATCTGGATGAAAAAACCATAGTGGTGAAAGGGTTATGATACTTTCTGAATGCAAATGCTTGATTTGTTGCTGAAAATATCAAAATCGCTATATGTATGCCTACAATATTTGAGGAGTTCCCTCAATTCCTCATGGATTCCATCATCAGAACTGGATTCTGAAAAAAATGGGACCAATCTGCAGTATATCTATTCAAATAAAAAAAGAATTTTCCAAAGTTTATAAACAACGGAGATATGAGGCACAGAATAAATATTAGTACAATATGAGGTAACAAACATAAAAAAAAATACAACCGAATTGAGAACCTCCTCCTTTTTGTGAAGTCGGTTAAAAATTAGTGTTCAATACAACACAAGAATTTAGAAGAAACGCGGTGCTTCTGCATGCTAATAACATTGTCAGATCCGTCTTCGTTAGCAAAATTAAACAAAACAAACACAAACATATTTTTATTGACCTTTTTGCAAGGTTCATTAACCTAATGATCATCACTTGAAGAATAATAGTTAAACTATTCTTCTAAACATAAATACGTAAGTTTGGTTGTTTCAATAGTTTTGTTTGTAAGGGAAATAGCCCTCTTATTGTGTAACGAATGGTAATCGCTTTCAATCGATTTGCATTCGTAATTAATTTCGCAGTACATTGTGCAGCATGTGTTAGCTTATAGTCCCAAGCAGAAATATTCAAAACATAATGCGCAATGTATTGTACAATCGGAATCGAAAGCGATTATAATGAAAAATAAAATTGTTGATGAAGACACTTGTAAAATGTAAGGCAGAGATTTATCTGAGTTATTTATTTCAATTTAGGCTTAGCATTGCCCCGTCACATTCTAACACGCGTGTATTAACATTTGTGTGACAGAGACAGGGACAGTCAGCATTTTAAATAGAAAACGATGCGCAAAAAAGAGAGAGATGCAAGTTGTAATGAATTTTCATACAATATTACTGCACTTTTATTATCAGAACATAAAAATGGCGATGTCAGCTTACGTTTAAAGTTTACAATTATGAAATAACTTGGTAGTTGGAAGAAAAATCTATTTATTGTCCCGGTACCATGCGATCGAAGCCGCGGGTAAATGTTAGTTTTATAATAATCATGATAGGACTTTGGAGTGACCTACAAAGAACCTTATGACTGACTAAACTGGCTTAAAAACATTTAATTATAAAAGAAACCTGTCGCCATTTTATTAACATGATTTATTACAACGTTTTTTTTAAGTATTCCTTAAAAACATGGTGGTTAAGGACGTGACTTACGTAGCATTGTATTGCTTTCGTAATCATGAGACATTAAGATGAAAAGTTGTTATATGCCATATACATATATAACCGTCACCCCTTTATAACACAACACAGCAATGCGAGCATTTCCTTCGCGGTAGAAATACTTGCATTGTTATTAACCCGTACTGTTTTTCACAAGGAGCTCCACTTGTCCACTTAATAAAGTTTTTAAGAGGAGTTTACCGGTTGGGCTATCAAACTCTATGAAATTTTGTTAGTACACAATGATCAGTACCTACACTAATATCTAGACCCGTGGTGATTAAGTTTGATAAAATAATAGCCTTTCACCTCTAAAGCACGGAAAAAGTTTGTTTATCATTCGAAATCTGCGTGAAAAAGTGCTTTTTATTCGCTAGCGTGGAAAAAGTTTTTAGTAGAAAGGTTCGAATTTTTAAATTCTCCTCGCTGTAGTGAGGTCAAAAATTGTGTTTCACATGGCAGCAAAGCAGTTTTGGGTCTCGTACCTATGAAACCCTCACAATTCTCAGGATTATACAGGGTGTAAAAACACAGCTCTCGAATACTGAAGGTACCGGTAAAGCTACTTTTATCATAGCTATATAAAATAGCGCGAGTTCATAGAGCGCACCGGCTGCGTGAGATCAACACTCCCGGTCAGCTGATCGACACGCTGCGCCAATATTTCTTAGGTGGTTTTCATTGCTTTTTTTTGACGTTTTTAATCATAAACGTGTTTTTACTGATGAAAATTAGGTTTTTGTGTTTTTTTTATAATGTTTTATTGATATTTAAAGAAAACGGGGAAAAAATGCTTTTATTCCAGCTATTTTCCAGCTATAATATTTTCAGAATCATGGTCTGAGTGCACTATCTCAGTATTCGGGAGTAGTCTTATTACATCCGTTATTTATGAATTTCTTGCTTTGCTTTTGGTTCAATCTTTCGCTTGTAGGCCCTCTAATTTAAAAACATTCCAAACACAATATTATAATCTCGTGCCAGTAGCACTGTCACGTTTAGTAAATATTACTTAATATTCACGTATAGTAACTATTAAATATTCTTCGCAGAAACACGAATATCAAGTAATTGTTACTAAACGTGAGACTAACACGAGATTATATTGTGACTGGAATGTTTTTAAATTAGAGAATTGGGCCTCAGGTTTCAATACAAGTATACTCGCGCCAAATAACAACTTTGCAGGCTTGCATAACGAATAACTTACGCCAAAGTAACTTGCGATTGCTAGTTTTTTTATTTGAGTTTGTTAATGATGTGACCCACCTGCTGGTAGGAAGTTCTACCCTCAGGTTCTACCCTCAGGTTCTACCCCAGCAAATCTTGAGGTGGCGTCTACATAGAACACACCTTGCGCGACATTGCACTGCGCCCATAATCTTGATACATAAAGATGAAAAGTCTCATGCTTGGCAGGCCTATTGGTGATCGCAGTATTGGTCTACTCAACATATTTCAACTCCGTACCTATTTCTGCCGCCAAGCAGTAGTGTTCGCATTGCTGTGTTCCGGTTTGAAGGGTACGGGTGCCGGTGAAATTACAGGCACATGAGACTTTTCATCTTTATGTCTCAGGGTCGGCAGCGCGCGTGTGATGCCTCTGGTGTTACATCGGGTTCGATTCCAGCTGTGAGACAAATGTTTGTATGATCTGCTAATATTTGTTCCAGGTATGGGTGTTATGGTACCATGGTACTCGTAGTTCGTGATACCCACCACACAGGGAATCCTAATGGGATCAGGACTATGTATGTGACTGTTGGGTGTTATGTAATGTTATGTTATTTTCGAGATTTTGCGAGACTTACGCACAGCAATTGATTAGATAGACATATAGATAGAAAGATAATTGCATCAGCATTGTATGTCGTTTTTTGTTTTTGGTGTACCAAATAAACATTTTCTTTCTTCGTTCTTTCTTTTTAATTTCTTATCCATTTATTTCTTCAATCCACGTTGCCGCTCGTTAAGTTTCGGATATTATAACGCCTAAATTCACAGCAGGCGATCACCAAGTTTGACATCAACTCAACTATGAGGAGTCTAACAACTCGCAAGCACAATAAATTGTTGTCATAAAACACGAACTTACGAACTATCGACTGAATACTTAATAGTTGAGCTCGTAGTTCTGGTAAGTTTTAGTTCGGGACTTTGTGAATAATATTGTTTGATGAGATGACACGTGTTCCTTGTTTCCAGATTTATAGTTAGTATAACGACAAAAGTTGTAGTATGAAAACTAAAACCAGTCCGCGAAAAAACTGAAAATATGTATAGTGTTGGGTGACTCGAACACAGTCACGAAAACAGACGATGCCACGCGACGAACTGGCGACGCCGAATGGTGACGAAGACGGCACCGAGCGGCGCTGTATAAATATGGGCGACGTGCAACGCCGCGAGAAACTAAACACTACACAGATACAGCGACCCCGCCGGCGGGGTCGAAGACGTTCTTAAGTACCTTCAGTACCACACGCCTAAACCGGTACAAGCATGTTCCGGGGCGTTTGCTCCTATCCTCCAGTCTTTTCAGTACCTTCTGTACCACACGCCTAAACCGTTACAAGCATGTTCCGGGGCGTTTTCCTATTCCTCCCAATCTGGCAACGGCCCAAGCCGAGGTCCGTACCTAAGTGGTGCCCTTGCGCTAGTTGCCCCAACCTAATTTTAACGGTTGAGCGCCTTCCGCGCTCACCAAAAGTCCGGTAACGCAGCATCGGCCGTCTGAGGCCAACTGCATTTTGTCCTTCAGAAAAAAAAAAGCCGCGAGACACTTCAACACTACGACTCTCACTGTTCACTTCGACTAAGGGTATTGTGCTATGCAGACATATTTTGTGATCTAATTGCTATTCTGTTTAATTATACCTTCGGTTATTCAGATTGTTTCAATTGCAACTCTAATATGAAATTGTTGTAGTTTTGTACGTTATTTTTAGTTAAAAGTCATTATTAGAACTATTAATTTGTCAGCGTGCATTGTATGTTCTTTTTTTTAATAAATTCTGATGAGATTTGTAACATCAGAAGTGGGATAAAGATCTTCACTCCCACTCTTATTTGGACCTACTTCTGCAAACCGGAACCAACCCACATATATAGCAAAATTGAGTTAAGTACACAGAAAATTTTCAAATAGCACCTTATGTCAACCCTGTAAGTATCATAACGATCTGACAATATTCACCTAATCAAATATTATGTCTACAAAGTTACCAACCCACAAAACATTAGTTGTAGACTAAACTAATAAAACCCATGCCTCATGGTAACTCAGAAAACTGAAGAATTTCTGTGTTTGTGTTTTTCTATAGAGATCCAAATTACATGGTTCCTTTATAAAATATTTCAAACATCAGTTGTAGACTAAACTAACCCAGGTCTCATGGTACCCAGAAAAGTGACGCATTTCTGTGTTTGTTTTTTTCTAATAAAGAACCAAACAACATGATTCCGATTATGATTTATAAGAAACGATGTGTTTTGGATCTGTGCTGTATAATGGAGTTCTTCAAAAATATTTTTAAAGGAGATGTACCAGTGTTACTTTTTGTTTTTGAAATTGTGTTGAAAAAGAATGAAACGTTCAAAATATTTATGTGATCTGGATCTGAAATACAGATTTGTGTAGAAAAAAATGTTAGTCTATTTTTTACAATGACTACTTACAGTATTGTTCGAAATATAATGTTCTACAAATTCTAATGTAATTTTGAAGAAAAACATAAATTTTTACCTTATTTTTTTAAAATAACTCACTGGTTCCGTTTAGCAAAAATCCTTAATAGTACAGGCAAATTAGCAAAAAGTGTGGACCTAAGTCGTGTAGTCGTGGATTCTTATGGAAACGTTAGATGACACGAAAAGAAGCTTATCCTAGGTTTGCACTGTTTCTGGCGCTTGCGGAACCCTTTTAAATATTAGGTACAAACTTAAAAAGGCCGTAAATTTTAAAATAGAAAGAAATTACTTGATGCAAGTGAAATTACGTACAGAGAGACTGTCTTAGTGCATTATGATTTTAATAAAAACCACGTGCATGTAGGGAACCCAGTGTTGAACAAATGCATCTTCCGTGAAAATAAAACCAGTATAAAACTTCCGGCGGATGTAGTACTAATTAAATGAATAAGTTTAAGTCAATTTCCAGATCTACATTAATTTTCCCCGAAGTAGAGCGACAATAAAATATGGAAAAGTGCCTTCCGTGAGACGCACCATGGTGCAAACCTGGTAATGTATTTCGAACATTTTTCTGATAAGTATATCAATTTGCACCGACTACCTTAATTTTCCCGGAGCCGTAATAACCATATAAAGTTTTTTTTGTAAATGTTTTTTTTTTGTCTGTTCCGCATGTCGGGTTTAAAAAATACTTGGTGCAAATGTAGATAATAACGGTTCAAAGTCTATGCCAAATTGCACCGACTACTTCTATTTCCCCCATTAAGTTACGGATATTATAAGGTTTTCACCCTATTTCACCCTGTTCCGGAGGGTGAAATTACTGATGCTTATTAGTAGAGGTGATTTTTAAGCCATACAAAATAATTAGAAAAGTTTTCATGACTACATCTAATTAGTTCCACACTTTTGCAAAAAATCACCTAATTTGACTGTACTATAAATGTGGGTTGGTTCCTGGTTATTTTAATACACTCTCAATTTTTCTTTGGTTTTATGTGTTATTTTTGTTATTTTTATGGAGTTAAATAATACTCAGGTAAATTTGTCGAATCACGGCTCCACCTCGAAAAAAAAAAAAAAAAAAAAAAAAAAAAAAATGCCAAAACATACATTCGGGACCGGGGGGATGTGGGAGTATTAGGGTGGGGGGAACCACGCGGAACCGGTGACCTTGAGTGCCCTTTGACCTTGCCCTTTGACCTTTACCCTGAGTTAGGTTAAGGTTAGGTTAGGTTAAGTTAAGGTTAGGTTAGGTTAGGTTAGGTTAGGGTTAGGTTAGGTTAGGTTAGGTCAAGGTTAGGTTAGGTTAGGTTAAGGTTAAGTTAGGTTAGGTTAAGGTTTTAATTTTTTTTTTTTTTTTTTTTTTGACGTCTCGAAACGTCACTATGCGTTCACCACAGACCTTCTTGTCCGTGCTCTTATTTAACTAGGTTTTTATTTATTAACTCTTTTTCTTGTACATATTATTTCTTTCCATTTTAACTTACTCAATAAACTAAGGAAACTTAGGGATAAGGTTACATTGGGTTTTACAATTATTTGATATTTTACATAGTTGCTTATGAGCTATTTATTACTAAGGATCTTTATTGCTTAAACTATGGGTTACATTCTTACAGTAGTTGAATTTAAAGACTAGGTTTCAAACATTTAAACCTTAATTTCAACAATGACTTTTAATACAAAAATAACATATGTTACTGACTCCCACCCCCTTCCTCTGGCATTCCAGCCAGAGCCTCCCACACCACAGCGTTGCGATCTTTTATTGCCATTTTCAGATTGTACTCAACGATGGTCTTAGCTGGCGCTGCCAGTGCTCGCTCGGCGAAGTATCCTATAGCGTCCTTGGTGTTGGGTTAGGTTAAGGTTAGGTTAGGTTAGGTTAGGTTGGGGTGGGCGGGTCTGTGTTTATCCATTAATAGTTGGTTTGGCCTAGCTCCGGTTTTGGATAAATACGGGCCTTCCTTGCCCGCTCCGGGAGCGGGTGAGGAGGCGAATGGTCTTGAGAGGAGCGCAACAGTCGTGGATCCTCAAGGCAAGTCTGGTGGTCATCCTTCACGTGGTTGCTGCCTGTTATTGGTCTATTTCCTTCTGAAATAGACGTAACGAAAACCATCAGGCGCCTCCACGGTCCATTTGGGCCGTGTGGGTTGTAGGGTCCGTGCCCTGGACTGTTGGCGCGGTGTCGTCCTGCTCGGTTCCCGCGGGCCGGCTGTATGGGTCAGTCTTCTTGCGGGAATCTGGGTGGGGTGGCGCTTCAATGGCGGTTTGGGGTGCGGTAGGGACGGGCCCGCTTGCGGGCGTAGGTGTAGACCCCTGTTTGCGACTGGCAGTAAACTCGGGTCCCTCTCACTCGAGTGTCCAGTTGCAAACGGGGAGCGTTTCCTTCGCATCCTCTAGGTGTATTTTACCTAACGGAATACATCTGGAGGATGCGACGGAGGTTTTTGGCAGGTGTAGGGACCCCTGTTTGCGACTGGTGATGCACTCGGGCCTCAACTCGAGTGTGTTTCCACTTGCAAACGGGGAGGCGTTTCCTTCGTATCCTCTAGGTGTAGGATCCCATACATCTGGAGGATACGACGGAGGTTTGGCGGGCGGTCTCTCTCCAGGTCACTGTATTGTGAGTGCAGTGACACGGAAAAAGACCGCCAACGGGATGGAAGGTTGGTGTTGGGATGGTGGTCGGTTCGCTCTTCATCGGATGGTCGGTAAGGAGCGAGCCGACCATCATCCTGACACCAACTAGTGAGGTGATTCCCCCATTTTGGGGAGGGAAGGGGCTCTCCGCGTGTCCCTCTGAATAGCAGAGGGCACAGTGGAGGGCCAGTGTGAGGTGCCCGATGGGCGTGGTGGAGTGCCTCTGCTTGCGACTGGTGGCACACTCGAATTTCGAGTGTGGCACCACTTGCAACGGGGAGGCGCTGCCTTCTCATCACCCAGGCAGAGCGGCTCCCTGCTATGCCTGGATGATGAGACGGCAGGGAAGGGCTGTTTGTTCCCATGTTTGTTTCTGACTGGAATCGGAAGCAAATGTGGGAATAAACGGCGAAGAGGTGTTTTGCCTTCTCTACCTTCCGGGCGTAGCCAGTTCACACCGTCGGACTGAACTATGCTTGGAAGGTAGATGACGGCCAGGAAGGAAGTGACATCTCTCTCTTTCTCCGCAAAGTCGTGAGTTTTTCTCGCGACTTTGTGGTGAAAGAGATTGATGTCGCTGGGCTCGCGTGGTGGTTGGGGTGAGGGCCCCGGCCACCCTCCTACGAGCCCGTGGACGGTGGCAGCACGGTGTGGACCCTGTGCTGCCACAATTTGGAGGGAGTGTTTGTGGTTGGTCTTTTTGGGCCAACCACGGGACGGGCCCGAAAGGGCACCGCGCGAGATGGGCACCGGTGCGTTCCTATGGAGATCCCGGAGCCCATCGACATGCGCAGAGGATGGCCACCGGGGGGGTTTTAGTGAGTCGGTCGGAGTCCCGGCAACCTCACATAACCCTATCACACCCTCAAAGGTGATAGGGTATCTTGTTGAAGATTTCCCCCTCGACAGCAAAAAAAAAAAAAAAAAGGTTAGGTTGGGGTGACGTGGTCGGGTTACCTCCTAGTGAGCCTTGAAGCCGTGTTTCTGGTCCTTTGGGATCAGTCCTGGAGGAACGGAAGCATGGTAGGCCGGTGCACCCTGGTTCCCACTGCTAATAACTTCGCACTTTTGTGGGATCTTGTTAGCGGTGGCCGAAAACCCGACACGGAGGCTCCTCCGCGTGTCTCTATGAGTAGCATAGAGCACTGCGGATGGAGCTTGGCGGAGGAAAGGAGTCCCTTCTCCGCCGGGTAGGTGGGACGCGCTCAGGTGAGCCGTCCAGGTGTGGGATCCGAGGAAGGATCCAAAAAGAGGTGGCCAAATCCCAATATATGGTTGTGGCGCCCGCCGAGGGGAGTATTGTGTGTGTGAGTCCGGATCTGCACTGCCGCATCTCATTCGCGACCGGTGTGTACAAGGAAGTACACAGCTGTCGTGGGCGGGAGGTAGCGGTGCGCATCCGGGCTCACACACGCAGTATGGTCGGGGGGAACCCGGCCGCTAGGGCGCCAAACGGGGACCTCACCCCTCCAAAAAGGAAAACAAAAATGAAAATGGCGAACTTAAAAAACATACTACCTCAGGTGGGTATCAGCGAAGCTGAAGAATCCCACGGTGCTGCGGCATCCAACCCCATCGTATCTGAGGGGGGAAAAGAACGCCAAGACGTAAGGGGGTCTTCTCGTGCTATTGCACGGAAGACGAATTCGGCATCAGCTGTTTGTGTTTCGGAGTTTTCGTTCGCGAAACCCAAAACATCAATGGCTAGGAGTGATGGAGGCGAGGATTCGGACTGCTCAGTTATGTCCGTCTCCTCATGCGCTTCGACAGCCTCGGATTTGCCCCGGGCTCTTCGAAAGCGTGGCAGGAAGAAAGATGATGGCGGCTCAGACAACGAAAGGTCTAAGCGCGCCATGTTCAAAAAGGACAGGACGGATGAGGACGATGTGTTTGACCCATCCATACCGCCCTCGGATGCGAGGACGAAGGGTAAGCTGCCAAAAGCAGCGGACCTGGGAAAGGAAATGCAGGCACAGCCAACAGTGGAGCTGGGCGCTTGCATCAAAGTCCACCTGGAGACAGTCGAGAAGATCGCGGACAAGTCAAAGAACCTGCGCGGGGACTATACGCACGGACTGCGTCTCGCAGTTCGAAAGGTCCAGGCGGCCGTGTTAGAACTGGCACAGCGAGCTTCCGCAGATGCCAATGTTGAGCGTCTGGAGCGGGAAAATACTGAGCTACGTGCTCAAATGGCTGACCTTTCGGCGAAGGTGGAGAAGCTGACGGAGTCAATCCATCAACAGACTTTGCAGTCAAATACTGTTAGCGTGGTCAAACCAGCAGCGTCACCATCTGTTGCTGGTGGAAAAGAATGGGAGGACCATTTGATGCACCGCATTGGCATGCTTATGGACCGGAAATTGGCTACGGCTCTTATCGCCCAGCCCTCTCCTGTTCAGGCTAGTGCAGCTCGCATAGCGCCAGGACCATCCCCAAAGGGACCAACAACGAAGGCAAAGCGTCAGCCGCCACCTGCGCTAGTGGCATCTTTGTTGGCAGTTCAGTCACAGCCTCCCCAGGCGCAGGTACAACTGGCACAGGAATCGTCATGGGTGACTGTGACAAGCAAGAAGGCGAAGAAGAAGGGTTCGTCAGCGAAGAAGGTTGTGCCATTAGCGAATCCCAGTCCCGCTTCTGGCTCAAAAGCTGGTCCTAAAGCCAGCCCAAAAGCTGGTCCAAAGGTGGGCCAAAAACCTGGCCCTAAGCCCAAGCCAACACGGTTGCCAACTTCTGCGGCAGTCACGGTGACAGTTCCCGAGGGTTCAGAAGTCACCCTTGCTGCGGTAATGACAGCTGCTAAAGCTCGCATCAAGCTGGCCGATATTGGTGTGGATACAGTCCGCACAAAAAGGGCAATAACTGGGGCGCTAATAATGGAGTTGAGCGGACCCGACTGCGCCTCTAAGGCCGATGCTTTGGCTGAACGAATGCGGGAGGCCCTCGTAGATTTGAATGTGCGCATCACTCGTCCCATAAAAATGGGAGAGCTGAGGTTGAAGGACCTGGAAGACAGCGTGTCACCTCAGGAGGTAGCGGCCGCAGTCGCTAAGGCCGGGAACTGCTCGTCCGATGATGTGCGGGTGGGTGATATTCGTCGTTCACCCACTGCCCTGGGCACGGTATGGGTCCGCTGTCCTCTGGCGGCAGTGCGCAAGCTAGTTGCGGCAAAGCATGTCATCGTCGGGTGGGTTTCGGCTCGGGTCGATTATTTGACCTCGCGGCCGCTGCAATGCTTCCGGTGCCTGGAATATGGTCATGTGCGCAGTATGTGCCAGGGAACAGTAGATCGTGGACATTTATGCTACGCGTGTGGCGAACCCGACCATCGGGCCAACCAATGCACACGTCCGCGCAAGTGCCCACTGTGCTCTGATTTTGGCTGCAAGGCTGACCACAGGATGGGCAGCAAAAATTGCTCCCCTCCTAAAAAGGGCAAGAGGAAGCCAAATCCTCTAACATCGGAACCGGGAAGCAAAACAGCCCCAGCAAAGGTGGCTGCTAAGTCGGGTCACGTCCCGCCCCAGGAGCCAATGGAGGCCTCGTAATGGATCACACCATGCGAGTCCTCCAGGGCAATATAAACCACTGCCGGAGTGCGCAGGATCTTATCCTGCAAACCTTCGCGCAGCGGTCGATTGCACTTGCTGTAGTTGCGGAGCCCTACCGTATCCCGGACCATCCTCGCTGGTTTGGGGACGATCTGGACTCCGTTGCGATTTACTGGGGCGGCAGCCAAGGTGACCCCCCCTGTACCCTTCTGGAGAAGGGTCAGGGTTTTGTGGCTACGGAATGGGGTCGCTTAGCCGTTGTGGGCTGCTACATCTCTCCCAACAGTACCCTCGTAGAATTTGAGGTGTACCTGGACGCGGTGGGTAATTGCATTCGCAGGTGCCTTCCGCGTCCCGTGCTTGTCTTGGGCGACTTCAACGCTCACTCTCATGAGTGGGGGAGTTCCCAAGACAACCCAAGAGGAGAGACCATTGTTGAATGGGCGGCGGGTATAGACCTCCGATTGCTAAATCGGGGGTCCGTAAGCACATGTGTGCGGTGGCAGGGGGAGTCAATCGTGGATCTTTCATGGGCGACTCCCTCTGCCACACACATGGTGTCGGGATGGAGAGTTGCGGAAGAGGTGGTCAGCCTATCCGACCACCGCCACATCGTTTTTGATGTGGCCCTCCGCCCCCCGGACCGTGCGTCCCGCCGCGATGGCAGCCCGCCGCGACGATGGGCCCTCAAGCGGCTCGACAAGGATCTGTTCGAAGCCGCAGCCATCGTCGCGGCCTGGCCGGATGGCCACACCCTGCCTGATCCTGTGAGGGAGGCAGCCTGGTTCCGGGCAACGATGACGTCGATTTGCGATGCATCCATGCCCCGAGCCAGGCCAACCAAGCGTAGGGCGGTGTACTGGTGGTCGGAGGAGCTTGCGCGGCTGCGCGAGACATGCCTGCGCACCCGACGCCTGTACACCAGAGCCCGGAGAAGAAGGCGAGCCCTTGCCGAAGAGACGGATAGAGCCTACGAGGTATACCGAGGTGCGACGAAGGCGCTCCAAGGCGCTATAGCCGAAGCTAGGTCTCGGTCCTGGAGCGAACTTCTTGAGGGACTGGATAGGGATCCATGGGGCCGCCCGTACAAGATGGTACTGGGCAAGCTCCGGCCGTGGGTCCCTCCACTGACGGAAACCCTGGACCCAGTGCTCGTGGGGGGAGTGGTTGATACACTCTTCCCAAGGGTCCAGGACAGTCTCTCTACCCCCGTGCCTTCATCGGACCCGACCATCTGGGCCGATGATATGGGGGTATCCGAAGAGGAGTTGGACCGAGCCGTAAAGCGCCTCAGGGCTCGTAATACAGCGCCTGGCCCTGACGGAATACCTGGTCGGGCTTGGGTGCTGGCTCTATCCGCCGGTTTGGGGGACAAATTGAGGCGGCTCTTTGATAGCTGCTTATGTACTGGTGTGTTCCCCAAGGAATGGAAGGAGGCAAGGTTGGTCCTCTTGAAGAAGGACGGCAGGTCCGCGGACTCTCCCTCTGCGTATCGTCCCATTTGCCTGCTGGACGAGGCTGGCAAATTATTCGAAAGAATGATTGCCGCCCGTCTATGCACACATCTGTGGCAGGTAGGCCCCAACCTGTCGGATAACCAGTTCGGTTTCCGGCAGGCGCGTTCGACGGTGGACGCGATTCTTCGTGTCCGTACGCTGTCGGACCAGGTAGTGTCCCGGGGCGGGAGAGTTTTGGCAGTGTCCTTGGACATCGTTAATGCCTTTAACTCCTTGCCCTGGAGGGCGATCAGGGAGGCACTCGTGTTTCACGGAGTGCCCCTCTACCTGCAGCGCATTGTTGGCGCGTATCTGCGCGACAGATGTGTGCAATACGTGGGCAGAGACGGTGCATTGCACGAGAGGGAGGTGTATTGTGGGGTTCCGCAGGGGTCTGTATTGGGCCCCCTCTTGTGGAACCTTGCATACGACGCGGTCCTGCGCGTCGATCTCCCCGCTGGCGTACAAGTCGTCTGCTATGCGGATGACACGCTTGTATTAGCTGGTGGGGACTCCTTCGACGGGACCAAAGGGCTCGCCGAGCTTGGGGTGGCATGTGTCGTGGACAAAATCCACGAGCTGGGTCTGCGGATAGCGCCTAACAAAACCGAGGCGCTGTGGTTCCACAAGTTCCCGAGGGGAAGGGAACCACCCAGCTTGTCGGTTCGCGTGGGTGACGTTGACGTCCAGGTGGGGCGGTACCTTAAGTACCTCGGCCTTACGCTGGACAGTCGCTGGGACTTCGGGGAGCACTTCAGCCGCTCCGTCCCCCGGATTCAGAGGGTAGTGGGTGCTCTGCACAGACTGCTACCAAATCTCGGGGGACCTAGGGAGGGCGTTCGCCGCCTCTATGCGGGAGTTGTGCGTTCGATGGCTCTCTACGGAGCACCCGTCTGGTCAGGGAGACTAGCCGGTTAGGTTAGGTTAGGTTAGGTTAGGTTGGGCGGGAGTGTGGGCCGACACCCTGACTAGTCGTAGTACTGCTCTCTTGCGAAAGCCGCAGAGAGCGATGGCTATCAGGGTTGTGCGGGGATACCGCACCATCTCTTTCGAGGCTGCGTGCACACTTGCGGGTACCACTCCCTGGGATCTGGACGCTGAAACCCTTGCGTCAATTTATTTCTGGCGTGAGGAAGAGCTTGGGCGGGGATCACCTCCAGCTCAGATGGAAATTGAGGGGCGGAGAAATGAGCTCTATGAAGAGGTCGTTGGGATTTGGAGTGAGAGGCTGGCACACCCAAGTGCTGGCCACAAACTCATGGCAGCAATCCAACCTGTGCTGCGGCAGTGGTTGAACCGAAGTCACGGCACCATGAACTTCCGGCTTACTCAGGTCCTCTCGGGACATGGCTGTTTCGGGAGGTACCTGTGTCGGATCGCTGGAAGAGAAGGTACGGAGAGATGCCACCACTGTGATGGACCCTCAGACACGGCTCAACACACCCTTGAGTCGTGTCCAGCTTGGGAGGAGCAGCGTCAGGTGCTGAGCGCTGTAATTGGTGGAGATCTTTCTCTGCGGGCCGTGGTTGAGGCTATGGTCGACGTGGAGGAGAAATGGGAGGCGGTAGAATCCTTCTGTGAGAGTGTTATCCTGCAGAAGGAAGCGGCGGAAAGGGAAAGAGAGATAATCTCCACTGACCTGATCCGCCGCAGGAGAACTGGGCGTCGGAGGAGGCACTATGCCCTCCACCAACCTCCATAGGTCAGAGCAGTGAACACGGGGGTGTGAACTGCCCTAATATGACCTCGAGACGGCGCGCGCGGTGTCACGTGCGCCTCTTTAGACGGAAACACCAAAGCAAATGGGACGTAAGATCAGCGCCGTTGTGTCAGCGGAAGATGTCGTACCCGCAGTCACGACAAAAGGCGAGCGTCGGAAACACCCCAGGGGTTTTAGTCGGTATTTGGAGTCCGACATAACCTTTCAATCCCCCCGGGTTGAAAGGTATCCATAAAGGATTTCCCCTGGGAAAAAAAAAAAAAAAAAAAAGGTTGGGCGGGTCTGTGTTTATCCATTAATAGTTGGTGTGGCCTAGCTCCGGTTTTGGATAAATACGGGCCTTCCTTGCCCGCTCTGGGAGCGGGTGAGGAGGCGAATGGTCTTGAGAGGAGCGCAACAGTCGTTGATCCTCAAGGTAAGTCTGGTGGTCATCCTTCACGTGGTTGCTGCCTGTTATTGGTCTATTTCCTTCTGAAATAGACGTAACGAAAACCACCAGGCGCCTTCATGGTCCATTTGGGCCATGTGGGTTGTAGGGTCCGTGCTCCGGACTGTTGGCGCGGTGCCGTTCTGCTCGGTTCCCGCGGGCCGGCTGTATGGGTCAGTCTTCTTGCGGGAATCTGGGTGGGGCGGTGCTTCGATGGCGGTTTGGGGTGCGGTAGGGATGGGCCCGCTTGCGGGCGTAGGTGTAGACCCCTGTTTGCGACTGGCAGTTCACTCGGGTCCCTCTCACTCGAGTGTGCTTCCACTTGCAAACGGGGAGGCGTTTCCTTCGTATCCTCTAGGTGTATTTAACAGATACATCTGGAGGATGCGCGGGCGTAGGTGTAGGAACCCCTGTTTGCGACTGGTGATGCACTCGGGCCTCGACGCGAGTGTGTTTCCATTTGCAAACGGGGAGGCGTTTCCTTCGTATCCTCTAGGTGTAGGATCCCATACATCTGGAGGATACGACGGAGGTTTGGCGGGCGGTCTCTCTCCAGGTCACTGTATCTGTGTGTGTAGTGACACGGAAAAAGACCGCCAACGGGATGGAAGGTTGGTCTTGGGATGTTGGTCGGTTGGCTCTTCATCGGATGGTCGGTAAAGAGCGGGCCGACCGGCATCCTAACACCAACTAGTGAGGCGTTTCCCCCATTTTGGGGAGGGAAGGGGCTCTCCGCGTGTCCCTCTGATAAGCAGAGGGCACAGTGGAGGGTCAGTGTGAGGTGCCCGATGGGCGTGGTGGAGTGCCTCTGTTTGCGACTGGCGGCACACTCGAATTTCGAGTGTGACGCCACTCGCAACGGAGAGGCGCTGCCTCCTCATCACCCAGGCAGAGCGGCTCCCTGCTATGCCTGGATGATGGGACGACAGGGAAGGGCTGTTTGTTCTCGCGTTTGTTTTTGTCAGGTATTCGGAAGCAAATGCGGGAATAAACGGCGAAGAGGTGTTTTGCCTTCTCTACCTTCCGGGCGTAGCCAGTTTACACCAGTGGACTGAACTATGCTTGGAAGGTAGATGACGGCCAGGAAGGAAGTGACATCTCTTTCTTTCTCCACAAAGTCGTGAGTTTATCTCACGAATTTGTGGTGAAACAGATGGATGTCGCTGGGCTCGCGTGGTGGTTGGGGTGAGGGCCCCGGCCACCCTCCTACGAGCCCGTGGACGGTGGCAGCACGGTGTGGACCCTGTGCTGCCACAACTTGGAGGGAGTGTTTGTGGTTGGTCTTTTTGGGCCAACCACGGGATGGGCCCGAAAGGGCACCGCGCGAGATGGGCACCGGTGCGTTCCTATGGAGATCCCGGAGCCCATCGACATGCGCAGAGGATGGCCACCGGGGGGGTTTTAGTGAGTCGGTCGGAGTCCCGGCAACCTCACATAACCCTATCACACCCTCAAAGGTGATAGGGTATCTTGTTGAAGATTTCCCCCTCGACAGAAAAAAAAAAAAAAAGGTTAGGTTAGGTTAGGTTAGGTTAGGTTAAGGTTAGGTTGGGTTAAGGTTAGGTTAGGTTAAGGTTAGGTTAGGTTAAGGTTAAGGTTAGGTTAGGTTAAGGTTAGGTTAGGTTAGGTTAAGGGTAGGTTAGGTTTTTTTTTTTTTTTTTTTTTTTGACGTCTCGAAACGTCACTATGCGTTCACCACAGACCTTCTTGTCCGTGCTCTTATTTAACTAGGTTTTTATTTATTAACTCTTTTTCTTGTACATATTATTTCTTTCCATTTTAACTTACTCAATAAACTAAGGAAACTTAGGGATAAGGTTACATTGGGTTTTACAATTATTTGATATTTTACATAGTTGCTTATGAGCTATATATTACTAAGGATCTTTATTGCTTAAACTATGGGTTACATTCTTACAGTAGTTGAATTTAAAGACTAGGTTTCAAACATTTAAAACTTAATTTCAACAATGACTTTTAATACAAAAATAACATATGTTACTGGGGGGGGGGGGGGGGGGTAGGTTAGGTTAGGTTAGGTTTTTTTTTTTTTTTTTTTTTTTTTTTTATACAGGCAGGGGGAAATCCTCATGGATACCACTGATGGGAGTGTGGTTATGTCAGACTCCGCCTTTCGGCGACCTACTGACTAAAACCCCCTTCCTGTTTTCCGGTCTCCTCCAACATAATCGGAGTCTTTTGCGTACTCTCTTTTTTAATACAAATAAAACTTATATCTATAGCTTTATATGTTTATATTTCTATTTCTGTAATTTACGGTTCCTTATTATGGCTACGTATTTGTATATATTTAATATATACAATGTATTATCTAACTTATTACTATTTATTTCTTTGCACTACTTTTTTTACTATCTTCTTACAATATTCTATAAAAATATACCTACACTCCTTCTCTTCCATTATTCTAAACAAGTTATCTTTACTTATTTCCATACCTATCTCTATTTCGGTGTCGTATCTTTGGCGACCATACACAGGACACTCTGTTATTATATGTAGCGCACTTTCTTCGACCTCCGGGTCGCAGACACACGATGGACTATCCTTGCACTTGAACCTATGCAGGTATGAGGAGAATCCGCCGTGCCCTGTCATCGCTTGTACAATTATAGGGTCCAATAGCATTTTCTTCACCAATGGGTATGCTTGTATGGCATCTGGGAAGTAGTGCTTTGTTGTTGATGCCGTTTCGCCGTTTTTATACCTTTGGTTCCATTCGTCAAGCGACTCCAGTCGAATTTGTCGCTTGACGAATGAAACTGGGCATTTTTCATAATCTGGCCTAGTTTTTCGATGTAGTGCTGCGTCTTTAGCCAATTTGTCCGCTCTTTCATTCCCCTCCAATCCAGCGTGTGCTTTAATCCAAAATAATTGTAGAGAACCATTTTTTGCAACTATTTTGTTTATATTGGCACGTGTTGCAAATGCCAGGGGATGGAGGGAAGCGTTGTTGACAATCGTTTCAAGAGCAGACCGTGAGTCACTGTAAATGTTGCAGCTCGACACTTCGCTCTGAAGAGCCTGATTCGTCGCTTCAAATAGGGCCAGCAATTCGGCTTGGTAGACAGTACAGCATTGATCCAGCTTAAATTTTCGGGTACATATCTCAACGCCATTATACCAAACGGATAATGCCGCACCAACTTTCCCCTCAATTTTGCTTCCGTCAGTAAAAATGTTAAGACCATCTGTGTTGTAATGCTGATCCAATGCTGCACCGTCCAACAAGCAAATGAATTGCGATCCCATTTGCTGCGCAGGGTGTGGCTTGTCCACAAAAGCCATTTGCAACTCCATGTCTCTGTCTCCTATTACTCGCTGTGAAAAACCCTTTTTGACCTCATAAAGCAAAGCTGCTTCCCGGACTCTTATGTCCAAGGGAAGCAACCCAGCGAGCAATAGTGCCGAGCTGAGTGAAACTGTTCTGTATGCCTTTATTATTTTTTGCGCGAAGCCACGCTGCACAACGTCAAATTGCTTCCTTATTCCTAACTTGTTTGTTGCAGGTGCCCATGCACTCGCTGAGTACATTATGACAGGCTCAACTACAGCTGTATAAATCGTTCTAATTATTTCGGGTTGGAGTCCCCAGTGGATTTTAGCGGCCCTCGAAAGTTGCTTATAGAGGTTTAAAGCTTTACGACAAGTGTGGGCAACGTGTGAGTTAAAAGTTAACTTTTCATCAATAATAAGGCCCAAAACTTTAACCTCCCTAGACATGTCAATGCCGATCCCGCCCATGATCAGGCGTGGTGTGTCATACTTCAGCTTTCGCGTAATTACCATAGCCTTTGTTTTATGCGGAGCGAATTTGAGCTTGTGATTGACACCCCACGCCTGCACATATTCAAGAGCGGCATTGGCACGCCCTTGTACCTCAAGAGCCGTTTTCCCCTCGAAAACCAGGATGACATCGTCAGCAAAAGCCTGACAATAATCACCCCGTCTCTGCAACCCTTTTAAAAGAGAGTCAAGGAGCAAATTCCACAGCATTGGTCCGCCGATAGAGCCCTGAACGCACCCTTTACTCGTATCTCTGACACACTCCTCTCCAGCATACCTAACCCTGACCCTCCTGTGACTCAAGTAGCTGTCGATGACCCTCCTCAAGTTCACCGGACACTTTTCCACCGCCAGTTGAACTCTTATGGCAGGCCACCATGCACTATCGAAGGCTCCCTCTATATCCAAGGACACAAGCGTTACGATCTTTTTATGATCCAGTTCAGTCCGAATATGCTGTATAAGTGTATAGAGGGAGTCTTCGGTGCACTTCTGGGGCATGAAACCATACTGGCGAGTACTCATCCTTGGTAGAAGGTGGTGCTTGATTCGGGTCATCAACATCTTCTCGTACACCTTTCCCAGGACAGGTAAGAGACCAATTGGCCTGTATGATTTGGGCGAGGTGTACTTGTCTTTTCCAGGTTTCCTGATAACAACTACTGTAGCCTCTTTCCATGGAATCGGGAAATATTGATGTGCCAGGCATTTATTCAGAAGTTCCAAAAATAGGCCGGGGTCACTTTCTACAGCATGGCTACATATATCGGCAGTAAAACCATCAGCGCCAGGGGCCTTTTTGGGGTTGAAACTTTCAATCGCTGTTTGGAGTTCGATGAGCGTGAAGGGTGGATCGCAAGAACCATCTTGCTCTCGACCGTTCACGCGTTCCGCTTCCTCCCTAGTACAGTGATGTTCATCGTTATCATCCTCTATGAGGTCTACCGGGTAAAAGGATTCCGCTAATAGCTTGACTGAACCCTTC
This sequence comes from Epirrita christyi, assembly GCA_951392215.1. Taxonomy (NCBI): domain Eukaryota; kingdom Metazoa; phylum Arthropoda; class Insecta; order Lepidoptera; family Geometridae; genus Epirrita; species Epirrita christyi. The sequence goes on from OX595849.1 coordinate 2,639,587, forward strand.
GCGTCTAACACTGATCCTTCAGACTCCAAGGGCAGATCTTCTTCCCTATTTTTCGTCCTACCAATTACTCTGTAGATTCCTTCCCAGAACCCTTCCCTATCTTGTTTACCACAGAATTCCTTCCAACTCTCGACTTGGGCCTTCTTTGCCTCCAACTCATATTTTTCTTTATGTTTCAGGTATTCCTCGACGACATTCGCTCTCCGGACCATCGCGGCACATCGGATCCTGCGTTTCCAGGTGGTGACTTCTTTTTTCATCTCAGCAAGCTTCTCGGACCACCAAGGCACGGTAAGTTTTTCCTTATTTTTCTTTTTTGGTATTGTTTTTATGCATGATTCTAAAATTGCTTTCGTATAATTTCCTATTGCTATTTCTATATTATCTATGGTATTAATCTGGTTTATTCCCGTTGAAGTTAAATTATAATCTTTAGTTAATTGAGTAAATTTCTTATGAAACATATCCCAATTTGCCTTTTTTGTATTAAAAAGTCTTGTTGTCCTATTTATGTGCATGCCTGTAGATTTTTGCAATTTAATGTTAAAAGTGATACTATTATGATCTGAACTCGTGAGGTTCTCTTCTACTGTCCAGTCCTCCACTAGGTCCAACATATCTGTAGAGCAGGCTGTGACGTCCACATAGCTGTGGTATCGTTGTCCGCCTCTAATGGTATCAAAGGTCGGAATATTCCCTGTATTAAGGATCTCAAAGCCCAACTCATCGAGAGTCCCCGCCATGTCCTCACCTCTTTGGTCTATGATCTTGCTCCCCCACCAAGTGCTCTTTGAATTTGCGTCGCCTCCAATTATCAACCTCGTTGATCCTAGTTCTTCCGTGATCCTGGTCAGGTGTTCGAGGTAAGGGCCTATGGGCTGGTCCGGCTCAAAGTAATAAGATACCAGTGCGATATTCCAGGCACTGGTTCGGACTCCCACCACAACGATGTTATTTGTGGTGAGTTGCGGATACTGTGTAATATCAAGGCTTCGGTCGAAGACCACTACTGCCGCCTTAACAGTTCCTGCTCCTAGTTCAGTGTTCTGGAATACCCTTACACCCCGATGGTATCGCATACTTTTTGCGCCTCCCACATAGGGCTCCTGGAGAAGCGCTACGGCGAACCCGCGCCTCTCCGACTCAACCAGGATCTCATCAGTTGCTAGCTTCTTCCTTTGGAGGTTTGCTTGCACTATCTTGTACAGGGCGCCCTTAGCAGTATGCCACGGTGGATCTCGCAAGTGCTTCCCACTTGCGCCTCACCGGGCATTCATTTGCAAACGCGTTGTGGTCCACCCTGTCCATTTTTGCTTTATGGCAATTTACGCATCTAGGGGTTTCTTCCGCAAGCCAATCAGCGCACTCGGTTTTCAGGTGCGCGCCTCCACAGTGGCTGCACACATCAACAGCATCACGACAAAACCGCTTCCCATGTCCGTACCCTAAACAGCGCGAGCACTGTATAAGAGGGGACTGGTCCGCGACTCTGACCCTCTGCACGTCAACATGTACAATCCCCGCATCAGTAAGGCGCTGCCAGATCAACGGTGATACTCTGGCAACAATATGTGCGGTGAGGGGATTTCTCGCTTTACGTCTAAAGCGAATTTCCATGCGGTCATCATCACCACACACATCGCTCAGCAGATGCTTGTTTTGCATTTTTATTGCTTTCACAATTTCCCCATCAGTGTGGCTTTGGAGAACACCAAAAAGCACTATAAGAGGGTCCTTGTTTTTAATTTCCTCCACGCTAAGTTGTCCTTCATTCTCCTCAATCTTGTTTTTCACCTTCCTCATTTCCTCCTTGTCTCTGCATCCTAAAATTATCTTTCTATCCTTCGCTTTCCTAATCTTGTCAATCTTAAGACCTTCTTCTGTAGCATTCACAAACTTCCTTATCTTCTCAAACACCTGGTCTCCTGTATCTTGGTCGTCTTTGGAGGTGATGACAACGGAATGCAAAGCCGAAGCCTCTGAAGATTGTCTCCTTGGTGACCCGGCTGTGACACTTGCATAAGAGCCCTTTCCCTCACACATTTCTTGGTGTACCTTCATTAACTTTGTTAATGAAGTATGGTTGGCAGTTGTTAATTTTTCCTGTCCTTCTTGATGCTTGGCTATCGCTTCCGTTAGCTTCTCCATGTTTTTGTTATTCTCCTCTATCTGCTTAGCATGCTCTTTCATTCTCTCTATAAGTTCTTTCTCTTCCATTCCTTTCTGCAGCTCACTCTCTCTTGGTGTTTCTATTTCCTTCGCTGGTTCTGTTTTTGATTGACTTTTTCCTTGGCCTTTTATGCTGTCTACTTCTTTCACCAATTGGTAAAGCCTGTCAACAGCACGCAAGACTTCCGTTTTTATCTCATTTTTTGTGTTTCTGGACTGTCCTAGGTGAAGTTTTGCTTTAACTACACACGCTTTTGCCTCCGCCAGTCTGTCCGTGTATTTTTGCCTTGGCGAACTTCCTGCAGCCTCTACCAACAACCCTTGTCCTCCCACTCTCTCGTGCAATATTGCCGGCTTTGGCTTCAGGGTCTCTACCACCGCAGCTTTCTTTGGTGAGTTTGGAGTTTTGGGCAGCATGTCTGCCTTCCCAGCTTCCCTCTCTCCAATGCTGCGCCTAACGTTTGGGTTTTTTGCAACCTCAAGTGTCCGAGATGGTCCTGCCTTCTCTGTCTGGACGGGGGCTTTTTGACATTCTGCGTCCCCTTTCTTTACTGGTGTTCTTATACCAAAACCCATCGCAAAAGTGTGTTTCGTCTTCTAATATAAATCGTCAAAAAAGGGGGGGGGGGGGGGGGTATTTAAATTTCTAAAATCGAAAAAAATTTTACGCGCGCGTTCAACAGATGAGAAATCTCGCTCCAACTACGAAAAGTTAGGTCCAAAAAGTGAAAAACCTTAATTTAAACTATTTTTTACTGAATTTAAGTTTTAAATGTATGGAAAAGGTCCAAAAATGCGTCAAAACGTTGGGAACAATACAGGGAAGTTAGACTGAAGGCGTATGTAGCAAAGCGCACCTGGTTTGACTTTGTGTCGAAAGAAAACACAGAGATTTGCAAAACTTAAGATTGATTTCAAAGGAAAAATTCCTTGGGTATATCAACTTTTTGTCCACTGAATTTGCAAATTTTCGTATTTTCGCGTGCTAACTTTCTCTTTCTGTTACAGATCGACGAGGGGACGCCGAGGGACGGTGTTCAAGCTGCAACAGATGAGAAATCTCGCTCCAACTACGAAAAGTTAGGTCCAAAAAGTGAAAAACCTTAATTTAAACTATTTTTTACTGAATTTAAGTTTTAAATGTATGGAAAAGGTCCAAAAATGCGTCAAAACGTTGGGAACAATACAGGGAAGTTAGACTGAAGGCGTATGTAGCAAAGCGCACCTGGTTTGACTTTGTGTCGAAAGAAAACACAGAGATTTGCAAAACTTAAGATTGATTTCAAAGGAAAAATTCCTTGGGTATATCAACTTTTTGTCCACTGAATTTGCAAATTTTCGTATTTTCGCGTGCTAACTTTCTCTTTCTGTTACAGATCGACGAGGGGACGCCGAGGGACGGTGTTCAAGCTGCAACAGATGAGAAATCTCGCTCCAACTACGAAAAGTTAGGTCCAAAAAGTGAAAAACCTTAATTTAAACTATTTTTTACTGAATTTAAGTTTTAAATGTATGGAAAAGGTCCAAAAATGCGTCAAAACGTTGGGAACAATACAGGGAAGTTAGACTGAAGGCGTATGTAGCAAAGCGCACCTGGTTTGACTTTGTGTCGAAAGAAAACACAGAGATTTGCAAAACTTAAGATTGATTTCAAAGGAAAAATTCCTTGGGTATATCAACTTTTTGTCCACTGAATTTGCAAATTTTCGTATTTTCGCGTGCTAACTTTCTCTTTCTGTTACAGATCGACGAGGGGACGCCGAGGGACGGTGTTCAAGCTGCAACAGATGAGAAATCTCGCTCCAACTACGAAAAGTTAGGTCCAAAAAGTGAAAAACCTTAATTTAAACTATTTTTTACTGAATTTAAGTTTTAAATGTATGGAAAAGGTCCAAAAATGCGTCAAAACGTTGGGAACAATACAGGGAAGTTAGACTGAAGGCGTATGTAGCAAAGCGCACCTGGTTTGACTTTGTGTCGAAAGAAAACACAGAGATTTGCAAAACTTAAGATTGGTTAGGTTAGGTTAGGTTAGGTTAGGTTAAGGTTAGGTTAGGTTAAGGTTAGGTTAGGTTAGGTTAAGGTTAGGTTAGGTTAAGGTTAGGTTGGGTTAAGGTTAGGTTAGGTTAAGGTTAGGTTAGGTTAAGGTTAGGTTAAAGTTAGGTTAGGTTAAGGTTAGGTTAGGTTAAGGTTAGGTTAGGTTAGGTTAAGGTTAGGTTAGGTTAAGGTTAAGTTAGGTTAGGTTAAGGTTAAGTTAGGTTAAAGTTAGGTTAAGGTTAGGTTAGGTTAGGTTGTTCATAAAAAAAAAAAAAAAAAAAAAAAAAAAAAACTAGTTCTGTCAAAAGAAGGGTTTCCGATTATTCATAAAAAAAAAACCTTAACCTACTGTTAACCGAGTAGTTCTGTCAAAGGAAGGGTTTCCGGTTGTTTATAAAAAAAAAAACCTTAACCTACTGTTAACCGAGTAGTTCTGTCAAAAGAAGGGTTTCCGGTTGTTTATAAAAAAAAAACCTTAACCTACTGTTAACCGAGTAGTTCTGTCAAAGGAAGGGTTTCCGGTTGTTTATAAAAAAAAACCTTAACCTACTGTTAACCGGGTAGTTCTGTCAAAGGAAGGGTTTTCGGTTGTTTATAAAAAAAAAACCTTAACCTACTGTTAACCAAGTAGTTCTGTCAAAGGAAGGGTTTCCGGTTGTTTATAAAAAAAAAACCTTAACCTACTGTTAACCGAGTAGTTCTGTCAAAGGAAGGATTTCCGGTTGTTTATAAAAAAAAACCTTAACCTACTGTTAACCGAGTAGTTCTGTCAAAGGAAGGGTTTCCGGTTGTTCATAAAAAAAAACCTTAACCTACTGTTAACCGGGTAGTTCTGTCAAAGGAAGGATTTCCTGTTGTTTATAAAAAAAAAACCTTAACCTACTGTTAACCGAGTAGTTCTGTCAAAGGAAGGGTTTCCGGTTGTTTATAAAAAAAAAACCGTAACCTACTGTTAACCGAGTAGTTCTGTCAAAGGAAGGGTTTCCGGTTGTTCATAAAAAAAAAACCTTAACCTACTGTTAACTGGGTAGTTCTGTCAAAGGAAGGATTTCCGGTTGTTCATAAAAAAAAACCTAAACCTGAAAACCTATGAACTTTTAAAATTGGAAGTGTCGGACTTCAGTATGGGCTCTCGCCAGTACTCTCGCGCAGAGTTTGCGTATGTTTGGGTTTGTGTGTTTTTGTATGTGTGTTTGTGTGTCGTTACAACTGGAACTCACTGGGACCCATTGGTAACTGGGATAATATCATTAACATTGTGCATTTAATATTATGACTTTTTTAATTTTTTTTACGGGTCCGAAGCCATGCGCCTCCTCAATATTACTCGGGATACTCCATATTAGTGGTAAAAAACGATAGAAAAAAATTTGGAGCACTTTCGAGGTGGAGCCGTGATTCGACAAATTTACCAAAAACTATGTGCATCTTGCGGAATCATATGAAGATTTTATTGTGTTTTTTGCACATTACAGCTTATCAACACTTCTTAAAATAGCAAACACTGGTTTTGCGGTAATCAGGAGCTCTAACACACATATTTTAATTGAATGTTTCTCATAAATATCATTAGTTTAGCTACGAATCTCAATGAACCAAAATAACACTATACAAAACATTCATTGACACTATATACTATATACACGAGACACAATAAGTTCAGTGATATTTGGAATAGATTTTATCGAGTAGCAACCACGAACCAGACGACGCAGTGTAGAAAGATCCCTTTCTCGATGAACTGACGGCATTTTAAAGGTTGCGGAAGCCGGTGGATGGTGGATGGTTCATCGTGGCATTCTAATGGGGAGTTCTGAATTTTTTTACCACACTCGTTCGTTGTGTCATTGGGTCGTTTACCAGCAGTCACGGTCCTTTTCAAGACCTTACTTTACCTTTTTTTTTTTAACTTACTTTTAACCTAAGCCTAGTCACTAGCCTAACACACAGTGTTTAAGATAGAACCAATGACACACACGACCAACGAACGAATAAGGTGTGTATGGCCACCATAAGACCTCATCATACTACGATAATATTCTTTGAAAATGGCAAGATTTCGAATGCGAGGAAAACAAATGACAAACAATGTGTTAACGTGCAAATTAGCGGACCTCAGCGGAGCGGGTTTCATTGACACACACACAATGAAACCAACACACTATAGGTACACCTACCAGCTACCAGGCGTGCAAAGCACAGAAGAAGGTCAGTCGAGCACAAGCAGGTGTGCTCAATTATGGAAACCACTTCTTGTGTTCCCATAAAAGTTAGTGGATGGACCCTGTGGATGGAGCATGTTTGGAGGAGAGGAACTTGGATTGTAAACCCTTCATAATACAGCCAATGTCGAAGTTAGCTCATTGAGTAGATGCTGCTATATATAGGTACGTGTCGGCGGTAATCAATGCATTTGAGAATGCTAGGAGCCTCTAACTTGTCTAAGTATATTAAGTACCTTAAGAACCTTATTGTTAAGAAGTTGAATTGGATGATAACATGCAACTGTCTCGATGAATGTGAGAAATTAATTCTATCTATTTAATTTCTCAATTAAAGTCATACATTTTTTTTCACACCACCTGCTCGACAATGTCCAATTACAAATCATGCAACCTCAACGTAAAGTAAAGCATTGTCTCTCTAGGGATATAAAGTTGTATGAAACTCCCTAGGGAATAAAGTGATTTGAATTTGGAACGTCAAATTCGTGTGGAGACTCGTGGAAAACTCTAAGTAAAAAAATGCCCATATGGCATTGTAAAGAGATTTGCTCGAAAAACGAACAGGCCGCCATAAGCAGAACTCAACAAAAAAAGAAAAAGGTGCGTTTATAAAGAATGTGATACAATAGAACACGCGTGTTTGGTGCTGTGATTTTCAGTAAATTTTATTGCAATATTCATGTTGATAAAAAATGTCAAACGATAGTGATTCTACTCCAGAGTTTATCAAAACAGACGCTTTAGAGATTATTGATAATCTATTACCGCAAAAATCAAAACAATCCCTGGCTTTTTATTGTCTCACAGAAGGTGTGAAAAGTAGAGTATGCTCCTCTGGAATAAAGCCTGTCTTCGCTTCACTCAGGACTCTATATAACTCCCTTTACGCTCAGGGTTCAATATGCCGCCCGCGACATAAGACACTGCTTTATTCCCTTAGTGCATAATCTACTATATAATCGGGTACAAAGACCTTCGATAACTTCATTATTGTAAACAGAGAATAGTTAGCTATCAAATAAGCTGTTTATAATAAATCAAACATTATAGAATCATCAATAATGTACTACTTATCTTGTGTTCATGAGGCAAGTGTGAATTGGACGGTTGGAAGGGGAAGACCTCGGCTACCGTATTCTTACCAAATCTGAGGCGTTCTAGAGAAAGATGAGAGGAAAATTTTAGAATTGTTGACATTTGTGATTTGTTGAGCATCAATTTTTTTGTAACATTTGTTGTAATTTGATGGTGGTTTTGGATTGACAATCTGCCTGTTTTCGTTAATATTTGTATCCCAGACATGGGAAATGTGAGCCACTTAAATTAACTACATACCTTAAGAACATTTTTCCACATATATATATAGCAAATAAATGATTAATATTAAAAGGTTAGGATTACAGGTTTTTTTAATTCATTGAAATCACAAGGATCATTTTGAATCATCTAATAAACTAAAATTACTCCTCTTCCAACGCGATCAAGCCAAGAAGAATCAGGGCAACAAATACAGTTTGGCTCGATTTGATGATACTTAGGTGAGAGACTTGATAGGTGGATAGCGCATGTAGTGCCTCGAAAACAAGGAGAAGCTAATAGAAAAAGAGGAGCTAAAAATCTCAGGTATAGGTAGTCAACATTTTTAATCCGTAGTTTTTGGTTAAGTACCTTTTCAAGTCAAAGTCAAAGTTAAAAGTCAAAAATAATTTTATTCATTGACTTTAGTTTAGCAAAATGATCCTTGGATCATTTTGCTAATAAACTAAAATTACTCCTGTTCCAACTCAAGAAACAGGCGTAAAGTTTATAATTGTTTTATCAGAAAAAAAAATATCTAGCAAGTTTCATTTAATTTATACTTAAATATAAGTAGAAAACTAATTATAATTTATGTAAGCATAAACTTATCATACATTTTATTTTTAAGATGCGTTGCATAGGCCACAATCAACCAGAAAACAGATTGCAGACGCCGTCCTACCACACAATGTTGATCACCGGCAATTACTGTTTTTTTCCGGTAATCTGGTCATCTGCTTTATGACTGAGGAAGTGAGGCTTTGTAATGAGGTTGCAAGCTGCGACTTGCATCTAAAGAAGGTAAATTAAATAAAGTTTTAAACTAAAAGCTAAACACAATAGTTTGTTTTAGATCAGTTATTTCCAAACATGGGCTTCAATCCATTCTATGAAGCTGGAAACCCTCGTGTAGATCCCGGGACTGTTTGGTAAAGCACAGCCGATGCCAAATGACGTCACGCCAATGACGTAGTAGATTTTCTCCTGACCGGAGGAAAAGAGGGGCTCCCTGAATTGCAAAGGACCTCCGGAGTCTCCCTGAAAGAAAAAACACGAAAAAAAAAAAACTTAATCTGGTTATCTTAATAACTCTTTCTCTACTCTCTTTCTTCTTCTTTCTCTTCTCTCTTCTGGTCTTTCCTGGTTTTTGGTGATGATCATATTTGATCATCCAGTCTAGGTATACAAGTTTTTAGCTCAAACGGTCAAAATCAACTTGTAAGATGTGGTTGTTAGTAACATAGGTTATTAATCAGTGCGTTTTGACGTACGACACTGAGATGTGGTCACTTACTATTGATCTCATACACAAGCTTAAAGTCACACAGAGGTCTATGTAGAGAGCAATGGAATCCGAAATTAGGAAACCCGTAGACGAACCAAAATCACCGATATAGCTCTCAGAATTACCAAGTTGAAATAGCAATGGAACGGTCATATAGATCGCAGAACTGACAACCGTTGGAGAAAAAAGTTATCGAGACGCGACCACAAACCGGACGACGCAGGAGAGGAAGGCTCCCCTCTCGATAGACATTGTAAAGGTCACAGAAAGTTAGTGGATAGAAGTGGCTCACGATCGTTCGTCATGGCATTCTATGGAGGACGCCTATGTCCAGCAGTCAACGTCTACAGGCTGATGATGATGATGATGATGATGAACACAGGTTTGAAACTAAATAAAAGATTTTATCTTTCGGTATTACTTTAACCAGCTAACTTAGTATTCAGAAAACAACCTATTAATAAAAGCACTGCTGCTTGAGAGCAGAACATGGCGAGGACTGAAAAGGGAAATGAAAGAAAGTTTCTCAAACAGACGTCATAATAGTAGATTGTATCATTAGGGAGCAAAATAATATTTTTAAGGCGAGGGCGCTTTTTTGAATCCAGAGCGAAGTGAGGGATTCTAGATTAGAATCCCGAGCATAGCGAGGGTTTCTTTAGTAGAATCCCGAACGTAGCGAGGGATTCAAAGTACGTCGCCCGAGCCAAAAATATATTTTGCGCCCGAGTGTTACACTCTACTTTTCATCACCCACTATGAGAAAATAAAAGGCGCCTCATATTTTATTTCAAAACAAAACCATGAATTTCTAATAATCCGTGAATAACTTATCATTTAAAAAACAGACTTCCGCCATTGTATACGACTAAATATTTGGATGAAAAAAAAATTATGAAAGAACCATAGTGGTGAAAGGATTATGATACTTTCTGAATGCAAATGCTTGGTTTGTTGCTGAAAATATCAAAATCGCCATATGTATGCCTACAATATTTGAGGAGTTCCCTCAATTCCTCATAAATTTCATCATCAGAACTGGATTCAGAAAAAAATGGGACCAATCTGTAAGTATATCTATTCAAATAAAAAAAGAATTTTCCAAATCGGTTCATAAACGCCGAAGATATGAGGTAACAAACATTAGATAATCGCGGTGCACTTATTTGTGTTTGATTCTTTTCAAGATGTTCCAAATTCAAAAAGTGCGCGGAAAAAATAATTGCGGCGCAATTATTTGAGTTCGATATGTTCCAAATTTAAAAAGTGCGCGGCAAAGATAATTGCGGCGCACTTACAGAAGCTTCATACAAAAAACACCACCTTTGGGTGCACTTAAAGGCGAACCAAGTCGTCCTTTTCGAATAGATGGGATGAAAAATAATATTCAAACCTGACAAGCATCCACGCCTCCTTCCAACTTTCCAGCACAGAGCTGGTTCTCCGCTAGTCCCATCCAATGCCTGTTATAAGTATTCTCCAGAAGATCGCCACATTGTTTAGAATCTATGATGTCCACGTAAACTACTTGGAGATGTGGTGATATGTCGTAACTACCTGTAGAACAGACAAATAAGACTATAATATAACAATGTATGTGGGTTCGTGCATGTCATACATTACATAACACACAACAGTCACATACCTGATCCCACAGTAATTCCCTGTATCGTGGGTATCAGGAACTACGAGTACCATAATACCATAACACCCAGACCCGAAACAAATATTTGCAGATCATAAAATTTGTCCCGTGGTTGGAATCGAACCCGTAACCTCTCGCATCTCAGCCAGCTACTCACCTGCCACGCCACAGAGGTCGTCAAAGAAAGTATAAGCCATTGCTTACCTTGAGCTAAAACTCCCCAACCAGTCAGCGAAACCTCATTCCCAAAGTCACCATTGTCTGGCCTATTCCACAAGCATGCTGGCTTCATCCTATACGTGAAGTGGACTTCATTGGCCAGCTCCATCAGGGCTATGTCGAAGTACTTCTTTGGAGCCTTGTATTGAGGATGAACGATAATTTTGGAAATGTTTACGTCAGACGAGATGTAACCGCTTGCAATGTCACCATCCTGGGGAAGAAATCTTTATATTTATAGTTTGAGACAAGGAACGTGATTGCCCTATGGTAGTAGGGGAGCCCAAGCGGGGATTTCGGGATTTACTAAACTGCGGCAGATTAATATACAGGGGGATACCTTGTACCCGTTTGTGTACCTCCACCAAATATGAGCCCCATATATAAGGCCGCGCGTCAAGGATAAAGGATCAGATTAGTAAAAAAAAAAAACGATCATCAGAAAATCTCGAGCGCGTCAGATTAAGGTAGGGTGAGTTAATTACATGCTAAAAAGTGTATATTCCACTAATCTGACAATTTGAGAGTGACGTAAAGAAAGGGGAGGGCGGAAAAGTTGTAAAAAAAAAACGTCATCTCGACATTCTCGAGCGTGGCTGATTTTTTTTTTATTTTGTAGGTAATAATTCAAGGATAACGAAAAATATATAATCTGACCATTTCCACAAGCCGAAGTAACAAAAATTCGTCGATAAAGTTTAATGCGTGCAGCTGCGTGATGCCTATTATTATTATTTATTATTATACGTTTTGTCTTTTTTGTTATTTTAATATAAGTTATGTGAATTAAAGATTATAAATATTTACTATGAGTGATATTAATATGAAGTGTGTATTTTATGGTGAAGTTACTTTGCAAGAAATTTTCCAAGAAGCATTTCTGGATTTGGGATCAAAGGAGCATAATGTACAGGATTATTTTAACATCATACAGTCTTTTACTTGCCACTTGTACTGGTTGAAAAAATTAGACGATGTCAATCAAGCCAGGATTGTCTTCTTCAATAAGACGTACAAGGTAAAAGACAAATCACAACCTTTCTCCTTGAGTGTCCGGAATTACGATGCGTGCAACTTGCCACCCTGTCAATCGGAGTTACTCCAAGTGTTACGCACAAGATTCATTGCATGCTTGTGGAGTGATGCCCATAATGCAAAAATTACTGACCTTTTACCAACGGACTATGGATGGGAAGTTGTCGACGGAAAATTCAAAATGATCTGGTTTGCAGGTGATCAATTTCCGAAAGCGTATGAAGATGTAGTCATAACACCTGATATTCTTGAGGATACTCCAGAATCAGGTATTTCTTTTCTCCAATAATTAAAAAAACACGTTCTCCATAAAAAAAAAATGTTGCTAAATATTTTAATGATTTTTTGTTACAGATACGCAATCTGAGGATGAAATCGAGCACGAAGAAGATGAAGCTGATGATTAATTAATCAATTAATTTATTAATTGATTAATCAAATAATTTATTAATTGATTAATTAATTTTGAGCATTTAAAAAAAAAACATTTTCTTATAAATACAAGTATTCTACTTAACAAACATACACTTTTTTATTTGCATGCTATTTCCTGAGCTATTCAATTAATTAAGTCCAATGGTTAAAACAATTTTTTTTTGTCAGATGAGGCGAATCCCTCTAGATAATCGTTAGATTATGAGACAGCACGTCTAGGACATAAAGATGAACCATATATATCTTAATCTGACGCGCTCGAGTATTTCGAAATGGTGTTTTTTTTTGCACATTACAATAATGGCCACGAGTTTGCGTCACATCGAAATCGTCAGATTATTGAATGGAAGTTTTTTTTAGGTTCACTTAACACCCCCCGAAAATCTGAAGCGCTCGATGATTTTTTTTTTCATTTTCAACCCTTACGTACGACCACCCCCATCATGCAAACGATCAGATTAACATACATACATTATTAAAAATACGTAGGTCATTGTTGCTATCAATATCTGACGCGCTCGGTTATGTCCATGCAACAGTATTTTTTTACATTTTTGAAAATCTATAGCCCCACCGATGAAAACGTATACATTACATAACATTTTTTTCTTCTTATCATCTAAGCTTTGCAACCCAATAGGTCTCTATGACGCTCGAGTAAATCCCCATTTAGCATCGTGGGCTCCCCTACTATGGGAACTGGTTCTTAGAGCCTTGGCACTTGACGGCTCAAAGGTCAACACATGAATCTGAGTTAGTATATAGTAGTTAACCAATGATAAAATTTTAGCCAACAATTTATGTTTTAAGTACAGTAAATAATGGAATCATGAAATCATGATGAAACCAGAAATACCTCAGAAAATTGATGACCTTCAACTGTGCTCGCTCTTGGATTCTACTCTAATAAAAATTACTTATTAAATAATGAAGTGGAATTACGTAATGGATGTTAATTTCTGGACGAAAAACACACATGGAATATAATGAGGGGATTCGCCTTCATCATTACGCTTGACAGGCAGATATATGACACCAGTATTGGTGCTGAGTACTCATAGGTAGATGCTGCTGCCCATTCCTTGGGTCGGTTTCTACGACATCCATGGGTAAAGATGGAGTGCCTATTCTTAGGCTAGAATCAGCAAGATAAACTAAAACTAAAAGTTAAACGTGTTAACACTTACAGAACGCTTAAATAAATTCTGGTCATTGAGCCTGACAATCTGCGGGTCCGGGTCTTCAATTGTGGTATCCGGAGGGGCCCTGATACAGTGCGCTGCTGTCATTACGAATTTAGGGCTGATGAGCGTACTGCCACATTTGAAGATGTATCCGCCCAACACCGCCTTCCAACCTATGGCACCCTGATACATGTATAGATTTTAGCGTCTAATTAAATCAGTCTGGGTCTTCACAAAATATCAAGAATCGGGTTACAATAATTTTAAGGCATTTTACTATGGTTTTCAAATGATTTCGAATGGGGCACTGTCCTGGCAAAGTGGGTCCAGCAATGCAATCAGTCAAGAGGAGGACCAAGAGGGTACATATTAAGTTAGCCCTTTTTTCTACTGGTAAAACCTATAACGATATGCGTAGAACTATTCATTATCATTAATTTAACCTGTAATTTACGCTGGCAAAGCGGGGTGGCCACCAACTGCTCCGGGGGGAGGAATCCCTTTATTGGGCTTGTCCTTATCCCTAACAGTTAAACCTGTAATGACATAATTTCATCATTGTTACCATATGAGGATATTCTCCTGGCAAAGCTTGGCGGCCTCCTACAGCGTACGAGGGTGTCCTACTGGACTCGTCCAAGGCAGAACCTGTAATAATTCAATTTATCATCAACTTCAGCACGCCTGAACACAAAGGCCACGGACAGTGGGCTACAGTATCGAGGAGCCAGTGGAGCATGTGATATTGCACTGCTCAGTAAAAAACTGAATTCCAGGAGCTGATCAAGGTTTGTTTCACTGCATCCACTACTCACTTGGGGACACTGGAACAATGCTGCTCAGCCCAGAGCTCTTCTCCGTTATTTTAAGGAGTAGGGCTGGCTGGGCTTGGTTTAGCAGGGGGACACGCACAATAAACCCTAATGCAGGAAGTAAGTGCAGATCTTCCATTTTGAATTAGAATTAGAACTTCAGCATACTGTATGCCACTTTCTCATTAAACGATCATCAAAAACTTGTATTAGTCGTTTTGGAATATCAAGCAGGCCAAAACTACTAATGATTTATCGCACGCTACGGAAATGCAAACCGCAGTTTAGTTTTTCCAGCCCCTTCAGAGTAATTGTTACTAGGATGCTCTCCATTATCCACTGATACCTCATTAAACATACTCACATTCTGCGATTCTTCTTAATTTTTCATCGTGTAGTTTAATGTCGTAAACATATTCCTCGCACTCTGAAAATAATTCGGGTTTTTGTTTAAAGTACGAATCATCATCATCATCATCATCCTCATTCCATAATTATCATAATTTGTTATTTTTATTCACTTACGCGCGCTTCGTTTTTGCGCGCGTGTGATGCCTCTGGTGTTGCAGGCGTCCATAGGCTACGGTAACTACTTTCCATCAGGTGGGCAGTATGCTTGTTTGCTTGCCAAGTAGTATAAAAAACTTACATATTTTAAATTTGGAATGTACTTTGTTGGATAATGCCTTTTACAGAAGATTATTTTTTAAAAATCGGTTGTTTATTTTTGTTAATTTATATTTATTTATTTATTTTATTTATTTATTTATCAAACAAAGTGATTACAAAAAATTTGGTTAGTAATGTCTTAAAACCTAAGTTAGGTTTGTCTAGACACTAGGTTCTCGATGAATTAAGTTTTTATTTTAAAATACGTCTCAAACACGAGCAATTTCAACAAACAAATGCATGAAATATTTTAAATACCTTCATAACAATAAACTAGCTAGCAAACGCACACAAAAGCGACACAATCGCAGAGTGGATAGTATTCCCGTGCAGTCACTAATAACCGGTTGCAGCTCGGTGCGCACTCAATAGGCGTGGATGTGTGCGCTTGCGCTACAAAGGATGCTCCATTTTATGCCATAGTCATTACATGATATTCAAAAAATATTTTTTTAAAATGTGATTAATATTTCTTTGAGTTATATAATAAATTAATAAGTGAAATGCTTGTCTGTTTAGTTTAGCTTGTTTGTTTTAGACCCCTCCGTCTCCTCCCTTGGATGTTGTATAAGCCAAATAAGGTGACAACAGGGAATTGATAGCATCTTCTACCCGAATACCTACCTACTCAACACTAATACAGCAATCACCAATTTACCTACAAAGCGTGGTGATAACGGTAAACCATTCTATTGACTTGTGTGGTATTCAGCCTTTGAAATAAAGCGATTGCGATCGGGCCGCCCGCCCGGTGAGTGACATTGCTTCGACAACGTTCGGACCAAGCGGGCGTACCGTTTGTAATTTATTACGATCCGTTTGTTTGTTCTGATTTCCTACCAGTTCCCGACCCATATATGGGTGTCTGAACCCCACATTGGCGACGAGGATAAAAATTGTAAGTACCTAGTCGATAATTCGACTAAAAGTTGCGTAGTGTTGTGTTAAGTGAATAATACCTGGAAAACTTTTCTAAAACTCGAGGAAGGGTACTTATTCTTAGTGATTTAAATCAGTCGTAACGTGGTCGTAGCTAGATATTTTTGACTTGATTTTTAACCGGCCACTCGAATTTAAAAGTTTTTACTTAAGTACCCTCTTACTTGAAATAAATTTATGGTGGCTATTTATCTCGCAACACGTCGCAACCATAATGAAATAACAAAACAATGAGGCAAAATGTTTCAGTTCATGTCAACCAATTTATGAGTTTATTTCTGGTACCTTGCTCATAGCAAATAACTACCTATAAAGTTCTTGTTGATGTGAACCAACTCCAGGGAATGGAAAAAAGTGTTACGAGCTTCTATAAAGTTGGTTTCAATGAGTCAATTAAACTTTTACCTACTCATTGAAATTGTGCCACGTATGTCGCCGATGCGAGGCTTTTAAACCTACCTACCTAGCTAACGTTGCATAAGTCAGCGGGCGGTCGGTGGGTGGAACGAGCGCTCGCGCGCGCTGAGTATTGCCTTACCAGACGTCTTGCGAGCAACATCGTACCGGTGAGTGAGCTATTGACTTACCAGTGCATACATTGTTATACCAGATTTAATATCTGTAATTGTGTATCAGTTATTGCCGATGCGTTCGGGCTGTTTGCGAACAGAGACCAGTATCAGATAATCAGATTAACCAGAATCTGATTGACCAGTATCAGGTAATTAGATTAACCAGAATCTGATTGACCAGTATCAGAACCAGACCAGCTAAGCGAGGCTCGGGGTGGCTATAGGGGAGGTTGGAGGCCACACGGGGACGAGTCCCTGGAATACTTATGATCAGTATTCATTACCAGAGAATCAGTTGAAACCAGTAAGCAAATTATCATTGCATACCTATGCATCAGTTCAGATTTTCGTCGTACCTTATGTTTATTTAGGTACTTGGCGACATGGTGGAGATGCAGGGATCTCTTTTATTGCATTCAAAAGTAAATGATCACAATTCGTTCATTTCAAGAATAATGTGGGTAGTTAGGTATATTTTTTCCGTGCGAATGACTATCGCCTTGCTCGCCGCCGCGCCGGCGCCGTATTGAATTGATAGATCGTGGCAATGATAAAACACAATTTATGTTTCTAAATATTCAGTTCCGTGTTTTTAGATAGCATTGACCCATTGATCGCCACGGTCATCTAAAACCCTTATCGTGCTAACGATGTCAGAGTTATTTATTTAAATGACTTAAAATCAAAAATTAATGTTTTTAATTTTATGTAGTGATAGCTACCTACGATCAATATTAAGGCGTCAAAAATTTATTGAGTACGAATTTACGATTTTGGTGGTATGCACTGTGTGCTAGCTTCGGTTAAGCGTTACAGAGAGATGTATATTATTATTTTAAAATGTACCTATCACCAATTAACACAATTGGTAGAACTTAGCACAGTTTCACTATTGAAAAATTCGATTTTTGAATCTCACATTTAGTATGTTAATTTTGTTTTAGATTTTCGTACCTACGTTTGTTTCGTTTATGAAGATAACAGTTTCCGATTTTTGCTCTTGAGGTCAAGTGGTTAGGTACTTATTCAGAATGGAAGACGTTTTCCGAACACGTTTAAAGTTAATTTATGACTCTGTCCAGTCATACATAAACTCAGCTCAGTAAGCCCTCAAAAAATTATCAGAAAATGATGCCAACTTTAATGAACTAGAATTGACCGGGTCCAAATTAAAAGGTGTAAATGAGAGATTTGTCTCAGAAATCCACAGTTATTACAAATCAATAAAAGAACCTGATGTTGAACAAATTAGTCTTTACACATCAACTCAAATTCAGGCTGAAGATTTAATATCAGAAATAGATGTTTGTATCAGACGCAATGACCGAAAACGTGCATCAATAACTAACAGTGGCGAAAACCTTAATATTACCAGCAAGTTACCAAGAATGGAGTTAAGCAAATTTGATGGCGATGTACTCAAGTGGTACCAATTTTGGGACCAATTTTCATCGAATGTTGACAGCAGAAATATCAGTGATGTCGACAAGCTATTATATCTTCAATCCATTCTTGAAGGTGATGCAAAACAGGCTATCGAGGGATTAGACACAACGAACAAAAACTATAGTATAGCTGTCCGAACATTAAAAGAAAGGTACGGTAAACCTGTTGCGATTATTGATGCCCATTATGTGGCACTATATCGAATCAAATCAGCAGCTACAAATCAAGTCAAAGATTGCAGGCACGTCCTCAATGAAATTGAGAGACACCTAAGAGTATTGAGCTCTTTAGAGGAAGATGTAAATCACAACCACCTTAGAGTAATGATTTTGGAAAAGTTTCCAGAAGACTTAATTTATGAATTGAGAATGAAGATGACTGGTGAAGACGAGAAAATAGATAGTATTAGGAAATATTTAGAGTATATTATATCAGCTAGAGAGGCATCAAACAGACTTAAGAAAGATACCATAGGTTTGAAGAATACAGACACGACAAACGGTGAAGGCAAGGACATTACTGAAAATTTTACATCAAGTTCATTGCATGTTAAGTCCGAAGAGAAGAGAGAAAATAAACAGCGTAGATTTACGAATTTTAGAAAAGATAGGCCTAAATTCGATAACAGACAGTTCAATAAATCTCAAACCCCACGGAAAAGACCACTAGAAATCTCTGACAGGACCGATGAGCCACCTAAAAAGAAATTTAGTAGATGTATATTTTGTAGGCAGGATCATTTTAATGACGAATGTACGACATATAAAACTATGCGGGATAGAAAATCACAGTTGGGAAACCGTTGTTACAATTGTTTCCGCGAAGGACACAGGGCTGATCATTGTCGTTCAAAACGAAAATGTCGTCATTGTAATGAATTTGGCACTCACAATCGAGCATTATGTCCTACAAAATTGATACAACCAGTAAAATCAATACAGACTGACAGCTTACATATTAGATCTGAAGTGAATACCACGTTGTTACAAACTTGCATTGCAAATGTACGTGGTTCCAACACGGAATCGAGACAGCTGCAATGTAGAATTTTACTTGATTGCGGTAGTCAACGTTCGTACATAACAGAGTGTACAGCTAAATCACTAAAATTACCTGTCACTGAGAAAATAAATTTGTCGATATTTACGTTCGGAGCGAAGTCTCCACATCAGATTGAAAGCCCCGTCGTAAACTTTAAAATTACAACTCGAACTGGTATTACACGGCTCCTACATGCAAACGTAGTACCTCATATTACACAAAGTATACGAACACCAAACTCCGTCACGGTAGTGAGCGATATTAGACTGAAAGACCTTACAATTGGCAGACGATGGTTCATGTGGTAACAAGATAGATATCTTGATTGGTAATGACTATTATCACTCGTTTATGTCATATGAAAAGATCTCAGTCGCTCAGGATCTTTTCCTAGTTAATTCAGATTTTGGCTGGGTATGGTCGGGCCAAATCAGGGAGATCGTTGACAGTTCAGATCAGCTAACCGTATTGACTTACTTCCAATCAGATGGGATAATTGATAATAAACTGAACGAGCCCGATCTTCCGTTAAAAATAGATGATGTTAAGAGATTATGGGACCTTGAATCGATAGGTATTACGGATTCGCCCAAATCCACTCGCGATGAAGAAGCAATAAAACAGTTTAATGAGACCGTTCAATACAAGGACAGCAGATATCATGTTCAATGGCCGTGGACTGAATCGCTGCCGAGTCTTTCTAAGAATTTAGGTTTAGCTTGGGGTCGACTCAATAGTTTATTAAAACGTTTAGATAATACAGAGTTGAAAGCCTACGACCAAGTAATTCAGGAACAATTACGAAATGGGATCATAGAAAAGGTACCAGATCCTACTATCCCACAGAAACATACGGTTCATTACCTGCCGCATCACTGCGTTCTTAGTCGGGATAGGTCAAAAAAGCTTCGTATTGTCTATGACGCGTCAGCTAAAACTGCGGATAATCTGAGTCTGAATGAATGCTTATATCGGGGACCATTAATGTTAGAGGACCTGACTGGGTTGTTGATTAAATTCAGAGAACATCCTATAGGCATAGTAGCAGATGTGGAAAAAGCCTTCTTACAGTTGGGTCTCCAAGATTTAGATAGAGATGTAACACGATTCCTCTGGCTTAAAGACATCAATTGTGAAGCTAACTCAGATAATGTTCTGCACTTGCGTTTTTGTCGCGTCCCATTCGGAGTAATTTCAAGTCCGTTTCTGCTGAACGCAGCGATCAGGTTTCACTTAATGAGGTCAAACAGCGTCCTTATGAAACAAATAGCGGAAGATATTTATGTTGATAATATAGTAACAGGCGCACAGACAATCTCAGACGCACAAAGCATTTACAGGACATCCAAAAAGTCGTTTGACAGTTTATCCATGAATTTACGTGAGTGGAACTCAAATTCACAAGAACTGATTTCTTTCATACCA
The DNA here is from genome assembly GCA_951392215.1 of Epirrita christyi. NCBI lineage: Eukaryota > Metazoa > Arthropoda > Insecta > Lepidoptera > Geometridae > Epirrita > Epirrita christyi. The sequence continues at coordinate 2,660,024 of OX595849.1, forward strand.
GATAAATTTCGAGCACATGATCACAGGCACGTGAAGGTGCTTGGTTTGATGTGGGACACTCACAATGACCATCTTTATTTGAAATCTAATTTCAATGACAATAATTTAGGCATTGTTCAGACAAAACGAGACGTATTGAAGATCATTGCTTCAGTTTATGATCCCTGTGGTCTCGCAGTGCCAGTCGTACTCCCAGCAAAGCTTTTCTTTCAGAGATTATGGAAAGAGAAAGTTAAGTGGGATAATAAATTGAATGATAACCTACTTATCAAATGGCAACAGATAGCATCAAAGTTTGCTCATATGAATAATATTCACATTGATCGCTATTACGCGCAAAGTTCAAATAAATACAAAGTCAGTAATCAAATCGAATATGAACTGCATTGCTTTACAGATTCCTCTATGGCGGCGTATGCAGCGGTCATTTATTTGCGCAGTTCTTTACGCACTAATAATATTGTCAGTTTCGTTATTGGCAAGTCTAGATTAGTGCCGCTAAAGGACCAAAATAACTTGCAAATTCCAAGATTAGAATTGCTGGGAGTACTCATTGGATGTAGACTTATAATCTGCGTAATGAAGTTTTTGCGTCTAAAAATCAAAGCACAATTCTTGTGGACTGATAGTCAAATCGTTTTGAGCTGGTATAATTCTGATAAACTTCTTCCGCCGTTTGTTTCACGTAGGATCAGTGAGATAAGACAGAACAAAATCTTGAATGTCAGATATGTGCCGACAAAACTTAACCCGTCAGATGTAGGTAATAGGGCAGATAGGGTTGATTCTTACCATAGATGGCTCAAAGGTCCTGATTTTTTGTCGAGAGATTCGGAACTGTGGCCTACGACGTATTTTAATAGTACGGATAAAGATCAGACCCAAATTTCTTTGGCCGGGGAGGGTCTTACGAATACAATGCCTACGGATAATATACCCGGAACAGGTTTAGACATGTCGGAACCAATGATAACCGATAATCCCCAACACCCTGATAATACTGAGACTAAAAGAATATTACAAATTCAGACTGAATATTTCCCTAGAGAAATTGAAGGTGTCACAACAGACTTGTCGAGGTCACTTCAATTATATGAGGACCATGATGGATTAATTAGGTGTAGAGGTAGTTTTAGACACACAGATTTGTCACACAATCAGAAAGAACCAATACTACTTCCAAAAAACTCAGAATTTACACACAAAACTATTGCTGAATTACACCAGAAAAACTATCATGTGGGGGTCTCACACACGTTAGCTCTTCTAAGACAGAATTTTTGGGTTCCACATGGAAGGTCAACTGTTCAGAAAGTTATCAGAAAATGCCTACAGTGCGTAAAATATGGTGGTGGCCCTTTCAAACTACCAGCAATGCCTGATTTACCGTCAGAGAGAGTGAAGCTCAGTCTACCTTTCGCTTTTACGGGCATGGACTATTTCGGTCCTCTTTTTGTAGATGAGGTTACTCAAGAAAAACGATGGATATGCCTATTTACGTGCTTAACAATCAGAGCCATACATATGGAAGTTGTCAAGGACTTATCAGCTGAAGAGTGTTTATTAGCTATACGAAGATTCATCGCAGTTCGTGGTTTACCAAAGTTGATTGTATCGGACAATGCTACACAATTTAAGCTTACCACAGATGTTTTAACTTCAGATAATTGTATACTGAACAACTTGCGTTGGAAGTTCATTCCGGAATTGGCACCTTGGTTCGGGGGGTTCTATGAACGCCTTATAGGCATAGTCAAGCATAGCATGAAAAGGACTTTAGACAAACATCTTATAAATCACAATCAATTGTGTACTGCGATAAAGGAACTTGAGGCCATCGTTAATACCAGACCCCTGACGACAGTAGGTGCTGAGCTAGAACATGTATTGACTGCTCAAGATTTTCTACGTGTAGGCGGACCAGTGACCACACAAACATTAGATCGAGACTTTTTAGAATCAGCTACAGTAACTAAAACTAATATGATTGATGGTTGGAAACGGGGTCAGATCATACTTTTGGAATTCGTTAAGATGTTCACCAACCAATATTTGACAAGCCTTCGTGAGAGAAGTGACAAACATAGGCAACCAAGGGTTGTAGTTAACAGAGCACCAAAGTTAGCAGAGACAGTTCAGTTAAAATCAGACGGTAACAGGGCACACTGGAAGGTTGGAAAGATAGCAGAGTTGATAAAAGGTTCGGATGGACAGGTTAGAGTAGCCAGAGTAAAATTACCATCAGGAGACACATTGACTCGTTCAATAGGCCATTTATTCCCACTTGAAGTTGAGGATCAGAGTACAGTACCATTACCAGACCACAATGATACCGCGATCAGAGCTAATCACGATTCTGAAGAACCTCGAATCGAACAACCAGTATCAAATCAAATAGATCACTCACTCAGAAATAATCACAATTCTGGGGTAGCTAAAGTAGATGATCCTTCGACCAGTAATGAAACCGGAACCCCAGAACAACCAGCAACTGATACCAGAAAGCGACCAATTAGGGCTACGGCAGCCAAAGCTAGGGAGATGATTAAGGAGTGGACATCCCAGTTAATGATCAGATTGTTTAACCAGTAAAATAATGTAATCAGACATGTATAATATATCTAATCAGAATCAGTTTAAATCTTGCGTAATGGTGATTATATTGATTAAATTGTCAAATTAGTCGTATCAGATTTTTATTTATTTTCATCCCTGGGGGGAGTGTCGCCGATGCGAGGCTTTTATACCTACCTACCTAGCTAACGTTGCATAAGTCAGCGGGCGGTCGGTGGGTGGAACGAGCGCTCGCGCGCGCTGAGTATTGCCTTACCAGACGTCTTGCGAGCAACATCGTACCGGTGAGTGAGCTATTGACTTACCAGTGCATACATTGTTATACCAGATTTAATATCTGTAATTGTGTATCAGTTATTGCCGATGCGTTCGGGCTGTTTGCGAACAGAGACCAGTATCAGATAATCAGATTAACCAGAATCTGATTGACCAGTATCAGGTAATCAGATTAACCAGAATCTGATTGACCAGTATCAGAACCAGACCAGCTAAGCGAGGCTCGGGGTGGCTATAGGGGAGGTTGGAGGCCACACGGGGACGAGTCCCTGGAATACTTATGATCAGTATTCATTACCAGAGAATCAGTTGAAACCAGTAAGCAAATTATCATTGCATACCTATGCATCAGTTCAGATTTTCGTCGTACCTTATGTTTATTTAGGTACTTGGCGACAACGTATTTATTTACGCAAGTTTGCCTAAAAGACGAATGTTAATGTCTACAAAATGGTGACATTATGGAGCGATAAATGGCAATAAACTCCGATACCTACACATGTTTAATGTAGGTACGTACTCTAAGGTAGTGCATTTTGATCCCTCTGTTAATCAAATCAAATGAATTTTATTCATTGAAATCACAAGGATCATTTTAAATCGCCTTATAAACTAAAATTACTCCTGTTCTAACGCGATCAAGCCCAGAAGAATCAGGCAACAAGCACGGCTTGACTTGCTTTGATGATACGTCTTACCACAAGGTGGGAAGCGCCTGTGTGGTGCCTCGGAGCAGGAGTTGCTGATATATATTAAATGAGAACTTAAAAACCTAAGAAAGTTAGTCAAATGTAAATAAACATCAGCAAAAGTTTATAAGACAGTACACGCTCCACTTGATATAACCTAATTTCTAAATATAATGTATGACGTGACCAAGTGTTCTTAATAATTGTTCCTATGGTTTTAATAAATAAGTATGAGTATGAGTATACCTACTTATAACAATCTAATAGAACCATGTAAAGAGAAAAGTACAGATATTATAGCAAATCAGCTCAAATCAGATATAGCAATTATCTGACAAGGCTTATGTGCGGCCGCTAAAATGTAGTACACCATAACAAAACCAAGTGCTCCCAGTGGTCCTACGGTGAATAAATGATATGAATATGAAATTTCCATTTATCTTCGAATAAGAAATTTGGATGCACCTTCTGGAATTTAATTATAGAACTGTACAGAATTCCTCATAAAAGACCCATTTACTTTCTTCAATCGAAATTTTGGTATATTTAGTTTGGTTTTATTTCTCGTATAAATCCAAATACCATGCAAGTCGCCCTTTTTCATACAACTATCCAAGTGTTTATGTGTATGTAATAATATTTCATAGATATATTGCGAAATTACTGTGAGAATATTGATTTCTTTGAAACGCAAGGCGTTCAAGGGGTCACGTGACTTCATTTTATAAATGGCACGTATTGCCCGATTTTGTAAGAGAAATTTAGCTGGAAATATAGCTGTTTTACCCCACAGCATGATACCATATGACATAACACTATGAAGTAGCTAAAATAAACAAGCCTAGCTGTAGCTTCATCAGTAAGCTGCCTTATCATACGAACTGCATATGCAGTGGAACTAAGTCTACCAGCTAAAACCACAACAGGGTTGCAGTGGGCACCCCACTGCAACCCTGGATCAATATTAAGCCCTGAGAAAATAGTAGACTTAACAAGATCAAGTGTCTCCCCATTTTTTTTAATATTTAGTTTGATAATAATGTTTTGCATTTGGCTATGTGAATTTGATGCTTTTCGTTTTTAGCGTTAATCAAAAGATTATTTACTGTGATCAAAACATTATTTACAAGAACTCGCGACAGTGAATCATTTACTCCATTGTTATTTTCTTTAGATCTGTCAACTTTGAAAATAATAAATAATAAATAAATAAATAAATGCTGGACATTTCACACAACATTATCTAGCCCCAAGTTAAGCAGAGCTTGTGTTATGGGTACTAGATAACTGATATACATAATATAATACATGTATCTATGTAGATAGATATTTTTATTATAAATAGAAAAATACCCAGAACACCCTGAAAATAAAAATAAAAATCAAAGAAGTATTGTCAGCAAACTGAACTATAATAATAACCATAATGTAAAAAAGGAGATTGATAGTGTAAACTAGAAATAAAAAGGGCCTAGTATTGAACCCTGTGGCACCCCCATGACAATAGTCGATCCTTTCACCACCAAAATCAACTTTTTGGACTCTATTGGATATATTAAAATTAACAAGATTAATTGCCTGATTTTGGGTGCCATGATGTTTTAACTTGGAAATTAATGTATCATGCCATACAGTCAAAAGCTTTGGACGATCGCATTCTGCGAGTTCTCCTACGCTTCAAATATGTGTTCTAAGAGCATGGTACCAGCATCGGCTGTCAAATGACCTTTAGTTATTCCAAATTAATGACTGAAGAAGTCCGTGGAGGTCGAAGTGTGACAATAACTGAGTAAGAATAAGTTTCTCGAAGATCTTACTTAAAGCAGGCAATATAGAAATTGGCCTATAGTTACCTGGATCTTTTCATTTCCAGACTTGAACAAAGGATTAATTTACTATGTTTCATAAGATCAGGAAAGACTCTTGTCAACACATCTATTGAAAATGTAGGCCATACACGGCGCAATATCAATAATTATAGCACCTAGCACAATTACTAGAGAAAAACTATCAAAGGCATTCGCGGCCTGAATATTTTTGATAACATAGTATTGTTTGTGTTTAAATTCATCTGGTTACTACAAGGTTTAGATTTACCTGTTTCATTATTAATTTCCAAGTTGTATTAATTTTATTTGCTGATTTTTCTATTGAATTTCTCAAATGCAATGATTTTAATGTATGACAAACTTTTTGAAGGACTTGGAAGTTCTTTATGTACAAGATAAACGTTGGGTCGTGCAACATTGATTCCCCAGCCATATAGAGTTAATAAAGGGTTGTAGCCCAATCAGCTAACCCGACATTCGCTCTAGCTTTACAATCTCACTATGTTCCTCACTTATCAATTTGGACAAACTGGTAAAAAGGTCATTCGGATCATATACGCACGGTACGTACAAGGGGCATTTTTAGTTCATATTTCATAATGCGATTATCTGTGATAAGTGAAATTACAATATTTAAAGCACTGTGCTGTGACCATAGTGATCTGAGGTGATTACTGATTTATCAATTGGAACACTACTACAATAAATATTATCTAAACAGGTGGATGTTCTTAGTGTCACTCTTGTTGGTTATTCGAAGAGGTGATGTAAATTAAAACATAAACAACAAATTAAACAGCCTGTCAGACAAAAAACTAACCAAAATAGTATTTAGGTATTTTGTAAATACCTATATTGAAATTTCCGCAGACTATTAGCATTTTATTATGTACAAAAGTTTTGAGCAATACTTTTCCATAGTGGATTAAAATAACACGAAGTCTGCGTCAGGGGGACGGTAAACACACAATGATATGCATCTCTAGCTCAACACAATACAGCTCAATAGTCCTCTCAATAGTGAGATTTGCAACATCTTTACGTTTCTTGCATTTTAAAGGTTTTCGAACAACAGTTAGGAAACCTATAGCGTTCTTGCGTTTGTATGAACTTACAATATTATAATTCTCATAATAAGGGAGTAACTCAAATTGTAACATCCAGTGTTCAGTTACATACATGATAATGTACATTAAAACTGTTTAAAAATGTTTCTAATTCTAAGATTTTGCTGGGAAGGGCTTGTACATTTTATGTGGCCGGCCTTCTCATTGTCGAACTAGTTTAAATGACTGTCAGCTGACACTCCTATCTTTTACTCTCATTAGTACTATCTACCTACTTCTAACCACGAACTCGTCGGTGAACTGCGTGATAGTAGATACTTATAACGAGATTAAAAATATGAAATGCTAAAAATTTAGCAATTATTAATTTACTATGTGTGGTGTCTGTTTTAATAAAATAATAATAAACTCAAGACTCAAGATACTGTATATCTACAGTATCTCGTGTCAAAACAAAATTTCTAATAAAATCGTATTATTAAAATACAAAACGTCTCGACAATGTCAAATTGTACAACATTAAATTAAGATTAAAAACTATTTGATTGTCTGCACTAACTTATAACTAGCTAATAATATCATATCGCATGACACCACATTTTCACCTTATTGTATTATCAGAGTGGTGTCGTAGTATCTATAAGTTTTGTGAATGAAGGCATTTGGAAAGCAATTATTTGTGACAACTTGCCCTAACAGATCACTGAGTAGCAAACCCATCCCAACGCCTATCTTATCTGAATATGCCACAGTCTTCCAAGTCTGCCACCAGGATTTAACCTGACTAACCGGAGACTGCGTACAAGCAGAGGTGGGAACTACTTCAATCTATACAGAAGGTGTAGGCTGCTTCTGCGATGCACATGGATCAGAAATCTGGAAGGCTCTGATACAGGAAGGTCGGGAGTATCGTCGGAATATAATACCTACACTGGAAAAGAGTAGAAGGTAGTAATTGGAAGATCTGTGATCATGAAGAAATTGACAAGGAGAAATAATAGCGTACCTAGTAAAGAGATCGATAATTGTATAGGTACTTAATTAAACATCAACGGCGTAGTTTATTTACTTGTTAAAATAAAATTAGATTTAGAATAATAATTATGTTGTAAAATCACTAGAGGTATATAGTGAAGTAAGAATAGTAATTTAACTTTTGGAAATAAGCAGTTGTTAATTTTTAATTTGTTAAAAAGGAAGAGATGTGGTATTCAGCCTTTGAAATAAAGCGATTGCGATCGGACCGCCCGCCCGGTGAGTGACATTGCTTCGACAACGTTCGGACCAAGCGGGCGTACCGTTTGTAATTTATTACGATCCGTTTGTTTGTTCTGATTTCCTACCAGTTCCCGACCCATAAATGGGTGTCTGAACCCCACAACTTGTAAAGGCTGAAGATGAGTAGAGAAAAATAGAAAGAGAATATGAGAATTACTTTCTTCATTGATCCTTCGGCCAGGAGCTTTGAAGCTAGGTTTGGGTGGATTGTAGTATGCACACGGATCATAGGCGGAAGCCTCCGTGGTGCTTGTCAGGTTCTGATTGTCATCTTTGTTCTGTAAAAGAAACATCGTATCATTCTAGTCAAAAGTCATCAATACAGTGTAACACTCGCCGTACTGTTATATTGGCTAGCGACATCTAGTTATGAATTTGGTACTAAAGTAATGTAATATTACTTATCAAGTCCGTAAAAACCCGATTTAAGATAATACGCGTGTAATTATCAGAGTTTTCCTTTTATTTGTGGTTGTATGTGTATTGTCCAGTATTTTGTCTAGTGTAAGTAGGACTTACCTAACACAGGCTCGGCACGCACGTATTTAACACGTCCACTCTCACCTCCAAGGCTCTCGTGACTGACGCGGTGCGCTCGAGACAGTGAACTGTATGTACATGTATGTTTGTGTATTAGTGTAATGTGTCATAGTATATTCACAAACACTACATCCCTTTCCTATCAAAATTTTATTTTCTTTTCTCCTCATTCCACATAACAATCACAAATCAGCGTTATCTCGGTATGTAGCAATCACTTTAAAGATAATTTCGTTTTCTGTGTCCTGTTCTCAATTTTGTTCTTCTTCATTCTAATCTGGTGAGACAGTTGTCCATTCACCTTCTACTTTCTTCAAGAGTACCACATTTCTTCTTAATCTTTGGTCCGTTTCACTATTGCGTACTGTGCAGTCACCACACGTGCACCTTCCACGATATGTGGTGTAAGATTAAGATTTGTGGTAAATTTATTAGATTTTTTCCATTGTTTTGACATAAACTTTCTCCTTCCATTATATCTGATTCAGTTCCATTATATTTCCATATTCTTTTCCTTTGTCTTTTTTTTATTTTATCCCTGTCTGTCTGTAATTTTTTGTTCTAGTGATGGAATTTCATCTCTATTTTTTCCCCCTTTCCTGGCTAAAATACCGGGATGGCCTTCGTGTGCAGCATCTAACACACTTTTGCAGAGTTGCTCTGGTTAATAACAATTTTATTTATACGAAGTAAAATGCTACCATGAAAAACAACTCATTTTCAAAAATATTACCTATAACTCTTAATCGAATCGTCCCAGTTGTTTTAATAGACACCTTTTGTTCACATTGCAGATTTCTTGGTCTTTTTCAGAACATGCTACATAATATTCATTGGTATAGCGACTGGTCTCGAGTTTTCTACTATTTGCTGCACATGTCGGTCTTCTCGTGGTCTTCTCCTTTTGGTGGATTATCAGAGTGATTACAACAATTGGAACAGGAGTCATTTTAGTTTATAAGACGATTCAAAATGATCCTTGTGATTTCAATTAAGAAAATTCTTTTGATTTTATTTGATTACATACTCGCGACATTGTCTTTCCCGGCTTGTATCGTATACTACCTTAAATTTGTAGGACTGTAGCCTCAGTACCCACTGTTACATTGTCGCACATGGTTTTGACTTAGGCCCAAACAACATCTCTAACGGCTCAGTGGTCATTCTTTACAAAGAAAAAAAAAAAAAAAAGTTTAAATGTTCGACTACCCAAACCAATGCCAGTGCCTCTTTCTCGGTTTGGCTGTATCTGCGCGCACAGTCTGTTAAGGTTTGATTACGTAGGCAATGATTCTAGGCCCTTTCGTATTATTTCTTAACAGGAAAACACCAAGTCCGACATGGCTGGCATCATTTGATTTTTTAGATTTGTTTTTTTTTTTTTGGGTTTTTGTATTTCTGTATGTGTGTGATTATTATTACTTGTGAGTACGTATTATTTGACATTTTGATATTTTGAATTGTGTTATTGCTATTGTGATATAATTATGAGCTTTATAGCTTGAAATAAACTTTTTTTTTATACCTGTACAATCTTGTGGAAGCTTGTAAATTTTTTGCTTTTCAATTGAAACGTTTTGTCAGTTAAAAGGTTCAATCAACATCCAGAGTCAATCAGCATAATCGATTTCTATGCCACCAACTGTACATTTATAGTGGCATCGTTATCCATCTAGAAAACATAGTCTATTTCTTCAGTTTCGATAGAATCGACATATTTTCCTTTACATGTTTTTGACTTCTTCCAATTATTTTGATTATTTTCCTCTTTCCGTGAATCATCGATTTTTCTTTTTTGAGCTTCTGTATTCTTCGTGGACCTACAGTATAAACGAAAATGTCCAACTTTTCCGCAAGCATGACACTTTTTTCCTTGAGCTGGGCAACTCGCATTACTTGAAACATGATCATTGCTTCCACATCTACCACAATACACCTTTTTTTTGTTATACTGATGCTGGTTTTGATCGTTTTTGCTTTTGTTTAATTTTCTGTTTTCTTTAGTTATAAGGTTTATTTCCAGATTTTTGTTTTTGTTCCCGTAGTCTTCTAACTGTCGGTTTACCACTTCAAGTGTGTTTGCTTCTGTTATAATTTTATCTAGGGTGACACTGTCTCCTAATGTCAAAATGTTTTTGCGCAATTCCGACAAATTACACTTTTCCGCAATTTGATCTATTAGGTGATCATCTTGTTTTTCGAATGCACATTTTCCGGCTTGCTCGCGCAATCTAATTAAAAACTTTTCAAATTTTTCTCCTTCCTGTTTAAGCAATCGAAAAATATGCCTCTCATAAACTTTGCTCTGTTTGGGTTGGAAATACTCGTCGAGTTTCTCTATAGCTATTTTAAATACATCAACGGCTCCTGATGGTTCGACATTTGCACCCGGTAAATTGTAGAAAACTTCTTGTACCCCTGAGCCTCCAAGATGCAAAAGCGTAGCCCTTTTCTTTGGTGCCGATGCAACCTCAGCTGCATCTAGATAGATTAGTAAAGATCTCTTCCATCGTTGCCACCTTATAGCCATAGACGTGCTATCGCCTTCGAGGTCAAACTTTTCTAACGCCGGTAACGGTATTGTATTAGTCATTTTGTTTGTATTTGTTTACGAGGTATCTGAAACAATTTTTTTTAATTCCATTTGAATGGTGGTATCTTTGTACCCAAAGTCCAATTTAATGGTGGTATATTTGTACCCAAAGTCCAATTTAATGGTAGTATCTTTGTACCCAAAGTCCAATTTAATGGAGGTATTCTTGTACCCTAAGTCCAATTTAATGGTGGTACCTTTGTACCCAAACTCCAATTGAATGGTGGCATCTTTGTACCCAAAGTCCAATTTAATGGTGGTATCTTTGTACCCAACGTCCAATTTAATGGAGGTATTCTTGTACCCAAAGTCCAATTTAATGGTGGTACCTTTGTACCCAAACTCCAATTTAATGGTGGCATCTTTGTACCCAAAGTCCAATTTAATGGTGGTATCTTTGTACCCAAAGTCCAATTTAATGGTGGTATCTTTGTACCCAAAGTCCAATTTAATGGTGGTATCTTAGCATAGCCGGGCACTGTTAATCAAATAGTTAACCTCGTTAATCGTTAATCCGCTACAAAAAGTTAGCTTCGTTAAACGTTAAAGCGTTACAGTTCGGAAGAATTAACGCAAGTTAACGTTAATCGTTAATCCGTTAATATGTATAAAACTGCATCTTTATATCGTTGCGTTAGTGAACTTATAAAACCTATTGGTTTAGCTTCTGGAAGTTAACAGTTAACTGACAGTAATTTATAATAACAACAAACATGAAACAAACTAACAAAACGCTCGTCACTCTAAGCACCGGCGCTAAGTAATGAAATGATCAAACGAAACAAATCTCTTCGCAGTTTTCTTTCTCACTCGCACGCGCCGGCAAAATATATCTAGTTTTGTTTTGTTTCACTCACTGCCACGTGCCGCCCGGCACTTGTCGGTGCCGTGCGGTAACTATTAGGCATTGGATTAATGATTAACGGACTTCTGCATATTAACGGAAGTTAACGTATCCGTTAACATTTTTAAAAGTTAACTTAAAGTTAATCCGTTAATCAAAATGTTAACTTCGTTAATTAACGATTAACGGATTAACGAGTTAATGCCCAGCTATGTATCTTAGTACCCAAAACCTAATTTAATGGTGGTATGTTTGTACCCATTTTCCACTTCCTTATTCCAGTTTGTTTATAAAAAACTATATACACTGGTTTGTACTATTTGAGCTCTGTACCTAGCTCATAGTGAATTTAATACCTATTATAGGTAGGTACACTTTTACAGGTTTTTAAGTGATTACCGAAGTTAATTTTAGAGTGCCCATGGTTTAAGGCTGCAGCACACCGGCTGAGTACGCGTAGACGTCGTCATGCACGTCGTCGTACCATGACGTTGTAATGTATGGAACTCTATGAGACATGGTACACCGCTTGCGTGACGTGCATGCAAGCGTGTACCAACATACCTTGGAATCATTATTCTAAGCTACATATAAAGTGACGCGCGTGTCTACGTTACATGCTACATTCTTTCTGACTGAGCGAAAAAACGGGGCAAAATACATTGATGGTTTAAAAATATTATCCAGCCCCAAGCCAAGCAGAGCCCGTGCTATGGGCACCAGATAACTGATATACTTAATACAATGCATTACACAGATATATATTTTCCATTATACATAGAAAATACCCAGAACACCCTGAATGAATATCTGCAGATCGTACAAATATTTGTTCCGAGGCGGGAATTGAACCCGCAACCTCCCGCGTCACAGGTAAACCTTCGCTCGCTGTGCCATAGAGGTCGTCTTATACGACGGTTTATAACGACGGTATGTATCTCATAGATCATTTGATAAAATAACTACATGTAAGCATACCTAAGCACTAAAATCACAGTCCTCCTGTGCCCCGCTGTAGTCAAGTAATTATCTACAGCTATTAATTTTTTTTTCGAACAAAAGAGTGTGATCGCCATTTACTTAGCTAGGTACATCGATTCACTATTTTCCGTCAGAAATAACTGTTTCTACATAAAAGTTATAGCAAATTATTATTTATCACTGCTATAGGTGCAAAGGGAAACACTTACTCTGCCAAACATCTACATAGGTACGTAACGTAATCAGTAATCACAGACACTTGCATGCGTGGTGGTCGAAAGTCGATGCGCCGGCGAGTGGCGCCAGCCGGTCGGGCCCGACGCCAGAGCGGCGCGCCGCCTAATAGACCTACCTGCATACTTAGATAATTTGTATATCCAAGCCACTATGCCTAACGACGCAGTGAGCGTTTAGAAAAATAATCATGCTTTGTTTGTATCAAGCATCTCATCTAGTTATATTTTTTTATATTTTCTACCTTTTCTCTCGTCGCCACTTGTATTGTCTAGTATTTTGTCTAGTGTAAGTAGGACTTACCTAACACAGGCTCGGCACGCACGTATTTAACACGTCCACTCTCACCTCCAAGGCTCTCGTGACTGACGCGGTGCGCTCGAGACAGTGAACTGTATGTACATGTATGTTTGTGTATTAGTGTAATGTGTCATAGTATATTCACAAACACTACAGTATGGTTGTTTGTTCTTACCTTTTTGTCATAACTAAATATTCTAGGTCAACGTTGGTAGGTCATGATGTTACTTTTTCGCAAGAATCTTGTTTTTTTAGAGATCTATGTAATTATATAGGTATCTTAATTGCTACTCATTTCAAAGTCAAAGTTAAAAAGTAAGTATTTTATTCATTGAAATCACAAGGATAATTTTAGATCAACTTATTTTTCAATTTGATATACCTTCAGCCGTTCCTGAGAAAAAAGAGTTTGACGGTAAACTGGACAACAAAGTCATCCTACTACTAACGGACAAAAAATTAACAGAACAGTTCTGTTATATAGTACAAAGGTAGTAAAGGTTATTTATTACCGTAGTGTGCCCGGCCTAAGGATAGATCCTTCTCCTCCCGTGGATGTCGTAAAAGTCGACTAAGGGATTACAATCAGGGGATGGGCAGCAGCATCCATCTGAGTACATAACACACGTGGTGATTATCGAAATCCCTTCATTGTATTCAATGGGGGAGGTTTCGTCCAGCAGTGGACGTAAACAGGCTGCTAAAGAAAAAAAAAGAAGAAAGGTTTATAGGTTTAGTTGTAAGTGAAAAGGTCTGGCACACTTTTTGCAGCCTTGCCTTAGAATACTGCTGTCATAGCAGCAGCTATCATCCTTGGACGACCTTTATATTGCCCTTGGCCTATTGGCCTTCCATAACTTCGTCATCCGGTTTGTAGTCGCCACTCGATATCATTTAAGACCAAAGCACACCGAATGCGTATGCAGCACGTATTGTAGACACGCGCGTCTCTACGTATGTGCATGCTTGCGTGCACGTCACGCAAGCTGTGTGCTATGTCTCATACAGTTCCATACATTACAACAACGTCATGGTACGTCTACGTGCACGGTTACGCAGCCGGTGTGCTGTGGCCTTTATTCTCAAAAGGTTGTCAAGTTTTGCGAGCTTATATGACCTGCCCATTGTCACTTTAACTTACTAATTCTTTTTTTGCTCTTTCGAAAGGAGACGTCGTCCGTTTTTATTTTATTTAAATTTCTAGTGTTTCTTTTGAGTCATATCGTATAATTTTGATGGCATTTTAACCGGTGTAGCTTATAAAAAGCACATAGTAGTGAATTTAAATAAAATTAATGTATTCCGTGTCTTTTCGATGGGGTGGAAATTGACCAGGAACATTTTAGTAAACTGCCATCGATTTACTAGAACATGACTTGACAGAGGACTTGACGACTTGACATTATTTGATAAATGTATGCTACTTGACATTGGCAAAATTGAGTACATCCCCAGATGCCATTAATAAAAAAAAATTGCTAATTCTGAGGGCTATGTCTGTGATTTTGGTCTTATGGTTTATGGTCTTCAATAAGTGCTTACTTTTACAGGTTCCTCTACGTATCCCCAAATCCACTTATCATTGTCCTGAAATAAAACAAACATTATAATATAAGTATCGCTTGCTAGTAGGTACTGCATAGTACGTCTATGCAAATAATCATTATGATCTTTGACAGAGCGTGGATCTTAATGGGCACAAGATCGAGACATTGAAGATATCAAGAGAGGTGGAGGAGCAGTCTCCCAGAAGTGAGACGTAGTGGGCTAATGAAAATATGTCATGATATTTTACAAGCGTTGTTGACTGAACCTTAATGCTCTATAAGATAAAGTATTTATATATAACAAGACATAACATAGAACCTGACGGTCACATACGTAACCATACTAAGATTCCCTGTGTCGTGGGTATCATGGTACCATCCATAATTAAACCATCTAGCATTTGTCTGTTTGGTATATTGGTTCATTTAGCTTTTTAATTTTAGGCAATTTTTGTAAACAAAGTAATGTCACTGTGTGTATTAGTGTCATGTATGTGTGTCATATGTGAATTTACACGTATGCTACACAATCATGACACTTATACTCACAGTGGCATATCTTGACATTTTTTTGTTTACAAAAATTGTCTGAAATTAAAAATCAGGGTATAGGTAAGTGACTGATAAAAAAACTGACTAAGGGATTACACCAGGGGATGTGAAGCAGCATATACCTACATACTCAATACCAATGCTGCGATCACCAATCAGTCAAGCGTGGTGATTTTGGCAAACCCAATTAGCATTCTATGGAAGAGGTAACGTCCTTAGTGGACGTCTAAAGGCTGCTTAAGAAAAAAAGAAGTGACTGGTGAACTTACATTTCCTTTTATGGTGTCCTGTGCTAGCGATACTGAAATAAAATATCAGTTTAGCACTTAAACAACTTTATGTAATGTTTTCACAAAAGAAGTCCCGTGTCATCAGACGGAACTAAATTCAGGTCCCAAATCTTTGGTTTATCATCATCATCATCACTAGCGTATTTACGTCTAATGCTAGACGAGGCCTCCCCCAATGAGGGGATTATACATAACTTTGCGGGTAAACTGTCAGTGTGATGCCTTTCGTTGTCAAAAGTGATTTAGTAAATTACTTCAGTAAACTTAGCACCAACTTGTACAAGATATAAGTAAAATCACTGATCTGCACTTAATATTTAAAATGTAATTTAAATTATATATTATTGATTTCAACTAATTTAGAAATTACGTGAATAAACTACCTAATATCCACTCTGTGGTTTTTGTGTGCGTTTGCTAGCTAGTTTATAGTGATGTAGGTATTTAAAATAATTCATGCATTTGTTTATAGATATTGCTTGTGTTATGGATGTATTATAAAATAAAAACTTAATTCATCGAGAACCTAGTGTCTAGACAAACCTAACTTAGGTTTTAAGACATTACTTACCAAATTTTTGTAATCAGTTTGTTTGATAAATAAATAAATAAACAAATACTTAGCACCAACCTGTACATGATATAAGAAAAATCACTGTTCTGCACTTCATTATTTCAAATTTAAATTAAATTATAAGTTATTG
Source organism: Epirrita christyi (assembly GCA_951392215.1). NCBI lineage: Eukaryota > Metazoa > Arthropoda > Insecta > Lepidoptera > Geometridae > Epirrita > Epirrita christyi. The sequence continues at coordinate 2,676,322 of OX595849.1, forward strand.
ATTGCAACTAATATACATTTTGTGTGATCAGTCCATGAGTACTTGCTTCGAAATGAGCCTGTTTCATCGTGAACTTGAACATTAATGACTGCATGAATGAAGTCATCATACTTAAAACGAGTTCCTATAGTGTTTTTACTGAGGTATATTACCCACCTACCTACTAGATATACCCGGGCACGCTACGAAGTTACTGACATTTTGATAGCTATAATGGATTTACGCCAAACAAAATTTACCAACATAATGGTGGCACTTCACTTGGTGTATATTCGCAAATATTTGCGTTATTTTGTCAAGGAAAACAACATTATGTACTGATAGACTCATGGTTGATTTTACTTTGGCAAAATAAAGCCAACAAACCAATTTTTTTTTTTTATTAATAAGTAAATAAAATAAATAAATGCTGGACATTTCACACAACATTATCTAGCCCCAATCTAAGCAGAGCTTGTGTTATGGGTACTAGATAACTGATTTACGTAATACAATACAATACATAGATATTTTTTATTTTACATGGAAAATACCCAGAACACCCTAAACAAATATCTGCATATCGTACAAATATTTGTTCCGAGGCGGGAATCGAACCTGCAACCTCCTGCGTCACAGGCGAACCTTCGCCCGCCGCGCCACAGAGGTCGTCAAATTGAAGTACCACCATAACGCCCCATAGTATTTGAGCCCACACTATCCACCTGTATCGTGGTAGTAACTAGAGTTCACAGTCTAATCTCATATCAGTCAATAGTCGCGTGCGTAACGTAGGTACTTCATCTTCCATATGAACGTCATCTTTCTCGCTCTAACGAACGCCTTCCAGAGCGACAGAAAAGTTGATTATTAATCTAAAGATGACTGAAATGAGATTACATTGTGAATTGAACGTCAAATAGTTTACTAGAATTGCCTTCCCGATTACTGGATGACGTCAGGATATAGAAGCAATTTTTGTTGTTGGATTTTGTTGTCTATTATTTATGGAAGTTCACAATGGTCCAGCTGTCAAAATAGGTTTCAAAGCATGCCGGTTCTTTAATACAGTCATCATCATCATCATCATACTTAGCCACTTTGTAGAAGTCAACTGCTGGGCATATAGGCCTCTCCTATACAATGCCACGACGAATGGTCTTGGGCCGCCTCCATCCACCGTCTTCTTGCGATCTTTTTAATTTTGTCCATTGAGAGGGGGTCTTCCTCTACTGCATCGTCATCCAGTTTGTGTTACAGCACCTAATTTCTTTTTGACATAATGATAAACATTTCTATCAAGTTTTATAAATATTAGCGGCCATTTGGTAATAGCAAAATGCACAGTTTGTTGTTGTGTTTGCACAACACCGTCGTTTTGTTCGTTCAAATGTCTGTCAACCTAATATAGAACCAAATAGATGTTCTTCTGTCAAAAAGGAATTATAAGCATGCCTCTATCAGGATAAATAATTTTCGTATTTATTTAGAAAAATATTTACCTAACTTGCATCGTTTTGAGAGGATTGTATTCACGATATTAGCAGACTAAATTAGTGTTGCATCATAATGTCATACAAAACAAGAATTTAGAAGAAACGCGGTTATGATGCATGCTAAAAAAATTGTCAGATCCAACTTTATTATCAAAATTAAACAAAACAAACACAAACATGTTTTTATTGACCTTCTTGCGAGGTTCATTAACATTACTTGAAGAATAATCGTTTGAACTATCCTTCTAATAATAAAAGCGAAAGTTTGGTTGTTTCAATATTTTGTTTGTACCTAACTCAATCAAGGCGATTTCACGGACATAGCCTTCTTATTGTCTCATCATCATCATCATTTCAGCCCGTCTGCACCCACTGCTGGGTATAGGCCTCCTCTTTAAAACGCCACTCTTTTCGGTCAATCGCGAGTCTCGTCTAGGTATTGGTTGCCAGCTACTTCAACGATGTCATTAGACCATCGGGCAGGTGGTCTGCCTCTTGGCCGTCGTGCATCTCTTGGCCACCATTCTGTGATCGCCTTCGTCCATCTCCCATCGTCTCTTCTAAGCATTATTATGAATTGCATTGTATTGCATTATTATTGTCTAACGAAGTAATAATCCCTTTCAATAAAATTTCGCAGTACATCCATTGCGCAGCATGCTTTAGCTTATTGTCCCAAGCAGAAATATTCAAAGCATAATGCGCAATGTGTAAAATCGAAAGAAATATCGAATATCGAATAAATACTAGTTATGCTTTAGAACACTTGTACCTAATAAGGCAGAGATAAATAGACGTTACATATTTCAACTTATACGTAACGTTGTCCCCGTCACTTTCTAACACACTTGTATTAGGGCTCGTACACAAAACTGCGATGCGACGTCGCATCGCAAAAATCTGCGAGCTATCGCATTAATTTTTTTTTTTAATTTAATTTTTTAGCGTAATTTTCTGCGTTGCGAATTCGCATCGCATCGCATCGCAGTTTTGTGTACGAGCCCTTAACTTTGTGTGACAGTGACAGGGACAGTTACTAAGCATTAGTACGTGGTACGAGCCAGGTAACCTCTATTTTTCTCAGCCTCCCATTGGTTTGAAGGCCACTTTTATAAAAAAATATTTTCGGCCAGTACCTAGTATTTTTTGTTTATTTTGGTCGAATGCATTCAGTTGCGAGAAACTTCATTGAAACTAATGAAAAGTTTTTGGTCAACTTTGGGAGATTTAAAAGAGGATTTTAAATTGAAAACGATCCGCAAAAAAGAGAGAGATTTCATGAATTTTCATATTACTGCACTGTTAATATCACAAAATAAAAATTGATTATTGTCCCGGTACCATGCGAACGAAGCCGCGGGTAAATGTTAGTTATTATAATAATCATGATAGGACTTTGGAATGACCTACAAAGAACTTTATGACTGACTAAACATACTTAAAAATATTGAATATTAAAATAAACCTGTCACCATTTTATTGACATGATTTATTACGATTTTTTTTAAAGTGTTCCATAAAAACATGGGGTCACAACTAAGGACATGACTTACGTGGTATGGGCATTGCGCCCGTAATCCTGAGACATAAAGATGAAAAGTCTCATACTTGGCAGGTTTATATAGATGATCGCAGTATTGGCGTACTCAGATGGATGCTGCTGCCCGTCTCCTGGCGTAATCCCATAGTCACCTTTTACGATAATCCACGGGAGGAGTTCTATAATATTCTTAGACCGAAACCACCACGGCCAAAGTAGTGTCACTAATATCTAACAGAAACTATTTTTATCGCAATAAAATCAACCCCTTTTACACACACACACACACACACACACACACACACACACCACACACATTAAACTATGTAAATAAATTATAATCCTAATACACTAGGTACATCTACCAGGCGCGCATAGCACAGGAGAAGGTCGATCGAGCAGGTGCTCAATTATGGAAAGCACTTGTTGCGCGCCCATGAAACTGAGTGGATGGAGCTAAGTGTGGAACTTGGCTTGTAAACCCTTCATAATGCAGTCGATGTTGAAGTTAGCTCTTTGAGTACATATCGCCCTGGTACGTGTCGGGCTATCAATACAATCATTTTCTAATTTTAAGCGGGACATGAGTACTTGAAGCCTTGTTATAATGTTGAATGTACATTATCTGTTTGAATATAATAAATTTCTTCTATCTTTTGGCGTTATCGGTTCACGAAACCTAAAATGAGCTCTAGAATTTTTAAGTTTTCGATATAAGAGTTCTTATAGTTTCTAAGAAAAAAAGTATAAGGTAAGCTTTTTATCTAGTGAAATCAGAAATTCAATAGGTACACAATTTTAATTAAATAATAAAAACAAAGATACCACCTTTTTAATATTAAAATCCAATTTTAAACTTCTTTTAATTTTTTAAACATTTAAGTAACTTACTTTATCGAATTCATTAATTCGATTAATAATAATATATATGATACGCCATAGATATGCCACGACGAAAGCTCTTGAGTCTTGGTTCGGTCTACACTGCGACGTCCGGTTCGTAGTTGCCACTACAGAACCTTTATTCCCTATAGTTTGTCAGTTCTAGCTATGTGGCCTACCCATTTAATTCTGAGAGCTATGTCGTTAATACAATGTCATCATCATCATCATAATCAGCGGCAAAAACGTCCACTGCTAGGCAAGACCTCCTTAATAGAATGCAATGCGGGAATTGCTATACTCACCTCGTTTGTCAGGCGGATTGGGGATCGCAGTAGTACATACTTCTAGAGCCAAAATCTAGATTTATTTATTTATTTATCAAACTGATTACAAAAAATTTGGTTAGTAATGTCTTAAAACCTAAGTTAGGTTTGTCTAGACACTAGTTTATCGATGAATTGAGTTTTTATTTTAAAATACGTCCAAAACACGAGGAATATCAACAAACAAATGCATGAAATATTTTAAATACCTACATCACAATAAACTAACTAGAAAACGAGTGCTTTTTAACTCAAGCCAATGAAGGTCAACCCATTTAGGTATTTATATCAACTCAACCCATAAAACGCACACAAAAGCGACCCAATCGCAGAGTGGATATTAGATAGTATTCCCGTGCTGTCACCAATAACCGGTTGCAGCTAGGTGCGCACTCAATAGGCGTGGATGTGTGCGCTTGCGCTACAAAGAATGCTCCATTTTAAGCCATAGTCCTTACATGATATTTAAGAATTGTTTTTTTTTTTATATAGGAAATAGAGGAATACGAATTTTATTGAAAAAATCCGCTCACAGTTCCTCGTTCAGATTAATTTTAAAATAATCGTATGTTTGTTCATTAAATGCACGACAGCTACTTCCAATCACGTCGAATTTATTGAACTCAGTAATGACAATTTCGTTATTGCAAAATGTTCATTTCGTTTTACTTAATTTGCATAGCTTTTTAATTGAATCAACATTTAAAATGTCATGCCTGTGTTCCGGTTTGAAGGTTATGCTTGCCTGTAAAATTACAGGCACAACTATTATGCGAAGGCAATTAATTATAAACGGAGTTTATCTTCAGGGACCATGACTCGTCAAGCTGTTTCATAGCATGACAGTATGAACAGTAATTATAAGAAAAAAAAGAAAGTTATATAGTAATGAGGGGTTTTCACGGCTTTTTCAAATCATGCTTTCAGCGTTGAAAATAGATGGCGCTGCTCGGTACCTAGCTGTCAAGTGTAAAAATAAAGTTAAATGTCAACATCAACAACGTAGGTTATAGTTTCATTTTTAATTTTCAGCAACAAACTAAGCATTTGCATTCAAAAAGTAACATAATCCTTTCACCACTATGGTTCTTTCATCATTTTTTTTCATCCAAATATTTAGTCGAATACAATGGCGGAAGTCGGTTTTTTAAATGAAAAGTTATGTGGTATTTCTTTTGCCTACTTCTAAAAACACCACGAAATCACTAGCACACTCAAGAAGACAAATACAAACAGAATATCATGAAGAATAGCCAAAGACATATGTAGTTAGATAATAGCTTAGTACGCGTACACCATAGATAATACATTTGACAATCTTGGCAGCTAGAGTTGTGTCAGCACTATCTATCGAACCAATTTGAACTACTTTTTTTAATCGAAGATGAAAAGCCCTCATTATTGGTATGAACTTTCTTCTAGACTACCCAAGTAACTGTCAAAACGTTTTTCTATTTTTACACAAAAGTTGGCAGAGTTTTTGGTATTCCATCGTGTGCGCTGCGAAAACTATTGATTATAATAAGTATGTCAAAATAATGTACTACAGTTTTAGAGAATAGTTTATAATACGAGCCGCGAGCAAATGCTAGTATGAAATTAAGTTTGAATTCTGAATAGTAGTCGCTCTGCCTCAAGATAGCTGACGGAACTGTGATTCAAGTGCCTATACAGACTGTCTTGTTTTCTTTGAACATGCCACTTCAAAGTTCTTTGGATGTGGTATTTATTCTGTACTGCTTCGAGTCGGTTCTTTCTTGGCCACCCTGCGGTAGCTCAGAGACCACCTTGAGGTAACGTTGACCAAAAAAGGGCTTAGTAACCGATAGTGAAAGAGACAGTGTGGTGAAAGAATTCAATACACATCATAAGGCTCATTACAGATACCTACTTGTCACTTGTGTGACAAGTTAGTGACGACCTCTGTGGCGTGGCGGGCGAGTAGCCGGTTGAGATGCGAGAAGTTGCGGGTTCGATTCCAGCTGTGAGACTAATGTTTGTATGATCTGCTAATATTTGTTCCAAGTCTGGGTATTATGGTACTCGTAGTTCCTGATACACACGACACTGGGAATCTTGGTGTTGGATCATGACTACGTATGTGACGGTTGGATGTTATGTTATGTTTTTTCGAGACTTTGCGAGACTTACGCACAGCAATTGATTAGATAGATATATAGATAGAAAGATAATTGCATCAGCATTGTATGTAGTTTTTTGTTTTTGGTGTACCAAATAAACGTTTTCTTTCTTTCTTTCTTCGTTCTTTCTTTCTTTCTAATTTCTTATCCATTTATTTCTTCAATCCACGTTCCCGCTCGTTAAGTTTCGGATATTATAACGCCTAAATTCACAGCAGGCGATTACCAAGTTTGACATCAACTCAACTATGAGGAGTCTAACAACTCGCAAGCACAATAAATTGTTGTCATAAAACACGAACTTACGAACTATCGACTGAATACTTAATAGTTGAGCTCGTAGTTCTGGTAAGTTTTAGTTCGGGACTTTGTGAATAATATTGTTTGATGAGATGACACGTGTTCCTTGTTTCCAGATTTAGTTCGTCTAACGACAAAAGTATATGAAAACTAAAACCCGTCCGCGAAAAAACTGAAAATATGTATAGAAAGAAAGGACATGTTTCGTGAATGTATGGAGCTTGGGCCTGCACTATGTACAGTATATATAAATATAGCTAAGCAATATGGAAACCATTTGTTATTGTTTTTTTTCCATAATATTGCTTCGTGTTAGTGTATATTCAAGATTATCTTCGCCAAAGAGAGCAATCACACACAAGGAACCAGTTTTGTTGGGCGTCAATGACACTCAACAAAACTGTCAGTTGTCAAAGTCACTCGACTGTCATGGCTGCTCTAAAAATCGGGTGACCATATTAAAAAACTCATAAATAAACATTTTTGTACCGCTGTATTATGCTTCAAATTAATATAATTGTATTTTTATGAAAATCCCCTGTTATTTTTCTGTGTAGTGTACTTAGAGCAGGCCCAGGATGAAACATCTCCTTTATTTAATTTACTGAAAAAACACAACACAAGATTATGGACATTAAAAGTAAATACACTCGAGAGCAATGAATCCGGGTCACTAAAGAATGTTAAAAATCTCGGAAACTAAAAATGATAGATTAATGCAATAAATTGTATTTAATAGACAATGTAATACTCCTTAAATGAAGGTAAAAAAAATATGAGTCACCATACATTTTATTAACACAAAATTACATAAAGAAAAAAACTGCTGATCTCTCCTTAAAACAAAAATAGGAAACATGAAATTTTTGAACTTTATTACGATTTTCTTGAATTTGAATACTTCGTATTGCCTCCTCGTGCTTCCATTACTGCGTTTACGCAGAAAAAAAACAACAAAAAAACAGAAATCAAACAATGATAAATGACAGATTACAAACAAAAGCAAAACCAAATGCTGTAATTTCGTAGTTCCATCTTCGAAAGTGGCCCTTTTTCAAATTTGATTTTTTTATGATATAACTTTACAATAACTAAGAAGTTTTAATACCTTCATTTAAGGAGTATTACATTGTCTATTAAATACAATTTATTGCATTAACCTAGCATTTTTAGTTTCCGAGATTTTTAGGATTCTTTAAGTGACCCGGATTCATTGCTCTCGAGTGTATATTAAAACATAGAAACAAAAAGGTTAACATTCAAAATAAATATGATTATAGACGTTATTTATGTTGTTTGGGGTGAAATAGGTCCCTGTCTCAGCATAAGCTGCACCAGACCATCCCCTCAATGACAGTAGTAAATGGCAATGGGGAACGCAACAATGGGGTTTATTTTGGCAGCTTTCGTCTCAACAGCCTTTAGACAATCACTGTTGGACAAAGCCTTCCCCATAGAATGCAATGGGGGGATATATCATAATCACCACTCTTGGCAGGGGGATCGATGAGTACTCAGGTGGATGCTGCTGCCCATTCCCTGGTGTTTTTGTGTTGGCAGCCTTAGCGATGCCGAAATTTTTTGAAACTTGGATGAACGAATATTTAGGTCAAGAAGTTGCTCTTATTCAAGTTTCATAAGATTTAGATTGCGCTAAGGCGGCCAAAATGATCCCCATTATTGCGTTCCCCATTGCCATTTGCTACTGTCATTGGGGGCCTGGGAACGGTGCGGTGCTAGTTTTCAGACAGGGCCTAGGTGATGCCACTAGCATCAATAAACAAGGAGAGGTAACCCAATAAATATGTTATTATTGTATAAAAATGTAGTAGAAGAAGGCCCAATCCACGATTCTTTAGTAAATTTTCAACTTCATATAAGGGTGTAGTCAGAGGCCGAATCCTTTCATGTAAAAAAACCTCTGATTACAACTATTAATTAAGGCGAGGACTGATCCCAAAAGTTCTGAATGCCCAGTGCGACGTGATGAGATTAAATAATGACATGCAAAAAATAGTGTAGGTAGAACAATATACAAAAAATTGTTGTAACCGAACAGAATTTTGAAAAAAGTCTGGTTTTGTAAATTAAATTCACACAAATGACCACCCTAAAAAGCTTTAGCATTCAAACGCTCTTAATTTTGAAAGGCAGCAACACATTTTTTTTTACAATAATTTGTACATTAATTTTGTATATTTTAATAATATAGCTGGACTTGTATTTTAAAGTTCTTACCGCATATATTTTTTATCTATAATTTGTATATATCGATTATTTAAATAAAACCCTCAAAATGAATACAGTCTGAAGAGCAAACCGGTTTATCGTCAAATATGACAAATGCGATTTTCAACTTGCAAAGCCGTTTGGATATTTTTTTTGATTTTTGGACGTTTTTAGGATCATATTCCGCCTTAAGTAGAGAATCTTCACTAAATCACTGTGGATTTGGCCTTTGTTTTCAGCTTTTGCGTTTTCTAACTTGTATTTTTTACTTTGCAGTAATAGAGCTTGTTTAAAAACCACCTTATAAATGTTTAAATGTAACTTTCAAAGTTTTTCATACTCGTATCTCTGTGAAGGCGGCTTGAAACTTTTCTTGTTAAGGCTATAGTGCAAGGGTGGACTTTTAACAGGACTCCTTTTGCTTATAATAGCCTGGTAGATATCGTAAGTGTACACGCTAAATTAATAATTTGAAGTTTTAATCAACTTGTTAAAAGAAATCTAGTGATTGCATGTTTTTACCTACCTATTTATGTTACTATAGAACATAACATAACATAGCATAACACCCAACAGTCACATAAATAGTCCATCCCATACTAGGATTCACTGTGTCAACAAATTACTACAAGTACCATGGTACCACAAAACCAGTCCCGGAACAATCATGCAAACATGGAACAGTAGAGTAATTTAATTTTATATAAGACGATTCAAAATGATCCTTATGATTTCAATGAATAAAGTTCTTTTTGACTTTGACTTTGACAAACATTTGTCCAGCAGCGGGAAAGAAACCCATCCGCTACTCGCCTGCTGCGCCACGGAGGTCGTGTTCATACAAAAATTAAAGCTCTACAGTCAGAGCGCGTTACCTATAAATAATTAAACAAAAGCTCCCTAAACATAGATTTAGATAGCAAAGATACGCTTGTCAGACAAAACAATATAGCAATGCCTCCTTAGAGAAAAATCAGCGCCATCTCTCGGATTACATTATAACTACGTTGAAATGAACAAAAAAACCCGAACGCCATAACCTTTTTGCTTATTGGGAGTCCGGTTATTTACAACCAAGAAACTCGCACGCGTACAATTAACATCCTAACAAAGTTATAGCGTTTTATATATATAGCGTTTTGCTTACAAGCAAAACGCTATAATTTTGTTAACTTAACTTTGTGTTAACTTTGTTTGGTTTGTTATCTCGATCTACCAAGGAAATAAAATAGTTTTCTATAATTAGGGAATGTTCAAAATACAACATTTTGCCATACCGATGATAAGAAATGCCATATTTTTTTAAGCTACACATTGCAAAGTTGTTTCTGCAGCCATTCACCACCCAATACGGCATTTTGTGGCCGAAACGATCGCGCGCGGTGTACGTTACCGACTGATTATCTAGGGTGTCAGTCAACTGTTTTGTGACACCGGTTTATTTGGCGGTTATCTAGCGAGCGTCCGCCGTGTCCTTAGTGTATGTCTATGTCCCTAAAGGATGAATTTGATACTACACGGTTGTGCAGTTTCAGATTTCTGAAAACAAATGTGGCCTTGTTTAGTTAATTAGTCGGAATTTTGTGGAGGGTTAGGCTTAGGAGCTGGTTACAGGAACTAGTATAACTAACGGCCATTTATTTGGTAGATTACGATGAGACGATGGATAAGGTTTATACATTGAAAACAATGCTGATCTTATGAGTCGTGTATCATCTACTAGATTAACGACCATCCCGATAGGTGAATGTAATTCAAACACAAATTGAGATAGTAGTTCATTTGAAATAAAAACTCTTAGTTGCATCGGACGCAATCCAAAGCGATTAGTGCCACCGCCCGCTAGTCGGAAATCTCGACAAAAACCAGAGCGACTTATCTGGTCCGTATCTTAGTGCAGGCGCCAAGGGAGAGCTTTCTTTATTTCTTTTAAATAATGAATATAAATAAACTGATTGTAGATTGCTTTAATGCTCCTTTCGACAAGACATCCAGAACTTCCCATCGATATGCCATAAAATAAGCCAAATAAGCCATTTAATGTTTTGGAATCTCTATCCAACGATTTACTGCAACATTTATAATATCTGATGTAGTCCATCAAGACTTTCAGGCTTTACTCTCTGCGTCGTCCGGTTTGTGGTCACCACATGAGAACCTTTATACCTTTTTTTTTTTTTTTTTAGGGGGTTCTCACAGTTGACTCGAATCATGCTTTAAGCGTTAAAAATAGATGGCGCTTCACTGCGGATAAACATACTGTCAAAAGAAAGCTTGACTTAGTGGCAATATGACATTGACAAACAACAAAAATGAACCCAATAATTTTTGACAGTTCAAATTAAGTCAGAGCCGTCTATCGAGCTAGTTGGAACTACTTTTAGTTTTAAAATCGAAATTGAGATGCCTTCATTCTGAGTACAGTGAAGTAAAAGAGGGAATGTTTTGCTAGCGAGCATAGATTCGGTGATATTGAGTCTAGGTTCTCTATGTATCAAGCTAACAGGTCATTCATTGACAAATAAGATTTCGCGTTTAAAGTGGCCTTGGGTTTCTACTCTAAGTTATGTTTTCTCCAACAGCTTATCTATTCCTTTTGTCGTTTATTCGTTTTCTTCGCTTTTGACCGCACTCTCACAAAAGATTACCTTCTTTTATTCGCGATATCAATTTTTAAAGTGGTTTTTTTGTCAAAATGTCGGACTCTGAACGTTTGTTCTTGAAATGATAAGGAGTTAATTAACAACCGTTGGAGCCTTTTCTTTTTACAAATTATTTTATGACAAGTGAGAAGTAATTACGAGACAAATGCTTGGATTTTTTGTCATACCCAGAAACATTTAATAGGAGCTCACGACTCTAATGTTCACAGAGTACCTAGGTACATCTACTTTCTACCCAGTACGCAGATTCATGAGGATCCTACTTGTAGAGTGCACTCCCTACACGTTTGATGATAATGATACTTAAATTAATGATATTGATAATGGGGTTTAAATGAGAACCACCCGAGTCCGCTGTTGCACGTAAACTGATTTATTATAACTAATGCAAATAATAGGTACATGTTGCGAGCGCCATGTGAAACGCCGCGTCGGCATAAAAATGTACATTGACTGTACATCCTGGCCACTCGGACAAGATGCCTAAAATTATGATATAAAATGTGTAAACTAATATTAAGAAAAAATGATAAACTATGCTAAATGATATAAAGTATAAATGTTAGGTGATACGAGTACAAAGATGATGAACAATATTGATTGTTTGTAAATTATACCTAAGCTAAATCTACACTCCTATGTTGATAAAGTTTTGATTTGAAAACAATAGGGGATGTGCCCGTGCTCACCCCTTTTACACTGCACTCTGGCTCGCAAGCCTGTAACACTTGTTCACTACGCACATGCACAGCACTTACACTGTTGGCCCGCGGGCGCGGCTGCGGAGCCGCCCCCGCAGGCTCGTACGAGACCGCAGGCTCATGGCGCGCCATGGCGAGGCTACGATTCCTTCGCAACCTCCAACCAATGGCGATGATGGCTCCGACGACGATGATACAAAGGATGACATACAGCATGACGTAATGATGCACGTCATGAACGTTAAGTTGATACGAAGACTGTTCTTTTAAAAGTTTTATCTGACTAATGAGCTCATCCCAATCCATCTCTGCAGTTGGGTCAAAGTCTTTACGTGATGAGAAGGCTGATGTATCAATGATTTTATTTAAGACAGAGACCTCTGGGGCTTCAAATTTTGATTCAATGTTAACCTTACTGAAAAAGTTGTTGTGTGTATAAATAGTATAACCGGAACCTCTGAGTTTGCATTCGTCGCCAAGCGTTATCATTCCGGTGCCAGTTAATTGTTTGATAGTGATCCCAGCTGGACACTGAATGCGCACGTGGCAATCTGAACAGCATGCGTACAGCCAGACATTAGGTCTGTGTAACTTGATCCACCGATCTTGACAGGTGGTTACAAATGTTTTACAAATAGAATCGCTGTTTGTTGATAGTAACTTGATACTGCATAGTGATTGTTTAAGTTGAAGGTCATAAATGGGCAATTGTAGAATGCATAATACCTTTTCATTAGAAGCGTGAATACATTGATGGAGGTCATTCTCAGATAGAAAGGACGCACTATCCTTTTTTAAGTTGTATGCTATGTAAGGCTCTATTGGTGATACGTACAAGGAACTTTTTCCCTTATTTTGTGGAATAGTGATAATTCTGTCCAATTCAAAGTTGTCGTTGCTCAAGAGTGGAATTTTGATTTCAATCAAGAGATATCCTTCAAATATTCGGGCTGATACCTTCAGAAACTTGTACATGTCCTTGATATATTATGTCGATCGACAGGCAACATGAGGTCTCCTTTTAGCTGTCCTGATATAACGTTCATTTGATTTTCCATCTCCTCGGGCAACAGTAAGTGTGGGTCAATAAAGCCGTGACCTATATCAGTAACCGTGCTGATAAGGGTTTGTGGCATTCTTCTAAGGTTTGATAAAATGATATTTGCTATAAATGCTGATGATGTAATATAAAGAACAGTCTTACTTGATATCGCTGAACCCGCCGATACTGCCTGATAGAGAAGCGGTTGTCTTCCACTTCCTTGATAGTTGGACATCCAGTCCAGCCGGACCAGCTGATAGACGATAGGGGATGAAAGCAACAGGGGATGTGCCCCCCGTGCTCAGTCCACCGTTTCACACACTGTAATCCGGCTCGAAGGACCAAAAAAAACATGTAGAGTGCACTCCCTACACGTTTGATGATAATGATACTTAAATTAATGATATTGATAATGGGGTTTAAATGAGAACCACCCGAGTCCGCTGTTGCACGTAAACTGATTTATTATAACTAATGCAAATAATAGGTACATGTTGCGAGCGCCATGTGAAACGCCGCGTCGGCATAAAAATGTACATTGACTGTACACTACTAATATTATAAACGCGAAAGTTTGTGAGTATGGATGTTTGTTACTCTTTCACGTAAAAACTACTGAATGGATTTGAGTGAAATTTGGAATGGAGATACTTTACGCCCTGGATTAACACATAGGCTACTTTTCATCATCATCATCATCATCAAACGCGAAAGTTTGTGAGTATAGATGGATGTTTGTTACTCATTCACGTAAAAACTACTAAATGGATTTGAGTGAAATTTGGAATGGAGATACTTAACGCCCTGGATTAACACATAGGCTACTTTTCATCATCATCATCATCAATTTTCATCATTATTCACGCGGGTGAACCCGCGGGGCGCAACTAGTATCTTATAAAGGGGTAGTTAGTGTCAAGTCTAAACATTATTAGACACGTTATTTGCATTTGATTTGTGACAGTTGCAAGGCAATTTTCGAATTCATATCCTCTGTGGCGCGATGGGTGAAGGTTTATCTGCGACGCAGGAGGTTGCGGGTTCGATTCCCGCCTTGGAACAAATATTTGTACGATCTGCAGATATTTTGTTCAGGGTGTTCTGGGTATTTTCTGTGTATAATAAAAAAATACCTATCTATATGTAATGTATTAGATTAAGTATATTACCAGTTACCTAGTACCCAAGTAGTACACAAGCTCTGCTTAGCTTGGGGCTAGATAATGTTGTGTGAAATGTCCAGCATTTATTTATTTATTTTTATTAAATCAAACTATATTAGGTACCTATATAATACTATCGTAGTGTGTCCGTATTAAGAAAATACCCCTCTTTCTCCTCCCGTGGATGTAGTAAAAGCGTTACCATGGTATTTCACCAGGGACTGGGCAGCAATATCCACCAGAGTACTTGGCATCAAACTGCGATTACCAATCCGCCTGCCAAGCGTAGTGATTATGGCAAATCCCCCCATTATATTCAATAGGGGGAGGCCTCGTACAGCAGTGGACGTAAATAGGCTGGTGATGATGATGAGGACCCTGATAGTATCTTAACTTTGGGTTTTCTCCCAATAGTTAAACATTTAAACGCTATCCTAGAAAGTAAACATACAACTCTGAGTGGTAAGGGATGGGCGTCGATTGCAGTCGGACTATCCGCCCATTGGTCCGACGATCTCGTAGCTTTAGTTGGACAGCAGTCGATCAATTTAATAAATTGGAGTGATAAGAGAAGTAGCATACATAACAGGGATGCTGGATAGCTGATTGTTATATGAAGTACCAATTTTATTTGGTAATATCTGTCTATATTTCTAGAGTAATTAGTAGGTAGGAGTATTTAGTGACTGTGATAGAGTTTCTTACGCACGATTTTATTTTCAAACCAATAGGACTATGACAAGGTACGAGTTTATAAAATGAGTTGAAGCGTAATAAAGCCGAAAGTTCGACTATGTGCACGGGGAACCTTAAATAGATGGTTAGATTAACAATATATTGTACATGATTTATTTAAATTAGCAGTACAATGGGGGCCTTATCACGGAAAGCGATAAAGTGATAGAGTGTGGCTTGCAACCCTCCTCTTAAAATAAGGGAAGGGAGGATATAACTAACCATAAAATCAGTAGTGCCAGAACTTGCACTAATTACTTCCCTAGTAACAATTCGTTGTAATGCCATACAAACTCGACCACTGATACAAAAGCTATTCAAAGTTAAGATTAATTTCTTAAGTTTACAATAGCTAGCTAATAGTAAACTCAATTAGGACCAACCAGTTTCAAATTACCTAGTTTAGTTGAGTATTTTAATGGATGTAGTCGGGCTTACATTTGCTCTGAATAAAATTAACGAGAAGATATACATAATAGATAATGTGGTGTGTACGACCTAGAAACGACCCTCCACCTCCTCTTGTGGATATCTTAATTAAGACTAAGGGATTACACCAGGGTATGGGCAGAAGAATCCACCTGAGTACTCAACACCAACACTGCGATAACCAATCCACCTACCAAGAGCTGTGATTATGGCACCTCCCTCCCATTGTATTTTATGTTTGTATTTCTCATATCGAGTTCTTTTATTTGATATGTCATAATGTTTTTTTATTTTTTTGTTTGCCCCCAAATTTAACCACTGAAATCATAATTAGTTGATTTACGCTGTACATCCGTGATTTGGTCACCTTACTCTGTATATGTATCAAATTTTTTTTTTGGGTCTAGTAGATTTGAAGAACATAAAAAAAATACAACCGAAATGAGAACCTCCTCCTTTTTTAAAGTCGGTTATAAAAAAGCTGTGACAGACAGACGGGCCGACGCCTGAGTGATCCTATAATGGCTCCGTTGGTACCTTTGAGACACGGAACCCTAAAAAAAATACCACCATAATTGTCAATTTTTCATCTTCACTATAATTGGTATCACAGACGTATTGGTGTACCATAGTGAATATAAATGCCTATAAGAATGCGAATAGCCTAGGACCCACCAAAATACGGGCACCCTAATATTGTTATTTCATTACAATCAATACGACGTAGATCACAGATATTCCAATAAATATAATAATCTACCCTCTACAAACAAGACCGCACCAACCCCCAGGCGAATGCTGACAAAATGACAGATACTTACCGGAGCTACTAATGAACCCCTATGTTGGAAATATATGCCTCAATAATCTTGGAGCGAGAATCAACGAAGTATATTGGAGCTATTTTTCTTGCTGATTTAATAGTACAAATTGTAACTAATAGCTTACGCCACTGCTTCTGTACCGACTTAGTTCATCATCATCATCAACCTGTAGTAGTTGCTGGACATAGGCCCAGGTAAAATAAGTCTACGCCAGCGCCACTCCATTCGTTTTTAAATGTGCCAAAATATCAAGTAAACATAGGTACTTATTTTTTTCAGAAATATTATACTCTAGCAAATATAAAAGGTTCACACAAACACATTTGCCAAGTAGGTAAGTAACGTAGTACGCCTTAGGTATATTCCCGAATTCCTCACGAAAACCAGCAAACGCACTGATAATAATCCCGCACAACGTGAGGCGGGGCGGTACGGTACAACAGTACAAAGGAAAGGCTATAAAAATCCTCTTTATAGAATCGACAAAGGAAAACCGGGGTATAATGAGAAACATACAGTACATAGTATACAGCCTTCATACATGTCATTACACATGTCCTGAGGGATGAGGTATAAACGAAAGCTACTCACTATACTGTTGATAAACTAAACACGGATTTTTTGGAGTAGGTATTCAATTAAATTCCAAAATGGAGGGAAAATGTAGAGTACACGTTTTTGAAGCATCATCATCAGCAGCCTCTAGAAGTCCACTGCTAGACATAGGCCTCCCCCTTAGAATGCCTCGACGAATGGTCTCAAAACCGCCTCCATCCACGGACTTACTGCGACGTTTAAAATATCTTCAGTACATCAATGGAGGGCCTTCTTCTACCGCGTCGTCCGGTTTGTGGTCGCCACTTGAGAACCTTTATTCTCCAATGGTTATCATTTCTTCGAGCTAGGTATATGACCTACCCATTGCCACTTCAACTCGCTAATTCTGAGAGCTATGACGGTGACATTGGTTCTTTTACAGATCACCTCACTATACAATACTAACTAATACAAAGTGTTATTATTTCGTATTATTTTTTTAACAAGAAAATAATACTTTAAAATATTTTTACTTTATGGCTTTGACGTTATGAAGTAAATATAAAATATCTTGTTTTTAATAATTTCTTAAAACCGAGACATTTTACGAGACCCTAAAATAATAAATAATGCCCCCCATGTAACCCCAAAATATATATTATATATATAAAAGAAAGTCGTGTTAGTTACCCTATTTATAACTCAAGAACGGCTGAACCGATTCGGCTGAAAATTGGTGGGGAGGTAGCTTAGAACCAGGAAAAGGACATAGGATAAAAATTTAATTTAAAATCCTAAATTAGAAATTCATATTTCCGAACATTGAGACAAAGTGAAAGAAGATTATAATAATATATTTTTTGATGCTGAGAATACCAGGCGCTCATGGCAGGGTAGAAAGTGGATGCATACGCGAAAAAGTGGTCTTAATTTGTTAAAAAAAAAGTCAATTAGGACTATTACAGTATATGATGTACCGGGACCACCGGGACCATCGGGAACACGGGGAGCATGCGAAAGAAGATTATAGTAATATATGTACTAGGATCTCATAAAAGAAAGAAAAAGAAAAGAATGTATGGACAGATGGTTTTGATGCTCATAATACCAGGCGATCATGGCAGGGTAGAAAGTGGATTCATACGCTAAAAAGTTGTCTTAATTTTTCAAAAATATATATATATATAATATTTTAAATATATGAAATATATCAATTAGGCAAAACACCGGGATCACGCGAACGAAGTCGCGCGCGGGCAGCTAGTAATATATAGATTCCTGATTACTTTCCCCACATTTTCTACTTCTAATACAGTAAATATAGTTACCTCAAGGATTTTTTTACTACGTTTACCAAAGCTGTTATATTTCCAATGATTGAATCAACATTCTCGGGCAAAGCATTGATTTTACCCGTCAAATTAAACACCAACCCAATAATTACTCAGACCTCTCCAAATTGACCAAACAAAACTGTTACAATCCGATTAAAGTACCAGGACCGCAGAACAACAGAGGAGTTACTATTGTCCATCTTCCGTTTGCACAGGACCGATTGTCTCCTATTCAAAATCAAATTCGTCCCGTCCGGACCCGAGCGAAATTAACGTGGAGACGCATAAATTAAGAACAGTTAAAACAAACTTCCTGCGAAACTTTCATTCAAAGAGGTGAGCTCTTTTGAAGGATTGTTCTATTGAACCTCGAAAATCTCTATAAAGTTTACGCTGCTTAGCTTGTTTTATATATTCTATCTCATTGGTAATAGATGCTAGGTTTCCTTGGCAGGGGGTTTGAGCGTTACAGAGTAAAGTTTGTGATTTCGTATGCTAATGCAGGGCTCCCATCGGAAAGATTCTGGCAGTCGGTTGAATTGGATGGCAAATCATTGGAATATTTATTAGGCCTGGGATTCGATTCGCTCGGTTTGTAACAGAGATCTCGTCAACATGATCTCAAATACGACCTGTCAGTTCTGACGTTTGGGTTGGTTAATTTGAACTTTGTTTAATAGTGTTTTTGAGGAAGCCAAAGACTATTTCTTGGAACACCATGATACTATTTGTCTAAATAAAATTGATCTACAAATTGTTAAATTGTTCAATTGATAAATATAATTTCTATGCTATGCATGAAAGAAGCCTCTGTGCTAGGTGCACGGCACTGGTTCTTTTACCACCAGTCATAAGGCCATCTGTAGGGCCACAATTGTTTTTTAACTCAAATATTATGGCTTTTGAAAATGATCCATGTGATTTCAATTAATAACACACTAAAGTCCATTTTCGACAGCCAATTCTTATATTACCGTAACTCATTTAAATTTGACGGGTTTCTATGAAAAATTCTCAAATTTTACATGCGTTAGGTGTCTCATAATCTTTAGTGACTCATAAGTAGTTGGTGAAAATTAGCATTACCTACTACACTAACTCTGACTTTGACTAACGTCAAAAGCTCGCATCAAGAATAGCTCTTTATTTTCAGAAATGTTGTCTAAACCATGGGCCAAACGGCTCCTTTGCAACAATATTACAAACGGGCCAAGTTGCTTCGCGACTTTGCGATACAGATATAAGCAGTATCATCACTATTTCACATTTCAGTAAGATCACGCACTGCAAAGAACCTTTCAACTCGACCTAATTAGTACTTCTAATAAATGGAATTAAAAGCGATACCAAAAAGCGTTATCGCTAAGAGAAACGTGTAAGAAAGACGTTGATGGTGATAACTTGTCACCACACTCACATAAATTCCATACACCCTTACCACAATACGTGCTCTGAAAACAGTTAATGACTTCAGAAAAATGCCCAAAACACAGCTCCTCACAGAACAATAGTAGACCAATCTTGAAATAATTGCTAATTTAGTCCTTATCACCTTTCATTTAGGTATACAAACGAGAATGCGAGGGCAAAATTATCTTTTGACTTTGACTTTGGATAGAACAAGTCAAAGTCAAAAGATAATGTTGAATCGTCTTATAAATTAAAATTACTCCTGTTCCGACACGACAGAAGAATCTACAAGAATTAGGGCAACAAACACGGCTTGATTTGATAATCTTTTTACTACTAGGTGGAAAACGTCTGTTTGCTTCGAGAAGCTAATTCATACAAAAAATATAACTTAAAAACCACACGACTCAGAGAATTCTAGTATGGGATCAAGGACTATTATTATTATGTATGTGACTGTTGGGTATTATGTCATGTTTCTCACAGTGAGTATGAGTGTCCTTACTGGTTGGTGCTTACTTATTTACTGTGACGACTGTTTTCTTTGATGTAAACTCACGACGAATTTTCAGCGTGCCCTGAATTTTAGAGGAAATTATGTTGAAATAGTTCCTCTAAGCGACTATTATCAACATCGTGCGGTTCGGAACGCGAGATAAGCTTGAATAGGGTCGCCCTAGATTTTAATTTGTAGTCAGATAGAATCTTTTTGATAATTAGCATTTTAATTACTAGGGAGCGTCTTCAATTTATATGGGTTTGGATTCGTGTCAAAAA
Organism: Epirrita christyi; assembly: GCA_951392215.1. Classification (NCBI taxonomy): domain Eukaryota; kingdom Metazoa; phylum Arthropoda; class Insecta; order Lepidoptera; family Geometridae; genus Epirrita; species Epirrita christyi. Next base: position 2,696,830 of record OX595849.1, read on the forward strand.
TTTAGGTTATCATCATTTTGAACTGTGAGTAAATCTTGATTAGAGAAGAGTTATAGTTTTGTTGACTTACGACGAGCATCCAAATTGAATTGAATGAAATCAGAGGCCCAATTCTCTAAATTACAATATAATCTCGTGTCAATCGCATCTGTCACTATTACTTAATCTTCGCGTACGCAAATCGATTTTTAAAATTAGAGAATTGGGCCGCAGTTTATTTGCTAAAACAGTACACTATATACTACATATAATATGTGCATTATGTGTACTATATTAGCACATGTGTTCTTCAGAAGCAAATACTTTGGGGAAAAAAATGTATATCAAAGTAATGAGACAATTACAATGCTGTGTTTTTATATTTCAGCAAATTAGGCGAATAATAATAAAAATTAAATCAATTTTATAGCTTGAATGTAAAAGTAACTTAGTAGGTAGATATTTTAGCTATAAAACTTATTAATAGGCAAGTTCCAAGTCCAAAATAAATAAAGAGTCAAACTTTAACTATGTATTAAATAAAAAAAATTGAGATAAACTCATTATTAATTAAATCAACAAGGCTATTAAAAAACATTCTTGTATCGAAAAGTTAGCAGATGTTTACATGTATGTGTTTGATGTATGCATGTTTGTGTGTGTGTGTGTTGTGTGTGTAT